>CM072995.1:311529134-312805134 GCA_037038555.1 Rhynchonycteris naso
TTTCCTTTGCCCAAAAAGATATATCAAACAATATTGCTATGAGAAATGTCTGAGTTATTTATTGCCTATGTTTTCTCCTAGAATTTTTATGGTCTTGAATCTAACATTTAAGCCTTTAATCTATTTTGAATTGATTCTTGTGTATTTTTTTTTTTTGCATGTACCTGTTAAATTTTCTCAATGCTATTTATTGAATAGTCTATCTTTACCCCATTGAATGTTTTTGCCTTCTATGTCAAAATATTAATTGGCCATAAAGGCATGGGTTTATTTCTGGACTCTCCATTCTGTTCCATTGGTCTATATGTCTTTTGTTATTCCAGTATTATGCTTTTTTTGATTATTATAGCCTGTAATATAGTTTGATATTAGGTAGTATGATTTCTCCAACTTTGTTCTTTCTCAAGATTGCTGTGTGTATTTGAATTGTTTTGTAGTTCCATATAAATCTTGGGTATATTTGTTCTAGTTTTCTGAAATATGCCGTTGATATCTTGAAGAAATTGTGCTAAATTTATAGATTGTTTTCATAGTATGGACATTTCAGTAATATTAATTCTTCCTATTTATGAACACTGTATATTCTTTCATTTATTTGTATCTTCTTCTTTTACATCCTTGGTTAAATTTATTCTTAGTTATTTTATTTTTTTGAAGAAATTATGAGTGATATTATTGCCTTAGTTTCCCTTTCTGATAAATAATATTTTGATGTATAAAAATGTAACCTATTTTTAAATATTTATTTTGTATCCCACTACTTCTCTGAATTCATTGAATTCATTTATCAATTCTAGTAGTTTTGTGATGGAATCTTTAGTGTTCTCTATATGAAGTATATCATCTGCAAATAATAAAAGTTTATTTCTTTCTTTTCAATTTGGATGCTTTTCGTTTCTTCTTTTTTACTGATTGCTGTGGCTGGAACTTCTAGTACTGTGTTGAATAACAGTGGTGAAAGCAGACATTCTGTCTTATTCCCCATCTTAAGGGAAAAACGTTCATATTTTTCCCATTGAGTATAATGGTGGCTGTAGGTTTGTCATGTATGGTTTTTATATTTTATTTTATCCTAATTGTTTAAATGTGTGTATTTTTTTCTTTTTTTCTTTCTTTTCTTTTTTTTTTCTTTTTTTTTAATTAACCAGGAGCTCTCCTATCCTTTGTGTGGAGATAAGAGTGAGGCTGGCAAAAATTTTGTCCTTCACATTGGAGTTTATAGGCATAGGCAAAAATTAAAATAATATAGTGACAAGACACTATTACTAAGTAATTCTAGAAATCCTTTGTATGGAATGGTTACTATGTATTAGACACCCTGTTAACATCAATGGTGGGTACATCTCATAAAGAGAAAGGTGAGGACATAAAAATGTGAAAGGGGAGGTGGGTGCTAGAATGGCTGCCAAGTCCAAGGGGATGGAAGGTTGGGACATTATGGAAGAGATGGGGAAATTGAGACTGATTAGGGATGGAAAGGTGAGCTAGATCACAGGTATTGTGCCAGTCATTTTATTAAGTTTCTGTGTTTTTCTTCAGAGCAACTTGAAAATGTCAAAGGACATTTAGCAGAGTTTGTATCTTTAATTAAGGCAAGGGCCACATTTTCTCCTTTTGTGTCTTTTCTTGATTATTTATGAGTGATAGGTAGAGAATAGTCCTTGACACATTATACAGACATTTTATAGTATGCAAACTAACATTCCATTTCCAGTATGACTTACAAACTGTTAGAAATAAGGATATAAGGTATTAGTAAGTTTAAGTGTTTGCAAGTAGTTTTCTACAGGTTTGGAGAGCTTTTATATAGAGTATGTCATTTGTTTCATGATAATCCTTTAGATAGAATGGGGAAGGAGGAAGGCAAACATAAATATGTATTTTCAAATTTTGGTAAGGCTCCCTGCTATGACTGATCTTGCAAATACCCTTAAAAATGGGGCTATACAGAAACCAGATGTCTCTAGGTAATCCTCAAGTCCTGTTCTGCACAATCAGAATGTTATACATTCATATACATACAGTCTTGTCAATAGGATGAATGCCAATATACCAGTACCCTGAGCTATAAAGAATACTCAAATATCCAATCAATTGATGCTTTTTTATCAGACTAACATAGCCATAGAAGAAAATCAAAGCAAGACTCAGATAACTGATTATTTTATTAGTTCTTTTACACAATCATTTAAGAATTTTATCATTTTATTTTAAAAGAACTAACAAAATAAAAGGGGGATTTGGAGGCAAGGTGTCCTGTCTTGAGGTGTACATTTTAAAATTGGAAAAGTATAGTAGAAAGACTTGTCATAGTATATAAAAATGTTTGAGAGCAAGGAACATGCAATTCTCTTACCCCTTTCCTTCTCCTCTCCTTTCCTCTCTTCTCTTTTCTTCTCCTCTCCTTCTCCGTTCCTCTCCTCTCCTCCTTTTTCTTCCCTTTTTCTTTCTCCTTCATTTCTTTCTCTTTCCCCCTCCCTCCCTACCTATTTCCAATCATATCTCTCTTCAACACATCTATACCCATAAATGGGTATGGGCACTTTTCATAATTTCTCTAACCAGCATTTGTTAAGCACTTATTGTGTGAAAGCCATTGTGATCAATACTAGGATTAAAAAGATAAATTAGACTGTGAGTTACAGAAAGAAACCGAATATAAATTTTCTTTGTGCCCAAAGAAATTGGCTGTAATTAATTTTTCTATAATGAAAACTGTAAATACTAAAAATGGTAATAAAAGCAAAATTCATAAATTAAGTATGGTATATGCTCTATGCCATGGTTTTGACAATGTGGTTCTTGAACTGGTAGCATTAGCATCAGTAGGAACATGGTAGGAGTTGCAGGATGCAGGCATTTGGTCTCCGGACTCACTAACTCAGATTCTCAGGGAAGGGCTCTGAGGACTGTTTTGTATTAAACCCTCAGGTGATACTGGGGGACACTAAAGTTTGAGAACAACTCTTCTATGTTAAATCATTTATATGATTCATATAATTTAATTCTTATAACCTTAAGTCAAAACTATTCTATCTTTGCCTTAGTTATCTATGGCCACTTAACCAATTATCCCAAAATATAGTGACTCAACAGAACAATCATTTTGTCATTGCTTCTCATGATTCTGGGGTGAACTGCAGCATGTTCAATCTTAGAAGATTGCAGTCAGATGATGGGGGTGGGATGACCTAAGGGTTTGCTCACATGTGTGTCTGTGGCTGGTGCTGGAAAGAAAGACTTGAACAGCTGGAAGCAATCACAGCTGCGGGGATTGAGGCATCTCCATTATTTTATGTAGTTTCTCCATCGTAGAAGCTTCAAGGTAGCTGGACTTTTAGGATAGTTCCCAAAGTAAGAGGGGAGGGAGAGAAAGAGGTGGGGAAGAGAGGGTGAAAGAGAGAGAGAGGACTAGAAGCTCTATTAACTGCCTTGCAAGTCACATGGCATCACTTTTCCCTTTCCCCCTCTTCAGGCAGCCACCGAGACCCAGCAGGTGGAAAGGGAGGTTCAAATACTTCACTTCTTCATGAGGGTGCTGGCAAATTTTGATGTTAGTCATACTGCAAATATTTTTGTGCTTATCTTATAAAATATAATCTGCTGCAATCTCAATTTCTCATCTGAGAAAATGGAGATGAAGGGTAAAATAACTTTTCCAAGATTTCACAGTTAATAGATAAGAAAATAGAGATTCAAGCTTAGAGTTTGTAATCTTTGTCAACATGCGATACTAGTTTCCATACCACTGACTCTCAGCCAAGTGTACATAGAATATTTTACATATATTAGTTCCATGTAACCTGAACAGCCCAATGAGATCTATTCCATTATTATTATTTTACAGAGGTGGCAACTGAGGCTTAGAGAAGTTAAACAACATCCAAATTTGCATGCCTAATAATTTGTGGTTCCAAAATTTAAATTCAGATAGTATTAACACAAAACATAAATTTAAGGATATAATTATATTTCTGACCTTTCTTATTAGTATATTTCATATTATGCATAACTATGTATATTTGTCAGCTATAATGTTTTATTTTTCTGGTCAGTATTTTCTTTATTTCCCAATTTATTTATTATTTTTATTTTATTAGAGGTGGGAAAGCAGAGGCAGACTCCAGCATGACCCCTACTGGGATCCACTCATCAAGCCCACAAGAGGGCAATGCTCTGCCCATCTGAAGCCATTGCTTCATTGCTCAGCAAAGTAGCCATTTTCTTTTAGCACCTGAGGCAGAAACCAAAGAGCCATCTGTCCTCATTTCCTGGGGCCAACTTGCTAGAACCAATTGAGCCATGGATGCTGGACAGAAAGAAACAGAAGGGGAGGAAGAGTAAAGATGCAAATTGTCGCTTCTGCTGTGTGCCCTATCTGGGAATCAAACCTGGGACATCCACACACTGAGCCTACTATGCTCTACCACTGAGCCAAATGACCAAGACCCCCAATTTCTAAAATAATATTTTATTATTCCTAGTGTGTAAAAGAAATAAGCTATATTTTAAAAAGTACACCTTTGCTCTGAATTAGAGATAGACCCACCTGTTCTAGAAACTACATTGAAAGATTAATATGACAGCTTAGCATAGAAAGAACGGCAGAAATGGCAAAGATGGTAAGGTATAGTTGAGAAAAAAAATTTTCTTGAGAAAAAAGATTAACAGAACATTAAATTGATGTCTAACAATATGTGAATATTTGTCCGGGGGGAGAATCTAAACTTATCCTGCAAAGATATCAAGACAGGACAGAGATAAAACTAATAGACATTTCAGGTAGGCAGAGCAAAGCCCTTTATGATGAGGACTACCTGGCAATGTGGTGAACTCCGGAGGGAGCGATCCATTTATTGTGGCTGAAAGTATTGACGAAGTAAGCCAGACAGTTGTTGAAAGTATTGAAAGGAGCTTCCCACATTAGGTAGATTATCAAGAGTGGTGGCTTTTCACTGGCACTGGAAAGTGCTAGAATGCCCACTAGGAATCTTCTCAGGCATATGTAAGCATCAAATCATTAAGACTACATTAGGCTACACTGGGAGTCTCTTAGGACTACTAGAGGAGCTGTGACTTGCTAGAAAAACAATATCAAGCCTTTCTCTTTGTGGCAAAGCAAGCAGCAGTTCAGACAGCTATTTAGAAGTTGTCTTTCCAGATCACAACTTCAGATACAAAGAGACAAGACTGATGGATATAAGGCTACTTTGGCTTAGAAGCTTTATAACCCAGGAGGACCAATTTCTCTCTTAGCATTCCATAAAGATAGCTTCCAGAGTCACCATACAAAACATATTCATTTCAATTCACATGTTACAGAACATTCAGAGAATCCCAAAGCATGGTATACTGATTATGTATTTGAAGTTTATTTATCGTTCTTCCTAGTCCAGATATAGAAAATGTTCAGGAATAATTTTTTACCCTTAGCTATGTTGCCTAGAAACAGGATGACTTCCTTAGTCTTGTCAGGGTTTTCAAGGGAGCATAGCTAGAGAATTAACTCAAGGTCAGGTTCTCGTTTAGTGATATTCAGTTAACACTTTGCCTACAGTAGCATTCAGAAGTGTAACAGAATATTAACAAATGTTTAAAGGATTATGATGTCAGTCCCTCTGCTAAGCAGCTTAAATACAAGATGTTATTTCATCTTCAAATTATAACTATGTCCCAGATACTATTTTTGTTACCATGTTCAAGATAAGTAAATGAAGTCTTAGAGAATAAGGAACTTTGCAAGGTCCACAGCTAACTAGTAAGAGTCAGAATTTGAATCTGGTTTTGTGTGTATTCAGAGTCTGATATCTTAACCAGTTATTTATTCACCAGCTGTGCACTGACCTCCAACTGTGTTCCAAAAACTTTGCTAGGAGCTAGGGATAAAGAATTGAACAAGACACACACACAACCTATATATTGCATTTGCAAAACTTATTCTGTGTATTTACAGATTGAAAATGTCCTAGTACTGCCGGACCTGTGGTGGCTCAGTGGATAAAGCATCGACCTGGGAACACTGAGGTCGCCGGTTCAAAACCCTGCACTGGTCTGGTCAAGGCACATATGAGAGTTGATGCTTCCAGCTCCTCCCCCCTTTCTCTCTTTCTCTCTCTCTCTCTCTCTCTCACCTCTCACTCTGTGTCTCCTCTCTAAAATAAATAAAATAAAAAGAAACTTAAAAAAAATTAAAAATAAAAAATAAAAGAAAATGTCCTAGTACTAAATTATATTGAAGTAAGTGTCACTGATGCCAGGGACAGGAGCAATAAACCTAGGAGCTAATTAACTTCCCAAATAAAATAACTTGGAGTTAGCAGAACAGCCCATAGACTGCTTCTTCCCTAGAGCAGATCAAATAAAAAGGGCAAATGGAGGCCTTATTACTAATATTTTGAGCTAGTATAACTGTTGCTCACATAATTTTGGAAGCTTTTGTGCTTTTTCAATTCTTTTTTCTTTCCTTCTTCTTCTTCTTCTTCTTCTTCTTCTTCTTCTTCTTCTTCTTCTTCTTCTTCTTCTTCTTCTTTTTTTTTTTTAGAGAGAGAGAGAGAAAGAGACAGGAATATTGAGATGCTCCTGTATGTGCCCTGACAGGGAATTGAACCAGCAGCCTCCATGCTCTGATTCAGCTCTGTTTCAGCAATCAAACCAACCAATGTATCTGGCCATGGCTTTATTTATTTTTTTCTAGAGACAGAGAGAAGAAGGGAGAGAGAGGGGGAGGGAGGAGGGAAGCACTCATTTGTTTCTTTGCATATACTGTAACCAGGGATTGAACCTGCAACCTTGTGGTTTCTGGGTGATGCTCTTAACCAACTGAGCAAATTAGCCAAGGCCAACTCTTCATTATACTTCAGGAGAGAGAAAAGGAATGCCATGTTACACCTCAGTATATTCTTCCTAGGAATTACTTTAATAGTAGTGACCACTTGAAAATAAATAAATTGTACTTAAAGCAGATTGAATAGATGAATAATAAAAAATCTTGTCCAATTTATGTTTACTGTGACCTTGATTAGGTGTCTAATAGACAGAATTGAGTCCTCATTCTCACTATTATAATATAAAGAAAAAAACCTACTGATTTAAAAGTGTTTTGGGTTTTTTTTGGTAGAATGGGTTGGATTGCCAGATAAAATGTAGAAAAGTTAGTTAAATTTAAATTTCAGATAAATAATAAATTTCTGGTATATCTCAAATGTTACAGAAAATATACTTTTACAATTTTTTTTTTAAAAAGCACCGAAGTTCAGATTTACCTTTATGCAATGTGTTTTTATTTGTTAAATCTGGCAAGCCTACCATCAGGGTCCCTAAGCTTGGCATTGCAAACCTGGATTTGCAGGACTGGGATAGCCCCTACCACTTGAGACTGCATTTTCTATTTCTCCATCCAATGAATACTTAAGAAACCTTACTGTGTATCTGAGAGAATACAGCTAAATATATTAATATAGGTATAAATGATTATAATGCACATGGAAAATATCATAAAGGTCAAGAAGTGAGTCAAACAAAATGCCAATATTTATAAAGCTCTATTCTCTATATAAACACTGTGTTGAGCACTTAAATACTCTCACTAGATCTTCACAGCAACTCTATGAAGAAGGTATTTTATATATGGAGGGAATGAGATGTAAGACTTGGAGATGCTTAGTTACATCACCAGCAGTGATGGATAATACATGATAGAGCCTGGAAAAGGCTTCAGTCTGCTTAATACCAGAACTTGAGCTTTGACCCAATTTTAACTAAAATAGCGGCTGTTAAACATTGTTGGCCAAGAAAAACTCACTTTTCAAAGTGCCTTGAATAATATTTTGTAAAGCAATTAGGGAGTGGCCAGATGAACAAAATAGATAGCGCAAGTGAGGAGAGTCTTCTTGAAAAGATACAATGTATAAAGAGTAGGGCATAGCTGGGTCAAAAGGTAGTACGATTTTTAATTTTTTGAGGAATCTCCATACTGTTTTCCACAGTGGCTGCACCAGTCTGCATTCCCACCAGCAGTGCAGGAGGGTTCCATTTTCTCCAAATCACAGCTATCCCACTTTTAGGAATATACCCTAAGAACACCATAGCACTGTTCGAAAAGAAGAAATGCGCCCCATGTTCGTGGCAGCATTGTTCACAATAGCGCAGATCTGGAAACAGCCCAAGTGTCTGTCAGAGGATGAGTGGATTAAAAAGCTTTGGTACATATATACTATGGAATACTACTCAGTCATAAGAAATGATGACATCGGATCCTTTACAACAAAATGGATGGACCTTGATAACATTATACGGAGTGAAATAAGTAAAACAGAAAAAAAACTGAGAACAGCATGATTTCATACATAGGTGGGACATAAAAGTGAGACTATGAGACATGGACAAGAGTGTGGTGGTTACGGGGTGGGGGTAGGGAAGAAGGTGTTAGAGGGAGGAGGGGAGGGGCACAGGGAAAACCAGATAGAAGGTGACAGAGGACAATTTAACTTTGGGTGATGGGTATGCAACATAATTGAATGATAAGATAACCTGGAGATGTTTTCTTTGAACATATGTACCCTGATTTATTAATGTCACCTCATTAAAATTAATTTAAAAAAAGAGTAGGGCATATATAAAGAAAAGCAAGCAATGATAGCAGATATATGGGGAGGAAGCCAGATAATGATAAAGTTGGCATTCAGCTATTTAAAAAAATACCTTCTGATTGCTTCATCTTGGTTCAATGCTAATAATTTGTACTTATAAATAAGCATAAGTTGTGATACAGTGGATAGAGCGTTAAACTGGGATACTGAGGTTAAAAATCCTGTACTCACCAACTTGAGTGCGGGCTCATCTGGCTTGAACATCATATCATAGAAATGATCCCATGGTTGCTGGCTTGAGCCCAAGGTTGCTGGTTTGAGCAAGGGGTCCCTGGCTCGACTAGAGCCTCCCGGTCAAGGAACATAGGTGAAAACAATCAGTGAATAACTAACATGCCCCAACTATAACTACGAGTTGGTGCTTCTCATCTCTCTCCCTCCCCGTCTCTGTCTCTCTTTCTCTCTCACAAACAAACAAACAAAACACACACACACACACACACACACACACACACACACACACACATAAGGATCTCTTTACCTTTAAAAATAAAGCTATAATACAACACTTTAAGAAATACAATGCTTTAAGAAATTAATAGGTTTTCCCAATAAAGATAAATAGCAAATAAAGATAGTACTGGATGACAACACTAATACTCAAGTGTTCACTATGGGCCAGGAATGGTTAAAAGTATTTAATGTATATTATCTTATATCATGTTCAAAGCAATTCTATTCATTAGGTACAATTTTTCTCTCATTTTAAAGGAGAAAAAATTGAGCACTAGTGAGTTAAAATGTTTTGCCCACGAGTGCCACTTCCAAAAGTAAATGTTCACAGTATACAACATTCTTTCATGTTCTAGATACTCCTTTTTGTCAGTGGATTTCTGGAAGTCTGATTATGAAATAGGAAACGCTGTGCTATCAGTGTGTAATATACAATAATCCCTGTTGTCTGAAAGCTGGTGCACACAAGGAATTTTACAGAATTATTTTTATTATGTAACTTTTCATTTTAACTGAATGCTAACAATTCAAAGGAAGAAGTCCCAATGGGAACACCTACTGGAATTATCTTTCCCTCAAGGCTTTTATGTTTAGAAGCTACTAGGAGACCAGAGGCAGCTAGATGGACACAAATGAAGTTCTAGGCATACTCGCAAGACGAGAGGTTGGGAGGCCACTCGAAGGAGGCAGGTCTTGAACAATAAACATGATGTCAAGAGACAAATCTGAGGATTTTAGTAAACTATTTTATACACAGAGTTGTGTAGAATGATGGTCATACATGAGTGTGTGTTTAATTAAACAGTGATGGGGCATGAGAAGTGGTACAAGTGAAATTTAAGAGCTGAGTATGTACCAGGTGGTTTCTACAGACACTAAATTATTTACTGTTATTACTGTAGCACAATGCATAGGGAATAACTATTATGCCCATTTTACAGGTAGAGGCAGAGGCATAGAGAAATTATGTGCAGTGACTAAGAGTACAGAATTAATAAACAGAACACAATACTTAAATGGTCACTTCTCTTACTGCAAAAATATATTTACTCGCCATTTATTCATTTATTCTACAAATACTTAATTTCTGTGGAAGTATGTTGTGGTAAATAGAAGAGTGACAATTCCTGACACCATGTGAATGTTAATTTCTGATCTACACTTTCCTTGGCATCAAATCTTAACTCTTTTATTTTTGTATTTGTGAATACCTTGTTTCACCTAGCATAGATCACATGTGTTCTGCATTAAGGAAAGGTGGAAATATTTGCTGATGCTCCAGCTAGGTCAGTAGGATTCTGGCAAAAATTAAAATAAGCAAAGACTTGGCCCTGGCCAATTGGCTCAGTGGTAGAGCATTGACCCAGAATGTGGATGTCTCAGGTTCGAGTCCCAGTCAGGGCACACAGGAAAAGTGACCATCTGGTTTTTTACCCCCCTCCTCTTATTTCTCTCTCTCTTCTCCTCCTGCTGCCATGGCTCAATTGGAGCAAGTCATCCCCCAGAGCTTAGGATGGCTCCATGGCCTCTGCCTCAGGCACTAAAAAAATCACTCAGTTGCAAAGCAATGGAGCAAAATCACTGATGGGCAGAGCATCTCCCAGTAGGGGGCTTGCCTGATGGATTCAGGTCAGGGTACATGTGGGGGTCTGTCTCTGCCTCCTCTCCTCTCACTGAAAAAATTTTAAAAAATAAATAAATAAAATTTAAATAAAAAAAAAATTAAGTCTCAAGTTTGTGTAACTATCAACCTGAAGCATTGTACAAATGCTAAAATGAAAAGCAGTGAGACTGCCAGAAACAAGGTGCTGCCCATGCTTTGAACAAAATTCGGGATCAGAATTAGCTCTTTCTTGGAACAACTGGGTCGTTTGGGGTTCCACTGTAGATATTAGTGAATTTGCAGAGGTGAACTGTGATAGGGCATAAACTTGCTTCAATTATTCATTAAAGATGAAGACTTTTTTACAATTTAAATCCAAGGAAGGAAGGCTTGGGCCCAAATATCTTCAAGAAAAGTTTTAATTTGCAAAATATGAATGACAAAGGTTTGTTACCAACAGAAGCTTTATGTGATAGTACCACCTTCGCTTAAACTCTGATCCCATCCATGGCTTCCTGCCTTGTTCGCTTCCTCTGCCCTCTGGTTCTCTATCCAGTAATACAATGTGCTCAAAATGTTCCCCATCACAGGACCTCTGAACATTTTCTTTCTCTCAGTGCTGCTCAGGCCACCTTATTTTATACAGTTAAAAGTCAGTCCTACTGATGTTGCTTTATCCATAGCACTTATCACTTTCAAAGATATCTTACAATGTATGTATTTAATTTGTTATTGTCTGGCTTTTATAATAAGACACAAATTCTATATGGGCATAAGTTATCGTTCTATTTTTGCTGAGTCCCAAGTGTCCAGACATGTATATTGCATGTCATAGTCTCTCAGTAAGTGTCAAAAGAGTGGCATTTCCTACTACATATCTACACTCACATCATCCTGTCCAGATTGAGATAAATCTTAATCCATTGCTCAACTCAAAATTAAATAAGAATTTGTTTGTAATCTAGTATGGAAAACCGATCTCAAGGTGAAGTTACAGTCTATTAGTGTCCTACAGGATAAGGTTAGGTCTTAATCAAAGAAACATTTTTTTTTTATCTTCAGTGGGAATCTTGTTTGTTGTTGGAGGGGCAATCATAAATTGGGAATTGCAGACTATAGGATGCTGTTATATAGGGTAAAAGTTTATTGCTTTTAAAATTAGAAATCAACAAAAAGAATGACCAAGAAAATAATCAAATGTTACCTTTCCTTTTCAAGCCTTCACATTAATTGGGTACAAAACAAATTTTTTTTTTAAAAACCAAAACTGAAATTACTATTTAGAAATATAAAGCAATCAACTCACTACATGTGCTTTAGACAATAATCAATAAAAACATATAAGCTTAAATGAAATTAGTAGAAAAACAGTAAATTATATTTAAGCTTCAAAATATAAATATTAGAAAAACATAAAAACACAAAGAAAATCAATGTAGATTTGATTAATAAAGCAAATTTTTAAATGAGTGTTTTGAAATAAATGATGAGGTAGAGAAACTTTGGTAAGTTTAATTATTGAAGGAGAGGGAAAAAGAGTGTGAGAGAATTCAAATAAATGAAATAAGAAAAGATGTATAACTAAAAATGCAGAAGTTTAAATAGTTTTTTTTTAATAATGTAAATAAAAATAGATGGTAAAGGATTTATAGTACCTAATTAATTATAATACTGAGTAATTAGACATAACTCTAGTATCCAATCAGTAAGAGAAGAAGTAACACAAATGACACTTAGTTATATGCTCATTGGTTACTTCCTGTATGTACTCTGAATGGGGGCCAAATGCGCAAACTTGGTGTTTCAGGGCAACAATCTAACTGACTGAGCTAACCAGCCAGGGTAGGAATTAAATTTTTCCAAGAGAAACAAGGAATGATCTCTTTCTTTATGTGTGTGCTTATGCACCTGCATATGTAATATGTCTGTTTAAACTATTCAGAAGATTCTGATGGTCAGACAAGTGTGGGGATCTCTGAGCAAGAAGATTTAATACAATCCAAATAATCTTTGGAGAGTTTAAGAATAGAAGAAAAAGGAAAAGAACAGGAGATAAATAATGGAGTAAAATCCTTTAGGTGACCTTGTTAAAAAGAACCTGCTTTTAATTTTCTGAAAAACCACTCATGTTTAGACGATAACTTTACCAACTCCTGTTGTTTCCCTATTTGCATTAGTTGCCATTATTTCTGGAGTGGGTGTTTCCCTATCAGGCCAGATTAATTTAGAAAGGCAGGAAGCTGCTGCTTCTCCTCCTCTTGCTGCTCCCCCTTATTCTTCTCTTTCTTTCTCTTATTGGAAAGACGCAATTCTTTTTTATTACTAAATGTATTGGAGTGACATGGCTTAATAACATTATATAACTTTCAGGTGTACAATTCTGTAACACACCATCTCCATATTGCATTGTGGACTCCCCACAAAGTCTAGCCTACTTCGATCACCATATTTTTGAATACCTTTACCTTCTTCATCTTCCTCCCACCCCCTTTTTCCTCTGGTAACAACCATACTGTTGTCTGTGTCTATAGTTGTTTTCTTGCTTTGATTGTTTATTGCTTTCTGTTTTATATTTCATGTACAAGTATAATCATATGGTTCTTATCTATTTTTGTCTGACTTATTTCACTTAGCATTATCTCTTAAGATTCATCCATATTGTCACAAATGGCAGTGTTTTAATTTTTCTTATGGGAGAGTGGTATTCTACTCTACAGATGTACTACCTCTTCTTTATCCAATCACTCACTGAAGAATATTTAAGTTGTTCTTATGTCTTGGCAAGTGTGAATAATGCTAAAATTCTGAACATAGGGGTGCATATATCTTTATGAATAAATGTTTTTAAAACTTCTGGGTAGATGCCCAGAAGAGACCTTGCTGGATCATATGGTAGCTCTATTCTTAATTTTTTGAGGAAACTCCATACTGTTTTCTATAGTGACTGTACCAGTTACAATCCCACCAGCAGTGTATGAAGATTCCTTTCTCTTTGCTTCCTCTCCAAAACTTGTTATTTCTTTCCTTATGGATAATAACCATTCTAAGTGGTATGTCATTGTAGTTTTTATTTGCATTTATCTTATAGCTAATGAAGTTGCACATATTTTTATATATCTGTTGACCATTTAAATATTTTCTATGGCAAAGTATGTGTTCAGGTCCTTTGCCCATTTTTTATTGCATTGTTTGTTTTTGTTGTTGAGTTGTATGTTTTTTTAATATACATTTTGGATATTTGCCACTTATTGCAGGCATTTTAGGCAAATAGATTCTCCCATTCAGTTAGTTACCTTTTTGTTTTGCTGATGGTTTCTTTAGCTGTGCAGAACTTTTTTAGTCCGATGTAGAGACATTCACTTATATTTGTTTTACTTCCTTTTATTGGGGGGGGGTCAAGTTCACAGAAGCCTCTCTAAGACCAAGGTCTATAGGTTTAGTACCTATTTTTATACAAGTGTTTCATTCTTATATGTAAATCTTTAACCCATTTTGAGTTAATCATTGTGTATGGTGTCAAATAGCATCTAATTTCATTCTTTTGCATGTGACTTTTCAATTTGCCCAACACCAGTTATTGTAAGTTTCTGGCTCCTTTATCTAAAATTAGTTATCCGTGTATTATTGTTTTTATTTCCAGCTCTTAACTCTGTTACACTGGTGTGTGTGTGTGTGTGTGTGTGTATTTTTCTGCCAACACCATACTGTTTTGATTATTGTAGTTTTGTAGTATTGTTTAATTTAGGGAGTGCTTATTTTTTTTTTTTTTTTAGGATAGCTTTGGCTGTGCAAAGTCTTTTGTAGTTCTATACAAATTTTACACCTTTTAGTCCTATTTCTTTAAAAATTGCCATGATTTTAATGGGGATTCCATTAAATCTGTGTGTTGCTTTAGGTAACATGAACATTTTAACTATGTTGACTCTTCCAATGTATAAATATAGGATAAATTTTATTTATTTGTGTCTACTTTAATTTCTTTCAACAGGGCATTGTTTTCAGGGTATAAGTTCTTTATTTCCATTTTTAAATTGATTCCAAAATATCTTATCCTTTGTGTTGAAATTGCAAAAAGAATTGTTTTCTTTATTACTTTTTCTAAATTTCTTTGTTGTTACAGAGGAATGCAAAAGATTTTTGTACATTGGTATTGTATCTTTAAAATGTACTGCTTTTTTTTTTTTCTAATAGTCTTTTAGTAGAGTCTTAAAAATTTTCTGTGTAGAAACAGGCCATCTGTAAAAAGTTAAATTTTACTCTTTTATTCCCAATTTGGATGCCATTTATTTTTTTATTTTGTCTGATTGCTCTGGCTAGGACTTCCAGTATTATGTAAAATAACAGTGGCTAGAGTCAGTATCCTTATCTTGTTCTTAATGTTAGAGAAAGAAACTTTCCGTTTTTCACCATTGAGTATACTATTAGTTGATGGTTTGTCATATATGATCTTTATTATATTGAGTTACTTTTTTCTCTACCCATTTTATTAAATATTTTACATAAATGGATATTCTATTTTGTCATATGCTTTTTCTGCATCTCTTAATATGATATTATATTTTATTCTTTATTTTGTTAATGTGCTGAATCATATTAATGATTTGCATAGGCTAAACAATCTTTGCATCCCTGGTATGTACCCCATTTGATCATGATGTACCATATTATCTTTTAAATATTTTTTTTTATTTAATATGCTAGTATTTCAACAGACTTTTGCATCTATCTTCACTAGAGATATTAGCCTATAGTATTTTTTGTGTGTCATTCCTGCCAGAGTTTTGGATCAGGTTGATGTTGACCTTGTTAAATGAGTTAGAAAATATGGTCATTTCTTCAGTCTTCTTGATAGAGTCCAGTGATCAGTATTAAATCTTTGAATGTTTGGTAGAATTTATTAGTAAAGCCATCTGGCCCTGGACTTCTATTCTTTGCAAGGTTTTGGTTACTGTTTCACTTACCTTACTGTTGATCAGGCTATATAGATTTTCAAGTTCTTCATGATTAAGTTTGGGAAAGTTATGTGTTTTCAAGTATTTTGTTTTCTGTTTGCTCTCTTTTTCCATTGTTTATTTTCTCTTGTGTTTCTCTCTGGTGTTTTAATTTGGTGGTATTTTATGATTTTCTCTCCATTTATTTATTTTTGTTATGTTGTCTCAGTTCTAGATTTTAGTTTTTTGGTTACCATTATGTCTATGCAAATAAAGTTTTATACATACAATAGTACTTTTTATTCTAATTGCATCTTATCTTTATTGATTTGTGTAAGTTCAGTTCTTTTTTCGTTTCTTTTTTGGGGTTTTCTTGTCACAAGTTATTCCTATTTATGCTTTGTGTTTAATTTTAAATTGAACTAGCTATTGTTTTTATTTTAATGCTTTAACACCCCCCCTCTTAACCTTTAAGCTATATTTATGTGTTTCATACTCTATTCTTAACAGGAGTTGCAATTTCATGCTTCTATTTGACATCTACATTTTTACATTCTTTTGCTTTGTTTCAGATAAAAGAGCTTATTTAAACATTCCTTGTAAGTAGAACTTGTGTTGATAAATTTCTTCAACTTCTGTTTTTCTGTAAAAGTCTTTATTTCTCTTTTAAATGTGAAGGATAACTTTGCTAGATATATTATTCTTGGCTAGTGGTTTTTCTCTTTTGATATTTTGAATTTATCTCCTAGCTTGTAGGGTTTTCACTTAAAAATCCATTAGTAATCTAATTAGATGTCCTTTATAAGTTATAATTATTTTTTCTCTGGCTGCCTTTTGAATTCTTTCTTTTACATTAACTTTTGAGAGCTTTTATATAATGTGCATTGGCGGAGGTAATTTTTCATTGAGATAATTAGGTAATATGGTGCTTTCTTGAATTTAAGAATCTATCTCTTTCCATAGGTTTGGTATGTTCTCCTCAATTATTTGTTTAAACATGTTCTCTGTTCCATTTTTCTTTTCTCTTTCAGTATACCTATTATTCTTATATTACTGTTTCTAATAGTGTCAGATATTTCTCTTAGAGTTCTTTCATTTACTTTACTCTTCAATTCTCTCTCTTCTTTCACCTGAGTCATTTCTAATTTTCTATCTCAAGTGCCACCAATTATTGTCTCCATCTTGTCTGCTCTATTTCCTAAGCTCTCTAATTTACTCTTTATCTCATTTATTAACTACTTTAACTTCAGAATTTTTGTTTGGTTCTTTTCTTTAAATCTATTTGATAAATGACTCCATTTGTTCGTTGATTTTATTTTTGAGCTAATTGAACTGGCTTTCTGAGTTTTCTTATATTTCACTGAGTTTTTATCAGAACTAAAATCTTAAATTCTTTGTCCTTTAAATCACAGTCTTTCTTGTCTTTTAGTTTATTTTTAGGAAATTTTTAATTTTCTCTCTTAACTATCTTGTTACATTGGTTATTCAGGGTACTTGATGAATTATTTCTCTACTTGGGCATTTGAGGGAATAAAATCTCATTTTCTCAAGTGCTATTTTTTTTAACCATTTAGCTTCATTAGTAGAACTAGTTCTTTTGTTTCTCAGTAGGTGGTGCTATAAATGTTTTTGTGGTCTCATACCTGCACTACTGTTAATTCCAGGGTTTCTATTTGTATGTGGCAGTGTCACCTGGGTCATGGGAAAATGCCTTGATTCCTTTGGAGATGGGTGTCCTGTTTACCACACAATTGCCTTGGTCTCAGTGCACCACACAACCAAAGTAGAATGTTGTGGTCTATGAATCTCCTGCTCTGTGTGCTCCCAGCACCACTTCCATGAAACCAGAAGCAGCCAGGCACGATCTGGCCCTGAAATTTGTTCATTTGCCTAGTAGGCCAGCCTCCTTCTTGCTTGCTCTCATGCTGCCACTCTGATCTGATGCCAACTTCTGACCAAAGTATCTTCTTTGCCTTTCTACCCATGTCTAAAACAGTCTTGCTACTTCTGCTCAAAGCTGGCTTCTTCTCAACACATAAATCTCAGTTTAGGTGTCACACCCTCAGAAAAAATGTTTTGACATTTCTACATAAAGAAATTATAGCTATTTTTTGTTCATCTCACTGCTTAATTTATTCTTAGCTTGTATCATAGTTTTTCATATGTTTGTTGGCTGATTTATTAACCTGAGCACTAGATTGTGAGCCCACCATGGCAGGAACTATGCCTCCTTGTCCTTTGGGTATAGCCAACCCCCATCAAAGTGCCTAACAAACATTTAGTATTCAAATACTACTTTTTGGAAAGGTAATATTTGAAGAAAAATAACAAAACAGAATAATAACCACAAACTACAAACAACTACAATCAGAAATGTCAAATTCAGAACCTTTGTTTTCATATATTTGTTTTGGGAGAATGAAAAATATAGATTTTCATATATGTACTACTCATAAAATTAAGCTGCTTGGATTTCAATTTCTATCTCCTGAGATTATCTATTCCTGTTTAGTGGTATCACAAGATGATTTTCCAATATTTTTCTTTTCTTTTAAAGCTGATGGGCTTGCCGTCCTAGGAAGAGCCTGAGGCTGCATATGGAGGTTTACAGAGGTTTCCACTGGCAGCTCCTTGCTAAACTGAATATACTTAGCTACATTGTCAAGTCATAGAATTATTTGATTTCCTGTAGAAATGTTTGTCTTTGAAAACTCCAGTGGGGAAATAGCATTTTCACCTTAGCTCAAAAGAATGAGTTAAACATTGTCTGAAGATGAGATCCATCCCCAGAAGAGGTTCCCAGCATCTAGCGAGTTTAGGAACAAATCAGAAAAATTGCAGGGGCTGTATTTCAACCCTACACTTGTCTTGGTTCCATAGAAATCTGTTTGAAATCTTTGCATGAGTGAATTACCCATTTACACTAACTTTTGTCTGTGTCCTATATTAGATATTTATAACTCTAATACGGTAGCCTCATTATACATTGTGAAAGTTGTCTGATTTTGCTTTTTGGGTTCAGTCTATTTACTAGTTAATACATACACACAAAAAAGTATGTTTTTGTATTTGTTTTTTCTGTAATGTGAACACTACTCCTGGAACTTTAAACCAAAGCAATTTATAAATTTATACCCATTCAGGTATGTGCTCAGACACATGCTCACATACACAAACACACACACAAACACATGCACACACACAAGCATACATATATTCACTGAAACAGTGACTTTCTAAAGGTTATCCTAAATAACTACTTTCCTTACCTCAGATTGAACTTGTTTATTAGCCAGTACCTTCTCTTTCTCCCATTAATATTTTCTCTTAACTCAGACTGAGATTAAACATTTGACCCCGGCTTTTTCAACATGTTGTTTTATCCTCTAACATATACCTCTACCATACTATTTTCCTCTTAAAATTCAGGTATCAATAGCAGACCTTTGGGTAGTAATTTACCATTAGAAGCTCAAAGAAATAAGTGAGTTGAAAACATAAATTGTTTAGATAAGTGCAAAGAGCCAATGAGAGAGGATCCTTATGTATGGTACATTGTCTAAAAGAGCTGTGCATGTCTGACTTTACAGTTAAAGAATTAAATCCTTTCTATTATAGAGAAACAAAAAACAGTTTGTTTTGTTTTGTTTTTTTACTTTGCTTTGTTTTCAATAAGGGCATAAAATAATATTGCATGTACATGTCAAAAGTCTTCAAAATATCTTAAAGTGTATCAGTTCTCATAACCAGAGTGTGTCAGTAAAGTACCCTCATCCTAGCCACAATGACCATTTCCCGAATTATTGCAGTAGCTTCCTGACTGGTGTCTCTGCTTCTGCTCTTACCTCCCTGTCACTCCTCCACAACACAACAAACAAAATTTCCCAAATTTTCTCATCATTCTCCAGGTAAAAGCCAAAGTTCATATTGTAACCTTGAAGTATCTACATGATTTGACCTTAATTAAAACTCTGATCTTGACTCTTATATTCTCCTCTTTCACTTTTTCTGTTCAGTTTACATCAGCTTTGCCCTTGTTTCTGAAAGCTTCCAGACACACAAATATCTTAGGCCCATTGCACTAGTTGTTATTACTATTCCTAGAAATCTCTCCAGCTACCTCCATGGTTAACTCCTTTACTCTCTCCATGTCATCACTCAAAAATGAGCTTGTTAAGACTTCTGCTTTTCGAAATTATAAAGTATCTGGGACCAGATTTATTATTCCATGATTAATAAATGAAAAACTAGACCAAACATACTTTTTTTAAAATAAAACTTCTTTCAGACATGATTAACAGGCAAGAACTACAATCCCTGAGGAAAAGAAAACAAAGCAGGTACAATATACAATTTCCTTGGTGTTCTGCCTGAGGCATTTTCTATACTAGGGTGCAGAGAGGTAAATCCCAAGCAAAGCATATCAGTCTAGATAAATTGAGAAAACAGTGATCATAATTTGAAGAGACTAAGGCGATGGCAAATTAAGGTGGAGGGTACCAGAATGAAGAGCTGTCCAATTAAGCACTAAACCTCTAATTAGAAGCCATTAACTCTTCTTGAATACTACACATTGTATTATACATATACAAATTGTGACACATAGTAATACACATATATAGAATAAAACTCCATGACAATGGCAAAATATAACTGGAGTTGTAAATTGAACATGGCTCTGAGGCAGTCATATTCTTAAAAGGAAAATGGAAATACTTGTTAAATGCTTAAAAGATTTAGTTGACACACCAGCAGATGGTAATACCCTAATATCAGTATTAAACTAGTCATAAATTAAAGTTTACTCTAAAATGTTCATAGCATGCCTGATTCTAAAGTAAGTTAATTTCTGCCAGAACAAAGTGTGACATAATTTAAAAGAAGACAATAAAATTAAGCACCTGAAAATAGTTAACCTTTATTGAAAAAATATTAGATGTAAAGACACAGGAAACTGTAATCTATAATTAGAAGAACAATTAGTTGATAAAAAAATTCAGAAAGAATATATATTATGGTTAATACAAAAGAAGATTTTAAAAGGTATTGTATTTATCCTCAGGAATTTATAAAAACAAACGTATAATGAAACAAATAAAATGTATAAAATATACTCAAATTGAACTTCTAGCTTTAGAAGTATGATACATAAAGGAAAAATAAAAAGAGGAAGGAATAAACTTCTTCTGGAATTAATATCAAATTAGATAACTCAGAAGAAAAGATCAGTGATATTAAAGGAATATCAATACAAACTACTCAAATCTAAGCGTATATATTTTATTAAAAAACTGAAAAATATAACAGCCTCAGCAGTCCTTGGAAGTAGCAATCTTAACACTGAAATCACAGAAGAATAAGGTAGGGGTATGGGGCTGAGTGAATATTAAAAGAAACTTTAGCAGAAATATTTCTAAATTAAGAAAACTATAAACCCATGGGTCAAAAAACTATAATCAGCTTAATCATAAATATAACCAAGCAAAAACTCACCAGCTTCGACCCAAGGTCGCTGGCTCCAGCAAGGGGTGGCTTGGTCTGCTGAAGGCCTGCGGTCAAGGCACATGTGAGAAAGCAATCAATGAACAACTAAGGTGTCACAACGGCAATGAAAAACTAATGATTGATTCTTCGCACCTCTCTCTGCTCCTGTCTGTCTGTCCCTATCTATCCCTCTCTCTGACTCTCTGTCCCTGTAAAAATAAATAAATAAATAAATAAATAAATAAATAAATAAATAAATAAATAAAGCTTTAAAAGTTAAAATGTAACAGATATATAAAAGATGAGGACTAGGTAATGGGAGTCTAAGACTTCAATGACCTTATACATGAAGTACTATAATATTTAAATACAGACAATAATAATTTGAAAGTACTGTAGACTTTAAAGCAACTATAAAGTAATAATGATGAATTCTAACTAATGAACCAGTCATGGTGATTAAATATTAATGGCAAAATGAATACAGTAATTCAAAAGTAAACAGGAAAATAGGTAAAGTGAATGAACAAAGAACAGATGGTATGTATATAAATCAATCAGTAAAATAACTGGTTTAAATTCAGCCATATAAATAATCGCATTGCATGTAAATGGTGTAAGCACCTCAAGTAAAAACAGTGATTGTTAGATTAGATTAAAATGCAATATCAAATCAAATACTGGTTATAAGAAGCTTATTTTAATTATAAAGGACCAGTTCATTTAAAAGTACCTGAATGAACAATATGTTTTGATATAATTATATATTGTGCTTGTTGATCATACTTCAATGAAGCTGGAAAAAGAAAGAGAAATGAATAGGTTAAACATAATGGAGCACAGGTAAAAAGCAATCAAATGATAATGGTCTTAAGTATTTTGTAATTAAAATAAAAAGTCATCAAATCAAATTTTACTGGATGGAAAAACATATAACATGCAAACACTAAATATGAGAAGTCTAGAGTTGATGTCATGTTTATATTAACACTAGACAAAGTGGACTTCTGAAGAAATATTGTCAGAGATACATAGGGACTTTTTATAACAATACAGAGGGCAACATGGCAAGAAGCCATAGCAATTCTAAATATGTATACCCTTAAAGACAAAATTAAAAACACATGGAGCAAAATATGACATAAATAAAAATAGTTTTAGATAAATCTACACTGATAAGTAGAAATGTTTATACTCATAGTAATTGAGAAAAACAAATAGACAGGAAATAAATATACAGAAAATTCCATAAATACTACCAACTAATTCAAGTTAACTATCATTTATTTAACACAATCAACAACAGAATAATATACTTATACATTATTTTAAAGCACACAAGACTTATTTCAAAATAAGCCATTAACTGGGACATAAACAACTAAATTTGTGACATCAGAGAAATGATGAAGTGAGAGAAACTTCTGATCTCTCCCCTTAAATTTTCAACAAATTGAACAACTATAATGTAGTGAAGAAACCCCAGCTGGGCTTGCAGCTGTGCCTAAAAGATCTGCACAACAAAAAAACTGAAGATAGAACAGGTTAAAAAGGGGAGTGGAAGATAAAATGCTTTCATGGTGGAATCTGGACAGGAGAGAAGGCAGAGGACTGAAATTTTCTTTCTCTCTGTTAGACTTAGGCAGAGTTTTAAGCTGAATCAGGAGGAGAAGAGAGACTAGGGGGCAGGGGAGAAGAAACTGAACTAAGGCCAGCACAATCAGACACAGGGTTACCGAAGACTATCCACATTGTTTGGCTTGTGTTCAGCCTGAGCAATCAATGAGCACTGAGCCCACAGTGCTTGGCTCTGGGGTGAGGTGTGCAATCCATCCTTGTGCTCTGGGTGGTGCCCAGCTCACGTGGTGAGGCATGCACTTCACCCATGGGTGCTTAGCCCACAGAGATTGGCCCATACGGTGCTGCACGTGCTAGACCCACAGCACTCAAGCCCACTCACTGCAGCTGCTGCTCTACCAGCTGGCCACACTCAGTGCAATGTCATGGAAAACAAAAGTGTGCATTCCCAGCCTCCTACATCCCACTTCCCTTCCTAAGTGGTTATAAAGAGGGGTGGTGGCAGCCCCCCCCCCACAGCTGACCCTCTGGAGATATTCTCTCCACTGAGCAGTGGAAGTTCTCTGCACCTGATCCCCTGGTCTGCTGTTAAATGGGGAAGAACTATCTGAGACCTGAAATCACCACTACTAAAGACATAAAGCCAGCTGCAGAGCAGTAAAGCTGAAACTGTATAGCCTCCATAACACATCCCACCCACCAAGATGACTGGGCCCCTGCCTACATTACTAGGACAGCAGAGGTTTGCCAAACAATTTCGCAGAACCAAAACTTGTAGTAAAGTGGCACCTGCTGAATAAAAATTATTTCTTGTTAGGATTCTTAACAATAGAAAAATTATTTCTTGTTACGGTTCTTAACAATTACTCTCAAATGCCATCAAGGAAGAAGAAATCATACCTCATGGATACACAAGGCAGCAACGTAGTTCAAATAGATAATGAAAACTCTCCAGAAAAAAATCTCAATTACCTGGAAACCTTGGAGTTAAATGACAGAGAATTCAAAACTGAAATTCTAAAAGTATTCAATAAGTTGCGAGAAAACACTGGTAGGCAATTTAATGAACTCAAGAAACAAATTAATGAACAAAATGAATAGTTCACCAAGGAGACTGAAACTTTAAAAAAGAACCAAACAGAGATGAATAACAATACAAGAACTAAAAACTGAGATATCAAGTTTAGCTAATAGAACAGGCCAGACAGAAGAGATAATCAGTGACATCAAAGACAGGCAACTAGAGATACTACAGAGATGAAGAGAGAGATTCATGAATTTAATAAAATGAAAAAGCTCTACAAGAATTGTCAGATGCCATCAGAAAAAGCAGTATAAGAATAATGTGTATATCAGAAGAAGAAGAGAGGAAAAAGGGAATAAAAAACTATTAAAGTGGAATAATTGATGAGAACTTTCCAAACCTGTGGAAAGAGTTAGAGCCTTGAATCCAAGAAACAGACATAACACTGAGTTACCTCAACCCAAGCAGACCTATTCCAAGGCACATAGTAATGAAATTATCACAAGTCAATGCCAAAGAAAGAATCCTTAAGTTAGCTAGGGAAAAGAATAACAACATATAAAGGAAAGCCCATTAGGTTATTTTTAGACTCCTCAGCAGAAACTCTACAACCAGAATAGAGTGGACCCAAACATTTAAAGTACTGAAAGAGAGGAATTACCAGTCAAGAATATTATATACATTAAAGCTATGCTTCAAATATGAAAGAGAAATAAAAACTTTTACAGACATACAGAAGCTGAGGAAATTTATTACCAGAATACTCCAACTACAGAAAATACGTAAGGGGATTATTCGACCAGATACAAAGAACCAAATAAATCAAAAGTACATGTAAAAACTCCAACAAGATTACAATAAAAACAAGGATAATCTGCAACAACAATAACATAAAAGGGGAGAGAATAAAGATCTGCAGTAGTAAATGAAAATGGAGTGCAGGAGCGCTCATATGATAATGGATTCTTGTAAATATGACACTTTTTTTAATGACCTAAAGGTAACCACCCACAAAAATGCCACTACTGAAACATGGAGCTTAAAAAAAAGAGGAAACAAGGAAAAAAGGTATGGAATACCACCACACAAAAATAATTGACTGAAGCCTAACCAGGCAGTGGTGCAGTGGATAGAGCATCGGATTGGGATGCGGAAGTGCCAGGTTCGAGACCCCAAGCTCGCCAGCTTGAGCGCAGGCCCATCTGGCTTGAGCAAAAGCTCGCCAGCTTGGACCCAAGGTCGCTGGCTCCAGCTAGGGATTGCTCAGTCTGCTGAAGGGCCGCGGTCAAGGCACATGTGAGAAAGCAATCAATGAATGACTAAGGTGTCGCAATGAAAAACAGACAGACAGGAACTCATTTCTCATCGTTCCTGTCTGTCTGTCCCTATCTATCCCTCTCTCTGACTCTCTCTCTCTGTCACTGTAAAAAAAAAAAGAAAAGTAAAGAAAACCACAAAAATGTAAAAATTAAACAATATACTTCTTAAAAATGACTGAGTCAAAAAAGAAATAAAAGTAGAGATAAAAGGATATACAGACTAATGAAAATGACAATACAGCACATCAAAATTTCTGGGAAACAGCAAAAGCAGTAATAAGAGGAAAGTTTATATCAGGGGTGCCCACACTTTTTCAGCTTACTAGCTACTTATAAGATGACCAAGTCAAAATGATTTACCTACAATAAAAATGCAAAACATAAATTTATTTCTTCTATATTATCATTATTTAAGTTCCTATTATTACTATTTAATATTGTGTATTCTTCTTTCACCTTTCTCCTTCTCAGCTCTCTTTTCGGAGGAAAGTCAATGTCATAGTTTTTATGAACAGTCCGAAAAAGCCACTCCACATTTTCCTTCTTTGGAATAGCAATAGCACACAGACAGATGAGGCAAATGCACTTAGAATATGACATAATGAAAAAAATCCCCTCCCTTTCTGTATGAAAGTGGTAGGTTTTAGGCTTCTTACTTGGATCAGCTACGGCACTCATTTTTATACCCTTTGTTGTATTTAGTTTAAATAAATTGAAGGCTAATTATGCAGCAATGTAACTGAACAAGTTAGCGCAGTTTAACACACATGCGTAGGCTGTCAAAAGTTCAGACGTCAGATTGGCTACCCTGTATGCCAATCAAAAGACAAATGTCTTTTTAATGTCATGCAATCTACCCACACTTCCTTCGCGATTGACCAGTAGGTTGCGATCGGTGTTTGAGCACCCCTAGTTTATATCATTACAGGCTTATATCAAAAAGCAAGAAAGGTCCCAAGTAAACAAATTAAGGAACTAAAAACATCTTAAGGAACTAAAAAAAAAAAAGAATGAAAAAAGGCAACTCAAAATCAGCAGAAGAAAGGAAACAGTAAAAATTAAAGGAGACATAAATGAAACAGAGAACAGAAAAACTATAAAAAATTAACACAATGAAGAGCTGATTCTTTAGAAAGATCAATAAAATTGGTAAACATCTGGCTAGACTCATGAAAGAAAAAGAAATTCCTGATCAGGTGGTGGCACAGTGGATAGAGTGTCGGACTGGGATGTGGAGGACCCAGTTTCAAGATTCCCAGGTCAACAGCTTGAGCGCAGGCTCATCTGGCTTGAGCAAAAATCTCACCTGCTTGGACCCAAGGTCGCTGGCTCGAGCAAGGGGTTACTCGATCTGCTGAAGGCCTGCAGTCAAGGCACATATGAGAAAGCAATCAATTAACAACTAAGGTGTCGCAACAAAAAACTGATGATTGATGCTTCTCATCTCTCTCCATTTCTGTCTGTCTGTCCCTGTCTATCCCTCTCTCTGACTTTCTTTCTGTCCCTGAATAAAAAGAAAAAAGAGAAAAAAATTCATATAAACAAAATCTAAAGTGAAAGAGGAGAAATTACCACACATTTCATAGATATATAAAGGATCATTGGAAAATACTATGAAAAATTATATAGTATGAAATCCAACAATCTAGAATAAATGGATGAATTGCTAGAACTATACAATCTTCCTAGACTGAGTCATGAAGAAGTGGAAAGCCTAAATATACCCATAAGCAGGGAGGAAATGAAAACAACTATCAAAAACCTCCCCAAAAATAATAGTTCAGGCCCAGATGGCTAAACTAGTGAATTCTACCAAATATTCATAGAAGATTTGGTTCCTATCTTTCTCAAAGTCTTTCAAAAATTAGAAGAAGCAATACTCCCTAACACATTTTATGATGCCAGCATAACACTTGTACCAAAACCTGTCAAGACCATTACAATAAAATAAAATTACAAACCAATCTCTCTAGTGAATACAGATAGAAAAATCTTAAAATACTAACAAATTGAATACAACACATTAAAAAAAAATACATCACAATCAAATGGGATTCATTCCAGGAGCACACGGATGGTTCAACATATGTAAATTACCTAATGTCATAATACACCATATCAACAAAACAAAGAACAAAAATTATATGAGCCTATGAATAGATGCAAAGAACACATTCAATAAGATACAACATTCCTTTATGTTTAAAAAACATTTAATAAAATGAATATAGAAGAAAAATACCTCAACATAATAAAGGCCATATATGACAAACCATCAACTAATATCATACTAAATGGTGAAAATTTGAAAACTTTTCCTTTAAAATCAGAAACAAGACAAGGCTGTCCACTGTCTTAATTCCAATTCAACAGAGTGCTGGAAGTTTTAGCTAGAGCAATCAGACAAGAGAAAGAAATAAATGAAACTCTAATCAGAAAAGAAGTAAAGATTTCCCTTTTTGCAGATGACATGATCCTGTATATAGAATACCCCAAACACTCCATAAAAAGACTAATAAAAACAATAAACCAATGCAGTAAGGTCACAGGATACAAAATCAATATATACATCTATTGTTTTCATATGTGCCAACAATAAAACTTTGGGGAAAAAAATCTCTTTTACAGTTGCACCAACAACAAAAATTAAAATACCTGGGCATAAACTTAACAATGAATGTCAAGGATCTATATACCAAAAACTACAAAGCATTATTAAAGAAATTGAAAAGACACAATGAAATGGAAAAATATTTCATGTTCCTGAATTAAAAGAATCAACATAGTTTAAATGATCATATTACCCAAAGCAATATACAAATTTAATGCAATTCTCATTAAAATTCTAGTATCATTTTTTAAAGAAATGTGATGAAAAATCACCAGGTTTGTATATAATCATAAAAGACCTCAAATAGTCAAAGCACTCCTGAGAAAAAACAAACAAAGCTGGAGGTATTATAATACCTGACTTCAAATTATACTCCAGCATGGTAATGGCAAAATAATACACACAGAGACCAGTGGGACAGAATAGAGAGCCGAGAAATAAAACCACCTATATGTGGTCAAATCATCTTTGATACAGGAATCAAAAACACACAATGGAGTAAAGAAAGCCTCTTTAATAAATGGTGCTGGGAAAATTAGAAAGCCACATGCAAAAGAATGAAACTTGACTACAGTTTATCTCCTTGCACAAAAATCAATTCAAAATAGATCAAAGACCTAAATATAAGATCTGAAAAAATAAATTACATAGAAGAAAACATAGGTACTAAACTCATAGACCTTGATGGGAGAAAACATTTTATGAATTTGACACCAAAGGCAAGAGAAATAAAGGCAAAAATAAATAAACAGGGCTATATCAAACTAGAAAGCTTCTGCACAGCAAAAGAAACTGATGACAAAACGAATAGACAGCCAACACAATGGGAGATGATATTTGCAAACAACAGCTCTGATTAGGGGTTAATATCCAAAATACACAAAAATCTTACAAAGCTCAGCAACAAACAAGCAAGCAATCCAATTAAAAAACAAGAAAAGGACCTGAATAGATACTTCTCCCAGGAAGACATACAAATGATCAACAAATATATGAAAAATGCTCATCTTCACTAGCTACTTGAGAAATGCAAATCAAAACTACAATGAGATACCACCTCACACCTGTTAGATTGGCTATTATCAACAAGACAGGTAATAACAAGGCTTGTGAATAAGAAGAAACTCTCATTTACTACTGGTGGGAATGTAAATTAGTACAACCATTATGTGCTGCGAACCAGCACAGCTAGTAATTCCAGGACCTGAGTGGGAATGCCACGTAATTAAGAAAATAGGCTTAGAGTAAAAGGATGGGCTCAGGAGGCCTCTGCAATGCTGATGGCAAGAACAGAGTATGCTCAACACCCGCTTCCTGCTTTATTTATAGGGCAAAGTGGGCCATTAGCAAATCAAGAAGATCTGTGATCACATTTTCAAGGCAATCCAAGAATTTTACCAAGTGCAGAAAACCCCCACCATACATAACATCTTAACTTCACAAGACAAAGGATAAAAGAAACTTACGTTAAGTCTTTCCAGAGGACTTGGGGGGTAGGATGAGTATAAGCAACCCAGCACCATAGCTTAACAGCATTTAGCAACTTCACAGAACAAGTGAGGTGGGGGGTTGGGCAAATGTTGTAGTAATATAAGGTTATAGTAATTAAATATATAGAAATATATAAATATGGGAGATATATAAAAGTAATTAAAGGGATGTTAAAAATAATTATTAAAGTTATGCCATTTGGATAGGAATTAGTATAGTGGCTCAATGCCATAACTCTGTAATGTGATAAACAGACTCTGACTTTCAAACAGAACCCAGTTAGTATGTGTGTGAAGTTATACCTAGATAAGAAGTAGCTTGGTGTTAATTACGTTAACTTTGTAAACTGACGTAAATAAGAACATCTTAAAAAGTGGTTTGATGTAACCATTTCAGTAGATTGACATAGAGGAGATTCTCCCAAAAAAGTGCTTTGAAGTGATAATCCTATAGATTGACACCTGTTAGAAGGTGTTGGCCAGAAAAGGTACTAAAGTTGAGGGCCCCCGGCTGCAGGCTGCAGTAGTTGCCCAGACTCCAAGGTTGATGTGGACTGTCCCCACACCACTCTAAGCTCTGACCAAAGCCAGAGGAGAGGAGCACGCTGACGGGGCCTCCTTAAGCTGTACCCAGGCATGCCAAAAGGATTTGTGAGTAATAAATTGCCGGTGTGATTATTGAAACTAATTTCTGTGTCGGTTGTGTCTTTTTTTCCTGTGGCACTTAACAGTAATATCCTCATAGCCGCCTCAAGAGTAGTCTCGAAGGGGCTGCCAGCCCTGCTGATAAGCAGGAGTGTCCCACTGCACAGGGGAGTCAAATCAGGAACCCCTGATCGACATAGAGCTTGGGCTCTACTGGGACAACAGACTGTCACCTTACTGCCAGGTCCCCACACCTCTGTCCCCCCAAAATCTAAACTGCAAAGATCCTATTGGCTTTTGGTCCCCAACAGTTATGAAAGAAAATAATGTGTTTACTCAAAAAATTAAAAATAGAAGTACCTTATGACTGAACAATCCCTCTACTGCATCAAAACATGGGTATGTAAAGACACATGCACTCCCGTGTTTATCGCAACATAATTCACAGTTGTCGTAGCCCAGCCATGACAAGTCTATTACTGGGTTCTTCAGTGGAATTAAATAAATAATAAATAGAGACTTAAAGATATATATATATATATATATATATATATATATATATAGAGAGAGAGAGAGAGAGAGAGAGAGAGAGAGAGAGAGAGATGTATATTGGTTCGGGAGGACACCACGGCAAGCAGTCTCCACTGTTCCTTAGCAGTAACCTCACCTCTTTTTGCCGTAACCTCACCTCTCTGCTTCCCCAAGCACATCCACTTTTATTCATAGAAAAAATGTTGTCCATCAGCAATTCAATTAAGTTTCCAAGGCAACTCAAAGACAACCCCCACCATACCATCCAAATCTACTTTACATTACTAAGAAACTAGCTTCCAGCCTCCTCCAGAGAACATGGGTAAGACAAATGAGAATCAGGTGTAGCCTTTTATTAACTAGGCAAATGAGTTGGGGTTTGGGCTCAGCACCCCTGACCAGATTGTGAAAATACCCTGTTTATTTATTCTGTCCCCAACACACAGTGGCTAAGAAATGGAAACCAAAATGCCCCTTCGATAGAGGATGGGATAAAGAAGATGTGGTGTATATATATAATGGAATACTCCTCAGCCATAAGAAATGATGACATAGGGCAGTGGTCGGCAAACTCATTAGTCAACAGAGCCAAATATCAACAGTACAATTGAAATTTCTCTTGAGAGCCAAATTTTTTAAACTTAAACTATATAGGTAGGTACATTCCTTATTAAGGTAGCGCCTGCATGTGGTATTTGTGGAAGAGCCACACTCAAGGGGCCAAAGATCCGCATGTGGCTCAGGAGCCGCAGTTTGCCGACCAGGGACATAGGGTCACTTATGACTAAATGGATGAACCTTGATAACGTTATACTACATGAAATAAGTAACACAGAAAAAGCTAAAAGCTATGATTTCACACATAGGTGGGATACAAAGCTGAGACTCATAAACATAGATAAGAGTGATGTAGTTAACAAGTGGAGGGAGATGTAGGGGAGGGGAAGGAGAGAGGGATGAGGAAAGGGTGTAAAGAGGGGCCAATATAAGGTGGTAGAAAATAATTTGACATTAGGGGATGGATGTACAAGATAGATGACTATTCAAATGATGTAGTGATATTTGCCTAAAATCTATGTATACTTATTGATCAATATTACTCTATTAAAATAATTTTTCTAAAAAGAAAAAAACCTGAAATATATCTAAAAGTGTTAAAATTATACAGACTTGATCTTTAATTATGATTAAATTAAATTATCAATCAATATCCAAAATCCAAATATTTGCATAATTCTAAATCCCAAATATTTGGATTAAATAAAACATACACAAACAATATATAGATCAAACAAAAATTATAAAGAAAAATGGTATATATATTTGTATTTTTCTGAAGTGAGAAGCAGGGAGCAGAGAGACTCCCACATGCGCCTGACCGAGATCCACCTGTATGCCCACTAGAAAGCGATGCTCTGTTGCAACTGGAGCCATTCTAGCACCTGAGGCAGATACCATGGAGCCATCCTCAGTGCCGAGGGCCAACTTTACTCTAATAGAGCCTTGGCTGTGGGAGGGGAAGAGAGAGATAGAGAGAAAGAAGAGGGCGAAGGGTAGAGAAGCAGATGAGCACTTCTCCTGTGTGCCCTGACCAGGAATCGAACCCAGGGCATCCACATGCTGGACTGACACTCTACCACTGAGTCAGCTGGCCAGTGCCAGAAAATACTTTTAATTAAAATAAAATAAAACAAAAGTAATTTATCTAAATCTGGTGAGATGCTTTTCAAATACTGCTTAGAAATTGATTACCTTGTTTATATTAACACTTTAAAAATTTAAGCTTTGACATTAACAAACTAGGACATTTTTTAAAAGAAAGAGAAAATAAGCTACTTAAAGTCTAATTCAGCAAAGAAAGCAAACAGTATCATTAAGATTAAAAATTAAATGTAATAGAAAACAGACAATATAGAAATTAAAAAAAAAAAAACACCATAGTTGGTTTGTAAAAAGATGAATCAAATTTGTAATCTTCTAGGTATACTAATAAAGACAAAATGAGAGAAGAAACAATAATAATTATTAGGAAAGAGAAGACATCATTATATATGATAGAAACATTAAAGGGATTTTTAAAATGTATTATTACTAGAGCCTCAGGCCAAAATATACAAAAAAAATAGAAGAAAAAGACAAATTCTTGAAAAATATTTTTCAAAATTGATTTAAGGAGAAATAGTAAAATTTGAATACACTATTAAGGACATTGATTTCATAAATAAATAAATTCTCATAAAGAAAATTGTAGAGCCAGATGACTACACCAATATACTCTATCTTACATTTAAGAAGGAAATTATACCAATAATACAAATTCTTTGCAGAAGACAGAAGTAATATTTGCCACCTAATTTTATCAACTGAGCATTATCCCGATGCAGAAAATACACAAGACAGCATAGAAAATAGAGCTACAGACCAAATCCCTTATTAACATAGATATAAAATCCTTAGAAAGATATTAGCAAATTAAACTGAGCAACTTAAAATATGTAATAATGTATCATAACCAAATGGAGTTTATCCTGTGAATGCAAGGTTGGTTTAATATTTGAAAATCAATCAGTATAATTCATACCAAGATAAGAAAGAAATTCAGTCATTTTAATAGACATAAAATTTATTTGACAATATTCAACTCCTATTTATTATGCAAACAATCTATATATGATAAATATATATGAAAAGTCTACATCTAACATGATACTTTATAAGAGTGAATGGTTTCCCTTAATGTCAGGAACAATACGCACACTCTTGTCTAGGTTATTTTCTTTGCTTAACCCCTTCATGTTTTTAACCCAGCCCCCCGCCCCCCACAATTCCCATCTCCTCAGACAGCTGTCATTCTCCTTTATGAGTTTGTTTCTAGTTTGTTGTTGTTAGTTTATTTTGTTCATTAGATTGCCCATATAGGTGAAATCATATGGTCCTTGTCTTTCTCTGACTGGCTTGCTTCAATTAAATAATGATCTCCTGGTCTATATCTATGCTCTTGCAAAAAGTAAGATTTCCTTCTTTTAATGGCTGAGTAGTTTTGCATTGTGTAAATGTACCACAGCTTTTTTTTTTTTTTTCTACTCATCTACTTGGGCTGCTTTTGAATCTTGGCTATTGTATATAATGTTGGAATGAATTTAAGGGTGTAAATATTCTTTTGAATTAGCATTTTTGGTTTTTATGAATATATTCTCAGAAGTGGTATTGCTGGGTCATAAGGCAGTTCCATTTTTAAGTTTTTTAGGTAATTTTATACTGCTTTCCACAGTGACTGTACCAATTTGTATTCTCACCAACAGTGCACAAGTGTTCCCTTTTCTCCACATCCATGCCAATACTTGGTATTTGTTGATTTGTTAATGAAAGCCATTCTGGCAGGTATGAGGTGATAAATCATTATGGTTTTAATTTGCATTTCTCTGCTGATTAGTGATGTTGAGCATCTTTTTATATGTTCGTTGGTCATCTGAATGTCTTCTTTGGAGAAATGTCTATTCAGGTCCCTCACCCATTTCTTAATTGGATTGTTTGGGTTTTTTTTTGAGGTTGAGTTTTATAAGTTTCTTGTAAATTTTTTATATTAAGCCCTTATCAGATATATTGACAATATGTTTTCCCATTCAGTGGGTTGTCTTTTCATTTTCTTGATGGTTTTCTTTTCTGTGCAAAAACTTTTTAGTTTTATGTAGTCCCATTTCTTTTTTTCCTTTATTCCCTTTGCCTGAAGTGACATATCAGAAAAAAATATTGCTGAGACATGTCCAAGATTTTACTTCCTATGTTTTCTTTTAGAATTTTTATAGTTTTTAGTCTAACATTTGTCTTTAACTTATTTTGAATTTATTCTTATGTATGGTGAAAGAAGGTAGTTCGGTTTCTTTTTCTTTCTTTTTTTTTTTTTTTGCACAGATCTGTCCAATTCTCCCAACACCATTTATTGATCAGACTAGTTGTTGTAGAGCATCGCCCCCAGTGGGCATGCCTGGTGGATCCTGGTTGGGTACATGCAGGAATCTGTCTCTCTGCCTCCCAGCTTCTCACTTCAGAAAAATAAAAAATAAGAAAAAGAAAGCAATCTAATAGGGTTGTAGACCTAACTATAATGCTAATATACTATAAAACAGCCAGAAGAAAATTTTTATGACACAGGGATAGACAAAGTTTTCTTAGGATCCAAAAAGCCTGGACTATTTCAGAAAAAAAATGATGCTTGTACTATTCAAAAAATAGTAATAAGAATGCAGAAAGACAGTTTATCTTTTATAGGACATTTTCAGTAAATATTATTAAAAAGAACTTATGTTCAAATATTTAAAAAAACTCACTATTTAAATACCAAAGACCCATATAATATTTTTTTAAATGGGCACACTCACTACACACACACACACACACACACACACACACACACACATGGAGTCAAGGCACCCTGAAAACATGCTCAACATTATTTATCTTCAGGGAAATGTGAATTAAACCACCTCAACAAAACAGTGACAGTGGTATGTGTTGGTGAAGATGAGAAGCAATTAGATTTTGCATGCATGGTTAGGGAGAAATTATATCATTACAGTCACTTTAAAAAACACTGGTGATTTTCTTCATAAAGTTAAATACCTACCATTTGCCCCAACAATTTTTTTCCTAGATATTTACGTGAGAGAAATGAAAACATATACTCAGTGATAGATGTGTATACAGATATTCATATTAGTAACAAAGAGTACATACATTTTATAATAGTAAAAAATAGAAACAACCCAAATGTCTATCAAAGGGGAATGGATAAACCAAATTCAGTATATTCCTAAAATGAAAATAAAAATAAATTTAAAAATGGTAAACCAATAAATTAAAAATTATAAACAAATAGGGTCAAACTGATACACATAATAGTATAGATGGTTGAATCTCCAAAGCAATATGCTGGATTAAAGAAGTAATTTACAAAGGAGAATATAGTGTAGGATTCTGTTTATATAAAATTTTAGAAATGGAGATCTAATATGTCATATCAGGAAGCAGGTTAGGAGTTTCCTAAAACATCAGATCACAGATCACCAGGAAAAGGACACAGGAAAGCTTTTAGGATGATAAAGATGCTCTGTAGGTTCACTGTGGTGGTGCTAATGGGAATATATTTATTTCCCAAAATATACTAAATGGTACAATTAAAATGGATATGCTTAATTGCACGGTAAAAATCAACTTCAATGTGCAGAATTCCTAGGCAGCCCTGTCAAAATTTTTACTATCCATCCCTCTCCAGTTGTTATTTCCCTCTCTTCCATTGCTTATCTTTAACAATTAATATTTTCTAACTTGTATATTTTACTTATTTATTTCTCATTGTATATTTTCTTGGGAGGCATTCAGTTTGCTATTATTTTATTTATGTATGTATGTATGTATGTATGTATGTATGTATGTATTTAATTTCTTAAGTGAGCAGCAGGGAGGCAGAGTGACAGACTCCCACATGCACCCCTACCTGGATCCACCTGGCAAGACCTCTACTGGGGGATGCTCTTGCCATCAGGGTCTACTGCTCCATTGCTTGGCAACTAAATTATTTTAACACCTGAGGTGAGGTCATGGAGCCATCCTCAGTATCTAGGGCCAACTTGCTCCAATCAACCATGGCTATGGGAGGGAAGAGAGAGAGAGAGAGATAAGGGAGAGAGGGAGGAGTGGAGAAACATATGGTCATGTCTCCTGTGTGCCCTGACCAGGAATAAAACCTGGGACATTCATATATCAGGCCAATGCTCTGCCACTGATCTAAACAGCTAGGGCCCAGTTTGCTATTATTTAACTAACAGAAATTTTGACAACTAATTTAACATGGAAGATTAGGCAATAAAATATCAATAAAATATTTTAATGCTAAGTTATTATATTTAAGAAGCTTTCCTTATCTGTTTTGAGAATATACTTGTTTGTAGAGCATAAATCCTATAATTCTACAGAAGCACTTTTTTTTTTTTTTTTACTGACTGTAATAAGACATCTTTTTTGCACACTTATAGTTAAAAACTTAAAAACGATTGGATTTTTCACAAATTGTTAAGTTATAGGATCCTTCCATTTTCTATGGTCTTTTTTTTTTTTTAAAGAGAAAGTGAAGGGGAAAGACAGGGAAAGACAGGAAAGGAGAGAGATGAGAAGCATCAATTCTTCACTGTGGCACCTTAGTTGTTCATTGATTGCTTTCTCATATATGCCTTGACCCAGTGCCCAAGCCAAGTCAGTGACCCCTTGCTTAAACCAGTGACTTTGAGCTCAATGCAGTGACCTTGGACTTCAAGCCAGAGACCAAGGGGTCATGTCTATGAGCCCATGCTCAAGCTTTTGACTCAGCACTCAAGCCAGATGAGCCCACACTCAAGCCATTGACCTTGGGGTTTCGATCCTGGGTCCTCTGCATCCCAGTCCAATGCTATATCCACTGTGCCACCACCTGATCAGGCCATTTTCTATGGTTCTTGAGGTAAAAAACAAAAACAAAAAACATTTGGGGTATGCAGTCTCACTTGTGCTGGAAAAAAATAATGTGGAGTACATATAACATTTTTTCTGCTACAGCATAATTTTCAAGGTCTTGATACAGTCTCTGTATTTTCTGAGTATTTGGAAATTCTTGGAATATTTTTGATTTGTTTAATTATTCAGTTTCAAAAGTGTGTGTGTGTGTGTATATATATATATATATATATATATATATATATATATATATATATCCAGTTTATGTCTATTTTATGAATTCAAAGACTTTCTTGTATCTACCAATTTCCTCAAATAGTTGACATCCCTTTCATTGTAGACCAAAGAACAATGTAGTAGAAAGATCTTGCTATAGAGCCAGAGACATGTCTGTTAGAATATTAGTTCTCCCACCTGTCTTGGAAAATGTTAATAATAATCTTATATATTGGCTCTACAATGTACTCATCTGAAAAAAAAAGAAGATAATATTAATAGCAGACTGCTAAATATATATATATGGAGGAAGTTGCCTTTAGAAGACTGATTGGTTCTTCTATCAGTTCTTGTGTAGCTTGAGGCAACAGGTAATACAAACTAAAATAAACAATTAGAAGTTCATTAGCTTACATAACAAGAGGTGGAGGGTAGGGATGATGCAGAGATTGTTCACTGAATAGATTCTCTCTGTCTTTCTGTACTACATTTATCAAATTATTATTATTATTATTATTATACTTCCATTGTCTTTCTTGTCATAGTCCCAAGGTAACTGTTTCCATTGTGTTAATTGACCAGAGATAAAGTACCTTTTTAAGAAAGCAAGTAGTTTCCAAAATCCCATGTCAGACTTCCTCTCCAGTGTTTTGGCCAAATTTTCACTGCCAAACCTAAGGTCATCACTAGACAAGGGGATTAATATTACTGTGATTGTTTTTTAGTAATCAAGATTCCACCTATAAGCCCTGATAGATTGGCTTAACAGTAGAGTGTCAGCTCGGTGTGTGGGAGTCCCGGGTTCAATTCCCAGCCAGGGCACACAGGAGAAGCGCCCATCTGTTTCTCCACTCTTTCTCCTCTCCTTTCTCTCGTTCTCTCCCTTCCCCTCCCACAGCCAAGGCTTCATTGGAGCAAAGTTGGCCCGGGCACTGAGGATGGCTTCCTGGCCTCTGCCTCAGGTGCTAGAATGGCTCCAGTTGCAACAGAGCAACACACCAGATGGGCAGGCAGAGCATTGCCCCCTCGTGCATATGCTGGGGGGGGGTCCTAGTTGAGCACATGCAGGAGTCTGTCTCTCTGCTTCCCCACTTCTCAGTTCAGAAAAAATACAAAAAATAATAATAAATAATAATTAAAAAACGGTTCTGCATATGGTACTGTGGAGGAGCCCATCATTTTCTTAAGACACATGTATTTTTTTCCAGGAAAAAAAAAAAGCAAGGTTTTGTTATCAAGGATGAAGCAGGATGTTTGATAGGAAATAAAGGAGACATTTACTGCTAGAAAATGCATAATCATCTGAGTTCTTCTTATTCAAACTGTCTACCACCACGTTGATAGTATTTCCACACCCTGGAGAGGTCAGTGGTGTGTGTGTGTGTGTGTGTGTGTGTGTGTGTGTGTGTGTGTGTGTGTGTGTGTAACAGAGAGAGAGAAAAAGAGAGAAAGAAAGGAATGAATAAAATAGCAATGAGAATTATAGACTATGCTATGACAGAAATGCTACTGGTATTGGGTTGTTCTAATTCTGACCCAATGATTTTATCATCATGGGAAACCAGAATAGGGGACTCAGAATTGTTAGCCTTAGAGAAATGTCTTGTTTCTTCCCCAGAAGGTGGTTTGAGGACACCTTTTGCAATCCCTAAGTCTTTAAAAAGTAGACTTGTCATGGAAGCAGTGATGATGTTTGTATCCATAGCCCTTGAATAGTGAAATCCCTTGACACATCTTTTTTTTTTCAATTTCAAGTTCAGTGATATTCACATCTTCTCTGGGATACTTACTATCTTCTGGGAGACATGACAGAGTTTCTAAAACCAAAGAATGTTCTTCCAAATAGCAAAATTATATCTGTTCTTTCCATTCTGGTTCTACATTAGAATTACTTCGTTCTTTGATAAACTGTCTTGTGATTGTTCCTACAGGTTTTCTATAGATAGGTTATAATGCAATTGATTTTGTTTCTGCTTCCTAAATTAAAACTGTCACTTACTTAAGTCCCAGAAATAATTTCTAAATTATTTTAGTTAGAATTGAGTAATCTGATCTTCTGGCTTTCTCACATAGAAAGTTAATTATAAGAAAGAATATGAATTTTGCTTGCTAATTTAAATTGGTCAGTTTATTTAATATACCTGCATATTCTTCAGGGATATTACAGTGTTGTTCCTACATACTCTCAACAGAAATAATTGTTACAAGGATTAAGTACAATTGTGCAGACAAAGAATCTAGCAGCATATGGGCTGACATGACTGGTCTGCACATAGTAGACACTCAATAAATATGAGATGCTATTATTATTTTATCCTGAAAAACCAAAATTATGACACCTACCTCTTGATGTTATTACAGAAATGCAATTAAATATTATCCACACAGATGTCAAGTACAGTACCTAGCTTTCTATACAGAAACTCAATAAATGTTAATTTCATTTTTTTGATGCCTACTAAACAAAACATCCAGAGGAATAATAATGCTGTCTTGATGCTCCTACATCACCCCAGCAAAATAATTTCCTGTTCTTGGAAGAGAGAAACCAATAAAGTCTGGTTTCAATTTATTTAAAGTATTTTCTCCTTTTGACAGCATAAAATAAACCCCTGCTATAAAATAACCTTTTTGCTGATCTCTGTATAATGATAACTCAGTGCCACCTAGTCCTGTCTGGATAAATTTAATATAATCTGTTTCAAGAATGCAACATCCAGACCAGTCCTCTGAAGAATCTGCCCAAAAGAGACAAGGCAAAGTTACTGTAGGTAGCAGCGGGGGTTGGAGAGTGCAAGCTCTAGGCATTTATAACTGAATGTTACAGCCTGCTTGAAAGAATTTGCTATTTACTTCCAACTGGGGACAATTAGACCTATATTCTAAAGCCACACATCAGGGAAGTGAAAGAGAAGAGCAGAGGAGGAGTGACTCTGATAATTTAGGTAGCAGAATTCTTACTTTTTTTGATTAGTCAGGTGCAGTATAAAGCATCAGTAATAATACTCTTAAATGCTGTATAATTGCAATTTTGGGAGCTTGCCTTACTTGTTTCAAGATCTCCCTGAGAGTGAAAGTTTCATAATGCCATATAGAAGCACACTTCTACCACTGATTATAACAAGACATTTCCTTTGCATATCCAGAGGTAAAAACTCCAAAGCAATTTTCACACATTGTAACATTCTGGAGTAGATGATGTTTGAAATACAATTTCCATGCAATTTAAGTTTTCCTTACCGGCTGGAAAATTTTTGAGCTTCTATTGGAAATGGGCATTCATTCTTTCAAAGAAATAAACCAGAAAATTATTTGTGCCCTCCTGTACCCTTTTATTTCTTGGGAGAATGTTAATTATTGCATTGAAGGTCAACAAGTTACCTTCCCCAAATGAATGATAGTTTTTACTTGTCCTGTCTCAGTGCATATGAAAATAGTTGACTTGGTTTGGATACATAGGGATTTGAGGAGAGATCATGAATATGGCAGTCTGGGTTAATATGCTATATATTTGTTAATATGTCAATTTCTGTGCACTTGATGCAAAACTTTCATAAAACTACACTGAATGTTTCCAACAGAGGTTCACCAACTCATTGCTCAGAAATGTTATAGAAATGTGTGGTCAAATTACTGCATAATAATAGGATTTTCAACATTCATAATGAATGTTGACTCTTCCACTTTGATTTTCATAATTAAAATTCAGGGTTATATAGTTAGTACAATGTCCAGATTATAGTAGATATTCAATAACTATTTTTTTCAATGAATAGTGGTAGCATAGAAAGTGATCTTTCATCATAAAACTAAGTGAGTCATATTCACCTAGTATAGTGCTTTTTCATTTCTACTGAACTTGAATGTTAGCATATCATAACTATTTAGAGTATAAATACAAATTATATGCTTGTCCAGATACTCAAAAAAGCAAGTGAGAAGGTTGATCTAGTGAATATTATCCATCTATTTCTGTGGAAGTCTCTGTTATTCCTATATCAACAACACAGCAAAATAAAACCAATATATTTTTTAACGAATTAGCTTCATCCCCCAACTAACTCACATTTGGTAAATTTGCTTTTATTAACTTTACTATTTTTTTGAAGAATTTATTTCTTCAATATTTAGAGAGGAGAGAGAGAAAGAGAGAGAACATGGGAGGAGCAGGAAGCATCAACTCCCATATGTGACTTGACCAGGCAAGCCCAGAGTTTTGAACCGGCGACCTCAGTGTTCCAGGTCAATGCTTTATCCACTGCACCACCACAGATCAGGTTAACTTCACTATTAACCACGTCTATATTTATTATGAAGACATCATAGTGAAAAATGTATGAACCCTGGAGTCAGACAGAAAAGTGTTGGAAGTGTTATTAATGAATCAATCTTAAACACTTCTCTCAATTATAAAACAATGACCTTGAAATTATAGGGTGGAAATGCAGATGGTTTCTGTAGAGTTCCTAAAACACTGATTGGCATATGCTGGATACCTGATTAGTAACCTAGAATCTGTATTTCTGCTGCCATTATTATTGTTGTTGTTCTTACCTTTATTATTACTATTACTATTTTTAGAATTGTACTTACTGATATAAAAAATATTGTCCACTAGGTCACATGATCTTCTGTATATCAGTTCTGTAGGTGACAGGTTTATTTTGGAATTAAAACCAGAAAAACCTTTTCTTGACACAGACATTCTACTGATAGAGATAGGTACAACATTGTGTTTCTATTTTTGTCGTTGCTGACAGAAAACACAAATCAAATTTTAATTTTAGCTTACAACTTTAGTGATAATCATAAAATGACTAAAATTGCTTTTTTAAAAGTAAATCCATAATTCTACACTTGATCTTAGCCAACAGGCCGAGAAACAATATAACAAATCCATAATTCTAATTTTTATAGTTATACTTGTTATTTTTCTTTTTGACTTTTATAAATCACCTTAATTTTGTTTGTAAAGATAATTGGTTTTATTAAGTGAAAATGTTTATAATATGATTAAAATTGATAAACACTGGCATAATTTACATTTTGCTTCATTTTCTGTAACATTGAGTTTTACCTTTGCCCATAAATATCTTTAAAAACAATTTTTAAGATTATATAACAAAATACTTGTGTCATAAATTTTTCCCTGTTTGTGTCATCGAGCTTTGAAGTATATATTCTATCTATGACCTATTTAAAAAATTAAAAGAGATTTATGTCTTTACCTGCATCAGATATAGACATTTGTGACAAAAGGCTACATTTTATTCCAGGATACATAATTTTGGCTTTAGGATAAATTGTGATTTTCCTGAAGCAATTATTTTAATTTCTTGGTTAAATCATTGAGTTGACAGTACCCTATTCTAAGATAAAATATAAATTGAATCATTAAAGCTCAATACTCTCAGGCTCAGTTCTGTGTCAAAGTTCTGTTGAGAATCAATCTACAAGAAGTAGAAATAAATGGGGTCTTTTGTTTTAAAAAGAGTGTACCTGTTGAAACTTCAGATTCTGGGACTGGGTTCATGATCACAACATGTTTGTTACAATACCATCATAATGCATGAGATTAACAGCAGGCAACTAGTCTCTACATTAACTCTGTTCACCAAGCATTGAGTACGTATAATACAGGAGGCATTACGTGTAAAAAATTATTAATATATTCTCCTTGATCTCAATTAATTCCTGTATTGGAAAGGAAAGAAATATCTGTACATGAACTGTTGCAGCACAACATGACAAATACCAAAAATGAGGTTTGCAGGAATTCCATTGGTGGCATAGAACAGGTGATTCAGAAAAATAATATTATGTCAGGTGATGATGGTTAAGTTGGTTCTTAAGTAATACTTGAAATTTTCAGTGAGATGAAGTCAGGATATGCATTTGAAACACGGGCAAAGATATACCATCAGCAGAACACACCCAGGAATGTGAAAATAGTCCCATGTAAAGACAGTCCTTAGCAGTTCACAGAATAGCACACACCCCAAGACATAGGAAGAGACTGTGAAGCTTAAATCACTGATGTATTAGGATGCTCTCCTTGTTTGAATAATAATTGCCAGCAGCAGTGTACATGCATAATCTGATTGAGAGAACATTCAGTGTCATTCATCTCTCAAGCTTCATCCAAGACAATGTCACACATCTATTCACACACGTGTTTAACAGGGACAGTTACAGTACTGGGCCCTGGGGAAACAGGATGAGCAAGAGACAGATACGAATACTAAACAAATAGAAAAATATAGCCCATGAAGAAAATGATGCAGGCTAATGTGTTAGACTGCATGTCAATTCTAGACTGGGTAATCACTAAAGCTGCTCTGAGCAGATGATTTTTAAGCAATACTTGAATGACAATAAAAGCCAGCTATGCAAGGATAATGGAGAAAGTGGTCGTCCCAGGCTGAGGGAGGAGCAAGAATAAATTATTGAGGGAGAAAACAGCTCAACTTCCTCAAGTAACCACAGGGCAGTTAGTTTGATTAGAGCAGGGAACAGAGGGAGGACAGAGCCAAGTTCTGCTTGTGGTCTAGGGCTTTACAGACTGGCAGAATTAATTTAAATTTTATTATTAATGTCATGGAAAGCTATTGGAGGTTTAAGCAGAAAAGTGACAGGGTCTGGTTTATGGGATTTTGTTTGTTTGTTTTTTAAAGAACCCTTTATAGAAAATAGATTGTAGTGGAACAAGAAAGAAAAGAATGAGACAACTGGGAAGCTTTTGAGTAACCCCAAGTATCCTAGATTGGGCTACTGGCAGTGAAGAGGTGAGAGAAGGGAAAATATAGGACATACTTTGCACCCCAAGTAATAATTTGCTGTTGTGTTAGTTCTATGAAAGTGAAGGAAAGAGAGAAAGCAGGGATGATCTCTTGCAAATTTCCAGAAAGGGAGAAAAAGACATTAGGGACTCAATTTAAGCAAAAATAACAATAATAGTATCCAATACTTCAATTAATGCTTATTTTGTGCCAGACACTGTTCTAAGCATAGTTCCATATATGAACTCATTTAATTATTGTGACAACGCTATGATTTAATTATTATTATTACTTCCATTTTACAGATGTGGTAACTGAGGCAGAGAGATGTCCACTTGCCCAAGATCACGCAGCTGGGCTTAGTTCTATATTAAGAGCTTTTTGAGATAATTCCATCATCTCCTTCTAGTTTTTGCCAATATATTACCCTCTTGTTGAAACCCATCCTAACCATTCTACTTTAAATTTTTATTAGGCCCCACATACACATTCCCAGTTATTTCCTGCTCTAAGGTATCAAAGGATCTGCTTATTTATTCTGTTTATCTACTTCTGCTAGACCATAAGCTACATGAGAAATAGGGTTTTGTCAGTTTTTGTTTACTATTGGATTCCAAGGGTGGTTCAGACAATCCCTGGAACATGATGAGCATTCAATATGATTCCTGATTAAGTAATAAACGAATAAGTAAATGACTGAGGTGGTAGAGCTAAGATTTAACACTTGGTGTCCTAACTCAAGAGTCTGTATGGCTATACATTATACAGTACCAGGATTCCTCTCAGGTTGGGATGAAAAAATGAAAAAAAATCACTCTTGCTAATCAGTCAATAAGAGGCATATGGACTAAACTGATCTAGATCCAGAATTATTAATAGAAGAATCAGTGGATAACTCAACCAGTTCTTACTCCTGCCTCATCTTTCTCCTCAACTCCTTTCTGGAGCACTTTACTCATTCACTATTTTGCTTGGCTAATCACAATGTGTCTTTACAAGTTCATCGTAGATATTAGGTCTTCTGTAAAGGATGCCTTTACTTAGACAAGATTGAGCTCATTGCCACTTTCATGTTGCTCACATAACTCGATGTAAGTTGCCAGTATGTACTGTGTCTACTGAATTGCACTGTGCTTATTGGAAGGAGCTGCCCGCACCACCTGGCAGTTACCATCCTCAAGTAGGTGCTCAAAAAATTGTTAAATGGAACTGAATCAATTTAGAAAGTCTCCCAATATAAAACTATATGAATATATAGGGCTCTGATCTTTAAAGGGTTAATGCTAGTCAGCCCAATTGCTTATGAGCTTTGAAAACCATTGTTACCAATAATTCAGTTTGAATTATGTTATAATCAAGGGGAGCCTGTGTTTTCTTCACCCAATTTCATACCACTTAAAGGAACTAACTAAGAAAGCAGAGTTCAAATTATGAAATCCACTAAACCGTTCAAAGTATATATTTTAGATTGAAATGCCTTTTTTATTTGCTGAATCCATCTTAGTTGAGGCCAAGTGAATATAAATTTAAACATGTCTGAGTTGTGATAATACAGACAGGGCTGGGTTTAGCACACACAGACATTTAAACAATATGGACTATTAAGTATGAAAAAAAGAGAAAGCAAAGCAATTTATATTCTGTAGATTGGAGGAAATAAGACCTTGAAAGAATATCTAATCACATTTTTGTATTGATATTTTAGGAAAATTTGTGGTAGCAATATACTATCATATAAACTCCAGCTTTGAACTAATCTGAAGTTTAAATCAAAATAACTTGTATTGGTCTGTTCTAGTTTCTGATGATTCATTTTTTTCTGATATGTGGAAAAACTGTAATATAATCTATTTTATGTAACTAGTTTAATTTTTCATAAGCAGCCCTAAGGTTAAATAAAAACGAAAAAGAACTTGAGAATATAATATGTAGTTGAATCATCTTGGAACAAGAACAGCAGAAGGTAATGAAGATTTAGGTAGGGGATGGATTTCACACTGTTCCTCCTACTTTCCTTTGCAATCACATCAGTGAATCTGAAGTTTCTGGTTAGAAAATCAATAGGAATTTGCAGCAAACCTTGGAGGAGGGCATTTTGATGTGACTAAGAAACCCTGAAGGCAATTGTTACTCAGTGTTGAAGCAACCCCTCTCTATTGCTGGAGAAAGGGATGAGTGGATAAGAAAAAAAGTATTGAGTGATGTGAAGACATTAGCTGATTAGCAATAGAGAAATTCTCAAAGATTATATTTTTTCCTAATAAATCATTCCAGTCATTTATTCATTCAAAGGTTTTCATTTGACTGTCCGGACCAACCTCTCTACAGGTATGTGTACTCAAGAAATAGATAGGATACAGCATCAAACTTCCAAGAATGTTATATTGTGAAGAGGAAAACGAACAAGAAATGAGATCATTAAAATGCAGTGATAGGCCCTGGCCACTGACTCAGTGGTAGAGCATCGGCCTGGTGTGTGGAAGTCCCAGGTTTGATTCCTAGTTAGGGCACACAGGAGAAGCGCCCATCTGCTTCTCCACCCTTCTCCCTCTCCTTTCTCTTTATCTCTCTCTTCCCCTCCTGCAGCCAAGGCTTCATTGGAGCAAAGTTGGCCTGGTCGCTGAGGATGGCTCCATAGCCTTCACCTCAGGCACTAGAATGGCTCAGATTGCAGCTGAGCAACACCCCAGAGGGGCCTAGCATCCCCCCTGGTGGGCATGCTGGGTAGACCCCAGTTAGGTGCATACGAAAGTCTGTCTGCCTCTCCCCCACTTCTAACTTTGGAAAAATACAAAAAAAAAAAAAAAAAGCACGGTGATAATTGCCATGATAAAGATGATGTTTGGATGCCAAGGCTTGCCTGGCCTATGCAATCCAGGAAGAAATCCTGGAGAAGGCACTACCTGGGCTGCCTCTTCATGGAAAATAGTAAAAATCTTCTTTTAAAACTAGGAAAAAGAGCTGACCTATAGTGCCACAGTGAATAGAGTGTCGTCCTGGAATCCTGAGGTAGCTGGTTCGAATCCCTAGGCTTGCCTGGTCAAGGTACACATACAGGAAGCAGCTACTACGAGTTGATGCTTCCCACTTTTCACCTGTTTTTCTCTCTCTTTATCAAAATTAATAAGTAAAATCTAAAAATAAAATAGGTAAAAGAAAAAGCATTTATGTAACATTAGTATACATAAAGAACTTGGAACTCTCTTGGATAGATACAGGTTTGAAAAACATCAAATACTACTGCTTTAAATAACAGATGTTTATTTTTGACTCAAATAAATATCTAGAACTGACACAGTCTTCAGACATTTAAGCTTCTTTTTAACTTTTTTCTCTACTACCTCTACGAGTGATCCTCATTCTCTTTGTCCAAATTAGCATCTATTTAGACAGCAGGAAAGAAAAGAAGGAAAATAAGCTACAAACGGTGCACCCTAGCTCCTCTTAAAGATTATACTAAGAAATTGTCCATGGCACTCTCTCTTATATCTCTCTATATCTTATATTATAATTTCCCCAAACCTAGTGAAATCTAGTTGCAAAGAAGTCTGGCATTTGTAGTGTATGTTCCTAGATGATGTGTGTCAAGTAAAAATTCTATTATTGTTTAAGAAAAGGAGATTGGATTTTGGAGGAAAACAATAAGTTTGACTATAAGTCCAAAATAGTAAGATGTTTAAAAACTGGCAAGTATTTTCACATGTGTTAGATTGAGGGTGAAGGAGGTTGCTAGAGCTATGGGAGGGAGAGTGGTATGATCTAAAGTTGGAGCCATAATTATGGGCCACACAAGAAGAATGTTCAATAAATCAACAATAAATATTTATTGTGTACTTAAAACTGTCAATTATGATTTATGTGTAGAATTTTATTCAGACTTTTAGAACACCCAATGAGGTACAATTATTATTATTCTCATTTTAACGGTAAGGTAACTGAGGTTTAAACGGTAACTAATGCGCCTATAATTACACTACTATGTGCCTAGCTGAGAAATAAGTTAAAGTTGGTCTGACTCTCAAGCCAGAATTCCAAGGAGCTTCCCTTGCTCAGAAGTTCGACGTTACCATTTCTCCTCTGGCTCCATCTCTCTGAGCTCTCTCTCTCTAAGTGGGCTATCTGGATGCATTTAGCAAATCTTGGTCTGGCCAGAATCAAAGTGCTTGAGAGAAAGAGGAAGAGAGAGAGAATGGTAAACTAAGCCTTTAGCAGCTCATGATGTGGAATAGGAAAGGAGTCTGCAAATTAAGTTTTTGCATTTCACCTCACGTTTTAAGTTTTACTTCTGTATATAAAAAAGTTAATTATATGGTGCTTTAATCCTATATAAAAAGTCAACCAAGTTCTGCATTAGGTAAGGCATTAAGACAATTCTTGAAGTAGAAACATATTTGAACAGTTGATCAAGGTAAATCATAAGCATTTCATGAAGCACTCTTGATAATAAGATTTAATTCTTTCCAATGACAATGTCTAAGGCTGGTGAGAGGACTGTTTGCCTACTGGCAGCAAAATTAATCTTAACAAGGGCAAACTATGATACTCACCTTTGTATTTTTTGTTTATTTTTAGCGATGTGCATTTTCTATGTTTGTGATTTCAAACATACATACTCATTTTAGAAAAGTGACTGAACACAGAAGCTATGAAAAAATAAATTTCACAATTACTCAGAGAACTACCACCCAGAGAAACCTACTGTTACAGTTAGTATATTTCTTTTTAATTTAAAATATATATATATATTGCCCTGGCCGGATGGCTCAGTTGGTTAAGCATAGTCTCAAAGCCCAGAGATTGCTGGTTCAATCACCAGTCAGGGCACATATGGAAACAGTTCAATGTTCCTCTTTCTTTCTCTCTCTCTTTATTTTGCTCTCTCTCTAAAATCAATACTATAAACATTTTACATAAATACATTTATACTTGTTTCCCATAGTTTGGAATTACATTACTTACAATTTTATTTTTATATCTTTAAAAAATTATATTGGAAATATTTGCCATGTAATCAAACATTTTTATAAACTACACTTAAATGGTCACAGGATACCACATCCTGTGAGGCTATGGTCATTTAGTTAACCAATCTTTAATTGGAAACACTGTAGTGTGTGTGTGTGTGTGTGTGTGTGTGTGTGTGTGTGTGTGTTTGTACATGCAGATGTAGTATATAGCATATACTGTAGTTAATAATACTCTACTGTATACATGAAAGTTCCTAAGAGAGTATTTCTTAAATATGCTCACACACACATGCACAATGGTAGCCCAAAATTTAGTGATGTGTGACTAGAGGCTATCTTCTCGATCACTTATTAATATGTATTTCTTCCACCTTCCTTCTGTTTGATTCACAAAAATGTCCTTTGACAAATGTTGTAATGCATTTTTATGCTCCCATGGCTTCATACATGTTGTATCCTCTACCATGTCCACAGGGTGCTATTTATCCTTCAAAGTCCAATCCGTATCAACTTCCTTATCTTTACCTTTTCTACTCCTCCTCCTTTCCCTGTCCCAGTTGCAGAAAAGTAACTTGCCCTTTCTACTCTGTTTCTTTACCACTTGGTTCTTACCTCTGTTCTTTTTTTAAAACAATATTTTTCTTAATTGATGAGGCACTCTTCCCACTGGACTGCAAGATGCTGAGAGGGGAGATCTGAGCCCAGTGTTATCATTTTCATCTCCGTGTCTGGCACCTAGCATCATGTTGCACACTTTACTTGTGCTGAGAGAGAACTTAGAGATAGCAATCTGGGCCTCACTTTTCTTATCTCTAAAGTGGGCATGATACAACTCCAGCCCTTTATAGAACTGTTTTAAAGATATGCAGTGGTGGCAATTTTATTTGAAGGTGGGATTCTCAATAAAGGTGGAAGAATAATCCTTGCCTGCAAGGTTTCCACAAGCCTATAACTTGGAAAATTCTTGTCTTCTAATGAGTGACTAACTCTAGGGAGTTGCTCATATAAGTACAGGATTCAGGAAGATATTATAAGTGTGGGTTTATGTCAACCAACTAAAACAGGTGAAATAGAAAAGTATAGAACATTTAAATACTTTCTTACTCATTAATTTTATTTTCAAACATGAAAACTCTCCTTTCGAAAGATCTCTATCAATATAATCCCTTTTAATACTTGCCCAGTGAGACTCGGGGAAAGTTAATACATTTTTAAGTTCCACTGAAGATGATTATTAATGTCTACTTTTAATGCTTTGCATGATAATTTTATAGCACTGTGTGATATAAAGTAATTGTTCCTAAGAAACTGAGATTAAAAAGGAAGGATGTACTTCTTCCGAACACAAAATGAGATTTCTGCATTTCAAACATATTGTTCGTGCTTTAATTTATCTCACTTTAAGATAAATAAATGAAAGACTTATCAACATATTGAGTTCCAGTACTCCACCAGGCAGGGCCAGGTAGAGAGAAGTCAGTGTGACCCTGAAACTGCTCTTCTGAAGTTAAAACATTATAATTTTGGTATCTTGTGCTAAGTGTATTTATTAAAGAAAATAGAATCAGAAGGAATAGAGGAGAGAGACTGTTTATAGGGTTGAAAGGTGACAGGGCCTAACTTCTTGAAGAAAAAAATGATCTGAGCTTGATTTTCAGGAAAAATGCAAATCTCTGAGTACAGAAATTAAGGCATATGCATAGAAAACATTTACAACTTGAAGCTTTCTGAGAACTAGATGCAGCCTTAAATCACTGGACACCATGATATAATTGTGTGGTGTAGCAGGCAATGCGGCTGGGGAAGGGCTGTCAGGAATCAGGGCTGAGAGTATTAAAATAGCCAGCTATGGAATTTGGACATTATACCATTGGTGAGAGTGAAATGTTCTAAGGAGGAAGTGACTTGGGCAGTTTTGTATTCTGTAAAGCTCTTTTAGTAACTTTGGCGAAGTTATGATTTGATAACCTCTCAAAATCTAAATGATCTAATATTCAATATTTCAAAGAAATTCTTGATATATCATGCACTGACTATGGATCATGCACAATCCCATTCTGTGCCATCCTGTGTCTGGCACCCAAGCTGGCAAAGTGGCCTCTGTCTGCAGCATTGGTCACTTGGTGGCAGAGGGAGTGGGAAAGAGAAAAAAGAGACATTGAAAACTGTGAGCTTGTGCTCAAAGCTTCTTCTGGAAATGACCTATGTTTCTCTCACATTTTGTTGACCAAATCATATCACATGGCTACTTTTATGCATATGACAGCACATATATAATTCTTCTTCAAGGAAAATAAAACCAGGAAGGACCGGCTAATATTTTGAGAAATAATTCAGGTCACCACAGAATATATTGGCTAGGTGGAAATATCACTAATAAATAATTAGGAGATAGGCTAGAATAAATTAGAGAGAACTCTAAATTAACAGTATGTTCTAAATTTTAGCTTTGATATTTTCAAGTATATCCAGAAGCAGAAAACAAGCAAAAACATATGGCATGAATAGGTTTGCTTGATGAGATATGATAATTTTTATAAAAATTACAGTATTATTAATGCTGATAATCATAACTATGCTGAAGCTGAACATCTTTTTATTTCCAAGGCAAGTGCATTTTGCAATTGATTTTTTACAACCCATTGCAAGGCACACAAAGTCACTAACATGATCCCCATTTACAAAGCAGTAATTTGATGCTTAGTTAAGCCCGTTAAGTTGTCCCACATTACAGACACTGAGTGACAAATATGAACTCAAACCTGAGGAGCTCTGCCCTCAATATTAATATTATAGCTAAGTGAGCAAAATAAACCTTCACCTAAGGAATTTAATCACTGCTCTGATAATTTTATCCATATGGAAATTGGTTAACAAATATTTTTCTAGGACAATTTAAACGTTATCATGAACTTTATCATACTGATAACAAATCCTGAACCAATGAGGTCTAAGTTAGTGGTTTATATGCAGCACTATGAAAATGGGGGCTTGAGCTCTTTCAACTACATAAATATTTTAAAATAAGCTTGAAATTATTTTTACCAACAAATAAAATCTTCTAATATGTATTTATTGTAAAATAATCCAGCCAAGTTCTTTCATTGGCTTTTCTAGGTTTTGTTAGAAAACACTGATTTCTCTCTGCTGACAAAGAACATTTTGTCAGATTCTGGTCCATGTGCTTTGTCAGAAAGTATTCTGTCAAAGTGAACTTGAACAGTCCCAGTGCCTACTTCCCCTAATAAAAGTCATCTGCAAAGGTTAGAGTTGCTTATAAAGATGTATTCTAAAAAGGTCAAAAGTGAGTATCAGTCATACTAGCTCTTTCTGAGGGACCATACAGACATTGCTTCCTCATTTTCTGACATCTGAAGGAAGAGGAATAATAAAGGAAGCAGTGTGATGGAGCTGAACAGGCCGTGCTCCAGAGGCTGGAGGGAGTCTTTCCAATTCTAAATCTAGCTCCAAATTACTCTGGGGCTGTGGACCACAGACTCCATGGGTTGCAGCAACCCTCTGTGTAAAAGAAAGGTCAGATGAATGATTGCAGATCTCCCTTACAGTTTTAACATCCTGTTACTTTAACAGAACAGAATAAATCAATGCGCATCATGCTTAATGTAACGATCGAATTAGTTTCTGAGAAGTGGCTACTCAGTGGCAGGCCCTCTGCAGATCCTGAGAATGGAGAGCTGAATAGGGGTAGATCAGTCACAGTTCCTACCCTCAATACCTCACTGTCCCTGGCCAGGGGGCAGGCAAGGAAAATAACGCTCTCAGCACAGTGCAAGTGTGACGCTGAAGTAGGTAAAAGGACAGAAAGGGGCACGGGAAGGGCCTTAGATTAATGTAAAAATGTTGTTATAGCACTGGCCATCTAAAATAAGTTATATTGTTGTGCCCCTTTAAGCTAAAAGTTCCCGATTATGTCACTCTATTCCTGCGTGCTTTGTCCACCACATCCCTTTACTCGGGAACGGAGCTGCCTAAAGCCTCATAAATTTATAGAGGCCAGTGGGGGCTTCTTAGGCCCCATAGTCTGACCCCATTTCTCCCCCAGGCATGTTTTGTGAATGTGCACATTTTAAGCACTTTACAGATTATTTTTTTCTCTACATCATTGATTTCCTTGTATAATTTCTAAAGAATTCAATTGTAGCTGCCCCAGTGACTGATGAGATCAGCTAAGGCTTTTTTTCATTGCGTGACTGAGTCTCCTACTCCTCCAGGATTTGTCTCTCTTGACTTTGATGATGGCTTTGATTGGCAGGAGGCATGGATAGCCCTCATCAGAGTTGCAGGGGAGGCTTACCGGGAGCATTTCTATTTCCCATTCAGACCACTGGAAGAAGCATTCAGAATAGAAACCACCAGTTCCCTTTGGGCATTTTTACTCCTGGGTTAACTTTGCCAAGATAGATGCACCCTGATCCTACTTCCAGGCCACTTAACAGAAACCCCTTCAAGTACAAGAGAAAATGATTTCTTGAAAGGCCGGAGGAAAGAGTGTAAAAAAAAAAAAGGTTCAGTGTTAAAAGATGCCTATCCCAGGAGTCTTCTTCAGATTCACTAGCTGAGCTAGTTGGAGCATGAAACAACATTCATAAGGGCTGTGGTCAGAGAGAAATGCAACAAAACGTATGACAAATATAAATGTGGCTCTCCAGACCCATCTCAGCAGCTAACAAAATCCTCACAGCGCCTCGGCTTAGTTATTTCAGACAGGCACAAGCAAGCTTTTTCATTTATTTTTAATGTTGCTGTGTGTCTATGCCAAGGACTGTCAATGCTGAGGAGGGGAAGAGGTTTCACTGAAGCTTCTCAGCCACCAGATCCTAGCATTCCCCTCTACATAGAAAGAGAGAGAGGAGTGTGAATGGCCTTCCTTGCTTGGTGTCCAGTTGTTCCTCATCAGCCCCCAGGATCAGCTCTGAAATGCAGGAGGTGCAGAGGGCAGCAGGAAGTGCCTAGCGGTAGACCAGAACTTGGTTTTATGGACTTGAAGTAAAAGCTTCACTTAATGCTTTTCTAAACAACTCTATATTTTTCTCCTAAATTAAAAGACACAAAGGATCGATAAGAATATTACAAATATAAGTTAAAGCAATCACATCTACTATTTTTCAGTGCTTACTATTTGCCTGATGCAATGTTGCAGACTTATAGATGCAGTTACCACAAAACCCTGATTGTTGGCTAGTGTATATTTCTCATATTTCTTTGTTTTTATTTATATATATAATTGAGCCTTTAAAAATGCTAATTAACTTTTCCAAGGTCAAAGAGATAGAAAGAGCCAGAGTTTGAACTTGACTTTTTAACTCAAAACCACTACATTATTCAAAATGTCTGCCTTGGCCCTGATAGAGACTACCACATGACTCCGGGTCTGTTAAAAAAATGACATGTCTCTATGGCTAAAGACCAACCCATTCACTAATAAATAAGGAAAGTCCAAAAATAATCAGAGGGCTAGTGGAAGGAGCACTGAGTGCGCTATCAGCCATTTGGGGCTCTAACCTTGGCTCCAGCACTTACTCCCTGGGACCTTGGAAATGTTACTTAGTGACAATGACCCTTAGTTTTATTTGTGAGATAGGAGCATTAGGAAATCAGTCTGTCTCAAGATGCCTTCATCTCACCCAGTTTCAGGTCCAATCCTTCTCTTTCCTCTTCAATAGTTGTCTGAATTATAATTTAACTGTCAGTAGGAGATTTCATTACAAAAGCTTCCCCCACAGGATGTTAATACATTTCTTGTGTGGAGAGAATTTCATTATCACCATTCAGAACTACTTTGAGATGGAGGCTATACTTATCTATATATCTTTAAAACTTTCTCCAGGGTTCAAATCTCTCCTTATGTTTTTTGCCTCAGTGGAAAGCGAACTAATATTTATAATATTATGGATACGTACATGAGGTGAACACTGTTAGATTTGTTAAATATGCAATCTAATTTTATTCAGTCTTCATAGTTATTATACAATGAAGTAACATTATCCCCAGTTTAAAGTTAAGAAAGCTGTGGTTCATAGTTTTGTTTAATTATATTAAATTTGCATAATTTCTAAGTGACAAAACTGAGATTCAGACTCAGGCATTTCTGAGTGTCAAGTTCATGCCCTTCCATTGTTCCTATTGTTTTAGGCCCAGTGTTTACCATAGTGCAGTTGGATGGGACACATGGAAAATTTTCTTAACAAGCTATTCTCTAAATTTTTATAATCTATTATTTAAAGCTTTTTAAAACCATGTATGCCCTAGGTATTAATTATCTGTTGATGGTACCAACAATTTGTTTAGGGCACCTCCAAATGTCACTGTGTGTGTGTGTGTGTGTGTGTGTGTGTGTGTGTGAGAGAGAGAGAGAGAGAGAGAGAGAGAGAGAGAGAGAGAGAGAGAGAGAGATACTTGGAAATTGTATAGTCTTTTTCCTGGGATGACTAACTGTGGTTGATAGGTCTCTGTGAGTTTATTTGCCAGCTTAGCACATGAGTTTCACTGTTTTCTATATTGGATTTCACTCCAGTTTTAGCTGAGACTCAGATCCTATACCCAGACTGCAGGCCTCAACCCTCAAAGGTCTCAGTGAATCAGCCATAATAATTAAGTGGTAATATAATAAAAAGTAACATTTATTTAGCAATGACGAGATCAGACAGTTCAGAAGACACTTCACATAGAATACTGGATGTAACAACGTTGGTGGCAACCCTGCCGGGAACGTGTCATTATCTTTTTTTCTTAGAGGAATAACAGAGATTAGTGAGGTTCACTCAGTTATTCCAAATCACACATATTATAAATGTGGGGCCAGCAGTTGCTCTGAGCCTGTCTCACTCTGAAGCCCAGCCTTTCTACTGATAATGCAAGAATGAAAAAGGAGGATAATGGATACAGACTTTTTATTATGCCTGGTGATCCTAAGTGTGTAGGATAATGCACAGTTTTCTCATCAGATGTATCTCGGTTTTCATTACATGTGAACTTAAAAAATAACACATAAATTTAATGCATTCAGAACATTCAAAATAATAAAAAAGCAGTAGAAAACAAGATATAACACCTAAATATCCAACCATAAAGAAATTATTAAATTAACCATAGTGAATCCATACTTAATGTAATATACTGATCTGCTACCCCATTAGATTGCCAAAATAAACTACTATATTAAATAATATCAACCCAGGATTTTAAAAATAAAGTCTATTTTTTTATTTTAGGAAAATAGATGAGGATTTTACTTTTTGTTTATTTCCAGTCAATAACCCTTCCTCATTCTTATCCCTTATTCTTCACCTTAATCAGTTAGTGTCCAAGTTGGCTTACTGGAAATAGCACTAGTACTTGGCATTCAGTGTATATTTGTAAAATGATTGTTAACATGTGCTCATAAAAGCTCTCCTTAGTATTATAGCATTTCGCTTTTTTTGCATACCAATATAAAAGACCTAGGGAGTTAAGAACATTTTTAAGTCCTTCATCATAGATATTCCACAATTTGAGTATTTTATTGAAAGATCTCAGTCCTCAAATTATAAATAACCTAATTTTAAAATGTATTCAGTTATTTAAGAAAAATTTTTACTACCAAACCTTTAAATTTTACCTAAAAAATAAATATTTTATTCATTTTTTCAAACTTTTTGACAGAGAGAATCAGAAAGAGAGACAGAAAGGAATAGACAGACAGGAAGGGAGAGACATAAGAAGTATCAATTCTTTGTTGTGGCTCCTTATTTGTTCATTGATTGCTTTCTCATATGTGCCTTGACTGGGGGGCTATAGAAGAGCAAGTGACCCCTTGCTCAAGCCAGCGACCTTGGGCTCAAACAAGCAACCTTGGGCTTCAAGCCAGACACCTTTGGGCTCAAGCCACTGACCATGGTGTCATGTGTATGATCTCAGTGACCCCATGCTCTAGCTGATGAGCCCAAGCTCAAGCCAGATGATCCCTCACTCAAGCCGGCGTCCTCTGGGTTTCAAACCTGAGTCCTCTGCGACCCAATCCTATGCTCTATCCACCATGTCACTGCCTGCTTAGGCAGAAAAAGAGGTATTTTAATGATTAAGTTAATATTTATTTTGTAGGGAAAGCAAGGATAAGAAAATCTTACTGTTAATAAAATTAGAATCGTAAATTTAACAAATATGTTTGAGTCCCCAAAGTATGCCAGAAGTTATGAAAAGTAATAATCATTCAAAAATAAAATAATCACTGTATGCCCTCCAATAAATTACATAAATGCATAGTTAATTACAGTATCATTATATCATACCTACCCACTCATGTGGAAACACAGGGCAGAAATCCCTAAACTTTTTGTGGAAGTCCAGAACAGTTTCACAGATGATGTAGCTGAAGCTGAGCTTCAAAATCTAAATTGCAGGTTTGCCCATTGAATAAGCATAGAATAGAAGCAGAAGATGTTTTAAGCAGAGGTAACAGCATACACAGCAATTCAAGGAAATGTATGAGAGATTTAAGAGAGACTTTGGTGTCCCTACAATAAGAAATGAAAGAGGTAGGAGCAAAAGATAAAATTGAACAGGTGTGATAGATCATAATAACTCTTAAAAGTAGAAAAGCAGCATAAATTGAGTCTCAAGGACAGAGTATTTGGTTTAGGAACAAGAACGTTAGTGAAACTAAAATTCCCCTCCCCTTCAATACAAAACCTATGTTATTTTCCATCCAGATCCAATGACCTGTAAAAAACACAACACCATCATTCTTGCTTGCTTAGACTGAGCATTATTATGTACTGATTATGATGGAGAACAATTTTATTTGAGCTTTGTTTCAGAATGTTTTTGTAACCCTTTATTTTATTTTATTTTATTTTATTATTTTTTTCTTCTTTTCCAAGTGGGAGGAGGGGATATAGACAGACAGATTTCCGCAAGTGCCCCGACCAGTATCCACCTGGCAACCCTGGTATAGGGCCTATTCTCTGCCCATCTGGGGCCATGCTGGCAACTGAGCTATTTTTAGTGTCTGAGGCAGAGGTTCCATATAGCTATCCTCAGCATCAAGGGCCAATGTACTCAACCCAATTGAGCCATAGCTGCAGGAGGGGAAGATAGGGAATGAGAGAGCAAGAAGGGGAAGGGAAACGGTGGGGAAACAGATGGTTGCCTCTCCTTTGTGCCCTAACTGGGAATTGAACCTGGGACATCCACACACCAGGACAATGCTCTACCACTGAGCTAACCATCCAGGGCCTGTTTTTGTAACTCTTGATTCAGTTCTCTTCAATGCAGCAAACCTTTGTTCACTGCCTTTCCTGCAGCAGACATGGAGTTAGACAAAGAGGAAAATTTCCTTTTGCAATGAAATATTTATATTTCAAGGAAATGGAATCTTAAGTGAGTATTTGTAACAAGATGTCTATTTAAGGTGTTATGGTGAATAATGAAAGGAGTTATTATCTTTGCTGGGTTGCAGAGAAGATAATGCTTGAGTTGCATATAGAGGGCTATCATCCAATTCTTAACAAAGAGAAAAGACAACCTATGAAGCAATAGATAGAAGGTTTACAAAGAAATAAATATATTTAGCAATATATTCATTAAAAGAACTATAATCAGCCCTGGCCAGTTGGCTCAGTAGTGGAGCATTGGCCCAGCGTGTGAATGTCCCAGGTTTGATTCCTGCTCACAGCATACAGGAGAAGTGACCATCTGCTTCTCCACCTCTTCCCCTCTCTTTTCTCTCTCTCTTCTCCTTCTGCAGCCATGGCTTAGTTGGAGCACATTGGCCCTGGGCTCTAAAGATGACTCCATGGTCTCACCTCAGGTGCTAAAGTAGCTTGGTTGCCAAGCAACAGAGCAACAGCCCCAGATAAGCAGAGCATCGTCCCATAATGGACTTGCTAGATGGATCCTATCTGAGTGCATGAGGGAGTCTGTCTCTCTGCTTCCCCGCTTCTTTCTTAACAGAAAGAAAAAAAAAAGGATTGTAATCAGAATTTGGTGCCAAGGGAATGTAATGACACTTGAAAATAGAAAGGTAAGTAAATGACAGATAATAGAAATCAATAAAGAAAGAAAGTCAAAAAGCCAAGTAATTTGACTCAGCTTTCACAGCTTAAAAGGAATAAAAGCAAGATTTAAATTCAGATTAATCTGACTCTAAAGCTGGTATTTAAACTTTGTCACTTTTTTTGGGTGATAGAATTGTAAAAGTGGTACAATTTTACAGTGTTCTAATATAGCCTTTAACACATAGATATAATTTTGAAATCCATGCATAGCAGCTTCTCTCTAGTCATCTCAAACTATTTATGAAAAGATAATGTCTAGATAACTAGGTTGAAAGAATTTAGAGGCTATATTCATATTCAGCAAGATAGCTGATATCACTCAGTTATCAATGTCTGGCATGACTGCCAACGTGATAAGTGAAACCCTTTCTAATGCTACAGGAATCCTTTATAACCACTGTGCTGAGCACAGAATTTATGCAATTACTGTATTAACTATTCTGAGTTAGTGAAACCTGCATTTAGAGCTCAGTAAATGAAAAAAAAAAAAAGAAAAAAAAAGTGAAGGTATAAAATAAAAATTGTTTCAGGAATTAAATATGATAGCTTGCATGTAAGTTATTTAGTATAAGGTCTGCTACAGAATAATGAATAATTCTTATCCCTTTTTCCAACTTTGAAAAGTAAGTCCTCCAAGGTGGCAAATCATTTCTATTACTGATGTAATAGGAGGTACATATAAACTGATTCTCTTAAAAAGAAATCATCCAAGAGAGGTGAGATTTTTCCAAATAGTAGAATAAGGAGCTGAGCAAACCCACTTTCCAGGAAAATAATAATTTTACCTGGAGAAAATTTTGTATGACAAAAAGTAAAAACCCTAGATATTTTTCTAAAAACATGTAACAAATGGCAAAACATTATTCAAAGCAAAATCTACTTAATCTCACTAGTAACAGCAAGAGTTTGTCATGACCCATTCCATTATTCACAACCACTCCATATTTCCAAAATTTACCCCATAAAGATATGGCCAAGAAGATGGGGTTTTGTCTGCCCCAGCTCCCAGTCTAGGTATATAGTTTTACACCAAGAAGAATAGGCTGCCTGCATTTCTCATTCAGTTTATCTCTATATTGGAGAATCTATTTCCAAAATGCGAGTCAAGAGGTTCGACTCCTCCTAGCCCCATCCAGGTTCCAGTTTTAAGAGGAATCCCTCCTCCAATTGCAACCTTTTTATGGAAAAAAATATTCAATAAATTAATGGCCAGAAATGTCTCAACTCTAATGAAAAACATTTATCTACACCAGCCAAGAAATGCAATAAATCCAAGTATGATAAACACAAAGACATTTTACACCAAGACACATGATAGTAAAAATGCTGAAAACAAAGACCAAGAGAAAACATAACAGCAAAAAAAGAAAAATGATTTATCACATATATGGAAAACTCAATAAGAATAAAAAATAAAAACAAACTTATCCGAAACAATGATGTTGACAAGACAGTGGGATACCATATTTAAAGTGCTGAAAGAAAAATATTGTCAAGAAAAATCTTATATACATTAAAAATGTCTTTAAAAAAATGAAGACTATTATATAACATTATGAATGTACTAAATTTATTACTTAAAAAGAGTTGTTTTTTCATGTAAATGTTACCTCAAAATAAAAGAAGAAGACAAAATAAATATTCCCAAATAACCAAAAAATAAGATAATTTATTAATAAATTACAATAAGTAAGCAAAACCCAATTATAAGAAATAATAGATGAATTTCTTCAGGTTAAAATCAAATTACTCCAGGTAATAATTTGCATATACATAAAAAATAACTAAAGCTGATTTGCAATTATAAAAAAGTCATAAATACAAATTTCATCTTCTTTTGTCCTTTAATGAATATAAAAAGCACTGTATAATACAATATGTATATAATTGTATATTTGGACTTATAACATATAGAATGTTAAATACTGAACAATAATAGCACAAAGAAAATAAGTAGGAGCAAAGCTCAATGGAGTAAAAATATCACATCAGATATTAACTCAAATCCAAAAAACAAAACCAATGTAATTAATAGGAGAATTAGACAATATAATGGTAATAGTTAGACACTTCAATTCTTATCTAATAAAAAATGATTTAAAAAAATCTAGGCATAAGAATGACAAGGAAATAGAAACTTGAAAAGCTATCAAACACTTAGACCGATAGCTATTTATAGAGCCTCCATTCAAGGACAGTAGAATACACATTATTTTCCAGTGCACATGGAACCTTCTCTAGAATAGACCATGTGTTAGGACATAGAGCAAGCTTTAATAAATTCAAAAGATTAAAATCATTCAATCTATGTTCTATGGCCAAAATTAGATAAAATTAGAAATCAGTAACAAAACTAAATTTGGGAAATCCACAAATATGGGAAAATTAAACAATATATTCATGAGTAACCAATAAATCAAAAGAGAAATTACAAAATATTTTGAAATGAATGAAGACAAAACAAATATATGATATGCTACTAATGCAGTGCTTATAGGGACTTCTAAAGTTGCAAATGCATAAGGGAAAAAAAGAATCTTGAATCAAAAATCAAGTTATCCCTTAAAAATAACTGAAAAATTAAGAACAAACTAATCTGAAAGCAGGTCAAAGGAAAAAATTAGTGTGAAAATAAAGAGAAAAGAAACAGTAGCTAAAATTAAACAAAACAAGTTCCTAGTTTTTAAGATCAACAAAATTGACAAACTTTTAGTGAGACTGCTTTAGAAGAAAAGAGAAATCTCAAAATACCAAAATTAGGAACGAAATAGGATACATCACTATATACCATAGAGAAATTTCTCTATTTATATTATATGGAAAAACTATTAGCAACCGTATGCCAAAAAGATTAGATAACTTTGACAAAATGCTAAAAGTCCTAGAAATGCAAAAAATCCTAGAAAGACTGAAACTTTATTAGGAAAAATACAAAATTCAAATAGACTTAAAACAAGTAAAAATATTAAACTCTTAAGCAAAAACTTCCCCAAAAGAAAATTTCAGGTCTATATAATTTCGCTGACAAAATTTTCAATATATTAAAAGAATTAATACCAATTCTTCAAAACAAACTCTCAGTACCGATATCAATATTCATTCTTCAATAATAATCTTTCAAACTCTTCCAAAAATTAAGAGGAGGGAATATCTCCTAAATCAGTAATCATAAATTTAATGTTATCCTGACACCAAAGACATCGTAAGAAAAAAATACAGACTATTATCTCTCATATAGAGACCATACGTCCCGCTTTAAGCGGGACAGTTCCTATTTTTAACAATTTGTCCCACGTCCCAAAGCGTTTTAAAAAAGTCCTGAATTTTGGAAAGAATGCATGAAAAGCTAGGGAAAGGTGAGAGAACGGGAAGGGAATATACAGCTTTTGGCGGCCATGTGGCTATTTCACCAGGATATGAGTTTTTTATTATTTTTGTTAATTTTATAATGTTAAACTGTAATAATAACAAATAATTGTTGACAACTTATTATCTAGAACTGCTTATCAAAGTTCGCACTGTTGATCAGTTGTTAGAATTTGACCACCATTGTTTGGACTTACTGAACAATGGCATTTTTTGGCATTGGCAACAATGAAAACATTTTTTAACTGTCTCTCAGATGATACATATTGTACTGTGTGCTAGTGCTAGTTAAACAAGTGATGTTAACAAATCAGCTATTCAGATAATTTAGATAAGTAATTTATTTATTTATTTCATAAATACATAAATTTTCTTGAATTTAGGAGACAGTACTCATATTATCTATATTTTATAGTGGCGGCAAAAAGTCTAGCACCGGCCTTGAAAGTGACATGACTTACATTACGGCAAATTCAGAGGAAAAATAATGTAAGTAAATTGTTATTATTTAGATAGAAATATAGGATTAAAATTAAAATAAGTTTTAAAATATAGTTACTTTATAACAATCAAATTAAGTTAATTTTTAAACTAACAATAAAATATGTTCATGTAATTATGAACCTACTTACAGTGTTTTTAAGCAATATGTATATAATAATATATAATATAATTTTAAATTATTTTTTTTTAGATTTTTAACATAATGAGTAAGAAATGAGGATGCAAATTCAACGATGATCTAAGAAGTGAATTTCCTTTTATTACAAAAACCAAAAGCAATTACATGGTAAAATGTGAGAAATGTAATGGAGAATTTTCTATTTCACATGGCGGGAAGAATGATATTTCAAAGCACTTGGAGACACAGAAACATAAAAGATATTTAAACACTGCTGCATCTTCCTCCAAAATACAGGATTTTTTTCAGAAAACAATGTATGAAGACGCAGAAAATAAATTAGCATTAGCAGAAGGACTTATGTCTTTTCATGCTATTAATCACAATCATTCCTTCAGATCTATGGACTGTACATCACAAGTTGTCAAAAAGTTATTCAACAAAAAGTTTGCCTGTGCTAGAACAAAATCTGAGGCAATTGTGTCTAATGTGCTTTCCCCATATGCATTTTCAGAATTAAACAAAAATCTAGAAAAATTAATTTTATATCCATATATTTTTTATTTTATTTTATTTTTTTAAATTTTTTTACAGGGACAGAGAGAGTCAGAGAGAGGGATAGATAGGGACAGACAGACAGAAACAGAGAGATGAGAAGCATCAATCATTAGTTTTTCGTTGCCGTTGTGACACCATAGCTGTTCATTGATTGCTTTCTCACATGTACCTTGATCGCGGGCCTTCAGCAGACCAAGCCACCCCTTGCTGGAGCCAGCAACCTTGGGTCCAAGCTGGTGAGCTTTTGCTCAAGCCAGATGGGCCCACGCTCAAGCTGGCGAGCTCGGGGTCTCGAACCTGGGTCTTCCGCATCCCAGTCCGACGCTCTATCCACTGTGCTACTGCCTGGTCAGGCTATCCATATATTTTGACACATCTAATCATAAGGATATAAAGTTATTTCCAACCATTATTAGATTTTTTGATTTGGAAACTGGAATAAAAATTAGAATTTTAGATTTTGTTTCTTTGCCCAGTGAAACTTCTGAAATAATTTTCAGTTCCATTATTAATATTTTGGAAAAAAACAATTTAAAACATAAAATGATTGCATATTGTGCAGACAACACAAATGCAAATTTTGGAGAAAAAGCAAGAAGAGGTACAAATAATATTTTTTATAAATTAAACAAAAACCTTAATCAAAACATTATTGGTGTTGGTTGTGCAGCGCACATAATACATAACGCCATTCAAACAGCTGCTGACTTGTTGCCCATAGATGTGAAAAATATTGTTATTAAAATATACTTATTTCTATATATACACTGTGCACATTGAAATGCTTAAAGAATTTTGTGAAACTGTGGAAGTAGAATATCAGAAAATACTTGGATACAGTAAAACGCACTGGTTAGCTCTTTTGCCAGCTGTCGAAAGAATTTTGAAAATATATGATCCTTTGAAATCCTTTGCACAGGATAAATGTTCTAGAATTTTAGAAGAGTTTTTTTATAAAGAATCTTCAAAAATTTGGCTAGAGTTTGTACACAATCAAGCAGCTCTTTTTCAAAATGCTATAAAACTTATTGAAGGTGACAAAATTTCGGTAATCGAAGTAGCAAATGAAGTTAGTAATTTAAAATTTTAGTGTCAAGAGAGGTTAAAAAATAATTTTCTTCCGTTAACTATCCATAATAGTATAAGCCAGCTAGAAGAACAAGGTGTAATAAATTTTGCAGATATCATGAATCACGTTAAAAAGTTCTATAGTAACTGCATAGATTATTTAGAAGAGTGGATGCTACATTACAATGATATAGAACATTTTCATTGGGTTGCATTATAACAAGAACTTAATTTGAATGATGTGCAAAAATCATTTGATCATATTACTCAAAATTTTCCATATAGTAATATTTCCAAAAATGATCTTTTTAATGAGGTATCATTATTAAAAAATATATATTGATAAGGAAAAGGTTAACTCTTGAGCATCAGCAAAAATCACAATAGAGAACAAATGTTTAGAAATATTTCACCATTTTGAAACAAACCACGTTCTATACAATAATGCACTAAAAATTGTGGAATACGCGCTGTCTTTACCAGGATCTAATGCTGTGACTGAACATGTTTTCTCTATGATAAATAAAGTGTGGACATCAGAAAAATCACAATTAAGTGTTGAGACTTTGAAAGCCATTTTATGTGTGAAATATAATTTAACAAATTCTTGTGAAAAATTTCACAACCTTTTAACGACAGCAATCTACTAAAAAAAATTCACTCAAATGAGAAATATGCCAAAGAATAAAATACTATACATAATTTTTTAAATATATTATATTTGTAAATTGTACTTATGTTGAAATTTAAAAAATATATATTACAATACTAGTTTTGCATTCTATGAAATTTTTTTTTTGCTCCATATAGACCAAATTTTTAATAAAGAACGCCCCCTCCTTCCACCCATCAATGGTGTCCCGCTTTACCAATTTTAAAATCTGGTCACCTTAATCATATAGGTATAAAATTTTATCACTAAAATACACAAATAAAATTATATATTATATCCAATTAAATTAATTCTAGGATGCATCATTGGTTTAACATCTGAAAATTAATTAATGTAATAATATTTTATAAAATAATGAACAGAAGTCCTATGATCATCTCAATAAACACAGAAAAATGCATATAACATAATTCAATACTATTTTTTAGTGAAACCACTCAATATAGTAGAAACTAAAGGAAACTTTCTCAACTTGATAAAAGGCCCACAGTTAACATCTTCATGTTAAAAGTTTAATACCCCCACTACCATTAGAAATAAAATTAAAATATCCACTCCCCTTATTTGCATTACCATTTTAATGGGAGTTCTAGACAGGACCTTTACAAAAAAGGAAATAAAAAGAATTCATATTTCAAAGCTATCTCTATACAAAGTGATATAATTTTTAACAGAGGAAATCCTAAGTAAAGAATTAAAGCTACTAAATGATGTTAGTAAAGTTATAAAATACAGAAATAATCATACAAAAATCAATTATATTTTTATACATGAGTAATGGATATTCTGAAAATAAAATTAAGAAAACAATTTTATTTAAATAACAAATGTAAAAAATATTTAGGTATAAATTTAACAAATAAGTACAAAAGATACACTGAAAACTATAAATCATTTTTGAGAAAGAAAGTGAAGACTAAAATAAATAGAAAAGAATCTTCTATTTATATATCCAGAGATATAGTATTTTTTAGGAAACATTACTTCCCAAAATGAGTTACAGGTTAACATGTTCTCTATCTAAATCCCAGCTAGCTTTTTTTTTCCCATAAATTGACAAGATAATCCTAAAATATCTAAAGAAAGACAAGGGATCCAGAATAGCTAAAACAATCTTGACAAAGAGCAAAGTTGGAGGTCTCAGACTCTGTGATTTCAAAACTTATATAACTTTAGTTATAATGCTGGTATGATAATGGTATAAAGATAGATACACAGATCAAAAGAATAAATGAGAATCCAGAAACAAACCCGTATATACACGACCGATTGTTTTTTCAGTAAGGATGCCAAGATTGTACAATGGAAAAAGAATTGTCTTTTTAATTTTCCATTTATTTATTTATTTTATTTATTTATTTATTTATTTATTTATTTTTATTTATTTATTTATTTATTTATTTTGTGTGTGTGTGTGTGTGTGTGTGTGTGTGTGTGTGTGTGTGTGTGTGTGTGACAGAGAGGGACAGATAGGGACAGACAGGAAGGGAGAGAGATGAAAAGCTTCAGTTCTTTGTTGCAGTCCCTTAGTTGTTCACTGATTGCTTTGTCATATATGCCTTGACTTGGGGGAGGGGGACTACAGCAGAGCAAGTGACCCCTTGCTCAAGCCAGCGACCTTGGAGTTTCAAACCTGAATCTTCTGTGTCCCAGTCTGACACTCTGTCCACTTTGCCACCTCTTGATCAGGTAAGAATTGTCTTTTCAACCAGTGATACTGGGACACCTGGATTGTCAAATGCAGATTAATGATGTTGGATGTCTATACCTCACAGTCATTACAAAAATTAACACTTTTTGTTCTGGCTGTTTGGTTTAGTAAATAGAGTATTGGCCTGGCATATATATGTCTCAGATTCAATTCCTGGTCAAGGCACACAGAAGAAGGAACCATCTGCTTCTCTCTCCCACAGCCAGTGGCTCAGTTGATCAGAGCATCAGACCCAGATGGGAGTTGCCGGGTAGATCCTCGTGGTCAGGGTGCATATGGGAGTCTGTATCACTATCTCCCCTCATCTCACTTAAAAAAATAATACTTTCATTACCTTTACCAAAATTAATAATCCACAGACAGTAGTACAGTTGCTTAGTGCTTTAAAAGAACTGCAGAAATAAGGAGCGGTTGGTTGCTAAGGGCATGGGCTTCATTTAGAGGGAATTTTTTTTTATTTGGATTTGCGTGGTAATTGTACAAAACTGTGCCTATACTGAGGTAAGGTTATTTCTGACATTAGAAATAGGCCATTTTTATGGTGTAAGGATCATATCTCAATCAAATTAGGAGCAAAAATAAAACACATAAATGATTTACTGAAACCTTCAGCCTGAGAAAACTGAATGTTGATACTATTTACTTGAATAATCTCTCTCTTCAATTATTCCCAAAACTACTTTTTAGGTTAAATTATTATTTTGTATTGCTAAATCCTATTGAGACATTTTTATTTTAAAATCTTGATCAAATAAAATGCACTTCTTTTTTTCCCTGTTGCTATTTCCAAAGGAAATGTAAGAATTGGTATGTGAAGAAATTATTTTATTATGCAAAAATAAATGAAATTGTTGTTATTGATAATAAAATTAAAAACGGCAAATTATGGTTGACTTCTTTACAAAGGTTAATTTTTGGATTTTTTTTAGATGAGTTAGTGAATGATTTTAAGTGTCAGTACAATTATATACCTTTTCGGAAACAATGATTCTATTTCTTCTAATTGATCTCCAGTGAATTCCAAGTACTATTAGGTAGTTCTGCTAATACTGTAAGCTGTCAGTGAAAAAAAAAAATGAAAAAAATTAAACAAACTACCACAGAAGCAAAGCAAGCAATAGGATGTGGGAATTTATCAGAGACCATGTGACCATCAGTTTTTGATACAAAAAAGTTTGCTGTCATATTGAGATCCCTCACCACTGAGTCCCACACTTGTAATAATTATTTTATTAAAAAAATTACTTTCTTCAAGTAACATACATACACTTGAAGTAAAAAATATTTGCCTAAAAACCAACATAACCTCAGCATGCCTGCTTATGTGTATTGACATTTTAATGCATAGAGAAACACACTGATATACAACAGCTAAACTATAGCTTACTGCTGCTCTGCCTTTACAAGTGTTGCTACTTTTGCCTAAAATAATGTTCTCCCTCTTTTCTGTCTGATGAACTTCTGCTCATTTTTTAAAACCCTGAACAAGTACCACTGTGACAGTCTCTCTAATCCCTCTGAATCCCATATAAACACTATTTTCAATCAATATATTTATCTCTATGGTGGCACTTATAATCGCTTAACTTGCTGCTGGTAATGTTAAATTGCATGTGTTTATTACAGTACTTAGTTTATGGTATTTTAATAATTAAAATATTTTTATTGTAGATAGTTTCATTTTTAATTTGTTTAGGTAACTTCATACTGCTCACCACAGTAGCTGCACCAATCTGCATTCACACCAACAGTGCAGAGAAGGGTTCCCGCTTCTCTACAATCTTGCCAGCACCTATTTGCTATGCAAAAACATTTTAGTTTAATGTTGTCCCATTTGTTTAATTTTTCTTATGTTTCTCTTGCTTGAGGAAATATATCAGAAACAAATATTGCTATGGAAAATGTCTGAAATTATACTGCCTATGTTTTCTTCTAGGATATTTATGGTTTTGAGTCAAATGTATTTAAGTTTTTAATCCTTTTTAATTTATTCTTGTATGTTGTGTAAAAGGTGGTCTAGTTTTATTATTTTGCATGTATCTGTTCATTTTCCCAGTATCATTTATTGTCATTACCTCATGGTTTGTCCTTGCCTCCTTTATCAAATATTAATTGACTGTACTGGTGTGGGTTGATTTTCTGGCTCTCTATTCTGTTCCACTGATCTATATGTCTGTTTTTATGCCAGTACCATGCATTTTTGGTTACTATGGCCATGTAGTATAGTTTCAATCAGGAAGTGCAATTTTTCCAACTTTTTCCTCTTTCTCAAGGTTGCTGTGGCTATTTATAGTCTTATGTGGTTTCATATAAATTTTTGGAATATTTATTCTAGTTCTGTGAAATACACAATTGGTATTTCCATAGCACTTGCTTAAATTTATAGATTGCTTAGAATAATGACATTTTAATGATGTTACTTCTTTCTATTCATGAACATATTATAGGCTTTCTGAATATAGGTCTTTTCTCAGTATAGGCCTTTTACATCCTTGGTTAAATTTAACCCTTGGCATTTTATTCTTCTTGAAGCAATTGTGAATGTTATTATTTTTATTTTTTAGTTTCCTTTTCTGATAGATCATTATAAGTGCATAAAATGCAAGTGATATTTATTTTATATCTTGCTACTTTACTGACTATATTTATTAGTTCTAGTAGGGTTTTTTTGTTATCTGGTTTTGGAATTAGGATAATGGTGGCATCATAAAATGAGCTTGGGAGTCTTTTCTCCTCTTGAATTTTTTGGAATAGTTTGAAAAGAATAAATATTAATTCTTTTTTGAATGTTTGTTAAAATTCACCAGTGAAGCCATCCAGTTTGATACACTTGTTTGTTGATAGTTTTTAAATTACTGCTTAAATTTCAGTAGCTGTATTCTGTCCATTCAGATTCTCTAATTCTTCCTGATTCAGTTTTGAAAGATTGTATGTTTCCAGGAATTTATCTATTTTGTCCAGATTGTCTAGTTTGATGGCATATAGTTTGTAATAAAAAGTTTACATTTTAAAATAAAAATTTTTTAGAGTTCAGACAGTATGCTTGTTTTTAGGGGATAGCAAAACCAATTACATTTTTAAGCTATTAAATTAGATATGTTGACTATAGGAAATTGAGAAAGTATAAAAATATATATAATTTCATGAAATAAAGATTAATTACTGTAAACATTTTAGTGTAGTTTCTTTCTGATTTGTTATTTTTATGAATGTTATATTAATGTAAGCTGTTTGATGTCCTCAATAATAGTTATAGGGACCTAGAAATAAGGATTATTTAGAGGTATAACTTTTAAATTATTAACTGCTATTTAGAAACCTAGCTCTCCATTAAGTTTTAAATTTATTTTGCCATTATTTAACAATTTTATGACCTGGCTTATTGTAAAAATTTAGTTGAAAGTTGTCTTTGATAACATTTGGTTCAATTAAAAAGTGCATCAAGCTCCTAAAATTATTTTACACTGTAATTCTAATCATATGTACTTGAGTTTAAAGTACTCTATTTTTAATTACTTTAGTCTTTCAACTTAACAAAGAAAACTTCCAAAGTAATTGAATCTAATTAATTTAATTCATAAATAAATGAAATATCATGTTCCAGTGTTATATTAAACTTAGATTACTACTAAAATATCTCAACTAAGTTAATTATTTAATTATATGCAATAATTTGACATTAGAAAACTGTACATTTCTCAATAAGCCAAGGTCTCTTAAACATTACAAATCTTTAAATTGTAAAATATTCATCCATCCTTTTCTTAAGCTCCAAATATTTAAGATATATGTTTATTATTTTTGTTTACTCACTATTAAAGCACATATGTTATTCTAATTGGCAACCTTGTCTACAGGGAAACTTTGTCCTCAGGTAGAAGTTACAGCATGATGAGCGGAGATTTTGACTGGAACTCTGAATTCATTTTGGAGACTTTGCTGAGATCTGTAGCTCTGTGCAGTTTGGGTTAAGGACTTTATGACACAAAGGGGTTTATCTTACACTCTTCAAAACTTAAACTTTGTTCAAGACCATGATCATCATGGAAAGTTTTCAACCTCCTCAGTCTGCCAAATATCTTGTTTAGTTTTTGTATTTCTAAGATATTGAACTACCTTCCTCCTACTTTCAAAGAACTTTGTAATTGATAGCATTGCTTTGAGTCTTGTGCAAAGAGGACCTCGTTGTCTACTTAAGCACTAAAATGATAGACATTTTGATTCTGTAGATATCAAATCTATGTTTGAATTGTCATTCAGCTTCAAAGTGACACACCTGCATTTATTTACATGGTTGAAAACATCCTAGCTCTGGCTGGTTGGCTCTGTGGTAGAGCGTTCACCTGCATGTGGGTATCCTGGGTTCAATTTTCAGTCAGGCCACACAGGAGAAGTGCCCATCTGATTCTCCACCCCACCTCCTCTTGCTTCTCTCTCTCTTTCTATTTCTTCTCCCCCCCTCCTGCAGCCATGACTCAATTAAAGCGAGTTAGCTCTGAGCACTGAGGATGGCTTCATGGCCTCAATCTCAGTTGCTTAGAAGATCTCTGTTGCTAAGCAATGGAGCAACATCCCAGATAGGTAAAGCATCGTCCCCTAGTGGGCTTGTTGGGTGAATCCTGGTTGGGGTGCATGTGGGAGTCTGCCTCTGACTCCCCTCCTCTCACTAACTAAGAAAACAAACAAGCAAAATAAATAAAAACAAGAAAAAGAAAACATCCTGAAGATTTCACTTATAATAATGCTATTAGTATTTTAGTATTTGTCATAACATTGAATTTATTTACTAGTTGTTTTGAATATATACATACCTTTTTACTCATTACCCAATTACATTCAGTTTTCTTGATTTTCAGAATTATGTATAAGACTTTGATGAAATGAAATTACTGGTTCCAAAAATCTTTAAAGATTTTATACCTATTGGCAAATTGCTTTTCAAAATCCTGACACCCTGAAATTACTAAGGTTTTTTTTTTAGATCTATTTTATAAGCATATATTTTCCATCAAAATTGGATTCATAATGTATATTTGGTTTAATATGTTGATTTTAAATTGAATATTTAATCTTGAGAATATTTTATGTCATTAATACTCTTGAACAACCTGATTTATAATAGCTGTGCAATATTCTATTATGGGTTGTATCATTTAATTAGCCTTTCCCTTTTTATGCATTTATTTGTTTCTACTGTAAGTGTTGGTTTTGTACACACTCATAGAAATATACAATTTTTGAAATTTATTTTTAATTATGGATGTGAACTAAGTAAAAAGATAATTCTAGTTCTAGGTAGAATTCAGGAACCTACCCTATATTGTAGTCTTGAGACTCTATACATGAGAGCTTTATAAATGCTGGAATTATTATTTGTTTTCTGTTAGTGTCATCCAGCACAATGCCTGTTATATTGCAAAGAATTAAAATTTTCTTATGTGAATGACTAATGAAAGGAATTAATATAGTTGGCATAGACTATTTAATTTTCTAATATAACCAAGCTAATAGATCATTTAATGTAAGAGACATTTTTTTTTAAATGAATGGGAGTTGGTGTATTCCATTTTATTTTGTTTTGTTTGTTTAATTCAAAAAGCCAGTAAGACTTCGGGCATATTTTTCAACAATGAAGGGTCATTGAAAGCTAATAACTACCAACCTCTTCTTGTGCATTTAATTCCCTCCTCTTGTCATTAATCCTGCAGGATTCTTTACACCTTGATTATTATTGCATGATAAAAGGAGCCAGTGCTGCACGAGGAAGCATAAAAAATGAAAGATCACCAGACTTCAACATCTGAGACCCAAACCTCCACAAGACTCCCTATTAATCAACTCTTGAGAGCTAAATCTAAACTCAATGATGAGCAAAGAGGGAATAGTTGATTGATTCATTAAAGCAACTCCATTTTGATAACCCCTTGATAGTTGTTTGACTCATGCTCCTGTCATCATAAAGCCCCCTATTATGTGAACTAATTGAAACCTCACAAGATGGTGTCACTTGACTAGCATTATTTCTTCCTGATTGCAAGCGGCTCTAACTCCCAATGTCAAGATCACATTTCACTTTACAGTTATGAGTCACAACATGAAAAGGATTAATTTCTTGTTGATTACTCTCTGCTGCTATAACACGAAATACACTTCATAGCAAGTGGGCTCTTTGTAGGTTTGCTAATCTGCTACATTGGCAATTGTTTTGATGGTCCTCTGCAGCATTCTAATAAACATTTATAAGAAGTATTCTTTTACTTATGAAATATGAGCCAGTGATGGAAATAGTGCTAAAAGTATTAGTGAGATTATGTATAGTTGTGTGTGTGTGTGTGTGTTTGTATGGTTAACTTAATTAATTATCTTATGGGTGGCTTAATGTAATGTTTAGTGTACAGTGCAGTCATGAAGTCATGATAACTTTTGGAAAATATAAACATTTAAGAAATAAAATTGCAAAGGTTATATGTTAGTGTAAGTAATATGACAAAATAAATTTCTTTAAACTATCCAAGAATCCCTATAAGAACGGGTTACAAATGTTCTTGGATAATTTAGGGAGCTGGTACAATTTCTAGAATTTATATCAGGAACAATCAAAACATGTTATAATAATAGTGTTAAAATTTATCAAGTTTGGATAGGTAAAAGAACCTACAAGACTCTACCAAGCATATACATATAAGGCTTTCATTTAAAGGCAAAAGAATATATAATAAGAGATAGTGCAGGTAAGCATGATCTATAGAGACATCCAGCCTTAAGCACTATAAGATCCTTATTCAAATACGAAAACACTTTGTTTCCAGACTGAACTACCAAGAACTGTGCTATAAACCTTTACTTCAGGAACACTCAAAGTAACTATTCCACTGCAGTCTTTTTTTCTCCTCTTGACACATAGCCAAGCCAGGCTGTCTAATCAGTTATGCCAAGTGAAGCCATCATCAAACAAAATGACCCTGGAAGTTCCCAAGGGAGTTTTAAATTTTAAAAAGCACATGATCAATCTCACTGACCTTTGTTTAGCCAATAGTCAAAACCAGACATCCAGACATCCCCACATATAGGTACACAACTTTCCCAATCTAGCTGTAACATAATGCTCTTCTCTATAAATAGTATCATCAATAATAATAAGTAGCCATATTAATTCTCTACTGCTACTGTAACAAATTGTCACAAACTTAGTTGTTTAAAAAAATCTATTAACTTAAGATTCCAGTCTTAACCTGACCTGTGGTGGCACAGTGGATAAAGTGTCAACCGGGAATGCTGAGGTCGCTGGTTCAAAACCCTGGGTTTGCCTGGTCAAGACACATATGGAAGTTGATGCTTCCTACTCCTCCCCCTTCTCTCTCTCTCTCTCTCTTTCTCTCCCTTTCTCTCCTCTCTAAAATGAATAAAGTCTTAAAAAAAAAAGAGAGATTTCAGTCTTATAGCTTTCTAAACAATATATGTAAAAGACCTAGCAGAGTGTTTGGTTTATATTGTACACTAAACAAATGAAAACTTTTCACATTTTTTAGGATCATCAAATACAATGTTCATTTACTTAAAACAAATGTTTATTATATTGTAAGTATAAAGAACCTTAAGCTACAGATAAATCCATTTTTAACATTTTTAGGGAGGTACTTAATGTTGATTTCTTTAGTCCTCCTGGGTGTTCTAACTATCATTACATTAATAGAAACTCATGTCTGAGACACCGGTATCTCTCCACACACACATGCACACAAGCATGCACACACACACACACACACAATGTATCTCTCATTTTATTTAATTCATTTCTATACAACACAAACCCAGCTTTTTAAACACTAAATAATTCAATAAAAGAATAGAGTTTTGGCCTGACCAGGCAGTGGCGCAGTGGATAGAGCGTCAGACTGGCATGCGGAGGACCCAGGTTCGAGACCCCGAGCTCGCCAGCTTGAGCTCAGGCCCATCTGGCTTGAGCAAAAGCTCATCAACTTGGACCCAAGGTCGCTGGCTGCAGCAAGGGGTTGCTTGGTCTGCTGAAGGCCCGTGGTCAAGGCACATGTGAGAAAGCAATCAGTGAACAACTAAGGTGTCGCAACGGCAATGAAAAACTAATGATTGATACTTCTCATCTCTCTCCATTCCTGTCTGTCTGTCCCTATCTATCCCTCTCTCTGACTCTCTCTCTGTCCCTGTAAAAAAAAAAAAAAAAAAAAAAAAAAAAGAATAGAGTTTTGGGGTCTAGAATAGATTCACAGAGCATATTAACTTAAGGAATTGTGTTGATATTCACTGACCCTGTCTGAAGGAAATTCAGTCCTAAGTAATTACAAGTAATTCTCCCCCAAATTTAGTAGATATCCTATTTCTCAATGAACAGAGTTTTTTTCAAAGGTGAAAAACAGTGAATCAATGTTTTAGACAAACTATAGAAATTCTCTTAATTTTATAAATAAGAGATAGAATATATTCTCTTTTAAGAGATCCATACTGTTAATTTTCTCTTGTTCTAATATATAGTTCTTGAGACATTGTAATTAATGTGCCTATGAATATATTTCATTAGCTTTTTATAACTATGCCAATTTGTGCTTCTAATAAGTCTATAGTAATTATTTATCCAACTGTCAACTGCAATATTGTGTCAATCACCAGATTCTTTACATTTTTTAAACTCAAAAGAAATCTTGTTTATCATTTGCTTCAAAAATTTGAAAGGGCTCAGCAACTAATTTGCATATGTCACTAGTTTAACTGAGCAAGAATTAGCAAATTAAATCTCAATTAGCTAATTTTTGCATAATTTTAGGAAAATTATATGCTTTGTGCAGATGACGGGTGGGAGTTAATGCATTTAACTTGTATTGAAATAAAGTATTTTTGACTTTATGAATTTTAATAGAAAAATAACATCTACCAGTTAAAATGAGTGTCAAACTCAATAGATCCAATCTGGAGACACTAAAATAAATTATTCTATGAAAGAGAATCAGTGATAGACATTGAAGTACTTATAATAATACATACATAAAAATTATTTTAAAATTAAAAGAGGATTTTTTTCAAATAGATTTTATGGTTCATAGTAATATTCTAAATTGCAATGCACGATGACTTAATGGAATGTGAATGAATGTTAATTTATATTTACAACAGAGTTACCATTGTTATTAAGGGACTTTTTTTCTATTAATTTTATTTTTTATTGATTTCAGGTATAAAACTTAGTGGTTAGACAATCATATCCTTTACAAACTGTTTCCCCCAATATTTCCAGTACAAAACTGGCACTGTATAGTTATTACAATATTATTGACTATATTTTTTATGCTATACTTTGTGCTTCTATTAATTTGTACATCTTAATCCCTTCACTTCTTTCATCTACTTCCCAGCCTCCTCCCCTTTGGCAATCACCAGTCTGCTCTCTGTGTCTATGAGTCTGTTACAGCTTTGTTTATTTCCTTTTTCTTTAGGTTCCACACATAAATGAAATCATGTGGTATTTGCCCATCTTTAATTGACTTATTTCACTTAGTTTAATACCCTCTAGGTCTACCCATGCTGTCAAATGTGGTAAGACTTTCTTCTTTTATATGACTGAATAAATATTTCATTGTGTATATATACACATACCAGAGGCTTTTTTCCTGCTCATCTATTGATGGGCACTTAAGTTGTGTCCACATCTTGGCTACTGTAAATAACACTGCAATGAGCATAGAAATGCATATATTCTTTCGCATTAGTGTTTTTGATTTCTTTGGATAAATTCCCAGAAGTGGAATTCCTAGGTCATAAGGTAGTTCCATTTTTAATATTTTTTAAGAAAACTTTATGATGGTATTATTACATCTTTATATGGGAGGCTTGGTAATGTTGTGCAACAGTAATTATAATTGTACTCACATGCCAGAGGAGGTGACATGCAGCCCTCGGATAGATCCCTGGACCTGGTACTTTCAGCCTATTTATAACTTTGTGGTGCTTCCTCTTCCCGAACTGTCTATGCTTTTTCTCCCACTACTCCTCACATTTCATCGTGGCATCAAATCATCCCACAGAACTGCAGTTAAGCATCTGGATAGAGGAGATCTATATGCACTCTGCTTGATCTTGCTAATGATTTAGCCTGCCTGCTCTTTGTTCTCATAGTTGCATGTACATTTATTTATTAGCATTGCACTAATCACACTGTACTGTAATTGCAAATTTTCTTTTGCATGGTCCTTATTGTTGCCTTGAAAGCAAGGGCTATATTTACCCATCTTTGTATGTTTTGAATAGAAGTTTATTGAATAAATGAAGAGAAACACACTGTCATATTTTAACCTCCTAAATACAGTTTAGTTAAACTCAAAACCATTCTCAAAATCATTTGTAAGTAAAAGCTGTGGGTTTAATATTTTATTATGAGGGCTAATTCTTGCTCTACTCTACTTGACAGAAAAACTCCTCCAAAAAACTGACTCCTCTTGTTTTCTATTGTCTCCTCTCAGTTTTTTCTAAACTCATTTCAGTGAAGCTTTTCCACTCACAACTCAACTGAAAAACCTTTGTCAACATTATTAATGACCTCTTTGAGGCTCAATACAATGGACAATTTTTGATCCTCTTCTTACCTTGCTTCTAGCAAGGTTTTATATAACTAACCATCTCTTCTTCTTTAGATTTTTTTTTTTTTGCTTGTCTTTATGGTACCATTCTCTGTTATCCCTTTTCTTCCCTCACTTGCAACTGTTTTAGTGTACTTTGTTGCTTCTTTCTCATTGACTTCCGCATCTAAATATGGGAAAACTCTGGCTTGTCCTTGGACTTGTTGTCTCCATCTATATCATTCCCTAGAAGTCTCATCCAGCATTATGTTTGTTTTGTAATGATTTCAAATATTATTATATGGTAATAATTCTCTATTTATATCTATATTCCAACTTTTCCATGCATTCCAGAGTCCTATATCTAATGGTTTACTAAAATATCTCTATTTGAATATTTTCCAGGAATCTCCTACTGAAGCTATTTTAAGCTCATTCTTGATCCCCAAACATACACTTCCCCTTCCCACTGTATTCAATCAGAATGTATCATCATTCCTCGATTATCCCACCTTCACTTCAGTTTTTCAATATCTATAATTTTATTGTAATAGCTAATTCTGTGAAGGGTACTATACATTCCATTTCTGTAATAGATAGTTGAATTATATATGTTATTCACACAGTTTATTTATGTTTGCCAAATATGTCTTGCTACTGTCATCTTTGGTAGATTTGCAGTTATTTCCTCCATGTGCTTGCCTCTAACTATGCATATATAGTTTTGTTTTTTTCCCCTTGATGGGGAAATAAACCTTTATTGCATTTGTTATGAATATGAATTTAATCTTAACTATATGAGGAAAGAGCCCCAATATGTTGGTTTTAAAAATGCATGTCAACATTTCGCATTTAGATAGTATATGTAAATTCAAGCTTTTAGCAGAATTCCATTTGAACAAATTATAGTTTTTGACTATAATTATGTGAACTATATAAATATCTACAACTTTATAGCCAGCATTTCCTAAATTACTCATGAATTACTAATTGCCTTTTTCAGCAACAGAGTATGCAAATATATTTTCATAGAGAAGAAATAATAGAAGCTCCAAGGGCCATTTGGTAAAAACAAATATCAGGACACTGAATGCTTTACCAACAGGATAGGGCACTATTTTTCTTTAACCTTCAAACTTGGCCCAGATCTATCTTAGTTTGATGAAAACTGGGGCAATTTCATGGAAATACTCTTGAAAACAAAATAGCCTCCCATGTGTGTAGAGTATGTGGCCACAGCAGCTCAGTATAAAAAACCTGAGTTTGAAGACAAACAGATTTGGATTTAACTACTACCCCTACCCCTGATAATCATAGCACCATAGACAAGTGGCTTTAATTTTCTCAGTTGATTTTCTTTATCTGTGAAGGCAAAAAAATAATACCAATGTTGAAAAGGTTATTGAAATCATATGTTAAATACTCATTCAGTGTCAGATACAAAATGCTTTGTTTCTATAATAATAATGATATTGATAATAATGATTTGATTTTGCCTTAGTAAAAGATGCTGTCATGGCCAAGCATATGTTTTTTCCTGGTGCCATAGCATGAAATTTCATCATTTACAGATGTCTTTATTTAGATTTCACAGTTTAAAAAAATATGACAATGTTAATTTTTTCTGAAGAAAGAATGACATAAAATTACAAAACTGTAGATTTTAGTATGTTACTCTCCTGTTAAATATTACAGGGTATGGAAGAATATGGAATTTTAAATTAAAAGGCCTACATCTGAGAATGGGCTCGACTTAATAGCTCTGTGGCTTTAGGATTTTCTGAGTCACAAGTCTTCAAATCTCATTTTTGGAAAAATTGTGGTAATAATAAGAAAGTGTACTTCATAGTGTCCTTCATTCCAACAAACACATATTAGTCCTTCATATGAAATACATGTCCTTATGGATATTACTTTCCAAAAGGGAGGCAGTCATAAGGTGGTGGCACAGTGAATAGAGTGTCAGACTGGGTCACTGAGGACCCAGGTTTAAAACTCAGAGGTCACTAGCTTGACCGCAGGCTCACTAGTTTGAGCACAGGGTCACCTGCTTGAACATGGGATTATAGACATAGTCCCATGGTGGTTGGGTTAAGCACCCAGCTTGAAGGTTTCTGGCTTGAAGCCCAAGCTCACTGGCTTAAACCCAAGGTCTCTGGCTTGAGTTAGCTGTCACTGGCTCAGCTGGATACCCCTGGTAAAGGCATATATATGAGAAAGCAATCAATGAACAACTAAGGTGCCGCAACTATGAATTGATGCTTCTCATCTTTCTCTCTTACTTTGTCTCTGTCTATCGCTCTCTCTCTTTCTCTTTAAAAAATAAAAATGTTAAATGTTATTATAACCTGATATATATGTGTGTATATATATATATATCATATATCACACATATATATCATATATATATATGATAGAGTAAATGATAAAATATAGATGAAATCAGGAAAGATAACTTTTTGTTGAGATTCAATTTTGGATTTTATAATAGTCAACTGAGGCTTGCTCAAGGGCTTAAAAATGCATAAAAAAATGGAAAATACATCATGTTATTTTACTTTCATAATTTAACATAAATAGAAAATTTTACCAAAATATGTATATAAATTTAATTAGAATATCTCCTTAAATAACTTTCTCAATTAATTTATTTATCTACATACAGGTCACCTCCCCAAAACTAGACTAATTCTGAATATGTGAAAAAATAATTAATAATATTGACAAAAATTTTAGAAAAGAGAAAAATAAAGGAGAATTGTCTTTACCAGATATTAAAACTTATAAAATTACAAATAAAAAAGAATATCATAGTGACATACTAAAAAAGATAAATTAATGGAACAAAATCTAAACTATAAAAATAGACACAGACCTGACCTGTGGTGGTGAAGTGGATAAAGTGTCAACGTGGGAACACTGAGGTCGCCAATTCAAAACCCTGCACTGGTCTGGTCAAGGCACATATGGGAGTTGATGCTTCCAGCTCCTCCCCCCTTTCTCTCTCTCTCTCTCTCTCTCTCTCTCTCTCTCTCTCTCTCTCACTGTGTGTCTCCTCTCTAAAATGAATAAATTAAAAAAAAGAAATTAAAAAATAGACACAAATACATATACCTTTATATATATATAAAGAAAAAATACCAAATGAATAAAAATTTAGGTGTAAAGATATAACCTTAGGCATACTAAAAGAAAAAAGATTAAAAATACATTAAAAAAATTTTTTTTGTAGAATTTTGGAGTAAAAATAGCTTTCTATTTCTCAAAATCAGAAATACACAAAATAAAAGACTGAGCCTGACCTGTGGTGGCGCAGTGGATAAAGCGCCGACCTGGGAACACTGAGGTCGCCAGTTCAAAACCCTGCACTGGTCTGGTCAAGGCACATATGGGAGTTGATGCTTCTAGCTCCTCCCCCCTTTCTCTCTTTCCCTCTCTCTCTCTCACTCTGTGTCTCCTCTCTAAAATGAATAAAATAAAAAATTTAAAAAAAAATTAAAAAAAAAAAGACTGATAAAATTCAATACCTGACTGTCAAAGTAAAATTAAAACCTGAGAAAAACATTGTACTCAGAGTAAAGATTAATTGTTAATTTCCCAAAATATATATTTAAAAAGTTTCTTTGAATTGATAAATACAATTGACAAATATCTGCAAGATACGAATAGACAACACACAGAAAATTGTAAAAATGATCTATGATTATATGAAATGATGCTCAACCTTACTCATTAGCTGAGAAATTAAAATTCAAATTAAAATACTGAGATGTAATTTATCCCTCAAGTGAGCAGAAATGAAAACGTTGGAGAAGATGATCTGTTGATTAAATTGTAGAAAAACAAGTGCTCTCTAAGCATGGCTGCCTTGAGTGCCTTATCATATAGCACCTGGGAGGGTGTTTGAAAATATTTCTCAAAATACAAATGCATTTAGCCTTTGACATGGTGTTATTTTACCTCTGAATTTATCTTGATGATGCACCTGCATATATATAAAATTACATATATACACTTTTACAAGTTATAAGTTGCAGTATTATTATTTTTGCCAATGACTGATTACATAAACAATGGTATATTCACTCTATGAAATAGTGTTTATATAAAATATAAATAAATAAATAAGCTTTTCTTGAGCTTACATAAAAAATATTCCAGGATTTATTGTTAAACCAAGACATGGGAAGAAAGGGAGAGTGGGAGGGAAGGTGAGAGAGAGAGGCAATGAGAGAAGTGATGAAATAAAACCGGGTAGTATGTTGTCTTCTCTATAAGAAAGAGAAAATAATACATATTTACATTTGCTTTTATTTACATTTAAAGAGTTTAAATAAAAAATACACAATAACAGCAAATAGAACAAGGTCAATAGAGACAGGAATGAGAATATGACATCTACAGAGAACAATTATTCTATCATTATGTTTTCCCCAAATTCTTTATTTTTGTAATATATTCAATCTTCAGAAAAGTTGAAAGAATAGCAAGGTGAACATTTGTATACTTATCACTTAGAGTCACCATTGGCTACCATTTTACATTTGCTTTACCGCTTGCCAATGGGAGAAATGGAAAAGCTAGACACTGTGACCTTCCCATGCAACCAAGAGAAGGTTGTTTAAATTGGCCCATCTTATCCATCTATTTGTTCCTTACATCATTCATTCAATAAATATTTTTTTAAACCCCTACAATGAGTGAGGAACTGTTTTAAGCACTGGGACACAATAGTGAAGAAAAATTAAAGATCAAAATCTCTGTACACCACAATTTGCCTTTATATATACCTTACGGTGATAAAACCCAAAATCACAGATAACCCAATTTTTTAATACATTTTATAGCTTGTATTTCTCCCATTCCAAGCATCCCAAATGAAACTTGTCTATTTCCATTTTTCTTTATGCCTATCCTCAATAGACACTAAATGGTCCCAGCAAATGCGTTCATCAAGAAACACAATAGTCTAGACCCCGGCCAGTTTGCTCCATGGATAGTGCTGGCCTGGCTTGCAGACATGCTGGGTTCGATCCCTGGTCTTGGCACACATGAGAAGTGACCATCTAATTCTCTCTCCCTCCCTCTTCTCCTTCTCTCTCTCTTTCCTCTCTTACTGTTAGTGGCTCAATTGGTCTTAGTGTCAGCCCCAGGTGCTGAGGATTGCATGGTTGATTTGAGCTTCATCCCACAATGGGGTTTTCCAGGTCAATCCTGGCAGGGTACATGCAGAAGTATGTCTCTATCTCACCTTTTCTTACTTAGTAAAAAATAAAGAAAGAAAAGGAAATGCAATAGTCTAATAAAACCACTATTCAAACAGAATTTTCCTCAAAAAGAGCATAGAAGACTCCTTTGTAGAGAACTGCAATTAGGACAAATTCAGCTGTTGGCTTCTGCCCTTCAAATTTCTATAAGTCATATGATCATTTAGATATATCAAATTAAGACTCTCTAATAATAAAGAAGACTTTATGCAAGACTTCTCTTAAGGTGAAAAGAAACTCAAGTGCTTTTATCTTAATAGGAATTTTCATATGACTTGCAAGGGAACTTTCCAGTCCTCTAGTAAAGCTTTGTTTCTTAAACTGACTTGTTCAGTCAGCACAGGCTGACATAACAAAATGCCATAGACAAGGTGGCTTAAGATCTATTTATCACAGTTCTTGAGGATGGGGAGTCTAAAATTAAGGAGTGAACAATGTAAGTTTTACTCTGAATTCTCTTCTCTTGGCTTTAGACAGCTGCCATCTCACTATGTGCTCATAGGTCTCTTTGTGCAGTCGGTGGGAAAGAAAGGCAAAGCAAACCCTTTGGTGCCTCTTCTTATGAAGACATTAAACCATTGAGCCCCATCCCCATGACAATATCTAACCCTACTTATCATCCAGAGGCCCTATGTTCAAATACCATGATATTAGGGGATAGGATGTCAACATCTGAATTGGAGGGGACACAAACATTCATTCCAGAGCATTGCCTGGAATTGGATGGAAAAATTTTCTTGTGTGAGTTGGTTAACATACCAATTCATATGCTACCTATTAGAAAACTCTGATCCAGTTGGTCTGGGAGTGGAGAAGTGATGGAATGGAGCTTTCACAGTCTTTGGAAAGGGAACAGTTGTCAGTAGAAGATTGTATCATTAGTATAACATAGAAAGATGAATATGGGTATACAGGAAGATAGATCCTTGAGAAAACTAAGTGGTCAGCAATCAGAAAGGAAGCACAAAGTCTGACAATGTTCTGAGGAAAACACAGAGCCCTTGCTCTGTTATACTAAGGGCTATTATTACTAAGGTGCCCTTGACCACTTTACACTACTTGAAATAATCATCAAAAGCTTAGAATCATTATCTCAAGGTATAACTTCTTTTTCTCCCTCTATTACATTTTCTGTAGCTTATTTTGTTTTTCTTTCATTTGGCACTTTTATAAAACTGAAGATATTATTTTACCTGGGTTGTTCTATCAGGATTTAGTTGTCATAAGGAGAAGCCTTTGCAATTACCAGCAAGAAATAATGGGTTTTGAGGACTTTCTTATAAGCAGAACTTGCATCCTTGTGGTTCTAAGGAGACAAAGTTTTATGGCCTCATGCTCTGAATAACCCTGGATTAGCAAGAGAGCTCTTGCACACACCACAGTTACTAGAGAAGAGCAGAGTGTCTGATTCTTTTGAAATCCTGGAATAATAGTATTGGTCTTTTCTTGCACCTAGAAGTATTCTTGTTTAGCATTAGAGCTGAATACACCAGGCACTTTCAAATGAACTATTTTCCTCTTAATATTGTGATTGAATTATACACAATGCCTCTACCTAACATCAATGTTTACTTGACCTTGTAAATATATTGAATGAGATTACAGTTAATTTAAACATGATGTACAGAATGTTTTTGTGCATATTCTACTGCTAGTGTGTGGAAACTTAGTGTGTAGATAAATGAATAAGTGAGTTTCATTCATTAGTTGGGAATTGTAACTAAGCCATCAGTGAATAGACATATTTCATGAATTATGTTTAATTACTTATTTCCAAGCCAGTTATTTTTTAATGTATTTTTTAAAAATTTTTATTAACTGTATTATGGTGACATTTATTATTTGATTAATAAAATTACATAGGTTTTAGGTATACAATTATACAATACATCATTTGTATATTGTATTGTGTATTCACCATCCCAAGTCAAGTCTTCTTCCATTTATTCCCCTATGCCAGTTCTTTAAGTGTAAAAGTTGCTATTTTCCCCCACTGGTGTATAAAATAAAACCATTAACCAATATCTGTATACTCACAATGTATTCATCATCATCTATATAATTGAAAAGACTTCCATTTATTTCTACTATAGAACTTGCCATACTTGAATAATTATTTGTTTATTATCTTCTTAATGAAACCTTGTGCTTGTCAAGGCAAAGATTTATTTTATTCATCTTCATAACCCCAGTACCTAATATATTACCTGGCTTATAGCAGGTATTCATTTGATATTTAGTAAAATGAAAATAATTTGTGTTCATCTTGATGTATCTGAGGAGGTAATAATCTGAAGTAGTCAATAAATAATCACAAATGATTTTTACTCTTCTTTCAGTTGTTTATCTATGATGGTTGTATATCCCATATTAGGCTGTGCCTCATTAGCCTGTGAGTTCAAAGCAATCATGCTTGAATTTCTTTACCCAGATTTTTAATATAAGATCATATTCCGACTCAAATAGACCTTTAAACTGCTTCTAAGTTCCCCACTACCATTTATTTCTGTAAGATTCTAGAAGGGCTCTCAACCAGATATTATTAGACATCATGTTACCATGCTAGACATCTGCTAGGTATTTGCCACTTTCATGCTTTCTCTTCTTTCTTGTGGAGGGTGGCTACAGGAACAGACTCCATTCCCTTTGTTTTTATTTCTAAATAGGTAGATGACAGAGGGTGGATAGATGATAGATAGATAGATAGATGATAGATAGATAATAATAGATAGACAGACAGATAGGCACCTACTGCCCCTCCACACTGCTGAATTTATATTTTGAGTTCTCAGTGCACTGAGTCTGCTTTGTGTCCTTCCAGCCTTTGAGGCTCAAATTTCATTCACCTGTCTGGGAAGGGTGTCCATGTCTCATGATGTCCCCTTCATTTTTTCTCCCAAGTTTCTTCCAGGGTCTAAGCTCCATACTTCAAAAACTCCCTTCTTGCAGAATTCCTGACTAACTGAGATACCCCCAGTATATAAGACACTTTTTTCAATAATTAACTTTTGATTGGAGGCAGGTCTAAGACTATAACTGAAGTTTGGTAGGGTTTAAATAATTCCTTACACTAATTCAGTTCACTCACCAATTATTTATAGGGTGCCTATTATGTGCCAGGCATTGGGATACTCATGAGCTAAAACAATGTCAAGAAACTTCTTTCCTAAAAAAAAAAAAAAAAAAGAAACTTCTTTCCTATAGCTTGTATTCTAGTGAAGGGAGATAGATATTACAGAATACATTATTATGGATAAGAAATAATAAATAAGTAAAATATATAACATATTGAGTGGTGATAGGGGTTTTGGTTAAAATGAATAAGCAAAGGTCGATATAGTGTATGAGAGAGAGTGATCAAGGGCATTCATTGTCTTTCATGAAGTGACATTTAAGTGGAACCTAAGGAGTAGAGGATGAGAACCAGAGAGACATCTGGAAGGAAAACTGACCAGACAGCAACACAGAAACAAAGGCCTGAACGTATTTAGACTAAGTTAACCAGATGTGATTCATTATTCATCAAACTATTTGATGTCCTAGAGCAGCCATTGTCCAAGCTGTGTAGTTGGCTATATATCTTCACTACTACAATCTTAGTGTCACAGGACCCCAGTTTAATTATGAAACCTCTTAACATAACTCATATTTAACTATATGATTTAGCTTTAAATACATCTTAATTACAGTAAAGAGAGGTTACAGTACAAATGATACAATCAAAACGTTTGACATTTATTTAGATATAGAATAAGAATAATAAAATGAAAATAAATTTTGAAAAAGTTTAATATTTGGAAAGTTTGAAATATTCTCATTTTCTTCAAGAAATTTTATAAATAAGAAAGAATAATGCATTTTTAATAATATGTGGTAATTCTTTAAAATACATGTTTTTAAAAATCTTGGAAGTATAAGATATGCTGAAGAAAAAGATAGAATATTTTTTCAAACTCTCAAACAGAGCATTGGAAAGAGAATATTATAAATATAGTTTACCCTTGAATAACTGGTTTGAACTGTGTAGGCCCACTTTATGTAAATTTTTTTAAATAAAAAGTTTACTGTTCTTAATTGGTATTTGGGAGTCCACAGATGTAGGCTGCCCACTATATGAATTGATATATGCTATTATTGATATGGGACTGAGGCATCTGCTGATTTTGGTAAACAAAGAAGTCTTGAAACCAACCCTTCTCAGATATTGCAGAACAATCTAAATTTTGGGGGAGTCAAAATTTATGCACGTATTTTTCACTACATAGGAGTTGGCACCCTTAAACTCTACATTATTGAAGGGTCAACTCTGTATGCCTATTTTTAAGCAGGCAGAGGAGGTTATCATATGATTGTAACAAAACATTTACCTTACCTAATTCTCAGTTTGAGATTAGTAACATGTGTGAGGATAGGAGGGTAGTATTATTAAATTTACTTGGTAGAATTTCAAAGCATAATGACATAATAAATTCTTATTAATAAGTATAAATTATTTTTGCTTGAAAAGTATAATACAATTCATAAAGACAAGGAATTCTTAGAGCCTAGCACATGGACATTTTTTCTTATACCTAAAATTTAAAGATGTAAAAGAAATCAACATGATATATATTATAAAATATTTAAGTGACCCTTTCGCAAGTAGATATTTTTTTTTATTTTAATTGATATAACATTATATTAGTTTCAGGTATACAACATAATGATTAAGTATTTCTATATATTACAAAATAATCACCATAATAATTCTTATTAACAGTCATCACTGTACACAGTTACATTTTTTTGTAATAAGAACTTTTAAGATCCACTCTCGTAGTAAGTTTCAAATATATAATACAGTATTAACTATAGTCACCATGTTATGTATTGCATCCCCATGACTTACTTATTTTATAACTGAAGATTTGTATCCTTTGACCCCTTTCACCCATTTTGTCTATTTACCACCCTCTGCTTCCCACACCAACAATCTGTTTTCTGTATATGTGTGCTTATTTCTGATTTTCTTTTTGTTTACTTGTTTTTAGATTCCACATATAAGTAGCTCATACCATAGTCTGACTCATTTCACTTAGCATTATGTCCTCAAAGTCCATCAATCTTGCTGCAAGTATTGAGATTTCCTTTTCTTATACAGTTGAATAATATTCCATCATAGATAGTATAGGAATGGATGATATATAGAGAGAGATATAGATATTAATATACATAGATATATAGATAGCTATAGATATATATCAGACTTTGTTTTTGTTTATCCATTCATTCATAAGTGGACACAGGACATTTCCATATCTTTGCTATGGTAAATGATGAAGATGGGGGTGCATATACTTTTGTGAGATAGTTTTTATTTTTATTTTTGGAAAAATACCCTGAAGTAGAACTGCTGAATCATATGGTAGGTCTATTTTTAGTTTTTTGAGGATCTTTAATGCCGTTTTCTGTTGGGGCTATACCAATATACATTTCTACCAACAATGCCTAAGTCTTCCCTTCTTTTTACATCTTGCCAACATCCTTGTTATTTTTCATGTTTTTTATAATAACCATTCTGACAGATATGATATCTCATTTTGGTTTTGTTTTGCATTTATTTATGATCAGTGATGCCAACACCTTTTCATATAGCTGTTGGCCATCTGTGTGTCTTATTTGGAAACATGTCTATTCAGATCCTCTGTCCATCTTTTAATCACAATTTTTATATTGAGTTGTATGAGTTCTTTATATATTGTGGATATTACTCCCTTATTAGACATGATTTGCAAATATTTTCTATCTTTTAGTAGATTGCTTTTCCTTTTTATCCATGGTTTTCTTTGCTGTGCTGCTATATTTTTTTTATATAGTTTGTTATAATTCTCTGGATAGATCAAACTCCAAAGTTGGTTGCTTGTCTAAACTGTCTATATTAAAATTTTCTATGTTGCTGTGCCGTAATTGACTCAGTCATTCCAGGTAATTTTAACAAACTTATTTTTCTAATTTTATATTTTTATTTTTTGAGACAAACATTGAATAAGAAACCAAGTATTTGATGTTGCTCATTCTATTATTTCAGTTATTTTAGCAACATAAATAAGCTATATATATAACCAGTATACACAGAATGAAAGTATTAAACATTTACTGTCTAACCCAAGAGATAGACACAAGATAAATTAATATATATATAAGATTTATACATGAGCTTAAAATCTTTTTAGGTAGATTAAATGAATATGCAAATGATGTCTCCATGTAAGTGAAGGAAATCATGTAAATCGAAACTGTTGGGACTGCCAATTTACCTCTTACATACTTATAAAATCTATGGTGTTTATAAGTTCAAGGCCACCTTTTCTCCAGCTGTCATTGTCTTTCACCTGCCTTATCACAGCAGCCTCCTTAGTACTTTTCCTATTTCTGTGCCTTCAAGTTTTATCCTGGTGTCTACACGTCCTTCCTGAAACCCCAGCTCCAAAGGAGGACCACCCAGAGGTACTAAGTCAGAGGCAGCTGTAGCCTGAGGAAGAGTGGATGGGGGAGGGTCAGGCTCCACTTATTGGATCTAAGCTTTCAAGAAGTAGAGAAGAGCCAGTCATGTGAGCATTCTCTCTAGGTTAAATTGGTACTGAAAAACCTTTTAAAATGCAAATACAATCACATTAAGCCTCTGAATAAGATATATCCATGTTTCACTTTACACACAAGGTTACGAGAAAACTCCTTAGCCCCCAGGCTTCATGTCTTACCTCCCCAGTCCATTCACTCAGCATCAACTACATTTGCACAGTTTCCTTCTTCTGGACACATATTCCTGACATCACAACCAACACATTGTCACTGAATTAAAAAGTAAGTAAGTAACAGAAAACCAAACAAAACCTTCCATGAGATTACACAGAAAATGCTACTCTCTGAAAATATTTATTTAAAGACAACGACTACTTTAAATATTTTAAATTTTTTTTGATCAAAATTTCTCCAAATTATTTTATTCACACAAACTACAATAAACTCCAAATGAGTTTATTTACCTTTGTATACATTTCCATATACATACAGTATACACATTTTCCCTCATGTTTATCTAACACAGCACTTATTCTCGTGCATATACATTTTAAAAAATTATGATAATAATGTAGAATACTTTAGAATATAAATTACATAAAATAAAATGTGCATATATTAGCTCCTAGTGAAACTAATATTGTCTTAGATTCTTACCCTCTTATCTGTTTATGATGCATATTTTATATAATTGCAACCAACATTAATACTATTCCTGCATTATGACTTTACTTTTACATCATAGCTATTTTTATGAAGTGGAGCAGAGCAATATTTTTAATGCATTTGTTATACTCCATAAAACAGATATACTGTGATTTACCATACCACTGATCATTTAAATAGCAGTATCGATTTTAAGCATATACATTTTCATTTATTTATTTATTTATTTATTTAATATTTTTCTGAAGTGAGAAGCGGGGAGGCAGAGAGACAGACTCCCACATGTGCCTGACCGGAATTCATCCAGTATGTCCACTAGGGGGCGATGCTCTGCCTATCTGGAGCATTACTTCATTACAATCAGAGACATTTTGGTGCCTGAGGCGGAGGCCATGGAGCCATCCTTAGCACCTGGGCCAACTTTGCTCTAATAGAGCTTTGGCTGTGGGAAGGGAAGAGAGAGATAGAGAGAAAGAAGAGGGGGAAGGGTGGAGAAGCAGATGGGTGCTTCTCCTGAGTGCCCTGATTGGGAATCCAGAAATTGAACCCAGGACATCTACATTCTGGGCTGATGCTATACCACTGAGACAACCAGACAGGGTAAGCATATACATTTTCATACTTGAATATTTTGGTTTGAAAATTTATGCCTTATAATAAATAATAATAATTTTTTTCTCTCAGGTAATATACAATGCCCTTTACTACTAAAACTTCATGAAACTTTTAGTGTCTTTCTTTCTTTGCTGACATTTGAATTAACAATTGTATGAATTTATTTATATTTTTTAATTGAAAAGTTTAAGCATCTGATTTCCTAAGCAAGGGGAATTGTATATAATATATAACACTTTCATCATTACCCGGGTCCTAATTCGGAAATACAATATTATAGGAAGCTATCATATAGCAATGCCTTGCAGAGTGTAAGTGTATGGATGCGATCACCGGAGTTGCCTGCCTTTTGCATTTTTATCAGTTTTGTGGAGCTCTTCTGTCTTTCCCGAACTATTTGCGTTTACTTTCATATAGCTGTCAGCTTTATTTTCATCTTCAATTTTGCAATGTGCCATGGAATAAACCAGACTGCTAAACTCATTAAAATACCCAACATGTGCAATATGTATCAACTGCATGCCGAGCACTCTGCTAGTCTTTTCTCTAATTTGTAAAAATTTAGTCTTGATAGAAAGTATTATTCTTATTTTAAGAAGTTACAATGAGACTAAATAATGAATTATAAGATTTATTATATACCTGTAAATATATTTTTCTTACCCCTTACTTTATTTTTTCCTGCCCCTGTCTTTTTCTTATTTCACCCATTTCTTATTGCTCTCCTTGTTTCTTCATGTTGCCTGGTTCTTTGCTAGTCTCAAATAGATGTCCTTCTCAAGGTTCATTACATGGGTGTGCAGTAATATCACATCTGCTTGCTAAGTGACCTACACTGACTAATCCTGGAGCCACACCTCTGACTCTCAGGAAACAAACTATCATTCTTCAAATTATTTTATTTTAAACCCTTATTTTCTTTCCTTTGCTTATTTGCTTTAAAATAATGATCTTGTTTTTATGAAAGTTATAAATATTTATTGTAGAAAAAATAAAATAGTCATAAGCTTGATGAAGAAATGACAAATGTTTCATAATTTCATTCAAATCACCACTTTTAAAAATTCCATTTTTCCCCATATTTCATGGGATGATGACTTAGTTAGCTTTCTAAACTGCTTTTAATAGACTTTTAAAAAATCATCTTTCCCTTTGTTAATACCCACTGATGATGCTATAGTACTCTAGTTCTTTCTTTTTTTTTTTTAAATAGCATCCAGGAGTCCTTGGCCAGTTACCTTAGTAATAGAGCATTGGCTGAGTGTGTAGATGTTCCGGGTTCAATTCTCAGTCAGGGCAGACAATAAAAGCAACCATATTCTTCTCCATGCCTCCCTCTTCTCTCTCTTGCTCCATCCTTCCTCTCTCTCTCTCTTCTCCTCCTGCAGCCATGGCTCGGTTTGAGTAAGTTGGCCCCGGACACTGAGGATGGCCCTATGGTCTCGCCTCAAGCACTAAAATAACACATTGCTGAGCAAGGGAACAATGGCCCCAGATGGGTAGAGCATCACCTTTACAGGGCTTGCTGGGTGGATCTGGTTAGTGCACATGTGGGAGTCTGCCACTGCTGCCCTGCTTCTCACCTCATAAAAATAAATAAATAAACAGTATCCAGGAAGGCTTTAATTACCCATCTACACTGGGATTTGTAAAATTAATTGCTAGGAAGGGACCATCCCTAAAAGAAGTCACTCAGACATGTTTGTGTCTTTCCACAATGTCAAATTGCTTAGAGAAGTCCTCCCCCAAAATTAATAAAGTCACACACAGGTTACACACAAAGAGGGGGAAAAGTGATAAAAGCGATAGAAGCAAATAGAAGCATTGGAGCAAAGTCCCTTTTTCTGGTGGCATCCTCAGATAGAGAGGTGGGTGTGGGTCTCAAGCCAGGTGGCTGTAGTGATGGCACGCATTCAGAGGAGGGAAATTCATCAGGGCTTCCAGCATGACACTTGGTACAGCCAAGCTTGAGCATAAAGTGGTCAGAGCTCTGAGTTTGTATAGCTTGCCAGGGGTGGAGGTCCCATTCATATCAGTGTCCAGATGGAATTTTTATCCAAATGTCAAGACTTGTGGTTTTGGGTGTTCCAGGCCCACATAAGGGAATTCTCATTACAGCCCATGACTTCAGTCTTTTTTTTTTTTTTTTTTACAGGGACAGAGAGAGTCAGAGAGAGGGATAAATAAGGGCATACAGACAGAAATAGAGAGAGGTGAGAAGCATCAATCAGTTTTTTGTTGCCATTGCAACACCTTAGTTGTTCATTGATTGCTTTCTCACATGTGCCTTGACCGCGGGCCTTCAGCAGACCGAGCAACCCCTTGCTGGAGCCAACGACCTTGGGTCCAAGCTGACGAGCTTTTGCTCAAGCCAGATGAGCTCGCACTCAAGCTGGCGAGCTCGGGGTCTCGAACCTGTGTCTTCAGCATCCCAGTTCGACGCTCTATCCACTGCGCCACCGCCTGGTCAGGTCCATGACTTCAGTCTTGACATAGCATTTGACAAAAGTGTCATGGCTAACAGTGACTCCATATTGAATTGCCAACAGTGTCTAAAAAATCTGTTCTGCTTTTGCTTTATAAAACAATTGTATTAGTGTGTGTGTGTGTGTGTGTGTGTGTGTGTGTGTTTGTGTGTGTGTGTGTGTGTGTGTTTGTGTGTGTGTGTGTGTGTGTGTGTGTGTGTGGTTTCCTTTGACCTGATCGCATCAAACCTAACTCCAGAGGAGATGCTGTATTGAGAAATCTAGATACTTCCTTTCTCTTCTCTTTTTTTTCTCTTTACTCACTTTATATTTCTGGACACTAGTTTTTTCAAACTTTTAAAAATTCATTTGAGGACTGACTCTTAAGCATGTCAACTTATCAAATCTCTAAGCTGGGAAAATATTTTAGTTTCACTCAGTATATAGCTTTCCATCTCTCTTTTAGGTCAGTGGGTAAATCCTTCTCAATATTTTATAAATGCCAAGAGTTAGTTAACAGTGCTGAGATAGCATTAAACTAATCCCTTCAGTTCTTGACACAGCCTTTTTTTTATTCTTTACCCAGAAGATAACACATTTGCAGATCATATTTATATTTTATCAGAAACACTGTGAACTGTGATTTCTTTAAAAAATATAGTGTTCTGCAAAGAAGTTTTATAGTCACTGTGGGAAATTTTGCAACCTTCAGAAAGCCAATCTAGTAAAATTCCCAAAATTCTTACCTGATAAATAGAGACCAGTGCTAGGAAAGAAGGAAGGAAGCTAAGCAATGTAATTCATTGGCATTTAGGTCTATATCTTATTCTTATTGAAGGTCAGTACTCTGATCTCCTCCCTAATTAGGCAGCTGACAGAAGCAAAGCAACCTGTTAGGAATTTATTCTAACTTAAATATGTCAATTTTGAATAAAGCATCTAATTTTTGACATGGTGGTATTTTTGTCATTTGTTCATTTTCTTTTTGAATTTAACCATTGCTTCCTGGGACATTCTCTTAACCTAGCCATGGCCTTGAGAATTATCCTTCTCCTTATTATTCTCTTGTTTCTCTATTTGCCATGCTTTTTTTTACTCATTTATTTATTTTTATTCCATAATCTATTTTTAAAACACATTCTAGGCTCATGTCTTGGCTTTATCATTTTCTATCACAGCAACCAGAATGACACAATGGATTTATGTAAATTAATTAAAAGGAAATGGAAAAAGTCAAGACTTCTTTCTTTCTTTCTCCCTTTCTTCCTTTTTTCTTTTCTTTTTTCATTCTTCTTTCTCTTCATACTCTGTGACAAAAATTTTGATTCTGAGTATATGACTATATGCCTATGATGGAGGATCCTAAGAAAAATGATTGCTAGTTTCTACTTTGCCGTAGCTTTAGCTTCTATGGAATAATTTTTCATAGATAACTGGAGGCACTTTAATTTTTTTTTATCTTAATCTTGGGAAAGTTTCCCATTAACTTGCTCCTGATAAAAAAATGATCAGAAAACATAATTCATCTTTTAAGATTGTTGTAGACATTTTAGTAAACAAACAAATGAGGTAAATTTATTAATTTACTAAATTAAAAGTATTTCTAAATATATGCCATTATATAGATATATAATGATATCAGAGGTCCCCAAACTACATCCCACAGGCCGCATGCGGCCCCCTGAGGCCATTTATCCGCCCCACCACTCATTCATTGGTGGTCAGTGTATGGAGTACTGTATGTGGCAGCTCTCCAACGGTCTGAGGGACAGTGAACTGGCCCCCTGTGTAAAAAGTTTGGGGACCCCTGATATATATGGTAATGCATCATATTTTAGGGATGTTCTTACCATCGGAACGGCAGCAAAACAGAAAGGCAACTTCGAAGCTGAAAGTGACAACACTAGAGGGACTCAGCGGGAGTTTGAATAGATAATGTCTAAAGCCCTTTCTCAATTTTCTAGATCAAAATGTTTGTGATATTCCCCGCATAGCATAAGGGGCCCAGAAATATTCTGTTTGCTTTTCTTTTGTTTCCCATCACTTCAAATTCTTTCCATTTCCCTGCCATCAGAAAAATAGGAGTTGCATGAATTTTTGATTAGGTGTTAGTAGCTAGAGAACTCTCATCTACTCTCAGGGAGTAGACCATGTACTCTACCTCTTTTTGACATTTTATTATGGTCAGCTCAGTGCTGCGTACAACACACCTTAGTTAATGGAAAAGTCTGACCTAAAGTCTGATAAAAGAGGCCTCAATTTATAAAAATGCTGTGAAAGCACATGATATGCCAGTTTTCTAATATGTGGACAAAATATCTAGCAAACATATTATTTTGCATTACTGAACTGTTCGTGTGTCATTTACTCGTAACCAATTTTCCTTTCTTCTTTCTTTCTTTCTTTCTTTCTTTCTTTCTTTCTTTCTTTCTTTCTTTCCTTCCTTCTTTCTTTCCTTCTTTCTTTCTTTCTTTTTTTCTTTTTTTTCTTTCTTTCTTTTTTTCTTTTTCTTTCTTTTTTCTCTTTCTTTCTTTCTTTCTTTCTTTTTTCTTTCTTTCTTTTTCTTTCTTCCTTCCTTTCTTTCTTTCTCTCTCTCTCTCTCTCTCACTCTTTCTTTCTTTCTTTTTCTTCTTTTTTTTTAGTGAGATGAGAAAAGATAATGAGACAGACTCTCTCTTGAGCCCTGACCAGGATCCACCTGGCAACCTTCATTTGGGGCTCATGCTTAAATCATCCCAGCTATCCTTAGCACCTGAAGCTGATGTGCTCAGACCAACCCAACTATATTCAGTGCCCGGGGTCGATGCTCAAACCAACAGAAGCCACTAGCTGTGGGAAGGGAAGAGAAAGAGAAAGGAGAGGGGCAGGGGTGGAGAAGCAGATGGTCACTTCACCTGTATGCCCTGACTAGATTAGAATCTAGGACATTCATACCATGGCTCAACGCTCTATCCAATTAGCCACCAGCCAGAGCTCAACTTTCTTTTAAATTTTTTTTCTAAAAACTAATGTAGATTCATGCCTTAAATGCAATATAAAATATGTAATGTGGGAGAAGCTATCTGAGGTGAATTCTCTTAATATGTTAAAAAAGAAACAATTAAAAGGATAATATTCTTCAAGTTAATTGTTCCTGACAAGCATTAATAATAGTGGCCTACATTATTATTATACACATTCATTAACTATCAAGGTTCTAATGTATTTAAATAGCAAAACTGAATTCTATGGCAGCCATAAATTAGAGCTAAATTAATATAATAGCTACATCTGACTTTACTAAAACTAAAATTGGTTACTTTCATGTTGTCATCAAAAGTGAGTTCTCTAGGGAATGCAGTATACTTAAAAAGGACCAAACCAAAAATTTAGAGTCTTGGGTTTTAGTCCCAGCTGCACTGGTTACTGACTGAGTTGCTTTAAACAAGTCATTTATTCTCCCTAGATCTCCAATTGCTTAATGCTGAAAGATAAGTTTGGGGTATATTAATATATATGCTTATTTTTAGCTTGAAAATTCTGTAATATATAAACATACACTCTTGATTTTGAATTTCAGACACAAGATGGCACTATTAGTAGTGATTTTAATTTAACCCACAAATAAAACCTTGGAAATATCAAGATCTGTATATCCAAAAAATATACCTATATATATATATATATGATACTCACACACATGCATGTATACCCTCACTGTCTTTGAATGATCACTATAACTTAACATCTGGGATGGATGCTAAAATATTCAGTCAACCAACTGTTTGCTTGACACCAAGAAGATGGATTAATTTTTTTTTTATGAGAATATTTCAGGGCTGGATAGGCAATCAAGACATATTTGCAAAAATGTGTGCAAGATAAAGATTGATAATGATATGATTTCAATATAAATAGGAATTCTTGAACAAAATATATCAGTTTTATAGGATGAGAGGAAAGGTGTTGAACAGTAACAAATTGCATAAGTAACAGTTTGCTACTAAATTTGAAAGAATGAATGCTGATGTGCATATCATTTTTAAATAATAGTAAAGGTATCAATTTTAGAAAATTGGAAATGTGTAACTCATACAGAGATGAAAACTTAAATTCTAATCTAAAACATTTTTGCTGATACCTTCCAACTTCTTGCTGCTGCTTCCCAAAACACTTTCCTCATGTCCTGAAGGTCAAACAACGTTTTGCGGTTAAATATTCGAACAGTAAACATGTTTCCTAAAAGCTGACTCCTGCCCCACCCTTTTTTGTTATGATGGTTTTTAAATTAAATCTTTTATGGTACGTTTAAATGTGATTCCTTCTTTTTAATGTTTTTTCTAAACCAGGTAAAATTAGTCTCTTCTCAATGATTTATAAAGTTTTCATGCTCAAAAAATATTGCAAACCTTAGAAATTCCCTAGACCGTTCCCTTCATTTTGCTGATGAGGAAACTGAGCTCCAGAGAGAAAGCATTGAGGGCAAGAAGTTTCCAATCTGCCCTGGGACTGGGGCAGATAAACAGTGCTAATGTTCTTTCTACTATGCACTGCTTTGTTTGTCAGATGACAGGCAGTCCCATCTGTCTGGAGGACAAATTCCATCTAGACTCCTAAACTGTATATTCCTTTTAGAAAACAGTTCATTTTTCCCCTCGTACTCTCTAGCACAGTATCTGGTAATGTGCAGCTGCTCGGGCATACATTTGAATAAATAAATGATTAAGTATAATGAACAATTGTAATAAAACTAATACTTACTTTTTCCATATTTATTTGTGCCCACTGCAGTGCTTACTTCAGATAATTACATATTATAATGTCTTTTCATACCTCTGTGGTGCGAAGTGAGATTTTTGAGAAATATTTTATTGTAGGCTACTCTGAAATGGGTAGTAATTACAAGTCCTTTCCTATTACTCAGTGAATGTCACTCAACCGAACTCAATTTAAATTGGTGCGACTGAATGAGTAATAAAGCCGAGGCTCACATCGTCTTTGTTCAACAGACACTGTCTGAACAATTCCTGGAAAGGACTCTACCCTATGTTAGTTATGTGTCAGTCGGTGACTGAATCTCCTTCAGCCTCAGTTTCTTGTTTTGTAGTGAGGACAATGATAATTACTGCACAGAGCTGTTTTACCCAATAAATCAGATGCTATTGTACACAAGTCCCAGGAATGAGCAAGTGTGGCACATATGTTATTTAGATAAAGTTGAAATCCTCTCATTATATTGGAATAAACACAGAAGATAAATTAGAATGAAACATTTACACAAATGAAGTTGCCTTCTTTTCCTAGTGGCTGACCCAGGGTCAGTAATACGCAAGTGCATGTGTAACAACCTCACTGGTATTGAAACTATGGAGGGACACAAAAATTGTCATACCCATATAACTCTAGATTTTACTCCAACCTATAGATATAGGACTGTTGCAAACCCCACTAAAGTTATATACAAGTATTTGTGGGAGTTATGGGAGGAAATTTTAAGTGAGCTCAAATATAGCCCTGTTGTGCTCTCTTCTGTTCCCCTTTTCCATGGTCATATGCTTCTGAGACCCCTTAGGATGCCCTGCTGCCCTTCCATTGTCCTCATCTACCTATATGGCAGGAGGTGTCTGTGCTGAGGACGCAACCTGCAATGCAGTCAACACTGTTCTTCACTGCTTCTTCAGGGTTGAGAACAATGCATGAGATTAAACAAGTACTAAAATAGCTACACAAAGAAAGAATTAGAACTAACAAAGATTTTCCTGGAATTCCGAGTAGATAGGAGCCACATTGTGCTTAGTGCAGATAGATGGAGGATGACTCTGTTCTACCTTCACCATTTTATTTTCCATTTGGGTTTCCAAAGCTGAGTGGCTCCTGTTAGCCTGTTGGAGAGAGAGTCCCTTATGAAGAAAGCACTTTTAGCTTCTGCAGGATGATCTTTCTTTAAAAGATGGAAGGTAAATATTGTATTTCTTTCTGTGGGCTCTAGGCCAAAGCTCTTTCCTTTTACCTTCCACTCTGAGCCTGCTCCCTTCCTCCTCCCAACCCCACCGAAACTCTTGTATGAGGAGAAAACAAGAGGCTTCAATCATATCGCTTTTACTAGTTGATGTATTTAGAAATATCTAATTTCCTAACTGAATTGAAACATTCATTGCTGCTTCAAATAGGTATTGTATTTTGAAAAGAAAATCAAAATTTTAAATATAAAATATTTAGGAATTAACATATATGAGGTTATAATTTATAAAAGTGTGGGTTGTTAATTGTACTTGTACTCAGAGTAAAATTTATAGTTTTATATGTTGTTGGGCAGATAAAATATAATATGCTCACTTTGTAAAAGATGGCACTGCCCACATGGAAGCCCATCACCCAGGTGATATTATTTGCCCTTATGCTTGGGATGGGTGTGGGGGAAAGGCTGTAATGTAAGCAGGCCGGGTCGTTATAGCCTAAGGCTTAGTTTTAAGAGCAAGCTTTTTTCCACACCCTTGACTGATTGGATGATGTGGGGTGGTGCGCTCTCCTGAGGAATCCCATTATGCCTCAGATGGGTGACTTTGTATCAGAGACTTTCTTGTTTGTAGGTTGGATTAAGGGTTTGGATTTCTACACTATAAAGTAAGACAGACTGGGAGCTTGCTCTGGGTTCCTGATGTTAGCATTAGAGAGGAGAAAGATTAAGGCCACGTGGAGGCCAGGAGAAGCAGCCAAGATGGCGGAGTGCTGAGGGAGAAGCCAGTTTGTGCAGAGTTTGTAATGGAGAAGGAGATATGGAACAGAGGTAAATAAGTCTGGTGAGCTAGAAACCTTTGATTCTAGGAAACTCGGATAAGTCAGTAGCTTTGTGAGCACTGAATGTGTGAATTTTGGAACCCAGTTTGTGTTTTTGCTTGCCCGCTGGGTGCAAGCTAGAATTAAAGCTGATGGCTCACCAGTTCTTGGCTCTGGTGTTTCATTACCGACTGTTCGAATCTAATGTGAACCTGCATGGGCCAGGCTGCTGTGATGGTGGCCCTGGCTACTGGCTTTACATATGTCTTTTGATATGCTTTAATAAAATTATTGCAAATAAATAAATTAAAATTTAACTTCAGAAACTAGAAAACACAAAACCCCAAAATAAGCCAAGATAAAAGAGAAATTTGTTAATAAAGGTAAAATAAGTTAATATATTATAAAGCTGAAAAAGAAAGTAAGAATAATAGTAAAATACATTTCTGGGAAAAACAAGTCAAGAGAAAAATCAGTAAGTACCTAGCAAGTGTTAACTCAGAAAATTTTAAAAAGCAAAAATACGCATTATTAGAAATAAAAAGTGTGAGATACAATTATAGATAAAAGAGAGAGTAAACAAAACTGCCAGAGAATTTTATTTCTATAAATATGCAAATAAATTTGAAGTATATATATTGGATGATTTTCTAGCAAAACAAATTACTACAATTGGCTCAACATCATAAAAAATAAATATTGCCTGAGCAGGCGGTGGCACAGTGAATAGAGAGTCGGACTGGGATGCGATGCGGATGACCCAGGTTCGAGACCCTGAGGTTGCCAGCTAGAATGCAGGCTCATCTGGTTTGAGCAAAAGCTCACCAGCTTTAACCCAAGGTCGCTGGCTTGAGCAAGGTGTTGCTCGGTCTGCTGAAGGCCCGCGATCAAGGCACATTTGAGAAAGCAATCAGTGAACAACTAAGGTGTCTCAATGGCAACAAAAACTGATTGATGCTTCTCATCTCTCTCCGTTCCTGTCTGTCTGTCCCTATTTATCCCTCTCTCTGTCCCTGCAATAAATAAATAAATAAATAAATATTAAGAGTATTACATTTAAAAATATACTCTGTTGAAATATTTTTTAAAAGCCAGAAGCCCATTTTTAAATTTAAAGTGGGGAAGCTTATTTTAGCACGACAGAACATACTGATTCAACAAAATAGAAACACATTTTACTATGGAAAACAGTATGGAGGTTTTTCAAAAGTTAGAAATAGAATTGCCTTATGACCCAGTGATCACACCTTCTTGAAATACATACTAAGAAACCTAAAACACTAATTTGAAATATTAAATGCATCCCTACGTTCTTTGCAGTGATATTTACAATAGCCAAGATCTGGAAACAGGCCAAGAGCCATCAGTAGATGAGTGAATAAAAAAGCTTTGGTACACCCAATGAAATACTATGTGGGTATAAAATAGGAAATCTTACCTTATGCAACAGCATGGATGGACTTGGACAGCATTATTTTAAGTGAAATAAATAAGTCAGAGAAAGACAGGTATCATATGATTTCACTCATATGTGAAATGAACTAATGTGAACTAATGAACAAAATGAACTAACAAGCTAAATAGAGACAGACTCATACATAGAGAGCAAATTGACAGCTGTTGGGTGGGGGCTGGGTAAAGTACTAGGTGGAGGGACTGAACAAAACTTGAGAAAACTAGAAATATTCATGGACATGGACAACAGTGTGGTGATTGCAGGAACGGGGAGCATGTGGGGAAGTACAAGAGGCTGTAGGGAGGATACATGGTGATGGATGAGGGCTTAACTTGTGGGGGTGAACACACAATATGGTGCACAGAGATATGTCACAGAATTGGGCACTGAAATTTGTATAATTATGGTAACCAATGTTGTCCCAATAAATTCACTCAAAAAGAAATATTTTAAAAAGTTAATTGTGGTGCTTAAGTGTTGTAATTAAGAAATGGGCCGTAGTTTGAGGGTCAGTTAGAGATGATGCAGTAGGAGAGAAGTACATTTTTAAGAATTTTGGCTATTGTGACTATCATGAGGGAAATCTAGTTTGGTCTTTTAAATAATGTCCTAGTAGACTTTCTACTTTATTTGGGGGTTATTGTACAATCTTGACTTCCCTATTTAATTTACATCTGTGTTATTCCATATGTAAATGCGTTGCCTTCATGCAGCTTGAGTAATTATTGTGTAGTGCAGTGTTTCTTTGTTTTGTTTTGTTTTGTTTTGTTTTGTTTTGTTTTTGTGTGTGTGTGTACGTGTGACAAAGAGAGAAAGTCAGAGGGGGGGGGCAGATAGGGACAGACAGGAAAAGAAAGAAGAGTGATGAGAAGCATCAATATTTTGTTGCGGCACCTTAGTGGTTCATTGATTGCTATCTCATATGTGCCTTGACCAGGGGGCTACAGCAGACTGAGTGACCCCTTGCTTGAGCCAGCAACGTTGGACTCAAGCTGGTGAGCCTTGCTCAAACCAGATGAGCCCGCACTCAAGCTGGGAACCTCAGGGTCTCAAACCTGGGTTTCTGTGTCCCAGTCCAACGCTCTATCCACTGCGCCACTTCCTGGTCAGGCTAATGCAGTGTTTTTAAACTCTGTGTTGTGAAATGTTCTTGGTTTATGGGATTAGTTTAGTGGGCTCTAAAAAATAATTTTAGGATAAAAAAGAAGTGCATTATAGGTAATAAGATACCCTATTATTTCATTAAATTCTGGCTTTGGTTATATGGATTTATTTACTGCATTGAGATGTAAAGTGTGTGTGTGTGTGTGTGTGTGTGTGTGTGTGTGTGTGTGTATGTGTGTGTGTGTGTGTGTGTCTGTCCATGGCAATAAGCTTGAAAGTTATTGGTCTAGACCCCAATTTAAAAATAATGATATGTCATCTTGCAGATGACTCTGTGGTTCAGATGATCTGTAAATTTCTTTGAGATGTATTCAAGTCAGGTTTTTATGCCAGCAAATAATTATTTTTATTTGGATATCTACCATGAAGTGCTTTCAGATATTAAAGGCTTTACTTTATTTTCATCTCTGATGTCTACTATAAAACTACATACATTTTTGAAAGGGTTTTACACCTTAATGTTGTGTTTTTCAAAATTATGTACACATTAATGTGTTAGGAAGTCTTCAAAACCATGAAATAAACATGTTCTATAGTAAAACACGTATGGCCATATTATAGAAAAATACAAAAGTCAGATGGATTGGTAAAAATAATATGCAAAACCTCAAAGATCTTTCTCTCCTGAAGTGACCACTGCAAGTGCTTTCCCCTGGAATCCCAAGGGAACCTATCCACTCTCTTGCACTCAGAACACTTCAGTGAATGGAGAAGTCCTGCTGTAAGCCATTGTAAAGCAGACCCATAATTAGCACATGACATCTTTGCAGAAATTCATTGACACAGAATTGAGAATAGAAAGAGGTCATTGAATAGAATTTGTAAAGGTAATAGCTTCTGTGTATACTGGACAATAGTCTTTTCAAGGGGCCAGGACTCACTCAGATCACCTCATGACCTGAGGGCTAAGGAAATTTATTATAGAGATAAAGGCAAAAATAAAAATAATTATAATGTCAACAGGAATATCATGAAGACTCTAACATAAACTTGTAATTTGAAGTGAAACCTCATTGACACTTAAGCTGTCATTTCGGAGCCAAGAAAGTAAGTGATCAGGATATTTATTGTGGCCTCTACAATAAAAGTGAACCATTCTGTGTGTCTGCGTTTATATGCTGCCAATCAACTACCTGATCTCTGGAGATATATATATATATATTTGGCTGTGTCTTCTGTACAAAATCATTCTTGTAGTCTCTGCTGTTTCATGTCTTTGCTGCCTGCCTACTTGTGACAGTGACTTTCTATCTCCTCAGTTTGTATTGCTAGATTTCACTGTAGGTACCAATTAGTAGAGACCTCATCTTTGTCTTTCCCATTAATACAATTGTTGATAACCACTATATTAAATAGCACAGTAAGCCTGTCATTTTTATATATATATTTGTTTTGAAAATATACAATTAAGACCCACAAGACTGATATGGCAGGGAAGAGAGGACTTTTTTACCACTTATTAATCCTTTCAGTCATAAGCTAGTATAAATCAATTCTATGTATTATTACCTATAAAAGCGAAAGATAATAGGTACAGAAAAGCAACGAGAGGAACCCAGAGAGGGTTAATAGTGAGGGCCTACTATGTAATTTTTCATATGCATTATTGGCCCTAATTCTCTAAAACTACCCAAAGAAATATATGTTATTATTCCCATTTTTTACAGAGGTGGATAGAGGCATAAAACTACAGGATGGTTAATTTTTTTTTTTCACCAGGCAGAAGTAGGGACAACCTTGCTAATTGGATAACAGATCACATTTTAACTCCCTGCAAGGGAAACAATAATCTGTTCTTGATTGTGTGGAAGAAGAGCATATTCTTTTGTATCTTTGTCTTTGCAATTTCATCTTTTAATATAATTTTTAAATCAAATTTCAACTTGGAAAGAAAAAAGAGTTCCCTTCCTATTGAAGTAAATAACAAATCTGGAGTTTTAGCTACCTGATGTTTTCTAAAATGTCAATTTTAAAGAAGAAAATTAGTGTTGGAGAGCTTGGGACAAAATTTCAACTGTGCTGTTCTAAATTGTGCATGCAAATAGGCAATTAGACTTGCGATAGGTAATTGCATGCCCAAGTGAACTCTTCCACAAGTAGTTTAGAAACTGATTTTGAAGGCTGAATTTGTAACAGGCCTTATAAATTTCTGGTCCTGCTGAAACAGCATATGAAAGTTCATCCTTAACTCTAGTAAGGGGCCACCTCTCTATTCAAGCCACCTCCCAACAAACAAGTCACTTGAAGAGGTGAGAAAAGAGTGTATATGGAAATAAAGAGTGATAGATACTAACTAAAATTTGTGTTTTACATATATGCAATGATATTTAATTATTAAAAATAGAAAATAGCCTGACCTATGGTGGCGCAGTGGATAAAGCGTTGACCTGGGAACACTGAGGTTGCCAGTTCAAAACCCTCCACTGGTCTGGTCAAGGCACATATGGGAGTTGATGCTTCTAGCTCCTCCCCCCTTTCTCTCTCTCTCTCTCTCTCTCTCTCTCTCTCTCTGAGTCTCCTCTCTAAAATAAATAAATAAAAAGAAAATAAAAAAAATTAAAAAAAATAGAAAATAAAATAAAAAATTAAACTTTCAAATGTTAAAAAATTATCTAAGTTTAAAGAAATATAAAATAGTACACAAATATTTATTTCATTTATTCATCTAGATATAATACTGTTAGTATCTTTGTCCTATATTTCTAAACTTATTAATATATGCATAAAATAGTCATTTATACAAAATACTTTTCACATTTAAAAATATATTTTATAATAACTGTCCTTTTATAATTTTATAACCTTCATGCTTTTCCATTTTAAAATATTACAATATACTGACATCCATTGTTTATTTTTATGTTATTTCTTAATTTGAAGTATTATAAAATACATTATTATTTTGATAAGATTTTATTTATTTATTTTAGAGAGAAGGGGGAGAGACAAAGGGAGAATAAGGAGTAGGGGGGCGTAGGAGCATCAACTCATGGTTGCTTCCCAAATGTGCCTTGTTTAGGCAAGCCAGGGTTTTGAACTTGTGACCTCAACACTCCAGGCCGGTGCTTTGTCCACTGAGCCTACAAGTCAGGCAAATACATTATTATAAAAATGCAGTCGTAAACATTAAGACCCATTATTTTTGCTTGATTCACTCATTATTTCTTAAAATCATATCTCCGCTCATGTAACTCTAGAGCAGTGGTTCTTAACCTTTTTTGAGGTACCGAACCCACCAGTTTCATATGCGCATTCACCGAACCCTTCTTTAGTGATAAGTAAAATATGATTTTTTTTTCCAAATTCAAGACATAGGTATATGTTTTTTTACTGGTGCACAAAATGAGCTGTGCATGAACCTTGCTCAAAGAACAAAACCAACAAAGTGCATGAACTCACAACAAATTACGGTATTACTTTATTCTGGCCTCCGCCGCAGAGGCTTCTCTGAACCCCTGAGACCGACTCATCGAACCCCTAGGGTTCGATAAAACCCAGGTTAAGAACCACTGCTCTAGAATGTCATTCTTTTTTATCTTGTTTTAAGAGTGAAAAATAACTCAGTTTATTGTGTTTCTTTCAGTCATATTTTGGGTGTGATCAGCACCTTATTAAAGTCCAATTAGTTATCTCCAGCTCAGCACCTTTTTAAGTGATCTTTGGTCCTTTAAAGAACCTCCACTCTCCTTTTTTATGCTAGATTCATTAACTCCATATAAAATCATTATATTGTAAAACACACAATAAAAAACATTAATCTACCCTTATACTCTGCCAAGTAAAGCAGTATTATATTAACATACATTCGAAAATTAATTGAATCGTGTACTCTTTCATGTATTCATATCTATTTAAATCACAAAACATGAATTAAATTTCCTTGAAGACTCAGGAGAAATCAAGGACTAGTAGTTTGAATAAAGTATCTTCCTTTATTCTTTTTTTCTGTTCTTTCATTTATCTATATTGCCTCAATTTAGATATCTATATAAACCCTGAAGTAGGATTCATGTTCATTATTCTCAGTGGAGTAACTATAAGTATTAGTTCATAGCAGGTTTAATATTAGTCATGGAAATTATTATAATAATATAATGTCATAAAGAACTCTCATCACAGGTGAGATGATATGCGTTAGCAAGAGGAAGGTCTTTCAATGTACAAGGGCTTTATAAAGTATGAATGCAAATAGTTAACATATTGAGAAACAAGACTGTAACCACTTTGAGAGATATTTAACTTGATTAAAGTCATTATCCCATGAAAGAACAAAATTAAAAATAAAATATTTAAATGTAAGACCACACAATTGCTATTGAAAATAACTTGATAATTACAACTATTTTAAGAAGAACTTAAGGGAAATAATTAGTCTATTGTGATAATTTTTTTAAAAGCAGAAGGAATCAAAATTCATCAATTCTGGCATTAAATGCAAATAATTGTATCATGATATATGTCTACCACATATATTAATGTTTTATGAACAACTAGGAGATTATGTGCTTTGAAAGTTGTATTGATAGTGAATTAAGTTACCTCATTGATGGAAAATTAATGAATATTGCATGATACTTTAAATTGAGTCATTCTGTTACATAAAAATCTTTACAAATATTTTGTCAGATTGTTGGATTGCCTAGTTGTTTTGTTTTGATTTTTAAGAGTTTTAATTTTATTATTTAAACATCTAATTTAACTAATGGTATATAAATATATATCTTAAAAAGCAATCACTGTAGATTTTGACAAAGTACATTTGAAAATCATCCCTCTCAGGTTGTTTACATGAAACTGAGTCCATTCATTTAACCATCATTTATAGGTTGTTTTCATAACGTTTTATTTTGAGAGCCACTTTCAAAGAGTATTTCCTGTGAAAAGAAAGAACATGTTACAAAAATATGCTATGTCCCTTCAATAGCTCTAGCTTTATCTCATACCACTCTTTCTTTTTAAAAAATTTTATTTAGAAAATTGAATGTAATGGGGTGACATTGATTAATAAGAGTACAAAGATTTCAGGTAAACATTTCTATAGCATTTGAACTGTTGATTATGTGGTATACCCATAACCAAAAGTCAAATTATTTTCTCTCATGGTATATTTGTACCTCTTTACTTCCCTCCCCCATCTTTCCCTCATCACCTACTCCTATGGTAACCACTTTACTTTTATCTACATCCATAAGTTCCAGTTTTATATCCCACCTTTGTGTGATATCATATAGTTCTTAACTTTCTCTGATTTACTTATTTTACTCGGTATAATGTTCTCAAGTTCTATCCATATTGTCATAAATGACAATATATAATCATTTCTTATGGCTGAGTAGTATCCCATTGGATATATGTACCATATCTTCTTTAACCAATCTTTTATCAAAGAACACTTTGGTTTTTTCCATGTCTTGACTACTGTGAATAATGCTGCAATGAACACGGGGGGTGCATATGTCTTTATGTACCAAGGCTTTTGAGTTTTTAGGGTAGATACCCAGTAAAGGAATTGGTGAGTCATAGGATAATTCTATTCTTAATTTTTTGAGGAACCACCATATTTTCTTCCATAATGGCTGCACCAGTTTACATTTCTACCAGCAGTGAATGAGGATTCCTTTTTCTCTACAGCCTCTTCAATACTTGATATTACCTGTCTTGTTGATAATAGCCAATATAACAGGTGTGAGATGGTATCTTATTGTCTTTCTGATTTGCATTTCTCTAATAGTTATCTTTTCACTTATCTATTGGCCATTTGTAAGTTTTCTTGGGAGAAGTGTCTGTTCAGGTTCTCTCCCACTTTTTAATTGGATAGTTTTCTTGTTTGTTGCTGAGCTTTGTGAGTTCTTTATATAGTTTGGACATTAACCCATTACTGAGTTGCCACCTCCAGCTATACTAGATTTCAATGCTTTAATCATGCCAAGTTATTTTACACTTTAGAAATTTTACCCTCTTTTTCTTCTTCCACCATCCTTCACTCGGTTATTTTTTATTTATGCTCTTCCAGAAGATTTTGACATCCTTCTCTAATTTTGGTTTTCTCCTGTGAACTTTCTTAAATGTTCTTCTTCTGTACTGCAGCATGTACCATCTTTTATTATTTACTGCCAAGCCATGGGATTCTTACAACAAAGATAATGTCTCTCTTGTTTGCCCTTGCATCTTCAGCCTCAAGCAGCATCTGACAGAAAGGAAGGAATAAATAAATATTTAATAGATAGTCAGATGGATAGCGATAGTGATGTGAGAAAAGAGGACTCATTTGAGAATTCTTAGGGGGCAGTGAAAAAATATACTAAGTAAGCTGATTCTCATTATTTGCAGTAGTTATGTTCTGCAGAGTTGCTGCAAACATTGCATTAGTGACTACTGAACTGTAACTCCTCAGAGAAATACAGGCTTAGGTTCCTACAATCATCTGCTCACATTTTTGTCAACTAATCAATAAATGACCTTATTTTATGTGTGTTTCTATTTATGGACACTTTATTTAGTATGTAATGTTGATTCATTATCATTGAACTCACAGCCAACAGCTCCATAACGAATGCATGCGCAAAGCTGATCTAACACATGCATTTTCTCCATAAAGCACATCACAGCCTTCTTATGCTTAGGAACACTAGACAGCACTTCAGCACTATGCTTAGGGACCATTTTAAACAGAAAAATCACCAAGGAAAAGCACAGTAATGCAAAAATATGGGGCACTGAGTAAGCTGCAAAGAGAACACTTGTTTCTAGTATGAGAGCTGGAACAAGAAAGCAGTGGATTGCCTTGTTCCACCTTGGCTGGCAGCATGTGTACTTAGCAAATTCTGAGTTCTGAACATGTACATGTCTCTGAAGCCTGTGAGTCCCATGCCTGTTCATTTCAAAATCACAAGTAAATTTGCAAATATGGAATGAATCTGCAAATAACAAAGGTTAACTGTATTTGGTACTAGTAAGATAATATGGTTCCTGTTATCAAAGAGCTTATTATACAATTAATAGAAAATATTAGTCAAATGACTACAAAATAAGATACAAAACAACATAAACACGTATAAAAAATTGTTAAAGGAGTTTGGAACAAGTGGTCACAACGATAATTAGATGAAGCTTCATGATAGAAGTAGCTTTTAAGCTATGTTTAGAAAGTTAAAACTTTCTGGATTTTTAAAGAGGAATATAAAAGTATAGAAAAATATGAATGGAGAGACCTGGCCGTGGGGAATGATAATGCTTAGAAAATCCAGTTAGAACATGATTATGGTTGGCCAATAAGTGAATAGACTAATAAACCAATAAGAGTAAGTGTAAAACATGATAAAGCAAAGATAATAAGCATTTTTTCTGGAGGCAGAGAATGAAAGGTTAGAGAAAAATAGTCACAGAACAAAGCAAATGAAATAGATTTAGGAATGCTATCTATATATTATATCAGTTTTATTTTATTGCTGCATAACAAATTATGACAAATCGAGCAGCTTTAAATAACATACATTTATTATCTGGAAGGCTTCATGGGTCCAGGCAGAGACTGAGGCTGAATCCTCAGCACAGTCTCACTAGACTGCAAACAAGGTGTTGGCTGGGCTGCATTTCTCTCTGAAGGTTTGTTCTCTTCTAAGATCACGTGGTTGCTGCCAGATTGGAGTTGACTGGAGGACTGAAAACCCCATTTTCTTGCCTGCTGTCAGCTGGGGGTTGCACTAGGCCACTACATCCAGACCACACATCCCTTTCATGGGTCCTCATATTACACGGCAGCTTATTTCTTCCAGACCAACAGGAGCATGCCTCTTGTTTCAGGTGTCACCCTTCATGCAAGGTCTAAATTCTCTATTCCAAGTTCCACCTGGTAAGGTTAGCTCCACTCACAATCTGAACCCACAATAATTTCCCTTTTGTTAAAGTCAATTGATAAAGATTCTTAATTAGGTCTGCAATATTTCTTCATCTTTGCCCTATAATGTAGCCTAATCATCAAAGTGATATCCCATCATAATCATAATACATTTATACTTGAGGGAAGGAGATTTTATATTATAGGAAACATGAATTTTGCAGGCAATCTTATAATGCTACTTACTGTAATGGTCCACTGAGTTAATGCATGTATAATGCCTCCTGTATGTATGCATGCATGTATGTATTATGTATTTCTCTCACCAGTCAATCATAACTTCCCCAGTCTCACCAGCTCCAGTTTTGTACTTTCTAATACAGGGGATCCCTAAAGAAAAACTTTTGTGTCCATGAGTTGCAACACAGTAGGAGTTCAGTTTCGAGATCTAAATTGGACCCAATTTATCTGCATAAGAAAGAGGGAGAAGGCCCTAAGGAGAAGTTCCAGGGCAGGGAAAGGGAGAAGACTTTAGTGCAGTGCTGTGAGCAGGACAACGCAGAGACCTGTGACATGTAACTGGAGAAGAAGGGGAGGAATGAACGGTGTCCTAGGATGGGGAGGTTGGGGGAGTTGACATTTTGAAAGTTATTTTTGAGGCTGTTTTGTTTTGGTTTCACAAAGTAACCTCCTCTTGCTTCTCTATCTCCTAATATCTTCAGTAAAATTTGCTCCATTTGTCTTTGTTTTGGAATTAAAGCTATGTAGAAGCTATTACTGTTATTTTTCTTTGTTTTGTTGATACAATGTCTAAAATTGGCTTGAAATATGACACTAGAAAAGACAGATCACATCTAGTTAAAACGTTTTTAAATATCATGTTCTCTTCCTGTCTCCTACTCTCCTCTGTTCCTTTCTCTCTCTCTCTCTCTGTCTCTCTCGAACTTCTTCAAACTTTCTCTCACTTTCTTATGTAACTCTAAGTCTGAGTATGACACTGCCTACAGCTAAGAACTTCTGATAGTTTCTTAAAGCACACAACAAAATCCAAACTCTTACCTTGGCTTAGAAATGCCTCTACTATGACAAGTGGTATCTCCCTGTCTCTCTGATTTTATCATATACCTCCCTGTCTTTATCCACTCTGGGTGACCTCTCTTTGTTTCTCGAACGTGTTAAGTCTGATCCTTTAACAGTTTCACATTAGTTTCTTTCTACAAGGCTAACTTTATCATGTAGTTCAGATAACAGATTAAATCTTATCTTCTCAGGGAGGCCTTCTTTAAAAACCTTTTCTAGCCTGACCTGGGGTGGCACAGGGGACAAAGCATCGATCTGAAATGCTGAGGTCTCCGGTTCAAAACCCTGCACTTGTCTGGTCAGGGCACATGGGGGAGTTTATGCTTCCTCCCCCCCCCCTTTATTTCTCTCTCTCTTTCTCTCTCCTCTCTAAAATAAATAAACAAACAAACACAAAAAACAAAGATGGCAATCAGGAAAAATAAAACCTTTTCTAACAGAGCTACCTTTCTCCCAAAGCATCCTATTTTTAATTCTCTAAGTAACTTACACACACACAAATACACACATATATATATAGTTTTGCTTTTTTTTTTTCTTTAACAGGGACAGAGAGAGAGGGATAGATAGGGACAGACACACAGGAACAAAGAGAGATGAGAAGCATCAATCATTAGTTTTTCATTGTCATTGTGACATCTTAGTTGTTCATTGATTTATTTCTCACATGTGCCCTGACCGCAGGCCTTCAGCAGACCGAGCAACCCCTTGCTGGAGCCAGCGACCTTGGGTCCAAGCTGGCGAGCTTTTTTGCTCAAGCCAGATGGGCCTGCGCTCAAGCTGGCGACCTCGGAGTCTCGAACCTGGGTTTTCCGCATCCCAGTCCAACACTCTATCCACTGCGCCACTGCCTGGTCAGGCCACATATATATATATAGTTTACTGGTCTATGTAAGACCAGTTGCCATCAACACTGTGGCCATGGAGGTTCTCATTGGATTTGGGCCTACAGTAAAGGAACAGTGGAGCCAGAAAATGATGGACCATTCCATTTATTATAGTCTCATAATGGCAGATGAGCTAAGAAGCAGGGAAGACAGCTTCCCTTCTTCTTAGGGTGCCCAAGCCCTCAGCACTCTCCAGCAAAACAGGCCAGGTGGAAAAAACCCTTCTCTAGCAAACAATAGCAAGCAAACTCCCCTCCCCATGGAGACTGGCAATATGCAATTTGCAATCTGCCACCCTGAGGGCAAGCACCCACAGCTTTGCACCAACCAAACACACATGGAGCTGCCCTGCGCCAATGCAAAATACAAGTGATCAAACCTAAACACACTTGTTTCACACCTGTTTTGCCCAACAGTCCATTTTCTGTCTCCCAACCACTCACTCCTGCCTCTGGATTGGTCATGAGCTCCTCCAGGTCAGAATACTTGTTTCCACCAGCTCCCAGGCTACTATCAGTAATTAGAGTAGTGCTTGACACATAGAAGATGCTCTACAATTAGTTGTTAACAAACGAATTCAAAAGAAATCAGGATGTATTGGGGTCTACCTGTCAACATTTATCATAGTACATTAGAGAAATAATCAGCAAAAGTTGGAGAAGTCCAGCTGACAAATAGTGGTGAAAAATGGCAATCTGAGAAGGAGAAAATGGCACTACTACTGCCTTTGAAATACTGGGGACTTATTCTTGCAGCTGCCACTAACTTTCTGTTTCCTCTCTTGGGCAAGGGGGGTATTTTTATAACTTGGGGTGAAAAAAGCAAGAATACTTATGAATATTTCTATATCCTGAAGCTGTTCTATATTATTATCTCATTTTTGTAGATGAAGTAACTTAGGCTCTGTGAGAGAAAATCACATATGATCAGCTTGTAGTAGAGCTAGGATTTAAAACCACCTGTGTTCACCTTAAAGGTCTCCTCTATTTCTAACATTTAAGAATCTTGAACACCGTTATCTTCTACTTTCTTATATAGGATTGACTTTCTCCTAATCAAGCATCCATCATTTCTTTTTATCCTGAACAGTTTTTCTACTTTGTGGAAAGGAGAAGAGAAAAATGCACATTGAATGGAGATTCTGAGTACAAAGGCTTTGAGACTGAATATTCACTTTTTACATTTTTATTTTTTAAAAATGAGAAAGAGTTATAAGCAGATGTAATAAATGCATAATTATCTTTTATATTATCCCTGATAATTTATACTCTTTAAAAACCACCTAGTTTGTCTTCATCTAAGCATTTCAATTTTTAAATCACTTTAGTGTATGTGTGTGTGTGTGTGTTAAATGCTTTCTAAATGATTTGTAAGGTTGATATTTGAAAACTCTTCACTGTCTAATCACATAGTTCACTCTTTTGAAACATCACCTGTTTTCTTTTTCACTTTAATATCTTTATTTAGATGTCAAATTGTGTGAGTATTGACAATGTCAATTTAGCAGCAATTATATCACATACACTTATTTTTTTCTTCCTCAAGTCTGATTCAATGAAAAACTGCTTCTCGTTTATTTCAGTTAATTTTTTTTCTCTTGTTGTTTGTTCTTTTAAGTTTCAGGCATAAGTTTGATTTTTTTCAAATTTTTGAAAAGTAAAGAAGTTTCCTAGGTGCCTAAGAGTCCCTGTGACATTAAAAAACACCGTTTTGGAATATAAATAAGTAATTGCTTAGTCAGGTCCTGCTGGTTAGAGATTTCTTCTTTTAAAGCAAGTGATATTCATGGGCAGAATTGGAAAGGTAGGTCCTTATCACTCCAGATCTTTGGAAGGATGTACACACCTTCTCTGGAATCTTTATACACCACAAATGCCATTCTTAATGAGAGTAACAATAATAATACAGTACCAATAGCTAATCCTATGAGTATTATTATTATTCTTAGTTACAGATAAGGAAATGAAATTTAGAGAAGTAACCTCAGCAAATAAGGGGTTGACTCACAGCTCTAGCAATCACATTTGGGTTTTCTGACTCCAAAAATTGGAGCTTTTAACCACTGTTTTACATGCACTGGACTTAACTGTGCTTTGTTGTCTGACCCTGCTCTGACCTGCCCAATAGTTTCCTTTTTTTCATTCAAGAAATATTTACCAGGTGTCTAGAACAAAAGCAATAGAGATAGAACAATGAATGAAGCTATCTATTTTTAAGCTGCTCAAAGGCTACCTGGGGTGGTACTGGAAGGCACACATGTAAACAAGTTGTTAGACCAGAAAGCTATAACCACAGTTGCGCAGGTTCAGAGATATTTTTTCCCAGAGTCTGTAAAGATTTTTGTTCATGTGTTGAATGAATGTATGTTGACAGAGGGAAAAGGAGAAAAATTACTGAATGTGTCCTATGTGTTCACCATCATGTTAACTACTTATATTAATTAAGGCAATGTAGGTTTAATACAAAAGATATGTTTTTCTTACTCAGGTAAGTGGGCATTCCTAGTTGGGCAGCTCTCCTTCACTCAGTGTTCAGTAACCCAGACTCCACGCACCTTGGGTCTCTGCCATTTTCAATTCATGATCCTAAAGATTCCCCTGGAGGCATCTTCCAGCTCAGCCAGCAGAAATGGAAAAGAGCAGGGATTATTAATGAGACACTTTTATGAACTGGAGAGGGTCCTTGCACTTCATTGGCTAGAATATAGTCACATTTAAACATCTAACTGCAAAGGATGCTGGGAAATGTAGTCATGGCAATGAGCCCAGGTGAGATTATACACAAATTAATAAATCAGAAGTATGGATGCCACAATGCTACCTATTTGATGTCAATAACATTAACCTCGCTAGAATAAAGTTCTAAAAAATAAGACTTGTTAATTTTGTGATGACCTACTATCTATATATAAGGGCTATCTTTATAGAGCCTATGTAGAAGAAACAAAAATAGAGGACCCTTGCAAAATATTTTTTAAGGTGATAAGGATTTGCTGCATAAACCTTTGTGCTAAAAATACTAGGTATGTGTGTACGCATTTGTGTATGTGTGTGAGAGCATGTGAATGTCACAGAGATAGTAATTAATAAAGCCCGGATTCAAATTTGGCATATTTATCATACCAAGCACAGTCCATGAGAAACCTTAAAAAATACATTAATTTTTATCTGAAGCAATACCAGGATTCTTTGGTATATAGACATCTAACATTGTTTGACCTTAACTCTACCATCTTGCATTAGAGCCCCAAACAATATATAAACAAAATTTCTCATTTATTAAAAGAGCAGTAGCACAGTGATCTGTGGTTTAACTGGCCTCATTGACTTAACTTAGAAAGAGAACCTTGAATTTTTTGTGTGTGAGTGCAAGGAAACTTCAGATCTCAGTTATCCTCTTCATCCTCCTGTACCTCTATAATCACATTTGCTGAGTCCCCACATTTGAAATAATGCAAAATTTAAAGAGAGCCTGACACTATATATACTAAGGGAAAGAGAAGGTCAACCTGAATATTTAGAGGTATCTTAAGCCTCCATAAGCTATTTTTATAGTTATTTGAAGATTATACAGATTACAAGATTACATAATGCAGAATTAGAGCTAATAATGATCACCAATTTGGAATAACACCTTTATAAATAAAGCATTCAGAAAAACACATCTAGAGTAGAGCATTTACCAGAAATTTTTGCATGCAGCCACAAAACTCATAAAGAGATAATTACGGGCTTTTGCATTTTTTTGGTTTGTTTTAATGTACCTTTTGATAACAGGGTTTATAGCATAGTAGTCTATGGGGCTCTACTCTTTGTATGTTTGCAGGCTGGGCAAACACTCCTTTGAGCTGAGAGGTAGGTTGATGCATGCAGCTAGCTGAGTTACCTGTGTTGGCCAGGTTCTTTCTTCTCCAGGGCAAGTACTATTCTGAGACAGCATTGTATCCCACCTTTGTAGCTGAATTTCCTGAGATTCAAGGGACAAAAAGGAGTACAAGAATAAAAAACTCCTGTTACCAGAATGCATTGTATTTCTATAAACAGTAGTCTTATTTCCACTCCTATCTAGATTTTGTATGAGGAAATATATGTAAGAAATATGCCTTTTATGACCCAGAGGAGTATCATCATTATCCCCAAACTACCTCCCTCATTTCCTCACATAATTTCCTGACTTTTTGACAATTCTTTTTGAAATAAACTTTTCAAATGAATATAGTAATATTTGTTTGTCTGTTTGTTTGTTTTAAAGCTGAGGTCATCCTACTCCAAATATCAAATGAAATGGAAGAGATAAATATGTTTTTATTTTTCTTCCATGAGGGAGAGGCTTAGTAGGTTACCAGTTACATTTCATGGTCTAAACTATTCAGCCTAAAGTCAGTGGACATTCCACCTCAATTTGTGTGAAGGTTTTAGTTTACCATGTTACTGTGATTTTTTTTTTTCTGCAAATGCATAGATTAACAGTTTGATGAGATAGGCTGTTGCCAGGGCTACCTCTTAGACATTATTTAAAACCGCATTGTTTGTGGTTGCTAGGTGAGTTAGTGAATGACTGAAGGAGCAAATGAGTGAACAAAGTAACTGGGGTCATGGACAAAAAACTAAAAACCTTTCCTTAGCTGGTGATGACATGGAGGAGAGAGAGCCAATTCTGTGTGCAATCACTGAGAAAATTACGGCAATTCTCTAACAGGCGTAGAAAGACAGACTCATTCCTGAGCAGAATAATTGCATGAACACCAACATCTTCCAAAACAAAAGACAGCACTACAGTTCCTATTGTAAACACATTGTTTATCTCAAAATACTCCTGGTGATAGCCTGGCATTGGGAATAATCATTGCATAACAATGCTCTCATGCTGCAAGGGAATGAATATGAAAAAATGAATATTTCACAGATGATAAACATAAATGCAGGCAGCCCTTAATATTTTAATTTTTATAAAACTATTTTTTTTAATTCAAACCTCTAGAAGATTGTTCAGAGATACTTTCTTCATGGGAAATGCACGACAAAATAATTACCAAGTAGCACTGCTGTTTGAGTAACAGATGAAAAAGGAACCAATGTAATGAGGGCATCCAGTGAGCTAGACAGGGAGGACTAGGACCATTTAAAAAACTAATAGGAAACAAAGGCAGTTCAAAGCAGACAAATGTAGCCTAATGATGGTTTTGATGAGCCTTTGTCTCTCAGTTCTTTGTGCACAGTAAAGTATGAAGAATTAAAAAAAAGAGAGAGAGCAAAATAGACTTATGTGTCAGTAATGAGTGATGAGAACTGGAGAAACAAAGAATAAATTTAAGTGGTTTTGATGGGCCTTTATCAGGTATGTCTCTATGAATTACAAAGTTTGAGACATGACAAAGAATAGGAGTGGGAAGAGTTTGTTGGTTTTTTTTTTTTTTCAGAGACAGAAAGAAAGTCAGAGAGAGGGACAGATAGGGACAGACAGACAAAAAGGAACAGAGATGAGAAGAATCAATTCTTTGTTACAGCACCTTAGTTGTTCATTGATTGCTTTCTTATATGGACCTTGATGGGTGGGAGGGTGGGGGGGTGAGGGGTGGCTAGAGCAGAGCAAGTGACCCCTTGCCATCCACCTTTGGTTTAAACCAGCAACCATGTCTATGATCCTATTCTTAAGCCAGAGGCCCTGTGTTCAAGCTGGTGAACCCTCACGCAAGCTGGATGAGTCTGTGCTCAAGCTGGCCACCTCGGGTTTCAAATCTGTCTTCCGTCTCCCAGTCCCACGCTCTATCCACTGCGCCACCACCTGGTCAGGCAAGAGATTTGTTTGATATATAAAAAGTAATATATTAAACTTTTTGTGAGGGGAATGTGCATGGCGGGGGGGATACCTCTCCTGGGGTTTGCACAAAAATAATCAGCTAATTAATTGATTATCTGACATGAATGATCTCATAGAATCTGTGCGTTGTTGATCATGTATTAAAGACCCAGCCAAAGTTCTCTATGGAGAGAGACTCTGAGGATGGCTCCTTAGGCAAATACTCAAAGCACTTATTCAACAGGAGTAAAGGAAGTAGCAGACTACCTTTATGCATGACCAGATTGAATAGGGCCATCTGTCAAGTTGGTCTTCAGTTGATTTTTCTTTTCAAATCTACCAATTTTTAAACTAACTGGACAATTCATTTTAGTCAAATTACTTATATATGTAGACATAGCCAAATAAAGTTTATGAACTTTTGTTTATGTAAACATAAACTTCAGCTAGAATACCGGCTGTGTATTTTTAAGCCTCTTGACGTTTGAGGTTCCATTTTCTTTAACTGTCAATTGAATATGAAAATACCTATAGTGTACTGTTTATAAAAATGAAAAGAAAAATGATATGTGGATTTAGAGTGATATACTATTACTTGGAGTAGAGTTTGGGAGTAGTGTTGAGTTGCTATACATAATTATGGGACAAAAATGTAAAGCTGAGTAAAAGAGAGAGGCTCTTGAATTTGCAAATGGACAAATAAAATACCAGGTAATGCCAAGAAGGACTCAAGAAATAATGAATCTATTAAGGAGGTTGAAGATGTGTGTTTGATGAAGGGAAGGGAAGTGTTATACAGTTTTTGTGACTCACTGTATTAGTTTGTTAAGGTTTTTGTAACAAAGTACCACAAACTGTGTGAGCCACAAAACTTTATTGTCTCATAATTCTGGAGCCTAGATGTCTTAGACCAAGGTTGGTGCAGGGCTATGCTTTCTCCGAAGGGTTAGGGGAGCATATGTTCCAGGGTACTCTCTGTGATTCGATAGTTTCTGGGCTGTGAGCCACAATTCTAGTCTTAATTATGGTGTTGTGTGCGTGTGTGTGTGTGTGTGTGTGTGTGTGCATATGTATGTGTCAAAATACCCCATTTGTCTAAGGACACTAGACATTTTATCTAGTTGGGGATCATCCTACTCCAGTATGACTTCATCTTACCTAATTATATCTACATTGACTATTTCCAAGTAACATGTAAATTTGTTGGACACAACTCGACCCATCACACTGGAAAACAATTTCTTTTTCATTTTCTGTTGCATGAGGTTTTAGAACTTTTTCTATATATGTCTGCATCGCTGATTCCAAATCTGAAATCTTTTTTTCGGTGAATGCTCTTGGTTTTATGCAATTTTAATTTCTTTTTGTTACAGTTAATGGCATGCATTGGTTTTTAAATTGGAGTTAAAGGGCAACGACTCTTGGATTGAACATAACCACAAGGCAATTAATGTTTTACAAACATTACTTTTACATAATTGTAGTTGTTTTTAAATGTAAAAAATTATTATCTGATAAAAACATCCTCTTATTTTGTTTTAAGATTGAATCATAGCTTCTTCAAGTAGGCATAAATGTAAGAATAGTCCTGACACTTTCTGTTATATATGTGGCTGTTACACACTTCAACATCATAGGCGCAATATTTCATCATTTGTGGCACGTGCATCTATTGCCTATTTTCAAGTTCCCCTTGGTGATCAAGACAAAAATTAGGCTCCTCATATTATGTGTCATAATTGTGAGGAAATATTTTGTGACTGGACAAAAGGAAAAAGCAAAAATATGCCTTTTGGTATTCCCATGTTTCGTCATGAACCTAAGGACCACAGCAGTGACTGTTATTTCTGTCTTATCCATACAAAGGGCATAGGCAAAAAAAAAATGGCATATGATCAGATATCCTAATATTCCTTTAGCAATACAACCTATGCCACACTCTATGATACTCTTGGTTCCAGTTTTCAATGGTTTTATTTCTTCTAAGGATGAAGAAAGTGAACATAGTGATCAAATGTATCTTGATAAGATGCATGAGGAAATGATTGTAGAATCTGAAGGATCTTCTTTTGATGCCAAGCAGTCATTAAGCTCTCAGGAGTTTAGCTAACCCAAATTGAATGACTTAGTAAGAGATTTGGGCCTATCAAAGAAAGCAGCTGAATTATTAGCTTTTAGGCTTCAAGGAAAAATTGCACGCCACCAGTCAGCTAAAGTATCCTATTTCAGGAAGTGTGAACAAACTTTTGTGGACGGGTTTTCTGAAGACAAACACTTTGTTTACTGTCATGATATCAGTATTCTTCTCAGCCAGCTAGGTGTTACCACTTATAGTCCAACAGAATGGTGGCTATTTCTTGACAGCTCTAAACAGAGTATGAAATGTGTTTTACACAACAGTAATGTTTATGCAGAGTTCCAATTGGTTATTTAACTCATCTGTGAGAAGATTATAATGACATAAAAATCATCCTCGACTTTCTGAAATATGAGGAGTATAAATGGATCATTTATGTGAATCTTAAAATGGTCAATTTTCTTCTAGGACAACAGAGAGGTTTCACAAAGTATGCTTTCTGTGTTTGTGGGACAGTCGAGCTTGGGAGAAACACTGGACACAGAAGGAGTAGCTGAAATGTGAAGCTCTGAAAGTAGGGATGCAAAATATTGCGAACAAACCTGTAGTTAATTGAGACAGGATCATTTTTCCCTCACTTCACATCAAACTTGGCTTAATGAAGCAGTTTGTTCAGACTTTGAATAGAGAAAGTCAATGCTTTCAACATATAATTTCTGCTTTTTCTGCCTTGTCTTTCGAGAAGATAAAAGTGGGTGTATTTGATGGACCTCAAATTCAAACCCTCATATGTGATGACGAATTTGCCAGGAAGATGAATAAGGAGGAGAAAGCAGGATGGCAGTCTTTTGTGGCAATTACGAAGAACTTGCTTGGCAACAAAAAAGCAGAAATGTACAAACTTCTGGTTCAAAGAATGCTGTTGGCTTTCTGCAACATTGGATGTAATATGAGCATTAAGATTCACTTCCTGAACAGTCACCTTGATTAGTTTCCCGAAAATGTTAGATGTTAGTGATGAGCAGACTACTGCTATAGCATCAAAGAAGATTATCTTCAACAAGTACACAAATGCAAGAGTTACAAATGCAAATTTTTGCCTAAATAGAATTCAAATAAGTTTTGCAAAAATTTTATGATTAAAATAAATGTTTTAATATGTTCTATTTTGAAACTGTAGGCAATTTCTGATACAACCATATTTTTAGTGTATTAGTGTATTTACTCCATTATATAAATCATTATTTTTACATAGGTGATGCCCAAGAAGACATTCTACTTCATTATGTTATACTAAATGTTGAAAATTTTACAATAAGATGAAAACATAAAATCTTGAATTGCAAAAGAAACTGTAGCTTACAGGGAAAATCTAATATCAGATTTGAGATCAGGACACTTGAGTTATGTAAGAACAAGTGTTTTTCTGGATGCAACCAAAATTTGTTCCCTAGTGTAATACTGGTGATTTCTTGATAGTGAATATATTTCTAGAAGAAATAAAAAGTTGCTATGTTCTTCATATAGATAAAGAAAAATAGGAACTTTATTGATATTGGAGAAGAGAACTGGAGGGAGAGCTTGTGTGTAGGCTATGAGATCACTTCAATGTGTTGAGTATAGCAGTAAACAGTCATTGAGAAGCTGTCTTACTCCAGGCACTGGCTGCCATAAGATAACACCTGGTCCTTTGAGAATCTCAGGTTGTAGTGATGAAGATAACCAAAAAATGATCATAAGGTACTATAAGCCAAAAACCAAAATACAGTGGGATCCCAGTAAATCATTCATATATTCATCTCCTTGGGTTCTTAATGCTACTGTAACATATCTTTATTCCTTAGAAGTTTATAAAAAAATAGTTATCACCATAGGTACTTTATGTTTCTGATATCTTTCTAAAATAATCTTTTTATTAAAAATCTAGAAGTTGGTATAAATGCCTATGCCAGCATCATCATTCAGTAGTGCAACTAGGTGTGTTTTAGGTCTAATTCTTCTTCTCTTCTACTCCATCATCAGTCCTCCCATCGCTAAAGAATGTGAACAGTGTAATTTTGTAAAATGTAAGTAGAGTTCAGGTCAGTCTTCAAGATAACCTCTAATTTTGGTGTTAGAATACTTATTTGAATGTGATGCCTCATGGTGAATATTACCTATAATGATTTTGATATATTGTGAAAATAATTTATATATAAATTTAATTTTTAGAGTAGTTTTAGATTCACAGAAAAATTGGTATAAAGATCCTGATAAATCCCATATACTCATGTGTGCATTCATATATACATGCATAATCCACCATTATAAATATCTCCCACCAAAGTGGTGCATTTTGAATAAACTGACATTGAAGCATCCTTACCACCCAAAGTTTATGGTTTCCATTAAGATTTACTCTTGGTGTTATTCATGCTATAAATTTGGACAAATGTGTAGTGTCATGGAGCCATCATTATAGTAATATACAGATATTTTCACTTCCTTAAAAATATTCTGCCAGTTCATCCCTCTTCCGCACTCCCACCAACCCTTGGCAACCACTGCTCCTTTGACAATTCATAATTTTATCTTTTTTTCTGGAATGTCATATGTTTGGAATCATCAAGTATGTAGGCCTTATACATTGACTTCTTTCACTGAATAATATGTATTTAAGGTTCCTTTATGTCTTTTATGACTCAATAGCTCTTTTTTGTGTCTGCTAAATGATATGTCATTGTCATGCTGTACCATAGTTTGTTTATCCATCTACTGAAGAACATCTTGGTTGATTCCATAACTTGAAATTGATAAATGAGACTGTTTAAATATTGTGTACAGGTTTTCATGTAGACATAAGCTTTCAAGTCCTTTGGGTAAATACCAAGGAGTGTGATTGCTGTATTATATAATAACAGTATGTTTAGTTTTATAAAAAACTACCAAACTGTTGCCTGACTAGGTGGTGGCGCAGTGGATAGAGCGTTGGACTGGGATGCGGAAGACCAAGGTTTGAGACCTCGAGTTCGCCAGCTTGAGCACGGGCCCATCTGGCTTGAGCAAAAGCTCGTCAGCTTGGACCCAAGGTTGCTGGCTCCAGCAAGGGGTGCCTCAGTCTGCTGAAGGCCTGCAGTCAGGGCACATGTGAGAAAGCAATCAATGAACAACTAAGGTGTTACAACGGTAATGAAAAACTAATGATTGATGCTTCTCACCTCTCTCCACTCCTGTCTGTCTATCCCTATCTCTCTCTCTCTCTGACTCTCTCTCTCTCTCTCTCTGTGCCTATAAAAACAAAAAAAAACAAAAAAAACGACCAAACTGTCTTCCAAAGCAGCTTTATAATTTTGCATTTCCACTAGCAATCAACAAGAGCCCCTGTTGCTCCACATCCTCATTAGAATTTGGTGTTATGGGTGTTACAAACTTTGGCCATTCTGGTAGGTGTGTAATGCTATATCAGTTTTAATTTGCATTTACCAAATATTTGATGCGAAGCATATTTTCATATTTTATTTTTGCCATTTGTGTAGCTATTTTGGTGATTTGTCTGTAAGGTCTTTGGTCCATTTAAAAAAATTAAATTGCTTTCTTACTGTTAAATTTTAATTTTTTTTTTTGTATATATTTGATACCAGCGCTTTACCAATGGTTTTTTTTTTTTTTTTTGCAAATATTTTCTCACAGTCTGTGACTTGTCTACTTATTTTCTTGATATTGTCTTTTACAAAGGAGACTTCTTAAATTTTAATGAAGTTCAGCTCATCAGTATTTTTTTTTCCTATATTATATCTTTGGTGTTGTATCTGAAAAGGCATTGCCATACCCAAAGTCATTTAGGTTTTCTCCTCTTATCATCTACAAGTCTTATAGTTTTAATTTTAAAGTTACGTCTATAATTCCTTTGAGTTAATATTTGTCAAAGGTATAAACTCTGTGCCCAGATTTTTTATTTTTTGATCATGGGAAGTCTTTTTATTTATTTTTTATGTTTTTTATTTTATTAATTTTAATGGGGTGACATTAATAAATCAGGGTACATATGTTCAAAGAAAACATCTCCAGGTTATCTTATCATTCAATTATGTTGTATACCCATCACCCAAAGTTAAATTGTCCTCTGTCACCTTCTATCTGGTTTTCTTTGTGCCCCTCCCTCCCTCTCCCACCCTCTCTTCCCTCCCCCCACCCCGTAACCACCACTCTCTTGTCCATATCTCATAGTCTCACTTTTATGTCCCACCTATGTATGAAATAATGCTGTTCTCAGTTTTTTTCTATTTTACTTATTTCACTCCGTATAATGTTATCGAAGTCCATCCATTTTTTTGTAATGATCCGATGTCATTATTTCTTATGGCTGAGTAGTATTCCATAGTATATATGTACCAAAGCTTTTTAATCCACTCGTCCTCTGACGGAGGACACTTGGGCTGTTTCCAGATCTTCGCTATTGTGAACAATGCTGCCACGAACATGGGGGCGCATTTCTTCTTTTCGAACAGTGCTATGGTGTTCTTAGGGTATATTCCTAAAAGTGGGATAGCTGGGTCAAAAGGCAGTTCGATTTTTAATTTTTTGAGGAATCTCCATACTGTTTTCCACAGTGGCTGCACCAGTCTGCATTCCCACCAGCAATGCAGGAGGGTCCCTTTTCTCCACATCCTCGCCAGCACTTGTTCTGTGTTGTTTTGCTGATGAGTGCCATTCTGACTGGTGTGAGGTGATATCTCATTGTGGTTTTAATTTGCATTTCTCTAATTATTTTTTCATATACCTATTGGCCATCTGTATGTCCTCTCTGGAGAAATTTCTAATCATTTCGTTTGCCTATTTTTCAATTGGATTGTTTGTCTTTCTGGTGTTGAGTTTTATAAGTTCTTTATAAATTTTGTATATTAACCCCTTATCAGACATGTTGTCAAATATGTTCTCCCATTGTTGGTTTGTCTTTTTATTCTGTTCTTATTTTCTTTAGCTGTGCAAAAACTTTTTAGTTTGTTATAGTTCCATTTGTTTATCTTGCCTTTTATTTCATCAATCCCCTTAAGATCAGAAACCAGGCAGGGGTGCCCTCTTTCACCACTCTTATTCAACATAGTTCTCGAAGTCCTAGCTACAGCAATCAGACAAGAAGAAGAAATAAAAGGCATCCAAATTGGAAAAGAAGAAGTAAAACTGTCATTATTTGCAGATGATATGATATTGTATATAGAAAACTCTTAAGTCTCAGTCAAAAAACTACTGGACCTCATAAATGAATTCAGCAAGATGGCAGGATATAAAATTAATACTCAGAAATCAGAGGCATTTTTTATATACCAACAATGATCTGTCAGCAAAAGAAATTAAGGAAACAATTCCTTTCACTATTGCAACCAAAATAATAAAGTATCTAGGAGTAAATTTAACCAAGGAGGTTAAGGACTTGTACTCAGATTTTTTTTTTTTCTGGCATGTGAATGTCCCTTTATTCCAGCACTATTTGTTAAAAAATCTATCTGTGCTCCATTGTATTGTTTTTGTTCTTTGTCAAAGATCAGTTGACTATATTTATGTGGGGCTATTTCTGGGTTCTCTATTCTGTTCCATCAATCTATTTGTCTACTCTCACTAATACCACACAATTCTGATTACTAAAGTTTACAGTGAGTCTATTTTTTCTAAATTTTTTATTAAAAATTTAATAAAAGATTTTGTGTTAAGATGGATTCAAGAATCTCACTCAATGTAACTCCCTCACCACCCCACAATGTACCCCCCATTTTACCCCTTTTATCCTCTACCCCCTAACTCCTTCTACCCCTCCCTTTACGATCTGCATTTCTGTTAGCTGTATCTCTGTGTTATGTATATATAATTTCACTAATCCCTTCACCTTCTCTGATCTTGCCCCTCATCCTCCTTTCCTCTGACAGCTGCCCCTCTGCTCCCTGTGATCCCGCCTCTGTTTCTATTCTGTTTCTCTGGTCACCTTGTTTATTAGATTTCACATATAAGTGAGTTCATATGATATTTATCTTTCTCTGCCTGGCTTACTTCACTTAGAATAATAATCTCCAGGTTCATCCATGCCATCGCAAAAGGTAAGATTTCCTTCTTTTTTCATGACCATGTAGTATTCCATTGTGCATCTGTATCCAACTATTTTACCACTCGCTCATTGATGGACTGTTGGGCTGTTTCCGAACTTGGCTATTGTAAACAATACTGAAATAAACATGGGAGTGCATATCTTTTTTTGAATAAGTGATTTGGAATTCTTACAGTGAGTCTTAACTTGAGTACCATTATTGGTCCAACTTTATTCTTCTCTTTCAAAATAAAAATCCCATTAAAATAGGCAAAGGTCATGAATAAACATTTTTTCAAAGAAGACATAGAAATAAGTAAAAGGTACATAAAATTGTAAAAATTATACCTTAAAAACAGGGAAAATTGTAATTTGGAATGACTATATAATGACTATTTTAAAAGAAATAGTCTCAAAAAACTTAAAGAAGGTGATAATTTAACAAGTAAATATCTGAATAAAATGATAAAGGTATCTATGAAAATATCTGTAAGAGGAATATTTCATACAAAAGGAACAGGCAAAAAACGCTGTTAGGCTTGCCACGTTCAGGGCATAACAAGGAGGGCAATGTTGACAAATTAAAATAAATGGAGTGAAAGAAATAAAATATGACTTTGGAGAGTTAAGGCCCTGGCTATTTGGCTCAGTGGATAGAGCATTGGCTTGGTAAATGATTGTCCTGGATTTAATTCCCAGTCAGGGCACACAAGAAAAGCAATCATCTGCTTCTCTTCCTCTCCCTCTCCCCTTTCTCCCTCTCTTTTCCTCCTGCAGCCAGTGGCTCAGTTGGTTTGAGTGTGGCTCTGGGCATGAGGATAGCTGGTTGGAGCACATCAGTCTCAGGCACTAAAAATAGCTTGGTTGATTGGAGCATTGACCACAGACAGGGGTTTTTGGGTGAATCCCAATCAGGGTGCATGTGGGAATCTATCTCACTATCTTTACTCCTCAAAAAGAAAAATGAGAGAGTTAAGGCAACAACATCATATAGGGTCCTGAAGGCCACTGAAAGATTTCTGAACAAGATGGAGAATCAATGAAGAGCTTTTTGCAGATAAATAATATAATCTATCTTATGTTTTAGAAGAATCATCCTTCTGGCTACTACACGAGAATGTATTGAAGATGTTTTGGAATTACAAGCAAGGGTCTAGTTAAGATACTATTATGATAATTTAGGAAAACTTGGTGCTGGTTTAGACTGAGTGATAGCATTAGATATGGTAAAAAAAAACTGGTTTATTTATGAATCTGTTTTAAAGATACAGTCAAGAGAATTTTCTATTATAGTGGATGTTTGGTAAATATTGATTGTCATATTTAAGGAGGGAAAATAATTACTCTAAAGACCTGTGAGTATATGACCATAGAGTTTTCCGAAGGGAATGACTTCTGTGACTTCCACAGAATAAGTAACAAAGAGGTAAAGTGAGCACAGAAATCATATGTAAGGATTGCATTTCCACAGTATCTGTATTATAGCTTTAACTTTTTATATTATTAATAAATACATTAAAAATAACATTATACTACTTCACAGGTAGTATGAGTACCTCATAATAAGAAAATAATTCTAATTTCTTCCTGCTGTTCTTTGTATTATTGCTGTCATTCATTTCATTATGTGTAAGCATATATATGTATATATACACAAAAAATTGAATACATTATTACTATTACTTTGAACAAAATGTTTTCTTTTAGACCAATTGATAATAAAAAAAATATTTACTTTCAGTTATTTCATCCTCAGTTCACTTCTTTTTTTATATAGATCTAAGTTTCTGACCAATATTATTGTCCTTCCTTGTAAAGACCTTCTTTTATTATTTCTTGCAAGACAAGTCTACTGGCAACAAATGTTTGCATTTCTGAGGAAGTATTTATTTCGCCTTCCTTTTTTTTTTTAATTTTTTTTTCTTTTTTTAATTTTATTCATTTTAGAGAGGACACACAGAGTGAGAGAGAGAGAGAAAGAGAGAAAGGGGGGAGGAGCTGGAAGCATCAACTCCCATATATGCCTTGACCAGACCAGTGCAGGGCTTTGAACTGGCAACCTCAGTGTTCCCAGGTCGACGCTTTATCCACTGCGCCACCACAGGTCAGGCTCGCCTTCCTTTTGATGGATAAGTTTACAGACAGAGTTCAGAGATCTAAGTTGGTTATTTTTTCGCACTCAACATTTTAAATATTTTACTTAACTCCTTTTGCTTCTGTAGTTTTCTGATAAGTTGAATAAAATTTTTATTTTTCGCTATAGTTATTGTATGTTTCCTCTGGAGTCTTTGTGAATTTTTTTATCTTTGATTTTCTATAGTTTGAAAATGGCATGCCTATATAGTTTGTTGGCATTTATTCTGTTTGTTGTTCTTTGTGCTTTATGGATCTGTGGTTTTGTGTTGGATATTAATTTGGGATAAATTCTCGGGCATTATTGTTTTAAATATTTCATCTGTTTTTCTTTTCTCTTCTCCTCCTTCTGCACTCTGCACAGTTACACTTTTTGTTGCTATTCTGAAGTCCTTGCATGTTTGACTTATTGTGTTCTTTGCTATTCAGTTTTGAAGGTTTCTATTCATATAATACTCAAAGTTAGAGATTCTTTCTACGTTATGTCTACTGATAAGCCTAGCAAATGCATTCTTTATTTCTGTTAGTGTTTTGAGATATAGCATTTCCTTTCAGTGATTTCTTAGAATTTCTAGCTCTCTGCATACATTTCTCATTAATTCATGAACACTGTCTACTTTATCCGTTAGAACCATTAGTATATTAATCATTATTGTTTGAAATTTCCAATTTAAAAATTCCAACATCTGTGCCATGTCTGGTTATGTTTGCTCTATCTATTCAAATTGGGTTTTCCCTTTTAGTATGCCTTGTGATTTTTCCTTGGTAGACAAGCATGATGTATCAGATAAGAGGAACAGCATAAATAGGCCTTTAGTAATGTGGCAGCAGGGGTGGAGGAGAAGTGTTCTCTAGCCCTATGATTAAGCTTTAGGCTTTTAGCTGAACTATTTAAGTGCTTTCCAAGCTTTTTTCTGTTTGATTGGTTTTATTCCCTCCCCACTTAGGTGGTAAAGGCAACAGCTGACTAGAGTAAGATATTTCCCTTCACTCAGGTCAATTAGGTCTGATAATGTCCTAACAGGTTAGGCTATATATAATTAACTAGTTTTGCCTAAGGTCAGGTGTTGTTAAGAGTGCGGTGCACTGATATATTTCAAAACACTTTCTTTTTCTCTCTCCTTGATGGCCACGTGTGAGAATTTCTTCTTGGAAGGATATGTACTGGGAGAACCTGGTCAAGTTCCTGGAGGTGAAACTTGCAAATGTATGTGGCTTCTAACTCTCAGACTTGTCCATACTACTGAGCCTTCAGCAACTCTTAAATTAAAGATTTGGTTTTAATCTTCAAGCACTGATTCCCTAGATGGCTTCTTCCCATACAAGAGACCCTTCCAGGTAGGCTGTGATTTCCTGTGTTCACCAGCCTGTCTCTCTGAACTGTGGGTTAGCAACTTCCTGATGCCCCTCTCCTCTCTTACAGATCCCAGAAGAGTTGTGATTTTTTATTTTTATTTTTTAGTCTAAACAGCTTTTTACATGTTATGGTAGAGTGGTGATTTCCAAGCTCCTTCTTTATATGCAGAACCAGAAAACAAAATGTGTGTTTGTGTGTATAATTTCTACAATTTTTAAATTAGATTTTCTTTCTTAGGTGGACTAAGGGCAAAATGTTTCAGCAAAATTTCTATGATGATTTAAATATAAATAAAAGCAACCTGGTGGAGAAGAAATAAAAAAGGCTTTAATATTCTATATTTATATGTGATTTGTATATCCTGCTTCTCTGTGTTCAAATCATCTGTCATTTATGTGAATTTTATAAACTGGTTTTTCTTTTATTTATTTATTTATTTATTTTACAGGGACAGGAGAGAGAGTCAGAGAGACGGATAGATAGGGACAGACAGACAGGAACGGAGAGAGGTGAGAAGCATCAATCATTAGTTTTTCACTGCCGTCGCAACACCTTTGTTCATTGATTGCTTTCTCACATGTGCCTTGACCACGGGCCTTCAGCAGACCGAGCCACCCCTAGCTGGAGCCAGCGACCTTGGGTCCAAGCTGGTGAGCTTTTGCTCAAGCCAGATGGGCCTGTGCTCAAGCTGGCGAGCTCAGGGTCTGGAACCTGGGTCTTCCACATCCCAGTCCGACGCTCTATCCACTGTGTCACCACCTGGTCAGGCGTGAATTTTATTAATATTTTCAAAGCCTTATTTTCTTCCTTGGAATAATGAAGAAAATAATGCACACCTCACAGTTTTATTGTAAGGATTAACTGGGCCATTTAATTCCACAATAAAAGAAAGTCAGTGAAGTATCTTTTAGTGCTTTACATCTAGCCACAGCTTTTATTAGTAGTCTTCTGCCACTCTTCTCCCCCTTCTGAATTACAGCCCTTCCACACAAACACCCCATAGAGATACCTCTACAACTTTCTTTGTCCAGTAGTTAAGAAGCTTTAGCTATTAATCTGTGCTAGATTGAAACATTTTAGTTTACCATAAACATATTTTGGAAGCAAGCTATTATTACCCATGGCTTCTCTTTGGGCTAGTGAAGCTGAAAGGTTAGCACTGATCCACCATATGGACTGTGCATGAAGGGGCCTGTAGGAACCAAGCATTTAAATCCATTTCTTTTTGAGAACAATTAGATGAAACCATCCAATTCTTTCAGGAGATTTGGAAATGATTACCTGTTGGACCCAGACTCCAAGTAAATTGCTTTCATTTAAATATGATTTGGAATTTGTTCAACTAATCACAGTATGTTAATTGCATCTTGGAAGAATAAAGAAATTGAAGGGAGCAACTGGTTCTTGTTAGATTTGTGCCTGCCACGGGGTTCAGCTTGTGGCTAAAGGATCCCACCTTGTTAATATCAATAAAAGACGGACTTTGCAAACTGTGATAATTAAATCGCCCTTTACAAAACAAAATAAATCCTGCCTAGGAACATGTAATATGACATTGTATCAGATTTTATTCATACAATATATTTTATATATATTAATTATATTTTTATCCCTAAATGACAAATACCAACAATCTTATGTACATTGATTATTCAGGGCCAGTTTTCCATGGTGATTTTTCATCTTGGCAAGAAGGAATTTGGAATATAATGATAACACCATGCTTTATAGTGCTCTTAATAATTGTTTTCTCTAGTCTGAGGCAGTCAAAAGAGCAAGATCTTCTAGTTATGTTAAGCAGAGTTTGAATATCGGTTGCACCAACTTTCTAGTTACATATACTGAGTAAAAATATTTCACTTATAAATGTGAGAATGTTTTAGCCAAATTTCTATGGTGCTTCAAACATAAAAGCAAGCTCTATCTAAAATAACTAGTTCTTAATGCCAGAATTTTCATGGGACAAAACGAGAAAGCTTTATATATCACATGCAGCATAGAATATATGCCACAATGGGTAGTACTAGTGCAGAGATAGCAAATAAAGCAATAGAGGTAGTAAAGGAATAGTTATATCACAATATTATTTTGATGAATAAAATATGATCTGATGTCTAATTTTCTTCTTCTCTTCTACTGATCAGTATTGATCTATTATCAATCTCTTTTATTATTCTCTATTATTAATCTATTATCTCTTTTGACCTTTTCTAAACAGTGATTTGTATAAAAAATGCAACTGATTGTTGAGCTCAAGTAGATTATAATAAATTTAGGTTATGTGAATAAAACACACTGGTATCATAAAATAGAATTATTTAATAGTTTTTTTTATTTTGTTATAAATAAGACCATATGTCTAGAAAACAGAACATCTTATTATATTGTAAGATATACTATCTGAAGTTTTTAACAAATACCCCAAAGCTAAGTGGTATAAAATAGTGTCCACATAAGAGGGGAGCTGGGTTTCTTCACACAACTCAGGATAACAGGTGATAAACACCCACGTATTCTGAGAAGAAGGTATATCACCTCTGAGCTTGTTGAGACGTCACTGGAATCATTTCAGGATTTCTAACTAGTTCATCCATCATGTTTCCCCCACCCCAAAGCTACATACAAAATAGCTAGAGTTTTACTGTAATGAACAGGAAAATATTTATTGAAATGATTTCATAGAAACAGAAAGCACTGTAAATGTTTAGTTGCACACTGAAATTTTATATATTATTTTGCTATAAAAATTAAAGTATGCATTATCATTTAAATACAAAACAATTACATAACATCTCTGGATATTTTCTTTGCATAAATTATTAGGTCCAAGGCTGTGACCATTTTCAAAGATCAGGATACAAACTGCCAGCCTGCTCTATATAAAGTTTACAATAATTAGAGGTCTCATTAGGTAATACTACTCTAAGGTTCCAGCAGTAGTTTATGAAAAAACCATGGCACCATGAAAAGACTATGAAATAAGTGGGGAAAACAACTAGTTTCTTTTCTCATCATACAGTAAGTTTGACTCTTTAATATAATTATTTGACATTTAACTATTCTAACAATTATCTTTGATTCTTTGCCCATTTTATTTTATTGGAATTTTAGTGAGTTTTAAAAATAAATCCTAAAAACTCTCTGTATATGAAAAAATTATGAACCTTGTCAAATATATTTATAGCAAGAATTTTTTCTTTTTACTACTTGCTTTTTAGGTTTGTTTATTATATATTTCCCATAAATTTACCTTTTTTAAAAACATGAATTCAATGTTACAATAGGCCAATGAATATGCTAATTCATATTTAGAGGTTTATGAAGAACCATGTGTAGAATTTGAAAAGCTGAAATTAAAACTCTAGATAATGTACAGTGATTTTTCCACAATACATTAAATTAGTAGTAAATAAGTATTAAAATGTTCTCTTTATTTTACATGAACAGATTCATATAAATCTTAACAACTACTCTCAGAGACAAGAGGTATTATGATGCTCTTTTTACAAATGAACAAACTACAGCTCCAAGAGTTTAGATTCTTTCCTAAAGTAAATTAGAAGCAGGATTTGAAATCAGGTAGTCTGACAGAAGAAAATGCTTACTAACACCTGTACTTTATATAAACAAGCTAAAAACAGATAATGATGATTTTAAAGTGAAAATAATTCTTTAAATCCAGAATAATCCAACTTTTACTAAGTTTGTAAATCGTAGTCATTTGATCAAAATTATGTAACACATCAAATGTCAGTAACTGTTCAAAGCCATTATTAAAAAGAAAAAAAGATCGTAACTTTAGTTATAATTTCTTCTTCATCTAAATGTTTTATATAGAGAAAAATTGTTTGAAAATAATACTGTAAAACCATGCTTATTTTATTATTTAGAAACAAAATAGGTAAATGATGAATATTGTGTTTGATTTTTGAAATCACAAACCTCAAAAATTTTAAACTGCAGATGAAACACAAATGGATAGTACATATCTCCTCAAAAATGTTTTGGAAAAGATTTTGAATAGCCAAGGGAATTATAAGAGGAAAGAGATAAAAAGTTAGAGGTATTATACTTCTTGACTTTAAAACATACTACAAAGTGACAATAATCAAAAAAGCATGTTATTGATATAAAAGTAGACACAAAGACCAATAGGAACAGAATAGAAAGTACAGAAATAAACTCACATATATATGGGAAAATAGTTTTTGACAAAGGAACCAAAACCATACAATGGACAAAAGGAAGCTTCTTCAAATAAATGGTGCTGGGAGATAAAAATATCTCATTCTAAAGAATGAAACTAGACTCTTTTTTTTTTACCATTTACAAAAAAATAACTCAAAATAACTCAAAGTCCTAAATATAAGACCTGACACAATAAAATATATAGAAAAATTAATAGGTACTAAACATATGGACTTTGGTCTGAGAGAGAATTTTATGAACTTGACCTCAAAGGCAAGGGAAATTATTACAAAAATAAATAAATGGGGATTATATCAAACTATAAAGCTTCTGCACAGCAGAAGAAACCATCATCAAAATAAAAAGGCAACCAAATGAACGGAGGAAGGTATTTGCAAATGACACCTCCCATAGGGATTAATATTCAAAATATATAAGAACTCATACAATCCCATAACATAAAATCAAACAATCCAATAAAAAAAAAAAAACCAGGTAGAAGACCTGAAAAGACACTTCTCCCATATGACATACATGATTAACTTCACTAACTATTAAGGAAATGAAAATTAAAACCACAACAAGATACAAATTCAAATCTGTTAGAATGGCTATTATTATCAGGATAAGTAATAATAAGTGTTGAAGAGGATGTAGAGCAAAAGGAGCCCTCATACATTGTTGGTGGAAGTGTAAATTGGTACAGTCTGGAAAACAGCATGGAGGTTCCTGGAAAAACAAAAAGAATAAAGCTACCATATAACCCAATAAACTTCCTTCTGATGTCACCCTCAAAATTTAAAAACATTTATTTTTAAATATATATATATATATATATATATATATATATATATATATATGGCTATGACTATCGCAGCATTATTCACAGTGTCCAAGACATAGAAACAACTTAAGTGTTCTTTGATGGGTGACTGGGTAAAGAAGATGTGGTACATATATACAATGGAATACTACTCAGCCACAAGGAAAGGTAAAATACTGCCACATGCAACAACATGAATTGATCTTGAAAATATCATGCTAAGTGAAATAAGTTATATGAAAAAAAGTCAAGAACCATATGATTTTATGCACATGTGGGATAGAAAACTGAAAGTGACACAAAATAAAAATAAAAAACCTTATAGACCCAGACAACAGTATAGTGTTAACTAGAAACGGGGTTACTAGTAAAGGAATATACAGTGATAGAAGGAGATTTGAATGAATGATGAAGACAATTCTATATACAGATGATGTATTACACTGGGAACAAAATTTTTGTTGTATTGACGAAAACTTGTTCTTACCTAATTCGAGTGTGCTGACCTCAAATTGGACAGTTTCTCTCAGTAAGCTAAAGTTTTTCTGCAATTAAAGATATTAGGTTTTCATCTTGTTGTAAAATTTTCAACATTTAGTTTAACATCATGAAGTAGAATGTCTTCTTGGGCATCATCTTTGTGAAAATATAATAATTAAAATAATGCAGTAAATACACTAAAAAGATATGATTGTATTAGAATTTGTCTACAATTTCAAAATAGAATATATTAAAACAATTATTTTAATTATAAAATTTGCACAAAACTTATTTAAATTGTATTCAGGCAAAAAGGCAAACATTTGCATTTATAGCTCTTGCATTTCTGTACTTGTTGATAATAATCTTATTTGATGCTCCAGCAGTAGTCTGCCATCATATTTCTATTCCTTCGCCCTGATAATGCTCTTCCATCGTCTTCAGATCTTGATGAAAGCGTTCTTCCTGCTCATCACTAACAGCTCCAAGATTTTTGGGAAACTTATCAAGGTGACTGTTCAGGAAGCAAATCTTAACGCTCATGTTACATCCAATGTTGCAGAAAGCCAAAAGCATTTTTTGACCCAGAAGTCTATAGTTTTCTGCTTTTTTGTTGCCAAGGAAGTTCTCTGTAACTGCTACAAAAGACTTCCATGCTGTTTTCTTCTTCTTATTCATCTTCCTGGCAAATTTTTCATCACATATGAGGGTTTGAATTTGAGGTCCAGTGAATACACCTGCTTTTATCATCTCAAAAGACAAGGCAGGAAAAGCAGAAATAATATGTTGAAAGCATTCACTTTCTCTATTCAAAGCCTGAACAAACTGTTTCATTAAGCCAAGTTTGATGTGAAGTGGGGGAAAAATGATCCTGTCTCAATTAATTACAGGTTTGTTCACAATATTTTGCATCCCTACATCCAGAGCTTCACATTTTGGCCACTTCTTCTGTGTCCAGTGTTTCTCCCGAGCTCGACTGTCCCACAAACACAGAAAGCTAGGATACTTCGTGTAACCTCTCTGTTGTCCTAGCAGGAAATTGACCATTTTAAGATCCACACAAATGATTCACTTATGCTCTGTCATACTTCAGTAAGTTGAAGACAATTTTTATGTCATTATAATCTTCTTGCATATGAGTTGAATAACCAGTTGGACTCTGCATAAACATTACCATTGTGTAGAAGAACACATTTCAGACTTCCTTTAGAGTTATCAAGAAATAGCTGCCATTCTGTTGGACTGTTACTGGTAACACCTAGCTGGCTAAGAAGACTACTGATATCATGACAGTAAACAAAGTGTTTCTCTTCGGAAAACCAGTCCACAAAAGTTTGTTCACATTTCCTGAAATGGGATACTTTATGTGACCAGTGAAGTACATTCTTTTCTTGAAGGCTGGAGGCTAAGAACTCAGCTGCTTTCTTTGATAGGCCCAAATCTCTTACTAATTCATTCAATTCGGGTTGGCTAAACTCCTGAGGAGTTAATGACTGCTTGGCATCAGAAGAAGACCCTTCAGATACTACAACAATTTCCTCATGCATCTTATCAAAATACACTTGATCATCATGTTCACTTTCTTCATCCTTAAAATAAAACCAATGAAAACTGGAACCAGGAATGTCTCAGAGTGTGAGATAGGTCATATTGCTGAAGGAATATTAGAGTATGCAATCATATTCTGTTTTTTCTTGCTGATGCCTTTTGTATGGTTCAGATAGAAATAACAGTCACTGCTGTGGTCCTTAGGTTCAGGCCAAACCATAGGAATACCAAAAGGCATTCCTTTGCGTTTTCCTTTTGTCCAGTCACAAAACATTTGTTCACAATTATGACACACAATATGAGGAGCCCAATTCTTGTCTTGATAGCCAAGGGGAACTTGAAAATAGGCAACTTACACATGTGTCACAAATGATGAAATATTGCGCATTTGATGCTGCAATGTGTAACAGCCACATATATAACAGAAGGTGTCAGGACTATTCTTATATTTATGCCTACTCGAAGAAGCCATGATTCCATCTTAAAACAAAATAAGAGGGTGTTTTTATCAGATGATAATATTTTACATTTAAAAACAACTACATTTATGTAAAAATGATTTTTGAAAAACATTAATTGCCTTGTGGTTATGTTCAATCCATGAGTCATTGCCTTTTAACTCCAAATTAAAAACCAATGCATGCCATTAACTGTAACAAAAAGAAATTAAAATTGCATAAAAATTAGAGCATTTACTGAAAAATGGATTTCAGATTTGGAATCAATGATGCAGAAGTATATAGAAACAGTTCTAAAATCTCATGCAACAGAAAATGAAAAAAATTATTTCCCAGTGTTATAGAATTGAACACCTATGTAATTTTATTGAGCAATGTCACCCCAATAAATTTAATTTACAAAAAAATATTTTTTGTAAATCATTCTTTTTAATATTTTATTTAAATTTTATTAAATGTATTTATCAATAACTGAACTAAAGTCAAATATTAAAAATATTTCTAGCTAATATGCATTTCTAAAAATGATGAGCTTTGTTTAAGGTATCTTTATGGTCTTCCTGGCCTCTTTTACATTGTCTTACACCTGGTATATATATATTTGTCAATCAAAAGAATGAATGAAACTATTCATGATATTTATTCTAGTTGTTTTTACACAAATTGTTTCCAATTGCTCTTCTTTGTAAGAAGAGTTAGTGTTCCTTTTTCATAAGGTTAGTAACTTGTATACAAAATGTTACTCAGTGTCCTCTGATAGACAGTGAGGCTAAGGTGAGGCTTAGGCTCATTTTCTGTAGTATCCGTATTACTTTATATACTGTGTCACAAAATGCAGAAGCTCACTTTGTATTTGTTTGATCTGTTATGGAAGATCTTGACATTCAGAGAATATAGAAATTGTATAACTTATGATGTGATCTGAAGTTGCATCAGACAATGTAGTGGTATGGCCTGGCCAGTTGGCTTGGGGGAGCGTCGGTCCAGTATGTGGATGTTTCAGGTTTGATTCCCAATCAGGGCACACAGGAGAAGCACCCATCTGCTTCTCCAACTTCTCCCTCTCCTTTCTCACTATCTCTCTCTTCCCGTCCCACAGCCAAGGCTCCATTGGAGTAAAGTTAGCCCGGGCACAGAGGATGGCTCCATGGCCTCCACCACAGGCCCTAGAATGGCTCTGGTTATAATGAAGCAATGCCTCAGATGAGTAGAACATCATCACCTAATGAACATGCTGGGTAGATTCCAGTTGGGCGCATGCGGGAGTCTGTTTCTCTGCCTCCCTGCTTCTCACTTTAGAAAAATACAATAAATAAATAAATAAATAAATAACCCCAGACAACACGGATCTATGCTGGGACTAAAAAATAAAATGTTGGACCCTTAGTTAATTGTGTATTTAATAGCATCATTTTTCTCATTTTTCTCTTATACTCTCTCTGTTGTATTTTTTCCTAAACTGTTAAAATTCTTTTGAAAATTTAAATATCTGTCTTTTTTCTCTTGCTTAACACCTGTCAATTACAAAAGCTTTAATTTTAATGTTCACATTCTTTTTAAAATAAAATGGAGACTATCTCACTTGGTAGAATGTATGTTTAAGAATGAAAGCTTGTATTTTTGAAAAGCTAAGTGGCTTTACAAGATAAAATTTTCTCATTGCGGGTTATCCCCAACAACTATAAAAAAAAAATGATGGCAGAAAAAAATTAAGAGGCTAAATTGTCTTGATTGCTACATTGAAGGATGTATCACACTGTAGAGGAAGCCATGAGAAATGAAGGACTCTCCTAGAATGACTAGAAAGGTGAAGGTCAGTGGCTTGGAAAATTATTCCAAGTGTTTTGATCAGCCCCAAATGTTTGTTTATTTTCCACTGCTCCTTTTTTCATAATCAAAGTAATGTTAATAATGACATAATGACTTTAAAGAAATGTGATGTTTTAGAATTTGGGGGCTTGGGATTTTTTGTAATCCCTATACCTTTTGTCATAATCGTGTAGTCCAGGATTCACAATTTTAGGAGAAAGAAGGTATCTTATTTGGGTGAATCAATATTATTCCACTGACTTCATACTGCTGACACTTCTAGTGGTCCTGGTGGAGCCAGTAAGGACTTGCCTTCATGGACAAAAGAGTTCAAAGAGAGGAAAAAAAGGAAAAATGTATTTTTGGTTTTTGATTTGACCATTTGTCATATATATATATATATATATATATATATATATATATATATATATATATATATATATATATACACTGCTCACTTTTGTTCTTTAAGAGATACTGTATATAAATTCTCACAAATGGTGAAACTAAGCTAAGCTTAGGAAGGTTAATTTGACAAACAACATTGAATAATCAAGAACTATGCCTTTAATATTAATTATCTCATTAGCTTATCAGTTATATTTATTGAATGACCACTAGGTGCATGTACTCTGTTCTTGATCAGAGACTGGGAATTATTATTATTATTTTTAAAGGATCAGATAGTAAATACTTTTGGTTCACAGGCTATCTTGTCTCTGTCACATTGACTCAACTCTGTCAAAGCAGCCACAGATAATATGAACAATCAATATGCTCTGATAAAGCTTTATTTACACTACAAGAGGTGGATTATATTTGGTCAACTCCTGTTTAAGATGTTGAGGATGCAGTAATAATTAAATAAAGTGCCTCCTTTTATGAACTTATATTCTACCATGAGTAGGCAGACAACAAATTCATATATTAAGTGACAATATATTCAATAAAGAAAAATACATCAGAATAAGGGGATATAGAGTTACTCTTCTTTCATATCAATTATAGTTTACTTATATTCAGCATTGATTAGAAACAGAGTATTCTTTTTTAATGTGCTTAAATCAAATTTTCTCTCAACTCAAATGTTCCTTCGCTATGCTGATATAACTAAAATTTTCATGCAAATATTTGGTAGAGCAGAACTCCTACTTGATATGTCCAGTAGACATATATTAACTCATTTAAATAGGTTCCACATTTTTTAAGGGAGAGAGAGATAGACAGACAGGGACAGAGATGAGAATCATCAACTCATATTTGCAGCACCTTAATTGTTCACTGATTGCTTCTCATATTTGCCTTGAACAGGGGCTCCAGCCAGGGCAGTGACTCCTTGTTCAAGCCAGCAACCTTGGGCTTAAACCAGTGACCTGAGCTTCAAGCTAGCGACCATGGGGTCACGTCTGTGATCCCACACTCAAGCTGGTTAGCCTGCGCTCAAGCAAGATGAGTTGGCACTCAAGCTAGAGTCTCGGGTTTTAGAACCTGGATCCTCAACATCCCAGGCTGATGCTCTATCCACTGCACCACTGCCTGGTCAGGCCACTTTGTTATTTCTGAACCTTCTTCTTCTCTTATCTTCTAGTACCTTTATGTCATTGTTCTCTTTTTCAGATGGCCTTTTTCAAAATCTTATTTTTAGACTTTTTTTTCCAGCTCATTTCATAAAACTAATGATCAACACTCTGCTCAGTCTATAGTTGCTTCTTCTGGGACCTCATCAACCAACAAGTCTTTCATTGCTACATTTATAGTCTATTTTCCAAACCTTCATCTCTTATACAATTTCATCTTCTGAATTTTAAACATATTTTCAGTTACTTTGAAAAATCTCTTTTATCATCCTCCCCAATTTTGCAAGCCTCAAATTCAACAGTCCCAAAACAAATATACCCTAACACTGTTTCTCTTCTTCTATTTTCTTTCTCAGTGGATAGCTCACCAATCACCCAATACTGAGAGTAAGCTGCAAATTCATAAACAGAGTTGGAAGCAAGTTAGGCATGATTATGCATGAGCAATAGTGGGAAAAGTTAGATGCTCAACATTATGTTGTACAAAAATCATGGACTAAGCTGTTGGCAAGAGCAGATTCCAATCCAAGTTCTACTAAGTACTGATTCAGTGATTTTCTACAATTACGAGTATATACTTTCTCTGAACCTTTGTTCCCTTATCTCTCTGAATAAGATAATCCTATTTTCTTCAAAATGACTATATGAATGTGAAATGATTATTCTGTTGGCATTGTGGAAGTTTTCAAAGAAAAATATTGCATTCTTCTTATCCCCCCTTCTTTCTCATTTATAATTGTTTTAACATGATTTATTTGGACTTGTAATAAAAACTGTATAAATATGTGGAGATAAATACAACTAGGTCCTTGGTTTAGTAACTCAATATTAAATGTGTGTATGTGTATATTGAGGGAGGTCATGTAAATAGATAATTCAATATAGTGTGATACAAAATTATGTGTCAGTTTAACTTTCAACTCCTCTCCATTAAGGGTCTCCTGAGAATTGTAGTTAAGTCTGAGTAATAAAAAGCAGACATGGATGAAGTATTAACAACTCTGAGTTAAAAATTCAGATTGTAAACTATTACCAAAATCTGACACATCAAGGGTAATTAAATAAATAATTGACATCAGATGTGTTGTTTCAAACTAATTTATGAATATGGTCACTGAGTCTTTTGCGATCTCAAAAAAATTAACTAAATTCTCCAATCCTCCTGAAAATAATAGCACCTATCACAGAGATCTATTTAATGGAGTAAGATGATAAAGGCTATTTCTTAGCACAGTGAATGACACACAGTAAGCACTTCTTGGTGTATAGCTGTTACTGTTATCAATGTTATAATTTGAATAGCAAGACTAATTTATATTGTTCTCAGCCTGAGATGGTATATCCTTGTAGTTTTCATTTATTTATTTCCATAGACAATTTATTCAGCTTTCCTTGGTTTCTTCCATAGGATGAAGCTAATGTACTCATCTCCCGCACTGAAGTAATTGCCTCCAAAACTTTCTATGGGAGTAGTGAGGGGAACTTGAGATAAAACCAATCAAAAACACTGAAAGGGGACTGTGTCTTGTGAAAATGGGAACACTTCGGTTGGTTGTTACTACCATGTTGTGACTTAATCTTCTTTTTACCCATTGTTATGTAGATAAAATAATAATGAAAATGACATCCTGGGAGAGTAAAATGTATAACCCTCTAGTTCTCCATTCCTTGTCCTAGCTAGTCCAAATTTACTTGACTGGGAAGAACAATTATCCTTTTCTCTAATAGCTATAGCTTGTGTTGCTTACTTATTATTTTAATTGGCAGTAAATCCTGAAGCTGAAACTTATCTTGGGCAATCAGGCATTACTTTATACAGCACTTGGAAAGATAGGACATTGTGCCAAATGGTGAGCTGGTTTCATTCATAATAATAAAACCTACTCCTGCAACCCCTATATCCAAATATTTCCCTCAGATGTTTTGCAATTACTGTGTGAAGAGACCTTCACTAGAGCAGTATAGACAAACAAGTTATGCATAAGGATGTTAGAGAAGTCCTTTAGGGAAGTTTTCATTTTCAGTTTTACCAACAAATAGGATCATCCATAGAAAACTGTGAACATCTCCAGCTGTTGCTGTTGTGCTGGAATCAGTTACTGTGTCCTGAATGGCAGGAATTACTAAAAGGCATGGACAAATCTGGAAGATTTTTAAAAAGAGAAATAAAAGTGAACAGGCCAGAGGAAGAAGAGATTAGTTAAAACCAAAGCAAACTGTGAAACTATTTTCCTTGGGCAAGAGGATTTGGTAAAATGCCTTTCTGCTTCATTCTTTGAAGCAAATGTTGAATAAATTAGTGTGTCCATCCATGAGGAGAAAGGGCCTGAGAGAGAGAATGTGTCTGTCATAAATGGGTTTCATTACCAAGGTTTGTACTTCCTAAATAAGAGCAGGTCTGCTCCTGGGAACAGAGGTAGAGCTAGACATAAATGATGTGAAGAAAAAAAAAAGTAGGAGAAAATATATCTAAAACAATAACATTTATTGAGCATACATTGGAACATTATACACAATTACTTAATCCAGGAATTTTCAAACTTTTTATCTTATGGCACACATACTAATTACTAAAATTCTTCAGCACACCAAAAATATATATTTTGCCAATCTGACAAAAAAAAGTTATAATTTTGGTTCATTCATACCAGACAGCTATTGTTGTGCTGGCTGTTGTCTTTTTTTTTTTTTTTTTTCTTGACAGTCTAAGGGAAAAAAGGTCAGTGACATGACTAAATAGTCAGGTATTGCATGTTTTAAAAATTCTTGAGGCACGCTGGTTGAAAATCGCTGACTTAATCCTTACATTAAACCAGTGGTTCTAAAAGTGTGCACCAGGGCTCACTCGTGCATCCTAGAAGATCTCCAGGTGAGCCCTATGGTATTCCAGAGAAATATGTGCCTGTTGGGGACCAAAATACCAACAGGGTTTTTAGAGTTTAGATTTTTGGGGTACAGAGGTGTCTGGAATTGACTGTAAGCAGTCTGCCCAACCCCCCACCTCACTTGCCTGATTAGGTTGCAAAAGGCTGGTAAACTATAGTGCTGCATTGTTTACACTACCCTCCCCCAAGTTCCCTGGAAAGACGGGAGGCAAGTTTCTTCTATCCTTTGTTTGGTGTAAAGTTAAGATGATATGTATGCTGGGGATTTTCTGCATTCAACACAGTTAAGAGTAAAAAGAGAGGAATTATTCAATGTATTATTGAGGAAGCGAGTTTTTTGCCTTTCAAATATATGCCCAAATATTGAAGAAATCGCTAGTTCACATCAGGCTCATGTTTCTCATAAACACAAGAATGAAAAAACTTAACACATCTGAGCCAGGACCTGCTGAATTTACTAAATCTTACTAAATATGTATATAAGCTTTTGTCATTTTTAAAATTTTTAACCCCACTTTTTTACAAATTTTAAAAAGCATAACAAAAAATTTAACATAAAAATGTTTTTTAATGTCAGAATAAATTTAATTATGTTGTATTTATTTTGCTTAATTGCCATAAAAGCAAACTTGGACTATATATTTTTTCATTAATATTTGACTTAGTTATTATAACATATTTCTCAGAAATTTGTATATAGTGCGCCTACAATTATTTGTAGGTTTTTAAATGCACCTCGACTTCAAAAAGTTTGAGAACCACTGCATTGGTTTAATTGGGTATTTCTTTTTTTTTTCATACTTTTCTACTAAAGAGAAAAGTGAGGTACAAAGTGGTTTAAATAACTTGTCCAAAGACACACAGTTAATAAATAAAAAATTGGAGTTTGAACCCAGACTGACAAAATACTAAACCTGATTCCTTACCTCCCTGTAACAATCATGTTCGTTTGTTTGTTTGTTTGTGTTCTTTTGTGGCTGCTGCTGTTGCTTATTTTATAGAACATTAGGAAACCCTCTGCTTTCTAATTGGTTGCATTGTTCTCTACTTTCTGCTCCAAATTATGTGTTCATATTTCTACCAGCAGAGATATTTCTGGGAACTTTTGAGAAACAGCAGGCTGAAGACCAGGTAAAGCACAGAGTTTAAGCCTATAAGAAGTAAATGTATGAAGAACAGAAACAATATGTCATATATTTGGGTTATTAATAGCATTTGACTAAGATGGAATAATATTGCCAGGCCAGACAGCCTCCCTAAAATACATTTCTAAAAGGAGAAAGGCTTCAATTAAAGAGCAGCCTGATGGAAAACAGTCTCCTAATGATACCTTGCTAGGCCAGTTCCCAATGTCTCCATGTAAAACCCTAGTAAACCTGGGTGGGAATAAGAGGGAACATGGATTGAAAATCATAGAAGGGCCTCTAATCTCCTAAAGAAAAGGTGAATGAGTCTTATTATCCTTGACCCAGGTGGTTTAGAAACCCAATTCAATGAATTCAATGACTGCACCATTAGGCATGGAAAGAGAGACCTTGGATAAGCTTATCAACTCAGGTGAATAAAACTGGGGAACAATTATCTTTTTCATTTTCTGTTGCATGAGGTTTTAGAACATTTTATATATAGATCTGCATCGCTGATTCCAAATCTGAAATCCATTTTTCAGTAAATGCTCTAGTTTTTACACAATTTTAATTTCTTTTTGTTACAGTTAATCGCATGTATTGGTTTTTAAATTAGAGTTAAAAGTCAATGACTCTTGGATTGAACATAACCACAAGGCAATTAATGTTTTACAAACATCACTTTTACATAATTGTAGTTGTTTTTAAATGTAAAACATTATAATCGGATAAAAACACTCTCTTATTTTGTTTTAAGATTGAATCATAGCTTCTTCGAGTAGGCATAAATGTAAGAATAGTCCTGACACCTTCTGTTATATATGTGGCTGTTACACATTGCAGAGTCAAAGGCGCAATATTTCATCATTTGTGACACATGTGTAAATTGCCTATTTTCAAGTTCCCCTTGGCTATCAAGACAAGAATTGGACTCCTCATATTGTGTGTCATAATAGTGAAGAAATGTTTCATGACTGGACAAAACGAAAATGCAAAAATATGCCTTTTGGTATTCCCATGTTTCGTCATGAACCTAAGGACCACAGCAGTGACTGTTATTTCTGTCTGATCCATACAAAGGGCATCAGCAAGAAAAAACGGCATATGATCGCATATCCTAATATTCCTTCAGCAATACGACCTATCCCACAATTTGAGACACTCCCAGTTCCAGTTTTCAATGGTTTTATTTCGTCTAAGGATGAAGAAAATGAACATGGTGATCAAGTGTATTTTGATAAGATGCATGAGGAAATGGTTGTAGAATCTGAAGGGTCTTCTTCTGATGCAAAGCAGTCATTATCCCCTCAGCAGTTTAGCCAACCCAAATTGAATGATTTAGTAAGAAATTTGGGCCTATCAAAGAAAGCAGCTGAGTTCTTAGCCTCCAGACTTTAAGAAAAGAATGTACTTCACCGGTCAGCTAAAGTATCCCATTTCAGGAAGCATGAAGAAATTTCTGTGGTCTTTTTTCGAAAACAAACATTTTGTTTACTATTATGATACCAGTAGTCTTCTCAGCCTGCTAGGTGTTACCACTTATAGTCCAACAGAATGGCAGCTATTTCTCGACAACTCTAAATGAAGTCTGAAATGTGTTCTACTACACTACGGTAATGTTTATGCAGCAGTTCCAATCGGTTATTCAACTCATCTGCGAGATTATAATGACATAAAAATTGTCCTCGACTTACTGAAGTATGGAGGAGCATAAGTGGATCATTTGTGTGGATCTTAAAATGGTCAATTTTCTGCTAGGACAACAGAGAGGTTTCATAAAGTATCCTTGCTTTCTGTGTTTGTGGGTTAGCCAAACTTGGAAGAAACAATGGACAAAGAAGAAGTGGCCTAAATGTGAAGCTCTGGAAGTAGGGATGCAAAATATTATGAATGAACCTGTAGTTAATCGAGACAGGATCATTTTTCCCCCACTTCACATCAAACTTGGCTTAATGAAGAAGTTTGTTCAGGTTTTGAATAGAGAAAGTGAATGCTTTCAACATTTTATTTTTGCTTTTTCTGCCTTGTCTTTCAAGAAAATAAAAGCAGATGTATTCAATGGACCTCAAATTCGAACCCTTATACAGGACAAAGAATTTGCCAGGAAAATGAATAAGGAGGAGAAAGGAGCATGGCAGTCTTCTGTGGCAGTTACAGAGAATTTCCTTGGCAACAAAGAAGCAGAAAACTATGAATTTCTGGTTCAAAGGATGCTGTTAGCTTTACACGACATTGGATGTAACATGAGCATTAAGATTCACTTTTTGAACAGTCAGTCACCTTGATAAGTTTTCTGAAAATCTTTGATCTCTTAGTTATGAGCAGAGAGAATGTTTTCATCAAGATCTGAAGACAATGAAAGAGCATTATCAGGGCGATGGAACAGAAATATGATGGCAGACTACTGCTGGAGCATCAAACCAGATTGTCCTCAACAAGTACACAAACACAAGAGCTACAAATGCAAATTTTTGCCTGAGTAGAATTTTAATACGTTTTGCACAAATTTTATGATTATAATGAGTGTTTAATATGTTCTATTTTAAAGTTGTAGACAAATTCTGAGGCAATCATATCTTTTAGTGTATTTACTGCATATATAAATGATTATATTTTCACAAAGATGATGCCCAAGAAGACATTCTACTTCATTATGTTAAGCTAAATGTTGAAAATTTTACAATAAGATGTAAACCTAAAATCTTGAATTGCAAAAAAAATCTAGCTTACAGAGAAAAACTGTCAGATTTGAGATCAGCACACTCGAATTAGGTAAGAACAAGTGTTTTTGTGGATGCAACAAATATTTTGCTCCCCAGTGTAATGAATGCAGGAAAGAGAGAAAGCTAAAGACAGCTACAGGCAGATGCATAACCTTTTAAGCCACGTTGGTCCTCTGACTCCCAGTCAATGTGCTGGACTCTTATGTGTCAGGTTAGCAACTTCTCTTTCCTTGTCTTGGGAAGACTAAGGAGTGAGGGAAAGGAGAGGCAGCATACAGTCTCTGTTTATCTCATGTGGTTTTGTGTGTTTAACCTAGCATAATTTAGCTGCCACTTCTATGATGGGTCATTCAGAGAGGGCATTATTTTCCTCAGATGTGGAGACTCCTGCAGTGTCAAGGAAACTCTCTCTATCTCCATAGGTCTGCATGTTAGGTCCATAATTATTCTGCACCTCTTTCATTAGTGAGATAGTATAACCAAAAAAAAAAGTCAAAAGTCCCTTAAATGAGTCAGGGCAATGATTACCTTGAAAACCACTCTATAAAATAAACTAAAATCATATCCCTGCAATCTAAATCTACTTCTTAAATTGTGTTTTGCAATGTTCTCTAGACTAGTTCACCTCAGTAGCCCAAATACTACAATTATCTGTAATGACTTTCTCCGCCTCCTTTAATAAACTATCAAAAGAAAATATATATAGTATAAAAGTTACCTTACACACCACCACTGGGTGTAAGAAGAAACTTTCAGTTTTCTTCTTAGTTTCCTTTAGAAACATATATTTCTGACAAGCATGGGCCATGTCTTTAGCAGCTGCATAATGGGTTATTTTTCCCTAGAATAGACCTACCTCATCATACTATCTAATATTCAATAACTAAAACCCCAAATTTCTCGTGTTCATTTCCCCAAATTCAGTGATTCAACAATCATGTAAGTCTAGGACAGCACCAGTCTCGTATCTAAAAATTTACTATGATATGAAGCTATGACAGCAATAGACATTCCCAAGGAAAAGTGATATTACTTTCTTATTTTTTATCTAAATCTGTTGTTAGCTAATTAAATCAAAATAGAGAAAACAGGAGGAAAAATATAGTTATTTTTAGATTTACTTTATCAAGATTCATGAACATGTATAAGCTATCTAAGGCCTCAGTGTTGTACAAACTTAGAACACTCATTGCAGTGACATGGGATTCTCTCGGAAAGTTCAGAAGCTCCCTTAAACCCTCTGGTATTTTTTCATGTATTCTCAAGTCTATGCCTTCAGAAAGAAGTCCAATAATAAATATGTTATTTGCTCTATGTTTCTCCCCAAACTCTTGTAGCTAATTACATAGTTTATGTTTTCATTTAGTTCCCCCAAGCATTAATCAAGCTTCATATTTCAATGGCAGCACAAAAATTCTATCATTTCTGTTAAACTTGGACCCTACTTTCCTGAGACAGTCCTTTAGATCTAGTTGAGAAATAAGATAGAAGGTGGATGGGGTGAGAGAAATCCTGAAAGCAAAGTAAGCAAAGCAAACAAAAATATTCACAAAAAGCAATCTATGGGTCTTTCCTGTCCAGCATAAACAACCCATGGCAATAATTCTCACATACTAGTGCTTTACTGTGTTATGTAGCCTTAAGGCCTAGCCTGCATCAGTGGCTTAGAAACAGGATAGAAAGTGGACTGATGAGCTAAGATTAAGAAAGTTTAAGAACCAATGTTTGGAAAGTCTATAAGCAACACTTTTGTAGGAGGTGTGCATTCTCTCCCTAGACATCTCATTTACCTCCACAAGAAGGACAGAGCCTTTAGTCCAAGTCTGTAAGGGAAGCTGTTCTTTTCTCTTTTATTCCTCTGACCACCGATTCTGTCCAGGTTTGCTAAATATAGCACTCTAGCTTCTCGGTGTCCTAGTTTGCTCTGAATGCCTCTGGAAGCTGTACCTATATTGTAAGTATGTATTGTATTTGCAAGCTCCTGTCTACTTTACCTTTCCACATATTAAAACCACAGTAATGTAAGGAAAGTCCTTTGCAAATTACCCTTGTCAGTGCTCCAAGCAATGAAAGTGGCGGATAGTAAGGAGAGGTAATTTTCCTATTACCTATTATGCTTAAAGCCAAACTAGCTTAGGATATGATTCCAAATCAGGCCAGTAGCTTAAACTAAGGCCATTTAGTAGTAAAAAGAAAGAGAGAGAGAGAGAGAGAGAGGAAAGGAAAGAAAAGCTGAAAAAAAATGTCTGACAGCCTTGAGGGTCAGGTTCTCACTCACTACACACATCCATTCATCTGTTCAGGGAGAAAGAGAGGACCAGAAAAGAGACATGGTAATGAGTACTATGGTCAGGGTTTCCTGGGATCTATTGACCCTAGGAAAATAGGAATAATAAAAAGAGAGGCTTTGAATGGGTGCTTGATCACACCCATTTGTGAAGATCACCCAGTTAATGCTCTGGACTCTGAAAATCTAGTTTGGAATTTCCTTTTTCTTTAAGGAGGAAAGGAGTGTGGGAATAGAGGTAGGCAGAAGAGCTAAAACTTTTTTATGTGTGTGGTTTGGCTTTCTTTTATTCTGTCTCAACAAATAAACCAGTGGGAGGGAAAAGGTATAAGAATTATAATAAGTTTTATTGGATGAGATCTGGTGACTAATTCGCAGAGGTAGAGGAAGCATCCCTTAGCAATGGAAAGAATAAACCAATAGTTATGAATATCCTATTACAATATTAAAGTTATTAAAGATGGCCATTTGAGCCACCTTATCAAATAGCAAGAGTAACACACGTATCAAACCCAACTAAAGAAGCCCATAGCTGATTTCAATAATAATAAATTGATAATTTATTGACTTGATGCTTACCATGTGCCAGACAATGTGAGATACCTTTCATATATTATATAATTAACTAACTTGAGGGTCACATTATTTTTTGACAAATTTTTGACATTATAGCTACATTTTTAAAAGTATAGTTGACATTTAATATTGTATTAATTTCAGGTATACATCATAACAGTTAGACATACATTATATCAATATTTTACAAAGAGATACATCAGGGAATAGAGATATCGAGTAACTTGCCTAAGGACATCAAGTTTTGAATGAAAATTTAAGTGTCCATACATACCCACAACTGACCACAAAACTAGTTTAGGGGTCTGTGTCTCTTGGTTTTCTGACTTTTAAGATCAATTGGAAATTAATATTAACTTCTTTATCTTTAAGTATTGGATTTATTTTCTTCCCAAGCACTGCATATACCACACCAAACATTTTTGTGGACAGCATTCAGCTCACAACCTGGCTGTTTGCAACTTTGGCTGAGTCTAATAGTGTACAGTTTATACTAAGAGCATAAGAACGTAAGTTCTGCAAGCAGGTTAAGGATATAGAGCTAGAGCCTCGTTTCATATTTTATGTAATCCCATATGGCATTCTCTTGTAGTTCATTATAAATATTCATTGTATGCATTTCATGTGACTTGTACTATGCTAGATCCTGAGGATACAATGATAAACAAAAGATAAGATCTCTTTCCTTATGAGAAAGAAAAATAAGGCAAATAAAACTTAGTACAATATAAATTTTATAATAAAGAAAGGACAGAGTTTAAGAGAGGGCAAATGAGTAACCAAGTCTTAAAGAGTCATTCTTATTGGACTAATTGATATCTAATTTGAGATATTAAAAAGTTCAATTAATATGGACTTGCCAAGGCATAAGAGACCACTGTTTCTTCTAGAAACTGGAGTTTGTGAACAATTTAGTATGAAAGAATAAAAGGTTAAAGGACAAAAACCATGACTGGAGAGGTAGCAAGTCACCAACTCATGATAGACTTTGAAACCTGTCCTGATGCCATATTATTTCTTTTTATTTATTTATTTTAGAGAGGAGACACACAGAGAGAGAAAGAAAGTGGGGAGGAGCTAGAAGCATCAACTCCCATATGTGCCTTGACCAGACCAGTGCAGGGTTTTTTTGAACTGGCGACCTCAGTGTTCCCAGGTTGACGCTTTATCCACTGTGCCACCACAGGTCAGGCCCTGATGCCATATTGAGTATGATCTGTATCCTAAAGGCAATGAGAAATAAAGAGATTTCTGAGGAGTATACTATAGTTAAATTTTCAGGTTAGAATTTAGCCACAATGTGGAGAAATGGATTGAAAAGTTCAAGACTGAAGCCAGTGAGAACAAATAGAAAGCTATCCCTGAAACCAAAGCAGAAGCTAAAGTGCCTTCATTAACTGTGAACCTAAGTGAACAGGGAAGAAATGTTTTTAGGACATTGAATCAACAGATGCCCTTGATGAAAAGAAATAGGGATTATTTCTACTTTAAGATGCCAAGTGATTGATAAAGACTACTGGAATGGAAGGAAACACTGAGGGAGGGTCAGATACTCTAAATATTGATAAGTTTGTAATTTTCTTTAAAAATAATTCTTAGTAGTCTAGAGACAGAGAAGCTGAACAGATGGGTTGTTTCAAAATTGTGGTTTCATTATACAGGTGACTAATTTAAAATGTCATTGCCTGAAGTCTAAGAGAAGATGCATAAGAAACAAATGTAGGGACCTCTGGAGACTGGACATCAGACTTTCACTTCCGGTTCTATAAATAAGGAGCTTGAAGCTTGGAGCTTGGATGCTGCCTTCCTGTTAAGCACACATCAATATAAAAAGCTGAATGAACTGTACTCAGCAACTCTTTGCAGGTCCATCAGATTAGTGAGGTCACAGGACAAATCTCTGTGCCCTACTCCTAACCCCAAAAAGAAAGAGAGAAATAGAGTGAATCACAATTTACCAGAGCAGAAACTCTCAAAAAAACTCTCCACGGGAACCAGTACCAGGTAGGAAACCCTGAACTGCAATGAGGGAATTGCTATAGGCTCAGTGTGGACAGGTTTTAGAGCTCAAAACTCCACAGGTCCCCAGTCATAAGGTAACCCCACACTCTAGTGAGTTTTACCTCTAAATGTTTTACTAGGTTCTCAAAGTAAAGATCTGATCAAAATTACTTCAACTTTGGTAAATGTTGTGGTGTGTGGGAACAAGGGAGAGAGTAACCAGAGTATTCTATTCTTAACAAAGCCTGTGATTAAGGGAAACTGTTTTATCAGAGCCTAAACCTCTAGGTCAAGGGTCGCCAAACTTTTTACACAGGGGGCCAGTTCACTGTCCCTCAGACCAATGGAGGGCCGGACTATAAAAAAAAAACAAAAAAACTATGAACAAATCCCTATGCACACTGCACATATATTATTTTAAAGTAAAAATAACAAAACAGGAACAAATACAATATTTAAAATAAAGAATAAGTAAATTTAAATCAACAAACTGACCAGTATTTCAATAGGAACTATGGGTGCAGATGCATCCTGTGCTCCTCTCACTGGACACCAATGAAAGAGGTGCCCCTTTTGGAAGTGCGGCGTGGGCCGGATAAATGGCCCCAGGGGCCTCGTGAGGGCCGTAGTTTGGGGACCCCTGCTCTAGGGGTTTTACTAGAGTCTAATAGTGCTAGGGAAGCATAACACTCAGCTCCAGCTCTGGCTTTTCTGTCTCATGTAAGGGTGAAATACAAAACTAAGAATTACACAGACACCTAACATAAGACTAAAGAAACTAGATGTCTAACTAAGGTTGAGGGCTCAGAGATGGGAAAGAGCTTAGTGAGAAAGTTGAACTCTTTTAAGATAGTGATCAAAGAGGATACTTGAATTTTAGATTTCAGATTCAGCACCAACAGTGTGGATGATGCCATGTTTAAGCATAGAATCTGTCTACAATTGTCTAAAAAAATGTCTAAAAGACAAATAGAATTTAAAAAAGAAATGAAATATTTAACCTGCAAAGAGTTCAAGGCAGTCACAGTTGTTTGTTGAACAAATAAAATACACAAGTATCTCAAGCTAACGTGGCAAAATAGTGAAGCTCTCCAAAAGTCTATTAGTCTGTTCATGGTAGACGTTCAGAAAATTTCTCACGTGATTATTGTATTTATGAAGGTCATGCTGTATATTCATACATCAGCATAACAAAAATAAGAAGTAAAATGGTTTTACAGGAAATCCAGGTTTATGAGAAATCTTCCAGGTTTTATTATCTCAGGGACTAGAATTAATCAGGTGATGCTGTTATTTTTGGTTTATCTCAAGGGCAGTGTTGTTTTCTCTGTCTGTTGTTGCTGCTTTTTATCCCAGAATTGTGGTATGTGAAATAGTTATGTTGGAAGCAGGATGAAGTTTCAAGTTTACTTTATTTCTACAAGTTTTACTTCTAATACAAAGCTGACCAAAAGTCATGACAATTATAAATCCTTCCCTCATTCTAGCTGATCCTAATGAGATCATAATTATCTGCACACTACTTTATCTCCCTTAAAGAACATTGAGAAGTGATTACACATGTCAATGACTCTCTCCATATATATCATAAAGGTTTGGAACTAGGCGTTTCTATTTTGGGTCTAGAAAATAACCTCCTAAAATAAATAAGTCCATTTTAATACTCTGAATATAACTTGTGCTATTTTGTAGTAATAATGTAAAGTGGTTTTTTTAGGCTTTGCTATAGAAAATAATAAACAAAACCAGACTACCAAACAAACAAAAAATGTCACAAATCTACAGTATAATTTTTTAGTATATTTCATATTCGCTTAATTTGAAAGAAGACAATTCTCTACTGTAGAAGAATGTTCATGGGTTTTGTAACAGTCATATGCTACTTCTAAACCAGCTTTTTCCTGTTGTCAAAATAATGGTTTATAATCATGGTTGAGCTTAGAGATATATTACACCCATCTATATATAATTCATAGGATGTATAACTTAGGGAGAGCTTGAAACAAAATGTCTACTCAGCAAATATCAGCTACTACAACATCTGCAGTCTACTATGATGGCTACAAAACAGAGTATGCTTAGTATATACTTACCTCATGATGATGAATAAGAGATCTTATGTAGTGTTACCAAAATTCAATTTAAGTTCATTATGGAATTCAAACCTAAATAGCATTATAAATGAGAGCTAAAAATTAAATACGACACATTATGAGAGCTGGCAATAGAGAAAATATAATTACTGTTAGCATAAGAAAAAAAAGAAAAATAAAAGAAAATAATAGCATAAGAAGTGGCTGTTTTCCATATCTTCAGTTACAACTGGCAGTGAAACAGAGGATCAAGATAGTAGAGACAGCTGGAGATAGGTGAATATAAAACAGAAGGCAGGGTGCAGGTAGAGAGTTCTACTTGTGGCTCATTAATGTAGATGAAAGTGAAGGCAGTAATGAGATTTTCTAGGTAAAGCTGAGAAAGGGAGGTGGGGAGAAAGAGGGAGAGAGAGAGAGAGAGAAAGTAAAGACAATAAATTTAAAAAGATTTTTCTGAAAAGACCCAATGAGGTGAGGAGCAGTGAATACTCATTAAAGAAAAGGTGAAGGATCAGTTGATAGACTGAAAGATCAGATGTATAAATGAGTCAGAATTATTCAATGCTTGAAAGATGATAAATGGAATACATACGTTAGTAAAGCAGCCCTTGTGCTTTGTCCTGTCAGTAAATGTTTATTATGAATTTAACATGGTTATCTTTTCATCAGTAAGAGCTTATGTAACTCTTTCTGCCTGGAAAGTGTTTTTTCTTTCCTACCTTGATCACCAAATAAACTCAGTTTTTCCTGATGTTACATTCTGTGGAATTCATTCCCCTCTCCATATTCTAACTGTGCTAGTTCTTTTTTATTCAAAATACCATATACTTTGCATTTTAAATGTTTCATTTATGTATAAATCAAGAATTATTTTGCACCCACTATGACCTGGCATTTGCTGAGTTTTAGGGATACAGAAATGCCTTCAAAGATCTTCTAATCCAATGGTAGCATATTGTGATATTGGCAAAATATATATAATAAATAATTAAATGTATCATGGTCATCTATTGTATAAAATGGCATAAAGCAGAGAATGACAAATTCTACCTGAATAATGTCAAGAAAAGGCATCAGAAGGGTGATGTTCTCTCCATGTTGTTGAGAAATAGAGTTTGAACTTCTTGAGTGAGTGGAGTACAAAACCACACTAGGGAAGCCATTATAAGCAGAATTTAGTAGGTCTGCTGAGTGTAGTCGTGTCTGTCTTTTTTTCTTTTCTTTTTTAATTTTGAAGATGATTTGAAGGCAAAATATAAAGAAAACACACAGAAAGAGCTCCTGGCAATTCTTTCAACTAACTCCCCTGCCTTAACCTTAACTCTTACTTCAATGTCTTACACATAGTAGGCACCTACTCACTCACTATTTGTTGAAAGAATGAACTAACAATAATGCAATCTTGGTAGCTGCAACATATTGTAAAAATAAGAAATGAGCTTTCTTCTAAGTAAACAATAATTGCCAAATTTTCTCCTATCTGTATGTTTGTTAAATTGTAATAATAACGAAGAACTCTTGCCAGCACCAGGATATCACATAAATCGGAGCTCAAAAGCAATATTCTTGTATACCGTCTTGCTTTTGGCTTCTATTTCAGGGTTCCCAAAGTCTGCTTATTTATATAGATCATTTTTATTTCTAGATTTATTTTTTATTGTTTTCATAATGAAAGCTATATTCTCACCATTGCTATATATGTACTCAGTTTTCATAAGCAAGACTGTGCAGATGAGTTGCTTCAAGTTCTAATGTAAATTGCTTAGTGAACTAAAAAGCCATTGCTTTTCCCCATGTACATGTTTTATTTGCATTTTAATACTCTAGTAAAACTATTAACCATCGTTCTCTTATTTTAGTAATTTGCTCATCTTAGAGTTTGGGAGGAACAAAATAGGAACATTTATATTTTTAGTATTATTAATATTTATAACATTTATAAAATACATACCATTTAATAAACAATATTGTTGCAAGAGTAACAAAAAGAAAAACATGTAGGATAGGATGCAGGGAAAATCCAGAATCCCACTCCTCTAATAAACCAACTGTTTTCATTTACAGTGGTTATTTTTAGACTTCAAATGCATTCATTGGTAAAGAACAACTGTGGAATTAATTTTATGAGAGCATAACAGTCAATTTTATATTTTCTATAATAAAACTATTTTCTTGGGAATAAAAAATTTGAGTTTTTTTATTTTTTATACTAATTCATTTCTTATTCAGTAAGAATTTACAAAATCAGTTTTATAAAACAAAGAGTGTACTGGATTCTGGGAATACAAACATAAGGTTAGGATTCCTCACCTTTATAATACGGGGATACTAACAAGATGTAAACCAATAACTGCAATATGGTATGATGCCAGCTATGTATTATGTACAGAAAGAGAGTCATGGACACACAGAGCAGACCTTTTTAATGTAATTATAGAGCAGAAAAAGAGTGACTTTTGATGTCAGGTAGAATTTCTATTCAGTCATTTCCAAAGTATGTGACTGGGTTTAACTTCTCTGAGACTCCATTTTGTCACTGAAAATATGGTGATGATAAATTACACCTGCTTTGCAGTGTTGTTGTGACTAAATATTTAATCTATACATCTACTCTTAGCCCAATACTTAGCAGAAGATCACTAAGTATTCTTCCTCTTCTTTTGCTGCCTCCTCAGAGAAAGGAGCATTTGATCTGGGTCTTAGAAGGAGGAGTAAGAGTGAGCTTGGTAGGTACAATGAAAAATGTTAGTGCTGAAAGGATGTAATGAACATCAAATAATACATATGAAAGCGTATTTTCACCCTAGATAGTAGTTATCTTTTACTTGAGGGAAGTGTACATGGAAAGGAGTATGTTAGAGAAGTTTACGAAGAGAATTTTCTCTCAGGCAAGACTTCTGCCTGTAAGATATCTTATAAACAGGCTTTGAAAGTTGATTAATATTATTCTTAAATGCATGTTACTAATTAATCTTGCTATTAACACAGTGTCTGGGTTAGTGGCTGAAATGAGGAAGATTTTGAAAGTTGCTCCATACTCTTTCAGAAGTATGAGGCAAAATAGTTATAGAAATAATATAGACAAGGTAAAGAAAGATAAACTTTAACAAGCTAATATCCTTCAGAGGGATTCATTTTGTGGTATGAGCACAGGGTTATCAAGTTCAGAAGTCTATTTCAGCAATTACCAGACATTTATGGATATACTTTCACTGTAGCAAAGATTGACAAATATATGTCTTTTTTTACATTTAAAATAGCAATTTGGGACAGAGAGGAAATTAAACAATATGCCTGCAAGTAGAAGATTTGGTTTAGTGAATAAAATGCAAAGAGGGTCATATTAGCATATTCATTGAACTATTGCTTAACCCTTTACAAATTTACTTTTACATTTCAAAACAAAGCATTAAAAAATGAGAAAACTTCATTATTGTAAAAGTTTCTCTCCTCATTTGAAGAAATTTTAAAAATGTTTCTAAAAATGAGTTTTGAGGAACAATTGTTCCTTGGGTTGAAAATAAGTATTTTAAATAAAATAACAAAAAGGGTTTCGTGATCAAAGAAAATTAGTGGTCACTAGACCTGTTATATACAATGTTCTATAAATTTAGTACAGTATTCTGTATTCTGAATCATCAAATAGGTAGTATTTATCAAGTTTGTTTAACAATAGGATTTACCTTCACCTCATTATCGCCAGCATTATTGTTCTGATATGTAAATTACAGACTTTATTGAGGTTTCTTTTTTCTGTTATGTTTATAATAATAAAAAAATTGGTAAAAAAAAGTTTATAATAAAAAGCATTTTATTCCCAGCCCTAGACTTAGAGGTAGCCTCTTTTAATTATTTCTATTTTTAATTCTTCTGGTGGTTTTTTCTGCAACATCACGTAATATATCTTATTTATTCCATTTATTAACTTCAAATAGTATGTATTGACTCACCAATATAAAGATAATTATTTAACTCACATGCATGACTGCTATTCTCTCCATCCACTAATAATAAGGTATAATATTTATATTACAATTTTACCCTTTCTATTGATTATCATTACAATCTAATATAATAATATTGTATCTTATTCTATCCCATCAATTTATGATATTATCTCTTAATACTGTTTTTCCTTCTGCTTTCTGAGACTCATCATCTGATAGTTCTAATTTTGCAAAATCAAAATGCTTACTATTTGTCTCCTACAACCACACTCAAGTTTTTGTGGCTTTGTGCATAGTTTGAATCTAAATTCTAAAAACCATCAAGAAGAGTATTTATATTAGCCTTACTAAATAAATATTATTCAGTGTTGCACCAACAATGGATTTCCTTTGCTCCAAACCCAATGTCAAAACACCATGGGCCTGACCACGTGGTGGCGCAGTGGATAGAGCGTCGGACTGGAATGCGGAAGACCCAAGTTTGAGACCCCGAGGTCACCAGCTTGAGTGCGGGCCCATCTGGCTTGAGCAAAAGCTCATTAGCTTGGACCCAAGGTCGCTGGCTCCAGCAGGGGGTTGCTTGGTCTGCTGAAGGCCCGTGGTCAAGGCACGTGTGAGAAAGCAATCAATGAACAACTAAGGTGTCACAACAGCAACAAAAAACTAATGATTGATGCTTCTCACCTTTCTCCGTTCCTGTCTGTCTGTCCCTGTCTATCCCTCTCTCTGACTCTCTCTCTCTCTGTCCCTGTAAATAAATAAATAAATAAATAAATAAATAAATAAATAAATAACACCATGGGCCACTTAAAGGAAAGTGTTCTTAGTAGCATATTCAAATTAATTCTATTTTCTCACACTCTATTATTTGCTAAAAATTCATCAATATTTTAAGTTGCTTTATATTTGGTCCATTACATTCTTGCATAGAAATTTTGTGGGTTTTTTTCAGAGTTTCCAATTTCCTTTTTCTTGCATAATTTGTTTTTTAAAAATCCTAATATCCTCAGAGGTCTTAATTTCATTTTCTACTCTGTCCAATGACTCACATCATACTTACCTTCTTGCCTACCATTCTTTGCCCCTAGGTTCTCTCAGTTGGAATATTTTATGCTCCTCTTCCAGTCTACACTAATGTTTTTTTTCAATTTTACTCAGCTTTAATCCCAAAACTCCTCCTTATAACTCTGAATTAGGCCAAATTCACTTTTTTACAGATTTCATGTTTTATTTATTCTCTCTTATTTTAATAGATTATATACTAAAGTACCTTCAAAGTAACTTTTAGGTTATATGGAATATAATCTTTCTTAGTGCTCTTTTGTTTAAAAATACCTTGATTTCAGATCATACTTTATTGATACTTTAGCCATGTTTTAAACCCTAGGTGAATCATTGTCTCTGAAATTATTTAAAGTCATTGCCCTATTGTCTTCTGTTCTTTAATGCCATTAATTAGAAACTAATACCATTTCATTTTCACTCTTTTATAAGACTCTCCTTTTTCTGGAAGTATTTAGTATCTGTTTTTCAAATTTACAAGGATGCTATTAGATTTTTTCCCCATTATATTTGTTGCCCATGCAAAAGAGACTTGGTCATCCCATTAATCTTATGACATGTTTTTCTTCAACCACAAAAAAAATACTTTGGCATTGCTTTTGATGATTTTTTTTCTCATTTTCTCCATTACTTATTTTCAATAAGTCCTCCTGGTAGCATGTTACATCTCTGAAATTTAACCTCACTTTACTATTATTTTGTTTCTATTTTTATTATAATTATATATCCTTATCTTTATAGTTTGACCCTCTATTTTAAATGTCTATAATTAAATCTTTAATATCTAAAGGGATTTCTTATACTTTGCTTTCCCCCCATCACATCAGTCCTTACTTTATGGATAAAATATCTTCTCAAATTCCTTCTCAATATTAATTAGAGAAGTCTTTAAGTTTGTTTGTTTATTAATGTTTTCTGAATTATCTCTTTTTTCATCAGGGTAAATATTTCTGTTTCAGATTTTTCTGGTCATTTTTTCTGTACTAAATTTTCTCATAAACAGTGGGCTGTAGTACACTGCTCATATTTAATTGTGTGGCTTTCCATCACTGTTAGATGATTACAGCTATTTTTCAGCTACATTGATCCTCTAAGACTCAGTTTCCTTATGATTTTCAAAGGTACATTTTTAAAAGGAATGGTTAATTGTTCAAGGAAATAGAGCAAGATTAGTCAGCTAGAAATATTAAAAGAAAAGTTCACAGAATTTTTCCTGGTCTTCTATTTTTAGCACTCAGTCTTTTGAAAATGTACTGCCACGGACAATATACTTGGAAGTATTCTATAATTTTGTAGTTTTGCCGACTGATCTAGAGAATCTACAATAAATAGAAGATTTTAAAAAATAGTTCAAACATTGCTAAAAACATGAAATTACTAATTTTATAAACCATGTGTCACTACAATGGTGCAGAAATCAACCAGAGTCTACAATATGGTATAAATTATCACATTGGAACAAGTTGGGATAACAGAGTGGCTCTATTTGTATCCAGACTATCTTGCAAATATTGCCATTTGCCCTTAGACTTCTGCATTACAATTATTAATTTAATTATTTTATCTCCTTTTCACGAATTATGATTATCCTAGTTGACTACATCATATTCATTCTAAAATCTCTATTGTTCATCATGCTTCAAATAATGTGGCAAATACTTTGTGTTTGTTGACTGAATGAATGAGCTAATGACTGAATGAATACTCTTGAATTTTCCACTTAATTGCTTCTTGTCCTTAGTCAAAGCATTTCACTTCTGTTTCCTCCTCATAGTATATAGGTAACATGTTTCCACATTTATATATTTTCAAAGGCTTCATAGAACTAAATAGTATTAAATATATTAGTGTATTGTAAAAATCTATCATCATTGCCATCATCATAATCTCATCATCACCACCATTGTCATTGTTATTTTTGTCATTCTAATCCAAGAAAGAACCTATTTCTATTTATTCAAATCAATCTATTTGAAAATAATTACTGAGTTTACCTGATTGCTGCAGGTGTTTTCATTTTCTATCATTTAATCACTTATTATGCAGAAACTGCTTATTAGGATTTTTGAACAATTATAAATTTACTAGAATAAAATAATAGTCTTATGTCTTCAGAGAAACTACATGGCTTTAATGCAAATGTTATTTTCTGAAATATTTTACAAATTCTAAGGATAAAAAATGTAAAGATAATTAACACAAAAATTATCTACTTTCTACTTTCTATATACATTTTAAGCACTTTCACAAAAATTTATATATTTAATAATTATCATGCTATAATGTAGTTAAGATATATGCTGTTATTTCAATGTAAGTAATGAGAAAATTTAAAAAACTTAAAGGTCAAGTAATTTTCCCAAGGTCAAATCAATCAATAAAAAAGTCATAATAGAGCTCAAATCTAAAATCCCTCAATTTTGTTTAGACATAAGATGGCAGCAAAGTAGGCAGATGCACAGACTCCCATCTCACACCACCAAACTGGATTACAAATTAATGTAGGAACAACTAGCATGAAATAACCAACTCTGGACTATAAGAACTGCTCTCAAATCCAAGGAGCAAAGAAGAAGCCACACCGAGCCTGGTGAGGAGCACCGAGGAGTGGTGAGACTTCCCTGCTTATAGGAACAAAGGGGTAGGGGTGAGGCTGAGAGACCAGAAAGGCTCTCAATCCAATGAAAACAGTAGAAAATATCACTCACACCCACTTGCCTGGGGACCTGGGAATGAGGTGTGTTGAAAGAGCTAGCTTGTTTTCCAAAAAGAAAGGGGAAGAGAGAGACAGCCAGTGACAAACAGAGAAATGCATGGCAGGACCTGAGCTTTGGGACTAATCCAGTGAGGGAAGCAGCCATACCTGGGAGAGGTGCTGGAGGCGGCCATTGCAAGGGGAGGGGTTGATCCTTCCACATAACACAAGAGTAAAGTGGTTCCAGGTCAACCTTCTTAAGATATCTCTCCAGCTCCAATCAGCACAAAAAGACACAGCTGAAAACAAGAAGTGGGGAGGACAGGCAGTAACTCAGGTCTCCATGTAGATCTGAGATACACCTCCCCCTGCTGAAGCAGGGAAAGCACCCCCCCCCAGAGAGAGTAACTGGCAGATCAGGTTTACAGAGTCACAGGTTACACCCACCACATTCCTGAATATAGTTTCAAATAAGCCCCCTGCTGAGATCAGTCAACAAGACTACCACCAAGTTAAGAAAACTGAGAAGAAAACAAACAAATCAAGACTTCAAAGGGGCTCTATTAGAAAAGCCAAATCCCACAGTGAATTACAAACAACAGCTGAAGCCAACCCAAGAAGACCTAGAAATAACACAACTGAAAATTGGAGATGGACAACACCAAGCCTAGACTCAACCAGCTCTAGAAACAACACACCCAAATATGCAGACATAATGAGAAGACAGAAAAGTGCAATCTAAATGAAACCACAAGAGAATCCTCCAGGAAATGAACTGAGTGATATGGAAATAACCAAACTTCCACATGCAGAGTTTACAATAATGATTGTTAAGATGCTTAGGATCTTAGAAGAATAATGGATGGTCATTATGATCACCTAAATAAAGAGATACCAAGTATAAAAAAGGGACACTGAAATACTAAAAAAGAATCAGTCAGAGATGACAAATACAATATCAGAAATAAAGACCACAATGGAAGAAATTAAAAGCAGGATGGATGAAGCTGAGGATCGAATCAGCGAGTTGGAAGACAAGATGAACAAAGGCACAAAAACAGAGCAGAAAAAGGAAAAGAGACTCAAAAAGTCTGAGGAAACTCTAAGAAGAGCTCTGTGACAATATGAAGAGAAATAACATCCACATAATAGGGGTTCCTGAAGAAGAAGAGAAAGAACAAGGGACAGAAACTTTATTCAATCAAATCATAACTGAAAACTTCCCTAAATTGATGCAAGAAAGGGTCTCCCAAGTTCAAGCAGCACAGAGATCTCCATTAAAGAGAAACCCAAAGAAACCTACACCAAGACACATCAAAATTAAATTCCAAAGCTAAGTGATAAATAGAAAATATTAAAAGCTGCTAGAGAAAAAAAGGCTATCACCTACAAAGGAGCACCCATAAGGATGACATCCAACTTCTCAACAGAAACACTTGAGCCTAGAAGGGAATGACAAGAAATATTTAAAGTAATGCAGAACAAGAACCTACAACCAAGACTACTTTATCAAGCAAGGCTATCATTTAAAATAGAAGGAGAAATAAAAAGCTTCCCAGACAAAAAAAAAAAAGATTCAAGGAATTCATTACAACAAAACCAATGCTGCAAGAAATGTTAAGGGGCCTGTTGTAAACAGATCAAAGTGGGAAAAGAATATAGCAAAAGAGGAATACACCTTTAAAATATAAAATGTCAAAAAACAACTACATATCAATAATAACCTTAAATGTAAATGGATTAAATGATCCAATCAAAAGATATAGGGTAGCTGCATGGATAAAAAAAACAGGACTCGTACATATGCTGTCTACAAGAGACACACCTTAAAACAAAAGATGCACGTAGACTGAAGGTAAAAGGATGGAGAAAAATATTTCATGCAAATGGATATGTAAAAAAAGCCGGGATAGAAATACTTATATCTGACTAAATAGACTTTAAAACCAAGACTATAGTAAGAGATAAAGAAGGTCACTACATAATGATAAAGGGAGCAATCCAACATGAAGATATAACCATCATAAATATCTACGCACCTAATATAGGAACTCCTAAATATATAAAGCAGACATTGACAGCTATAAAGGGCAAGATCAACAGCAATGCTATAATAGTAGAAGATTTTAATACCCTACATACATCACTAGATAGATCCTAAAGAAGGAAAATTAACAAAGAAACAGCAGACTTAAAGGACACACTGGATTAACTGAATTTAATAGATATCTTCAGAACCTTTCACCCTAAAGCAGAAAAATATACAATCCTTTCAAGTGCTCATGGCACATTCTCTAGAATAGATCACATGTTAGGACACAAAAGCAATCTCAACAAATTTAAGAAGATTGAAATCATATCAAGCATTTTCTTTGATCACGATGGCATAAAACTAGAAGTCAACCAAAACAGAAAAACTGAAAAATACTTAAACACATGGAAACTAAATAGCATGTTATTAAATAACGACTGGGTTAACAATGAAATCAAAGAAGAAATAAAGAAATTCCTAGAAATGAATGATAAAGAATATACAACAACTCAAAATTTATTGAACACAGCTAAAGCAGTCCTTAGAGGGAAGTTCATAGCACTACAGTCATTCCTTAAGAAGCTTGAAAAAGCTCAAATAAACAACCTAACCCTTCATCTAAAAGAACTTGAAAAAAAAAACAAGTAAGGCCCAGAGGTAGTAGAAGGAAGAAAATAATAAAGATTAGAGCGGAAATAAATGACATAGAGGCTAAAGAAATAATACAGAGGATCAATGAAACTAATGCTGGTTCATTGAAAGAGTAAACAAAATTGATGAACCTTTAACGAGACTCACCAAAAAAAGAAGAGAGAGGACTCAAATAAATAAAATTAGAAATGAGAGTGGAAAAATAACAACCGACACAACAGAAATACAAAATATTGTAAGAAAATACTATGAAGAATTCTATGCCAAAAAAATTAAACAACCTAGGTGAAATGGACAAATTCCTTGAAACATATAATCTTCCAAAAATCAATCTGGAAGAATCGGAAAACCTAAACAGACTGATTACAACAAAAGAGATTGAAACAGTTATTTAAAAAGCTCCCAAAAACAAAACACCTGGGCCTGATGGATTCACTGGTGAATTCTACCAAGTATTCAAAGAACTAACTCCTATCCTTCTCAAGCTATTTCAAAAAATTCAAGAGGAAGGAACACTACCAAGTTCCTTTTATGAGATGAGCATAATTCTGATTCCAAAACCAGGCAAAGACAACACAAAGAAAGAAAAGTATAGGCCAATATCCCTGATCAATTTAGATGCTAATATCCTCAAAAAAATATTAGCAAACTGGATTAAGCAATACATGAAAAAAATCTTACATCATGATCAAGTGGGATTTATTCTGGGGAGGCAAGTATGGTACAACATTCGTAAATCAATTAATGTGATTCACCACATAAACAAAATGAAGGAGAAAAACCACATGATAATTTCAATAGATGCATAAGAAGCATTTGATAAAATCCAGCACCCATTTACGATCAAAACTCTAGCAAAGTGGAAATACAGGGAACATACCTCAACATGATAAAGGCCATTTATGACAAACCCACAGCCAACATCATGACCAATGGACAAAAATTAAAAATAATTCCCCTAAAATCAGGAACAAGGCAGGGGAGTCCCCTTTCACCACTCTTATTCAACATAGTACTAGAAGTCCTAGCTACAGCAATCAGACAAGAAGAAGAAATAAAAGGCATCCAAATTGGAAAAGAAGAAGTAAAACTATCAATATTTGCAGATGTTATGATACTGTATATACAAAACCCTAAACTTTTAATCAAAAAACTACTGGACCTAATAAACGAATTCAGCAAGGTGGCAGGATACAAAATTAACACACAGAAATCACAGGCATTTCAATACACAAACAATGAAATGTCAGAAAGAGAAATTAAGGAAACAATCCCCTTCATTATTGCAACCAAAAAAATCAAGTACCTAGGAATAAATTTAACCAAGGAGGTTAAAGACTTGTACTCAGAAAATTATAAAACATTGATAAAAGAAATCAAGGAAAACACAAACAATTGGAACCATATACCATGTTTATGGTTAGAAAGAATAAACATCATTAAAATGTCTATATTACCCAAAGCAATTTATAAATTCAATGCAATACCAATTAAAATACCAATGACATACTTCAAAGATATAGAACAAATATTCTAAAAATTTATATAGAACCCAAAAATAACACGAATAGCCTCAGCAATCTTGAAAGAGAAGAATAAAGTGGGAGGTATTACACTTCCTGATATCAAGTTATACTAAAAGGCCATTGTACTCAAAACAACTTGGTACTGGCATAAGAAAAGGCATATAGATCAATGGAACAGAACAGAGAACCCAGAAATAAACCCACATCTTTATGGACAATTGATATTTGACAAAGGAGGAAAGAACATACAATGGAGTAAAGACAGTCTCTTTAACAAATGGTGTCGGGAAAACTGGACAGCTACTTGCAAAAAAATCAAACTAGACCACCAACTTACACCATGCACAAAAATAAACTCAAAATGGATAAAGGACTTAAATGTAAGCTGTGAAACCATAAGCATTCTAGAATAAAACATAGGCAGTAAACTCTCTGACATCTATTGAAGCAATATATTTGCTGATTTATCTCCACAGGCAAATTAAATACAAGACAGGATAAATAAATGGGACTATATCAAACTAAAAAGCTTTTGCACAGCTAAGGACAATATGAACAGAATAAAAAGACAAACCACACAATGGGAGAACATATTTGACAACACATCTGATAAAGGGTTCATAACCAATATTTATAATGAACTTGTAAAACTCAACACCAGGAAGACAAACAATCCAGTCGATAAATGGCACAAGAAATGAATAGACACTTCTCCAAAGAGGACCTAGAGATGGCCAATAGGCATATGAAAAAGCGCTCAACATCACTAATCATTAGAGAAATGCAAATTTAAATCACAATGAGATACCACCTCACACCAGTCAGAATGGCCCTCATCAGCAAAACAACACAGAATAAGTGCTGGCGATGATGTGGAGAAAAGGGAACCATCCTGCACTGCTGGTGGGAATGCAGACTGGTGCAGCCATGGTGGAAAACAGTATGAAGATTCCTCAAAAAATTAGAAATGGAACTGCCCTTTGACCCAGCTATCTCCCTTATAGGAATATATCCCAAGGACACCATATCACCAAATAAAAAAAGAAATGCACCCCCATGTTCATGGCAGCATTGTTCACAATAGCGAAGATCTGGAAACAGCCCAAGTGTCCATCAATGGACAAGTGGATTAAAAAGCAGTGGTACATATATACAATGGAACACTATGGGGCCATGAAAAAAGAAGGAAATATTACCTTTTGCAACAATATGGAGAAACCTGGAAACTATTATGTTGAGTGAAATTAGCCAGGCAGAAAAAGAAAAATATTATATGACCTCACTCATTTGAGGAATCCAAGGAACATTGAGAACTGAGGAAAGGAATTGAGACAGAGGAGAGATCAAAGGGACCAGAGGAAAAGAGGACAGAGGGAAAAGGGATGATAGGATGGGATAAACCTGAAGGGAAGGGGGGAAGGCACTTTAGGGAGAGGGGTAAGGGAAGTGTTAAGGGAAATATGGGGGAAGCGGGATGCTGTCGGGGTCACCCTAGAATGTATGTAAACTCAATTAATTAAGTAAATTTAAAAAAAATAAAAATAAAAAGGCAAAAAAAGAGAGAAAAGAAAGGCTTATAGCAGTCATATAATTGAAAAATATATCCTTTTATTTCAAAAATAAATAAAATTCCTTAATTTCATATTGTTTTATAATATATTATCAACATATGCATCCAAATTCTAACCTGACTACCACTTTTGCTGTTATAATTTACAACGATAGAATTTTACTTATTTTTTATTAATGGGAGAGGCAGAGTGTAGAGAGAATCAAATGCACTTGGCATCTTTCACCTTATCCACCAGCTGTTCTTAGTTCTAATTTATAAAAGATTGTTAACTGGACCCCCAAATAATGAGGCTTTAATGACAGAACAGAATGGCTAATTCTTTTCCCTTAGCCAATTTTTTCCTTGGCCAATGAACTAATTATTCAGGAGAACTTGATTATATTTTTCTAGTTTACTTTAGACAATACTCAAAGAAACAGGAAGAAACATGATAGTGTCTAAGGACAGTTACTGCAACTATTTTGCTTGGAGCTTGAAAGACATTTAAAAAAAGGCAAAGTGATGGGAAATGGGTGTTACTTTCCATATACAAAGCATTGTCTGATTCTTATGGCCAAAGTGCAAAGTCATTTATAGGGAATCATTGTATGCAGCAAAATCATTGAAGAAAATAAATGTTTGCAGACCAGATGGAAATGTTAGTTAAATGTAAATTAAGGAAACCATTGGCCACATGTAAATCCCAAACTACATGCACAAGCCTGATCTGAATAACTGTTTTGAAAATTGCATTTTCAGTGAAATTTAGAGCACACAAGAAAAACAAATAGCTTTCATGGAGTACTGAGAGTTTGGCTCCAGTGGTGGAAACTAGATAGTTGTATTAGAATACCCAACTCTACCAGATCTTTCTTCATTTAAAGAATAATAATTACCTTTGTTAAAGAATTGTTATGTTCTAAGAAGTGCTGGATGCTTTGTGTATATTATATCAAATCCTGCCACCAATCTTAGAAGATGAAATGAAGAAGCTCTGAGTCTTAATAATAATAATAATAATAAATAGTTCTTTATTAAAAACTTATTTAAGAGTGACCATATTTTTTAACCCACAAAACAACCTTTTACTATAGGTGTTATTCTTTTTAAACTCACTTCAGATACAGAAACTGAATCCAAAGAAATTAACCCAAGGTGATACTTGCCAAGAATCCTGAATTTGAACCCAGGCAATCTAGTTCTGGAGCCTATTTGCCTAATTATGATGCTAGACTGACAGGAACTAAGGGTGTGAACCATCTTACTCATCACATAATAAAAACTCAATAAAGTGTGTTGGTAAATTAAATAAAGAAACTGAGGTTCACTGAGAAGAGAGAGAGAGAGAGACTTGCCAAAGTATTTTCCATCTCTCTGACTATAAGCTAATGTTATATTTTTCCCAAAAAATATATCACAAAGCCAAATCTAAGTCTGGTCTAATTGATTAACATGTAAAAATTCTGAATGATGCTATTAAAGATGGTCTGTATAGCACGGTGGGCATTAGGGGGCTATGAAGGAAAAGATACTAAGCACTTCTTTGGATGCTATGCTTACAGGTGTGGTAAGGTGAGCACTGGAAGGCAAGTTATAACTGGAGAATCTACTTGTATACTCCTCTCTGCAATTTATTTTGTTATTCCAAAGCCTTTGTAAATCAAATACTTTACATTTTATTTGGAAGGAAATTAAAACTTACAGAAAAAGTTTAAGAATAATACAAAGAACACCCCATGTTATTTACCTAAAGTAACCTGCTATTACCATTTTACTACATTCACTTTATCATTTGTGTGCTCTCTCTCACACAGACACACACATGCACTCTTTTCTATCTATCTATCTATCTATCTATCTATCTATCTATCTATCTATCTATCTATCATCATCATCATCATCTATCAATCATCTATCATCATCTATCTATTATCTATCTATCATCTATCTATCTATTTATCTATCATCTATTCTGTCTATTTATCTATCCTCTTTACCTATCCATCTCTTTAATTCAATGGTTTTTGTTTAGTTTTGATTTCTGAATCATTTGAAAGTAAATTGCATATATCCTGAAACTTCAAAATACTTCATTGTGCATTTCCAAAGAACTGGGATAATCTCTTGTGTAAGTCAATACTGTTACCAATTACATTAAATTGATACCACACTTTAATCAATTATTCATTTTCAATGTTTTTAATTAACACAATAATGTCCTTATAACAGTATTTTTTCCTCTAGCACAGGACCAAGTCAAGGATTAGTATTGTATTTAGGTAGTATGACTCTTTAGTCTTCTTAAATCTGGAACATTGACATAGTGGGTTTTGTTTCTGCTTTTGTCTTTGTCTTTTATTTCATTACTTTTCTTTTCTTTAAATAATAGCATCTCTTTCTTTTAAAAGTGAAGCATTCATCATGTTTTTTTCTGGTGTTCCTTTGTGATTAGATTCAGGTTATATGTTCACAGATGGTATCGTGAACCTCTCAGGGTATTACATCTGGAGATACATACATCTGCCAGAATGATTAATCCAATACATTCTTTGATCTCTCCATGGCATAATTTTTATTATTTTCCCTTTGCCATCAATAAGCAATTTGTGAACAAAAGGTTAAGATTATAATGTAAATAGCCTGTGCCTAATCCAGATTCTCCTCTAAATTTGGTCCATTCGTTCCCATGGTTGCTATAAAGTAATGGTTTGCCCACTTTAGCCTGAAGCCTGAGGTCTAGTTGGTGCTACATACCATACCCAATGCAGGGCCAGCTGTGTTACATCCTCTGAGAAGCAGATGTTACCACATGATTAAACATGCAAAGGTTGTATTAAGGGAAAGATTGGAGACATGAAGAAAGCTGGAAGAAGCTGGAAGTTTGAGATGCACGTCTGAGCCTGAGTGAAGGAGAAGCAGGGAAACTGGGGTAAACATGGCTCAGATCATAGTGCAGGTTAGCTAGGTTCAGCAAAGCTGTTGGGAGTCCTTGAGTTAATGGCGGCCATCAGACAAGACTTGAATTTCCCAGAATAGATCTGCCTTACTAACCCACTGTACTCAGCCACTGACTAGGAACAATATGGGGGCTGCCCCAATTGCACTCCCTGCTCCCTGTGGAAGAAAACCTTCTGGGCACATTTACTATCTTGGCAGCATCTAACTTTCTGAGCATCATGCTCCCACTGGCAAACAAGGGTAGCCACGCCACCCTTCCTTCCTCATAGATCTATTTGCGAAATACAGTCATGTGAAAGTACTTTGTAAAAGTCAAAACTCTACCAAAGTAACCTAATTCTTGTTCCTATTCCTGTTAGAAGGGTTGCCAACACACAGTGGACGTGAGGAACTGAGAATAAAGCAGCCTCCAGAGTGTAGTGTTTAAACTTGGCCATTTGTTTGTATATAGATGGTTAATAGGAAGATTTTTTATTAACATTATCTCTGGCTCCTTTTTTTTATTTCGAGGTGCTTTGTTCTAGAATATAAGTGTTAAGAAAGAAAATACTCCTTCTCAGGGCAAGAATGGAAGGGGAGAAATAATTATGTTTAGACAGGGCCAGCAGACAAATAATAATGTCTTCTTAACTATTTTATGAAATAACATACAGTGATACCATGGGTTTTGTCGATAATTCGTCCAAAAACAATCAGTGAAATCAGAAACCGACAAATACTGAGGCAATTATTTCCATATGAATAAATGTAAATCCAATTAGTTCATTCTAGACACTCCAAAATACATACCAAAAACACATTACACTGAATACTGTATACACAGTAATTACTTACATGTAATTGTAGTATTAGCACTTGCAATCCATAAAAATAAAACCCACAAAAACACTGGAAAGCAATGAAATTGTTTGGCTAGATGCGCAGGTGATGCTCACACAATGAGAAACAATTCCACACTAAGCAGGAGAACACATGGGCTGCCCTTTGTTTTTCCTAAATTAGCAGTGAGATCATGTGGGCATGATGACAAAATCTGAGGCAACTGACAAAAACCGAGACAAATTTTTCACAAATAAATCAATAAAAACTGAAACTGATGATAACCAAAGTCAACGAAAACCGAGGCATTACTGTATTTCAAAACAATCTAGTTAAGAATCTTTATGCAGTTTTAGTAAAAGTAGTTGTACTTCTTTTTTTTAATTACAATTAAAATGTGCTAAAATACAATCTTGTAGGAGCTGGGATAAAATGAGAGAAAACACAGACTTTGTTGCTGAGGACTTGCAGAGCCTGAATAAGTCATGGAATTGAGCTAAAATTTTCCTTTCTCATATCTAAAATGAAAACAATTACATAGACACTCCGTGATTGATGGCAGCAGTAGATATAACATATGAAATATGTCTAACTCAGTCCAGGGCAAATAATACAATAAATGGTAGTCATTATTATTCAATCAAAAAATGACTTTTAAACACCTACTATGTATTACTAACTGTGCCAGATGCTGAGTCCTACAATAGTAAACAGAGGGAGAGTCCACCCTTGTTCTCCAGAACTTCCAATATAATGGAGAATATAGACAAATAAAGAAGCAATTCCGACATTGTGAAAAAGCCATAGGGTAAAAACAAGATGCTTTGGGAATATAAAGAAGGGTCATTAAATCTAGACTTGGTTAGTCTTATTGGGAAAAAACATATTTAAGAAGAATTCAATCGGCCAAAAGGGGAAAGTAAGAAAAGAGGGAAATTCTCAGCAGAGGAATTAGCATGTGCAAAGACTTGGAGGCAAGAACAAGCATGCCATGCTCAGGAAACTGGAAGGACATCATGGTGGGGATTAGAGGTGGTAAAGGGGCAGGGAATCAAAGTGTGAGGGGACAAGGGCCTTGAAATCAGTGTTAAGGGATTTCTATTATGAGCCCATATCCACATCCCAAGAAGATACTGAGTGATTGTTGAATATTTTTAAGATTATAATTATAATACGAGATTAGTATTTACTTCCAACAAACTCAATGACTTTTCTCAATTAGAGAATTCCAGTGTCCTCATGGAGGGTGTCATTTTTATTTGTTTGTTAATGAAGGAAGTCTATGAAAAGAGTCCAAAATAATGTTTAGCTGAACCAAGTGAAGCCTGCACAATTAGAGATTGGAGCACACAGAAATACATAAATTGTTTCCAAAGCAATTGTTTGAGGTGGTCCAAAAATCCATAAGCGGCAAATTTGGTCAAAGAAAAATGAGGGATAATCCCCAAATCAAACCAAATTTTCTGTTGGTATTTGTGGCAATTTGACTGAAAATTGTATACTGTCAAATTCTCATGGAATATGTTTGAGGGTTGAGAAAACATGAATAATTGAGGAAGATAGAAGTTTGTAAAATCCAAAGATGTTTATTACAGGGATTATTTCACTTTTCCTAGGCCAGAGAGATGAAAAAGTTCTTTGTTTGCTTTTGAGTTTTTTTCCTGTTGTCTTTTAAAATACTTGATCCACTCCAAAGAAGAGGACTAAATAACCCTCACAGACTAGAATTACTGATTCACAAGAACACATAGATGTGGGGACAGTAGTGCAGTTTCCATTGATAGCTATGTGAATGGTTAGTGTATCTGGCCCTTGCTGTCCATTTTCAAAATATGCCAGTTGGTCTTTTGTATTAATTGACTCTCCATGTTTAATCTTTCCTGATCCACATGTATTCCAGTGAAGGGGCTCTATGAAGGACTAAGACTTGTGATGTATAATACGAAACATCAAATGAGAGTTTGAAAGGTCAGTCAATTGTCTACTGTTGAGCCATTCTTTTTAAGTATATGTTTGCACTAAGCTAAACAGAGACACGTCTGACCATGGGTTACAATGGCAGTGTCAGCTGCATCCATAGAAGTATTGCACAACAGTAAAATAAAGGTTCCAAGCAGGAAAAGATGAGAGGATGATCAAATATTGGGGCCATTGAGTAGAATAAAAAGAGTGACTCCTCATCAGAAACGAGCCTTGACTGGGTCTCATTCACAAGGTTATGATTGGGAAGCAGCCAGACAGACCTGAGTTTGGACTTCAGCTTTGCCACATTCTAATTGTATAGCCTTGTCAAGGTGGTTACGCCCTATTTCTAAGCTGAGGCAGCCTTACTTTTGAACTGGGGACAAAGGTACTTAATTTTAGATTTACTGGAAGATTCAATAAGATGACATATAAAACCCTTTCTTTGCAAGATCTTCATCACATAGAATTATTATAATCTGTTATTCTTACTGTTCTTTTTAATAACATTAGTAATAGCAAAACATCATCATCACTTGATATGTCTTTCTTGTACTAAATCAGGGGTTGGGAACCTATGGCTTGTGAGCCAGTTGTGGTTCTTTTGATGGCTACATCTGGCTCGCAGACAAATCTTTAATAAAAAAATAATGTTAAAATATAAAATATTCTCATGTATTACAATCCATTCATTTCCTACCGCTCATGTTCATGGTTGCAGGTGGCTGGGGCCAATCACAGCTGTCATCCAGGACAACACCAAATTTTTATTGGTTAATACCTAATGTACACTGGTCATTGTATAGCTCTTACAAAATTACATTTTAAAATATGTGGCGTTCATGGCTCTTTCAGCCAAAAAAGGTTCCCGACCCTGTACTAGATGATAGTTGATCTTACATAGGTCTGTTAATTTAACTAAAATTACTTAAATGTTTAACCCAAACCATGTGAACTGTTCCAGCTTATTGGGAGAAAATACATGTTTCAAAGCAGTTATGATAAAGATGAATAAATAAATTATAGTACAATAAAATATAGATATGTAAACCACACTTAGGACATCACAGATAATGGCTTAAAAACAGACCCAAACTATAGTTATCACATTCATATTTAAGGTGTGTATCAGTTGCCTTTTAATTGTACATTAGATATAGTTGAAAATCCCTTCTTTTTTTTTCTGGAGTCATTTCAAACACAGTCACATGAAAAGTCTTATAGTTGAGTTATTAATTTAAATAAGACCTTTAAGAGCCCTGGATGAATGCTCAGTGGTTAGAGCATCATCCTGATACATAAAGGTTGCATGTCTGACCCCCAATCAGGGCACATACAGGAACAGATTGAGGTTTCTGTTTTTCTTTCTCTCTTTCTCTCTCTCTAAACTCAATAAATGAATTTTAAATAAATAAATAAGGTCTTTCCTTAATAGACTAAAGAAAGATTTTACAAATTAGATTGTTTTCCTCTTGAATTTTTATGTTTGACCATTTTAATTATTAGTGCTTAAGAAGGATGAACTGTAGAAGAGTGATCATTTATTTTTCTCATTTGCTGGCACTAGGTCTATATTTACCTTATTAATTTACTTTATTTGTTATACCAAACCACATGTAGTAATTATCTAGAGGTTTTGTAAAATAGTATAATAATGTGGACAAAAGATTATCTAATATCTAACAGTAAATGACATTGTATAGCAAACTAATCAAATTGAATTTGGGGAGAACTGAAAAATTATAATGGCAGGGCTGCTGTATTAAAAATGTATGGTTTATTTTATATTGAATGAGGCATTTACCTAAATTATAATGTAACTTTAACCCTGTAATATAGTTATTCCACTCTATAAATACAGTTTTAGTTTGACTAATTTGGTTTATTTATTATTATTTTTTTTTTGCATGCTTAAGGTTGTATTTAAGTTTCCTGGTACTCTCTCTATAGGCTAATTAGAATAATAAAGCAGAAATGCCCAAGGTACATGAGAGCTATTGGGAATTAATTTCCTGTAAGGACTTCCAATACAACTTAAACACTTGTGAAATTTTTGTAATGTCTACAATAAGAAGAGTAACTAAAAAAAAAACTGAATAAAGCCTGTTCTCAATATTTTACCTAAGTCATATTTGCAAGTATTTATTAAATGCCTAAAATATAATAATCAATTTTCTGCCAATTATGAAAAATATAAGTGCACAAGGGAACATATATCTTTTTAAAGGTGTTTTAATATTGAATAAAAGGAAACATCTCTCTAGTCATTGGTAGAAAAAATAGAACAATATGTAATCTGGTATTAGAAATTATGTTAAAGGTGATAGTGATTTTAAAGTACTGGTAAAGTGCAGTAGGTGAGGCTGACCTCAGAAAGTCGGACTTCAGAGATGATATAGGATGCAGGTAGGCATGTATAACATAGAAGAACCCTCCAAAAAGTGTCATAGTGTAAATGGAAGCAAGAGTCAAAAAATAATATGGCAGATACCAATATTATAAGAGGTCTTCATTTTATTTTTATTTTTTTTAAGAGGTCTTCATTTTATAGCACAAATTTTATTCTAGAGTATGTTGAATAAGGTTTAAATCATTATTACTTTCTTTGAACTCCACCAATGACACTCTATCCAGAAGATGTTATTTACATCACCAATTGATCCATAAGATTTATAGCTCCTAGCAATTAGGGTTTATGAAGATATCTTTATTTCTGCTATCTCATAACTGCAAACATACTATGACCACCTAATGGGAATTCAACAAAATATAAATGACCATATTTGCTTACAAGTTGTCTATAAAGGTAAATGTGTAAATTGTTATTAAGCTAGGGGTTGAAGGGAGGTAGAAGAGAATAAAGGGGGGATAGATGGTGTTAGAAGAAGATTTGATTTGGGATGATAATGTTAAACATACAATATAATATATAGATGATGTATTATAGAATTATATACCTAAAACCTATAAATTTTATTAACCAATGTCACCCCAACAAATTCAGTAAAAAAGTTCTTAGTTTCCCCTATAATAGCATTTCTGAGACTTAATCACTGTTAATAATGACTGTCCTCCTAGACATTTTTTTGGCCTATATAAATTTATATTTTTAATTGTTTTTAATCCATAGAATTTTTTTATTTGATTTACAAAATGTTGCATTTCATTTTCTTCAACAACTTTGTTGTGGCATATTTTACATATCATGTAATTAACTCATTTCAGGAGTACAATTTAATGATTATTAGTACATTTTTTCTGTTTTTACTATTTTACGTGTGCAACTATCACCATATATGAGTTTTAGAACATTTTCATCACTCAGCAAGATCCACCATGCACATTTACTGTCAACCCCTGTCCACTTAGCCCTTACCCAGGGCAAAATTTGTGTTTTAAAAAACATGAATCAGAATTTGTTTCTGCTGAAAAGCAGTGTTTTCTAGGAGTGGAAAATTCAAATGGTGCACATGATGTATTAAGGTTTTCTAGTTAAAAGCAACTCTCCCACAGCTGAGAGCTGAAGCCCGGCAGTGCCTGCTGTTTTGGGTCCAGCACAGAAATCATAACCTTCAATTTTGGAGACAGTCCTGACCAAGACAGTCAATATATCTAGAACCCCTTTATACCCACAGACAGTGTCTGGAACAACTCTACTATTTTTAATCCTCTATTCCTGCTACCTTAACACTGCCTCAGTGAGCTCCGGGCCCTTGGTCCTCTCCTCTGAGCTGCACCCTGCCCAACCTCTTGCTTTATTTTGCCTCTACAATTTTCCTGCTGTCTGCTTTAGACATGGGGCTCTGTGCCAGCAGGGGAAACTTTCCTAAATGCTAACTTACTGGAATTGGATACTTATAACAGGCTTAAGTTTTGTCATTTTTTTCTTTCTAAAGGGTTAAACTGGGGCCTATATTCCCCATAGCTAATTTGGAGTTCTGCAGGAGGCCACATGGACCACTTAACACTGCCATTCAGCTCATTCTGAATAACAGTTTCCTCAGGGGAGGCTCCTGCTCACATGCCCTGCCTGCCAGATCATAGAGCTCCTTTGATATTGGGAGCAGTAGTGATTCTGTGACCCACTCTCCCTGTGGATATGTGTGAATGGCCAAGGTCCACATAGTAGATTTATTTCACCACAAAAGCAAGGAATAGATTTATTACCTCTCTTGGTCCTATCCAAAAGCACTCCCACATGATGAACTGACCAGTAGAGGTTTCCATCCGCCATCCCCTGCCCAGCAGCGCTGTAATATATATAACATGAGAATTCAAATAGAGGCTCACATACCTTATGTCTATGTATGTAAAGATTATAAATCAAGTGGACAAATTGTTTAATAAAATATATTCTTCACCTTTGAGAAATATACTCTTGGAATAATGAAATAAAAATATGTGTAAAGCTATGTTTTTTAATATGACTAAAAATTGACAAATTATTAAAGGTAAATGAATTTAATTATTATTGCATCTCTCATGGCCAATTAATGAGTATAATTAAAGGAAATCATATTTTTTAAAAAATTATTAAGCTAAAGAGTTCTTTTGTCTCAAAAGATCTGGAACAATGAGTCTTCGATAGTTTTATACTGCTGGTGATTTATGTTTTATTGAAAGCATTTAACTATATTTCAGCAAAGTAAACATAAAAGAAGGTTAAAAGGAATAGTCTTCTAAATAGTTAGGTACCAAGTGTTTGACAGTATAAATTGAATCTGTTTCTTATCTTATAAAGGCAGAAGACTCTGAGAATGAGTGAAAATATTGGACTTCTAAAATATTCAATAACTTTACTGGAAGAAAATCTCTTTTTTCATAACTTGATTTCTAACCAAATTTATATTATGTGAAAAAGAACAAAAACCACTGTACTGTTTTGAAAACACTTAGGTCTCCTGTATCCCTTTTTTCATTTTTTTTTTATTTTTAACTTTATTTATTTTTCTTTATTTTAAATTTGTTCAGTGAATTTACTGGGGTGACATTGTTTAATAAAATTATACAGGCTTCAACTGTACAATTCTCTAATACATCATCTGAATATTGTATTGTGTGTTCACCTCCTAAAGTCTCCTTCCATCACCATTTATCCCCTTTTACCCTCTTCAACTTCCCCTCTCTCTTCCCTCCGGTAATCACCATTCTGTTGTCTGTGTCCTTGAGTATTTTTTTTTTCTTTGCTCAATCCCCTCATCTTTTTCAACCAGCATTTCAACCTCCCTGTCTTCTGACAGCTGTCAATCTGTTTTCTGTATCTGGGAGTCTGTTTCTATTTTGTTTGTTAGTTTATTTTGTTCATTAGATTCCACATATAAGTGACATCATATGGTGCTTGTCTTTCTCTGACCAGCTTATTTTACTTAGCATAATGCTCTCCAGGTCCATCCATGCTGTCATAAAGGGTAAGATTTTCTTCATTTTTATGGCCACATGGTATTCCATTGTGTAAATGTACCAGAGCTTTTTTTTACCCACTGATTAACTTGGCAGTTGGGTTGTTTTCAAATTTTGGCTATTGTAAACAATGCTGCAATGAACATAGGGGTGCATATATTCTTCTAAATTAGTGTTTCAGGTTGTTTTTGTTTGTTTGTTTGTTTTCTGAAGTGAGAAGCAAGGAGGCAGAGAGACAGATTCCCACCTGTTCCTGACCGTGATCCACCGAGCATGCCCATTCCCTAATGGTAATGCTCTGTGCATCTGGGGCATTGCAACTGGAGTCATTCTAGCACCTGAGGCAGAGGCCATAGAACCATCGTCAGCGCCCAGGCCAACTTTGCTCCAGTGGAGCCTTGGCTATGGAAGGGAAAGAGACAGAGAGAAAGGAGAGGGGGAAGGGTGCTTCTCCTGTGTGCCCTGGCCGTGAATTGAACCCAGGACTTCTACATGCCAGGCCAACACTCTACACCACCACCCAGTACAAAACTGGGCTGGAAAAGGCACCTAATATGGAAAAGGCACTCTATTTTGTTCTACTCTGCTTTCTGCTAAGGGAAGCTGACCTGAAAGTCTGGTTTGTTGTTGGATTCAGTCAATAGGAAGCCCTGGCTGAAGATAATGGAGGGACAGTGGAGGTGAAGAGCAAATGTATTGGGTGAATGTACTCTTTCCTTTTTATATTCTTTTAATTCTGAAAATTATAATGATTCCTTTCTTTTTAGCCCCAGAAAGAGGTGGCAAGGAATCAACACTATCCTTTCAGTTTTCTCATATCTTATCCATACCTTTGTAAATAGTCTCTTTATTAAACCCTGTTTGAATTATGGAAATTCTATTTCATTCTAAAATTATATTATTTGTTTTATTTAGGAATTCTTCCTCATACACCTAATATCTACCAAAGTACATGGCACACCAAATGTGTTAAAAAATGGATAAATAAAAGAGTGTAGGGGTATACTTTCTTAATACTTACAGAAGACAAAGCCAACTAAGGGCACCACTGTAGATGTCTGATAATCCCCAAATAGTTTCCTGTTTAATGGAAGCAAGTATACTAAATGAAAAAGTAAATTTCTATTCAGTCTTTCCTCCTCTTTCATAAACAAAAGAGGCTTGAAACCCATGAAAGCTGAGAAGATTTGATCATACAGCCAGTATTCTGCTGTCTCGAAAATGTGATTTGAACCCAGGAAGGGATTTTAGAGGGCCTGCCCAGCAGCACTGTGGCCACTGTGGTCTGGTGAGGAATGAAAGCCCCAGAGTTAGGCTAAGAGCTTAGATTTACACTCCCAAGCCAGGAGTTTTTGGCTTGAATTGTATAATGTTAGCCCACTTTGGACAACAGTGTCTTCTGAAAATGAATATAAATTTCTAAGGCAAAATAGTTAATATCTCAAATTTAAGTTAAAGGTTAGGACTCATCCTGGATAAAGTAATGTCTATTTTCTCTCAGGTAACACTTTTAGTTAGTTGACTGAGCGCATCTAAACTACCCAACATTCAGTTTAGCTGTCTCCCAAGAATGATTCAGTGGTTAGTGGTTAATTTCATTTTGCTGTAGACACAATGATCTCCTGTTGAGGCAAGAAAGGGGTGAGAATTCTTTCTTTCAAGAATCCTCAATTGTCTATTTGAGGAGTTGTATTTACTAAAACAACTCTTGTGTTTTAAAGAAAGCATCAATTTTCCATAAACCTTTTACTACAGCCACAGTCACTTTAGATTATTCAAGGTCACTTACCATGTGCCAGCACGATACCAGGCACTCTGATTGTAAAGGGCATTTAACAAATTGCTGTTATGTTGCAAATATTAAATCACTGTATTATATGGGACAGGTTTTATGCTCCCTCTCTAGATCTTCCCTCGGGAATATGCTCACATTTTCTCTTATAAATGGAGAGACTGAAATTCAGAGAGCTGGTATCAGTTGCTTAAAGTTTCATATGCAGGAAGGAAGTCAAATGAGAACCTTGACCTTCTTACTTCTCTCAACACATGAATTTCACCAGACACAGGCAGCCTCTAATCTTCCCCACGCTCTAGCAGAGTTCAAAGAAGCACACCTACAGGCGCTGACAAATGACTGCTAATCACAGTGAACTGTTCCACTGGCTAAGGATTCAGGACCAGGGGCAGAAGAGCATCTGGCTTTGTTGTGTTTTGTTTTTGTTTTCTCTTTTTTAAGTCTTGCTGCTTTGTGCATACCATCATATTAATGTATTGTAAAGAATATAGGATAAACTGTTTTTTTAGAGTCTTGGTTTTGAATGATACTTGTCTATTTAACAAATGCAATCGTGATGTCCTGGCCCTAACCCCAGATATTCTGAATTAATTTCAACTGTAACAGAATCCAGAGATAAGTATTTTGTGAAGCTTCCCAGGTAACTTTAATTTATAGCATGAGTTAAAAATTTTTGGCTTATTTTTGGAGAGAAGAAAGAGAGGGTAAAATAGGAAGAAAGAAAAGGAGGGGAAAAAAGAAGTGAGCAAAGAAGGAGAGAAAGGAAGTAGAAGATTCAAAGGAGGGGAGGAAAAATTCTTATGTGAAAAGCCGAGACAAACAGCAAGAATAAATTGTCACAAGTTTGCAGGGACCACGTACTTCAGAAGAAAGATGTGCCATCGAAACAAAAATAAATTCTAACTATAAACATCCTAAATAAAAAAAAAAAATCTCTCTGCACTGAACATATTTTTTATATAAACCTCTCTCCTCTCCACCATTGCTGAATATGGGTTCCACTCCCTAAGCAAATATTTTCATTTCTAGCACAGATGCCTGGGCAGTGTAACATCATTAAAACACATTACACAAGCACAACTGTCACTGCCACAAATGAATTAAAATGAAAAGAACCACCCCGCTTTCAATACTGCCCAGTAGTCTTAGTCTCTTACTGTTTTATTTCCTATTCTATTCCTCACAATGACTACTTCCCACTGTCTCTGTGGCCAACAGATTTCTGAGTTTAACCCTACCCCCACCCAGCCAGCCAACTAATTTATTCTTAGGAAATATTATCTACTATCTATAATAGATAATGTTGACTCCTGCATTCTCCTTCGTCAAAACAAACAGAAGAGCCATCAAGTTTTCTTCACCTTCATCGTCATCTTCTCAATTTATGCTCTGACCAGGATGTGCCTCATTCTCCACATTTTTGCCAATAACATCAGCTGTTCTCTGCCTCCAGTAGCCCACCTGGCCTTCCATCATGCTGTATCCTGCTCTTCCCTGCTGACTCTTGAATCTCACAACACTGATTGCCAGTATTGACGACTCTTTCCTGTGTCTTAAATCTCTGTCTTTCTCTCTCCGTTGTATCCTCCGCACTAACACCAGACAATGTTCAAACCTCCCTATTCTTTAAACAAAACAACTCTTGTCTTCTATTCTGTTACCAACAACTGCCCTATGCAGCCCCTCCCTCCCAGTCTTCATTTATCCATTCCAAAGTGCATCCTGCTTCCAGCCCTTCAACAAGATGGGTCTCCAATGATCACCATGTTGCTAAAAATGCAGTAGGCAACCTTTTTTCCTCATCTTTTTTTGCTGCCCATTAATTATCAGCTTGGTGCCTAATTCTTTAATTTTCTTCCCTTTTTCTTTTTTTAAGTGAGAGAAGGAGAGATAGAGAGACAGACACCTACATGCATCCCATCAAGGATCCACACAGCAACCTCTGTCTAGGACCACTGCTCGAATCCCCCGAGCTATCCTCAGCATCTGAGGCTGACACTCGGAAGAATTGAACTATCCTCAGTGCCTGGCAATGTTCACATCAACTGAGCCACTGGATGTGGGAGTAGAAGAGAAAGAAAAGAGGGTAGGGAGGAGAAGAGAAACAGATGGTTGCTTCTCACGTACCCTGACCAGGGATTGAATCTGGGATGTCTGCTCTCCAGGCCAATACTCTATCCACTGAGCAAACTGGCCAGAGACCCTTCCCTGAACTTTTGTGATGGCCCTTTTTTCCTGGATTTTCTCCTCCTTTTCTGTTTTCCCCTGTGTTTCTTTGTTGGCCAATCCTTGTAACCTCATGGTCAGGAGTTTAAGCTCTAGAGCCAGCCTGTTCAAGTTCAAATTCTGGCTGCAACTTATACCATTCATAAGGTAGCATAAACTGCCTTTCTATAAAAAATGCTGATAATAGCATTAATTTTATCACAATGTTCTTTTAAAAGGAATACCTAAGACATAAAAAGGGCTCAATAAATATTCTTTATTTTTTAATTTATATTCTTTAAAATATGTCAATGTTCCCTTTATATGTTGTATTTCCTGTCTCAAACTGGTACTACTATTCATACCCAAGGATTTAGGTGTTTTTTCAATTCTTGAAACATGTTATTCTATATCTCTAATATAGACCTCTCTTCTGAGCTCCAGTCTTATTTGAACATTTCTGATTGGATATTCCAAAGAAACCATACTTTTCAGCAAATCCAAAAGGAACATGTATTTTTTTCCCCTTGGAAAACTGGGTTATTTTCCTAGCTGTTTTTGAATGGTATCATTATTAGTACAATGGCAATCACAACATTCAATATAAGTATTGATTAACCTATCCTGTGTCTTTTCCCTTTCGTTCCCTTCCCTCCCTTCCCTCCTGTCCTCTCCTCACCCCTCCCCTTATTTCTTCTTCTTTCTCCTTCTCTTTCTTCTTTTCTCCCCCCTCCTCTTTTCTCTTTTTTCTCCCCCTATCCCCATCTCCCTCTCTTTTTTTCTCTCTCCCATGTCCTTCTCAATCGCACCAGAATATGGCCAATGCTCTCTGTTTCTTCAGAAGGTCCAAAACCAAGAAATCATTATTTTCTTTATATGCCACATGTACTACTGTGCCATATAGTATACATAGTTGCTAGATATGTTAGGAATCTCTTTTTTTCATCCACACTACTGCTACTGTCACCCCTGGTGAAGCTTTGTCACTGCATTTCCTGCTCTAATTTTACACGCTCTTCAGCCATAGTGAAGTTTACTTTAAAAAATATAAATAAAACAATAACACTCATTTCCTATCCCTCTTTTTGCTTCCCATTATTTATATGTAAAAACTAAAAATAAAAAACACAAAAAATCCTTTTTATGGACTGCCCAGCTAGTCAATCTCAGTAACAACTGTTTTAATTCTTCCTTCTGGCCTCTAGTCCTGTGTCTTCATCCCTTTTATTTATGACTACTTCCACCCCAGGGTCTTGTTCATGCTTCTTTTTTGCCTGTTAACAACCATAGTCTACCTGCTTTGTAAAGTTTATCTGTTCAGATCTCGAATCTCACAAGTATATTTGTCAATGAATCCTTATTAGTCTCAGTACTACATCAGATTTTAGCTATCTGGATAGTACATAGTACATACAGTACAAAACTTTGTAATTATATATTTGAATATAGGATTACCATCTATATCACTCTGTGAGCTTGTCATTGATTTTCCATAGCAGCTAGAGTACTTGGAATATAAAATATTAAAACAATGTTGTGAGATAAATAAATGATGCCTGTAAGAGAAAGTAGGACCCTGAAAGGGACTGTAATCTCATGGAATAGGCTTAGGAGTAAACTGTCAGAATATTATTGGTTTTTGACTATGTCACTGGTTATGGTGTGAGTCCATTGACCTCAGAAATCACCTACAGTGTTCTGCTCCCCTCAAGGGCAACTCTATATTTCCTGTTTCCCACTCATTGACTCAGAAAGCCATTCAAGAACTATTAATAGAATATTGCTTTCCCAGCAGTCTACAAAACATTGCAAATATAGCAGTGAACAGAATAGAATGACTCTACTTCTCCTAGAGTTTATAAAGAAGGCATAGTATTCCACTATCACAGGGTTATTAGGAAAAAGTTTTACTAAAGGTTTTCATGGGACACTAATTTCATAACATGTTCCACAAAGCAAAGATCCTAAGGAAGTCTGGGCTGTTCTGCATATTGCATTTTTTTTTCATAGAAATTAATAAAGAACATCAGCTCATTAAAGGATCTGAAAAGCGTTTGCAGCTAAGAAATGCTTTTCATTTGTGTAACACAGTACGTATTAAATATAGGATTTTTTTTTTCTTTTTGGTTTGCTTTTGTTTTTGCAAAACACTTGTGCTGGAAAACTTACTACTTTCTAAGGCAATCACTTCATATTTACACTGCATTTTTCCCCATTCTGTTGAAAAAAAAATGTCTATAGCCTATAATCACTGGATTCTGAAGTTTTAAATAATTTTAGCTAATAGTTTATAAACGTTTTGACCTGCAGAATACTGTGATTATTTATTTACTTATTTATTTTTTGTGACAGAGACAGAGAGAGGGACAGAAAGACAGAAGGGAAAGAGATGAGAAACATCAATTCTTTCGTTTTGGCTTAGTTGTTCATTGATTGCTTTCTCATATGCATCTTGACCCGGGAGGTACAGCAGAGTGAGTGGCCCTTGCTCAAGCCAGCGACTTTGGACTCAAGCTGGTGAACCTTGATCAAACCAGATGAGCCCGCGCTCATGCCAGCGACCTTGGGGTTGGAATACTTTGATTAAATTAAATTATTTTGAAAATAAGAACAGCAGGCACAGAGCTACTGTGGGTGAAGCAAGTGGGGAGATCTAAACCCCTTCTGCTAGGCCCTTCATTGGGCTTCATGGAGCACAATTTGAATATTGTTGATCTAATGTGATCCCCTCACTTATCAGAAATATCAGAAGAAGACAATTGAGGTGAGCAAAGAAAAATCTTAGCTTGCACACCTGTCAAATGAAGCGCACAGTGAAAACTCAGATTAGAGTCCCTAACCAGGGCTCTGCTCTGCTCATTCTCACATGCAGCCACACTACCCAGGCTCTCAGTTGTCTGTTCTAGGGCATCACAGAATTGTAACTTTCAGGTGGCCCACCCTTTTACGTGGCAGCAGCACTGACCTCTGTCTGTCTCTTAAACACACCAAACTCATCCCTGCTCGCAAGCATGCGCATTTCGCCTGCCTCCACCTGGAGCTCTGTGACCCAGACCTCTAGCGGGCCAGCTCCTACCTGTCTTGTGGATCTCAGCTCATATACTGCCTCCTTGGCGATGCCTTTCCTGAGCACAGAGTTTTAATGTCCAGTACCTTATAACCATATTTTATCTTCTTCCTACTACATACTGTCAGTGTTTGATTATTATTTTGTTAGAGGATGTGGCTCCTTGGATATTATATTTCTCCTAATAGAATGGAAGCTCAATGAATGTCTCTTATAGACTCCTGATCTCTAGGACCAGAAAAACACCCAATACATAAAGAGCAGGCAATTGATACATATTTCTCGTATGTGTGCATAACAGCCAGAACTTTGTGTGCGGGCTACCTGCTGCCCCTGGTGGCTGTGATCTGCTTGCTGGATAGGTGGAAGTCAGGAGACCGCTCATCCAGAATGCTGGGAGAAGGGCTGTAAACACTAAGTCAGACCCTCTGACTTTCCTTCCATATGCCCCCCCCCCCAATGAGTAAATAAAGTAATTACTTCTGTATGCAGGAAATGTCACTGCTTTTTGATCTGGAAGAAAGTCTAATTTTGATGCAACCCAATACATCATATTATAGCAATTATTTTTCTATTTACAAGGATTAAAATATATGTAATTTAGATTTTTTTAAACCACCATAAGACTATACAACTATATATTTACATCCATTTAAATGTTGTTAAATTTCCTTTACCTCACAAATCAGTAATTGCAGCTAGGGATGCTTTATAAGTGATTTTCACTCACTGCTCAATATTCCTAATGCTGCCTGTTATTCTAGGCTCTGTTAATGACTCACCTGCACTAACACCATTACCTCCTGTTCGCTTATTGCCTGCTTCTGCAGTTGCCTCCCCAGGCTTTCTTCCTTAATAATGCCAGAATGCTCCTGTTAAAACAATTTTCTACTTCTCTCCTTTTAAATTGTATGAATTTACTGTGGCTGCTGTAACAAATTACCACAAACTCTGTGTCTGAAAACAGAAATTTATTCTCTTGCAGTTCTGGGGGCCAGAATTCTTAACTGGGCATCACTGCGATGGACTGAAGGTGTGAGCAGGTTTGCCGTCCTTCCTGAGGCTCCGTTGGTGAATCTGTTCTCTGCTTCTTCCAGCTTCAGCTGGCTGCTAGCATTCCTTGGCTTGTAGTCCCTCTAGTTTCCAAGGTCTCTTACTTCCAATCTCTCTTCTCTGTCTGCACATAAGCCTCTCTTCTTTGTGTGTCGAAGCTCCCTCTGTTTCATTCTTATAAAGATACATGTGATTGAATATAAAGCTCACCTGGATAATTCAAGATGATAATTCTTAATTAAGTCTGCAACCCCCTGCCAATAAGGTAACATTTACAGGTTCCAGAGATTAGGACCTGGTATGTTTGGGAGCCATTAGCAGCCTGCGGCAGAGCTTACATTTGTTTGCCATTGTCCGTAAAATAAAGTCCACGGTTATTATCAGAAAATATAGGCTCTTAAGATTCTGACCTCCATTTCCTTTTCTCTCAAGTTTTTCCGTGACGATTTTCTGTATCTCCAAGACTATATATATATATTTTTATTTTCGAGAACACCTATTTTTTATTTTTAAGCCCAAAGCACAGACTCATACTTTGTCCTCTTTTTGTAACATGCTGTCCTCCCCTGCAGTACATTTTCCTCTTTAATCTTGGCAGATATCTTTATTTATTTATATGGACTGACTACAAAGTATTAGCAGTTGTGCTGCTTATTTATATAATTTATATAAGTTGTGTGCTTTTATATTATTTATATAAGTTGTGTGCTTATTTATATAAGGCTTAGTCCTAAGCTGGGGGACGTGAACATTTTTTGAGGTGAGACATAAGGAGGGCAGGTGAACAGGTAGGTGAGGCGAGTGGAGAGAAGGCATCCTAAAGGCAGGGCATGCTTCAAGTCTGAAGCAGTAAGTTAGCCAGGAGTTGGCAGGTGGTTAACAATGGAGGTTGATGTGGACGCCTTCAAGGTTGTGGGGTTCTGTCTGTCCTGCTTTTGTTTGTTTTCCAGTTCCTTTGAGATACCACTGACGTAACTTTGTGTAAGTTTAAGATGTACAACATGATGATTTGTACACATTCCTATACACAAACAACAAAATAACTAAAAGAAAACAATCTACTTTACAGTAATTTCAAACACAACATCATGAGAAACTCCAATATAAAAATGAAAAAAATTAAAGGGTGTTTTACTTAGTAATACTCTTTTTTCAGGTCTTAGTTTAAGCAGTTTTTCTCAGGGTGATGTTCTATATATCTCATAGGCCTTATATTCTATAAGGCCTTTGATATCTAGTACTTCTGTTATAACTCTTACCACTTTTGATTAAAAATAATTGTTTAATATGTCTTGCCTGAAGTTTTTTTCTAAAATTGAAGGAATCATGAAGACTTTGTTTATTGCTTTTACCTAAATAAGACTCAGCCCAGATAATGCAGAACAACTAGTAAGTTCTATCTGTAAAAACATGCAAGCATCAGAAGAAAAAGAAAACATAGCTGCATTCTTCCATAAACATAGGGACAGGAAAAATCCTTTAAAATATGAGTAAAAACTCATAAGCAATTTTAAAAATTGATACATATCACCAAATAAAAATTAAAAACCCCCAGATTTTGAATAGCAAAAATTCAAAAGAAAAATGACTGGTTGGGAGTGAAATTTATAATGTACATCAGAAAGAAAAGGCTCATATCCCTAATTTCTAAAGAACAGTTAAAATTATAAAAAAAATAAATTTACTGAATAGATAATTGCACAAATCCATTAACAAACTATAGTGAAGGAAAAGGAAATGAAATTTAGTCCAAGGAGACATTTTCATAGGATTAGACTCTACGATCTCAGTCCCAGCCATATTAGTAAGAGGAGGAAATAAATGCCAATAAACACAAAACTTATGTTTAATGGGTTTGGTTTTTTGTTTTACTTTTATTTGTAATGGTATAGGCAAATAATTCTGAAACTATAGTAAGTATATTACAGAATTGAAGCAATAAATAAATGTGTTGATATTAAAAGAAGACAGGGTTGTCACTGTGATTGAAGTATACAAATATTGAATGATATAAGGCAAGAAACAATGAAAAGACTGCTTTGGGGTTGATAATTTGAGATATCAGTGTGAATTCATGATTTTCAGTGTATATAAGCCCGTATCTATGCATTGTACATGTATATAAGCTTTGTAGTTATATTCACACATAAATTTCCTTGCTTTATCTATTGAATGGATTAAGAATCAAAGATATCCTGACAACAATAAGCAAACTGAAAGGCAGAATACTGTGGGCCAAATTGAAAACACAAGGCTACTGTGTTCCAAGGTAAAGTTTATTTTAAAAATGCCCCAAGCTGCAGGAGAGAGCATTAACTGCAGAATTTGCTGCAGGTATTTGCTGGCATGGGGTTGGGTGCACCCACATATGTATGGGCTGTGTATGTGTATACATGCATACACATACATGTATATCTATACCTATGTGTACACATACATGTACTTAGAAAGGACTAGCACATATAGATGCTGTTTGAGGGGTTGCTATATTGCATAATTATTATTATAATTAATGTATTATAATGTCGTTTTGCGTATGTCATTCTAAACTTTTTTCTTTAGCCTAGATCAGTCTCTAGAATCTTCTCTAACCTGTCTAGTGGCAGCATATTTCCACTTTTCATCAGCAGCTCCCAACAAGCATCTAAGCGAGGGCCAGAGTGGTTACAACAGCTACTACTAAGGTTTTAATTGCTGGGATTTAAGAAAGCTGGATCTAGTCATGCTTTCTGTCAGTGAATCTCTCAGAGTAGATGCATCAAAAAGGGTGGGGAGGATGCTTAATTTGTGTACCAAGAGGTAGAACATAGTATGAGAGCGCCTTGGCCTTGTTTGTAATAATGCAGATGCAGTCCTTCCTTGCACACTCTCTGCCAAATAAATCAATTCTTCAACTCTGACTTGCTCTTGACACTGCCTTTAATCTGTGAACTATGAAATGCAAAGAAATCTTGTGTGCAATCCTCCCTCCCACTGCATCTGCGAGGGGCTGTCAGGCAAGCAGTCAGCAGCACTTGGTAACAGAAGTTAATTGGAAGGAGCTGGATCTCTCCAGCTCCTTTGGTAATTATTGAAGTCACTCGCCTGGCATGGAAGAGAGACTTGCCTCCACACTTTCCCTCTTTATGTAGTCACAGAGCAAAACAAAGCAAACAAAACTAAGCACTTTCTGGTTTTTCTTATAAAGCCCTGAATGACTTAAAGGTTGGCTACACTTAAGCTTTAGGTTCAATTCAATTCGATTCAAGTACAGTTTAAAACCTTTGAAGAAGGTGTGTCTAATTCACCTCTCTGTCCTCAGTGCTCAGCTGTGTATCTGACATAAATTCTCAGTGAGTGTTAGGATTTTTTATTGTTAATACTGTTAAGAACACCCATCTAGTTTCTATTATATATTATAATTTGAAATGGCCAATTGCAGAGGGAAAACGTTAACTCCTAAGTTGCAGAAATATGGGTTGAAATCTCAGTTGTAACATTGAGAACTAGGCTGTCGCTGTTTCATTTCATTGAACATCAGTTTCCTTTCTAATACTACAGAAATTATATGTAACTCACAAGGTTGTAGAGATTAAATGAATTAAAAGGTATTAAAGGACCTAGGACACTGACGGGCATACTCTAGTGCTTTAAAAGTGATAGTTTTCTTCTCTTGCTTCTTATTGTGTCCAGAGATTATATGAACCACTCGTTCCACTCATGACTAGTATCTTGCTTCATATCATTGACCTTCCTTAAAATTATTAATTTAGGATACAAGAAGGACTATTTTCTCTCTCTTTGCCCTTTACCATTCCCAACTCCAATATCTCTTCCATTTGTTTTATTTTAGTTAAAGGACATATTTTAAATAAGCATTCAAGATCAAATTTTTATTGTTTCCTACTCCTGTGGCAAGCATTATGGCATGCACTGGAGATATGGCACAGGACTTCTGTCAGGAAATTTGCAGGAAGACAAAGGTAAACATATCCAACTCAAAATAGTGTGAAACACTTTGGATGAGAGAAATTTCTAAACTCAAAGTGCTTTATGAGATCTGAGGATGGAGCTGTCATTGCCTCATGTTACAAAACACGTGAGTTGGGTTAATGGAAGATTCAGATAGGAGGTGTCCTATCAAGTGCGGTCCAAAAGATTATCGGATTTTCGAGGCTAGGACTAGTCAAAAGACCATATGCAGAGAGCACAGCATGTACAAAACTGCAGAGTGATTCATAAGATAGGAGATGGAAACACATAGTTGCTGCTACATGGTTACATGTTACATTACCCAGTGAAAAAACACCAAGTGCAACAGCGTCAGATATTATCAGAAAGATATTTGGTAATGATGTGGATGATCTATTTTAGATATTTCATTCCACTTCTGAGTCAGAGTAGGGGTGAAGCTGCTTTAGTTGGGGGTGAAGCTTCAGAAGCTAGAGCTTCATCAAGTTCATTGATTACCTGAAGAGTTACAAGACCTCAAGACTCAGTGGAATCTTATACCCAGGAGTCACACAAGGGCCAACCTGAATAAGATCAACTAGTCAGGAGGCAAATACACAGGGTGGATTTTTATGCACACTGATCATGTGATTCAGGAATGATCAGGAGGAAGAGAGTATGAAGGCAGACAGGAGACTAAATGGAGCCTAGGATAACTTTTCAGATGATGAGTTCCTTCACTATGGCTGTGGCAGTAGAGACAGTTTTGATGGAGCAGTATGAATATTTTAGCAGCATTTGAATATGGCCTCAGGAAACTGGTGGACATTGAAAACAAGAAGTGAGTGAAGCAGATAATTTGTATGTTTTAGTGACAGATGGCATGGTAATGTGGAATCAAAAGGAACTGTTATTTGAGTTTCTTAACTTATCCCCAACTTGTACAGGATTTTGTATTTAAACAAATGATTTGACTTGTCAGTAGAAATGTAAATAACAACATAATTTATGAAGCTATTCTTTTTGCTCTGTATGGTTAATTTCTACCTCTAAAACTGCACTTGGAACTTTAAGCAAATAATTCAATAAATTCAGAAAGGTAGCAATAGTCAATAATGATTTTTATATGTAATATTATAAGAGATGACAGCTGCCTTCTAAATTATATTTGCAGTGATGTGGAAAAACACTGAATAGGTCACAAAATGTGATTTATAATGTTGATCAGACTCCTTTAATTTTCTATAAAATTCATTTGGTGTTACTTTCTTAAATTTTAATAAACCCAAATTGTACTACTTAATGAGTCTTCACTGTAAATTCCAGCTGTTGCCAAACTATACAAATTGACTATAAAGGCCAACCTCATAACCTTACAAAGGAGAAGACATTTGGCTCAGTAGATTTAAATGAACAAGTATTAGACCGGGGGTTGCAGTGGGTGAAAGATAAACTCATTGCAAATTGGCCCACATATGTAATAGAATTTTAACTTTAAATATCCAAATCTATATATGCAGTTTTTATTTTGTGAATTATTTTCAAAATGCTTTAATAAGTGAATCCATAAATATTTCTTTTGTACTTGCTGTTTACAGGGACTTTGGACAACCTGAGCTTACTTCTGTGGTTGTCTTTTCATCTAGCGTACAAAGTTATCTCTTCACAGCACTTATGGCATTTATAATGTACCAAGATGAATTTTTATCACAAAAATATGGCTGTAGCAAGAATCTCTTTTTGACTTTTATTTTCATTTTACAGATGGGATAAAACATGAGCCTTTGAGAGATTTAGTGAATTGATTGACCAAGGTCACCAGGATTTGAACTTAGATTATGGATACTAAGTTCCTTTCCCTTTCCATTATATTATTTTTTCTCATACATTTTGCTTTTTACTGACTTAAGAATTTTTTTAAGGGAAGATGGTCAATGCAACTTGCAACATTCTAATGCCCAATTCTTTTCTGTATAGATGGTTTTATCCCAAAATGTTGCTTTAAACAATAAAGAACATAGAGCTCATAATAGAGTAATAATGTTGAAAGTTTTTTGTTATGAGATTGCATAACAATTGAACAACATTGGGTATACCTTTTAAGGGAAAGAGGTTTTTGTTTTTATTGTGTCCATGCTAGTAGCTTTTCTTCTTTGTTCTTATGTGAACTCTACATCCCTTTTAGACAGCCTGCTATCAAAGCTTCTATAGCATCAGGGTAGAAGTAATTGTACATATGTTGTATTCTATCTTTATTGAAGGTGTCTATAGTTATTTTATGATTATGATACTACAGACAGACAAAAATAGAAAAAGATGTACTTAAGAAAGTTAAATTTTAATAAATGTGTCATATTTTGCAAATTATCTAACTATTGTGAGTTTCTGTTGCCATGTTCATTAAATCGAGATAATTATCAAATGTCATAGGGTTGTGGTAAGGATTAAATGAGCCAGTGATTGAGATAGATTGATGGTTGGATGGAGATATAGATAGATAGATAGATAGATAGATAGATAGATAGATAGATAGATAGATAGATGATAGATAGATGACAGATAGAACTGAGAATAGTACCTAGTGAAGTTTCAGTCTAAGGAAAATAAAAGATGTATAGTTAATAAAATTAACATTTGTTAAGCATGTTAAGCATGTATTTTTATATACAAGGTCTATTCCAAGTTTAGTATCTGTTAATTATATGTTAATATCCATAACTCCATAAGACATTTTATAATCTCTATTTCTTTTATGTTTCCACTTTAATTTTATTTAGACAATTAATTTTGATGGGGTGACATTGATCAGCTAGAGTACAGATTCAGAGAAAACATCTCCAGATCATTTTGACATTTGATTATGTTGTATACCTATCACCCAAAGTCAAATTGTCCTCTCTCACCTTTTACTTGTTTTTTTTTTTTATGCCTCTCTTCACCCCACGCTATACCCTCTCCCCCTGGTAACCACTGCACTCTTATCTATGTTCATGAGTCTCAATTTTGTGTCCCACTTATGTATAAAATCATACAGTTCTTAGTTTTTTCTGATTTAATTATTTCATTCACTATAATGTTATCAAGGTCCATCCATGTTGTCATAAATGATCCTATGTCATCATTTCTTATGGCTGAATAGTATTCCATAGTATATATGTATCACAACTTCTTTTATCCAATCTTCTATTGAAGTGCTTTTTGGTTGTTTCCATGTCTTGGCCGATGTGAACAATGCTGCGATGAACATAGGGCTGCATGTCTCTTTACGTACCAGTGTTTTTGAGCTTTGGGGGTATATACCCAGTAGAGGAATTGCTGGGTTATATGGTAGTTTTATTTTTAAATTTTTGAGAAACCACCATACTTTCTTCCATAATGCTTGTACTACTTTACATTCCCACCAACAGTGAATGAGGGTTCCTTTTTCTCCACAGCCTCTCCAACACTTGTTATTATCTGTCTTGTTGATACAAGCTAATCTAACAGGTCTGACATGGTATCTCATTGTAGTTTTTGTTTGTTTGTTTTTTACAGAGACAGAGAGAGTCAGAGAGAGGGATAGATAGGGACAGACAGGAACAAAGAGAGATGAGAAGCATCAATCATCAGTTTTTTGTTGCTGTTGCAACATCTTAGTTGTTCATTGATTGCTTTCTCATATGTGTCTTGACCGTGGGTTTTCAGCAGACTGAGTAACCCCTTGCTAGAGGCAGCAACCTTGGGTACAAGTTGGTGAGCTTTTGCTCAAACCAGATGAGCCCGCGCTCAAGCTGGTGACCTCAGGGTCTCAAACCTGGGTCCTTCCGCATCTCAGTCTGATTCTCTATCCACTGTGCCACTGCCTGGTCAGGCCTCATTGTAGTTTTTGGATTTGCATTTCTCTAATAGCAAGTGAATTTGAACATTTTTTCCTATATCTATTAGCCATTTGTATTTCTTCTTAGAAGAAGTGTCTGTTCATGTCCTCTACCCATTTTTTTATTGGGTTGTTTGCTTGTTCATTGCTGAGTTTTGTGAGTTCTTTGTATATTTTGGATATTAGCCCATTATCTGAGCTGTTGTTTGAACATATTATCTCCCATTTATTTGGCTGTCTGTTTTGTTGTCAATTTCTTTTGCTGTACGAAAGCTTCTTAGTTTGATGTAGTCCCATTCATTTATCTTTGACTTTACTTCCCTTGCCTTTGGGGTCAAATTCATAAAATGTTTTTTATTGCCAAATCCATGAGTTTAGCAGCTATGTTTTCTTCTATGTAATTTATTGTTTCAGGTCTTATATTTAGGTCTTTGATTCGTTTTGAATTATTTTTTTTGTGCAAGGAGACAAACTGTAGTCAAGTCTCATTCTTTTACATGTGGCTTTCCAATTTTCTCAGCACCATTTATTGAAGAGGCTTTCTCCATTGTGTGTTTTTGGCTCCTTTATCAAAGATGATTTGACCATATATATGTGGTTTTATTTCTGGGCTTTCTATTCTGTTCTATTGGTCTGAGTGTCTATTTCTCTGCCAATACCATGCTCTTTTGATTATCTTGGCTCTATAATACAATTTGAAGTCAGGATATTGTAATGTCTCCAGCTTCACTCTTTTTTCTTGGGATTACATTGGCTATTTGGGGGTTTTTAGAGTTCCATATAAACCTGATAATTTTTTGTTCCATTTCTTTAAAAAATGACATTGAAATTTTGATGGGAATTGCATTAATTTTGTATATTGTTTAGTATAATATGGTCATTTTAACAATATATTTATTCTTTATATCCAAGAATAAGTAATCTTTTTTCATTTCATTGTATCTTTTTCAATTTCCTTTAACAATGTTTAGTAGTTCTCATTAAATAGGTCTTTTACATTCTTTGATATGCTTATTCCTAGGTATTTTGTTGTTGTTGCAACTGTAAAAGGGATTATTTTTTATTCATTTTCTGAAGTTTTATTGTTGGCATATAAGAAGGTTATAGACTTCTGTATATTAATTTTGTATCCTGTTACCTTACTGTATTGATATATTGTTTTTAAAAGTATTTTTGTAAAGTCTTTGGAGTTTGCTATATACAGGTTCATATCATCTGCAAAAAGTAAAACCTTTACTTCTTCTTTCCCAATATAAGTGCCTTTTATTTCTTTCTCTTGCCTGATTGCTCTGGCTAGAACTTCCAGCACTATGTTGAATAAGAGTGGAGAGACTGAGTAACCTTGTCTTGTTCCTGATTTTAGAGGAAACATTTTCAGTTTTTTGCCATTTAATATGATGTTAGCTGATGATTTGTCATAAATGCCCTTTATTATGTTGAAATATTTTCCTTCTATACCAGTTTTGTTGAGTGTCTTAAACATAAAATGAGGTTGTATTTGATCATATGCCTTTTCTGCATCTATTGTTAGAATCATATGGTTTTCTTCTTTGTTTTGTTGATATGGTGTATTACGTTAACTGTTTTACGTATGTTGAACCATCCTTGTAATTCTGGGATGAATCCCGCTTGATCATGATGAATTATTTTTTTAATGTGTTGTTATATTTGATTTGTAGTATTTTGTCTAGGATTTTAGCATCTGTATTTATTAGAGATATTGGTCTGTAGTTGTTTTTTGTGTGTGTGTGTGTTGTCCTTGCCAGGTTTTGGTATGAGAGTTATGTTGGCCTCATAAAATGTGTTTGAAAGTATTGCTTCTTCTTTAATTTTTTGGAAGAGTTTTAATAGAATAGAAACCAAATCTTCTTTGAATGTTAGATAGAATTCATTAGTATAGCCGAATGATCCTGGACTTTTATTTCTTGGAAGGATTTTGATAGTTGTTTCTATTTCCTCCTTGCTTATGGGTTTGTTTAGGCTTTCTACTTCTTCATGACTCAGTCTAGGAAGATTGTATTGTGCTAAGAATTTATCTAATTTTTTTCTAAATTGTTAAATTTGGTGGCATATAGTTTTTTATAGTATTCTACGATAATTCTTTGTATATCTATGATAGCTGTGGTAATTTCTCCTCTTTCATTTTTGAGTTTGTTTATGAGTCCTTTCTCTTTTTTCCTTAGTGAATCTTGCCAATGGTTTGTCAATTTTGTTGATTGTTTCAAATAACCAGCTCCTTGTTTTATTAATTTTTTTCTATAGTTTTTCTGTTTCTTATTTCATTTATTTCTGCTCTGATTTTCATTATTTTCTTTCTTCTGCTGGTTTTGGGTTGCCTTTATTCTTCTTTCTCTAGTTCCTTAAGATGTGATGTTAAGTTGTTTACTTGGACTCTTTCTTGTTTGTTCATAAAAGCCTGTAGTTATATGAACTTCCCTCTTATTACTGCTTTTGCTGCATCTCAGAGATTCTGATATGTCATGTTGTCATTTCTGTTTGTATATGTATGTTTTGATCTCTGCTTTTATTTCTTCTGTAACCCACTCATTTTTTAGATGGATGTAGTTTAATTTTCACATTTCTATGAGTGTATTTACTTCTTTTTTGCAGCTGAATTCTAGATTTAAAGCTTTATGGTCAGAGAATATGCTTAGTATAATTTCAGTCTTTCTGAATTTGTTGATATTACTTTTGTGGCCCAATATATGGTCAATTCTTGCAAATGTTTCATGTACACTGGAGAAAAATCTATACCCTGACGTTTTGGGATAGAATGTCCTGTAGATGTCAACCATATTCAATTGTTCTAGTATTTCATTTAAAGCCAATATTTCTTTATTGATTTTCTGTTTGGATGAATGATCTAGAGCCGTCAGCAGTATATTTGGGTCTCCAAGTATGATAGTATTTAGGTTGGTTCTTATTTTTATATCAGTTAGTAGCTGTCTTATGTACTTTGAGGCTCCTTGGTTTGGTACATATATATTAAGATGTGTTATATCTTCTTGATTCACTGTCCCCTTTATCATTATAAAATGACCATCTTTGTCTCTGATTACCTTTGCTGTCTTGTAGTCATCATTGTTAGATATGAGTATGGCTACACCAACTTTTCTTTGGATATTATTTGCTTGGAGAATTGTTTTCCAACCTTTCATTTTGAGTTTGTTTTTATCCTTGTAGCTTAGATGTGTTTCTTGAAGGCAGCATACAGTTAGATTTTCTTTTTTGATCCACTCTGTGTATTTTATTGGTGAGTTCAATTCATTTACATTTAATGTAATTATTGACACTTGAGAGTTTTCTATTGCTATTTTATATATTGTTTTCTGATAGCTGTGTTTCTTATTTAGTTCTTCTCTTTTGTTTTTCTGCCATTTGTTTTTCATTGGGTTGTATTCTATACTTCTATCTTCTGTTTCTTCTTTTTTTAAACCATGTGTTTCTGTAGTGTTTTTTTAAGGGTGGTTACCATTACGTAATAGAAAGCATGTATGTCATATTCATTGAAGTACATTATCTCATGAGTGCTGGTGCACTCCATCCTCCTTTGCTATTGTTAATCTTTGTCCTCTCCCCATTTTTGTTTTTGTTGGCACAGATTAATCTTGTTTTACTGTGATCTTGTTGGAGCTTTTACTTGTGACTTTTTTGTTTTGTTCTTTGTATCTGGTTGAATAACCCCCTTTACTTTTTCCTAAAGTGAGTTTTCTGGTGATAAATTTTCTCATTTTCTTTATATCTGTGCAAGTTTTTATTTCCCCTTTGTATTTGAAGGATAGCTTTGATTGATATACTATTCTTGGCTGGAAGTTTCTCTCTTTTAGTACTTTAAATATTGAGGTCCACTCTCTTCTGGCTTGTAGAGTTTTTGCTGAGAAATCTGACGATAGTCTAATGGGCCTTCCTTTATATGTTGTATTCTTCTTTTTCCTAGCTGCCTTGAGAATTTTTTCTTTGTCATAGTTTGTAATAATTTCATTACAATGTGCCTTGGAGTAGGTCTGTTTGGGTTAAGGCCACTTGGTGTTCTGTTTGCTTCTTGGATTCAAGTCTCTTAATTCTTTCCACAGGCTTGAGAAGTTCTCATCAATTATTTGTTTGAATATGCTCTCCATTTCTTTTTCTCTCTCTTCTCCTGACATACCCATTATTCTTATATTGCTCTTTCTGATGGAGTTAGACAACTCCTGTAGGGCTTTCTCATTTGTTTAAATTTCTGAGTCTCTGTCCTCCTCTCTCTGTAGTATCTCTAGTTGCCTGTCTTCTATGTCACTAATTCTCTCCTCTATCTGGCCTGTTCTATTATTTAAGTTTTTTACTTCCTTTTTCAGTTCATGTATTAAGTTTTTCATCTCTGTTTGGTTCCCTTTATAGTTCCAATTTATTTGTTGAAGTATTCTTTTTGTTCATTAAATTGTATCTTGAACTCTCTAAATTGCCTTTCTATGCTTTCTTGCTTTTCCTTGAGTATTTTTAGGACATCAATTTTTAATTCTCTTGCATGACCAGGCAGTGGCGCAGTGGATAGAGCATCGGACTGTGATGCGGACGACCCAGGTTCGAGACCACAAGCTTGAGCATGGGCCCATCTGGCTTGAGCAAAAGCTCACCAGCTTGGACCCAAGGTCGCTAACTCAAGCAAGGGGTCGCTCAGTCTGCTGAAGGTCCATGGTCAAGGCACATATGAAAAAGCAATCAATGAGCACCTAAGGTGCTGCAGCGAAGAATTGATGCTTTTCATCTCTCTCCCTTCCTTTCTGTCTGTGTCCCTATCTGTCCTCTCTGTCTCTCTCTGTCTCTGTTACATACACACAAAAAGAATCTTCACCTGTGCCTTTGTGACGACTACTGTTAAAAGGAGACAAAAGGCCTGACTAGGCAGTGGCACAGTGAATAGAGCATCAGACTGGGATGCGGAGGACCCAGATTTGAGACCCTGAGGTCACCAGCTTGAGCGTGGGCTCATCTGGCTGAGCAAAAAAGCTCACCAGCTTGGACCCAAGTTCACTGGCTTGAGCAAGGGGTTACTCAGTCTGCTGAAGGCCCGTGGTCAAGGCACATATGAGAAAGCAATCAATGAACAACTAAGGTGTCACAACAAAAAATTGATGATTGATGCTTCTCATCTCTCTTTGTTCCTGTCTGTATGTTCCTATCTATCCCTCTCTCTGACTCCCTTTCTTTTACTGTAAAAAAATTTTTTTTTAATTCTCTGTCATTTATCTCCAAGGTTTCCAAGTAATTGAAATTCTTTTCTAAAGATTTTTCATCATCTATCAGAGTTACATCTCTGTCTTTTGTATCCATGATATTTAATTTCTTTTTAATTAATGGCATTTGAGAGTGGTATTGTTAATAACACTAATAAGAGATAATTTAAAAAATAAAATAAAAATTTTAAAGATACAGTGAAAAAATAATAATTCTGTAATGATAAGTGAAAAACAATACAGAGAACAAGGAACAGGAACTGAGCAAAAAATGACAAAAGAAATAAAAAATAAAGTCAAAAACACACAAAATGCCACAAAGAAAAATATGAATTCAAAATATAATAATTTAATGATAAATGATGATCAAATTAGAGGAAAAGGGGAAAAAGAAGAAAAATATTAAAGTTTTCTGAAATGAAACTCTCATAAAAAACAATAATGAAAAATGTAACCACTATGGATAAGAAGTTCAAAATAAAAAGGAAAGAATAAAAAGGAAAGGCCAGGTGGTGGTGCAGTGAATAGAGCATCAGACTGGGATGCGGAGGACGCAGGTTTGAGACCCTGAGGTCTCCAGCTGGAGTGCGGGCTCATCTGGCTTTAGCAAAAAGCACACCAGCTTGGACCCAAGTTCACTGGCTTGAGCAAGGGGTTACTTGGTCTGCTGAAGGCCCGCGGTCAAGGCACATATGAGAAAGCAATCAATGAACAACTAAGGTGTTGCAACAAAAAACTGATGATTGGTGCTTCTCATCTTTCTCCATTTCTTTCTGTCTGTCCCTATCTATCCCTCTCTGTGACTCTTTCTGTCCTGTAAATAAATAAATAAATAAATAAATATAAAAAGGAAAAAAAGATAAAATGACCAAAATGAAAAGAAAATGTTATAAAAATAAAAATATAACTTTTCCTAGTTTTAAGAGGTAGCTTCTTTCTTTTTTTCAGCTGGTTGTACTGTGCTACAAGTTTTGCTCCCATGGGGCTCTTGGGCAGAGGTTTGCTAGTGTGTTGCTTTGGCAATAATGTAGGCTGGGCCTCAGTCTTGTTGGTAGGCAGTGTTTGTTAGGGTTTGGAGGCTCTGACAGTTGGAGTCTAAGCGTTCCAGGTACCTCTCCCCATATCTCTCCCACCTGAGCCAGCAGTCTGGGGACTTAGCTGTGAGGTTCATCCCAGCCCCTGCTTGTAGAGTAAGAGGCTATAAAAGCAGCCAGGTCCTTCCTCAAGTACCATTCAAAGCACAGTTCTGGTTAAGGCTGTGCCAACCAGAGCCGCCTGCAAGAGAAGGCAGGGCTGAGAGCCTATTGCAGATCAAACACCTTTCTAAGGGCCCCTAGGCATGTCTAGCATGCCTCAACGCTCCGTGGGTCTAATCTCCACAGGTTTCTCCCTCTTGCACATTTTGGTACCCTGCAGCAAGTCACATGTGTGCCCAGCCCCCATGACTCCAGCAATGCACACAGAGGCCTGCATTCGCCCACTCAGGCGCACAGTGCCTGTGATCTCAATCAGAGCTGGGAATGCACTCAGAAGGCTGCATTGGTCCCATAGAGGCGCCCCACAGGGGCATCCCAGGCCCAAGGATCCCAGCCCATGCGCACGTCCAGTACTGGTGATCATGGAGCCAGGAATGCACAAAGACGCTGGCGACAGCCCACGCAGAACCCTAATTCTTCTAAGTGATTTTTATGATAATCTTGGGTTAAGCCCTCCAGCCTATGTGTGCACACGTGCCCACGCCAGTGATGCTAGGTGGAGCCACTTGCACACTGCCAGTGATCATGGAGCTGGAAATGCACAAAGCTGCTGGCACCGGCTCATGCTGGCACCCTGCACTGGAAACCTTAGGTGGAGCCCACCACCCGTGCATGCCCTATGTCCGTGATCTCAGTCAGAGCTCGTGTGTTCTTTCTTCTGCTTGAGCATCCACCCTAACCCTGCTCCTTCCCTCTGTCTCAGACCCTCTACCTTGCTAGGCTCCAAACAAAGGTGCTCCTTCCTTAGATCAGTGAGGAAACAAAATACCTTGTTCTCCATCTTATTTTCTTCAGAGTGAATTATATATTCAGCCACCTTTTCACCCAATCCTACCTTTGCCTTGTATGTGTATATTTCAGGTGCTCCTGAGATTTTTTTTCTGTGTTTAGTTGTTGAATTTGTTTACATTTCAAGGGGAGAGATTGGGAGCACTTCTCACAGCGCCATTTCTCTGATGTCACTCATAATCTCTATTTTACTGAGGATGAAATTGAGATTTAAATTACATAGCTGTTTTGCCAAGAGTACCACATCTATCAAAATTTAAAGTTTGCATACATATTTTTCTAAATTTATTTTTTAATTTACTTATATTTGTTAAGTGGGATATATATATATATATATATATATATATATATATATATATATATATAACCTAGTATTTGATGTAGAGATGCTGGTTTATGGGAAAAACACACATGGACTTAAAGTGGTATAATTAGGTATCAAAATGTCAGGAGCCTATAAGTAGCTAAAAATTGTACATTCTAATAGGTAGTGTTATAATTAATCAAAACTCATAAAATAAAATGCCAAGAGTAACATTTTGCCTCTTTTGATAATTCTTCTAAGTGGTTTTTTTGGGATGCGGTTTCTGTAGCTTTAGCTAGCATAGGGCCAAGTTGAAATGCAAATAAGAAAGATGTAGGAAGTTCTCTACCTAAATAAAATGTAGGTCAAGTTTAAACATTTTGGTATATTTGGTCATCTTGTTCCCAAATGTTGGGAATATCATAAGATCAATGAAGCTCCCCACTTTTGTGAGCCATGGCAGTCTCTATCTTTCCTTTGCTATTCTGTGATTTACAGAAATCACTTCCAGTTATTGCCAGCAAATTATAAATCATGGCTGGCTGCAAAGAAATGTTTGTCAGTGTTGTGGTGTTAAATGACGGAATGTAGAATTAAAATGGTGGAGTGGACAGAACAGTGGGCTCAATCTCCCTGTTTACCACATAGTAACTGTGATTGATTCCAGAGAAGTTATTGTCTCTCCCCGTGCCTTAGTTTCCATAACATTGGAGGTGAGACAGCACCAAATTCAAACACTGGCTCTGTTCCGTAATAGCTTTTCTATTTCAAACAAAACCTTTGATTTGCTCTAAATCTCAGGTGTATCTCTGGTAAAAGAAAGATTGTGTGAAAACTTGCTTCATAGGATTATGAAGATTTAGCTAGGCTAATATATATAAAGTGTTTGTATGTTTGCATTTAATATAACAAGTGTTTTAAAATGTTAGCATTACCAAATGTGTATATTCCATTTTTCTCATCACTTATATTTTTCCCACTCTGTGTCAGGCACTCTTCTACAGACTGAATGTAAAATTAATATAATCGAAACTGGTGAGGATTAAATTAAATAAATTATACAGACAGACAAACAAGAATCTTGTATATAGTATTCAATAAATATTGGAATGTGTGATACAATGATATGTCAATTAGTCCAATACCCACGGATATATAATTTGAGTTAGCAGTGAAAAATAAAGACGGACATCGTTTTTATTCTTTTATCTTTTTTTCTTTTGTATTGTTCTGAAATGAAAAGCAGAAAGGCAAAGAGACAGACTCCTGCATGCACCTGACCAGGATGCACCCAGCATGCCCACCAGGGGGCAATGCTCTGCCCATCTGGGGCATTACTCCTTTGCAACTGGAGCCATTCTAACACCTGAGGCGGAGGCCTTGGAGTCATCCTTGGTGCCCATGCCAACGTTGCTCCAGTGGTGCCTTGACTGCAGGAGGGGAAGAAAGAGACAGATAGAAAGGAGAGGGAGAAGGGTGAAGAAGCAGATGGGTGCTTCTCTTGTGTGCTCTAGCTGGAAATCAAATTTGGGATGTCCACAGAGTGGGCTGATGCTCTACCACTGAACCAACTGGTCAGGGCCTATTTTATCTTTTAATTTATTTATTGTATTTAACAATGTGTGTGTGCGCGTGCACGCATATATGTGCCTGACTGGGATACTATGCACCAAGGAGACAGTGCAGGTTCATCATACTAAGTTTCTTTTCTATACATCAAGAATCTTTATTCTGAGATACAGGTGTCCATGGATGAGTTTTAGAGAGTACATGAATTCTCTAAAAGAATATGCAAAAAATGATTATCCTTATTTTCAAAAAAAAAAAAGCATTTGTAACATTCATTAGCCCCTTTGTGGGTGCCCCCAGGAGATGACCATACAGAGAAAATGGTGAACCCTGACCCTTAATTATACTTTTGACAGCAGTGTTGATATTCAGCTGCTTGGATATAACTGGTTTCAGATGCCAGTTGCCCTCCCTGGTTGCCCTGTGGCTTAACTTAAACCTCAATTTCTATAGTAGCAAAACTGAGACAGTGATACTTACCTCTAAGGCTTGTTTCAATAATGCACATCAAAAGCATCTTATAGTCTATGCTACTTTTTAGCTATTCAGTGTGAAATCCCCCACATTGATGCCTGCCCCACACACTAGCAAGACATCATTCTCATCAGAGAAGTTCAATCACAGCTGATTGAGGGATTGTCTCTGATCAAAATCTGTGTTTTCAGAGACGAGTCACATATAAAAATGATATGAAGGGTCAACATAGAAACACAATTAGTGCACATCAAATCAGAAAATGCTCCTGGTCTCCACACAATATTTCATATGTATCCGCTCACAATTCTAATATTGTTTCTGTCACTTCAGAAGTAATCTCTGCCACAAATTAATTGCATGACATTGTGATTCAGATCTCCCAAGGCATTACGAAGACTAGCTTCCCGTGTACGTGAGGTATAACTTGTGACACAAGTGCAAGTTTATTTCTCAGATGTTTTTCACAACAAATTACCATGGAGCTTAGAGTTACAAGGGCTGCTGAGAGCCACAGAAAGGTACACACATTCTAGAGGCAAATTAAATAACAAAGAATAAGTCGATCAAAATAAACTTCACAATTATTTGCTTGTTAAAGAGATCTTCATTTTTCTCAATCTATAATTGTTCTATATGTTTTAAATGTTATTAAAATATAATAAGGTAATCTATCTCACAGGTTTCAGAATAATTTACCTTCTTTAGTATTGTTTCAAGGTTTAGAAGCATGCATTTTTATCCAAGTTGTGCTTGCAAATTAAAATTTAATGATGAAATTATTGCTTATGATTCTTCATGTTTCACTTTAGCTACTATAAAATAAAATGCATACATATATGAAGAAAGCTTTGTAATATAATTCAATTATAGTTACTAAACACAGGTTGTATTGCCCATGACCATTTATTTTTCTTCAAGCCTTGGACACGGACTCTTTAATTTCATATTTGTTTTTTAACAGTATGTATAAAGATTGCACTAAAAGCTACCTCTGTCTCAACATCATAGTCATAGTTAGTTAAATATTTAATGCCACCAAACACAAGGCAGAGTATGCAATGAGCATGAACTTAACTATTAAACCAATATAATGGGTTTAGATCCCTTGAGTCCCCAGTCTGCTCTGTACTGATGCAGTTAATGCGGGAAAAGTCTCATTGAGATAGAAGTTTAAGTAGAAATCTGTCCTGCTGCATCCACTGACAAGCTTAATTCTAAATTTCTGAACCATATATGTCTTATTATTTTGCATAACTTTACTAGTTTGCAATCAAGCAGAAATATTAGATGGGGCTTTGTATAAATCTGGATAATTCTATTTTTTAGAGCAGTTATTTTTAATTGTTGTGCAGCAAGAATTTTTAAAACAAAAATACCTGACTATTTTGTCATGGGTACTGACATATTTTTTCTTAGGTTGTCAAATAAAAATATGATAACAAATAAAAATGTATGAGTCGTAAATAGAGTCACAGCTTTTTGATTATGTTGCATAAAAAGGTTGCATCTAATTGGTCATTCTTGGCACAAGAAATCCTTATAAAAAGTACAAGCACCTGCCAGCCAGGGCACACAGAAGAAGCACCCATCTGCTTCTCTACTCAACACCCCTCTCCCTGCTTCTCTCTCTCTCTCTCTCTTTCTCTCTCTTCCTCTCTATCTCTCTATCTTTCTCTTATTCCTTCATACAGCCAAGGCTCAATTCAGTGAGTTGGCCCCAGTCGCTGAGGATGACTCCATGGTCTCCACCTCAGGCACTAAAATATATGGTTCCAGTTGCAACAGAGCAAGGGCCCCAGATGGGCAGAACATCGCTCCCTAATGGACTTGCCTGGTGGATCCCAGTTGGGTGCATGCAGGAGTCTGTCTTGGCCTCCCCTCCTCTCACTAAAATAATAATAAAAAGTTTAAGAAAAGCACAGGCACCTGAATTATTAAAGTCACTTTGGAGCAAAAAGGGTAGGTAACTACTATTATTATATTTTTATAAATCAATCTAAATTACACCTCTTTTATCAGATCAGCAAAAAATAATGTATTTTTGTTGTGCCACAGAATTTTAGTAATTAGTTTGTATGCCATGAGATGAAAAAGGTTGAAAATTGCTGTTCTAGAGTGACACTGTTTAATATATTTCAAGTCTTGATGAGTTACTGTCTGATAAAAGTTTCCATTAATGATTTTCCATTAGCCCTCACATTTGTCCTTTGAAACTAGGACAATCTTTTGGCAATAGTAGCAAAATTCTGAAAGGAAGAAGCCTTTATATGAGAAATTCAGCCATTTTCTCTAGGGAATATGTCTACAAAAGTAAAACCAATGAATACAGCAAAATACTTGCAAGGTATTTTGCCTTGTGTATCACACAGTTTGCCTTAAAAAAAAAGAGAAAGAAGAAGGAGAAGGAGAAAAGAGGCCCAAATGATTTTTAAAGCTAAAATTATCGCTTTATTAGATCCAGTGCACTATTTGTATTTAGAAGAAGAGTTTATGTCTCAAAAAAGGGTATAGCACAAGTTTTATTTTTATTTTAATTGAATTTATTAGGATATCAGTAGTTAACATAATTATACAGATTTCAGATGCCCAATTCTACAACACGTCTCTGTACACTATATCGTGTATTCAGACATAAAACTGATTTGAGATCTCTATTTTTACCAATTGGGTAAAGTTGTTTAATTTTTCGGTCATTAGTTTTGTCATGTATAAAATAGAGATGATAAAGTTTCTGAATATGTTATGATTGCACAATGTGATATACAGAAGATGATTATCACAATGCTTGGCCCATTGCAATTATTAACTAACTTACAAATACAGATAATACTTTATACAATTTGAAATATCTGCCTAGGCTTTCTATTACCCCTTATTCTTAAATGTGAATCTAAGAAGCAAGCTTGATAAAATCTTTACATTTCATTTTAATGAACTCTCAAATGTTCTTGTTTCATCATGATATATCCTAATAGATGCTTAAAGGACTGTTTGTTGATATACTGCATTCGGCATTGTTAAACAAGAAACTGCTAAGCTCAACAAGGTTTTATTTTTATCCCATTTCCTCTAATATCTAGGACAACACTCGTAGCTGCAGGGCATAGTAGGGTCCAAGTGGATTTTCTGAACCATCTTCATTAACTCTCTGTTGAGACATCTGAGCTCCCACCTCCTCATCATAGGGATCTAGCACCTCAGTTTCTTCAAACCTGCTCTGCAAAAAGACTTCCCTTTCTGCCACTGACTTGACCTACTTCCTCCTTTTCTGATTTTCTGTTTCTTCCTAATCATGCCCAGTATGCTAGTGATGAAAATGCAGAGGGAGACTCTGAGAAAGTACTGTTCTGAATTTGGGGGTGGATTAGCAGACATCTCTCAGTGTAGAGAAAGACAAAGTCCAGGTGCTGGATTCCTCCTGGAAGGCATACCACACGTGGTCACTCTAGAGAAGAGGGGAAAGCAGTATTTGGGGTGGTTGATGAAAAACATCTGGCACTGAGATTACATTGGGCAGAAGTCTGTAAGAAAGGGGAGGCTTAAGAAAGTGTGAGATGCCTGACCAGGCGGTGGCTCAGTGGATAGCGCATCGGAATGGGATGTAGAACACCTAGGTCAGCTTGAGCACGGGCCCATCTGGCTTGAGCAAAAGTTCGCCAGCTTGGACCCAAGGTCACTGGCTCTCGAAAGGGGTTGCTTGGTCTGCTGAAGGCCCACAGTCAAGGCACATGTGAGAAAGCAATCAATAAACAACTAAGGTGTCGCAAATGCAACAAAAAACTAATGATTGATGCTTCTCATCTTCTCATCTCTCTCCGTTCCCGTCTGTCTCTATCTATCCCTCTCTGTGACTCTCTCTCTCTGTCCCTGTAAAAAAAAAAAAAAAAAAAAAAAAGTGTGAGATAATGCTAAGGAGGCAAAGCTAGTGGATTATAATCAAGTCAATGAATGATGAATATTGTATTTTTTAAATTTATTATGTTCTTTAGGGTGAGAACAGGCCCTCAAAGGAACTGAATCAGGCTGGACAATAAGCAGCCTGGCCACTGTCTACATCAAAACTGTTACCATCATCTTACATCACCATCACCATAATTATGTTTTCAAAAATATAGGAAAGGATATCAGTGTTACATTGAAATAATCAAATGATAGGTTAAAGCAGAACTTATTATCGTATCATCTTTACTCAGCAGGTTATTAATTGATTGGTTTTTATTGAGATATAACTCACATAATATAAAATTCACAGAACATAAATCCACCATTTTAAAATGTACAGTTCAGTGATTTTCATCCTCCCTTCCCTACCTCATGCCTTAGCAGTCTAATTCATTGTTTTCTTATGTGGCCATGTCTTGAAAACTTATGGACCTGACCTTTAGTTAATGAAGATTTACTGATCTGAAAAAAAAGTGTTTGTTTCTTAATGTTGCTGTAACAAATTATACCAAATTTAGTGCCTTAAAACAACACAAATTTATATCTTACAGTTTTGGAGGTCTTAATAAGCAAAAGTGTGCATTTATTTTGGAGACTTTAGGGGGAATTAATTTTGTTGTCTTTTCAAATTTCTAGGGGGGCACCTTCATCTTTTGCTCATAGCCCCTTCATTTTCAAAGTCAGCAGCATAACATTTTTAAATTATTCTTGGACTATGTTTCTCTTATCTCTCTTTCACTTATAATGACCCTTATGGTTACATTGGGGCCTACCCAGGTAATCCATGATTATATCTCCACCTCAAAATCTTAATAACACCTACAAAGTCTCTTTTGCCATAAAAGTACATTCACAGGTTCTGGCGATTAGAACATGGACATCTTTAGGAGAGGGTGCTGTCATTCAGCCTACAATACTGAGATTTATAATATGTTATACTACATGAATAATATTATTTCAGTGTATTTTTTATGTTAAATGCGGTTCTTCACCCATATGAAATTTTCTTGAATACTTTCCAGATTTCAAGACTATGAAATTTTAGAAGTTCTGCTTAAACTGTAGACTAGTTTCTAAGGGACTCACATTCGCCCATACTTTGTCAATGCCTTCTGAAGTGCATTCCTTTTACTGATTTCCACAAAGTAGATCTATCATATTAGTTGTGAGTTCTTCCTATGTTATAGAAAATTTAGGAGCCTGTGGGGATGGCCATCTATCTCACCGATCCCTTCTATCCTCTTCTCACTCCTATGTTCCACACCCTCTTCTTGTTCCTGACCTCTCCCTATCCTGCAATCTACAGGTTTCTCTCTTTTTATTATGCAGAGCACTTTATTTTTGAACAAATTCAATTTCCAACCTTAAAAAAATACAACAAAGCACACCAGAGCAAAGGGTCTTCATTGAAATAGTTTCTGAGTCTGTTGAAAATGGCCGTGACTATAGCTGGTAAAATGATGTTTCTTCTGATTATAAACCTAATACTATAACCTATAGAAAGATTGTAACTATAAATAATTTAAAGATACTGGTAGGTGTCTTCAGTTATTTGGAACATGTTTGATGTGAATATCTGAATAACATTTTACTTGTTGGCATTTGTCACTTATTAATTTGGTTTGCTTAAGTATTCACTATTTACCTGCCATTTTGTTAATTGAAAATCCAATAAAGAAAAACTAAACACAGGGTCTTGATTTCAATGGCTTACACTTTTGCTGATCTAATTTAGCCATTTCCATTTACATCTTTGGTTTGGTGAGTTGCCTTGTACTTGCCTGTAGATAACGGTCAAGAGAAAGTTATAGCAGCAGAAGACCTAGGGTTGGCAGTGCAATGAATGGTGTCCATTAACTTAATACCAGTTGCCTTGGACCTAGCAGTATTAAAATAAGTTTTTGTGAGGTAAAAATGATTTTCTCAATAAGCTTTAAGGCATACATCTAGCAAAATGAAATCTCAGAAATTTTGTTTTCTCTATGCATGCATAGTGTATATATGCCTCAGAAAGTTTTAAAATGTCAAGAGCTATGTCTTTCATTTATCCTCTCCACCTGGCATGTAGTAAAAGATGAAAATTAAAATACTTGTTGAGTGGTTAAATTTTAAAGCATTTAAAAATTGTACATCTATCTGTAAGTTTGTTCTTAATTATTAGCCTCTATTACTCTCTACTTATACTGACTTGTAAGTATTTTAGGGACCCTCTGTCTCCCTTACTAGACTGTGAGTTCCAAAATAGAGTGATTATTGTCTTGCATATATCTCTGTACAATCAGTGCAAAACGCAGAGCTTAGAAAAAAGGATTTGCTTATTGAGTTCTTCTGGGCTGAAATGACTGATCTTTGGAGAGTCATCTCAAGATAAGGAGTCAGTGGAAAAGACTTGGAGGTAGGAAAAGCTATGCTCAGAGTGTTGATGCAAACTGAGCTATGCCAATTCGGTCATACCCAACTCCCAGGTCCTTTTTCTGGTGGATAATGCTAGTTACCAAAAGAAGTTTCAGGAGAAAGTTAGCTAAAACTGCAATTTTTATATCAAGTTGTAATAAAAACAAGTCACACCAAATTCTTCCATACACATAAACTTTTATTAAATACATTAATTAGCAATAGAATACAAAACAGTTTATGCAAACTATATTTTAATCTCAATAAAACCATAGGGTGTTCTTAGTTCTGACCACCATCTATCATGAAAAGTTGGATGTGAACAAAGCTTGTAGTGCTCACTGGGCAATTACTAATTCTCCTGCACTCTAGGTCAAGCATAGATAGTTTTAGGATTGGGCCATGGCCACTATGCTTATCATTTAACACTCAGTTCTTACATTGTGATCATGAAAGGAGAGGGGAACCATACTAAATACCTCTAGTTTCATCAGCAAGAACTGACTTCTAATAGACATCATGCTAATCAACTAGCCCCTGATTTCATAGCAATGCAAATACATTTTTGACATTCAATTAATCAGGTCATTTACCAGTCTCAGTGATGTTGGGGAGAAGCATAAAAGTGGCCCTTGTACTTGACTCTAGAAGATGGTCTTTCTGATAAAATGCCAAGTGAACGCCACGTAATATGCTTTTTTTTTAGCTATTTATTTTATTTTATTTATTTTAGAGAGGAGACACAGAGTGAGAGAGAGAGAGAGAGAGAGAGAGAGAGAGAGAGAGAGAGAAAGAGAGAAAGGAGGGAGGAGCTGGAAGCATCAACTCCCATATGTGCCTTGACCAAACCAATGCAGGGTTTTGAACTGGCGACCTCAGTGTTCCCAGGTCGACGGCTTTATCCACTGCGCCACCACAGGTCAGGCGGAATATGCTTTTTGATTAAATAACTGAGCTTTAGATTTAACAAACACCCTCCTGATATCACACCATTAATGTTAAATTACATATGTGTGTGTGTGTGTGTGTGTGTGTGTGTGTGTGTTAAAATCAACTTTACTGTACTCTCTTCTCTTCCAGGAGCCACTAGGGTTTATGAGTTAGGTGGTTTTACTATGTTCTCCAGAGACAATCCGTCTTGCGGAAAGTTTTCTCTCTAATCCATTTAAAATGTACTTTTTATTATTCTTTTATTCAAAAATTATTTGTAGAAATTTGGCATAAAATAACTCAGGTTTATGTATTCAATATACTACAATAGTAGATCTTTTCATGTGATATTTTTTTTTTACAAGTGATTTTTAAACTAATCCAGAGAAAAGATAAATTTTATTTTCATTTGTTCATTCATTTCACAAATATGTAACAACATTAAGCTGGGTTCTTTTTACTCTTTTGTGTTTTAATGCCCACCTATAACTGAGCTCAGGACACAGAGCATACAGGGTAAATATTGATTGATTGAAAAAATATGCCATTATGAGGCCTCCATTATTGAAGTTCGCAAGTTTCTTTTCCTAATTTCAAAATGCCTTTTTCATTTCAGATCACCTCAGGTAGCTGTCTCACAGCGTCTGTCTCATCGATTCTCACTGCATGGAGGAGAACAAGCTGCCAGCTCTGGTATGTCTTCCAGTACCCAAACGTACCACTCAAAATTAAATACATATAATGCACTTCAGAGTGTAACTTTAAAAATATTCTTATGATAGAACTTTAGGCAACTGATTTTAGAAATTACTAGAAGTAAGGGACCATTTCTTTTGTGGAAAAGAAACTATTTATACAAGTACTTGTTAAAGCTTCTACATTGCAATTTACTCCACCTAATAATTACGCCATCAACACACATTCTGTCTAAATGTCTTCAGTCACAGTCCTGCTAATGTAATCTGGGTGTTCATTGTTCTTCTGTTTGATATGCACTGGAAGCTCACAGAATCTTACTTTAATCAGTATTTGAATGCATTGTCTGTTGAAATAAAAGTAACAATGATTAGTAGGGCAGATGTTTCCCTTGAATGTGAAAATGGAGGGGTTAAAACCACACATTAAATTGAATACTAGTCTTTGCAGGCATTTCTCAAGATGATGAGATACACATTCTTGTGAAGTGGATATTAGATAGTAGTTTACTTACAAAGGCCTGCGAAATTTGGAAATTGCTGCACTGTCCACTTTGGAGACCAGATACAGAACTGTAATATGTTGGTAAAATAAAATACCAATTGCCTTTATGGGTGGTGATTTTGACAGAGACTGGGAGAAATGTGGCAAGGGAAAACCAAACACAATTTCATGTCAAGTGCATTGGAGCATCAGTATACTGACAGATTAGAAGAGTCTATGACTGAGCCCTGGCCGGCTAGCTCCGTGGTAGAGTGTCGTCCTAGCGTGTGAAAGTCCTGGGTTCGATTCCCAGTCAGGGCACACAGGAAAAGCACTCATTTGCTCCTCCACTCTTCCCCCTCTACTTTCTCTCTGTCTCTCTCTTCCCCTCCTGTAGCCAAGGCTCTATTGGAGCAAAGTTGGCCTGGGTGCTGAGGATGGCTCCATGGCCTCTGCCTCAGGCTCTAGTTGCAGTGGAGCAATGCCCCAGATGGGCAGAGCATCGGCCCCTGGTGGGCATGCTGGCTGGATCCTGGTCGGATGCATGCGGAGTCTGTCTCTCTGCCTCCCTGCTCCTCACTTCAGAAAAATACAAAAAAAAAAAAAAATTAAAATAGAGTTTATAACTGGGTTATCGTTATCATTAAGTATTCTTATTAACATTAGAAATTTCACTGCTTGTTGGCTGAAAATTCTAGAAAACCAGTTCTTTATGACAGTTGTCAAAATATATAGATTTTTTAGGCATTCACTGATTTCTTTCCTTTTGGTCATATTTGTCTTTTGGTTCTTCACATGTTTCTTAGTATTTTTTCTTGGGATTTCTAATTTATGAGATCATAAAAAAATTTAAAATATCAGTCAGTGACCAGACATTTATTTCACAGTTGAGGAAAGAGAGAATTGAGGCCAATATGACTCCCATTTTTTTGTTCGTTTGATTGTAAAAAACAGTATTATAATTTACATATTTATTTAAATTTTATAGTAATCTGCTCGCTTTGACCTTCACAAACACTTGCTGAGACTAGGAAATGAATGAAGCTGCAGAATACAGTCATACTGGCTGAACTGGGTGGGGGTGGTTGTCTAGATATCTAATGTCTCAAAGAAGAACAGGGTCAAGCTTAAAACTTCAACATTTACGATGCAAGTTATAATTTCAAGAGTAATATTATATGATTTTATGACTACAATAGTCTTAATCATCAGGCTGATTTAGAGTGGCCCTCCGTTTTAAAATTTTTATTTATCTTTGTCTGAATTGCTTAAGCAGTTATCAAGAAGATGCAGAAGTGCCTCTGGGTTATAATCATTCCTCTGACTGCAGAGCAATTCAGATTTTTTACAAAATCACTATCTGGGTCTATATAGATTATGGGTCTCAAGTCTAATGTGTTCCTTAAAGCTTTAATCCCACAGAATAAAGAGGTTCAAAGTGAGCATCTTTAGAATTAAAACTCATGTAGTTATAAGTCTACTGGTGGAGAAGTTCGCTCTACAGTGGGATATCTGTTTCATGATGCCTTCCTTACTTCACTTTTTACCCCTGGCCCCCCTTACTTATCACTATTTTTGACCAAAGTATTTATTCAACATATGCTTTTGTTTGTTTCAATTTCATTAAATTAGGCTAAAACTTTTTGGCCAAGCTCACATTTAAAAACTCAAACAATAATAAAAATAAAGAGTTTCATAACCATAAGACTGCCTCCATGACTCTAAGCAGACCAACCAACCCCTTCTCCTTTCTACTCCTTAGCTGAAAGGCCTCTGTAGGAAGAAGGCTTGCTGCTCTCAAAAGGATAGAGTATCTTTGTTTTTTCTTTCTTTTCTTTTCTTTTTTTTTTTTTTTTTTGGTATCAAAGTGATACCAGGTGTAGATATATCTATCTATATATATTTTTATTGTCCTGTCTGATAACCATTTGGACACTTGATCTTTTGAATTGCATAAATAGAGCAAAAACTTTAGAGACAAGTAAACTTAATATTATACCTCACCCTTATATTTCACTAGCTATAATTCAGGAGAAAGTAAATTAATTTCTCTTTGTAATAGTAGCTACATTTGCAGCTGGGAAACAACGTTATTTTCTAAAAGTGTCTTTTTTCCCCACAAGGATTTAACCAGTTTATACATTTCAAACACTTAATATATAGGTAGCACAGAACAAGCATTAAAAAATGTTGACTGTATAATAGAATTGCTTCAACTATTAATCAGTGATATATGTCATGTATGTAGAGACAGTCATCATGTGCAGTAAAAATGGCTTATATGTTTACAAATAATTGGGATACAAAACAATCTTGACACTAAAATACACTGAAAACAGCTTGAAGCTTAAAGATGTAGAGTGTCTTAGTTTCATTATTATAAACACAGAAATCTAGAAGAACAGAATGTTCTATATATGGAGTTCAATATCTGAGATAGCAAATGTAAAAGTACCATGGATATCACCTAGCCCAGAAAGTTTGTTTGGAAAAATTTTATTTGATTTGGTTTGGTTTGGTATCTTATGTAGAATTACACTATATACATATACAAGTTGCATAAGGAGATCTGATTGATTTGGGAATGGGAGAGGCTCAGATTCTTGTCTGTTCAACTCACCCATAAACAACGTCCCTGGATTTACTCTGAACCCCCCACCTCCCAATGCTTAGAGTATACAATTAAAAACCACTGACTCGCTCTAGTTCTTTTAATTTTAGAATGGAGAAATTGCAGCAAAGGTTAGTGAAGTAACACATATACGGTCACACAATGAGAGAAGCACAAGTCTAGGTATGCTGACTTCCATCTATTGGATCATGTTGACTCTCTGCAGAATACATTTAAAGTTTAGCCCAGCAACATGGTTGTGGCATGTGTTCTTCACTCTCTTTTAGCCAATCAACATTTTGGTGGTTGCACATCGTTAGAGCAGCAGTTCCCAAAGTATGTTCCTTATTCACCAGCATTAGCATACCTTTTTAGAATTTGAAATTTCTGGGCCTACCCAGACCATCTGAATCAACGTCTCTGGTGGTGAGGTTAGCAAATTATGGATTTAAAGCTCTCGAGGGGATTCTAACATTTGTTAATATTTGAAAACCTCTGTAGTAAGGAAATTCTTTGGGAATTATTTTCATTTGTAAAATAATTTTAATTACATGGCTTACCAACCAATGGGTAAAAATACATAAAATTTTATAAAAATGAGATGAGAGAGGGAAGAATAAAACTCAGGTTTGCTGATTACCTGCATATAGCAAACAGTCTTTGATTTCTTATTTTTCTTATTTAACTCTTATAGCAACATTCTACTTTGTGTGTTATTTACACTGCAGAAAAATTTTTTTTTCATTTTTTGTTGTATAAGGTTTTAGAACTGCTTCTATATATATCTGCATCGCTGATTCCAAATCTAAAATTTGTTTTTTTGGAGTATGCTCTAGCTGTTATGCAATTTTAATTTATTTTTGTTACAGTTAATGACATGCATTGGTTTTTAAATTGGAGTTCAAGGGCAAAGACTCTTGGATTGAACACAACCACAAAGCAATTAATGTTTAACATCACTTTTACATAATTGTAGTTGTTTTTAGATGTAAAAAATATTATCTGATAAAAACACCCTCTTATTTTGTTTTAAGATTGAATCATGGCTTCTTAGAGTAGGTATAATGTAAGAATAGTCCTGACACCTTCTGTTATATATGTGCCTGTTACACACTTCAACGTCAAAGATGCAATATTTTATAATTTGTGACACGTGCATATATTACCTATTTTCAAGTTCCCCTTGGTGATCAAGACAAGAATTGGACTCCTCATATTGTGTGTCATAATAGTGAGAAAATGCTTCATAACTGGACAAAAGGAAAATGCACTAACTGTTATTTCTGTTTGATCCATACAAAGGGCATAGGCAAGAAAAATGACATATGAAAGCATATCCTAATATTCCTTCAGCAATATGACCTATCCCACACTCTTAGACACTCCCGGTTTCAGTTTTCAATGGTGTTATTTCGTCTAAGGATGAAGAAAGTGAACATGGTGATTAAGTACATTTTGATAAGATGCATGAGGAAATGGTTGTAGAATCTGAAGGGTCTTCTTCTGCTGCCAAGCAGTCATTAACCCCTCAGCAGTTTAGCCAACCCAAATTGAATGATTTAGTAAGAGATTTGGGCCTATCAAAGTAAGCAGCTGAGTTCTTAGCCTCCAGGCTTTAAGAAAAGAATGTACTTCATCAGTCAGCTAAAGTATCCTGTTTCAGGAAGCATGAACAAATTTTTGTGGACTTGTTTTCGAAGACAAACACTTTGTTTACTGTCATGATATCAGTAGTCTTTTCAGCCACCTAGGTATTACCACTTATAGTCCAACAGAATGGTGGCTATTTCCTAGCAGCTCTAAATGGAGTCTGAAATGTGTTTTCCTACACAATGGTAATGTTTATGCAGCGGTTCCATTTGGTTATTCAACTCATCTGTGAGATTATAATGACATAAAAACTGTCCTTGACTTTCTGAAGTATGAGGATCATAACTGGATCATTTGTGTGGATCTTAAAATGGTAAATTTTCTTCTAGGACAACAGAGAGGTTTCACATAGTATCCATGCTTTCTGTGTTTTGGGGACAGCAGAGTTCGGGAGAAACACTAGACACAGAAGGAGTGGACGAAATGTGAAGCTCTGGAAGTAGGGATGCAAAATATTGTGAATGAACCTGTAGTTAATCGAGACAGAATCATTTTCCCCCACTTCACATCAAACTTGGCTTAATGAAGCAGTTTGTTCAGGCTTTGAATAGAGAAGGTGAATGCTTTCAACATATAATTTCTGCTTTTTCTGCCTTGACTTTCGAGAAGATAAAAGCAGGTGTATTTGATGGACCTCAAATTCAAACCCTCATACGTGTTGAAAAATTTGCCAGAAAGATGAATAAGGAGGAGAAAGCAGCATGGCAGTCTTTGTGACAGTTGCAAAGAACTTCCTTGGCAACAAAAAAAAACAGAAAACTATGAACTTTTGGTTCAAAGGATGCTGTTGGCTTTCCACGACATTGGATGTAACATGTGAATTAAGATTCACTTCCTGAACTGTCACCTTGAGCAGTTTACCAAAAATCCTGGAGCTGTTAGTGATGAGCAGACTACTGCTGGAGCATCCTTCAGCAGATGCAAATTTGCTGGAGGACTAAACAAGATTGTCCTCAACAAGTACACAAATGCAAGAGCTACAAATGCAAATTTTTGCCTGAATAGAATTTAAATAAGTTTTGTGCAAATTTTAAGATTAAAATAAGTGTTTTAATATGTTCTATTTGAAAATTGTGGAAAAATTCTGATGCAATCATATCTTTTAGAGTATTAGTGTATTTGTTGCATTATATAAATTATTATATTTTTACAAAGTTGATGCCCAAGAAGACATTCTACTTCATTATGTTAAACTAAATGTTGAATATTTTACAATAAGATGAAAACCTAAAATCTTGAATTGCAAAAGAACTGTAGCTTACAGAGCAAAACTAAAGTCAGATTTGAGATCAGCACACTGGAATTAGGTAAGAACAAGTGTTTTTGTGGATGGAGCAAAAATTTTGTTCCCTAGTGTTATCTGAACTCTTATGGGAAATCAGATTCAGTATATAAAATAACATCTCAAATCTTTCAGCAGGAAGTTGCTGAGCCAGGTTGATTCCAAAGCATTAAATCTTCTGATTATGAATTGAAACCTACTAGGCTTCACACATACTTTGGGTAGAATATCTACAACTCCAGGGGGAAATCCATTCATTTGATGTTTATTATCTTTATGGAGTGCTTTAATATTGGTTATAATTGGGATGTAATATACCTTTCCCCTGATGTTACATGGAAACAGTGATTTGTCATTTTGTCATGACTATGCCTTTTCATTCCACTTAATTTGACTATTAATCTCCAAATTTTTATGTACTTGTCTTACTATGACAAGCTAATATATATATATATATATATATATATATATATATATATATATATGTTTTCAATCTTTTTATACTTGAGTACAGGTAAAAATAGGGGAATATTTTGGGGCCAGCTAAGACAGAAATCACCCTGACATAAGCAAATTCAACTAAGGTCATTGATTCTATAGTCTTCATAAAACATCAGGGTGGTTAACTCTTTCACAACTTGTATGAAATTTTTGGCAGACCTGTCTGCAAACAACTGGTTGAAAAACACTGTATATATGTGTGTGTGTATTCTTTATTCTTTTTTATTCTCTATCATTGTATGTAAGATTTAAATGTAGCTCCAGTGTGTCCTGTGTTGGGGCATCTAAAATTTTTCTGAAAATAAATCATCACCTTAGATATTATGCAAATAAAATTATGTAAGTATTATGTAAATGTAATTACATATACAAGTAATTACAGGCATATGCACTGCAAACTTTAGAACTATAATACAAGAAATTATAAGAGAGAATAATTATATACCATGTTTTCTAAAGATTAAACATCTATAAGAAATTCATAAATTTTTATATCTGAAAGACATTAAATATATTATTGTGTTCTGCAGAAGGTGTAGTAAATATGGTCTGATTAGGGGAATGGAGAATGAGGAGGCCTTGTGAACTTGAAGGATGTTTCTGTTTGGAAGCATCTCAGTTCTATAGCTGATAAGATTATGTGTCAATTACAGGCTTTGCTGATCTCTACTTGAGTCTAGTTTTCAATGGCCAGGGAAGAAAATTTATTTTGCCCCATCCACAGTCTGGGTACTGACTATAAGAATATCAGCCATATAGTCTAGTATGTGGGAAAGTTCTGGAAGACTGAACTTGACTGGACATGTTGTACCAAAGACTGACAAAACAAATGCAATCTATAGAAATAAATATACAGAGTTCAACAAGGAGGTGGGTACAATCTTAGCATTTGAGGATGTGTATCAAATATTGTATCTGAAGGATAATATGGAATGTGCATATAGAAAAAAAGACCAGAAGTTAGAAGTTAATAATATCAGATTTAGAAGCAAACAAAGTAGAAAGTTCACATACTCAATTTTATTAGATATGACTAAATGTTTGAGAACTAGATCAGCTAACTTTGAAATTCAGGGCTCTGAGAACACTTTTTCTTTCCCTAGAACCAAGGTAGTAGTAAATCACTTGTCACTTACATAGTCTATCCAGGGCCAAGGTCTATTCATTTTTCTAAGTAAATGTCTCTCAGATTTCTTTTCTTTTCTGTAGCTTCACTGCTATTACCATACTCCATGCCACCATCATCTCTTGACTGAATGACTGCAATTGCCTCCCAAATGGTTGCCTCACTGCCACTTTTTCTCTCCACAACCTGTTTTCCATATTGCAGCCAGAGTGATTAATCCTCCAATCACTCCCCATTGCTTTTTATATTAAGTTCTTAACATGATCTACAAGACTCTGTACGCTATTGTCCCCGTTTGCGTCTGCAGCCTTATGTGACGATTCTCTCACGTCTGCTCTCTTGGCAACCCAGGACTGTGGGTTTTCAGTCCCTCTGGGTGCCATACCTTTTAAGGTTTATTCTGCATAGAAAGCTTTCTTCGGTGCCCTTTTCTCTTTTAAATTCTGTAAGTCTCAGTTCAAATATTGTTTCACTAGGAAACTCTTCATTAGCAACTTATCCCTGAAAGAAACACACACACACACACACACACACGCACGCACGCACGCACCACAACTACACACTCTTGGGTTTGGTTCCCTAATATATTTCTCAAGTTCTCAGGTTTGTCCTTCATAGCACTAGATGTTTGCAATTATATATTTGAGTGTGAATTTGAATAAATGGCTGGTCCTCCCACTAAACTAAATCTATATAAAAGCAGAAACCACATCTCCTTTTTTTAAAAAAATATTTATTGACTTTAGAGAGAGAGGAAGAGAGAGAGAGCAAGAAAGAGAGGCATTAATCTGTTCTTATATGTGCCTGACAGCAATAAAACCCACAACCTTTTGTGTATAGGGACTGCGCTCTAGCCTACCGAGCTGAGCTATCCAAACAGGGCACATCTCTTTTGATTATTGCTGTACCCCAGAACTTAGACTAGGGACTGGTACAAATTTTTTGCTATACAACTCTTCTTAGATATGAAACCAAAAGTATAAGTAATAAAAACACCCAGATAAATTGAACATCACAAAAATAAAAACTTTTGTATTATAAATAATGTTGCCAATAAAGTGAAAAAAAACTCACTGAATTAGACAAAATATTTATAGATTATGTAGCTAATATGAGACTTGCATACAGAGTGTATAAATAACCATTACAGTTCAATAATGAAAATATGAATAAACTTCGCAAATGGGTAAAGAATACAAATAGATATTCCACCAACAATGATATATAAATGATCAATAAGCACATAATAAAATGCACAATATTACCTGATAAGGAAATGCAAATCAAAACCACAATATGCTTGGCCTGTGGTGTTGCAGTGGATAGAGCACTGACCTGGAATGCTGAGGTCACCAGTTCAAAACCCTGAGCTTAAAAAAAAACAACCCTGAGCTTGCCTGATCAAGGCACATACGATACACAACCAATGAACAGCTAGAGTGAAACAACTACATCTCATCCCCCCCAGCTAAATCAATAAATAAAATCTAAAAAAAAAAACCTCAAAAAAACTGTGAGATACCATAAATTGAAATGAACTTGAAATGACAACAGTTTTTTACAAAAGAAATACAATGTAATGTTACTTCATGCCCCCTCAGCTGACTACAATAAAATTTAAGGATAATAACAAGTGTTGACAAGAATATGTACAAACTAGAATCCTCATACATTGCTGATAGAAATGTAGAATGGTACAGCAGTTTTGGCAGTGTTTGGCAGATAAAATATATTATGCTCACTTTGTTAAAGATGGCGCTGCCCACATGGAAGCCCATCACCAGATAATAATGTTAATTGCCCTTCTTGCTTGGGATGGGCATGATTATATTAATGTGTGTTGGGGACAGGCTGTAAGCAGGCTGGGTCATTATAGCCTAAGGCTTAGTTTTAAAACTAAGCTTTTCCCCACACCCTTGACTGATTGCGTGATGTGGGGTGGTGCACTCTCATGAGGAATCCTCCCATTATGCCTCAGATAAGTGACTTTGTATCAGAGACTTTCTTGTTTGTAGATTGTATTAAAGGTTTTGATTTCTATACTATAAAATGGGGGCAGAGTGGGAGCTTGCTCTCTTGGTATCTGAGATTAGCATTAGGGAGGAGAGCAGAGAAAGGCCACATGGAGGAAGCCAGGATAAGCAGCCAAGATGGTGGAGCACTGAGGGAGAAGCCAGTTTGTGCAGAGTTTGTGCAGAGAGAAGGACATGAGGTACAGGGGTGAATACGTCTGGTGAGCTAGAAACCTTTGATTCTAGGAAACTCGGATAAGTCAGTAGCTTTGTGAGCACTGAAAGAGTGGGTTTTGGAGCCCAGTGTGTGTTTTTCCTTGCCCACCTGTGCAAGCTAGGATTAAAGCTAATGACCCACCAGTTCATGGGTCCGTTTTTTCATTACTGTCTGTTTGAATCCAATGCAAACCTCACAGGACAAGTGGCTGTAATGGTGGCGTGGCTAGTGGCTTTACAGGCAGCTCTTCAAAACGTTAAACATTCCATGATATAGACTCTTAGAAATTTTACTCCTACTTACATACCCAAGATGATTCAAAACATGCCTTAACTATACACAAGCATTCATTAAAGCAGTGCTCATAATGACCAGAAGTAGAAACAACCCAAATTCTCATCAACTGGTGAATGGATAAACAAAATGTGGTATATTTGTACAGTGTAATATTATTCAGCGATAAGAAGGAATGAATCACTGATACATGCTACCACATGGAGGAAACTTGCAAACATTATGCTAAGTGAAATAAGACATGCATAAAAGACCAATAATCATCATAATTTATTTATATGAAATTGCTATAATAAATAGATCAATATACAGACAGAATATAGATTAGTGTTTACCTAAGAGTAAATAGAGAAAGAATTGAGAGTAAATAGGGGGTGACTGAACCTGACCAGGCGATGGTGCAGTGGATAGGGCATAGGACTGGGACTTGGAAGACATAGGTTCGAAACCCCTAGGTCGCTTGCTTGAGAGCAGGCTCATCTGGTTTGAGCAAGGCTCACCAGCTTGAGTCCAAGGTCACTGGCTTGAGCAATGGGTCACTCGGTCTGCTGTAGCTCCCCAGTCAAGGCACATATGGGAAAGTAATCAGAAACAAATAAGGTGCTGCAACAGAGAATTGATGTTTCTCATCTCTCTCCTTTCTGTTTGTCCCTATCTGCCCCTCTCTCTGTCTCTGTCACAAAAAAAAAAAAAAAAAATAGGGGGTGACTAATAATGAATACAGGGTTTCTTTTTACTTTTTTTTTTAGCACTAAAAGGTTATAACATTAGATTGTGGTGATAATAGCAGAACTTTGTTAATAAAACTAAACATCATTGGTTACATACTTTAAAAAGATGAATTGTATCATATGATAAGAATTACAGTTCATTGAATCCATTAACATTTTTAAAGTCATAACATGAAAAAACAAGTTTTTATTTACATTTAATGAAGGGTACAGTGTTTTCTCTAAAAGATCAATAACTATTACACACACACACACACACACACACATACACACACACACACACAACTAAGGCAAAGCACCAGAAATGGTAACTACACTGGTAAATATAAAAAGTCTTATATTTAAAATGTTTTTAAAAGATAATTGTTTAAAGCAAAAATATTAATACTATATTGTGAATTTTTTAACATACATAGACATAGGATGTATCAAAATAATAGTGGAAGGTCAAGGGGAAGAAATGGAAATATACTATTGTAAGGGTTTTTTTTTTTTTTACTATACATAAAGTGTTATCATAGCACTTGAAGGCAGACTGTCATAAGTCAAAGATGTATATTATAAAGTCTAAAACAACTATTAAAATAGTAAAAAGAAGGTATAAAAAGAAAGGAAAAAGCTACAAGCAATATACAGAAATAATGGGTTTTTAAAAAGGTATGATGGTAGATTTAAAGCTGACTCTTTGAATAATTTTATTAAATATATGTGTTGGGCAGATAAAATATATTATGCTCACTTTGTTAAAGATGGCGCTGCCCACATGGAAGTTCGTTGATATTAATGTGTGTTCTGGAACAGGCTGTGGGCAGGCCGGGTCATTATGGCCTAAGGCTTGGTTTTAAGAGTAAGCTCTTCTCCACACCCTTGACTGATTGGATGATGTAGGGTGGTGCACTCTCTTGAGGAATCCCATTATGCCTCAGATGGGTGGCTTTGTATCAGAGACTTTCTTGAATGTATAATTGGATTAAAGGTTTGGATTATCTATGCTATAAAGTGGGCGGACCGGTAGCTAGATCTCTCTCTCTTGGTTCCTGAGTTCCTGAGGTTAGTATTAGAGAGGAGAGCAGATTAAGGCCATGTGGAGGAGAAGTAGCCGAGATAGCTGAATGCTGAGAAAGAAGCCAGTTTGTTAAGAGTCTGTGCAGGAGGAGATGGGAAACAGAGGTGAATAAGTCTGGTGAGCTAGAAACCTTTGATTCTAGGAAACTCGGATAAGTCAGTAAGTAGCTTTGTGAGCACTGAATGTGTGGGTTTTGGAGCCCAGTGTGTGTTTTTGCTTGCCTGCCGGGTGCAAGCTAGAATTAAAGCTGATGGCTCACCAGTTCGTGGCTCCAGTGTTTTATTGCCAACTGTTCGAATCCAATGTGAACCTGCGTGGGTCAGGCTGCTGTGATGGTGGCCTCGACTACTGGCTTTACATTTGGCGTAGTCCGTGGCAGGATTCGATACAGTTCGGCATGGAGCCACCACCACCTTTGAGTGGTGGAGTAGAGGACTGGTTGCTGTTTTGGTTTCCCATAGCTGTTTTTGGGGGGACTGTAGGCTGGCTGACTTTTACAGTCATGCGTGAGGAAAACCGAGAGCTCTATGGAAGAGGCTGCCCAGGACCTGCAGGCTGAGCAGCGGAAGGAGCTGGAGGAAACGTGGGAGAAACAGATGTTGACCCTGGAGCTGAAGGAAGCGCTGGAGAAGGAGGCTGACCAGGTTTGCGAGATTCTCCTGGAAATGGAGCAGACGCTGGAGAAGGAATCACAGGTTCGTGAGTTGGAGATTGCCCTGGATGTTATGGAGAGCCAGCAGCGGCATGAGGCCAGGCCTGAGGCCGAGACCAGGGTTGAGGCCGGGGTTGGAGCTGCAAGGCCTGCTGAGCGGAAGGCAGCAGTGGCCCAGAGATCAAGCCCAGCAGCAGGGGGCTCGAGCCCGGTGTTGGGAACTGATGTTTCCAGTTCCTCTTTGGAGGATGAGGAGAATTGGTCTGGAATTGTGATCCGCAGTCTCCAGAAGGTGAGAGCCCAGCAGCAAGGAGTAGCTACGCTGCCGGTAGGTCTGCGATTTTGGGACATAGGGGTGGATGCCATCATGCTCCCCAGAGCAGAGATGGAAATTCTGACTGCCATGGCCACGTGCTCCTTTTTGGGACAGTGTGAGACTTGCCATGATGGCAGGAATGAGGGGGGAGGCTAAAGCCCTATGTGTGTGGACTGATTTCCTGGACCATGACCCGATGGGCACAAGCTCCTTTGTTGAATGGACTTATGGATTTTGGACAATGTGAAATACCCTGATGGGGGTGGGGGTGGCTTTGCTGGAGGCCCTCCTGCCCCGGTGGTGGTGCTTTTCCCATGGCTAGAAAGAAGGCCGAGGACATTTTGCACTTTTGGCAAAGTACATAGAGACTGGTGAAATGTGTGTACCTTTGTAATTTTTGAAATTGTATGATTTGTCATGTTGTAATTTGTGCAATGTACTTAATTTCTTTGTATAAGAATGCTGGTGGTATAGATTGTGGGTAGTAAAGTGAGCATAAGGGTGGATTGTTGGGCAGATAAAATATATTATGCTCACTTTGTTAAAGATGGCGCTGCCCACATGGAAGTTCGTTGATATTAATGTGTGTTCTGGAACAGGCTGTGGGCAGGCCGGGTCATTATGGCCTAAGGCTTGGTTTTAAGAGTAAGCTCTTCTCCACACCCTTGACTGATTGGATGATGTAGGGTGGTGCACTCTCTTGAGGAATCCCATTATGCCTCAGATGGGTGGCTTTGTATCAGAGACTTTCTTGAATGTATAATTGGATTAAAGGTTTGGATTATCTATGCTATAAAGTGGGCGGACCGGTAGCTAGATCTCTCTCTCTTGGTTCCTGAGTTCCTGAGGTTAGTATTAGAGAGGAGAGCAGATTAAGGCCATGTGGAGGAGAAGTAGCCGAGATAGCTGAATGCTGAGAAAGAAGCCAGTTTGTTAAGAGTCTGTGCAGGAGGAGATGGGAAACAGAGGTGAATAAGTCTGGTGAGCTAGAAACCTTTGATTCTAGGAAACTCGGATAAGTCAGTAAGTAGCTTTGTGAGCACTGAATGTGTGGGTTTTGGAGCCCAGTGTGTGTTTTTGCTTGCCTGCCGGGTGCAAGCTAGAATTAAAGCTGATGGCTCACCAGTTCGTGGCTCCAGTGTTTTATTGCCAACTGTTCGAATCCAATGTGAACCTGCGTGGGTCAGGCTGCTGTGATGGTGGCCTCGACTACTGGCTTTACATTTGGCGTAGTCCGTGGCAGGATTCGATACAGTTCGGCATGGAGCCACCACCACCTTTGAGTGGTGGAGTAGAGGACTGGTTGCTGTTTTGGTTTCCCATAGCTGTTTTTGGGGGGACTGTAGGCTGGCTGACTTTTACAGTCATGCGTGAGGAAAACCGAGAGCTCTATGGAAGAGGCTGCCCAGGACCTGCAGGCTGAGCAGCGGAAGGAGCTGGAGGAAACGTGGGAGAAACAGATGTTGACCCTGGAGCTGAAGGAAGCGCTGGAGAAGGAGGCTGACCAGGTTTGCGAGATTCTCCTGGAAATGGAGCAGACGCTGGAGAAGGAATCACAGGTTCGTGAGTTGGAGATTGCCCTGGATGTTATGGAGAGCCAGCAGCGGCATGAGGCCAGGCCTGAGGCCGAGACCAGGGTTGAGGCCGGGGTTGGAGCTGCAAGGCCTGCTGAGCGGAAGGCAGCAGTGGCCCAGAGATCAAGCCCAGCAGCAGGGGGCTCGAGCCCGGTGTTGGGAACTGATGTTTCCAGTTCCTCTTTGGAGGATGAGGAGAATTGGTCTGGAATTGTGATCCGCAGTCTCCAGAAGGTGAGAGCCCAGCAGCAAGGAGTAGCTACGCTGCCGGTAGGTCTGCGATTTTGGGACATAGGGGTGGATGCCATCATGCTCCCCAGAGCAGAGATGGAAATTCTGACTGCCATGGCCACGTGCTCCTTTTTGGGACAGTGTGAGACTTGCCATGATGGCAGGAATGAGGGGGGAGGCTAAAGCCCTATGTGTGTGGACTGATTTCCTGGACCATGACCCGATGGGCACAAGCTCCTTTGTTGAATGGACTTATGGATTTTGGACAATGTGAAATACCCTGATGGGGGTGGGGGTGGCTTTGCTGGAGGCCCTCCTGCCCCGGTGGTGGTGCTTTTCCCATGGCTAGAAAGAAGGCCGAGGACATTTTGCACTTTTGGCAAAGTACATAGAGACTGGTGAAATGTGTGTACCTTTGTAATTTTTGAAATTGTATGATTTGTCATGTTGTAATTTGTGCAATGTACTTAATTTCTTTGTATAAGAATGCTGGTGGTATAGATTGTGGGTAGTAAAGTGAGCATAAGGGTGGATTGTTGGGCAGATAAAATATATTATGCTCACTTTGTTAAAGATGGCGCTGCCCACATGGAAGTTTGTTGATATTAATGTGTGTTCTGGAACAGGCTGTGGGCAGGCCGGGTCGTCATAGCCCAAGGCTTAGTTTAAGAGTAAGCACTTCCCCACACCCTTGACTGATTGGATGATGTAGGTGGTGCACTCTCTTGAGGAATCCCATTATGCCTCAGATGGGTGGCTTTGTATCAGAGACTTCCTTTATGTATAATGGGATTAAAGGTTTGGATTTTCTATGCTATAAACTGGGGCAGTCCGGGAGCTTGCTCTCTCTCTTGGTTCTTGGTTCCTGAGGTATTAGAGAGGAGAGCAGAGTAAGGCCACGTGAAGGCCAGGAGAAGCAGCCAAGATGGCAGAGTGCTGAGGAAGAAGCCAGTTTGTTAAGAGTTTGAGCAGGAGGAGATGGGAAACAGAGGTGAATAAGTCTGGTGAGCTGGAAAGCTTTGATGCTAGGAAACTTGGATAAGTCAGTAGCTTTGTGAGCACTGAATGAGTGGGTTTTAGATCCCAGTGTGTGGTTTTGCTTGCCCACCGGGTGCAAGCTAAAATTAAAGCTGATGGCTCACCAGTTTTTGGCTCCTGTGTTTTATTACCGACTGTTCGAATCTAATGCGAACCTGTGTGGGTCAGGCGGCTGTGATAGTGGCCGCGACTACTGGCTTTACACCAGTTCTTAGCACCATTGTTTTATTACCGACTGTCCGAATCTAATGCGAACCTGCATGGGCCAGGCGGCTCTGATGGTGGCCTTGGCCACTGGCTTTATACACCTAAACTGGAAAAAAAACATTACTATAAAACTAATCGCCCTCATGAAAACAGATGCAAAAATTCTTAAAAATTTAGCAAGTATATTTTTACAATATATAAAATGGCTTAGTGCATGATTGTTGGGCAGATAAAATATATGCTCACTTTGTCAAAGATGGTGCTGCCCACGTGAAAGCCCATGCTCAGGTGATATTAGTTGCCCTTATGCTTGGGATGGGTGTAATTATATTTTTGTGTGGGGGAGACAGGCTGTAAGCAGGCAGGGTCGTTATAGCCAAAGGCTTAGTTTTAAGACTAAGTTTTTCTCTACACCTTTGACTGATTGCATGATATAAGGTAGTGCACTCTCATGAGGAATTCCATTATGCCTCAGATAAGTGGCTTTGTATAAGAAACTCTTATTTGTAGATTAGCTTGAAGGTTTGGATTTCTACACTATAAATTGGGGTAGACCGGGAGCTTGCTCTCTCGGTTCCTGAGATTAGCATTAGAGAGGAGAGCAGAGAAAGGCCAAGTGGAGGAGGCCAAGAGAAGCAGCCAAGATGGTGGAGTGCTGAAGGAGAAGCCAGTTTGTGCAGAGTTTGTGCAGAGAGAAGGTGATGAAGAACAGAGGTGAATACGTCTGGTGAGCTAGAAACCTTTGATACTAAGAAACTCAGATAAGTCAGTAGCTTTGTGAGTACTGAATGAGTGGGTTTTGGACCCCAGTGGGTGTTTTTACTTACCCGCTGGGTGCAAGCTAGGATTAAAGATGATGGCCCATGAGTTTGAGGCTCGTTGTTTCACTACCATCTGTCCGAATGTAATGCAAACCTGCATGGGCCAGGCAACTGTGATGATGGCTGCAACTATTGGCTTTACAATGATATATACAGATAGAGTTTATTATAGAAATGCAATTTTGATTTATCAGAAAACCATATGATAATCTCAGTAGAGAAAGAAAAATTATTTGAGAAACTTTAACATACATTTCTGATAAAAGCCCGTATTAAATTTGGATAACCTGACCAGGTGGTGGAGCAGTGGATAGAGCATCGGACTGAGCCAGAGAGGACCCAGGTTGGAAACTGCTAGGTCAGCGGCTAGAGCATGTGCTCATCTGGTTTGAGCAAGGCTCACCAGATTGAGCTCAAGGTCGCTGGCTTGAGCAAGGGGTCACTCTGCTGTAACCCCCCAGTCAAGGCTCATATGAGAAAGCAATCAATTAACAACTAAGGTTTCACAACAAAGAACTGATTTTTCTCATCTCTCCCTTCCTGACTGTACCTCTCCTTTCTCTGTCTGTTTCTGTACCTGTCACAAAAATAAAAAAAATAAAAAATATATAAAATACTTGACAAGAAGATAACTTTCTTATTCTGTGAAGAGTCAGAGAGTGATGAAAGACTGAATATTCTTCCCTTTAATCGGGAATAATGATAAAAATATCTGCCCTCATAATGTGTATTTAACATATTGCTGAAGGTTATAGTACTATATAGGCAGTTTAAAAAAAGAGAGAGAATATCTAAATTGAAAGAAAAATTAAAACTGTCTTTATTTGCAGATGACATAATTGTGCATCTAGACGATGCTATGGAAGCTATAAAAAGTTTAGAGTTGAATAAATTTAGTAAGGTTGAAGGATACAATTGAAAATTGAAATTTATAAAATAGTATCAATAATGTTAAATGCTTGGGAATAATCTGACAGATGACATGTAAGATTTATACTCTGAAACATATGAAAAAATAAAAACATTACTGAAAGATCTTAAATACCAAATAAGTGGAGATGATTTGTTCCTTAATTACAAGACTCAAGATTTTAATTTTCCCCAAATTTTTCTATAGATTTGATGTAATTCCAATTAAAAAAATCCCATCAGATTTTTAGGTGAAAATTGACAAGCTAATTCTAAAATTTATATGACACTACAAAGTACCTACAATAGTCCCCCCAAAAAATTGAAAAAGAAGAGTAAAGTTGGAGGAATTATATTACCTAACTTCAAGATTTATTAAAATGCTATAGAAACAAGACAGTGTGATATGGCATAATAGTCGTATGGATCAATGGGAGAGAATAGAGATTCACAGAAAGAGATCCGTACATTTATGAACAATTGATTTTTGACAAAAGCAATTCAGGGATAAAACACAGTCTTTTCAACAAATGGTTTTGGAACAATTGGATAATCATATGCAAAATTGTGAACTTGGATTCATAACTCTCACTGTATACAAAACTAACAAATGGATCCTAGATCTAAATTAAAAAGGTGAAATTACAACTTCTATAAGAAAACGGGGAAAATTACTGTGGCCTTGGGTTAGGGAAAGTTTTCTTGCATCTGAAAGCAAGATTTATAAAAGAAAATACTCATTAATTGAATTTTGTCACAATTAAATATTTTTGCTCTTTGAAAGGCACTGCTACAAGAATATTTAAAGAGCCATGGGCTTGGAAAAAAATGTTTACATATCAAATATGTAACAACAAGTTTTATACCAGAATATATAAAGAACTCTCTAAATGTTGTGTAAGAGGCCAAACAAACCAATAATAAACAACAAAAGATTTTTACAGACACTTTATCAAAGATTGTATACAAATGGTCAATAGTATTTGCCATTCACCATTAGGGAAAGATAAATTAAAACCACAAAAGATTCCACTGCACATCTATTAGAATGTCTAAAACTAAAAAGAATAACAACACCATTTTTTAGAAAGAATGTGTAGTAACTGGTAATCTCATTTACTAATTACTGGTAGGCATGTAAAATAGTACAAAATTTTGGGAAAACATTTTGGTGATTTCTTAAGAAATTAAACATATCTTTCATTAACAGAGGCATTATATACTTAGGTATTTACTAAAGAAAAATTAAAATATACACATATACAAAGACTAAAGGTAAATTTTCATAACAAAATTATTTTAATGCCACAAAATATTAAACAACCCAAACATTTATCTTTAGGTGAATATATATCAACTGTGTCATAGCCATACAACAGAGTGATAAAATAAAAGGCAATAGAAAGGAATGAACTGATGACACATGCAGCAATATCAAATAATCTCAAGTACTTATTCTGAGATAAGCCAAATAAATAAAAGAGCACATTTTATCTGTTTTTTTTATTTATATAAAATTCTAGAAAGTGGAAACTAATCAATAGCAACAGAAAACAAACCACTCATCACTGGGAGATGGGAAGTGGGCAGGAGAGTGGAATTAAAATGGGTAAGAGGAACTTTTGAGGTGATGAATATATTCATTGTCTTAATATTGGTGATGGTTTCATGAGTATATACATCTGTTAAGGAGTATCAAGTTACACTTAAAGCACAGAGGTTTGAAAGAGAAATAGAGGCTGAGACAGGCAATGGTAGGAGCCAAAACCAGGGTAGGGCACAAACTTTCCCCAACATGCTCTGGGCTTTCAACTGTTCTTCAGGCAGCCTAAAGAAAGCCCTTGAAGGTTGTTCGCAGGGCAGTGACCTGATTTACATTTTAGCGACAAGACCAGCAGCAGTAAAGGGAGAGGACTGGCAACACACATTTGTTTTTTTCGAACATGGCAATGGGATTATAACAAATGTTCCAAATAATCTCTGCAGGATTTCCAGTGAAACCAATTAGTACCCATGTGAAGAAGAGCTGGTGGGGTTAGGGACTTATTCTGTAGCCATTAAAACAAATTGGCCCCCATTGACATACAAGCTAGTCAGTGGCAGAGCAGTAATTTAAAACCTAGCCTGTCTGATTTCAAAGCCCATGTTTCTTTCCTCTATACAAGCCTCCCCCACCTGAACGCACATCTCACTTCAAAGCCAAGTGGTGATGAAGACTCATGTAATCAAATGAGAATTTTTTGGGATTTTCTCCAAATCCAAATGTGGACAAGATGTTATGCCTGGGCCTGCTGTGATAGTTCTTAATAGGAGCTGAGCAGGCTTCATGCCGCTGAGATGTGCTGGCCCATTTATGGATTGCATTTACGCCTCTTTATTTGAAAATACAAGTTGGATTCCAAGATCATCCCCAAAGCCTCACAGTTTAAAGGTGATTCTAATGGCCATTTACTGTCTTGCATAAGGATAATGAATTCAGGAGGCCAGGTTGTTGCATGTGAACACAATGCTCCGTGTTTACTCAAGAACAGCATCTCTAATCCCACCCAGGTTAGATTGTTTCTCGGGGAAGCTGCAAGTGTAAGGAGGGTAGAAAGCAAGAGAACCAACTTAATTTAGCAGAGGAGAGGTTAAAACTTAAAATTAGCAGTTTCTTTGGAAACCTGAAAAGCAGTTCCTCCTATTTCATCCTGTTTGGAAGTCTTTGAAAGAATTTTGACATTTTGACAACCTGAAGTAGCAGTCAGTTATTCTGTGGCATATGTAGAAACCTATATGAAATTTGCCTATTTGGTTTTTCAAAACTGTTGAACAAAAACCCTCTTTGGACCTTGGCTAATAGTACTAATCAAAACTTTAATAATAGGCTTGTCATTTACCCTTTATATTATAAATTGGGTAAGTCTGAAGACTGCTTGTGCAGTTTTCACACAAAAGAATGAGCAGTGAATGTTTTAGACTTGTTACAACATCATCTCTTTTGCAGACAAGGAAGAAAGGGGAATGAAACTCGGCCTAAAGATTAAGGAATTGGTCTCAAATTTGGCTAAATTTTATTTAGGCTTAGAGAGAGAAAAGCAAGCTTAGTTCTCTCAGTCACTCATTAGTTCTCATTCCTTTATTTCTTGAGCCTAATGTGCAGGAAGCAGCACAGCAAGGACACCGTGTGAACAGCTTGGACTCTGTCTTGTTGTTTGTGGTGCTCACAGTGGAGATTAATAGAGTAGAGGGATTAAAACACGTCTTGGCTTTGACAACACTAAATTCAATTTCTGGCTTTCCTCACACTGCCGATGATAAACTTCTTTACATTTCAAAGTATTTTTTTTCGTCTTTGGAATTAATTATACAGTAGTACATTCTTCAACAATTTCAAGGGTGAACAACTAAGGAGCTGCAATGAAGAATTGATGCTTCTCATCTCTCTTCCTGTCTGTCTGTCCCTCTCTCTCCATTTCTCTGACTCTCTCTGTCTCTGTCAAAAAAGGAATTTCAGGGGGAATCACATGATATCGTGTACCCAAACCACTTTTAACCTAGCAATCAGCACTGTGTCTTATCATCATACTTTGCAAGTTACCGGGGAATAGTTGCATATACCGTGCAGAGTAGGGGGAGCATCTGTGGGCCAGGGACTTTGCATGTGCTATCTCACTGAGCCTTCATAACAATGCTCTATTATTTTCACTTTGCCAGTGAAGAAACTGAGGCGCAAAACATTTAAGAAACTTTCTTAAGATCATTTAATTAAAGTGACAGTGTCAGGACATGAATCAAGCCCCCTCTGGTGCCCAAACCTATGTGTTTTTCACTTAGCAGTGCAGTTTTCTAAGGTAAAATTTCAAAAAAGAATCAAAAACCTTGAGAAATATTTGGTACAGTTCTAACTACTAACAGATCTGTTTACTTATATTGGTATCCACATATAAAATCAACTTGTAAAGGCAAATGTAATTTTTGTAATTCAACAACATGATTTTCCAGAGAATTTTCCAATAAATATATCCTTTTTTTTCCTCATCAGCATTTATATGAATGAGTTTTGGTTGAATTTTTCAGCTATGTTTATGATCGGGGTCCCCAAACTACAGACTGCGGGCCGCATGCAGCCCCCTGAGGCCGTTTATCCAGCCCCCCGCCGCACTTCCGGAAGGGGCACCTCTTTCATTGGTGGTCAGTGAGAGGTGCACAGGATGCATCCGCACCCATAGTTCCCATTGCAATACTGGTTAGTTTGTTGATTTAAATTTACTTGTTCTTTATTTTAAATATTGTATTTGTTCCCGTTTTGTTTTTTTTTTACTTTAAAATAAGATATGTGCAGTGTGCATAGGGATTTGTTCATAGTTTTTTTTTTTATAGTCCGGCCCTCCAATGGTCTGAGGGACAGTGAACTGGTCCCCTGTGTAAAAAGTTTGGGGACCCCTGTTTATGATGATTGCACTTATGAAGCCATATTTCAGAGACTATTCTAAAAATAACTAATCCTTCCTAAAATTACACATAAAGCCTTACACATTAAGCAAAAATAGTTAGAATCCCTTCTAAATGTAAATGAAGCAGCATGGAGTGAGACAACTGACTTTGTTGCAGCACTGTCATACAGTGGTTAAGTAAGGTTATATAAATGAGGCTAATCAAGGTCAGAGAGATTAGCACTCAGAGCTCCAGCTCAGTCTCTAGCTGTGTGAGCATGAGCAAATTGGTCTTGCAGGTTTAGCTTCCTGGGTGTAAAGTAGAAATTATGGGGATAGCAAATTGCACTTATAAAAGAAGCTGTTTGAAGAACTGAATGAGATCAAGATCATGGCACATGTTAATTAGCCCAGCTCCTGGCAAGTAGCCCTGAATATACCGTGGATGTGGTGGCTGGTTCTGTGTGGTTATGAAGTCTCCATAGCCAGTTCTTTTCAAGTTCAAGTGAAACATTCTAACAAACAGGCAATTTACAAAGATCAATAAATCTATGAAATGAGGTTTTGATGAAAATATCTCCTAAACATCTCTCCATTTTCAATTCTCTTTTGTTCTTCTTATTGCTCCAGAGAGGTCTTTAGTTAGCTATGAATGCACATATGAAAACACCTGGCAATCTGTATTTGAATAAAAAGGGGATCAGTGTGAAAGGCTAACATATAGCTAGTCTGTCTCAGCCCACAACTACTCTAGGAATGAGAGATGGGGCTTGAAAGGTATAGGCCTTAGGGGTGTGAAATGAGAATGCTCAACCTGAGATGTTGAATTCATCACATTGTACAGTAGTCTATACATTCACAAGCAGTAAGGGACTGCTCAAAGCACAGAACGAGGAGGGTATGCTGAAAGGATGCGGATGCCAGTGAAAGAGTATTCAATGGCCAAAGCAGGAACAATTTAAGTAACAAAATAAATAATATGCTCTTGACCTATACCCCTGAGTATAAAATAAAGTTTATACTGATATAAATAAATGATAGAATAAAAAATAAACAGGGGAGAATAGATGAATCTTCCATACAAGGGAATTTCAAATACTGAATGCAAATGTTTGTCCTTCTACTCCTTAAATAAGGACTGCTTACTGACTGGCTTACAAAGAATGTAGTATGAAAAGGTGGAATATTGCACAACCCAGGGAACACCTGAATGAGGTGGCATCAGAATGAAGAATTATATAGGTTTGCCCAGACATTAACATTAACAGAGAGCTGTTCCAGACACAGTCCTGAGAACTTGACATGCATTGTGTCATTTAACCTGCACAATAATCTGAAGAGGTGGAAATTGCTATCTTTATTTTACATAAAATAAATGAACTTGATGTGCCCAAGGTAGTGGTAGACTCAAGATTCATACCCTTTTCGGTCTGACTTCAGAACTTGACCTCTTAGCTACCATGCCATCATCTTTATTTATTTACTTTTATTCTTTTTTATTAAATTGAATTCCTTTTTCTATAGGGGAATATTTTAAGGGCAATTATTGGATGGCAATGAATGACCTACTGGCCTCTCTGTATAACCTAACATCCCCTCAATCTGGACTTCGATTATGGGATTTGTGTACCATTCTGTGCCTGGAATACAGATTTGCTTGTAACACTGACATACCCTCTACAATGAATGTCTTGCGAGATATGCAATCTGTGGGGAGCTACTGATGGGCTCGGCCATAAAAAGAGCCTCTACGTGATGTGAGGGGACTTGAGTGTAGTTTCATTAAGTCAGCATCAAGTTGTGTGATGAGGTACATGGCATGTATTTATTCTGAACCTAAGGTGTTGCAGTTGCAAAATGGGGAAAAAATAAGTACTTTTCTTTCCAAAGTGTAGTTTTCTCCTGTTTCTCTCATTTATCTTTCTGTTTTGTTTCATTTTCTTGTTTCTCTTTTTTTAGTCTGTACTATGAACTGCCAACCACTCATGCATATGCTATTTCAGTTCATTGTAACAGTAATCTAAGCACTATCTTTTGCTATCCCCACCTTTCTGATGGGGAAATTGAGACTCAGAAAGATTGAATAATTTGAGTTCATACATCTGTGACATTTCTCCTCCATTACTTTTTTTTTTTTTACACAGGGACAGAGAGTGAGTCAGACAGAGGGATAGATAGGGACAGACAGACAGGAACGGAGAGAGGTGAGAAGCACCATTCATTAGATTTTCATTGCCATTACAGCACCTTAGTTGTTCATTGATTGTTTTCTCACATGTGCTTTGACCGCAGGCCTTCAGCAGACCCAGCAACCCCTTGCTGGAGCCAGCGACCTTGGGTCCAAGCTGACGAGATTTTTCTCAAGCCAGATAGGCCCGCGCTCAAGCTGGCGAGCTTGGGGTCTCGAACCTGGGTCTTCCGCGTGCCAGTCTGACACTCTATCCACTGCACCACTCCCTGGTCAGGCCTCCTTCATTACTTAATTTCTCTGAGTCTCAAGTATAATATATAATGATTGCAACTATATCATCTAGCACCTATGAAAGATTTTATTTGCCTATTTGTTTTCATGGTTGTGCTTTTAATATTAACATTTACTGGACACCTACTATATGCCAGGCAGCCTACTAGATACTTGAAAAACAGTATATCATGTCACTAAGTCCTTATAACAACCCTGAGTTTGAAATTAAGTCCATTTTATAGATGAGTAAAACAAAGTCTCAAAGAGACCCAGTCATTTCCCGAAGCCCATCCAGACAGAATGCAAGCTGAGGTTTCTCTTACTCCAACATGCAGGATCTACTCACCATGCTCAGGGCCCTCACATTTTATGGTTCCAAGAATTAGAATGTTAATGTGAAAAGTAATCAGTTAAATGGTAGTAAAAAGAGAAACTTAATTTTGAACAAGATCAAATGATTTTTGGGACCAAAAACAATACCACTGACTTCTCCTTTCTTTTTATTATAATTTGAAATTGAACCATTCACTTCAATTGTTTGTTTTTATTTATTATAAAAATATTGATTACATGCCCAGGGGGACTAATTTCTGAGGAACTAGAAAGGAAAAATTGCTTGTCCCTCTTTCAGGACAGCCTTGGGTTCAGTGGAGAGGGAAGGCTGAGCTGCTGGAGGTGGGGAGACAGGAGAGAAAAGGATACATGTAGTTTAAAGTCTACGTGGTATGACAGAGATAAGCACTAACGTAGACCCCCAAAGTAGGTGAGAATTGAGGCCCCATTTTTTGATTATTCAAGATAATAAGGAGACAGACAAGCAGGGAAGGGGAATTAAAACTTCCAAGGGATGGGAATAATTTATGTAAAAACTGTAAACCTGACACACATCCTGGCAAATTCTAAGAGAGTTTCAAGTATTTGTATTGAACTTACAATGAGTGACAAAAGAGAGTGGCAAGATTGTGTACTTTGAAACCTGAAGCTTACAAAGGTTGAGGGACCCTCTTTTAGGGAAATGCACACAATTTGGTAAGATAGTGTACGTTTACTTAGAATGAAAAAAGAAATTACAATATATAACTGGACCTTGGAGATTTAGGTCTCTTTCTTCCTGAATCAGAAATGTTTATATAGAAATACTTAAATAGAAATTCTTTCTTATCAAAACTTAACTCTGTCTGCCTATAATATTCTAATCTATTTTTAGTGCTCAGTGGCCCATGCAAATGAAATGACCTAAACATTTAAGTGACATCAACTTTATCATAAATCTGTCTCTGGAAGAAGTTGACACTCCTTTGGCATTTAGACAGAATTCTAAGATGGTCCAAAGATTCCCACCTGCTTAGTGAGCATGCTCTATATAATTCCCTCTGGATGCAGTGGAACCTATAAATGTAATGGTTGTCAAAAATGATTAGGTTACATTCTGTGGCAATGGTGGAAGAAATTTGCAGATATAGTAAGGTATCAAATAGATTGACTTTGAGTGAATAGAAAGGTTATTCTGGGTGAGACTGACCTAATCAGGTGAACACATAAAAGAGGCTTGAAAAAGGTTTTCCTGCTGGCCTTGAAGAAGTAAACCTCCATATTGTGAGAGGACTATATAACAAGATACCGTGAATAGATTCCGGAAACTAAGAGCTGACAGCCAGCAAGAAAATAGAGACCTCAGCAAGACAGTGGCAAGAAATTAAATACTGTGGATAATCATGTGAGTTTAAAATAAAACCTCAGGCACCACAAGAAACATAGTATGGCTAACAACTTGGTTGCAGTTTTTTACAACTCTGTGCAAAAGATTCAGAAAGGTGCATCTGTATTCCTGACTCACAGAAACTGTGAAATAATAAATGTGTTGTTTTAAGCTACTAGGTTTGCAATAATTTGTTATGCAGCAACAGGAAACTAAACACACCAGTGAAACTGAAGCAAGAAGATTTGGCTAAACCACGCTTTGAAATTCATAGTGCAGAAATGCTTGTTGCCTCCCCAAGACCATTTCAATACAAAATTATTTGACCCACAAGTTTATGACACTTGTAAATGTCTCTATGGGATATGACATAAGGGTAACTGTTCTAACTTCAACCCCTGGTACCAATTTCCTGGGTGATCCTGGGCTCATCACTCTCTTTGAAGGGTATCAGTGCTACTGTCATCACAGTGAGGTTGTGGGATGACTTGACCTTCAAGATTTTTTTTTTTTTTATCTCTGACAGTTTCATGAAATTGTCAGACATCCTATTAGATGACAAGCTCCATGAAAGCCAGTGGCCCCTCTGTACTTTTGGCTATGTCCCTTAAGTCTAGACACCCATTTTTTTTTTCATTTCAAAGTGGACTGAGTTCTGTATTAAATTTTTTTTCCATATAATATAATTATAGAAAAAGAGGTGGTTTATTCTCAGAAATGGTTTATTCACTTAGATAAAACACACCTAAAACACCTCTTTTGACCTGAGAGTTTTCACTTAGAACTTGCTGATGCAATAGAAAGACATCAGATTATCTCCACTGCTAATTTTAAATTAGCTCCAAGTATTTAATTAACACCTCTTCAAACAGAAAAGAAGGAAAACTAAAGATACTTTCCACTAAAAGCAATGAAGACTACTTAAGAGAATTTTATATATCAAATATAAACCCTGTGTCCATTCAAACTCTTCCACAATTAAAAGTATTCAGGGTAGAGATGTACGTAAAGCAATTAGCATCTCTGGGAATGGATGGGGAAAGGACACTAAACAAGATTTGATTAAATGTTGAAGTGAAGCATAATTGTGGAAGAATAACCTGGTCCCTCAGGTATACATTAATACAAGAAGGAAACATGTAAAACCTGTGGGCTCACTAAAGACCATTAAATCTGCTGGCGCACTTAAGAAGCCTGCACAAATATTAAGTTCTGAGGTCTTTGTAATAAAGTGGGGATTGAGTAGTGGACCCACTAGCTCTGTTGTTAGTCAAATGATAGCCTGGGCTAGGTCACTTGACTTCTTTGGGCTTCATTTTTCTTTTTTTTTTTTAAAAAAATGATGTGTTATTTATATTAAATCAGGATTTCTCAAAATGTATTACTAGAATCACCCATTTCTTGGGTTGTTGATTTGTGTTAAAATACACAGAGATCATTTTTAAATGCCAAAACCAGTTTTAGAAAAGGCCGGGAACTAAATGGAGATTTTTATTTTTTGTTTTGCAACTGTAGAATTTTTCAAACTCTTTTCTAGACTGATGGAATATGTGAATCTCCCAGGTAGTTTTCCTGTCAGTTCATTTGATGAAGGGATCCCCTGTTCCTAGATGATATCTAGGAATTGTGTTGAGCAGAACGCGTGTTGGAAAGCATCAGAGAAGGTGATCTCTGAAGACCTTGACAGCTCAGCATCCTTTGAATATTGATCATCTTGTCCGCGCTTTAGTGCCAGGTATATTTGTGAGCTGGAAAGGATGTTAATAGGCAAAACACTTTGACAGTAATTTACTAAGTCTCCTTGATGAAGCCAAACATTTAATTAAATATTCATTAGTTTCAAACTTGAGCCTTGTTAACCATGGATTTACTTCAAGCGTGTGTGGAAGAAGCTCCCCTTTTCACTTTTCCTTTATAGTTTCAGATGTACACATTCATACTCGAAAAGTTTAAATTACTGAATCAAAAAAATAATAAGCCTTTCAAGACATTTGGATTTGTTGGTCCTTTCCTGGTCCTTACCTATTCCGGTAGCCCCAAAGTAAAGGTTGCCAAATTGAGAGGATTAAGCTCCACATGGCAATAGTACAACCTATAGAAAGGAAAGAGAGTTTGGTACATTGTAAAGATAAAGGGCTTTGGAAGGTAAAGACCTAGGAGATCAACTCTTAGCTTCATATCTCCTATCCTTGTTGACGTAATCAGGCTGTGTATTTACTGAGCATGATTAAAATTCATGAGTTAAGCATTGCTTTTTCTTGTCCTATAACAAGTCTAATATTTCTTATGCAAACCTCCTTAAGCTTTTGGGTAGAATGACAGCTTCAGTTTAACCTTGTTAATAAAACATAACTGAGTCTCTTCAGGTTTAAACAGACTCCTTTTATTGAAAAGTCACTTATGCTGTTTTGTAAAAGTTTAATCTTTTACAGTTATATTTTCCTTTTCTTCTCCTCAAAAAATGGCATTGGAGTCTTTGAAAGAATAGTATAATAGCATCTTTCTGCACCCCTCAATGTTTGAACCAATTAAGGAATAAAGCAAAGGAATAAATAAAATGACCGAAATACCACAGTTCTTTGAATCCAAGGCAATGCACTATTATTTTAAGACATACTATTATTTTATACATTTTGTAAGGTAAAACACTGCGAATTAATGTTTGGCAATAAGCTTTGTTATAATCTATAATTTGCTTTTCACACTTATTGAAAGAAATTTGCACTGAAGTGGTCATATATTTTTATCCTTCATTAGCCTTATGCAAGCATAAGAACAGTATGAACCCACCACACTGATGGTTTTTCTAAAGCTTCTTTGTATTGGGAGATTGATGTTTCTCACTCAGATTAGTCCATTTCAGAGCTCTCTTGGTATTATACTGCCCTTTGCTCTATCAAAAGTCTCAGTGCTACTGCATTCTGAAAATAGTCACTTAAAAAATTCGGAAAGCAATTGGTACTGGACTTTTTTCCAATGATATAGAAATAACCTAATTTTTACTCCTGCTTCAAGCATGTTTATAAATATATCTGATCTAACTTCTCACTATATAAACTGCTTACAAAAATTAGGGGATATTTTAAAATAAATGTGAAGCAATAAAATATCCACTAATTTTGCCAAACCAGGCGGTGGCACAGTGGATGGAGCATTGCACTGGGACATGGAGGACCTGGGTTCGAGACCCCGAGGTCGCCAGCTTGAGTGCGAGCTCATTGGATTTGAGCAAGGCTCACCAGCTTGAACCCAAGGTCACTGGCTCGAGCAAGGGGTCACTCAGTCTGCTGTAGCTTCCCAGTCAAGGCACATATGAGAAATCAATCAATGGACAAATAAGGAACCACAATGGAGAATTAATGTTTCTCATCTCTCTTCCTTCCTATCTGTGTGTCCCTCCCTCTGACTCTGTCTCTGCCACACACACACACACAAATTATATATATATATATATATATATATATATATATATATATATATATATATATTCCCTAATTCCCCAACTTTTGTGATTATTATAACTCCCAGGGCTTAAAATCAATCTTTAGAATTTTTTTCAGTGTTTCTAATATTCATTCAGGAAGTCTTGACATTTGAGTTTTGCAAGTGTATAGGCAATGACTGCCACCAGGAAAACAGTGATTCAGATGCTATCAGTTGTCAGATGAACCTGAATTCCGGAAATGTTAATATACAGAATGGATATGAGTCTTAGAATTACTGAAATAGCCCTGACCAGATAGCTCAGTCAGTTAGAACATCATCCTGAAGCATAGAGATTGTTGGTTTGATCCATGGTAGGACACACATAGGAAGAGATTGATGTTTCTCTCGCTCTTTCTCTGTCTGTCTCTATGTCCCTTCCTCTCTCTCTAAAATCAACAAAATAAATTAAAAAAAAAAGAATCATGAAAATATGATCTCTTTATTACTGATGAAGTAGATTTTTAAATACACAATTAGTATATATGAGTAAGTAACCTTTCTAATATTAAAGAGAGAGATTGGCTGACCTCTTCCCATGGAGGCTCTGATCTGGCCAGGCATGTGCCTAATAAGTAGCTCACTGCCAATACAAAGAAGAAAAGACTCTGCTACACAAACCAGTTTCCCCTTTTAAATTAATAAATTAGCTAAACCACATAAGAGAAAATGTGGACAGGGTCCATGAATATTATAACAGCTTTATTCAACATAGAAAGATAGCCAATCAACAGGAATGTTGAAGAATTACTGCACACAACAATGGTGTGTGTAATAAGTGCAATATACTTAATATTGCCTTTGGCTGAACAGGTTAAAGAGATCTCTGACTCTAGTCTGGATTCTCAGAATCCTCCTTGGTCTCTACTGTGGAGTGGCTTATCTGGTCTGCTCTGTTGAAGACTGCAAACTGACAGATTCCTTGTGGTTTAGGTTTTTGGAGAACAAAGGTGTGGGGGACTGGCAGTAAACTGAAAGGGTCCCTGCTGCCCCTCCCCCCACCTCACTTACCTGATGAAATTGCTAAAGGCTAAGCTCTTCCCAACAACTTCTGACTGATTGTTGAAGTTGGTAAAGGCAATTTACATGCTCTTCCCCACACCTCCACGTTAGCTGTGATGCTGGATTGTTTCTACTCGGTCCATCCTCCATGGCCCTTGAAGAGACTGGGGGCAGTTTTCTTTTTACCCTTTGTTTTGTGAAGTTAAGATGTTATGTAGGGTGGGGGGTTTCTGCACTGGGGAGAATTCTTGGGTTGCTTTGGAAATGTGACTTTGCATCAGAGATCTCTTTGGTTTGCTAATGACTTTACACTATAAAAATAAAGCTTTGGGGAGTGTCGGGGCTTTTTGGTAGGCCATCAGCCACCATAAGACCTCCTGGTCCCTTTCCTTTTCTTTCTGTGTTTATTTTCTAATCCTCCACCGTTCCCACCGGAGACCTGCAAAATTATGAGTTGCACTGGTTCGTGACACTGCTCCCTCAATGTGAAAGTACCCACTACTGGGGTGAGAGCCTATCAAATCCTCCTGCTCCCACAGGGGGGTCTTTCTAGGTATAATAGCATTCTGGTGTTCTTATACTAGGACATGAAAGAATTTGCAGTTTTTTCTGCATACCTCCCTGCACATTGTGAGATCCAGTGGAGCTGCCTCAGTCCATCTATCTAGACACATAGCATGCTATCTGCAGCGTGTCGCTCACAGCACTTTTGAAGACTTGAAGCCCAGGAGTTTGATGCTACAAGATACCTAGAAAAGTAGGTCTCTGTACTTCTGATATTCTCTGGTGTACCCAGACCCCATACCTCTCTGGATGCTTCTACTATTCTCTGTTCCCCTCAGTTCCACACTGAGAGGAAAAAAGTAAAAACACACTTTTCTTTGACCTTTCACACTCTTTTTGTATTGCCAGTTGTCCTCCATGGTTAAAAGGTATTAGATTTCAATCTTTTCTTCTTTTAGTGATGGACTATCCCTCTTCTTTTGTATCCCCTCTTTTCTCTAGTTATGTAACAGTCAAGGGAAATAATCTAAGGGCAGGGTAATAATACAGTCTTTTGTTCAAATTAGGATAACTGTGAGTGATAATGGGGGCATTATTCATAATTACATTGAGAAAACAGGCATATACCAGGACCAACTAGGTATGGGAGATACTGTAACAACACCCTTTAGGAAGATGGAATTATCCGAGGAGGGTCACTTATTCAATGGCACTCCCCTTTGGCAGAGCAACCACTATCTCAATGACCAGTCCCATCTGTGTATGTACATACATGCACATATGTGTGTATGCAAGTGTATGCGAAGGGAGGTATTCTTTAGGGTCATCTCACCTTAGAACTCCCTGTAAGATTGTCTGGAACCTATATACTCAAACTGCATCTCAGCTCTCCTTTTCTTTTCCTTTCTTTCCACAAGTATAAATCTCCAAGATACTCTCTAATCAACATCTTTCTTTCTTTTTTTATCACACTCATTATTGTAGCCTTATAGTTTACTTTTTTCTTTTACTTTCTTATAGTTTAACTTCAAAACTTAACGACATCCTGTAACTCATCTTGTAACACATTTAAGAGTAAAATATTTATTTTTCTATTTTTCCATGTCTTGGGAGGAAAAAGTAACCTGAATTTTACTTTTTATTGATGTTTCCTTCTTTCTTCATCTTCCAAAGATGTATAAACACCAGGGGTACACATGACCACAGTGATACTTGAGGTCACTCTGGGGTAGAGACTACAGGCCGAGTCATTCCACTAATCCTATTTTCAGCCTCCAAAAATAGTTCTGCTGGCCCCTGAGGTATACAAAGCAGAAGAAGTAGGCGGGGGAAAGAAGAGATTTCTAAGAAACAAGATGTCTCCATGCAGAGTTCTTACCAAGAGGAGTACATGAGTTAGGTTCTCAGAGCAGGCTTCTGTTTTAAACCAGAAAGTAGAATTTTCTGAAAACTGTGGCTGTGTAAAGCAGCCTCCCACCTTTCAAGTGCATTGGCTAAGAGGAATAACTAAACCTAAGGTTCTGTAGTTAAATGGGGGGGGCAGGGTATAAAATGAGTTTAAAGAGGAAGCTATTTGGGGAGGCAATGCACATAATTCATTTGGTCTTTCCTGGAGATGTGAAAGGTGCTGACTCCCACTGATGCCTTATTGTAAAGACAATGCAAAGTTATCCCAAACACTTTCAAAAAGGTTTCCTCATTGTAAGTGTACCCTAATTTTATGTATATGTAACTGAATTACATAGATTCTTATCTTTAACATCCTCCTTTCTAACTTCCATTGTCTATCTCCAAGTCTGTTGCTCAGAGAAAACTACCTAAAATACTGGATACACTGGGATGAATGGCCATCCTATTTATGAGGGATATTTTAAAGCATTTATATTGCACTTCAAAAAGCCTGACTACACACACATAGAGACACACAAACACACAGGCATAACCTTTGCAAAATATTGGGGTAGTAAAATTTGAAAGCTATCCCTATTGCTCTGTGATGTTGGATACACCTAAAAATTCAATGAGCATCGATAGTCAGTGTGAAGGGTCTGAAAGCAAGGCTGACTTTTAATAATATATGAGGCAGCCAATGTGGGTATTTTTACTTTTTCTGTCCCTATTCTTCCCCCCAAATGAGAATTTTACTCTTCACAGAATATGCGATTTAATCTTTGCAACCGTTTCAGATATTGTGAAACCATATAATAGTCTGCTTCATTATGGAATAGGGTCCAGACCATAGCCAAAGTGTTAATTTCTAACATATTAAAAGGACCTCATTCGTCATGTTATATTACATAGAAGGCTGACTCATTGCAAGAACCCAACAAAGCATTATATGAAGATCCTACCTAGCAGGAAATAGCACTTACATTACTTTTAAAGAAATTGCCATCCCCATTCATTCAGTTATTTAACATCAATTTATTCATTAGATGTCTACCATGAGGACACTACTTGCCAAAAGTATAAAAATCAATACAATACTATAATTTTATTCTTTTCCTCTAATAGCACATTACTTGGGAGTGAAAACAGATATATAATTTAACATTTTTAACAATGTCCAATATTCTGATAGAAGAGTACCTGGAAACTGTGGGAGCTGAAACAGTTAAATATGCCATAAAACAATCAAGAAAATATTCTGAGATGAGATAAGGACAAGTCTTGATTTTCATAGAATAGTGATAGTCTTCTAAGGCCTCCAAAATGTAGAGAAAATGTTAAGACAGAGGCTACAACTCATGTAGAGACACTGAGGTATTATATAGACCTCAGGGTCTTCAGTAATCCACAAGTACTTTTGTAAATCAGGAGTGTTTGTGCATGAGGGAGATAATGAAAAGGGCTGGAAGAGATGCTAAGAGTAATTAACCTTTACATAACTTCTACTATAAACAGACCAATGTTCCAAGAATATTGTTTATTGTGTTATTAGTTTCTCACTATAGGTCCCTGAGTTAGTAACTATGATTATCTCCTATTTTATAAGTGTTGAAATGGAGATATCAAATGATTTGTCTCATGTCATATTCAAAGCATGTGACTAACCCAGAATTTTAGCCTGGGCAGCCTGGCTGCACCTGCCATGTTTTAATCTCATGATCTATTCTCTCATTATTTTGAAGATGATGTAATACCACTGGAAATCATAATTCATATTGGATGCAAATCGATAGTAAAATATAAATTATTTAGTCATGTAAGGTCTGTGGATGGAGAAGTTATGTGAGGTGTGTTTGGGAGCAGAAATGTCATAGGAACGAATGCTATAAAACCAATGGGTCTTAAATCTAGGCACATGTAATGTCCATCAGCAGGATTTTAAAATTCTACTCTGTAAAGTTTGAAGATGATCAGTTTTATAAGTATAGGCTTTAAAGAAAATGAATGTTGAAGATTTTATCAAAAATTATGTTTAACTATTAATATATTAGATAGACTTAATTTCAAATCATGGTCTGGCCTCTCAAAAACATTAAGATTTAAGGCAGATAACCTAACTTCTCAGCCACAAATTCCTGTAATTTAAAATGATATGTGTGTATATATGTATGTGTGTGTATTTGAAGAGTTTTTGAGATGATTAAATTTGAAAAATCTAGTAGATTTTCTGAAATATTGTATGTTCTTGATAAATGCTAGTGGGCTTTTCTTATAACCCCCTACAGAATACTTTTTGATAATAAATAGTTTTAGGTTACTTAGTATTAAAATGCTAATTACTGGCAAACTTCAACCTTTTTTTCTGAGGGATATATATATAGAGAAAGATAGATAAGTGTGTGTATATATATATATATATATATATATATATATATATATATATATATATACTTTTTGATGCATATTAGAAATATTTCTTCCACTGCAGTCATATTGTTTAAAACTCAGTAATTTTGACCTTACAGAGTCAATATTGTTGTTTGCATTCCTTGAGTTTGGCAGAAAACAAGGTCCCAAGCATTGAAGCAAATCATTTTCTGTCTCCCTTGATCTATTTTTCTTGTCTTGAAGAAATGTTTCATGTATTTGACTCCTCTATTTATATCTCAATTCACAGTTGTTACAGATTTGCATGTTCACATTCACATTTTCATTCATATGATTTATATAGAACATGTCCTTTGCATAAATGTACAACATAAAATACAGACTTACATAAAGAATAAAATGCATATTTGCTCCAAGAATATATGAGCCCCAAACATAAATTCAATAATGATACTCCACCTTGGAAAAAATTTCCAAGTGTTGAGAAATTGTGTAGAGAACTAAAAAACTTAAATTTTCCCAGTAAGAAGTGCTGTGGGTCAAGTTTTTCAAAATGGGACAGGGTGAAGGAAGCCCACGATTAGCTACATTTACAAAGAGAGCAAGAAAATGACAGTACTGAACAAGACACAAGGAGGAATGAATGTCAAATTCTGAAGAATGGTAAGCAGGGGGTAGCTTGACAATCATCATTAGCTTCACTATTTAGACAGTTACAGGTGAAAATACAGAGAGTAGAGTCATCAGGTTGCTGATGATGAAAGCCTGAAGTTCTGGAATAAAGAGGATAATTAGGCAGATGTGTCCTTGTCCCAGCCATCTCTGCCATGTGACCATTGGCAGCTTGTGTAATATTTCTGAGTCTGTTTCTCTAACTATAATGTCTAAGATGATGCTTATTTTATAGTGCTACTTTGAGTGTTTCTGTGACAATAATATTTAAAGTATGTAGCAATATTTTTATTACATAAAAGATTCTCAATAGATTGTAGGCATTATTCTTATCAAAGTCAACATTATTCATCTATTGAGATGGTGAGAAAGAGAAAGACAGAAGAGAAACAGAGAGATTCAACTATATAGTTGAACTTGACGTCATAAATCTTACTCAAAATATAGCAGTTTGTTTTTTTTTTCTGTTAAAGATGCCGTAGTATTGTTGGACATACTATCATTTCATTTTGAAATTTTACTTTGTCTCCAGCCCCTAAAACAGACTGTACTGATTTCTGTCTTCAAGGACTGTGAAAACTAGTGGTATTCTTTCTAATGATTCTGTGAGGCACTAGCCAAAAGCACAGTAATTCAGCATCTGAAATACTTATTTCTTCTGTTGATCAAAGTTAGTTCAAAACCTTTTTTCTAAAAGAGAAATAAAATTAATGCTATTATAATATTTGTTCTTCTACAAGATTGGTTTGACTTGTGTAGATTTGATTGACCACATTTCTGGAAATAATATGACTATCTAATAATTTCTATTAGTTATCACTTAAGTACCCTAAGAAAGAAATTTTCATGTCTCAGTGGTTTGATACAATAGAAGTTGTTTCTCATTCACCTAGAGACCAGTAAGACCAAGTTGGGAAGGAAGGAGAGTAACTGTGCTTGAGGGAACTAGCCAATGGAGATTCTGACCTTTCAATATCTGGCTCCTAAGATCACTCTAAATTTTGACCACCAACCAACTAAAGAGAAAAGAAACAATGAAGCATCATCACTCAGGAGGCTGGACCAGGTGTGGAAGTGTTGTACATTTCTTCCATTCATATTTCTTGCTCAAAAGTCATATATAGTTCCACCTAAATTCAAGGTGGCTCAAAAAATATAGTCTGTGGCAGACTGACAATTCTACACCATGAAAAGGAAGCATGAATCTCTGGTGGTCAGGTTGCCTTTGATACCACAGTCAATAATATTTTAGGTTTTTAATCGGCTGAAAAGCCAATGAATATCTCATTTGGCTAGAGTTGAATGACATTCCTTTACTATAAGAAAGTTTTCTCTCATCTTTTTAAATATCCAAAAGTGGCAGTGAGGAATAAAACCTTGCCTTTGATATCAAACAGATTTGTGTTTGAGTCCTAACTCAGATCCTTCCTAGTTGAGTGGCTTGAATTTTCTGAGTTCTGGTTTCCTCATCTGTGAAATTGTGAGAATACCACAGACCTTGCCAATGTTTATATGAGATATGGAGAGAAAATATGTGAATTAGCTATCAGAGTGTCTAGCACAAAAAGGGAGCCTAGTAATTGTGAGTTGTAATTGTTGCAGTTGTTATTTGCATTAATGCCAAGTAAGTAATGATTTGCAAAGTGTACATCATGAATAACATTATTAATATTCACAAGCTAGCCCTTGCACTTTAACATCATCTTTAAATCATTGGGGGGGGGGACACATTGATAAAGGGTTTGTCATAGGGCTGTTAAACATTGGTGGCCTTCAAAGTTCAAGCTTATATAGATGATGATTTTAATTTCTTCACTCAGCAGTGGTTCCACCTAGATTACTTTGCAGTTATGTTGGCAACCAATCAAACTGAATTGTCATGTTGCCTATGGTATTTAAATATCACCAAATAAATTGCTCAGTAAATCATCTTCAGTTTCTTTGAAAGGAACAAAATATTTGTGATCATGTATATGGCACCCATGGACTTGAAGAGCACCTCATACATTCTCAGATATTTATTTTTTCTAATAGTTAAGATCATTAGAAAGAAGCCCTCTTCAGAGAATTGTTTCATTTGACATACCCAGTGATTGCTCAGTATCTGAACATGAGAAAGTGTGAGACATGTCCTGTGGCTAGGTTCTGAGAATGTTATCTTCTAGTAGCGGTAGTAACTTCTGAAATGTGTAAAAATCATTCTAACCTTCATATTTAATTCCTAAAAAGTAAAGTTAGAAATTAATCTCTTAGGATGTCAAGCATTCAAGCCTATTTGGATTTCTCCAAGCTCCATTTCAACTGCAACCTCAGAAAAATGTTTTATCCTCTGCTAGTCTAAGGCATCTTGTCTCTCAAAGAGGAGTGATGATGTCCACCACACAGAGACTGAAACCTCTCAGGACACTACAAAGACAAATCAGATGCTCTGTATATTTAGTCATATTTGCATTGAAGTCTGAAGAAGCTATGATACTATGCTAGTATTAGAATTTTCATTTTAGAAAGTTTTGTCATTTTTTGCTATGAAAAATGGTTACCGTCTCTAAAAGTCACTAAATCTAGAATTCAAATAAAATACACTCTAAAGAAGACCATAAATGCCTGTTTGCTTGGTACTATTTGCACATGTTTCCCAATACAATTTACTGGGGAATGAGATGAGATAAGTGGGGATGTTTGTTATCAGTCTCTGTTCCTTACATTTTAGCTACATAAGTGAAAGCTGGTTTCTGGATTCTAAGTGCTAGAAAATGAATTATTGAAGTGTGAAAGTGGAACTGTGTATTGAAAATTGCAAAACACGCAGTGGCTGGCTGGTCTGCCTTATCAGAGAAGGTGCTGTTGTTAGAACATTAGTGGTTAAACTTTAAAGGTATATCTACCTCCTATTAGAAGCAAATGTTCTCCTCCTCCTTTTCTGCCTCTTGCCCCAGAAAAAATAAAAAAAAGATTCCATCACTAACAACGTGTAAAAGTTAATGAATTCAGTATCATTTCTTGTATTATTTCCTGCATTTTAATTACCATATAGTCTAAATTGGTGACTATATTTTGCAAACCCCAAATTGGTACACATTGGCTGACCTATGGTCTGACTCTGGGCTAAAACTGTGCCAAGAGAAATAAGCAGGCTGAGTTACAGACTAAAACGACAGGCTGTTATAGCCACTAATTAGCCCTATGACATCAACCAAAACTCTTCATTCCTTGGGCAACATGCTTTATCTATAAAACACACAGCAATTTGCAATTTACATTAAATTTTTATTTTCTCTTATTTTACTTATGTATGTGCAACACATTCTGAGAGACATTAATTGTTAGAGAAATGCTGACATTTCTGAAGTATATTATGTATAATTAGAACCATAGCGGACTTCCAGATGATTGCTATAAGTAGTCTGTTGTAAAACTTAAATTGGAGAAAAATAAAAGCAAAGGTGAAATTAAAAATGACTAAACATGTTCCTGGCTGGCTGGATCAGTGGTAGAGCATCAGCCCGAAATGTGGATGTCCTGGGTTCGATTCCCGGTCAGAGCACACAGAAGAAGTGACCATCTGCTTCTTCACTCTTCTTCCTCCCTTTCCCTTTCTTTCTTCCTCTCCCACATCCATGACTCTATTGGTTTGAGCGAGTTGGCCTCAGGTGCTGAGGAAAGCTTCAATGACCTCTACCTCAGGTGCTAAAAACAGAATGGCTTGGTTGCTGAGCAATGGAGCAACGGCCCCAGATAGGCAGAGCATTTCCTGGTAGGGGGCTTGTTGGATGAATCCCATTTGGAGTGCATATGAGAGTCTGTCTCTCTGCCTCCCCTCCTCTCACTAAAATAAAATTTTTTTAAAGAGTAACTAAACACTTGCTATCTATTAGCTACTGAGAAAAAAGCCAATATGTATATGAAATAACAATCTTTTATTTATTTATGTATGTATGTATGTATGTATTTATTTATTTATTTATTTATTTATGACAGCGGCAGAGTCAGAGAAAGGGACAGATAGGGACAGGCAGACAGGAAAGGAGAGAGATGAGAAGCATCAATTTGTTGCGGCACCTTAGTTGTTCATTGATTGCTTTCTCATATGTGCCTTGACTTGGGGCTACAGCAGACTGAGTGACCCCTTGCTGGAGCCAGTGACCTTGGGTTCAAGCTGGTAAGCCTTGCTCAAACAAGATGAGCCCGTGCTCAAGCTGGCAACCTCGGGGTCTTGAACCTGGGTCCTCTGCATCTCAGTCCAATGCTCTATCTACTGCGTCCCTGCCTGGTCAGGCTAACTAACAATCTCTTTAATAATCCTGTTATGAATGTTTCAGTTTTATGAATGAGGAAATAGAAGCTTCAAGAAATTAAGTAGCCTGGGCCAGGTCACACAAATTCTAAGTGGCAGAATCAGAATGTAAGTTCATTCATGGCCTTTTGGTAAAACTTAAACTCCTAGTTCTATTGACTATTTTTAGACATGACTTGGTGTGGTGAGCACCCAATACATTATACACATGAAACCTATATAAAAGTTGTACACATGAAACCTATATAATTTTATTAAACAATGTCACCCCAATAGATGCAATATTAAAAAAATAAATAGATGTATTATTCTAACACCAACAAATGCTCCCATCTCCCAACACCAAAAAGTGTCCTACAATTCAATTTAATTCCAACAACAACTACTTGGAGTTGGTTTAGATCCCACAGGGTAAGGATTCAGTCCCACAAGACTGCCAGTGCTGCAGATGTCAACAGCAAATGAGGTCCCTAGGCAAACTACATTCCTCCTGGTTGACTACAAAGTCAGGGGTTCCCACAACCTTCCCAGGGGTTGGATAATTTGCTAGAATGTCTCACAGAGCTCAGGAACATGCTATACTTGCTAATACAGTTTTATTAAGGATACAAAACAGAGAAGCCAAGTGGAAGAGACACAGAGGGCAAGGTATGGAGGGCAGGTGGGCCTGAGGGTGGTTGTACACAGACCTTAGACGCCCTCTCTGAGCACCCCCACCAGCACCCCCACTAAAGATCTTAGAGTGTGTTTGTGGGAAATTACTTAAATAAATCAATGCAGTAAAGTATGATAAAATATTCTGTTGGAAACATTTCAACATTAATAATCAAACATTCACGTTCAGAGCTACAGAGTGAGTGGCCATGGGTGTATTTAGCATGGAAACTGATAGTTCCAAAGTTTTTTCCATTCTTATCTTTTTTATCATTTGAGGGAAATATTTCACATCTTTTTACACCCATTTCTCAGATGCAGAAATTGAAGCTAAGAGAATGACTGATTTGTTCAAGATTTTATAGTCCTGGAAATGGCATTCATGCATTCTGAGATCTCGTCCAGTCTCCTTCATTTCAGTTTTTGAGTAGGTAACTAGTTGTTTCTCCTAAATAGTTATGGCCCTAATTCTGGTCCTGCATATATAGGTCTCATTCTATTATTCTTTCTTTGTTAATACATGTCATGTCTTCATGAATTTTACAATTTAACAAATCTTTTTAAGTACTCTTACAAAGTGATAAGAGGGCCAGGGTGGCCCCAAACAAAAGTTGCAATGAGAATTTTCATTCTTTGAGTATTCAAACCCAAGGAATATCATCTCTTATAGAATGTGGCCTTCACATCAGTATAATGGGGCTAATAGTATGCACTTAGGTGAGTGACTATGACTATTAATAAAGATAAAACCTATGTCGAGTCCAGAATCTAGTGTCCAGCACATGCCGGGTGCTGTATTTGGGCTGTTCTCTTCCCCTTTCTCTGTCCAGCTCTGCCACATTTCACAGTCCCAACTGTCTGTGCAATGCCACCAGTGACTTCAGTGTCCAAAAAAATGGTTTTAGAAGGCCAAGTACAACATTGTGTGGACATGGCATTCTGGAAAACACACAGCAGGACAGAATACACACTGCATTTCACTTATGTAAGCGAGTTAACCGCCTTGGTTCTCTCTATCATCCCCTCCCCCTCCCCAGGGGCCTGCCGTATAACCAGGCCGAGGCTGCGCCATTCTGGAGATTTTTTGAACTGTTACAAATTCGAATACACGAGGGAAAGGCTCACTAGAGGACATCACAGCGAGGTTATCATTTCTTCCTTTTGAAGTTAGGTCTCATATCTTTTTCTCATTACAATCATTACTTTGAAATATGATTTTTTTAAACAGTAATTTTCTAGAACAAAAGGGATAATACCATATTTCAAAAGCTTTACTGTGAAATTAAACCTTTGAACTACTGTGAAAGAAATTATTCCCTCAAGGCTGCAAGGCTTAAAGGTTATTAAAAATTTAATTTTAAAGAAGGCATCCAGGAAAAAAAAAGAAAAGTATAAATACTACTTAGAACTCCGATTGCCCAACTTAATAACTCCCATTGCTCCTTCTTTTTAAATAATCTGGAAATGTGAACAAATGTACTCCATTTTTCTCAGTGGCAAACCAGTATGTCAGCAGACAGCTGGCACAGCTCTATAGCGCCATCCGTTTTCCCGGGAAAACACGCGCACCTCTGTGGCTCCGCTGGTGTCTCCTGCCTATCCTGCATAAGGGACAGCAGTGCAGTGTAGACGTATCCCACACAGGAGGCGCTGAATCCAAAAGTCCATGCCCCCAAACTTCAGGTGCTTTTGTAATAAAGAGCAAATATCCCAACCACAATGTAAATATGGTCCACACATAAAGCACTGCTGAGATAGGAAGTTTCAATTTTCTCATCTCTAAAATGAAAAGAATTCTTTCCATCCTGTGATATGGACATGTGATCAATGCCTCCATCAAATAAGTTGTGTGATCTTAAAGTTGCTTACTTTCTTTGTGCCCAAGTTTTCTCATCTGTCAAATGCGGGTAATAACAGTCCTGAGCTCACCTACCTCTCACATCAGTGTCCTGGAAACAATTAATTCATGCATATACAGGGCTGGCGATAGTGTCTGGCATGTAGTAAGCACAATAAATTATTGCCATTATTAATTTTAATTCTACAATGTCTGTGTAAGATGATGCATTCTGTTTTTTAGAGAGAGAGAGAAGAGACGAAGAGAGGGAGCGAATAGAAAGTGGGAGAGAGAGAAAGAAAAGTATCAACTCCTTGTTCCATTTAATGGTGTATTGTTTGCTAGAGTAATGCATTCTTAAGAGCCAAGGGTTAATAGTTAAGTCCATGACCTTAAGGAGGTCAAAAGCAAGTAGGAGAGAGAGAGAGCAACAGTGATTTGAAAAAAAATAAAAGTTGCAGCATAATAAGAGGATGAATCTGAGGTATGTTCAAGTCAATTGTTTGTGATTTGGAGCTGCCTGGATGGTGAAGGGTGCCCGGTGGACATGCTCCAGGAAAGCTTCCCTGAGAAGGGGCCTCAGGAAAAGCATTCTAAACACAAAGGATTGAAAGCCTCCAGAGTATTCATAAAGCCTGTCTCCCAGGGACACAGTGGGAAAACAAATTCCTGAAACCGTGCTTTTCAGTCCGGACTGCTATTCAGAATCATCCACAAGCAGCTTGAAATACTATCCCCTGCTCTCCTCAATCTGAACCTGCTGGTCTGGGCCCTAGGGGTTGGATATTTGAAGCACTTGTACAGTATTCTGAGGCATAGCAGGGGTGAGAGCCATTAAAATAATGCACATTGAAAACACACTGTAAACAGCAAATTGTAATACTAATGCTAGATGCTGTTATTACCGCTTAATATTTAAATACTTCAACACAATGATCTCAAAGCCCCTTACAAGTACTTTTCTTTTTTGCCAAATATGTCCGCACACCAGCGATAGAAGTGGCAAGCAAGACCATAATGTCAAGTACAAAAATTGACTTATGAAAAGCTTTTGTCGAGTTGGAAAAATGACTGGACCTTGTGCGTAAAATAGAGGTCATGTCTCTGTTCTTCTGTTTCTTAGGAACAACCATATTAGGACAAAGGTCTTCATATAACCAATTAGGAATCTAGTTTACTCAGACAGAAGCAGGTTTGTCTCTTGTTGACAACATTCACTTGCTGTAGTCACATCTGCAAGGTTTCTGACCCCAAACTGTATTCACCTTTAACCTACTAGAACTGAACATGTTTTCCACTAGACTTTGTGTTCCTAGAGGGCCCCCATCCACTGCTATTTCCCTGGCACATTGAATAGCTCTTACATACAGTAGATGGCAACATATATTTATTCAGTAAATGATCATTCACTAAATTTTTCTCCCCATACATCTCTACTCATGATCTTTGGGGAACGGGTTGCTTCTCAATATTAAGAGATTTAGCTTATTTAAAAGGATGTTTATGACATTTTCTGATATGATTGTGGACAGTGACCTTTTCCTGATATGACTGTAAACAATTATTTTCAGAATAGTGTGGACAAATAATTCAATTCTCCTGTGTGCCTCCTCACCAGGCTGGGGGCTAGTTTCATGTCTGTCCACCTGGGCTATCACCTTGAACCTCTACCACCCACATGAAATTATTAAGACATCCTGTTCCTCTGTGGAAGTCCTGGATGTTGCCCTTCCTTTGTCTTCCTATCTAAAGTTCAGCAGATCAAACCACTCATTATATTTTTTTAAGAAAAATTGCAAAGAGTATGCAATATATGTAACATGAAATTCCTTATTAGTGTGACTGCCACTCTCCTAAATGCCTAGTTGTCAGTTAAAATAAATTTTCTCATTACCCTCAAGCATGCCAACTTATCAAGTTATGATGAACCAAACAAGACTAACCAGAAACTGAGCTGCCATTATTGTAGTAAATGGCTTTGCCAATTAGTCTATAAAAAACCATATTTTTGAATACACTTCAAAATTTTGAAAAACTAAGCAACTTCTAGATATTCTGAAATACAAAAAGATAGTAGAAGAATAAAAAATTATTCAAATAAAGTGAAAAATGATTTGCTCTTGTAGAAAATGAAAATTGTTTAGAGGAACAAGGAGTTAGATGATTATGTAGATATTCAACAAATATTTATTAGATGTCTGATCTGTGCATATGATATTATTGGATGTAATAGGTGTGACTTACTAAACAAGTCACTAGAAATTTTTCTTCAGTAGATATAACATATATTGTTAATATTGATTATGTCTATATGCAGTATTCAGTATACTAGCAATGGAGTACAGAGATGACTAAGAAAAATTACTGTGTTTATGGAACTCATACTTGATAGAGAAGTCAGATAAGCAAATATTTAGAAAAGGAGTTGGAGAGGCAATAGAGGTGCTGTGCATGAGTATGCAGAAGCAGAAAGGTAGTGGTTTAGGATACCAAGGTAGATACCAGAATAGAACACCTTGGTAAACTAGGAAATGTTTTCATATTCTGAAGTTCAGGGCATGTCTAAAAAATAAAAAAATAAAAAAATGACTTAAGTAGGTAATAACTAGTGTTTGTTGTAGTCATAGTTTTTGAGTTCTCTCCGACATACATTTAGAAGAACCTCTGAGGACTGATTGAGAGATTGACAGGAAACCCCAACAGCAGTACTAAATCTCTCATCAATTATGGAGAACAACTCATTTTGTCAGATGCGTGCCCACTGTATCTGACAAAGACAAACAAAGGTGGAAGTGAACAGGACCCACTTCTCTTGAAGGCTCTTTAGAGAATAACGTTGTGACTCAAGTATCTCAACACTGGGGATTCTTACCCTCTGCCCAGCAGCTATATAATCTATTTTTTCCAACCACTTTTTTATCTTCTCCCTGAACAGAGTTCCAATAAACATGGATTTTTTTCATCAACTTTTATATTCGGGAATGTTTTAGTGCCTCATGATACTGTAATTTCCTTTCTGTGCCCTGCTGGGTTTTCCATTAACGGGAATCTGCAAAGAACCAGTGAAATAGAAAACTGATATGACAGTCTTGTAGTTTAAAACAGTCATTAAATGAGTTCCTACCTATATGATGTGTAGAACAATGTCTGGAATAGAGGAAGCATCAATAAAGATGAACTATTATAACAACCACAACTACTGCTGCATCGCTACTATCAAGTAAGTGAAACAAGACACCAACTACACTTTTCATCCCTGGGCTTATGTGACATAACCAAGTTCTGTCTCCTCTGCAAATGTGACCCCACAAGAACAAAAAGTATATCTCTCTTACTGACTGACTTATGTCCAACACTTAGCATTGCTCAATAAAAATGTGTAAAGTAAATCAAGAATAAGCTAACTTAAGTCTCATAATTTTGAAGGTCTTTTGTAAACTGTTGTAAACTAGTGTCATTTTTTTCCCCAGGATGAAGTTGATATACCCACTTAACTTAAATTTTATATTGATTTAAGAATAGATTCTCATTATGAGTAGGAATTGAAAAGGGAGCATGTAATTAGGGGAGGAGAGAGAGATCTGTCTTCCAACTAATTAAGAAATGATGCAACTCCTGACTCCCTTGTTGTTTTAATAAAAACACTATTTCTCTCATTATTCTGTTCTGGAGAGTCGTGGGGAGGAGGTGAAGATTGTAGGAGGTTAAGGAGGGAGTCATGACCATATGGAGTCTGCAAGTGTAGACAGTGTAACTGCAAAGCCTGGCAATGAAAGGGGAAGGGTGTGACAGAATGACAGCTTTATTTCCCTGAGTGAAAACAAGCGTGGCTTTTTGCAAATATTGCATTCACTTGCACTTTAAATCAATCACTTGCCTTGATTATTGCAAATAATCAATGACGTTCCGGGGCATTCTTGTGTTAAAAATTAGTTGATACATAAAGCATCTCATCTGAGTCTCAATTTTTTCTCTATAAAATGGGTTTATAAATTATTCTCTCTTACATCAAGTGTTATGCAAAGTGCTTATCATGCTGGCACACACTAAGGGTTCATGGATGTGAACATTTATCATGGATATATCTTTATTAATAACCTCTTACTTCAGGTCTGGGAGGTTAGCCTCATTTCACAGGAGAGGTAACATCAGCTAGGAGGAACTAATTGTCCCTGCCCTGCCCCTCTATGTCTTAACTAGAAAATAGAAGAGCCAAGAAGACTCTGATTCAGGCTTTAAGCAAAAATGCTCCCTTTTAAGGCATATATTTTTGTAGCTTTCTTTCAGTTGCAGAGATTTTTTTTTTTTTTTTGCCAGTTTTGCTTTTATACTCATTTTCTTGCCTTGTAATATATATCTTTAGAGCTTGTCAGGCTTTAAGCTTTAATTAAAAATAAGTACATTTGATGGTGAAACAGGAATCATCACACCACATATTTATGGTAATGATTTCTGTTTAAGCATTTTCAGGTTTCTAATACTAAAAGGATGCAGAGAGGTATATACATGCATACATCTAGAAGGGGAAGAGACAGGGTGAGGGAGACATGAATAATAAAACCCTTGAGGTAAAGGGATACTTGGGAAGCTGGTCTCTAGATAGCTAACTGTCTGGGAAGGGGCTCAACCAAGGGCATGTTTGTAATAGTTACATCGAAAGGATGGTAGAATCATTTCAGCCTGGACAGTGAAAGAACAAGGCACAGACATGACAAAGGAACTAACACCAGTCCTGGCCAGATAGCTTATTTGGTTAGAGCATCATCCGGAAGTGCAGAAGTTGCTCATTTGATCTCTAGTCAGGGTATATACAGGAACAGATCTATGTTCCTCTCTCTCTCTCTCTCTCTCTCTCTCTCTCTCTCTCTCTCTCTCTTTCTCCTGCCCTTTCTCTCTAAAGTTAATTTTTAAAAGAATTTAAAAGTAACTAATACTATTGCAAAAGGAATGTCCTTTACATTCTGTTATTATTATTATTGTTAAATTCCAAGGATGTGTCAGACATTAGCCTATTAGCTAGATGCTTTTCATGTGTTCTTTCCTTCTGTAATAAGGCATCATTGTCCCCAGATGATCATAATCTTGAAGAGCACAATCTCTGGAGATCCTAGACTTTTTGCTGGGTCCCCCATTTATCCAGAAAGCACTGTGTTGACTCTTTATGCAAACTGAGGTTTGGCTTTATCATTAAGAGGCACTGAAAAATAGAGGTAATTGGGGATGAACAGTGCATCTCAAATGGCATTTATTTTATTTTGTTCTGAGGGACAGCAAATGGTATCAAAGATTTGAGTTGTGCTTGTAATCCAGATTTTGAAAATCTGAAATTTGGACACTCCCAAAGGCTACCCCCATGAGTACAGGGAGCAGAGTGAGCATTTAATCCCCTCAGACCTTTCCAGATCAAATCTGTGGGTCCATGAGATGGTTATCACTGTGTCCTGAGATCTCGGCCTAGTTCTGTAGATAAGCACCCTTGCAGGTCCCAAAACAAGAAAACCCTTCCCTGCTTTGACGTAGGTGCTATTTTTCAAAGGCTGAGTACTGTTAGGGGCCACCAGGTGAACCTCTGATCACAGGTGCTGCCAACAGCGCCTTTGTGTTCTGTTGTTTATGAGATGCTTCAGTCCTGAATGAGAGTTATAGTGGGCCTGCAGTGGTGACGCTTTTCATGGGCTCCAGTTTCACCACCTCCTATTCAACTCCCTTGCCTGGGTACACACAGCAGCAAGACAGGCCCTAATTTCTCCAGGAGTAGCTTTTGCCTTAGGCTTTCCTTACAGCAAAAAGCAATGGGGAGGAAAGAGCTCCCATCCTCATGACTTCCAGGAACCCAGCGTAAACACCCAAGCTCCTGGTGATAGTTCCACAGTAAGTACTTGCCGAAGATGGGCTTCATTTTTCAGAATACAGGTTAAGCTCTACCCTGAAGAGTTCAGCTTGCTATTTCAGTGTTAGGAAAAAGCTGCTATTGAGTTGAAAGGAATTCAGAAGCCACTGTCTCTTTAGTCTAATACCATCTTTTTTAAAATCATTTTTCTCTATATCCAGGATTAGTCACAAAGCTCTATCAAGTTTCTTCTCTAAAAAATGTACACTGAGCTTCCAAAGAGATGCATTAACACTTTGCACAGAATTGGCAATAGTTCTCAGATCTTCAGACTTTAATTACTGATGATATCATGTGAGTGAAAACGTGTTTATGTTCATATAGGTGATTAAATAGATAGCAGTTGGTCATTCTTAACTTTATATAAGGCACAATTTATTATTGATCACTATTTATAAGATACAAAAAGTAATTTTTTATATGTCATATTGTAATATTGTCTATACTTTTGAGAATTTTTCTTCCATGCCAGTTGTCACAATATGTCTTTTTCAATGCCTTTTCATTTTTTCTTTCTGAATTCTAATTCTGATTGTACTATACAGTTACTAATTTGGCACTCTTAGAAAGGTTACTTCATTTTTTTAATGTTAAGTTTCCTAAGATTTTCAAATGATTATTTAACATTATGTTTCCTAAAATTATTTTAAATGGAATATTACTTAAATGGAATGAAACAAACATGTAAGACCACACAATTTTATTTTAATTCAACTGAATTACATATACTCTTATGGAGCACCTATTTGACAGGCAATATATGAGTCATTTTATTTCTTCTTCTTAATCATCATATAAAGTAGGTATTATCTACTACTATCTACAGTCATACAAAGGAGGAAATTGGAACTCAGAGAGTTAATAAAAAATTTTCTCAATCAGTGAATGACCATCAGAATTTGAACCCATATCATTGTGATTCCAGAGCCCCCCCAAGCATGATTATTGTTTTTTGTTTTCCCAGGAACAGAGAGAGAGTCAGAGAGAGGGATAGATAGGGACAGACAGACAGGAACGGAGAGAGGTCAGAAGCATCAATCATTAGTTTTTCGTTGCCCTTGCAACACCATAGTTGTTCATTGATTGCTTTCTCACATGTGCCTTGACCGCGGGCCTTCAGCAGACCAAACAACCCCTTGCTGGAGCCAGCGACCTTGGGTCCAAGCTGGCAAGCTTTTGCTCAAGCCAGATGGGCCTGTGCTCAAGCTGGTGAACTTGGGGTCTCGAACCTGGGTCTTCCAGATTCCAGTCCGACGCTCTATCCACTGCGCCACCGCCTGGTCAGGCTGATTATTGTTTTTATAGATTATTTTATTACTTTTTAAATATGGTCCTTTATTAGTAAAATACATGTGCTCTTATGTTACAAAGTCTGTTTTTCTTAGAATTAATGCCATACACTAATGTAAAACAAGAGCCAGGACAGTCAGAAGGTAGATCATGTGGAGAATCTGGGAGAGAAAATGAAAAAGAAATAAAAATATAAGACAAGCAGTGTATCTGCCAGGTAATTTATATCTAAAATATAAATTCTGGTTGTGAAGTTTTGCACAATATTGTAAAATATATACTTCTATCTCTAAATTTAAAAAAGAGACAAATGTCCACTTTGGCATCAGGCTACAGAAAAATCTTTAAAACATATTTGGCAGAAAATACAAACAGGATTGTTCATGTTGATGTTACTATTCATTTTAAATTTCCTAAGTTACTTAATGAAAATGACAAGGATCCAAATAATGAATGTGATATTCCTACCCATTTTCCTGTGCTACAGATATGTCTGATACATGTAATTTGCTTCTAAACAGTGTATTTTACATTAACAAACTAAAATATTCATGAAGCAGAACACCTTAGACCTACAAATCATGTTGTATGTAGTAATAGGTAAAAAAGAAAAACAGTTACAAACTTGGAGGTGTTATAGAGTAGTTATAAGAGCTAGACCAAACAGACAGACATTATGTTTAATCCAGCCCTTCCCAGTTACTGTCTATACCTATTTGAGAAATTTATTTAATCTCTTCACCTTTATTGGAGATACAAATATAACCTATTTTACATAATTACTATGGCGATCAAATAACATAACACATGTAATATGTTCAGAATAATATCTGTCATGTAGTACATGCTCAATAAATGTTAGCTAGTTGCTAGTCTGACCACCCAATATACTTTCCTAGCTTCTAGTTATAACATTCCCCTGGCCTCTTTCTTTGGGAAACTGCTCTTCTCCTGTTGCAATCTGGTCTCCTGGTCGAACTCCCCAACAAAATAGCCATCCTCCAGACCGCAGAGGTGAGTTTTTAACCCAAGCCTAAATACTCACAATGTTTCATCACCCTGGCCAACAATTAATTAGGGGTTGTCATGTGTAAATCTCAGAGTCCAAATAGAATCTTTCCATGGTGTCTTTACATACTGAGCTGTAGGTGGTTTTCTCTCCTTCTAGACTGTAGTGATGTGGTTTCTATGCTGTAGCAGCCATGTCTATCATCACGGGGGTGAGGGTGGGAGGCTAAGTAAATAAACCAGCTCTCTAACAGAAGTGGAAATGATTGGAGATGAAAGATGGAGAGAGAGAATGCTGATGAGAAACGCCCAAGCCCAGTCTCCTAGAGCCCCAAAGCTGCTGCGCTGGCTCCTGCAGCTCTTCCCTCTTTTGTGGGGTCATCTCCAATGGCCTGCCAATAAATCCCTCTGTGCTGCTAAGATTAGCTGCACTGGGTTTCTCCTACTTGCAATTGAAATTGTTCTCACTGTCTATTGTTCTTATGACTACTGATGAACAGCCTTTAAGCCAGACACTTAAGAACTAATAAATTCTCAGTAAAAGTTTTTTAATGAATTGGGTGAATTAATTGTTCATATTGATGAGTCTGAAGATATTTACTGAATTGATGCATGATTTTGAAGGATGCTAGAAAATAGAAAATATTTGGAATTGAATAAAATACAGGGTCAGAATCTATTGGAAGAGACAGTATAAAAGAAATAGTCAAGTCTTTCAAGTGAGGTATACTTAAATCCTACCTTTATCGCTTATTATTGCAAGGCCTTGAAAAAGGCCCTTAATTTCTTTGAGATCAATTTTCCTTGTAAAGAAAATAAGTACTCTTATATGATATTATAATAAGTATTAGCATAAACATATTGTATTCTTGTACCTTCTCCAATTCTTAAGAATCTAGGTTCTTTGATTGTATAACCACTCCTTGCATAAGACACAACATACTAATATAACAAAGCTGCATTATAAAAATAAAGTTAATTAAAAAGATCATGTACTAGATTTTAATATACTTTTATTTCAAAAGTTTCTATGGGAAATTCAATTTGACTTGTTATAGTTTTAAAGTTTCTTTAAATAGTTTTTCCATGAATAGAATGCTATTTAATCATATGTGAACAGTTGTTTAGAAAAAATTGCAGTAAATATCTTGACAAGCTTTAATTATTGACTGACCATATTGACATTTTGTTCATGGGTAACTGCCCAGTGAGTCATTTCTAAGCCAAATTTTTAAATGTGTTCCATCAACAACAATTTTCTTATACATTTTAATATCTCTTAATAAAATTATTTGCAGGGCCAATAATCAGAGTAGTAAGGTGTGGATCACAGAGTCACTACAACCCTTGCCCCCTTTATAATGCCTATCTGTTCTGATAATCAAGGGTGTCATTTCCCATAGACAGGCTCATGCTTCTAAGACATATTAGAAACTGTCTTTAACAGTCATTTTCCATTACCAAGGGAGTTGGGGATAATGGAATGTGTAGTCACTTTGAATTTGTGTCAAATTTTCTGATGCATTTGTACCACCAACATTTTATCATCTTGTCACTAGAACAAATGAAGTTGCAAATAGCATTTACTTCTTTTCATAAAATCTTTGTGACTGTTTATTTTTAACATGACTTCTCTTCTTTCCTTTTTATTTCTCTAGTGTGACAGGCCTGATATTCAACTTTCAAGGTCTTTGTTACTTAGTGAGCATGACATTTGGGCACAACAATTTCCTGGAGCCTTGAGGTTTTGAGAGAAAGGATTCAGTCATATAGAGCATATTAAAGCTGAATGCAGATTGAAGCAATAAGCATGAAGCAATTTGATCAAGTACCTATAGGCAGAAATGGAGAATTTCTGACGCATCAGGAAAGCCATTATGCTCCTGTTATGTTCAATAGCCCAGTTGGCCAAAAAAGGTTATGGGTGATGTATGTTTTCATTATCTCCTATGGGCTTGATGCCTCACCAGACCCCAGATGGTTATTCCGGCTGCAATTCTCTTCATTTGCACTATAGCAAGGTCTGTCAGATCAAGCCAATATATTTGCAAGGGTCAGCTTGCTTGGAGGAATGTTGTTCTATGATCTCTATAATATTCTTCTGCCTGAAAATTCATAAGAAGTTACCACCTAGGGAGTCACTGGAAGCCCTTCAGAAACACATTATGATTTCCTGGGTATCTGCTGTCACCGTGAGAGCAAAAACAGCAACAAACCAGTGTCAACATTAGTTATCATTTATTGAGCAGATATTAGGGACCAGGCAGCTTTACATATATTACTTCATGATATCTTTTTTACCATATCTCAGCAAGCCAGATATCATTTTTTTTTTTATTTCAGTGAAAATTCCAAGGTGACATAAAGCAAATAATGTCCAAAATCATATCTGGAAGTGTTAGAGTCAGCATTCAAATGCAGGTTTGCCTGCCTCCAAGAAATTCCTAACAATTGCAAATCACCTCTAGTCCAACATGTAGAAACTCAGTCTATTTGGGGAAAAAAATATATGTAGTGGATACTTATTACACAGCATTATTTTTCATTAAAAGCTACATATGCTTAAATGGCATGGGAAGTAATATGTACTAAAACCTAGTTATATTTATCTTTAGGGAAAGTAATTAACTCTACAAAGGGTGGGTAGAAAATCCATAAAGAAAAAGTTAATTTATCAGTGTAAACTCAATGTTACAACAAGTGTAACCACCTGTCTAAACATGTCCGTAAAAGATAAGGTGCAAGAGGGATCCCCAGATTGTTGCTACAGGAGTAGGAAGAAACAGAAGAGACAAAGGAAAACTTTCACATCTTTTCTAAAGAAAATTGAAGAATATAAAAATGTAGTAAATTGATGACAGAACAGTATTTTTTAAATAAAATGTGAAGATTGCTACCTGTCTTACTTGTCACCTGGAATTATTGCATATTGAAGCATTCATTACACAGATTAAAACAGTTGTTAGGACAAATAACTTGACTTTCTTGGTCCTGTCTTCCGTTATCTTGATATTTTATTTAAGTATTTTTTAAATTAATTTTAATGGAGTGACATTAAACAATCAGGGTACCTAGGTTCAGAGAAAACATCTCCAGGTTATTTTGATATTTGATTATGTTGCATACCCATCACCCAAAGTCATATAGTCTTTTATCACCCTTCTATCTGGTTTCCTTTGTGCCCCTCCCTCTCCCCACCCCCTTCCTTCCCCTCCCCACCCCCAGAAACCACCACACTCTTGTCTATGTCCCTGAGTCTCATTTTTATGTCCCACCTATGTATGGAATCATATAGTTCTTAGTTTTTTCTGATCTTCTTATTTCACTCAGTATAATGTTATCAAGGTATAGTTTGCATTGTGTGTGGGGGACAGGCTGTAAGCAGGCTGGGTCATTATAGCCTAATGCTTAGTTTTAAAAGTAAGCTTTTCCCTACACCCTTGACTGATTTCATGATATGGGGTGGTGCACTCTCATGAGGAATCCCATTATGCCTCAGATAAGTGACCCTGTATCAGAGACTTCCTTGTTTGTATATTGAATTAAAAGTTTTGATTTCTATACTATAAAGTGGGGCAGACTGGGAGCTTGCTCGCTTTCGGTTCCTGAAGTTAGCGTTAGAGTGATTATGCTCTAGGAGAACAGAGAAAGACCATGTGGAGGAGGCCAGGAGAAGCAGCCAAGATGGCAGAATGCTGAAGGAGAAGCCAGTTTGTACAGAGTTTGTGCAGAGAGAAGGAGATGGGGAACAGAGGTGAATAAGGCTAGTGAGCTAGAAACCTTTGATTCTAGGAAACTCGGATAAGTCAGTAGCTTTGTGAGCACTGAATGAGTGGATTTTGGAGCCCAGTGTGTGTTTTTACTTGCCCTCCAGGTGCAAACTAGGATTAAAGCTGATGGCCCACCAGTTCTTTGCTCCGTTGTTTCATACCATCTGACCAAATCTAATGCAAACCTGCACTGGCCAGGCCACTGTGATGTTGGCTGTGGCTACTGGCTTTACATTTGGTGTAGTTGGCCATAAGAAATGATGACATCGGATTATTTAAGTATTTTTTTAAAAGAAAAATTTGTTCAAAGAAACCAGCTGTGTTCATTTTAATATTGTTTCTTACTTTCTTTGTGTGTAATTATTCAACAAATATTCCCCGTAGAGAAAAGTAGATCCTGATATTTGGTGCAGTTTATCTATATAAAAGTCCTCTCCACACCTTAAGAAGTGAAGTCAATTTTGCAGAGGCTTCCAATGTAAACATCATAGCATTTAATAAATAATAGAAATGCCCTTAGGACTAATCCAATAATAAGCTTGGTGTTCTGAAAAAGCAAGTATTCCTTCACTTATAATGACCTTGTGTATTACATGTAAAAATGTTGGTCTAATACAATAAGCTTTATCCCATCCATTTGTCTTAGAATGCTGTGCATTTGTTTTAGAACAATTACTACTCTTTCATTATATAGGCTATTATTTGCTTTGTCAAATCCCTCTTGGCCTTGAACACACTCTAGAAATGGTGATTCTTTAGAAATGCTGATAAGGATGTTTTAATAAGTATTACCCTTTATAAATCTTTGAAGAGACTCAGGAGTTGGCTTAACACTGTTAGCATTTTTATAACCAGGCGTACAGATCTGGGAAAATGTAGACACATCTGGGTCTACCTGCTCAAGGTCCTGTGCTAGATATTGCTGATTAATTTCTTTTAATTTAGCAACACGACAATAAATACTTGATCCTTTGAATTTTTAACACCTTTATTGACAACTAATTGTCATACAATAAACTGCACATATTAAAAGTATGTAGTTTGATTGTTTTAACATATATATTTACCAAAGAAATTATCACTACATTCATGATAATGAACACATCGATCATCCCAAAAGTTTCTGTTGTTCCTTCATCATCTTTTTTCTCCTATCTCCAGATGACCCCTCCTCACAACTTTTGATATGATTTTTGTCATTAATTTGTTTGCATTTTCTATCATTTTGTGTAAGTGAAAAAGTACAACATATTGTCTGGCTTATTTCTCTCAGCATAATTATTTGAAGATTCATCTATATTGTAGTGTACATCAGTCGTATCCCTTTTAATTTCTGTAATAGTTATTTACACTGTGTGGATATATCACAGTTTCAGTTTGTTTACCCATTCTTCTGTTGATAAGCATAGCTCCCTTGAACTTAATTTAGCTTTTATGACCTTTTGTCTCTAATATTAATAGATCCTATGTGAAAAGGTATTTCAAAAACTAAGCTCTCTATTGTTTATTACTCATAAAGAGGAGAGAAGTTTCTTAAGAATACACAGGGGTAAAATTAGGATATTTATGACAATAATAATAATGGGCTGATGATATGCAAAGCACCAGATGAAGTTGTTTGTTTTGTAAGCTGGACAGCATCAATAATAATGTGGGCTGGTTCCCCCCACCCCCCGCTCCTGTTTTATTTTTAATTATTTTACAAAGCAATTCATGGGTTATGATGATATAACTAAAACTCATATGCTTGGATTTAAACCATTAATGTAATAAATAAGTTTTGAGGGGTGACTATATGACATGCACAAGACTAGGAGTGAGGAATTCAAAAGTAACAAAAGATACATTCTTGTTCTTTTATATCCCAAAGTAGATTGATCATAAAGCCAATGTGAAATTTAAGCATATACAGAAGCCCTTCCACAGTTTGGCTTTGGCAGTGTGTTTATATGGTCATATATTTTTGTTGATTTGCAAAATTAATATATTTTAGACATATCTGATAAAAATCTGTGTCCTTTTATACTCTAGCTTTTCTTTCACACACTTTTTCCCAAGAAGAGTGGCATTGGTCTTGTCAGGGGTATTTGGGAAATCCAGCTATGAAAATTAGTACTGAGGATATAGATATATAGGTGATAGATAGATACATAAATACACACATGCATGCATACATACATACACACATACATACATATATACATACATATACACACACACATACATACTTTGAATTTAGTGGGAGAGATGAATGTAGTTTACAGTCACTTTTGCATATATTAACTAAGGGCTACCACCCCAGGTTAAGAATGATCTCTAGAAATCCTATTGCCTACTGTGCCAACTCACTAGTTTTTATAATCAGAAGTAGCATGTCCATAAACTGTTACACAATATAAACATTCCAGTTGGTGCTAGACATCGAACAGATGTCAATAGAAGAAGAAACACTAGGTAGGAAATGGTGAGACCCAGAAGTTCATCTGTAGAAAAGCATGTGGAGGCATATTAGGATATTAACTAGTAAAACTATTATGTGTTTTCCTGAGCATAGGATATTTGTAATATGTGTCAACTTTTAAAATTTCTAATATCTAATTTATTTCCTCATTCTATAAATTCACATGTGTACTTAATTTTCTGTTATGGATTTTGAGTAATTTTTATTAAAGAATCCCCCACACACTAACTTATATATGCTTGAGTCTCCATAATGCTGGGATCCATCACTTACCTGTTACAGCTAAGTGGGAAAGGCAAGTCAGTAAACATACAATTAATATACAAGGTTATAAAGTCTAAAGAAAAGAATCTCAATGAGTGTATAAAAGAAGAATTTAATTTATTCTTTGGAGGAAAGAATAGACTTCTTAGAGGACACAGAAAGAAAATTTGCATTATTGAGCACTTATCACGAGCCAGTTCCTGAGCTGGGCACTTTTCATGAATTATCTCATTTAATTCCCATGACAGTAATTTGGAGTTGACATTATTATGCTGATTTTCAAATGAAATACTGAGGAACTGAGGGAGCAACTAACTTTACAAAGACATTCTTAGTTAAGACATACTTTAGAAGGAGTGGAATCATAACTAAGTTTTCTTGGTCCCAATGCCCATGCTGATGGCCTCACCACAGCTTGGACAACAAAGAAAGCTCTTATTTTTACAACAAAAGCTTAGCAACAACCATATCTTGTGAGTATTTTTTCTCTTATTAAAAAAAAGGCATGGTCTTCAAGGGCAAAAGGTATCTTATCATCTCTAATCTTTTAGGCTCTGGGTCAGTACTATCTGATAAGATGACTCTTGTATGTGAAGTTCATTGTTCTATAGCTACATCTTAAAAGTATAAAAATAAATAGATAAAATTAATTATAATAGCATTTAACTCAATAAATATGTCTACAGTATTATCATTTCAACATATAAACAATAAAACATTATTAATATACACTTTTTATAGTGAATTTTTAGAATCCAAAGTGCATTTTATACTTGAAGCATATCTGGCTTAGTTACATTTCAGGTGCTCAGCAGCCATAGAGGTTATTTAGCATATCTTAGAGTCAGTTTTCTTGTTTACAAAATTAGGAGAATGAAGTGTACCTCACAAGGTGGTGATAAGTTAGATATAAGTGTCCTGCCACATAGTACTTGCTTCATAACTAGATTCTTTTAAAATTAGAATAAAATTTCATTTACTTGTGTGTGGATTTTGGTAGATATTGAATGCACTATTCTTGACTCAGAAATCCTGTATTGGTTACTCTTACACATATGACCCCTCCACCCTCAACTTCCTGCTGCACTAGTAAAACTAAATCTGGGTCTGTCAGTCCTTTGCCCTATGTGAGTTGATAAAAGTTAGTATGGATCTCATACATGTTGATCTATTTATTGTGTTCTAATACATTGCAGTTTCCTTTAGAACTTCTGTGGGCTAACTAGACCAATTTATAGTCTTTTATAAAAACCCTACTACCTCTGTTACAGTTGAATTCAGCTCTCTATATTATTGAGCTCTAAAGAAGGAAAGGGGCTCTAGCTGGTTAGCTCAGTGGTAGAGTATCTACCCAGTGTGTGCACGTCCCAGGTTTGATTCCTGGTCAGGGCGCACACGAAAAGCACCCATCTGCTTCTCCATCTCTCCCCCTCTCACTTCTCCCTATTTCTCTATATATATCTCTCTCTGTCTCTCTCTCCCCCTTCTGTAGCCATGGCTCAGTTGGAGTGAGTTGGTCCCAGGTGCTGAGATGGTTCCATGGCCTCCACCTCAGGTGCTAAGAAGAGCTTGATTGTTGATAAACAGAGCAATCCCCCATATGGACAAAACATTGTCCCCTAGTGGGCTTGCCAGGTGGATCTTGATCAGAACGCATGTGGGAGTCTGTCTCTCTGCTTCCCCTCATCTCACTGAATTAAAAGAATAAAAAAAATAAAAGAAGAAAAGGGAGGCCCATGTATTTTCAACTAGAACAAAAGGAAACTACAGACCTGACATCCCTGTCCCCGTGCTCCTCCTCGCCTGGTAAACAGGATTTCGTCTAGTCTCTACACACTTTCTCTTGGTTTCTCCAGGTCTTAGGCCACTTGCATGAGGTTTTTTGCTCCACTTTTAGAAAGTGCTAGAGGCCTATGGATACTTTTTGGGATTCCTTCCCAAGAAGAAATGTATGTAATACCTATTGAAAAACCAGCTCTGTGTTTAAAACTCAGGACTGCATTTGAATCGTTTCTCCCATTTCTATGCATCTGAGAAGGACCAGCCTCTTACTGTCTTTTGTCCAAAGATGTTAAGTCAGAATCATGTGTTTATCCCCAAAGAACTTATTTCCCACTTAAAACTCAGTCAGAGACAGGATGGAGAATTCTATGTGGAATTATCTTAATTATTTTTCTTTCTTAAAAGGCATGCTAAAGAAATTTTACTAAAATTCCTAATGGGTAGTATTGACTGATGCAAAATTACCATTCTATTTGTTTAGCTTTCGAGACAAAACATACCAATATTTGTGTGCTGGCTTTGATTTCCCATAGGGAAAACCACATTTAAAGTAAGATTTTCTCACACACTTTCTAAGTCTTCTCTCAAAATGTAGTTAATAGCAATCTGAAATTTAAGAAATACTCACTAAAATGTTGTTAATTATAACTCAAATTATGAATTTTAATATTGAATTGGGGAAACATAGTATTTATATATTTTATAAATAGGTTGCTAACAAACCTGTGTGTTTATACAATTTATATGCTAGTCTACTACATATTTAAAAAGTGCTGGGAGAGCACAATAGAATCCGGACTCTAAATAAATTATATAAATATGATTATTTTAAATTCTTTTTAATACTGTTCTAAACAAAAATATTTTACAATCTATGTTTAATAGAAGAGAAAATCAAGTTCTTGAACATTTAAGTGGTTTCCTTGGGAATAGGTGTGGGTTCAGTAAAGGCTGTCACTCCAGTTCTATCTCCCACATCTCTTGAAAGACTTATTAACAAATTAAGCAACAACTGACATGGTTAAGCACCATTTTGTAAATATTCAGAAGACTTGTTGTGCTTGTTCTTGAGTAAGAGAAAATAGTCTGATTTATAACCGCAAATGCATTGTGAGACTGCAAACATTAGCTTTATCTCTCTGAAAGGTGGCACTTGGTGCTCTGAAAAGCATCATTTTATGTCAGCTTCTCATTCTCTAATGATGACTCTATCACTCATCACCTGCCTGACATTGGAATATACCCTTTGGGTTTCTGATCCCCTGAAAACAGTAATTCTTGGTTTCCTAACTACTTCTCGAAAGTGTTATAAAGCACATGTGCACTTACTGTGTGAATGCTTGCTCCTGGTACTTAGACCATAATCAAGACATAAGGCACCCTTACTACTCTTTTGCTTACTGAGCTAGGTGACTCCATGTAGCCTAACATGGGCCTTAGAAATAGACTGTCCTAAGTTTGAATGCTTGCTCTAATATTCACAAGCTCTGTGACCTTGCAGAAGCACTTAACTTTCTGAGCCTCATTTCTTCTATGAAATGGCTGCTTTGACTTTGCCGGACTATTATAAGAATAATGCCTGATGGGAAATACGCCCTGGTCCTCTGAGGTTGATTAACACGGTCACTGAAAGGGAACCCCTCTGTAAGTTATCTTATGGCAAACCATTGTCACTTCTTTCTCTTTCTATTTTTTTCAAGCAAAAGCACAACATATCCAGCCTTTGACTTAAAGCAATAAGCAACTTTATGATACATCAGCTTTTTTTCTCATTTTAGGAGGTAGCTAAATTATCCTTTGAAAACCAAAACCAATTCACCATGAGGCACTGACCTCTAAGTTGTCATGGTGACATTATTGCACCTCCCAAATAATTTCTCTTTAGCATTTAGTGATAACATTTGAAAGAATCATTATTCCACCTGCCATGGTGGGTGTGGGTAGGGAAATTATGAAATCAGAAAGGGGTGGAATAAAAGATTCAGACTGTTGTTTTGTGTAAACACCCCAGGTGGAGGCAATAGATTCATGGACAAATAGGTTGCCAATTAGAATATCTGCACGTGAACAGACAAACCACTACCACCAACAGCAATTACTAACTCCTGCATCATCTGGCATACCAACCTCATATCTCTCACTAAATATCTGATTTAGACAGTTATCAGAATTAATTTGCATTACTCAGTGGGGACCAGAAGGGTTAGTTGCATTATTCACATGTCAGCTACCCTCATTTGTTATTTAAAATTATAAATAACCCCCATTTTTAGAGAGACACAAATGATCACTGCCTGAAAAAAGTCACCACCATGTGTACGTGTCACCCCATCTTAATGGACTTTCACAATTATCCCGAGTCCTTCCGCATATGAAAGTTGGCAACTATTGTGTGAATATACTTTAGTTAATGTACAACGTGAAAAACACCCTTGTGATGAAACAATAAATAATAACTTAATGTTTCTTAAAGAGGGCACTATTGCTATTTGTGGGGGGGGGTACAGTTCTTTATTTTGACAGACATTTCAGCACATTAAAGGAAGTTTAGCTTCCTTGCTTTTAACACTGTAGGAGAACCACAAAATAACCCCACATTTCTAAGTGCTCTCTGGTTGAGAATTACTGAGATAAAGCGTAGAATGACAGTAGGAGTGCGTCTTTGGAAAAAGGAAGAATTGGATTTGACACTTAGCTTCATGCACTTATTAGCTCTATATTCTTGGTTATTTAACCTTCCTGAGCCACAGTTTTATCTCCAAAATGAGTATAATAATGCATTCTCAGAGGATTAATAAATGGATGTTAGTCAAGTCCACAATCAAGTCTACAATGATTGACATATAAGAAATGCTAATGAAAAGGGTCGCTAAATTATGTAGACTTTGACAAATGTGTCTTAATAAAAATTCATATTGGCTCAAAAATAAATAAATAAGAGAAAGAAAAGGTAGCCAGTGCAGTCAATGTTGATGGTAGTAGCTATGGAAGAAATGGTGTTGTGGGTAGTTATGATACACATAGAAGAAGCTGTAGGTAAGGAGTTTGAAATTTTACCTATAGTGCCATACTGCCCAAGTCAGACTTCCATTGCACCATCTCCTAGCTATGTTATTTGGGCCAATTTCTTATACTTCCTAAGCTTTAGTTTTCTTATGTAAAATGAAAACAGTAATAGTGCATACTTTTTTTCCGCTATTGATTTGAGAGAGAGAGAGGAGGTTGGGAGAAAGAGAGAAAAAGAGTGAGGCTTCACCTCATTGTTTTACTTAGTTTTTCCATTTAGTTGTGCACTCATTGGTTGCTTCTTGTTAGTACCCTGAATGGGAATTGAACCTTTGATCTTGGTGCACCAAGATGATGCTTTATCCACAGAGCTACCCAGTCAGGACCAATAGTGCATACCTTAGTAGCTTTTTATGTATGTGTATATAAAATGAGAAAGTATAAATGCTACAAAGTGAACCACGTTTAGGATATCTCTGAATTCAATGAAAACAGAAGAGGAGTGGAACACTTGACTCTGCTTCCAAAATCTTGAACCACGTTAGGTTTTGTGCTACTGGCTCCATAGTAAAGTAGATGACTAATCATTTTCTCACAGAAGATATGTCAGGGTGGCCCAACTGAAGGTGTTCTTATTTTCACTGGTAATTAAATTGTCTCAGGCAATCTTGACTTGTAGGAGAGTTCAGTTCTTAAGATGTAGTCTAGGCTGCTATCAAGAAGACAGGTAATAACAAGTGTTGGAGAGGTTGTGTGGGGAAAGGGACCCTCATTCAGTGCTGGTGGGAATGTCAACTGGCACTACCTTTATGGGAGATAATATAGCAGTTCCTCAAAAACTTAAGAGAATAACTACCATATGACCCAGCAATCACTCTAGTGGGAATCTACCCAAAAACCCTCAAAAACATTTGTACACAAAGACATATGTACCTCCATGTTCATCACAGCATTATTCGCAGTGGCCAACACACAGAAACAACTAAAGTGTTCCTCAATAGAGGATTGGATGAAGAAGAAGTGGTCCATATATACAATGAAATACTACTCAGCCATAAGATATGATGAAATATTGCCATTTGTGACAATATGCATGGACCTTGAGAACATTATGATAAGCAAAATCAATAAATCAGAAAAAGCTAAGACAGTGGTTCTTAACCTTTTTAGAGGTACCGAACCCACCAGTTTCACATGCACATTCACCAAACCCTTCTTTAGTGATAAATAAAATATGATTTTTTTCCCAAATTCAACCATAGTTATATGTTTTTTTACTGGTGCACAAAATGAGCCGTGCATGAACATCACCTTGCTCAAAGAACAAAACCAACAAAGTGCATGAACTCACAACAAATTACGGTATTACTTTATTCTGGCCTCCATGGCAGAGGCTTCTCCAAACCCCTGAGACTGACTCATCGAATCCTTAGGGTTCGATAGAACCCAGGTTAAGACACTGAGCTAAGAACTATATGATCTTACATATAGCTGGGATATAAAACTGAAACTCATGGACATAAACAAAAGTGAATTGGTTACCAGAATAAGGGGGTGCAAGGAGAGGAATAAGTGGGGCTAAATATACAGTAACAGAAAGCATTTTGACTTTGGGTGATGGGAACACAATATAATAAATAGTTCACTTGCTGTGCAAATATATACCTGAGACCTATGTGTTCCTAGGAACTACTGTCACCACATTACATTTAATTTCTAAGAAACAAAAAACAAACAAAACAAAACAAAATGAAAAATAATGTGTTTTAAGGTCTAGCCAAGGTATCTCTTTCCATCCATTAAAATAAAGAAATTGTCAGAGTGCTTGTAATGTTAACTACCTCAAAATAATAAAGTATGTAAATCATATTGATAAATGGTAGCTTTTTGCTAATTTTGTCTTCTGCTCATAAAGGAAGGTATGTTTTATTTTGACTTTCTATATAATCCTCAAATTTAATATTCCAATATGAATATTAAAAGATAACTGGAGATTGTTTTTTAAAATAAAAATTTAGGCTAGCCTGACCTGTGGTGGCGCAGTGGATAAAGCGTCGACCTGGGAATACTGAGGTCGCCAGTTCAAAACCCTGCACTGTTCTGGTCAAGGCACATATGGGAGTTGATGCTTTCAGCTCCTCCCCCCTTTCTTTCTTTCTCTCTCTCTCTCTCTCTCTCTCTCTCTCTCTCTCTCTCTCTCTCTCTCACTCTGTGTCTCCTCTCTAAAATAAATAAAATTTAAAAAAATTAAAAAAATATTTAGGCTATCTGGATATTTCATACTGAACTTACAATACCTATTCACCAATGTGTTGTGATGAACACCATATTATATTGCTTTTCAGAAAATATAAATTATTGACAGGTAGAGATGTGGTGTCCAAAATGCACAGGCATTATTTTAATGCCAAGTCAGTATTTTTCTACTTGGGAGTAATGTAAATAATAGCACATTATTACAAAAGGGCAGTTTTATTTCTCTTCAGTTTTTATTCATTTGTTTGCTGAATGACTACTTAATCTAGGCTACATGATGCCTTGTCTAACCATGTTGAAGATGTGGGCATAGATGAAACTGTTTATATCCCAGAGTACTTTGAATAATCACATGTTTGATAAATATACTACACAGGGAAAAACACAATAGAGAGAAGAAACAGTGAGAGGTACAAGATGACATCAGAAGGATAGAAATGGTGATATCTTAAGATAAGTCTTGCAAAACCATTTATATAAATAACTCAGAAAAATCAGAAAATTTCAAAACTAAAAATTAATCTTTCTGACCTTACTTCCTATTATTTCTTGGTACACATACCATGAGCACATTGTTTAGTAAGAATATGGGACAATGTTCCTCCTGACCACTTACTAGCTGTGTGGCCTTATGCACGTTATTGTACTCTTCTTATTTACAGTTTCTTTTGTTCTAAATGAAGAAGGTAAAATATTTATCCTTTAGGATAATAAATGCAGCGATTTCTGTAAGAGGGAATGATGATAAGAAGTGTCTAGTAATTGTTAGTCATAATTTCTTCTGGTCAATAATTTTTCTACTTCGTATTTTATTATGAACACACTGATTTTCTATTGTTAAGTTTTTAATCATTATGGTTTGATTGTTTTAAATGCTCGTATTTATTTATTTTTACTTATTTAAATTCAAGGTCTTAAAATGTTACTTCCTCTTCAATGCCTTTTTAGATTTCTTCAAAATATATGAATTTAACACAATCACTTGTGACTGTTTCATTTTTTTTCTCCCCAAAACAATAACTACTGCGGACAAGGGTGCATCTTATTACTCAACACAAATTATTTGGAAGATATTTCCTCAATACTAATTTGTTGAAATAAATGAAGCCATAGACTGTTAATGAGTTTTGTTCAAATAAATTAAGCCATAGACAATAGCTGAATTATGTTCATTCTAATTTTGTCCATCTTGCTTTTTTATACATTATACACTGAAACCCTCTAAACCATTGTTTGGTACCAACTTTAGATTATATTCATTTAGAAAGGACATTTTAATCCATCTAATAATGGCTCAACCTACAAGTCAGTTCAAGTCATCTGTGTCACCACTGCTACTTGTAAAGCAATATTCACTTGTAGAAATATTTTAATATTTTATTCATTTTGTCTTTATTAATTTACACAAATTAATAAAACAGATAAAAATAAAAATGCTGAGACTGGTAAGGAGAAGCATAGGTTTCATGAGCTCAATATAATTTAGGCAAGATGGAAATCATTAGGTTTACCTCAACTTTAGCCTCTATCAAGCACTCATTGGCCTTAAGACCAATCAACTGTGTATCCAGTTAGGAAGGAAAAAGCTAATGTGCAAACTGCTAGAAATATACCATTAAATTGTGTGCCTGCCTGACCTGTGGTGGCGCAGTGGATAAAAGCGTCAACCTAGGAACACTGAGGTCGCCAGTTCAAAACCCTGCACTGGTCTGGTCAAGGCACATATGGGAGTTGATGCTTTCAGCTCCTCCCCTCTTTCTCTCTCTCTCTCTCTCTCTCTCTCTCTCTCTCTCTCTCTCTCTCTCTCTCTCCATGTCTCCTCTCTAAAAAACAAAACAAAAAAATGAATAAAATAAAAAGAAATTAAAAATTGTGTGCCTAAAGAATGGGCTGCCATTAAGGATTTTATAATTAATTTGTTTTAGCAAACTGGGAATGCAACACATATTAGAATCTGTTAAGTCTTTTGTTTAGTTTGTGAATGAACATTAATCAGAATATGACGGTTGGATTAAGATTAATAAAATATTAGGATTGTCTAATATTTTATTCCTGTTTTACAAGTAATAAAGCAATAAACTGAATTGATGTAAACTATAAATTGCCAATATTTCAAACTATAAATAATATTTTGCATCCCCAAATTTTATCCTCCCAATATTATTATTCTAACTCTATGTGTTAGCTTTGCCAGTTTCATGAAGAAATTTTTAAAGTTAGTGAAATTGTTTGATAAACCATTTTCCTCCCCTCTAAGTATAGCACAGTTACGGATTTTAAAAAAAGGTAAAACACAGATAATTTTAATTTAAAGAGATTATAACTCAGTGGTTCTTAACCTTTTCTGAGGTACCGAACCACCAGTTTCATATGCTCATTCACCGAATCCTTCTTTAGTGATAAATAAAATATGATTTTTTTCCAAATTCAAGACATAGGTATATGTTTTCCTACTGATGCAAAAAATGAGCCATGCATGAACATCACCTTGCTCAAAGAACAAAACCAACAAAGTGCATGAACTCAAACAAATTACGGTATTATTTTATTCTGGCCTCTGCGGCAGAGGCTTCTCTGAACCCCTGAGACCGACTCATCGAACCCCTAGGGTTCGATAGAACCCAGGTTAAGAACCACTGTTATAACTTAAAGAGATTTGAGTCATTAACTCATATCTCTCCTGAATTTTTTGTGAAAGGTTTATTATTAATGAATTCAGTATCTCTGTTTTTGCAACAGCTTTTTTATTACTCTGCGTGTCTTGATAAAGAATCCAGGCTACTTTGGGAAGAGCTATTGGATTTCCTTCCTATATTCTGCGATTCAGAAGCATACATTATCTATATTTGTCGGATGCAAGGCAACTGTTTGATGGTAGTCTTGCTTTACATACCTAAATGTGAATGTACATCATCTGGGAAATTTTTAGCATTCAGATCCCAATTTAGCAGGTCTGAGGCCACGCCTGCGATTCTGCATTTCTAACAAGTTCTCAGGTGCTGTTGCTGCTGCTAATGATAAGCTGGACCAGGCTTTACTGTTGACTGAGTGCCAAACATATAGTCAGAAAATGTGGCTTCAAACCACGGCTCTATCTTTCATTAGCTATAGACACTAGGATGAGCCACACCTAACCCAGTTACTTCATCTCTGTTGCTATCATGTTAGTCCAAACCCATTATTTTCTAACTAGTTGATAACCTCTTATTTTCTAAGGATATGGACTTGGCTCTTTTGCTAGTACACTCTCCAGACCACAATAAAAGTAATCTAATCTTACCCTATGACCACTACCTGAACCTCTTTTAACAGCTTTTTGTGTGTGTGTGTGTGTGTGTGACAGAGATAGTAGGATAGATAGGGTAGGATCGATAGGGACAGAAGAATAGGAAGGGAGAGGGAGATGAGAAGCATCATTTCTTTGTTGAGGCTCCTTAGTTGTTCATTGATTGCTTTCTCATATGTGCTTTGACCGGAGGCTACAGCAGAGTGAATGATCCCTTGATCAAGCCAGCGACCTTGGACTGCAAGCCAGTGACCTTTGGGCTCAAGCAAGAGACCATGGGGTCATATGTATAATAATACACTCAATCCAGTGACCTCAGGGTTTCCAACCTGGGTCCTCTGCATCCCAGTCCTATGCTCTATCCACTGTGCCTCTGCATGGTCAGGCTAACAGCTTTTAATGACTCTTCTCAAAAAAGAGAAATTATAAACATAACTCATAAAGCTCCTAGGAGAGCTCCTTCCTACCTCTCTCATTTCATCTACCTCTCCATTCTCACTTTGTTAGGTTCCACCTGCATGTGCTTTTTCTTTGTTGGCTACATGTGATCCCCAGGCCCACATGAATGTGTAACCTAAAGACTGGTTAGAAATGCAAATTCTAGATCTCATCCCCAGAACTCTATCTACTGGACAGGAACTCTACCCTCAAGGCAGGGATTATCTTGTTTCTTTCTGATTCTCCAGTACTTAAGACACTGCCTGGTACCTGCACAGGCTCCCAATAAAAAGTTTTGAATGAATGGGAGAATAAATCATTATTACCTTTATACTATTCATTTCTTTATCTGTAAAATAGACAAAATATTACCTCTTTGTTAGATTACTTTAGTTTCATTAGCATATATGAAAGTAGAAAAAAGAATGCCTACTTTAAGGATACTCTTTTTTAAAGCATTTTTACATTATTCTCTCCTTATACCTATTGTTTTTGCTAAAATAGACAATTACTATTTGCTACTTTGTTCATTAATTTACTCATTCACAAATATACTATTGGGTGTTTGCTAACACTATTGCTTCTTATTTATTTATTTATTTATTTAATTTATTTTTTCTTTTTATTTATTCATTTTTAGAGAGGAGGCACAGAGTGAGAGAGAGAGAGAGAGAGAAAGAGAGAAAGGGGGGAGGAGCTGGAAGCATCAACTTCCATATGTGCCTTGACCAGACCAGTGCAGGGTTTTGAACTAGCAACCTCAGTGTTCCCAGGTCCACGCTTTATCCACTGCGCCACCACAGGTCAAGCTATTTTTTTATTTTATTCTTTTTCAGGGACAGAGAGAGAGAGTCAGAGAGAGAGATAGATAGGGACAGACAGACAGGAATGGAGAGAGGTGAGAAGCATCAATCATTAGTTTTCCATTGCCGTTGTGTTCATTGATTGCTTTCTCACATGTGCCTTGACCACGGGCCTCACCGAGAACCCCTTGCTGGAGCCAGCGACCTTGGGTCCAAGCTGGCGAGCTTTTGCTCAAGCCAGATGTGCCCCCGTTCAAGCTGGCGATGTCGAGGTCCCGCACCTGGGTCTTCCACATCCCAGTCCAACGCTCTATCCACTGCGCCACCGCCTGGTCAGGCAACACTATTGCTTCTACTTGGAATATTCTTCCCTCAATCTGGAGTTCAAACTGGTACATATTCTTAAAGACTTCACAGTTGTCTCTTTCTAGTGTGCCTTAACCTTTCTTCTATCAAACACTTGTAACAGTAAAAAGAATAAGTGGTTTTCTTATATCAAAATTAACATAGGTTCATTATATAAAATAATAAAAATATACTTGTAAATAAAATAAAAACCTTATTAGTTCCAACTGTAATCATGATTTTTCATGATTACATGACTTCTCAAGCTGTTCTTTATTCTTTAAATTGCAAAATTTTCTGTAGTTAAATTGATCCAGCAGTTTCAAATTATGGAAGTAAAAGTGTTGAATTGTATTAGTCAGTTGATATTGTGACTCATTAACCCAAATTCTCCTAACACATTATAAAAATATATATTAAATTATTTTGCAGGGTTGTGTTTTTTAAAGATCTTATAAAACAGCACAAGTCATTGAGATATAGGATTGTTTTGTCATTCAGTAATGCAGTCAGGAGTGAGCTCTGTAAGGACATGAGATCTACAGCAGCTTTCCTGTGCATTCCTGGAGCCGCTTTCCATGCTGCTCCCAAGGGAACATGTAAATGCACACAGCTACTTCCTCTTGATATTGTAGAACCAATTACATTAATTTGCTGGAAATAGCATTGTCTACCGCTTTGCACTGCACTAGATTAAATTCTCTCTGAATCTTCCTGGGTTTCATTCTATAATGCGTATAGCACTTTGAATTTTAGTGGTGAGAAATGCAGTTTTCCTTTGCTTATATAAAAAAATGGATAGTGAGGACTCCCAAGAAATAGAGCTTTCTTAGAAAACCGCATTTACTTTGGAAGACTGCTGCACATATTTTAGGCTAGGAGGAAATTAAAAATATATAGAGGTTCTTTTGTATTATTTGTAAACCTCTAACTTGGGAAAATTTTTGCAGTGTCCATCAGGGAGAAGGATTGACAAGAATTGTATCTGAATGGTAGAATCTCACTGAGTCTATGGACTGTGTGTTATAATGCCAAGTTCATCTGTTTACTAAATAAACATTTATGAGCACTACTATAAAACAGTTCTTACAGAGATCATTGGATATCTATAAAAATACATGTAATATGCACACATATGTATAGATAAAGATGCAAAAAATATTTTTATAAGAATATAAATATGTATAAATTAAAAATGTATTTTTGAAGATATATCAATTATAAATATACATATATATTTAAAGAAATAAAACATGCCATTTGGATGTAAAATTGCAATTTCTGGGTACAGTATGTGTGTATGGAGGAGTTGAAAATGTAAGGAGAAGGGCAGTTGGGATTGAGTTGAATAATTTTGAAAACACCACATTTATTATGAGGTAAAGAGCCATAGTATTATAAGGCTGAGAAATAAGCAAGGGTCAGATATGTAAGGGCCTTCTAAAACAATGTGGAATTTTGACATATTGCTATAGACCACAGGGAAGCATTATAGAGTTTGTCCCCAGGATACTGTCATTGAATAGTTTGGACATATCACAGTAGTACTTTGTATGGTATAATGGGGTCCTTTAAAGTTCAAAGATTTTGCATGCGTTTCTGTTCTGTTTGTTTTCTGTAACTGGAAAAGGTGGTGTTTCTACATCCCAAGAGATGGTGTCTTGCATGATTGTAGAAGATCTGTGGGGATGAGAAATAAGAGGACTGACTTTGTACACTGACACTGCCATTTAGCAGTGATGTGGCTTGAATTACATTTCTTCTCTTCTCTGGGTTTCAGTCTCACTGCCTGCCAAGCAGGAGGGGAGCACAGTCAGAATAAAAACATTAAAGCTCTTTACAACGTTCACCTTCTATGACTCCTTGTGACTACCACTGACAACACTTGTCTTTTGTCTTTTAGGAGATAATCCAATCTAATACTAATCCCAAGTAATATCAAACCCAAAGTGTGGTTACACAGGATTTTGAAGTATGCTTTTTTTTTAACTCAGAAAGAAAGTTCAAGGAAGAAAAACTTATGTGTTGCTACCATAAGCTAAATAACTTTGGAATTTGAACAGTTTTGGAGATGGCAGCCCTGTTGTTATTGTTTTTAATCCTTACGGTGCTATTTAAAATTAGACAACTCAATGCTGAGTTAGCATTTATAACAATGATTATTTAACATAAAATTTGAATTAAAATGGTCTTTCTGATAGATCTGTGAATGAAATATGAATAAGCTAAATTTAGTATGGAAATGACATAACACAGTGTGTACTTAGAAATGCTAGTTACTATTCACCTTATAGGCCTTTCTGAACCTTTGATATCTATGTTACCATTTGGCTATGCTTTCTGGATGTTCTCCTGTAGGACCTGATCCATTTTATACCACAGTGACCCAGATTCAATAGTAGACAGATGAGTCAGTCTTAATATTGAAGATTATGTTAAGCATGGGTGGGGGAAAAAAAGAGATCTATAGAAGAAGATAAAATAGCAGACTGTATTTGATAGCCTCAATATTTTTGACAAACCTCTCTCTGGTTCATAAATGAGAAGGGCAGAAAGATGAATATTAAAACGTCTGAGTACAGAGTGCTTCTGTTACTGCTTTTCCTCTCAGTTCACAGCATTCTGAGTCAATGCAGAAGTAAGTTTTATTAAAATGGCCAGAGCCCTGCTAGACATGAATGAAACCTGAAAACAAAATGAAAAAAGAAACCCTCTTGGAAGAGAAAAATATATTAATTTAGGACTAGAAAAAATGCAAAATTTGATGATAACATTTTGCTTATATTTAACTAATATAGATAGTCATTTAAGAGCTTTGGAAAGGATCTGACCTAGGCTGCCCCAGCTCTACAGAAACCTTGATTAGTTATATCCACATGATTGGCTTTGTTTTCACCCGGACTCCAGTGTAGATCCTGGATCTCCTGCCACTCACTACCTGATTAATATTCCTGAGCCTTACCTGTCTCATTTTAAAATGAAGATACAAAACCCTAGCTGTGGCCCTGGTTGGTTAAGTGTGTCGTCCTGAAACAATAATGTTGCCGGCTTGGTACCCAGTCAGGATACACGCAGGAAATAACCAAAGAATGTACAACTGAGTGAAAAAACAAATGCTTCCTTTCCCCCTCCCATCTCTCTCCCTTCCTTTCTCTGTCTCTCTAAAAATCAGTAAAAATTAAGCCCTGGCTGATAGCTTACTTGGTTAGAGTCTCATCCCAGAGTGTGGAGGTTGTCAGTTCTATTCTCTGGTCAAGGCACATACAGGAGCAGCTTCATCTTTTTCTCCTTCTCCCTGCCTCGCTCCCTAAAAAAAAAAAAAAAAAAAGAAAATAATAATCCTACTTGCAGATTCATGGTGAGGTTTAAATGACAACTATGACTTTGCCTAATACACAATCTGTTATTTGGGTGGCAATAAATTAATTTCAATTGTCCTAATGTCAGAATCTTTATCCCTAAGGGAAAAGAGGCCAGTGCTCCTGACTAAATAATCATGCATTCTATGTTTTAAAACCTCTTGTGGCACATCGGTATGCCACAGCACACTAGTTAAAAATTGCTGCCTTTGATAATTCCATTTCACTCTTCAGTTCTCAGTTTTTTCATGTCTAAAATGAGCTTTGGAATGAGATTATTTCTTAAATTTATTACAGCTCTTGAATTCCTGTGACACTAATTCCTATAAATATTTCCATGTTAAGTGGAACTACCAGTGGTTTTTATTATTTATTTATTTATTTATTTATTTATTTATTTTAGAGAGAGAATGAAAGGGAAAAAGATAGAGAAACATTGATTTGTTGTTCCACTTATTTATACATTCATTGTTTGATTTTTGTGTGTGGCCTGACCAGGGATTGAACCCACAGCTCTGGTGTATCAAGATGACACAACTGAGCTACCTGCCAGGGAAAACTACCAGTTTTCTTATTTTCTTAAAAGTGTAAAATTGTAAAAATTTTACATACTCTACTGGTGAATGGGAAGAACCCAAGGGACAAGTAGGGCACTGACAATCGGCTTTGAACCTTACCTAGTTGCCTTACCCTGCTTTGTTTTTGTGTCTATTATCCGAGCCACTTTCTCCTTCATGAGACCCTGAAGCCATTACTCAGAAAGAATTCGGGACAAACCAATTTCTTTTTACTATAAAATTCTGGGACTTTTTTGCTTTCCCCCAGCTATTCCTCTGTGCTGAGAGTAGGGGTGAAGAATTCCTCTAGTTAGTCTGCCTGCCCCTTCTTTTTGTAAGATCCTTGTTCCCTTTGGAACCTTGGCACTGGGAGAAGATGCAGCTTTGCCAGTGTGACTTGTGCTGCTTTTTCTTGGTCACACGTATGCTTGCTCTTCAATGCTCCTTAACTGGGCCAGGTCCCATGTCTTCCATAGCAAATCTGGACATTTAACTTTATCTAAAATAATATTAATGAGTCTCATTAGAGCCTTTAAAATGCTCTCAGACTAAAAGCCATGATTTTAATTGACCTTCACCAAGCAAGACACCCCACTTAATAGTAGGTAGAAATTTCTTGTTGTCATGCTTACATGTATCACAGAGTCCCCTAGTGTTTGAGGCTTGAGTATATTTTTTCTCTATTTTCATTACTATATTGTGAATAATTGGATGGCATGCATTAAGACCCTGTGCTTTTTATTTTACCTTTATTTCTACTGTGGTTGACACACAGAATGCTCAGTGCTGGTGCTATGGTGAGAACTTATGGTACTGGTGTATATTGGTGAGTAAGACTTGGGTCTTACTCACTTATTTAAATTTACTCACTGTTTAGTTAATGAGACAGGGAGGTGAGAAAATATTAAATGTATGAAAAATAAATACTATTTTTTTACAACTTTATTATTTTTTACTATTTATTTTTTTACAAACTGCTAACACTGAGTCTAGCGCTCAGAACACATTATTTGCTCACAATAGGTATGGTAAATCAAACTGAACTCCTAAGGCAACAGAAGGGAATAAGTCATTTTTTTCCAGAAAGTGGTAGGTTTACTACCTAAAAGAAGTGATAGCTGTAATGGACTTTGATAGAGTTCGATGAGTTCAATTTTGTTGAAGTTTGTGCCTGTTTATACTATTTGAGGAACTCTTTGGAAACTTGGTTGAGACCACCATCGCTCAAGCCTCATTTTTTCCTCTTTGCTCCCAAGGAGACCTACACATAGCAGAGAAAATGATGACATAATCAATTTGGAAATGTAGGCAAGGATCAGATCACAAAGAACTTTGCATGCTGTGTTAAACCTTGAGAAGTGATCAATTTATTCTAAATCTATTCTATTGCCTTTATTAATTTTTTGTTCTAAGTATGAATTTGTTATGAAACATTCAGGCCAAGCTCAACATCAGCTAAAGATGTTCATATTTTAAAAAATGATAGAGTAAAAGATTACCATTGTAAACTTATGGTGACTAGAGTAGATGATCTTCATTAGAATTTCAGAAAAAGTAAAGTCAGAGTCACATCATAAGACTCTAAAAGGCCACATCTCCTTGTTGTTTCCTGAAAGTTACATACCAAAAATATAGAGGCAGCCTTTTATAATTAACTAAAGTCCCATGCGACCCCATTCTGTAAAATTAAAATTTCAAAGGGACAGATTTATGGTAGTCACAAATTCAGCTCTTAATATAGATCATCTCAGCATAATTTGTAGAAAATAATGACCAAATATTTTGGAAAAACACCCAAATAAAACAACACTGAGTCAAAACAGCCTGATATCTAAAATCAAAAGTTAAATTATGAATGCCTGCAATCTGAAACAGAGGAAATATACAAAATTCATCTTGGGTTAATAACCTATCCCTGCAATTTTACTTATTGTGTAAACTTGGAGAAGTCAAATAGCCTACCCCAGCCAAAATATGTGGATTTATTGCTATTAGGTTTATCTCCATCACAGGCTTTGTATTTGTGTTTGTTTTTTGTTTGTTTGTTTTTGAGAGAGAGGCAAGGAGAGGGAAAGCAACATGGGGCTGCTTCTGTATGTTCCCTGAGCAGGTAATCAAACCAGCAACCTCTGTGCTCTGGGACGATGCTCCAACCAACCTAGCTGTCTGACCAGAGATTAATTTTTATTGTTTTTATTTTGTTTTGAGAGACAGAGAAAGGGAGAGAGAGGGGAGGGGAAAAGGAAAAGAAATATTTGTTCTTTCACTCAGCTGTGCATTCTTTGGTTGTTTCCTGTGTGTGCCCAGACTGGGGCTCAAACCTGTAACTTTGTTGTTTCAGGATGATGCTCTTAATCGACTGAGCTAACTGCCTAGGGTTTACAGTTTTCATTTAATGAGGATTCAGTGACATGTATTAAAGCTCCTTATAAACTCCAAAATCCTACTTAAATGTTTTCTTTAATTATCTGTGTGTCTTTTGTGGTACCAAAACTGTGCTTCAGTAGATAAAAAAATTAATATACAAGCTATATTTTCAGAGCACCTTTGTTGTGGGAAGTGAAGGACTAGCATATTGAACTATATAACTTTATCCTGTAGAGCTATGAGTTCTTTGAACCACATAGGACTTTTACCAGCTATGAGTTTATAGTGCACTGAAATGTTCAAATCTGGCCCTTTTGTTTACATTTTATAAATAATATACTGTTTTGACATTGAGAAATTGCCATGACCCTAATAGTTCTGATTAACTATCCTTGTCTAATCAACACAAAGAGTCCAAACTTATTTTCCTATTCTCTACTCAAGCAAAAGGGGAAAAAATTACCCATTGAAGATTAGAATAATACTATATTCCCCCAACTCACAGATGAATAGATCTGTAATGAATTGCTATTTTCCTCGGAAAATAAACTCCAATGAATGAAAAATTGGGGTTACAATGTGTGCATTGCAAAGTAATAGTCACGTAAGTATTGAATACAGCCACAGGACAATTTGAAAAGATGAAGGACATTCAGACATGAAACTAGAAATCTGACAAAGGTGAAAGGGGGTCTAGTGGCAGCTTTATTGAATGGTGATTGCAAATGTAAGACTGAAATACTGATTTGGTTCTGTGAGATAGATGGGGTGAAAAGGGCAGAGTGCATCCTGGTTCATACTTAGACCTCAGTTATATATAGACTGTGTTCCAATGGGTGACCTCAAAGGGGTTAAAAAAAATAAAAACAAGAAATTTCATAAAAATAGACAAAACAATTTCAAAAAGTAACAATCCAGCACAGAGAACTCAAGATCAAAGCAAATTCAGGCTCCAAATGTACATATTGAGAATATTCTAATGCTCTGAAAACACTTTATTTTCAGAGCATTTATTTATGTAACCAACATTTATTAAGTACCTACCATGTGCTAGTCACAAGAACTTATTAGGAACAGCAGAGAGGAAATGAATGAGCTGTCTTATTTGTTCATGAAACTTCAAACTGATGATTTTCACATGATTCCAATAAAAAAGTGCCACAGGCTGAACCATAATACACTGCCATTTTTATACGTCAAAAACATTTGTGTTGGCAATTTTAAATGGTTCAGCCTAGTATTATCCTATAACCTTTGTTAAATAGTGGAAGCCTTTTAAGTACATACTCTTTGCTTTAAGAATAATTTTTAAGTCATAGACACAGACAATGGTATGATGATTACAAAGGGAAAGGGGGGTATGGGAGGTATAAGAGGATAAAGGTGGATAAATGGTGATGGAAGGAGACTTGCCTTTGGTTGGTGAACATACAATACAATATACAGATGATGTACTATAGAATTATACACCTGAAACCTATATAATTTTATTAACCAATGTCACCCCAATAAATTCAATTAAAATTTAAAACAATATTTTTTATTCCCTATAACCAGCAGTTTCTTCTCCTTTGATTTAAAAGTGAATCTTTCTCCCTTCATCATTCCCTCTAAACTCACTATAAATCTCTAAATTAGTTTTGTCTTACATAGGATGCAATTGTGGTCACCCTAATGAAGGGATCAACATGGCATGGCACACACTTATCTATGATGACATCTCCCTTCCTGGTGCAGGTCCTCTATCTAAATTCCATTTTAGGCAAGTAGTGGTAAGGTCAAAGATTTCTCCTGAGTCTTTTGTTTCTTAAAAATAACCATAATCGATGTTCTGTAAGGTATACATCGGAGTGGCAAAACTTTGTTTTCCTTTACTCTAATAAATTTCATAGACCAGCAGCATTAGCATCACCTGTGTATCTTTGAGAAATGCAAACACCAATCCCCACCCAAACCTACAAAATAAAAAGAGGGAAGGGCGTAAGTATTATGTTTAGTTCTACAGATAAATCTCATGTAGCACTTTAGTTTGACAACTACTAACCTAAAGCAATACTTCTCCATCTTGACAGCACAATGGAATCAGCTGGAGAATAGCAACCAGTGTTGATGCCTGGGATCTGGCCCCAGAAATCCTGATCTTCCTGGGGAGGGTACAGAATGAGTATTTTCTATCAGCTCTCCAGTTGTAACTAATGAACAGCTCAGTTTGAGAAACACTGGTCTATTAAAATTTATAGTTATTTACATAGTTTCTGTGCTTGATAGTAAGCTCCTTATTTTGAAAGTTGGGGCTTGAGGGTAAAGATATAGGTCAGAGAGTTTAGAAAAATCAATTAACTAGATTAGTTTATCTTTTTTTTTACAGGGACAGAGAGATAATCAGAGAGAGGGATAGATAGGGACAGACAGACAGGAATGGAGAGAGATGAGAAGCATCAATCATTAGTTTTTCATTGCCTGTGCGACATCATAGTTGTTCATTGATTGCTTTCTCACATGTGCCTTGACCGCGGGCCTTTAGCAGATCGAGCAACCCCTTGCTGGAGCCAGCGACCTTGGGTCCAAGCTGACAGAGCTTTTGCTCAAGGCAGATGGGCCCGCGCTCAAGCTGGCAACCTTGGGATCTCGAACCTGGGTCTTCCACATCCCAGTCCGATGCTCTATCCACTGCACCACTGCCTGGTCAGGCTGGATTAGTTTATCTTTATCTTCACTTATGCTGAACACATGTTATGCCTTCTGGTAATATAAAGTAGTATAGTTATCATCAGCATATACAAGTATGGAGACCCCCAAGTAAGGTAAATTTGCTATCATCTATCTAGCTATATAATCTATCAATCATCTATCTATCTATCTATCTATCTATCATCATTTATCTATCTATCATCTATCGCAGTGGTTCTTAACCTGGGTTCTATCGAACCCTAGGGGTTCGATGAGTAGGTCGCGGGTTCGGAGAAGCCTCTGCCATGGAGTCCAGAATAAAGTAATACCGTTATTTGTTGTGAGTTCATGCACTTTGTTGGTTTTGTTCTTTGATCAAGGTGATGTTCATGTACGGCTCATTTTGTGCACCAGTAAAAACACATATACCTATGTCTTGAATTCGAAAAAATATATATATTATTTATCACTAAAGAAGGGTTCAGTGAATGCGCATATGAAACTGGGGGGTTCAGTACCTCAAAAAAGGTTAAGAACCACTGATCTATCATCTATCTATCTATCATCATTTATCATCTATATCTATCATCTGTCTATCTATCTATCTATCTATCTATCATCTATCTACGTATTATCTATTTATTTATCTATCATCTATCTATCTATGTAAGGTTTATAGAAATAGCATCAAAATTACTTGGTGAAGGGGGAATGAGAAGAGTTAGAGGGAAAGATATATAAAAAATGTCATGCTAAGACTACAAGTCAAGCTAAATCAAGTCTGTATGTCATCTACCAAAGTGGAAATTATTTTCTCAACTCTTCAGATACTTGTCATGTGGCTCCACACTACTCTTTCTTATGGAGGCCTGAATCATTTTAACTTCTCTGTTACCTCCAATTTCCTACCATCCCTGAGTTTTTGACTCTCCTCTGACCTTTCCTTCTGTATCTTGGAAATCCTCCATTCACCAGCATAGACCGCGAGTGTGTGACACAATTATTTTCTCCTTTAATTGTTTCAGCTACTTGGAAAGGAAAAAGAGAAACTTTTATACTAAAGTTGAAGATGTAGGAAGGACCAAGTAGTGGCTTTAATTTTGGATGAAGTGAAGTGGGACTAAACAACCAAGCATCGCCTGATAGTTCTGGATCAGGTGGAGGCTGACATCTATCCTAACTTTGAAACCCAAATAATACACAAAGGGGTGGTGAGGTAGGGTATGTGTGTAAGAAGTCTCATCATCTCATTAATCAGAAAATCCTGGAGTTAGCAGAGGAGGTAAGGTCTATTGCCCTAAGCAAAAAAAGCACCATTAGGTCAGGGAGATCCTGTTAGCAACTCACTTACTTTTCTTTCTGAATTTTGCGTTCTTCCTGCCTAAGATCAATAGATAACTCACAGTGCAAAGGTCCACCAACTACAAATACTCAGGCATCTATGTGTATACATATTATATTTATATTACCCTGCAAACAAAGATTTTAGAGAGAGAGCATTATTTTATGAAAGTGTCTCTCTTTAAAATAATTTATTCTACTGCCATATTTGTGATGGACAATGTGTCAGTTTGTTCTTTTCCAATGTTTAAATTGTTATCTTTTTTTCTTGGAATGCATTGGTTAAGGGGCGGAATCTTTAGATCAAACAGAATTAGAGTCAGGTGGGAAGCATGTGCTAACAGAAGTCAGATTCTACACATGAGAAGAGAAGGAAGGCTTTAGCTTAATTTAGTCCTGGAAATGTGAAACTCTTCGTGTGGAATTACCCACTTAACCAGGTGGTTTATACTATCAATAAATCAGAAGTCTGAATTTCTGAACATTCCTTAGATCAGTCTTTGAATATGTTAATGACTTGGGTTGAGATGGGCTGAGGGGGTGGGTACAGGAGAGAACAAATAAATATTCATCAAATGTAATTTTGAGGCCAGCATCTAATAAATATCCTCTTCCATTGAAGTAGAGTCGAAATACCTATTTCTCTCTCAAATGTAAAATGTGTGAGTTTCTCTCAAGACTAGTAGGTTTAACATGGATAAGATAGACTTTACTTTTTGCTTTCTTAGGTCCTTTACTTCAATCTCATTAAAACCCTCCCCCATCTGGATTGGGTTGACAGGGAAGATAGGGCAAAAGAGACTTTTTAATCATTCCTTCTTTTTAATTTACCCTTTTAAAAGCATAAGTGTCCCAGCATGCAAAAATTAAACATTTAGGAATATTTGCTGCTTTATTTTGAAATGTCAGAACTTACATAAACCTATCCCCAAGCAACTGTATTTTTTTGCCCTAGACAAATTCATAGAATTTTATTACTGAAAAGTGAAAACTCTCTCTTTTTGGTGACAGTACATCTTCTAACCATCACCTAATTCCACATAATTTTCCATCTTTACTCTGGAGATGCCAACGTGCCAAAAAAATATTCTCAGGATAAATGTTTAGAGGAAATGTGGAAAAGAAAAGGAAAAGGAAAAAGGAAAGAGAAAACAAAGAAAAGCTATTGGTAAATAGCTTAAATCTCAGTAATTGTGATTCAAAAATTTCCTGGGGGGAATATTTTAAGCATGAATGCCTTAGGTAGAACCAGTTATTCCTGAGTCAAGAGAATTTTCAATAATAGGCATATTTGGCTAAAGACTTCTGTAGATGGAGCAAATAAATTGCTTTGGCACTAATGAGAATGTTGAGCTCTGAGTTTTCTCTGTGCTTCATCATTTTTATTGTCCTCATTAAACACATTATTTATTAGTAGACAGGTTTTATACTTATATTTGCCAAGGATGGCATAATGGAATTTAAACATGAAGAGACCTTGACAGGGGCTTAGTAGGGAGTCTTCATATCCATCCGTAAACCTTTACGTAAGATTCCCCAAGTTCCTCTATTTTAAGCAAATAGTCTGAGAATTTGTTTGGATTCATTGACAATAATAGCTAATAACAGTGGCAGTGCAATGCTAAACCCTGAATTTTTGCTGTATTATTTCTAATCCTTCTAACAATCCTAAAATAAAAATTTTATAACTTTCCGTGTTAGGATGAGAAAGCTGAGTTTGAGAAGTGACTTGACCAATGTCAAAAATATGCCCAGTGGCAAAGGAAGTGAGGATTTAAACTTGAGTCTGTGTAATGACAAATTCCTACTTTTAAATCTACATCATAATTCTTCACAGAAGCATTAGCAAGATCATTATTGAGGGAGAAGTTAAACTTCATTGAGTTACAATTTTATCTTGCTATCGTCAGGCCCATGGGTGTTAGATTGTATTCTCCATTAAAGCAGGGCCATGTCTGTTTTGCCCTTCAATATATTTCCTGTGTTCAGCACTATGCCTGGAGTTCGGTGACTGTGCAATAAACATTTTTTTTGAGTGAGTGAATAAATAAAATAATAAATTAGCTTGCCATATCTGTCAATCAAAAAGGTGCATGATTTAGCCTGGCCTGGGTTCTGGATTCTGTTTCATAGCTTCTTAGCTGAATGAACTTGGAAAAGACACTCAACTCTATTTAATCTCAGTAGTCTCATATGCATAAAAGAAATGGTTTAGAAGATCAGTTGAAAGATGAATGTAAAAACATTTAACAAATTCAATGTAAATATTAATTACTGTTGCTCTGATGTAATTTTTAAAGTATGAAAAGGATTTCTTATCTGGACTTGAGATTAAACCCTTTCATATGCTTTTTGGTGCCTAAAATCTAGCAATAATTTTTACATACTTTTGACTTTTTATCTTGTCCCACGTTAAGATATATATTTATGTCAAAAACTTTTTGATACAAAATGGATGTACCTTGATAACATTATACGGAGTGAAATAAGTAAATCAGAAAAAAAGAAAAACTGAGAACAGCATGATTTCATACATAGGTGGGACATAAAAGTGAGAATATGAGACATGGACAAGAGAGTGGTGGTTATGGGATGGGGGGAGGGAGGGAAGAGTGGGATAGGGAGGAGGGGAGGGACACAGGGAAAACCAGATAGAAGGTGACAGAGGACAATTTGACTTTTGGTGACGGGTATGCAACACAAGTGAATAAGATAACCTGGAGATGTTTTCATTGTACATATGTACCCTGATTTATTGGTGTCACCCCATTAGAATTAATAATAATAAAATATATATATTAAAAAAAACTTTTTGATACATATATATATAAAATCATAAAAACTGAAGCACAATCTCTATGAAATAATATTTAAGTCTATATTATCCATGTTATGTTTCTGTGTTCTCTTCTGTTTTATTCTGTTTAAATTAAATATTGCTTATCACCCACTAAATTGATTTTAAAATCCACTTTATATTTAAAACCCACTTTTTAAAAAATACTTTCTTAGGGAAAATAATCACACTGACAAAATCTTTCATGCTGCATTATTGTGACACTGTAAGTAAAACGATGGTTTTAGGGCCTGAAAGGGAGACTAAAGTGTGTATGTGTTTCTGTGTACTGTGGCTGGGCTTGATGATATAGAAGTAACACTAATTATAGTCTATTATCTATCTATCTTTCTATCTATCTATTATCTATCTATCTATCTATCTATCTATCTATCATCTATCTATCTATCTATCTATCTATCTATCTATCTATCTATCTATCATCTAACTAGCTAGGTAGCTATCATTTATCTATCTATCCTTCCAACTATCCCTCATCTATCTATCTATCATCTATCTATCTATCTATCTATCTATCTATCTATCTATCTATCTATCTATTTATCATCTATCTATCTAATCTATCATCTATCATCATCATCATCTATCTATTATCTTATCTGCTTAGTCCAGGGGACCCCAAACTTTTTACACAGGGGGCCAGTTCACTGTCCCTCAGACCGTTGGAGGGCCAAACTATAAAAGAAAAAAACTATGAACAAATCCCTATGCACACTGCATATATCTTATTTTAAAGTAAAAAAACAAAACAGGAACAAATACAATATTTAATATAAAGAACAAGTAAATTTAAATCAACAAACTGACCAGTATTTCAATGGGAACTATGGGTGCAGATGCAGCCTGTGCTCCTCTCACTGACCACCAGTGAAAGAGGTGCCCCTTCAGCAAGTACGGTGGGGGCCAGATAAATGGCCTCAGGGGGCCGCATGTGGCCCGCAGACCGTAGTTTGGGGACCCCTGGCTTAGTCTGTTGAAAACAGAATACCATGGTCTGGGATTCTTCAGCTATACACATTTATATCTCAAAATTCTGGTGTCTGGGAAGTCCAAAGTCAAAAGACTAGCATTTCATTGTCTGCTGGAAGTTTGCTTCCTAGTTTATAGTTAGCTCTTTTCTCAGTGTGTCCTCATATGAGAGAAGGGACAGAGAGCTCTCTAGTGTTTCCTTTAAAAGGATACCCTTTATAATCGCATTCATGAGGGCTCCATTGTCATGGCCTTATCACTTCTCAACTGCCCCTCTTCCAAATACTAAGGCATTGTAGATTAGCATCTCAGCATATAAATTTGGGGAGGTTAACTATTCACCTATCTTTCACTCTTTTCATCCACCTCAATTTATCTAAATCTACTACTTCCCGACCTACCTACTACTTACTCCATAAATAAAGAAATGAGTATAATGCTCATGTATGTTTTAAAATCTATTTTAGAATAGTTCCATGAATTCCCTGCAATCAATGACTATAGAGAGACTTCTGAAGAGATGACAATCTCATCTGCTATATATAAATGCTGACAATGACAGCTAAGTGAATAGAAAAAATCTATAAGATTGTGTACAATTTTAATAAATGAGTTTGTAATTATGTACAATCTGTTACGTTAAACATGTACGATCTATTTACAGTTGTTTTTTTTAATTCTTTTTATTTATTTATTTATTCATTTTAGAGAGGAGTCACAGAGTGAGAGAGAGAGATAGGGAAAGAGAGAAAGGGGGGAGGAGCTTGAAGCATCAACTCCCATATGTGCCTTGACCAGACCAGTGCAGGGTTTTGAACTGGCGACCTCAGTGTTCCCAGGTCAACGCTTTATCCACTGCACTACCACAGGTCAGGCTGTACAATCTATTTTAAACTGAATAGAATACATTAAACTATTTATAAGAATTTTATATGTTACTGATCATTTAACTTTTAAATAACTTTATAAATATAGGGCATATATTACTTAATCAAACATACAAAAATTTAAAGATATGTTAAAATAGCTAAATTATGTGTAAGAACTCTAAAGCATAGAAGAGACATATTATAGGAAGGTACAATAATGCATTAAACCCACCCAACCTCCTATTGATGAGTATTTAGACTTTTTTCAAACCTTTTTATATTATAACTCATACTAGAATAATAACTTTATATAATAGTCATTTCATTTATTTGTAAGTAATGTATTTTTTTTTTATTTTTTGCTAAGCATTGCCAAATTGTTCTCTGTAGAGATTGGGTGAATTTTATTCTAATGGGGAATATTAATGTCTGTTTCCCTATATGATTGATCCTCAACACTATGAATTAGCAAAGATCTTTATTTTGGTAATTGAGTAAGTTAAAATTGGCATATCAGTATAATTTAATTTGATTTATTTCTGTTTTTGAATAAGACTGAATATCTTTCCATATTTTATGAATTACTTGCATTTTTGTGTGAGAACACTTTTTTTTATTTTACATTGTATTGGCTCTATTACTTTTTTTTAATTTTTTACTGAAGTTATTTAAGTCTATTGAAGTCAATCTTTTTTTTTTCTTTCTGTGATGAGTTAAGCATACATTTTTTACTCATTTACTTATTTGTTTATAATAATTTTTGTCATGCAATTATATTTTTGAATTAAATATTTTAATAGCTTCTGAGTCTTGTATTAGCCTTACAAATGCCTTCTTTATTCTAATATTATTTTTAAGCATTCTAAGTTTTTAATTAATACTTTCATGGTTTTATTTTCAAAAAAATATTTTTACATGCTTGAGATATATATATATTTTTTAGAATTTGATTTGGTATTATGATTAGGCATAAATCTAACAATATCTGCCTCTCTAGGGCCTATCAAGTTATTACAGAACTTTTCACTTAATACTTCAATTTTTCTTCACTTATATGAGTGCTATCTGTATCATACACTATACTGCAATATATATTTGAGTCTATTTCTTAACTTTCTGAGTCATTGACTCTCTCTATATTTGCCCTGGTTTATTTATTGAAGCTATAGAATATGCTTTGATATTTGGTAGCATTGCACACCTAAATATCAATATACTTTTTCGGTTTTTCAAGTCATTCTTGTTTTTTCTTTCATATAAAATATATAATTGGCTTGTCTTCTTTCTACCTGAGAGTTAGGTTTATATTATATTTGTCTCATGATGAATTCACAGAATAACTTAGGGAGAACAGGCATCACTATCTATCGAATCTTCCTATCCAAACTCTCTTTATCCCTGCTTATCAATCTAGTCACTTTTTTTTAGTCTAATCATTTTTGGGTACCTAAGGAGCATTTAAAATTTCTTTCCATAGATCTTGACACCCTCATTAGATGCATTTTATCTATTTTATTGCTGTTCAGAATGGAGTTTCTTCTTTTATTATGTCCTTTAACTGAATGTTATTTGTCTATACAAAAGTTATTAGTTTATGTATAAAAATTATCCTAAAATCTTACAAATATTATTTTATTATTGGTAATATTTTTTGCAGATCATTCTCTAAGTTTCCAAATATACAATCACATCTACTATTCACTTCTTCCAAATTTTATACTACAGTTCTTTTTTAGTTTTCTAATTTTTCTGCTGATATTTCTAAAAACACTAAATAGTAATTTTGATTATAGCTATCATTGCTTGACTCTTGGGATTATTTACCTAAGGTTTCTTTTTTTTTAAGTATGATGGTCTTTGAACTTGAGATATATTGTTATTGAAATACTAATTTATTTATTTTTAAGAAAAAGTTTTCAAACACCATTTTAGCATTGAAATAAATCACTATACAATTTCTTCTTATTTTGTTAATAGGATAAATTATAATATAGTTATAAATATTAACACATATCTCTATTTTTGGAATAAAATTCCTTAAGCCAGTCATTGTTGAGTTTCATTAAAAATGTGTAATATTTTCTTATTTTTTATGCATTAAAAGTTTATAAATGTCTTTGCAATGATTTGTGAAAGCTATTAAGCCATTTGCTTACTACCTCATCGTTTTCAAATGGTCAAGAGTCCTTCCTAACAAGTCAGTACCCACGTGGTTAGGTATTTTGATGATTATTCCTATCACCGTCACTACAGGGCTGTACTGAGAGAGGAACTTCAGGAAGGAGTCATAGTAGAGGCCAGAGCCTGAGAGTCTTAATGAGGCACAATTTTGATGGAAAACCTCTTCATTCCTCAAAGTGAGACCAAGAAAAATGAGGAGTATAGAACAAATTTTGTAAAGTTCCTTTCCCCTGCTCAAATTGTACCTATATAAAAGTATATTTTCTCCTGGTGACTAGAAAAGAATTCTGCAGGCTTTACAATTTTCCCCATGCAAAGGTTAGGCTAAGTGGACTTTCTAAGGTTTTCACCTCATTTGGAAACCTTATGTATATATTTGGATATGAGGTTGAATAAAAGCAGTAATATCTCCTATATGGCCCAGATTAATGTCTAGGAAGGACAAGCACAGTGCCTGACACATGGTTATATGCTCAATTATATTATTCTGTTTTTATTAAACTTCCTATAAATGAAGCTGTGAAATTACGATTCACCATTATTAAAAGGACTTGCCTGGATCACATACTAAGAATGTGGTAGCATTGGATGACAAATTTAGATGTTTTTCACTCTGAGACAAAAACTTGTCCCACTAGTAGATGTTTTATAAGTTGTGGGCTATGTGTATGGATAGAGAAATTCACTAAAATCTAACTGAAATCTATACATTTACTTGATTTATAAATATGTGCAACAAATCTATTAGTGTTAGATAGTCTTCTGACTTTATTACAAATAGAAATAAAAATAATTTTGCCTGACCTGTGTTGGCCCAGTGAATAAAGTTTTCGCCTAGAATGCTAAGGTCACTGGTTTGAAACCCTGAGCTTGCAAGTACAAGGCTCATACAAGCAACTACTACAAGTTGATGCTTCTTGTTTCTTGTTTCTCCCCCTCTCCTCTCTCTCTTTTTTTCTCTCTAAAGTAATTCAATAAAAAATCTTTAAGAAAATAAAATAATTTTATGTCATATGAAAGATATTGCACCTGTCTTGAGATATCATTTATGCTCACTACTATTTTGAAATTATACTAGTTATCAGACCTGCTGCTTGAACTTATTAAAGACAATAACAAATAGTTATGACTTATTTCAATATAATTAGTTCTTTTAAATCCTATGTTTTCATCTTATACATTTAAAATATTATTATGAGAAAGGGGTCCATGGGATTGACCAGACAAGGAGATTAACAAAACAAAAAAGTGAAGAAGCTCTGCTAAACTATTCTGTGATTGTGTGACCCTCTTAGTCTGTTTCCTATTTTTAACTACATTTCACAAGGGACATATTATTATGAGATAAATGTTTCCAACATCTCATTCTAGGGAAATTTGAGACATGCACACCTGCTAGTAGCTGGCACTGAATTCCCTGAGTTTTTTCAGTTGGCAGAATAAGCAGATGGATTTTAATTGCCCAGTGAAGGGACAATTTTCCCCAAGAAATTCCACACATGTCAATGCAGCCCCGTGAGCTAGTTGCAAGGCCTCCTCCTTTGCCAACCTTTTCAGCCTGCTTCAAAATATGCTTTTCAAAGGGATCCTGTGACAGAATCAAATGAAATTTAGTAACTGTCTTTGCTGAATTGGAGTAGAAGAGAAATAAATAGCCAGTGCTCTAGGGGAAAACTGCAGACAATGCTCTCCCGCTGCTCAGGGCGCTTATCAGCCTGCACACAGCCCTCTCCAGAACAGATCTTGCTTAATCTAACCTGACGCCTCCCTCTGGGGAGACCAGGGAAAATGTGGGGATGATCAGAGGATTGATGGATTGGGATGTAGTCCATCTTCCTTTAGAATGCCAACATTTACCTTCCACATCGTCCTGGCATGTTTTATGTTTCTTGCATTTGAAGTAAATTTTGGTGTCCTGATAATCAAAACCAGCTTTTCAGACTCTTTAAATTTAAGGATATAGGGAGAGTACTGATATATAAAATATGTATGCTTATAAAAGTAGAATCACATTATTATCAAGTAGGAAGAGACCAAGAGCAGTCATCATTTCTATCATCTGAGGCTTCATTCTATAGTTTAAATGATTGATTTATGTTTTAAAATAAATAAAATGAGCATTTCTTGGACCCTATTTAGGCATTTTATTTACTAAAGTGTTTAGGTACCCCCCATTGTTTAATTTTCATGACCACTCATTATTTTTTATTTTGCCTATGAGGAAACTGAGTCTCAGAGTAGTTAAATAACCAGCAGCGATTAAAAAACAGAGGCATGCCTTTAACTCAATTTATGCACTTTTTTTTTTTTTTTGTATTTTTCTGTAGTGAGAAGCCTGGAGGCAGAGAGATAGACTCCCACATGAACCCAACTGAGATCCACCTGGCATGCCCACCAGGGGGCAATGCTCTGCCCAGCTGGGACGTTGCTCTGTTGCAACTGGAGCCATTCTAATGCTTGAGGCAGAGGCTGTGGAGCCCTTTTCAGCGCCTGGGCCAACTTTGCTCCAGTGGAGCCTTGGCTGCAGGAAGGGAAGAGAGAGATAGAGAGAAAGGAGAGGGGAAAGGGTGAAGAAGCAGATGGCACTTCTCCTGTGTGCCCTGACCAGGAATCAAACCCAGAACTTTCACATGCCAGGCCAATATTTTAAAGCTGAGTTAGCCAGCTAGGGCTCAATTTACCCATCTTTGAACTCTCATCTTTTCAATATCAACCCTTACAGATTCTGCCTGCATTAGATTTTCAATATAAGGGAAAAATATATGTTGGGGCACAATCTTGAAATACTTCTTGAACTAGATTATGGAGAAGAGTCAGAGTTTCATTAATAAAAGTAAAGAAAATAGGGTTTTAAAAAGAGAACACTACTCCTAGAAGCATTTCTCAGGAAAAACTATATAAAGCAAAGTTTCTCATTTTAACCTTAAGGAAAGTCTTCTACTTTGCTATAACTTTTTATTCATACCTCAATCAAATTAAATTGGTTTTCTAAATAGCAATTTGGAGAAATATCAGGCCCACTGGGATCAAGTGAAAAACAGATGTGAAATAATATGCATTTTTTCATATGCCCCTAAGGGTTGTGACATTTCCAATTTAGTGACATTTTGGGGTAAAGAAAACATATATATGAGCATCAAACTAAAGCTCTGACCCACAATATGGTTGCTTGAATGAACTTATTTTGGTAGGTAGAAAACTTCACGGGATATCTTGTGTGGAAATTTGCAAAGCTTGGAACTTTTTATGCAATTGATCATTTACGACAGCCAGTTATTTTTGTGCTTGGGGAGCAGCTGGCTTTCAAAAATATTGCAACATTAACTCACTTACTTACCCATACCTTACCTTTATAAATAATGTTATGCTGTCAGAGAGTTTGGTTTAACAAATCCTATTTCAGCTTTTTGTCAAATATAGATATGAATAAAATGAAATGATGCCAAGATAACCAGATCATCTTTCTCACATGCCTAGTGTAAGATTAATTTAGTCATTCATTAAAAATCAAATTACTAAGTGACCCCTGCATATGTTACCTAAACATTTTAAAAAGCACAGGGAGGTCATGATAAAGTTTTTAATGCAAATTATTAATATTTCAATTTTGTGATAAACATCTTATCCGGGTTTTGTTTGTTTACTTGTTCAACAAAGTATTAAACACCATAGATGTATTAACTCATGCAGACCCTTTCCCTTTGGGGGAGGTCCCTGCAGTGTAGATACTAATTAATACTGGGAATGCAGCTATGAGTGAGAAATCAGGAGCAAAGCATTTAAAAGAGTTACAGGCATAAATTTCCACTAGTTACACTGATAGTAATGGGAATAACAATTAGTTATTATAACTGATATTGTCCCAGGTTTCTGTTAGAAAGTGCACTCTTACTTCCCAGGTAAATGCCAGAATTACCATAATATCTATTTTCTACGCCTATAAACCATGTATGAATAGCACAGTGATTGGCCATAAAAGTTAAAGAAAATCCCAGTAGGGTTTATATCTACGTGGATAATTCTATGACTTGGTGACAGAATCAAGAGTGTCTTTTATGTAATTATTTAGAGGCAATAATATTGGGGAGAGTCAACCTGTCAGGCGGCGACTGAAGGACTCACTTTCCCTGTGCAAAGGAAGCAGGTGGACAGCGATTGCCCTTCTAGTCCATCTGGGCACCCGAACCTACTAGGAGGAAAACTGAGTCTCCTGTACATTAAAATAGTTCAGTTTTTGCTTCCCAGCTGTCTTAATAAGCCCTTTGAAATATGTCAATTGCTCAGCAACCCAGGGAAGAAAACTGAAAGTTTTTATTAAAATTATAAGAAAATTAAGTATCTATAATTTAATAATTTCTACTTATCACTTCATTTGTGCCAAGTAATATGAAAAGTTGGTACTTCTTACATTACCTAATATAATTCTCACAATAATATTATAAAAGAGCTATTAATTTTATTTTCACTTTAAGATTGAAGAAACTGTTGGTTTTTGAAGTCATGCGACATGTCCAAAGATATTAGTTTTTATTCCAAAGCTTTGGCGGTGTTTATACTAATATTAACAAAATCTTACCATGACCTTTTTTGTGAAATATTTCTTAAACTATAAAATATACCATGTTGGATCTTCTCTCCTTAGCCTTTAAGCTTCTTGAGAACAGTCACAGGGTCCTCACAGCCTCTGCATTCCGACCTCCTGGAGGAGCCTGGCCTGGCCTCCCAGCTGTAACCAGACTATGACTCTGAAGGGACATAGTCGCTGCTGGCTCCTCTGGTGCCAGCTCTTACAGCAGGTGAACATTCTGCTCTTTCTCAGGGGGACTTAAAATACAACTATTTAGAAGAGTGTAAAAGAGACTTCATTGCCTTTTGTCTAAAACAGAAGTCAGCAAACATCTTTTTTAAAGAGCTAGACAATAAATATTTTAGTTTGCCTACCATTTACTAATTTTTATTGTTGTTGCTTTTACACTCTTTATTTAAAATGTACAAATCTATTCCTAGATCTTGGGTCATACAACACTGGGCCCTAGTTAGACAAATGCTGGTCTAGCATCTAATACACTTAAATGCATTTCAACCTACTTGTGCAAGAAGTTTTCATTGTTTAGCCCAAATAAAACCATGGGTTTTATGGCAAGGCTACAATTATTAAAACAATTTAAACAAGTCTAATAATAATAACAGCAGCATTAACAAAATTTTACTCTTTATTTGATTAGAAAGTGTGTTTCAGCCATGACCCCAGATGTCTCCTCCTTTTTAAAACTCTGGCACTCGCACCATCTGGAACATCACTTGACATTTGTCCATTTCTACCCGAGCACCAAACATTCCTCTTCTCTTAGAGTCTGTCCCTTCACTCTCTTTGGATTTTTTATAGAGTAGTATAATTATATTTCCTAAATGTTATTTTTCCTCCTCTGCTTCTCATAATCTGTCTTGCCAAACCCACTGTATAAAATGACACCACAGTCTTTTCAGAACCAAGCAGAAAGAGAAAAGCTCTTTTTCAGCTAATAGGGAAGGCTGAATTGGTGATCACAGTGTGCCTGGTCAGGCTGGAGTAAGGGGATTTGGGAGATGGGAGAGATATAGGTTCGTGTGGCTTATCTCAACCTAGCGAGCTCACCTTGGATAAATTGTGCTCTTCTCTGTGCTTCAGTACCTACCTGTAAAACAATAATTTTAAATTATGTGAACTCTGTTTTCTCCACAATCTCATTATTCTATCAAAAAGAGAAGCAAAACCTTCCTTACTTATCATGTAGAATATTGGAGATCCACATTTAAAAAAAAATATCTTAGTTTTATCAATATAAATGAAACAGCAAGTTGTTGCTGAAATTCTATATACACATACAATATTTTTTCTCAGTCACTAAAACAATTTACAATTGTCAATGGAACAACTTGTGATTGGAAGTAAGGGATTTGCTACTATTGGAGCTATTGAAGGCAAGCCTAGACATGACTGTAATAGATTCTGTAGAATTATGTGAACTCACCTCTGTAGAGCTCCATGTAGGATGGGCAAGATACCCAGAGTCATGTTTACAAGTCTGCCTTTCACATCTGAGAAAACATTACAGTCTTCAGAAGGGTGATTATCTCTCCTTTAGTAGTTTGGCGCTGTGGCTAGTTTGGAATAACAATGAATAGTAAAATAATCACTAGCCTATAACGTCAAAAAGGACAGAGGTTTTGTTTATCTAGTTATGCTTTCTCCCCATAAAATTTTTGGGGATATGGCAATACTCAAAACATTCTTTTGACTTCTTTTGCTTTGAAGATTTTTAGGATGGCAAAATTAGGTGAATAATGATGAATAATCTTAATGCCATGAATTACTGTGTGATGTGAGCAAAGGGAAAGTTATATTCAAAGAAAGAGAAATAGTTCAGAGGAAGGGATGGCTAATTCAATCTTGACAGAAGGCAATAATAAAAACTTTAAAGATGGGATAATGATCAGATAAGGGCACTGAAAAATAAACAGCAGTTTTTCTGATGAACAAGCAGAGGGCATTATTCTACACAAATGAGCTGTGAGGTTGCCTCATGGAATTTGAGTAAGCAGGAGCAGAAGAGTGGAGGAGGGGCAGTGTACGGTGCTGGAGACAGAGGTACCCACAGGTCTTAGACTAACAGTGAAGGTAAGGAGAAGGACATGATCAATTTTTCTGCTAAAAGGATCTCACTGTCTACAAAATGAAAGATAGACAGGTGCTAGAGCAGTAAGATTCAGATAAGTGAGTAGTATGGTTTTGAAATAGCCCAATGTGATACATTTCTGAATTAAGACAGTGGAGATAGTAATAGATATAAGAGAAATAAAATATATAGGACTAATAAAATTTCTGTGTTTCTACAATTTTTTATTAGTTATATGTAGGTGTAATGGGGGAAAAAGTGCATAGGCTCGTATCTTGACAACTTGTTAAAAGTTTTATACTCTCTATTTTCCTATACAGAAATTCAGTGACCACTTGCTGGGGAAGTTTGATGCTTAAGCATTTGGTTGTTTTAGTAGTAAAACTATGAGAGGTTGGGGAGCAGACAAGTATTTGGATCAGAGTGTATTTTCAAAATAGAAATTAATAATAGCATTAAAATCAGATAGGAGTAAGTACTGTTGGAGGTAACTCATCTAGTCTCTATCAATTTAGAAGAGGTTAATAGAAACCTATAAATATTTAATGTGAAGTAAATTTCAAGTTTGTGCTATCTAACTAATTACTTATTCAGTGATGACATATTCAAAGAATGACTAGCTTAAAAATAAGAAGCCCCAGGGCTCACTCTGCCTAGGAACCTCATTTCATTCAACAGACACCCAGTACCACCCACTGAGAGTCAAGGCTGGGGGGCAAGGCTGCCTACAGTGAATTCACACAGGATTGATGCCGGCAGGAGAGAGCAAGTTAATTTTAAATTCAAGGTAAAAGATATGTTACAGTGGAAAGAAGGGAAAGACACCAAGGTAGAAAGGCAGGGACAGGTTTGAACCAGTCTGCTAAACTTAGAACAGGTTAATGACATTTCCTTCTCCAGAGTGATAAACAAGAAGAAGCAAATGAGGAAAACCTATTATGCCAATTACAACTGCATTCATCCAGCTCATTCATATGCATTTATACTCAGTGGTGTTAAAAGATAATTACTAAGTCATGAAATGTATTGCACTGGGAAAGAAGTAAATTTTAAAAATTTTGGGGAAAATTAAAAATAAAGAAAACCTTTTGAGTTCATTGTTAATATTTCCTGTGAAACATCATCTATTTTATACTCCCGTACTCTCTGTGAGAGTTACACAGTTGTACCATTCAGTCCAGGAAAATTCATTTTACTAGAAATATATTGGATCATCTTTAATATCAGTTCTTTTAAGACTGAACCAATTGTTTGCTATCCAAGAGTTTCAGAGTTTTTCATTTGATAAGTTTCTTTTCAGAAGAGAAGAGTTTCAACATGAAACATACCTGGAGTTTGAATGATGAACTACCAGTTGGGGATCTTTGGGCTGCTTATCTAAAAATCCAAAGAATTTTGAATTCAAAAGTCCTATTTAAAAAGAAAGAGAAAAAAAAAATAATGCTGACTTGGGAGTTCTGTGAGGATTCTTTCTTTAAAAAATAAAATAAAATTAAATTCTAATTGGCTTTATTAAGTGATTCATAAATTGGGCAGCAACTCATCTAGCAATTGGTCGGGCAGTCCTAGGGGATGTACGAAATAGAGGGATTTTATAGACTAAAGAGTGAGGCAAGGGCGCTATCAACAAAAGGGGGTGAAAAGGAAATGTTGGTGCTGGGACATATTTTCTTTGGGGAAAAAATAGGGAGGATTTTTAATAAGGCAGATTGCCTCTTTTTCTCTGGGGGATGTTGAGGGCCCTTGTGAGAGAGTCCCATACTTGTACTTAACCAGAAAAATTCCTTGCTGGTTGATTATGATTATGTGAGCAGAGGTTGAAATTTAATTAGTAAAGGTATTAAATCTAGGTTTGGCACTATAAGCTTTTACCACAGGTAATGTCATTTGGGTTTGTTTTTGTTTTTTTTTTAAATAGGATAAACTAAGATAATAAATGGGAAACTTACCTAGTAGGTATTTAATAAATGTTGCAAAGATGGTAATAATAATGCTTTTAATATAAATATTAACTAAATTCAGTGAGTAAAAACAAAAATCCAGTTATAAAAATGACAACTACAATATAAAGACAAATATTATACTCTAAGCAAATGGGAAGATACGGTTTTAGAATTATTATTCACAATTGAAAATAGACGTATTCACAAATATATCCAAAGAGTTTAATAGGTATCAAGTGAATGCATCATTTTTAGAGGCAAGTTGGTAATTGGTGGAAAGGAGTTATGGAAAATAAATAGCTACTTAAAGTTCATGCATTTCTTCTAAAAAGAATTCTCTAATTAAGTTAAAAGAAGGCTCTGATTTATATAGTTTTCTCATAGTTAAAATGTAAATATTTAACACCCCATCCACCTCACAGTTCTCTTTAATCCAGGGGTGTTGTTGTCTCAAATGTAATTATTGCCCTATGTCTCCTAGTGAATGGTAAAGCACAATGTAAAGTGGTAAATACTATTACGTCCTCCTCCAGGAACATAAAAGCATATGTTTACACCTTGGAGAGTGTGGAGAGGGTGAGGTTATTAAATAAACAATTAAAAAGAAACCACACAGAAGGAAAAACTACTAAACTACTTCTGAAATGAGAAATATTTTTTTAAAAAACAGAACACTAAGGCATTTAGAATATTTTAAAGTTGATACATATATTTTATCATTATTTGAACAAAACAGTGTGCTAAATATCTAATATGTGCCAGACTTTGTATTTAACTATGCAAAGAATAAAAATTAAGCACTCTTCTGATTTAATCATAGCAATGGCCATAACTATTATTGTTGCTGTTACTATAACTGTTATTAGCATTATCAAGATTTCCTATTACTATATCATTTATTTTTATAACAGTCTCACATACTGGTGAAGTGGATAAATATGTATTAAACCATCAAAAGGTAATTGAGGAAATGTTTTGCTTATATACTTAGCCTGCATTCTGGATGAAAAATAAATTTTGTCTCCCTTTAGAAATTGTTATCTGATTCAGATTTATGGTTCAAATTTATAGTATTTTTGAAACCCCCATATTATAATCTGGGAAATCAAGTAGAGTTGTTAAGATTCTAAACATATGAAGACAATGAACAAATCAGAATTAAAATTTATCTAGAGGAAAATAATGTTGTCTTATTATTTCTACAGATTTCACTTTTTACAAATAGAACATAATTGTGACTATAAACCCATGGTACCAACTGAAGAACACACAAGGAATTAAAAAAACTATGAGCAAGAGTCAGCATAAACAATAAACAGAAGAAAAGATCATCAAATTGAATGAATGGGTATGACAGCAGAATAGAAAATGCTCAAATGAGAATTAAGAACTATTGGAGCCTGACCAGATGATGGCACAGTGAATAAAGCATTCCACTGGGATGCAGAGGACCCAGGTTTAAAACCCTAAGGTTGTCGGCTAGAGAATGGGCTCAATGGGTTTGAGCGTGGGTGTACCAGCTTGAGCATAGGGTGGCTAGCTTGAGTGTGGGGTCATAGATATGACCCCATTGTCACTGGCTTGAGCCCAAATGTCACTGACTTGAAATTCAAGTTCTCTGGCTTGAGCCCAGGGTCACTGGTTCAAGCAAGGGGTCACTTGCTCTGCTATCCCCTCGCCCTCCCCGGTCAAGGCACATATGAAAAAGCAGTCAATGAACAACTAAGGAGCCACAACAAAGAATTGTTGCTGCTCATCTCTCTTTCTTCCTGTCTGTCTGTTCCTACCTGTCCCTCTCTCTGTCTCTGCTGTCTCTGGCACATGCAAACTATTGTAGATGGAAAGGAATGACACAGAGTGCAGCACAACAAATGTATAGAGACTGAGAAAAGAATGGTTAACATGGAGGAAAAAAAGACAAGATTTAACATATTGTATTGAAGTTTCAGAAGTAGAGAATAGAGAGAATAAAGAAGAGGTAATAACTAAACTGATAATGGGGGATAATTTTCAAAATTGATTAATTTATTTATTGGGCTTTCTGACTTATAGAAAGCCCAATAAATAAATCACAAGCAGAATAAAAGAAAATGCACAACAGGGCACATTATAGGGAAACTGCAATACGCAAAATACATAAAATATCTTAAAAGTAATCAAGAGGAAATCAGATTATTTAGGATAAAATGAGTCTTAAATTTGACTTCTCCTAACAACAATAGAAGACAGAACAAGAAAGTGGGATCTTCAAAGTGTTCCCTCCTCAAAAAACATGTTCATGAGCTATACTGTTATTAAAAAATAAAAGTAAAATAAAAATATTTTTTAATAAACAAAAACAGAACATTTCCTAACTGCAACACTTCCACAAATACATTCCTAAAATATGTATTTTTTCTGATTAATGTATTCTAGATGAATAATCTCAGAAAAAGTTATCAGATGCAAGAAACAGTAATCAAAGAAGGTAGAAAATTTAATGGAAATAAACTATATAAAGAAATAAAAAGCTGAGTGGTAACAAAAGGTTAGAACAGTCCTGGCCTGTGGTGGTGCAGTGGATAAAGTGTCAAAATGGAACACTGAGGTTGCCAGTTTGAAACCCTGGGCTTGCCTGGTCAGGGCACATATGGGAATTGATGCGTCCTGCTTCTCCTTTCTTCTTTCTTTCTCTCTCTCTCCTCTCTAAAATGAATAAATATAATCCTACAAAACTAAAATAAAAGCTAGAACAAACACAAAATAAAGAATATCTAAAATGGGGAGGTAGTAAAAATTAATTTTAACTGTTGTAACATTCTTAATTTTTTCCAAGATATGTTGCAGCTAACAATTTTAAACATCAAATGTGCATATTAAATTATTAAATTTGACTTCTAAGAGAATAAGAATAGAATTTATAGTTTTCCCGCAAAGAGAGAAAACAGTAAAATTTTTATTTTTTAAAAGTTTATTGATTATTAGAGAAAAGAAGGGAGTGAAAGAGAGACCAGAACGTAGATCTGCTCCTGTATGTGTCCTGATTGGGGATCAAACTGGCCCTCTGTCTTTTAGGATGATGCTCTAACTAGCCAAGCTATCTGGCCAGGCAAACAGCAAAATTCTATAAACAAAATCCAACAAAAGAGAAAAAAGAAACAGAGAAGGCAGAACCAGTAAAAAGTGAAATATAATGTGGGAGTTATAATTCCATAGATGCCAATAAGCAAAATTGAGAACATAAAGTGCCTTGCTGACTTCATTAAGCAGTTAAAACATATATATTGTTTTTTTAATGAAAAGTCTGAAATGAGTGAATCCTGCAACTGTATCTCTAGCTCCCTGTATAACTATGAGTTACTTACAGGCACTTCTTTTCTGATTCATCTGTGTATCCACATGGACAACCCCTTACGTCTGATGTGCCTCAGTGCTGCTAGAGACTTAAAATTAAACCAGTCTTTGAATAGTGACCAAAATGCTTAACTAGATAGACTACTTTATAAGGGCAAAATAAATCTTTCTTTTGGATCTCATTTTTGAAAATGCCATGTCTAGTGTGTGTGTAAATATATATATTAGTATAGCTCATCTATAGAAGACCTTAGAAAAAATCTATTTTTTTAAAACAGTTTTATTTATTCATTTTTAGAGAGAGAGAGAGAGAGCAAGAAAAGGGAGGAGCAGGAAGCATTAACTCCCAATATATGCCTTGACCAGGCAAGCCCAGGGATTTGAACCAGCCACCTCAGCATTCCAGGTCAACACTTTATCCACTGTGCCACCACAGGTCAGGCTTAGAAAAGATCTTATACATTTAATCCTGCTAAGTTAAGAATTTCCAGTAGACATGAATGAAAACTTTATAACCATAACTGTTATAGAAGTCATATTAATAATGAAAGTAATAAAATAGAAATAAGTCATATTAGCCTTCATTGAGCATTTATTATATCTAAGTCACTGTATTAAACATACAGTACCTTTTTGAATACTCATTGTGCTTCATGTGTAATGTATACTTATTAATCCCCTTTTATAGATGAGGAACTAAGGGCCCTAAAAGATTAAATGCTCCCTTAAGGTTATATCAAAGGAGAGAATAAGCAGAAATTCAAAGTCAGACATTTAGTCTTCAGTGGATATCCATTATGCTATACTGTTTTCTCGAGCCTTCCCAAACATATCCTTCAAGTTCAGTGAAAGTCCATTTAGCTGTTTTTATGTTAATTAGTAAAGAACATTCAGACAATCAAAGAGAAGTGGCATTTTATTTGCATAGTTGATGAGAACAACAACAGCAAAACCATCTAAGATCTGTTTGTTTAAAATGCATATATTCTGTTTCTTCACTTTAGCTAGATTTGCGATTATCATTAAAAGACTGATTCCTTTCTTTCTCAGCCTGCAATTCTTTTTGAATATCATTCTTCTGTAGGAGAGAAAAGCAACCTTAAAAACAAGCTTTCTATGAAAGGTTGAGAATGGCATTCAATAATTTAATCAACAATTATTTATTAGCCAACTCTTTTGTGTGTATAATTGTGTTGGCTACAGAGACTGTAATGATAAAGTTCTTCTCCTGAAGGGATGTATGGATTAGCAGAGGAGTAAGATGAAAGCAAGCAAGTACACTGCCTGTCATATAGTCAGCATTTAGTAAAGTTTGTTGAATGAATAAATGAGGAAGAAAGTTTCCCCAGATTTCTTTGGTTTCTTCGAGCTGCCTTATCCAGGTGCCACAAACTGGATAACTTAAAACAACAGGAATTTGTTCTCTCATAACCCTTGAGAGGTTAGAATCTTGAAATCCAGGAGTAGGCAAGGCCGTCCACCGTCTGAAGGTTAAGGGGATCATTGCTTCGCTCTTTTGAGCTTCTGGTAGTTGCCGGTAGTCCTTGGTGTTTGTTGGCTTGTACATACATCACTCCTGTCTCTTCCTCTGTCATCATATAGTGATCTCTCTGTTTTTTTCTGTCTGTGTCCAAGTTTCTCTCATTTTAGACGGACACTAGTAATTGGATTAGGTCCATTCTAATCAGCATGACTTCATCTTTACTTGGTCACAACTTCAAAGACTGTTTACAAGTGAAGTCACATTCAGATAGCAGGCATTAGGACTTGAATATAAGTTTCCGGGGAACATGATGTAACACCTAACAGGCAGATATGAAAAAGTTGTGTAGAGACTTAGTTGACATTTTAAAAGTAAGATTTTTCAAGGAAATGAGGCAGGTGCTGCTGGTATAGGGAAGCACCTGAGAAGCTGTAAGTATCAAAAAATATAATTGTGTATCCTGAACCTTAGCTCAAGAAATTACCACCATGTGAAAAGAAATAAGCCATATCTTATCGTCGTTCTTATTGTTTCATCTGATTCACTTATCCTTATTTATACTGTATATTTAGTTTTTTCACATCTAGCAACTGGAATGTGAGATTAATGGTGATGCTTTGGCATGAACTTCTATAAAACATCATACCCAGATTAGAGGCCATTGATACTCTGTCTTAATGATAACCAAAAATGGCAACACTTGTACCATGCTAATAATGAAGAAAACTTCCTGTTGAAAGTAACAAGATTATTGTCACTTTCATTGTTACTTATTAACAATTATGCCAAAGTGAAATGTTTTTGGTAATTTATAGTGAGAAAACACTAAAAATGAATCACAAGTGCAAAAAATAACAAGATAAAGTACAAAAAAATACAATAACATCAAAACAGTTAAGTTCCTAATTCAGGTTGAAATTCTTGTTATTTTAAAGAACCATCAAGCTTTTATAAATGGTAAATATCTTTGACCTGAATGGTCATGTCTTTAGTTAATAAGAGAGATTATTGCCATTATTTTTACATTTAAAATACATAGGTCATCTGTCGAACAATATGAACTTCAAATTAATCAAATAAATTGAGTAATGAAAGAATAATCTTCCATGAAAGCATATTTTTAAAAAATATTTAATAACACAGGGAACTGCCTATGATATATTGTTGAAATTCAAAACACTGTTCATAGGGTATCTTACTTTTAAAGTAATTTGTGTGTGAAAGGAAACACCCCAAATAATGGAATATTATAAATAATTTTAATTTTACTTTTACTGTTCCATATTTTTCAAATTGACTACAAGAATAACTTACACTTAAATAAATATAAACAGTATATATACATTTTAAAACATGAAGAAAATAGAAATTTAAGACAATTTTCAGGGAGTTCTAAGAAATTGTATGTTCTTAAATAATTAATAGCCATTTTATTAGAGAAAATATAGATATCTATTATAAATCTTACTGTTATACATAACAAAATTTTCAAATAATAGTTTAACATAGAATACTCTTTATTGTAAATTGCATACAATCATTAATTTTCATAGAATTCTTTCTTTGACCTTTGCTAAACTTTTATACATGTAGAGAACCTATAGTGTCAATTGATGAGTCTAGAACTGATATCATTGTTAGCTGATATTTTGTTTTTGTTAACGAGCAATAAAAATGAAACAGGCCTATCTGTAGTATTGCAGTGGATAAAGGCATCGACCTGGAATGCTGAGGTGACCATTTCGAAAACCAGGGCTTGACTGGTCAAGGCACATATAGGAGTTGATGCTTCCTGCTCCTCCCCTTTCTCTCTCTCATCTCTCTAAAATGAGTATATAAAAAGTTCTAAAAATAAAACAATAAAAAGCTATATAGGTAGGAAATTTATTTATTTATTAGTAAGAATGAGCAACTTTTTTTTTTTTTTTTTTTTTTTTGACAGAAACAGAGAGAGACTCAGAGAGAGGGACAGACTCAGATAGGAAGGGAGAGAGATGAGAAGCATCCATTCTTCGTTGTGGCACCTTAGTTGTTTATTGATTGCTTTTTCATATGTGACTTGAGCAGGGGGCTACAGCAGAGTGAGTGACCCCCTGCTCAAGCCAGCAACCTTGGGCTCAAGCCAGTGACCTTTGGTTTCAAGCCAGTTACTTTGGGCTCAAGCCAACAACAATCAGGTGAAGTCTATGATCCCCCACTCAAGCCAGCAACCCCACACTCAAGCTAGCAACCTCAGGTTTCTAACCTGGGTACTCAGCATCCCAGTCTGACACTCTATCCACTAAGCCACCACCTGGTCAGGCAAGAGCAAGAGCAGACAAGAGCAAGGCCAGGCAAGAGCAGACAAGAGCAAGAGCAGGCAAGAGCAAGAGCCAGTGTGTGTAAGTTCTGGGTTCAATTCCAGTCAGGGCACCCAGGAGAAGTGACCATCTGCTTCTCCACCCTTTTCTCCCCCCCCCCTTTTCTGTCTGTCTCTCTTCTCCTCACGTAACCATGGCTCAAATAGTTCAAGCAAACTTGGCCCCAAGTGCTGAGGATGGCTCCATGGCCTCTGCCTCACAGGCACTAAAATAGCTCAGTTGTCAAGCAAGAAAACGGCAGACCAGATGGGCAGAGCATTGCCTGGTAAGGGGCTTGCTAGGTGAATCCTGGTCGAGCACATGCAGAAGTCTGTCTCTGCCTCACCGCCTCTCACTTAACAACGATAAAAAAATGTTCCCATTTTTTTTCTATTATAAATTTGACTTAATTTTTAGAAAAGAATTCCCAGAATGAAATTGCTATATGTTATATTTTTCATCTATTTTGACCACTTTATTTCTAGAGAGGGTAGATCAATTAGAATTTTTATTATCTGTGTATGAGACTATTTACATAATAGGTGACAATTTGTTTAATATATTTTCTTTGTAATTTTATAGATAAATAACATATTTAATCTATAATTTTTTAAATTATTATTACAGGCAGTTCCTGGGTTACAAATGAGATAAGTTTTGTAGGTTTGTTCTTACATTGAATTTGTATGTAAGTTGGGAACAAGGATATTCTATTAAATGCAACTTAAACAAATGATTGTCTTAACAAAGTATTTATTTTTACCTTTCTCTATATAAAAATACTTAAAACACTTTAAAACCTACAGAACCTATCTAGTTAATAACCGAGACACTGCCTGTATTTATCAAGTTGATACATTGTTTAAAGTTTATTGGTCAGTAATGAAATAATTCTTCATTGATAAATTGTTGCCCATATTTCTGTGAGAATATAAAGATTTTCAATGAAGCTTAGGAAATTTTCATTTGTTATTCGCTTTAAACATTTGATTGTTAAGCATGAAAACTTTTTTCATTATTTAAGTTTGTTTTACTTATAGAAATTTTGAATGGAAAAGTTTCAGATCAATCAATATTATACTTTATTGTTTACCTCTTCCCTTGATATGTTCTTTACAGCTGACCTCACACACTATAGTATAGAATACAATTTCTATATATTCTATAGTATTGGGGGACTTTATTTTTCACATATACACTTTATCAGAAATTTATTATGATGTATGTATGATGTGAACTTGGACCCTCAATTTTTAATATTTTTATATATTCATATATTGACATTCTAGTCCTTCCTGATTCATTTAAAATGTTACTTTTATCATATATTAGAGCTCTAACTATAGTTTTATTTTTAACTTTATTTTTATGCCAGTACCATATTACCTCTCCCTATCTTCTTGTGTTTATAACTCTTACATCTGAAGCACACACTGGTACATACAAACTCTAAAGACTAAAGTACAATAAAATTTATGATGGCTAACACTATCCCACTATAATTTTATAAAAAGAGTTTGTATAATTGCAAGAATTTGGTTTATTTTTTTTCTTGAAAAGAAATATTTTTCTAAGTTAGCAAATGATAGTTAAGTTTTAGGAACATAGACAAGGGCATAACATTGATTCACGGCATCTGTAATGATATGCACTAACGTATGTTATTCATATTTAATGTTTTGATTGCATAGTGAAAAATTTTTCTGTGTTAGGTAGATGTTTTATCTCAACAGAGTATTTTTTTCTTCTTCTTCCCTCACTAGATATTTTAAGATGAAAAGTTCTTTTACATTTGGCTATAGTGAGATAATTAAAACTTTCCTTAGAAAAGCAGTATTGTAAGAAGTATTCTATTTTACATACTCCCAAATTATCATTTCTTATCTCAAATGAATTAGTCTTAGAAGCTTTTAATCTAATTAATCCTTAGCCAAGTATAACACCACCACAGGGTAATATTTTGTGTAGCTGCCAATGTGCATGGATTTAATTATGGATTTGCAAACAGATTTGGATAAAATTATTTCCAGCTGACCTGTGCCTATTTTGAGTTTAAGGTAAGAAACATTTTAGTTACTTTAAATATTTTATTTAATTTAAAAGTCTTATATTAATCTGTGTTTCTGTGTGTAGTGTATTTGTGTTTATGGATGTGCTTATGGACATTTATTTATTCTTTTTCCAAGTTGCCTAGAACTCCATTATTCAGCACACTGTAAGGGAATCTATGTGAGGTAACAGAAAGGATTGTGTCGGGAAATTGAGAGGCCTGCTCTCTACTTTTAGCTACTCTCTTTCTCTGGGATACATTTTCTTGAAATATCAGAGTGAAAACCACTTCTAACATACTGTGATTCTAAATTTAATAATGGTGGAATTTATTTCAAAAAGAAAAATTATTATATATTTTACTATGTCTTCTATTTCTTAATCTGAGTTATAGAACTCTTGAACAAGCTTTATCTTGTTCATAAGTCTTTCTGGATACTAACTGTAAAAGTGTGAGTTGGGCCTTTTGATGAGTAGACACAGAAGATTAGGGGACCCTGGATATATACATTCAAAATGTATACACAATGCATTCTAAAACTAGGAGGAATTTTTTAAAAATTAAAAATACATTCATTACTGTTTTTGCAAGCTATATTTGTAAGAAAAATAATTAAAATAATGAAAAAGAAATCATTAATGTAAGGTATTTTCCCTGCCAAGGAAGAAAGCAGGGCGTAGCCACAAAGTGTGGAATAGCAAAAACTTTATTTAGTAGAGCGCATCCTGGACGAGGTTCTCTGGTCCTCAAGATGGGCCAGAGAAGTTGCACAGATTCTTCTGTTTAGGGGTAACTTATAAGTTCAGTAAGGTGAAGGCGAGTTTATATGATGCGGTGAAATTTAATTGGCTGACAGACAGTTCTTTTTCAAAGGGCTCCTGGGAAGTTTCTTTTGATGCTCATGGGTGTGGGCAGTTCCAGCCAAAGTTCCCAGGTTCCCCATGTGACCTTCCCCCATTGCCAACTGACCTCACAATTAATATATAGTTACTATCACTGATTAACTGAAAAGCATTATTTTGTTTAGTTTGTTCTGCTATAAATTAAGAAAGACTGTATCTTCTACACAAAATTATTGTGGAGGTTAAATGAAACAGCATATATAAAACTCTAATCATGAATTTTGGCACAGAAAAACGGAATGTCTTACTTTATTTTTTATCTCTGCAATTTTTTATTATGGAAAATTTCACAAATATACAAAATAGACCTAAGGGAATATGACCCCCATTTGCCTAACATCCAGTCTCAACAAGTATCAAGCCACTTTGTCAATGCTACCATTTGGCATTATTTTTAATTGAATTCCAAACATCATAACTATTTATCTACAAACACTTTAAGTATATATCTTTAAACAATGTCTTCTTAATATGAAAAAACCTAAATAGTATTATCACATCCAATTAATAATAATATATTGGTAATAGTGCTAATCAAATTTAAGCATAGTTCTTCCCACTAGAGGAGAAAATGATAGCAAAAGAAAGGGAAGTTGATCACTAAAAATAAATTTCTATTTCTTTTCTTACTATCTGTATATATATTTTTCTTTCTGTTTTATTATGTTTTTCTTTTTCAGAGACAGAGAGAGAGAGTCAGAGGGAGGGATAGATAGAGACAGACAGGAACAAAGAGAAATGAGAAGCATCAATCATCAGTTTTTCGTTGCAACACCTTAGTTGTTCATTGATTGCTTTCTTTTTTTTTTTTTTAATAGGGACAGAGAGAGAGTCAGAGAGAGGGATAGAAAGGGACAGACAGACAGAAATGGGGAGAGATGAGAAGCATCAATCATCAGTTTTTCATTGCGACACCTTAATTGTTCATTGATTGCTTTCTCATATGTGCCTTGACCGCATGCCTTCAGCATACTGAGCAATTCCTTGCTCGAGCCAGCGATCTTGGGTCCAAGCTGGCGAGCTTTTACTCAAGCCAGATGGGACTGTGCTCAAGCTGGTGACCTCAGGGTCTCAAACCTGGGTCCTCTGCATTCCAGTCCAATGCTCTATCCACTGTGCAACTGCCTGGTCAGGCTTTATTATGTTTTTGAAAAAGATGTGGTGCCCAAGTCCCAAAGCAGTCAAATAATTAGGGCAATTATGAGCCTAAAGCTAAAATACTCCTTCCTGACTCTCAGATCAGTCCCCTCCCTATGCCACTGGAATACGGCATGTTTTAAGAATGGATGAATTTCCCACTGTAAATCAATACAGTTGACTCATAGCATTTTTGGTACCTTTGTTCTGTAAAGTAGCCATGAAAGCTAAATTAGTGAATGCTGAACCAGTATTTCTAAGAAAATACAGGGCTAGTTTCCTGCAAGCCTCTGGTCACAACATTTTTTGTCAACCAATCAATACCTAACCTTGTTTTATGTGTGTTTCTGTTTAAAGACATCTTAGTTAACATACAATGTTGATTCATTAACACTGAACTCATGGTCAACAGCACTCAACCTCATGCCTGAACAAAGCCTCTTTGATTCGCCCAAGCTCTCCACAGGCACAGCACAGCCTCTTGCAGTTAAGAACACCAGGCAGCCCTTCAGCACTATGATAGGGGGCCATTTTTGATGGTGAAATCAGCAAAAGCACATAAGTACTAAATATGTGACACTAAGTATACTGGAAAAATAGATATTTGTATAGAGCGTGAACACTGAAACAACAAGGCAGAGTATCTCCATGCTCAATCTTACCTAGGATCTTGCACATCAGACAACTCAGTCTCACCACTCAGCTCATGTATATGAAAAAGCAGGACAGCCCACACATATTGATGTGGGGGTACCAAATACATTGTACTAAGTAGATGAATTTGCAAATATGAAATTCATAAGTAGTGAAGATTGATTATGTATACATTTATACACAGGTATACATTTAAAACTTAAAAAATTAACCTTAGAGAATAAATATAAATGATACTGGATTACAGAGGTTAATGGGCAAAGAAAGAATAAAAGTATATGGCAGAGCAACAGTAGATATATTTTCAATGCAGCATTGAATAAAATCGAGTAGGTTGCGAGAACAGCACATGCAGAATTTTGGAGTGGCATTCCTGAGCTTGTTGAGGAGGAAGGAGCTGGATGTCTGCAGCATGGTGTGAAGGAAGAGATAACACACTTGCTACCTTGCTCTGTTTTGACCTGCCTTGGCATGCACTCAGCACAGCGGGCCTTTACTAGATAACCCTGTGACCTACACACTGAAATCGCTCCTTCAGTTCTGCCAAACCAATATTTCATAAAAACTACTCAAAGCCTTCACGATCTTGACTGCTCAAGCTTTTATTTCTCAGATCAGAGTAAACAAGTTATTTTTAATGAGACAAAAAGATTGACATGATTCAAAAACTGTTTAGAAGTCATCAGACAGAAGGTGGGGAAAACAGTTAATCAGTATAATAAGATTTTTTTTAATGAAAGTGTATCTACATGTGCACAACTGAGGGTTAAAATGAAATAACCCTTAAAATAGGACAAACTAACTTCTGACAGATAACTTCTGTACTGCAGAGTGGCAAAGCTAAACTCACAGCCCCAGCAGCTTTTGAAGATAAGGACCATGGATATAATTCACTTGACTTAAACAGATCTAACACAGAGAGCAGGCTTTGTCTTTCATCAAGTTATCAGGGAGAAAGGCCAGTAGTCACACAAACTGCCCCAGCCCCCAAACAAAACTAACATTTGAGCAGAGCAAAATTTTGAGACTGAGAATAGAAGACATAAAGAACGTCATCTCTAGATTGATTAATTCCAAAGGATTTAGCACTAAAGTTTGTTTCATGGGGTGACAACTCAAAAATGCCAAGGGTGCGTTTCCTGGAGATCTTCTAAGGCTCTCTGCTTCACTAATCTCATTCTTTGTCTTGCTATTTTGCCTTTAAGAATAAAGGGTGTGTTCACTCATAAGAATCTTCACAGTCAGGAAGCAGGGACTTGATGTGATTAAAACAAGCTTTTTTTCATGATAGGCTCAGTTGAGGAATCTGGATAAATGCTAATTCTGTGATTTTCATATTTCAGTGATTTGGCTGTCTTATCAGTTCCCATTATGCTAACTTTTTCATGAAAAAGAAAAGAAAATGAGGGATTGCAGTTCAAGTTTCCTCTTAATGTGATGGCTGCCTTCTGTGAGAGTCGTCAGGAAGTCAGCTCACTGGAATTGTGAAAACTGACTAGAATCCATAACAACTGGTGTCTGAGTCCCATGCTCCCCCATAGACGTGGGCATGCTCCTTGGCATCCTTCGGCCAGCAGGATTCCATGTGCTTCTTTATTCTCCAAGCACTCCCAATAGAAGGAGCTAGTGGTATGCCCAGGTGTTGGGCAGATAAAATATATTATGCTCACTTTGTTAAAGATGGTGCTGCCCACATGGAAGTTCGTTGATATTAATGTGTGTTCTGGAACAGGCTGTGGGCAGGCCGGGTCATCATAGCCTAAGGCTTAGTTTAAGAGTAAGCTTTTCCCCACACCCTTGACTGATTGAATAATGTAGGGTGGTGCACTCTCTTGAGGAATCCCATTATGCCTCAGATGGGTGGCTTTGTATCAGAGACTTTCTTGAATGTATAATTGGATTAAAGGTTTTGAATCTATGCTATAAAGTGGGAGAGAGCAGTAGCTTGATCTCTCTCTCTTGGTTCCTGAGTTCCTGAGGTTAGTATTAGAGAGGAGAGCAGATTAAGGCCACATGGAGGCCAGGAGATGCAGTCAAGATGGCAGAATGCTGAGCGAGAAGCCAGTTTGTTAAGAGTTTGTGCAGGAGGAGATGGGAAACAGAGGTGAATAAGTCTGGTGAGCTAGAAACCTTTGATTCTAGGAAACTCGGATAAGTCAGTAGCTTTGTGAGCACTGAATGTGTGGGTTTTGGAGTCCAGTGTATGTTTTTGCTTGCCCGCCGGGTGCAAGCTAGAATTAAAGCTGATGGCTCACCAGTTCTTGGCTCCTGTGTTTCATTACCGACTGTTCGAATCCAATGTGAACCTGCATGGGTCAGGCGGCTATGATCCTGACCGCGACTACTGGCTTTACACCAGGTTATTTATGTTGGGTAGAAATACTTGTTTCTAGAATATTCTGACTATGTAAGCAGAATGGAACCATCTCAATATGATGATATTAGGAAATGGAGTCTTTGAGAGGTAGTTAGGTTTAGATGAGATTATGAGTTTAGAGTTCCCATGATGAAATTAACTCCTTTACAAAAAAAGAAATTATATACATGACATCAGATCTTCCTCTCTACCAGTCAGAGCCAAAAGGTGGTGATCTGAAAACCAGGAAGAAATCTTTCATCTTGAACCAACTGTGCTTGCACCTTGATCTTGGACTTCCCAGCCTCCAGACTGTACAAAAGTAAATGACTATTAAAGTCTCTCAGTCTATGGTAGTTTGTTAGAGCAGCCTGAGCTAAGACATACAGCAATAATAACAATAATAAATACTGTATTTTACATACCACTTAGGAAACTTATTTTACTGTGACCCTGCCACACAAGTTATTATTGATTTGAACCTATTTATATTTCAAGGACTGTGGAAAACCAAGTACTCTCTCCCAAAATGTCTTCAAATTCTCTGGTTTTCATCTTTATGGCCTTTGCTCTCTGAGCTTCCATTTCTGCACAGCATCTCTGAGATGCTATTCCTTGCCCTAGACATGCAGCTTAGCATTTCTTAGAGTATAAAACAGAAACACAAATCCACTTACATAAAATATTTGTAGGCACATTAAACATTGCTGAGGTGTTTTTGTTTTTAGAGCGAAGAGAATGTTAAAATGAGATTAATGTTGAAGCAATGAAAACAATGTTAAAATCATACCAAAAATCTTATTTCTAAAGTCTTTTTGATGATCACCAAGGAGTTTCACTGATTGTTTAGTATTCTGTGACTGTTATAACAAAATGGCACAAACTTAGTGGTATAAAACAACAGATATTTATTATCTCATGGTTCTAATGGGTAGAAATTCTAAATCAATATCACTGGGCCAAAGTCAATATATTGGCAGGACCACAATCTCTCTGTAAATTCTAATGGGAATTCATTCTTTGACTTTCCCTGCTTCTGTTGGCTGCTGACATTTCTTCGCTTTTGGCCACATTGTTCACATCTCTGCTTCCGTCTTTACATTGCCTTCTCTTTATCTGCATGTGTCTGATCTCCCTTTGCCTCTCATCAGAACATTTGTGATGACTTTAGGGGCCACTCAGATAATCCAGAATAAATAATCTCCCCATTCCAAGATTCTTTTTTTTTTTTATAGGGACAAAGAGAGAGTCAGAAAGAGGAATAGACAGGGACAGACAGACAGGAACAGAGAGAAATGAGAAGCATCAATCATTAGTTTTTCATTGCCATTGCGACACCATAGTTGTTCACTGATTGCTTTCTCACATGTGCCTTGACCGTGGGCCTTCAGCAGACTGAGCCACCCTTGCTGGATCCAGCGACCTTGGGTCCAAGCTGGCGAGCTTTTGCTCAAGCCAGATGGGCCCGCGCTCAAGCTGGTGAGCTCGAGGTCTCGAACCTGGGTCTTCTGCATCCCAGTCTGACACTCTATCCACTGAGCCACCACCTGGTCAGACCCAAGATTCTTAACTTAATCAGATCTGTGAAGAGCCCCCCAGGTTTATCCCATTTTTTTTCTCATGAAGTAGCACTTACAGGTTGCAGGGAATCAGTCCAGGTATCTTTGAGTGGTCATTTTTCATCCCATTACACTGTTCTCACCTAATTCCAACCTATCTCCATTTATCTCTCTTACCTCTCTTCTTCTTAGCAACCTCTCCCAAGAACTATTTGAGAACTAAATTTGTTTTCTTCTATTATATAAAACAAATAAATTCTTTTCAGTATTTAGGGTCAAATTCTCATCTGTAGAATACTCATTAAGGTGCTCTAGATAAAACAAACAAACAAAAATACAAGATATTTCAAGAATAGTAAATAAACAAAAATCTATTTAACAGAAATATGATTGCTACAAAGTGAGAATTTGTTTTCTATTATTAGATTTATATTATTTATATTATCTCTTAAAATCTTATGATTTAAAAGTAATTTCAATATCTTAATATTCTCAAGACAATTTTAAATAGAATATGTTAATTTTACTATTTTAAAGATGAAATAACGGGCCTTAGCACGTAAAGTAATTATAGAAAGTTAATACAACTAGTAAAGGGCAGAATAAGGATTCTAAAGCAAGGCAATCTGACTCCAAAGACTTTTTCTTACCACTAAGCATTATTGCCCCTTGAGGTTCAGTTTGCTCTTCTGTAAAAATACATAGAAATATTGTTAACCAAATATTACTTACAATGTTAAATGAAATAATTCATGGGAAAACCCTCTATAAATTATAAAACTTTATGCAGAAGTGATCACTATTTCCTGCATCATTCTCATCACTTCTACCACCACCCTGTCATTGACCCACTACTATCACCACCAGTACCAACATCCTCACCATCACCACCACCATTACCACTATTCCTATCAGCTTCACTATCACAAACATCACCATCATACCCCCCTCACCACCACAACTGCCCTCACTTTCACACTACCATCACTACCACAACCCCTATCAGTACCATGATGTCTAAGACCACCAATGCTCCTATTCCCATTACTTCTAGTGGTGTTCTAGCACCAGCACATACAGCTCGGGGCTATGACTGTTCACACCTCTTGTAAACTCTGCATTCACTGCTTTCACATTAATAGCTTGAAATAGACTATGATAAGGTATTTATCCCATGAAAATTAGTACATACTACAACCCAGTAGTATTTATCTTCTAGCACACCAAGAATCCCTACAATTAGCAAACTATCATTACCAATGTCACCATCATCACTACCACCATCACCATTGTCCCCACCCAACTACTGCCATCATATTATTCTCAGTATTATAAAACCATTCTTATCATTACCAGAATCTGAAAGATAAAATTTAAAAATATATATATTTCTTTCTCAAATAAAGCAACATGCCTCTCTGGTAATTAATTAGGCAGTTATGCATAAGAAAATAATGTGAATTTTGGCCTTGGAACATGAGCCTGTTATGAGAGAGCATTATGGAATATGAGGTGGAAGTGTAGGGGCACCGTCCAAGCTCAGCCTCCTTCTTGCCTGTAAAACCTGCTGGATTTATTAATCAGACAAAGTCTATCCACACTACGTCCATTAAAATAATCCTGCTGGCACTCAATTGTTTTCATATGAGTTAAACTAAAAGTTGCTTAAAATGTATTCATCTCTGGGAATAAGAGAGAATAAGTAAAGTTGATATGTCTACAAACCAGGGAAAGTTTAAGGCTATGAGTAAGGAAACTTCTTTTTCATTATAGTATTAGTGCTAAAAATGTGAGTTGAATGTGGCTTAGAATGCTGCAAATTAATATTTTTTAGTCTTAAAGAGAAAAATAGAAAGCAAACAAAAAGATGCATAATATGTTTGCTAAACACTTATAAACACTATTTTTTAAACAATACTGTATAATTGATATTATCTGCCTTCTACTATCAATGGACTGAAGCTAAGAGCACTATTTATAACACTTGGTAGGGTGGGATTCTCTGGTTTCATAGTCCGTGTTTTCTTACTATGTTTTACCACCTCATAGACAAGAACATTTATTAAGTCTTAATAGGTACAAAAAAAAGTCATCTTTTCATGAGCATTTTTTATATATCATAACAGACCTGTAAAGTAGGCATTATTATCTATGTTTTACAATTCAGCAAATGGAGATTTAGATGAGTATCATTATTTTTGTGAAACATATCAACCGATAAGAGCTAGAGCTGGGAATCAAATTAGTAGTACTATGTTTTATTTATTTATTTATTTATTTTCATCTAGAAATTAAACGTAATGGGGTGACATCGATTAATAAGAGTACATAGATTTCAGGTGAACCTCTCTATAGCATTTGAACAATTGATTGTGTTGTATGCCCATCACCCAAAGTCATCTCATTTTCCTTTATCATATATTTGTTCCTCTTTACTCCCCTCCCCCTGGTAACCACTTCACTTTTATCTATGTCCATGAGTCTAAGTTTTCTATCTTACCTATATGTGAAATCATATAGTTATTAGCTTTTTCTGATTTATTATTTCTCTTATTATATTTTTCTCAAGGTCCATCCATTTTGTCATTAATAGCAATATACTATCATTTCTTATGACTAAAATTCCATTGTATATATGTACCACATATTCTTTTTTTTTTTTTTTTTTTTTTTTTTACAGAGACAGAGAGAGAGTCAGAGAGAGGGACAGATAGGGAGGGACAGACAGAGAGGAATGGAGAGAGGTGAGAAGCATCAATCATTAGTTTTTCACTGCCATTGCAACACCTTAGTTGTTCATTGATTGCTTTCTCACATGTGCCTTTACCACGGGCCTTAAGCAGACCGAGCAACCCCTTGCTAGAGCCAGTGACCTTGGGTCCAAGCTGGCGAGCTTTTGCTCAAGCCAGATGGGCCCGCGTTGAAGCTGTCGAGCTCAGGCTCTCAAACGTGGGCCTTCCACATCTCAGTCCGACGCTCTATGCACTGTGCCACCGCCTGGTCAGGCATACCACATATTCTTTATCCAGTCCACTATCAAGGGACACTTTGGCTGTTTCCATGTCTTGGCCTCAGTGAATGATGCTGTGATAAACATAGGGGTATATGTGTCTTTGTGTACTAATGTTTTAAACATTTTCTTCTTTCTTTCTTCTTCTTACCCAAATTTGGGGATGTTAGTGTGTACATACATTTAGTAAAAATTGGGTCAAACTTTTTTATGAGATGATTTAAAATGTTCTTCGCTCAGTAGCTACCTAAAGTTTCTATTTCCATGCTGTAGATGCTTTGCTTTGCATTTGTTCATTTGATCAACTGCTTAAACATTGATATAGTGTGGGTAGCTTTCAGGTTGATCTCTAAGTAACACACTCCTTGCAGGTTTTCTGCATTTAACCCACTATATTTGAAATCTGGGGCTTTATTAAGGTACACTTTAAGATAAATTAATTAGTTGACCTTTTGAGATTCTTTTTTGACAATGTCATTAATTGTCCTAATTATTTAGGTATTTCTAACATTTTAAAAACCCTGTATTTATTCTAATTACTGTTCTTTATGCAACTATTATTCAAGGCCTTCGTCTTGGCAAATGTAATTGTATAATAATTTATCTTGAATTTTCTATATATATTCATTTACCTATAGCAAGATTATTTTTAAATGACTCATGTTCCCTTTAATCAGCTGTTATCTTTCCCATAATGCCAGTAAGGGAAATAAACTGACAATAATCTTATGGTGAGAGGCATAGAAACAATTTAGTCCTCACCTAAGGAGTTCTAGCTGTTAATGTGCATAAAAAATGGTGTTTTAGCAAGAACTCTCCCCCCGCATATCTTCTACTTTCACTGCCACCGATTTTGAGAGATCCTTATTTTTCTTCAAGTTGAATCCATATTATTACTTAACATGGTATTAATATGTGTTTGTGTATAGTCAGAATTATAGCATGACCAAGCTGGCAGTTCAGTACATAAGATAAGAAAATGGCAATATAACTAAAACTATTGCTTGAGTTCCTTCCTTCTGTACCCATCAGTTATTTAGAGGACAGCTGTTCTGACACAGGCATGAGCCTCTGTGCTGAAGATACAAAGAATGATGTCACAGACAATGTGGAAGCTACATAACCTTGAAACAGCACTAGAACCATTAAAATACAGAGGTCAAGTGAGGTCTAACTTCTTTTGTTTGTTTATGAAAAGGTAGGTGTATATGGGAGGATTTAGAAACTATTAAGCCAAATTTTCATATCCCTTTGATCTTTAAAAAGTATAGTTATTAACCAGGTAGAAAGGGCAAGAGAGAAAAAAAAAAGAAAAATTAATTCTAAAGCATTTTATGTATATGATCTTAATTTTTACACTGACTCAAATAAACATCAATCAAAAACACCCCCCAAAACCCACAAGTCTGAGAAGCTTAATTTGCTTAAAATTGTCACTTAGTAATTGGTCAAGCAGTGATTTAATGCTATATTGGCTTGTTTAAAATAAAACAGCAGACCCAAGGTGGCCAAAATACTAAGTCCCATGTCACAAAATCAAGACTTAATTTATTTAGTTTTATCTGTCCCCAAAAGAGATCCTTAAAGCAATTAATTAGGAAATATATAATCAGTACTGGGTAATCTGCCTGATAGACCCCTGCCAGCTCCTCAAAGAAAGGAACCTTGCAATAACTAGTCTAGATTTTGACTACTATAATGTCCTTGTTTCTACTTCCTTCTACCTATACATTTCTTTCATTTTATATAGCTAGTCGGCGCTCCTTTCTGTCTTATAGCTTGAATGCTGCCTGATTAATGAATCATTGGTAAAAGCCAGTGAGATCTTTAACATTTACTCATTTGATTTTTTTGAACAGGTTTGATTCTCAAGTGTGCTTGCTTTGTTGCACCAGGGCTCAGTTTTTGTGTTTCACGGATGAGTAAAGTAAAATTTTTTAATTGAAGAGTTATCATAGAGTTTCCAACATTAAAATTTTGAAAGCACAATATTTTTAAAAAATAGCTATTATCTCTTAGAAATCCCACTGAACAAATAGAAATTTTAATGAAAAAAATAAGCAGAGATATACATATAGAACAAAACCACACTCCTTTCTAAAAAGGAAACCTCTATCACATGCACATAAATGCCCTACATTATTCTACAATTTATTTTCTTTAGATTTCTGGAAACGTCTTTGTGGATCAGCATTTGGAAACCACTGCAGTGGATCAGTAATTGAGTTGGGACAATTAGACAGGCACTGTGCTATTTAATATACATCCTTTCTTTGGGGAAAAAGAGGGTGCCAATGTGCTAGCGGAAAGGGCTGACTCCCCGTGGGCCCTGTATTGTGAATTCTTGTGCTTGTTTACAGATAAACCAAGTTAGTGTTTTCAGTTTGTGGGGGCAAGGGATTAAATCACAGAGAGGGAGTGAGCAGCCAGTCCTCTTTTTCACCTCTGTAAGAATGGGTGGTCAGAGTGAGAGAGAACAGAGCTCCTAGGATTAGAATTAGAAATGCCAGCTTTCCCTTCTGGTTTGTTGGGGGGAGGTAACATGTGCCCAGTGTGAGTGTCCAAGTCCTATTTCAAAACACACTGCCTGCTGGTCTCTGAGTTTTCACTGAAAAATAACTACCAAAACTATATGGGTTAAAAAGGTTGGTGGGGGGTCTCAAAAGGGAAATGTATAAATTGCAGCAACTTCAGGCTTTTGCAAGCTCAGAGCTTCTCTCTGTGATTTTGCTCCTTGGTTTTCTATGCTGCTGCCCCTGACAGGGCATAGGCCACCCTCTCCCTCCTTGCAATCTTGCTGTACAGCTCTGAGTAGTAGAATAGAGTGAACTTAGTTCTCTATGTTCCAGAGGCTTTGCACTAACTTCTCAGAATCATGGTAATCTCTTCTCCATAAGAACTCTTTCCTACCTCTTTCCCCACCACCAGGTAAAATAGCCACTGATTCCTGGATATCCCTAATGTGTCTTGTGCTAACTTTTCAGTAAAAAAAAAAAAAAAAAAAAAAAAAAAAATTCTTGCTTCACAAATCCATAGAGCTTCTTGCTTCACTAAATTGTAAACTACTTGAAGGCAAGAAATAATCACTCATTTCTACATCCCTCGCACTTCCATGTCACCCAACATATTGGGGACATGGTTATTAAATGACTGGAAGCTAACAGACATTTAAGCTATGGTGCTAAATTATGCAATGTTCAACTGGTTTTCTAAAAGAGATTTATTATGTGTAAAGGGATTTATTATGCATCTTCAAACTCAGTACTAGAACTCATATGGAGAAAATGTTTTTAAAAATAGTCAAATACATTTCCTAATAACAAGGAAAACATATTTCACGATGTCTTTTTTCTCCTTTGCTAGTTTTCTCTAGAATACTTAAAACCTTTTGTATTTAACCACAGCTTTTGTTTTCTAATTATTCTAGAAATCTTAAACCTTTTCTTTAATGATGTTGTGACCTTGGTAAGTCAGCTTGTTGCATTGGAAAAATCACTAGGTCGGACATGCAGAATCCTGAACTCAATGTTTGACTGTCTTGAGTGAGCTGTGCCATTTTAGACAAAAGCTTTTTTATTTCTTAATAACTTATTCTATTAAAAGGAGGTTGCTCTAGGTAAATTCTCTAACTGTGAGGTTGTTTGTTGTTACAAGTGAGAGCCTGAAACTTGTGTAAATACTGAAAGTTAATTATGGGCTCCAAGTCCTGAAAAATCCAGAATCCTCTCAACTTCTGAGAATCTGTGAGGTTTACTCCAACAGCTTGACCAAGGACCTTACTTCCCTTCATCTCTCTATCTGTTCGCTTCACTTTGAGGCCAATTGATCCTAAGTGGCTGCCAGCATCAATACAATCATACAACCAGAATGAAAGAGGGACATATGCCTTCAGCATTCTCAGCACAAGTTCTCAGATTCTATGGTTGCAGGGTCTTGGATGGCATACCCATCCATAATCTAAATTCCGTGGGCAATAACACATTACCATAATGGGCTTAGTTTAATACACATCTTTTATCTATGAAGCCATGGATGAATTTAGTTACCCTGAAACCACATCAATCCCTTAACAGAAATTGTAGCTGTTAAGAAAGAAGATGAGAGAAGATGTCAACATGGAGGCAGTTCATAAATGCTCTACATGTCATCTACACAATCTTGATCAAATTATGTAACTGTGTTACTGCATATCTTATCTGCAGGATGATGAACATTAATATAGTACTCAATGCACAGGATTATTGTGAGGGAGAAACAAAAAAAGCAAATTTGGAAGTTTCTAGCACAGAGCCTAATTGACAGAAGGCATTTATATAAAACATTTAGGGCTGTCTTTCATTCTATTTGTCTATGAGTCTCCAAGTCCTTCCTTTCCTCATTCCTCATGCTATTTGTCTATAAAATATAAATATAAAGTCTTCCCTTTTGGCTTATTCTGAGAGGTCTAATGAAAATTCATGAGTAACAAGTATGAATCATGTGAATGTTTCATATATCACATACTTTCATTTATTCTCTCAGAAACTTAACTGCATTGGTCTGAATGTTTGTTTTAGTGTGACTTAATGTCTGAAGATATATCAGTTTCCCTACATTGACTAATTGCCATTTCTAGTGACACATCCTGAGAAAAATGTTTTCACAATATTCTGCAAACAAGCACTGATTTCTCCTTCTAGAACTTCCTCGTAAACAACTTATCAACCTTCCTCATTCAGACTGTCATTAATAGAGTAGAAACAAGGTAGTAATTTTTAAACTGCTGATGTAGGGTAAACATAAACATGTATGCCTTCTTCAATATCTGAAATGCACAATAGGTAAACATGTGATACAAATTATATTGTTACAAAAATAACCAGAAAGTGAATGTTAGTTTTTCCTGAATTCTGTAAATGAGCTTCCATTATACATATTACTACCCATGGTGATTTTATTTCAAACGTCTTTTAAGTCATGCTCACAAAAATTAGGAAATATTTTATTGCTTAATATTCATTTTAAAATATCCCCTAATTTTTGTGAACAGTATACATTGAGATGACCCAATATCCTTTATCCCTTTAACTCAATATGTGCAAAAGGAAACTCAATTTTGTCCCTTCTTTTTCTTTCTTTCTTTTTTTTTTTTTTGTATATGTGCTAATAAAATCTCTATCCTTTTAGGTGTTAAGGCCTCAGATTTATTGTTAACACTTTTATTTTCCTTATAATGTTCTATCTTATTTTCTTAATCCCTATAATACAAAATGGGGCCAAAGTAGGTTTACAGTTGTTTGTATGAAAAATAATGTATTAATTAATAAATAATGATACAAGAATAAACTCTGTTCTTTATGTACTCACAACTGTAAACTTACTTTTGCTTCACCTGTATATGTAATGCAAATGTATTTTCATTTTCTTATCACAACTCCTACTTCCCTGGCACTTGTCAAATGAATCAATATATTTAGGTTCATCAAATGCCCCTAAATCTAATGGCTATTTGCTGATGTGTCTTCCTACCTGAACTCTTTAAAAAGTGTGCCAGACTGAACTTTACAAATCCAACATTTTGCACAGTTTCTAACACACAGTACCTGCTCATTAAATACTGGTTGAATTGAAGCAACATCTGCTTCATACAAGTACCCTAGGTCTCTCCTCATTTAAAGTCAAACTGCATCTTGCTGTTTGTTCAATTTCTCAAAGCACAGCCCTGTTCATACTACTCTTCTAGTAAACACTATACTAGCTACCATTTATTTATAATCTACTGTGTTTCAGAGTTCTTCTCAATAACACTACCACAAACTATTATTTCCATTTTCACTGATGAGAAAATGTAGGTACAGTGAGGTGAGGACACAGTTTGAGTTAACACAGTTGTCAAGGTGCAGGTCTGTGTGTAAATTCACACTTGTTTGACCCAAGTACTGTATATTCTACTAGGCTACTTGCCTTTCTCTGCTCAGAAATTAATGCAATGCCCCTCTAAAACCACCTGTCTTTTTAGAACAGGAACTTCTCACTAAAGACCTGGGTGGCTAGCATCAAGTAGGACCCTGGAATTCTGAGTGAGGTAAGTGGAATGGCAGCAAGTGGTCCCCCAGAGCTTGTTGGTAACACTGAATCTCAGGCTCCCACCCAGACCTACTGAGTCAGAATCCACATTTTAACACATCTCACAAGTGACTTGTAAACACACTGACTCTTTCAGATGCACATTTCAGGGAAACCATGATCACTAGGCACTGGCTTTAACAAGTCATGTTAGCCTAACTTCAGGTCCTGTTTCACACGGTTATGAATGACCTGACTGAAGATAATGGTGAGTTGAGCAGTGAATTGTACGCATATGTAGTGACACTAATAATTCAAGGCAATTTAATCAGAACAATCATTACAGTTTATAATTACATATTTTGAGAATGATAACTTTCTTACTAAACTAATGAGGCTAAAAGTCCTACTGGGCAAGATCCTTGTATGAACTTCATTATTGTCTGCCCAGCACCAAGCCAAGGACAAGGGGAGAATTCAATATAAGTATGCTAAATAAATGAATACATTATTGAATAATAATCTTGGGAACAAAATTTGGTCAAAATATGGGATTACTGATAATAATGTTTGACAAAGGGATAGAGATTCAAACTGGAAGGAAATTCTAGTGTTTTTTTACATGGCACCCTTTTGTGCTATATTTATTCTATCACTCATCAAAGACACTATAATCAGGTTTCTTAAGTTTGTGAATAAGACCAGTCTGGGAAAAGGTTGAACATGTTGGAGGAAAGAGTAAGTATCTAATAAGATGTTTAAAGACTATAATGATTATCTGAATCTCATAAAATTAATTTAATGGAACTAAATGTAATAACATGAATTTTGGTTCAAAACATCAATGAAAGAAATAAAGGAGTTTGGGCTTCAAGAAAATGAGTAAAAAAACAAGTTTTACTTGGTACAGTATCATTCAATAGAGTGACATTATCACCCATAAAATTATATACACTAAGGATGAAATAAGAGAGATAAAACATTTAAAGTCAAAGAGGTTGTAGTTGCTTATTTCAAAGTTCAGTAAACTTTTCTGAAAAGATCTAGATAGTAAATCTTCTCATCTTTGTGGGCCATGAGATCTTTGCTGTCATAACTATACAATTCTGCTATTACGGTGGAAAAGCTGCTATAGGTAATTCATAAATAAATGACTGTGTTCCAATAAATGTTTTTATAGATACTGAAGTTTTAATTACATATAATTGTCATGTGACATTTATTTCTTGGTTTTAACTATTTAAAAATGTAAATACTATGCATATCTCATGAGCTATACAAAAACAGGTAGTGGTCTAAACTTAGTCCATATACTAAAGTTTAGCAAATACTGTTCTATGTTATTATAGTTTGACTCTCCATAGAATTTAGTTCTAGCACTTCAGATTAGGACAGAGTAGATAAGTTGCTAGGTCTCCAAAGGAGAATAAATATGTGCATATAAGACCAAAAAGCATTGTTGCATGAAGAAAGTGAAAGAAAATGGGATGCCCTGTCTAGAAAAAAAGAACTTTGGACAATGTGATTTCCACCTTCAAATAACAAAGTAAAGAAAAATATGAAATATATTTGGAGAGGTAGTGTATCATTGCTTCTTCACATCTAGAATTTAGATTCAGAAAGACCTGGATTCACATTTTAGTTCTGCCATATAATATGTATACTGTTTTGGACAATATACAAAATATTTCTCTGCCTCATTCTTCTCATTTCTAAAATGAAGAAAATTATAATATAGGCTGATTGAATTAGCCTGTTATAGAAAAATCACTATAAAACATGGTGGCTTTAAACAATAAGCATTTATTACATTTATTTATAAACACACTGACATCATTTATTACATTATTATTTTTCTTAATTCTGAGCCTAAACTGGGCAATCAGTCCCTCCTCTGGTTTTGCCTGGACTCGCTCACATGACTATATTCAGTTAGACCATCAGCTTTGCTGGAAGATCTGAAATGGACCCACTCACCTGTCTGACAATTGATGCTAGCTATTGGTGAGGTTCCTAAGATCTTCTCCATATGGCTGTTTATCCTCTAGTAAGTCTAGTTTGGCTTCCTTATTGTTATGGCCTCAGGACAACATTTCAAGACACCAAAAAAAGATCCTTCAGGGACTTTTGGGAATCTAGGACAAAAACATGCAGTGTCACTTCCACTACATTCTGTTTCTCACAGTAAGATAACAGGATTCATGCAGATTTAAGAAGGTGAGGAAAAAGTGTCTACTTCTGGATGAGAGAGTCCAATAGCAGTGGGGTGTGGTCATAGAAATTTATCATTAAATGTGGTCATTAATCTGTAACATCTGCTTAATGAGGTACTGTGTAATAAATGGTGGCTGTACTATTCCGGATCAGGTATATTTTAGGATAAAGAGGGAAGAAAGAACAAGTGGGGGATGTCCCAAATTGAAATGAGCTGCCTCAGAGCATACTGCCTTTGCCATCATAATAAGTACAGTGGTATCTTGACACACAAGTTTAATTCATGTCATGGCCTATCTCGTGATTCAATTTGCTCTTGTGTCAAATCAAATTTCCCCATTTAAATTAATGGAAATGCAATTAATATATACAGCCCCCCAAAACCACATGAATGTTTGGTTTTAAATGATTTTAAATAAAAAAATGTACTTTATAAATAACAACTATACACACACATAATAAGAGAGAATGTAAAGAAATAAACTGGTTTATGAAGTGTATTTACCTTCAAGGTCAGGCTAAAATGCTGGCGGAAGGGGAGGAGACTGGCAGAGGAGGTTTTCATTTATGTGCTATTGCTTAACATAACTTACTCTCTACACACTTAACACTACATTTAATTGCAAATTTTAACTTAATAAGTATGATATGTAACTTTATCACTAAACTTAATTGCTATTTTTTTTACTTTGTTTAATCATCATTTTCTTCACTGACTTTTGGCTTTTTTGCTACACTTTCCTCACTTTCACATAGAGGCCGTTTCAACAGAAACCTTTCCATGGAAGTTTGTTTCTTCCTCCCTTTCAGAATGTTTGGCAGACCATCTAGTGGAGGGTGGCAGAAGCTCGTGATTCAAATATCTGTGACTTAAAGCAAAAAATTTCGAGAGTGACTGCTCATCTCTCAAATTGTTCGTGATTTAAAGTGCTCGTGTATCAAGGTACCACTGTATTAGGACTAGAGGAATTAAAGAAAAGATATCAACATTAGATGCATAGCTAGAGAAGATGAAATCCAAAATAAATCCAGGGTTCTGGCTGGATGACTCAGTGGTAGAGTGTCAGCCTGGCATGTAGACATCCTGGATTTTATTTGCAGTCAGGACACACAGGGGGAGTGACCATCTACTTTTCCACCTCTCTCCTCCCAATTCTCTCTCTCTCTCTTCCCTTCCTGCAGCCGTCACTCAATTTATTTGAGTGCATTAGCTCTGGGTGCTGAAGATGGATCCATGGAGACTCTGCTTAAGGTACTAAGATTAGCTGTGTTGGTGAGCATGGCCCCGGATGGGCAGAGCATCAGCCTGACAGGGGTTTCCAGGTGAATCCAAGTTGGGGTACATGTAGGAGTCTGTCTCTCTATCTCCCTTCCTCTCACTTAGAAAAAAAAAAGAAAAAAACAACAAAAAAATACATTCAGCCTTTAATATTTTTAATTGCATTTTTATTTTGTTCATTGTATGAAAATCAGTATCAAAGAAGCACAATTAGAGACAAACCCCATGACATGTATAATAAAATATATATTAATTTTATTGCCAATTTTTGAAGTTAGGTTTATAGTATAATTACGGAGAACAATTATGAATATAATCTGAAGTTGTTTGATATTAAATCTTTAAAGAAAATGAAGTCCCTGGCTAGTTGACTCAATGGTAAAGTGTCAGCCTGGTATGTGAAAGTCCCAGGTTCAATTCCTGGTTAGGGCACACAGGAGAAGTGACCATCTACTTTTTCACCCCTCCTCTCACCCTCTCCCACAGCCACAGCTCAAATGGTTGGAACAAAATCTCAGGCACTGAAAATGGCTCTATGGCCTCACCTCAGGTGCTAACATAGCTTGGTTGCTGAGCAACAGAACAGTGGCCTAGGTGGGCAAAGCATCACATAGTTAGGGGGCTTGGTGGGTGGATACTAGTCGGCACATACAGGATTCTGGTTCTCTGCCTCCCTGACTCTCACCTAATAGAGAAGAGAGAGAGAGAGAGAGAGAGAGAGAGAGAGAGAAAGGAAGGAAGGAAGGAAGGAAGGAAGGAAGGAAGGAAGAAAGGAAGGAAGGAAAGAAGGAAAAAAGGAAGGAAGGAAGGAAGAAAATGAAATATTTTACTGGGTTGCTTTGATTTGTATTACTTATTTTTCTTTATAAATTTCCAGGAAAGAATGAGAGGATGTTATACAGTTTGTTTATATATTATTTAGATTAAAAGACCAAGCATAGAATGTTTTGGAAAACATCTGGTACTTAGGTGAAAAATAATCTTATCTAAAATATGAATATGGAGAAGTGAAGTAAAACACAAAGCAAGCCCTTCTTTTCCTCCTCCTCCTCTTCCTCCTCCTCCTCTCTTTAAACATCTCCCAACTGCAGGGATGAGGAAAGAAAAGTTTCTTTGACAAACAAGGCAATTACAAGGAAACATCTGAATCATCGAACAACATAATACAGAAAATTAGAAAATGAGACCACGAAAGACATTGACTGTGTCCATACCTTCTCTGTAGTGATGATGGCTTGGATTTGGAGGGTCAAGGGAAAAGACAGTGAAAAAATATCCTTAAGTATCTGCCTGGCTGAGCCAAAGGATGATTATGTGAAGTAGGGCTCAGGATAGGCCCAGGTTTAAAGGAGATCGAATGTTGAATTGTAGATATTGTTTATTTTCAAATGCTTTTGAAATGTCCAAGTGAGATTATAAGGTAGTTCTACACAGAGGCCTAAATTGCATGGAGGAGAGCTCTGGCTTAGAAATAAAAGCTTAGAATTCATCTGTATGTAGGAAGTCATCAAATTAGGGTAAAATTAGAGAGTGAGAAGAGGACAAAACCCCAAAGAGTGCCAATATATAGTGGTGGGGAAATCATCATGAATATGCAAATAAGACTGAAAATGGAAAGCCAGAGGCATTGCAGAAAACCAGCAGCAGTGGCATAGGGACTAAGACAAGAAAGTTGTCAATAGTGACTGTGGTGCTAGGAAGCCAAGTCAAATGAGAACAACAACAACATTTATTTTATTCACCTTTACTAGGTAATTGATAAGGGAATATAAACCTGATTGAAAAGAATGAAGGGTGGGAAAACAGAGACTATGAATCCAGGAAACTTATTCAATCTCTTTGATGATAGAAGAAAGAAATTGGGGTTGAATGAAGAATACTTATCTTTCAAGATAGAAAAACATGATCATTTTTAAGATTGGTGAAAATAGATAGAGGATAGGGTTAAATATACCAAAAAATGATAATATAAAATTAAGAGAAGTATATTTGAAGATCCAAAATATAAGTGGAAGGAATAATTATATTTAGTATTATCAGATATAAGATAACTCACCTCTATATCATAAGAATAGACATAAAAACAGTTATGGAATAAAAATGCATAGAGATCTAGGAAATGGAACTCACAGTTATAAAAAAGCAGGTGAAAAGTAGACTTACTTTATCAAAGTAGTGAATTATTGGTCTGAAAGACTGAGTTAAAAATTCTCCCAGAGAGCAGTGCAAATAAAAAAAAAAAGTATGGGGGAAAAATTAGTAGCTATGGAGGACAGATAAAAAATTTCTTCATCCATCTAATACTATTTTCCAAAAGAAAGGTTAGAAAAAAATGGAGGAGAATCAGTATCTGAAAAAATAATGGCTGAGAACTTTCCAGAGCTTATGAAATAAATACGTGGTCTTACAGATGAAAAGATTCCAGTATTTCAAACAGTGTAAAACAAGCACAGATACATTTCACTGTGGAGAATCAAAATATTAAGGGCATTTGGAAAACTCTAAAAAGTGTAGCAGAAGGAAAAGACAGATTATCAACAAAAGAATACAAATTGCAGTCATCGATCATGAAGCTGGATTCTGAGGAAGACAGAGGGAAGTAAATGAAGCTTCTACCCGCTTGGCCTTTAACAGATCCTAGGAGATGCTGACAAATCTGCAAGAAAAGCAATACATTAATCTATGATGAACGATAGTCAAAAGATGCAAGCCAAGGATATGCAAGTACAATTTATACAGTGCTCTAAATTTTGGAAAGTTTACTCCCTCCCACCCCCATTCACAAATAGTTTAGGACTTCTCGTGTGCAAAACACTGCATGTAACCCTCAGGGTAAATGGCAGGAATGAAGAACAATGTTTTCTGCCCTCATGAAACTACAATCGAGCATGTTTTCATTTTACAGTACCTGGCCAGCTGGAGGATTTCCGCAAAAACATGGTCAATAACTTTTCTGGATAGCAAATTAAGCTACCTTTTAATGTTGATAACCCAGGTAAAGGAGAAAATGGGGACAGGGCTCAGCCTGGATCACTGCCATCTTTAAATGCTCATTCACTGAGGTTTAACCCGGCAGACTAAAACATTGTAAACACCCCTGATTCACTTTCCCACTCACTCCCAGAAGTGCTAGGCCATCTCAGCAGTTGTGCCAGTATTGTGCATTAGCAATATGAGCCTACCACAGGATGGTACTGAAAAATTATGCAGTAAATATTTTCAAGACAAATTACATGACTACAAATACAGTTGTGTTGAATAGTTTATTGCAGTCATTTCTTTCAAACAACTGACAAAATTTTACCGTGTAGACAAAGGCAGATATCCCCTTACATATTTATTTATCTTAAATACAGGTATCAAATACTATTTGCTGAGCATCCACTGCATACAAAGAACCCCTTCTGCATGCCATATGCTTGGACCCTAGGTATGGTATGCTTCATATTGTGCATCATATGCATTAATATAAAATTAGTCATTGGTGCCCATTTTTGACAACTAGAATCCAATGCAACTTGGTTATCAAGGCTACTGATTTTTATACATTGTATTGTGCTCCCAGCTTTGTACTTTTTGAAGTGTTTTTTATATTAATCTGTCTCTTATAATATGCTTGAAAAAATGTTAATTTTATTTTACCAAGAAGCAAACTAGAAATAAAACTGGGAACTGACACTTAATATTAATTGTTTGCTACTTTGATTTTCTGCTTTGTTTTTATTAATTTTTTTCAAGGCAATTTACTTTAGTTCTTGTACCCCTCTCTTTCATAGGTACTGTGGATTAAAAATTAGGTAATATTTCCACTCATAATTATTTAAATAAATATCTTCAGTATACTAATTTTAAATAATCTTACTCCTATTTGTTTCAGAAAATATGGAAACCTCTATCTGTTGTACAATATCTCTAGGGCCACCCAGAATGAATATTTCTTTAAGAAAAAAATGGAATTGCAAGCCACTGCTTTTACTATAGCAGGCAATTATGAGAGCAGTAACAGAGGGGAACAATATTAACAAAAAAAATAATTAAAAATGAAGGCTCTGAGAGGTGTGGCTCAAACCTGTCAGTTTCATGTCAAGTTTCTTTTAAGGAAACAGTGACATCAGTGAGTTCTGCTTTCTTTTGGTTCCCTTCTCTATCTGGAAGAGATCCTGTTCTAAGGCCTGAATAGCAGCATGAAAAAGGATGCAAAGCCATTCCATTCACTGTCCACTATGGACGGGCGCTGCAGTTTTGTTTTCCTTTCCAGAAGGTTTCCTTCTCCTCTAGCTTTTGACAGTGACTGACAGCTACAACAAGTTGTTGTGCCAAAGCTCCCGCAAGTCAATTACGAAAATTATGTGCACTTGCTTAAATATGATTGTAAATTGCTTCTGGCTGATCAGAATAATGAGACTCGGTGATGCTAATCAACATTGGGTGTATATAGTACCTGTTCTCACCATCGTGTTTGCAGCTGCAACTAGTTCAGCCAAATGAGAGTGTTTTCAGATTTCTTAAGGGTTGAGGTAGGGTGCTCACAATGGGGACCTTACTGGAGAAGGGAAAGGCTGGCATCAAGGAGAGAGGATGAAACAAAGCAACACTCATTTTGCATTAGTTGTAAAAGCCATAGTGTCTGCTAGTTTCTTATGACTTTGGCTTAGAAAAGCCAGGAGAAAGCCTACATTAGCTAGAGCCAGATCCCTTTCATGTGTGTAAAGTGCTTTATCATTGTATCTACATGGAAGTACTATGAAGGGGCTGTTGTTCTCCCCATATAATAGATGAACATGCAACACAAGGTAAATTCCCAGTGTTGTACGAACAATGGGTAAGGTAGGATTTAGATTTTACTTAATCAATTTCTAAGCTCAACCCATTGTAACAGTGTTACACAAATTTCTGTAGACCTCTTGCTGGAGGTTATTTCTTGTGTACATATTTAAAGCCCATCGCCCTGGCCTTACACCTCACATTGTCAGTCAGAGTATCTGGGGCATGGGTGGTGAGATAGTTCCTGGGGAGGTACAAGTCTGACAAGCAATTTCATATTGTATTCATGCATTGAAGCTTGATAACAGCACTGTACCTGGACTATTCCTGTTTTCTCTTGAAATTCTTCTAAGATTCACCACAGGTGTTTCAATTGACCACAGAAACTTACCAATTTGGATTTCATTCACTGTGTCTCAGAAGTTTTGTTTTTATTTTTCTCTATAAGTTGGAGAAACACCATTTCCGTTTATTGAATCATAACTTGGAAATTCCTCACCCTGTCTTCTCTCCTACAAATTGCTTTGTATGCCAAACTAATTTTTTTTCTTACTCAATTAGTTTAGGTGGGACTTAGAACAAGAATAAGGTAAAATGACATAAGCCACTTTATTATATGGTGCATTATGTCTTGTCCAGAAAGATTACAGGGGAAAGAACACAGGACTATATAGGTCTGTGATGATGGTGGTCGAGGCCAGGCAGGTCCACACTGGATTCAGGCAGATGGTAGAGAAACTGTGGAGCTAGAAAGAATTTGGGCCATTCTATTTAATAAAGTCTCACAATAGTGGACAAGCACACAGGCAGGGGAAAATCTCTGCTCTGGCACACAAACAGCAAGGAGGGCCCCTCACAGCAGCAGGCAAGCAATGAAATCTCCCATCTCTCTCAAGTGCAAGCACCCATAGCCTTATATGGGCCATGCACATGTGGCGCTGCTATGCACTCACATACCGATCAGGCAGAGTGCTTGCAGCTGGTAACCCTGCGAGCAAGCCTAACACAGCTGCCCCACAAAATCAAAAATGAGTTCTAACATTGGGATTAAAAAATTTATGATTTTGTTGTCCCTAATAATAAAAGGAAATACAATTAATTGTTATCACAGATTAACTTGTTTTCTTACTTGAAATGAGGTACTGGCTTGCAAAACCCAATTCAAAAATAGTTTTGCAATTTCTCAAAATTTTAAATGTAGTTATCAGGCAATTAAACTCCAAGAGGAAAATATGTTTACTAAAAAATGTATACATTATTCTTTCTATTCAAAAACTGAACACAACTCTTAAATATTTATCAGCTGATGAATGGATAAATTAAAGTGGTAAATTCATGCACTGGGATATTATTTTGCAGCAAGAAAGCCTGCAATACAGATGCATGATACAACACAAATATACCTTAAAAACTGTATGCTAAGTAAAAGATGCCACTTACAAAAAATGTACATATATTATTATTTCATTTATATTATATGTTCAAGACAGGAAAATTCATAGAGAGAGAAAGTAGATTAGTGGTTGTCTGGTGGCGAAGGAGAATGCAAAAAGTGACTGCTAATAGGAATGTGTGCATGGCTTTTTTTTTTTTTTTTTTTTGGTAAGGGAGTTGATGTAAATGTTCTTTCATTATTATTATTATTATCATTATTATTATTTTATTAAGTGAGAAGCTGAGAGGCAGAGACAGACTCCTGCATGTGCTGCAACTAGGAATCAACTTGGGATCTACCCAGCAAGCCCCCTACCAGAGGATAGTATGCCCCTCTGGACTGCTGCTTTAATGCTCAGCAACTGAGCTATTCCAGCGCCTGAAGCAAGGATATGAAGCCATCCTCAGAGCCTGGGGCCAACTTTGCTCAAACCATTGGAGCCATGGCTATGGGAAGGAAAGAGAGAGAGATATAGATGGCTGGGGAAGGGTGGAGAAGCAGATGGTTGCTTCTCCTATGTGCCCTGACCAGAATCAAATCTCTGACTTCCACATGCTGACACTCTACCACTGAGTCAACTGACCAGGGCTGTAAATGTTCTAAAATTGATTATGGTGATTATTGCATAGTTCTTTGAACATACTAAAAACTGTTTAATCGCTCATGTTAAAGAACTGAATTGTATGATATGTTAACTTGTACCTCAGTGAAGCTACTAAAAAAAAGTGAGGTATTGGAACATAAATTATACAGAAATGGCACTTACATTGTGTTTATTCAAAGCAGTTGTTCATAGCATTAGCAAGCTCATTTTTATCTTTAGAATAAAAATGCAGTAGAAGTGAAGCAACTTTCAGTTTTTTTGAATGCTAAGGCAACTAAGGAAGTTTGAAGATTAGATCACAAGCTAATAACAGTGACTGGAACCATTTCGTGGGATTTTGGACTCTAGATAACCTGTTCTGATCTGATGTTTTAATCAGTTATCGAGTGGCACAATAAAGGAAGATTAAGATGTTAAATGTGGCCTGACCAGACATTGGCGCAGTGGAGCATCAGACTAGGATGCATAGGACCCAGATTTAAGACCCTGAGGTTGCCAGCTTGGACGTGGGCTCATCCGGTTTGAGCAAGGCTCACTGGCTTGAGCACAGGGTCACTGGCTCAAGCAAGGGGTTACTTAGTCTGCTGTAGCCCTCCAGTCAAGGCACATATGAGAAAGCAATCAGTGAACAACTAAGGTGCTGCAAAAAGGAGTTGATGGTTCTCATCTCTCTCCCTTCCTGTCTGTTCCTATTTGTCCCTCTCTCTGAGTCTGTATCGAGTCTGTCTCTAACACACACACAAAAAAAGATGGTAAATGTGTTATGGTGCTCCCTGGATGAATCAAAGAGATGATGGCTTAACAGTGAGAGGGAAACGCTTACGCATCAGATGCAGTAAGTAACCCAGTCATTGAATGAGAAGGCTCTGTTCATGGTCCTGAAATCCATTTTGTCCCAGAAATCCATTTTGGGACTTAGAACAAACCAGGCATCATGAAAATCTCATCTTCAGTGCAAGTATATAATTTCAGTACAAAGGGGAAGGGCTAAATACCATCTCTTATTGAATTCCAGGCTACAGACTCTAATTCTATGGCATGGATATCTCACATATTTTCTGTTCTTCTGCTAATCCCAGCAAGGATGAGCTGCCTTGTCTGGGAATATGAGTTTGATAGTTGGGTTGCATGAACCCTGGAAGCCTAGGATGTTTTGTTAGATTTGGTTTGTAAGCTCTTTAATGCCTTCTGAATCTTACAGTGCTCAAACCCACATGGCAGAGCTAAAATCATTGCTGCTAAATCTTATCAACTTCTGGGTGACTCCTGCAAATTTTTCCAGTCTAATCTCTAGCATTAACCTGAAAAAATATTTTCTTATCCAGCTTCTACTTTTGTTAAGAAATGATGCTATTGTTGAATGCTATAAGAAATGATAGAGATTAATATGAGTACAATAGAAGACATGTCTTTGTTTTTATTCTATTTAATGCCTGAAGTAAGCTTATTTGGTAGGTGTTATACCGCTATCCCCACATGAGAGATAAGAAAACGGGACTTTTAAAAGATTAAAAAACTTGCTTACAGTCACATAATTAAGAAACAAAGAAGGGTAGGAGTTCAGGCCTATTTTTGTAGATAGCAAATTGTTTTGTTTTGTTTTTCTACTGTTTCATGTTGATTTGCTTTACCAGCAAGCTTACAAACAAGCTTACAACAACCCCTTAAATTTCTATGAGATCTCTAATGCCGGTGGACGAGGCCAGGCAGATCAACATTTGTTTTGGGCAGATGGTAGAGAAACTGCAGAGCCAGAAAGCATTGGGCCATACCCATTTAATAGATTCTCACAACGGCAGACAAAAACACAGGCAGGGAAAACCACTTCTCAGGCAAACAAACAGCAAAAATGGCTTCTCACAGTGGCGGGCAGGCAATCTGCAATCCACCGTTCACCCTGAGGGCAAGCACCTGTAGGCATACATAGACGACATAGACTATACATACGTGGCACTGCCATGTGCTCATACACTAATTAGGCAAAATGCTTGCAGCCAGTAAACCAGTGAGCAAGCCTAACGCAGCTGTTTTCCCCATAAGATTCTAGCAAATTGTGGTTTAGTTAGTAGGGAGGATATGAATAAAGAATAAAAATTTTAAGATTAAAAGGAAAACTAACATTGATTAAACACTGATTAGGTTTCTGGTGATTTCACATACGTCACAACAGGTGTGGATGTCTTTGCTTAAGTTACAGATGGGAAAACTGAGGTACATGGTAACAAACTTACTTAGTAGTCTTTACTTTGCTGATTAGTGGTATCTTGGTATTTTGTCTGTTCTTAGTCTGTTCAATTATCTTGTAGAATATTTAGGAAAAGATTTAAAAGAAAATCTCTTGAACTAAAAAAGATTTAACAGAGTTAAGAAAGGCTCTAAAAGTAGCATCCACATTTCCAAAAATCTTAGAGGCCAATGTTAAGAGTTTGAATTTAAATTCATAAATATCTGTCAGCTGTCAAGGAAAGAATAAAACATGCAGCCTTTCTAAAACTTGTTTGTCTCTGATTACTAATTTTTTTTGTGTAGCAACCAGAAGAATCAGTGTTCATTGGCACAGAAATTTGGAAATCACTGTTTAAGAGAAGAGTCTTAAATGTCTGATGATCTTGGATTTAATACCAGCCTAGGAGAAATAGCTGTGGAAGTTAGTCACACATTCTTTATATGCTTCCCAACTGTTCAGTGATAATGATAATAGTACCAGAGGACTATTGCAAGTAGTAAATGGATATACACAAGCTCTTACTGAGGGCTTATAGAAAGCACTCAGTCCATGGTTGCTGTTATTATTGTAGACATGGAAATGAAAAGGAGCAGGAGCCTAGTGTTATAGCCAGTAAAGTGGCATTGAAAAGAAGGTTAAGAATCTTATAAATATTGTCTGTTTATCAGAGATGTCATACCTTCTTTTAAGTCTAGCAAATCAATGAGTACTAATTAAGGCAGAGGAGTGAAGGAAGATGTGTTTGAGAAAGAAGATCCATAAGGAAAAAACACTGAGCACTAATATGAGACAGGCTAGGTGCTGCTTTTATACCAGAGGGGCTTCGATTATTAGGCCAGTATCATTATCATATAACTTAATGTAGTTGCTGAAAAGACATTGAATAGTTAAGATGTGTTTTAATCAAAAACAAAGTGAGTGCCAGAATTCACAACTTCAAGATACATTTTTCAAAGAATGAGCATCAATGATTTATAAAAAAGGTGATGAAAATTTTTGGCCCATTCCTCACCAAAACTCTCTTTCTTTTAATCCAACAACATTCTCTTTTTCTCACATTCTTTGGATGGCAGTAGAGAGAGTACCTTATGCCAGGAAGATGACTTTGTTTCATTCTATTTTATTATTATTTTTATACATTTTACTTAGACAATTTTAACAGTGTGAGATTGATCAATTAGAGTACATAGATTCAGAGAAATCAATCCAGATCATTTTGACATTTGATTATGTTGTATACCCATCACCCAAAGACAAATTGTCGTCCATCATCTTTTATTTGTTTTTCTTTATGTCCCTTACCTCCCCTCTCCCTCTGCTCCCTTCCCCTCCCACTGGTAAACCACCACACTCTTATCTATGTCCATGAGTCTCCATTTTGTGTTCCACCTATGTATGGAATCATACAGTCCTTAGCTTTTCCTAATTTACTTATTTCACTCAATATACTGTTATTAAGTTCTATCTGTGTTGTCATAAATGATCCTATGTCACCATTTCTTATGGCTGAGTAGTATTCCATAATATATATGTACCACATCTTCTTATTCAATCCTTTATTGAAGGGTTTTTTGGTTGTTTCCATGTCTTGGCCACTGTGAACAATGTTGCAATGAACACGATGCTGCACATGTCTTTATGTACAAATGTTTTTGAGTTTTGGGGGTATACACCCAGTAGAGGGGTTGCTGGGACATATGGCAGTTCTATTCTTAATATTTTGAGGAACCACCATACTTTCTCCCATAATGGTTGGGAGATACTTTACATTCCCACCAACAGTGAATGAGGGTTTCTTTTTCTCCACAGCCTCTCCAAAACTTGTTACCTGTCTTGTTGATAATAGCTAATCTAACAGGTGTGAGGTGTTATCTCATTGTAGTATTGATTTGCATTTCTCTAATAGCTAATAAAGATGAGCATCTTTTCATATATCTATTGGCCATTTGTATTTCTTCCTGGGAGAAGTGTCTATTCATGTCCTCTTCCCATTTTTCTATTGCATTGTTTTCTTGTTTGTTGTTGAGTTTTGTGAGTTCTTTGAATATTTTGGATATTAGGCCCTTATCTGAGCTGTTGTTTCAAAAGATCATCTCCCAATTAGTTGGCTGTCTGTTTTGTTGTCAGTTTCTTTTGCTGTGCAAAAACTTCATAGTCTGATGTAGTACCATTCATTTATCTTTGTCTTCACTTCCCTTGCATTTGGAATCAAATTTATAAAATATTCTTTATGGCCAAGGTCCATGAGTTTAGTACCTATGTTTTATTCTATGTAATTTATTGTATCAGATCTTATATTTAGGTCTTTGATTCATTTTTAATTAATTTTGGTACAAGGAGACAAACTGTAGTCGAGTTTTATTTATTTGCATGTGGCTCTCCAGTTTTCTCAGCATCATTTTTGAAGAGGCTTTCTTTTTTCTGTTGTGAGTTTTTGGCTCCTTTATCAAAGATAATTTGACCATAAATATGTGGTTTTATTTCTGGGCTTTCTATTCTGTTCCATTGGTATGAGTGTCTATTTTTCTACAAATACCATGCTGTTTTGATTTTCGTGGTTCTATAATATAATTTGAAGTCAGGTATTGTAATTCCCCCAGCTTTGTTCTTTTTCCTTAGGATTTCTTTGGCCATTTGGGTTTTTTTATAGTTCCATATAAACCTGATGATTTTTTTCCATTATTTTAAAAAATAACATTGGAATTTTGATGGGAATTGCAATTATTTGTATATTGCTTTGGGTAATATGGTCATTTTAACTATATTTATATTTCCTATCCAAGAACAAGAAATATTTTTCCATTTCTTTTATTATTTTTAATTTCCCTTAACAATGCTTTGTAGTTTTCATTATATAGGTCCTTTACATTCTTTGTTATGTTTATTCCTATGTATTTTATTTTTTTTGTTGCAACCATGAAGGGGATTAATTTTTTGAGCTCATTTTCTGATGTTTCATTGTTGGCATATAGAAAGGCAATGGGGTTTTGTACATTAATTATGTATCCTGTGACCTTACTGTATTGGTTTATTGGTTCTAGTAGTCTTTTTGTGAAGTCTTTGGGGTTTTCTATATACAATATTATATCATCTGCAAAAAGTGAAACCTTTACTTCTTCTTTTCCGATATGAATGCTTTTTATTTCTTTCTTTTATATGATTGCTCTGGTTAAAACTTCCAGCACTATGTTGAATAAGAGTGGAGATGGTGGGTAGCCTAGACTTGTTCTTGATTTTAGAGAAAACATTTTCAAATTTTTGTCATTTAATATGATATTAGCTGATGGTCTGTCATAAATGGCCTTTATTATGTTGAGATATTTTCCTTTTATACCCATTTTGTTGAGTGTTTTAAATATACAATGAGGTTGTATTTGATAGAATGCCTTTTCTGCACTTATTGATAAGATTATATGTTTTTTGTTCTTTGTTTTGTTGATATGGTGTATTATGTTAATGGTTTTACATATGTTGAACCATTCCTTTGATTAAGGGATGAATCCCACTTGATCATGATGAATTATTATTTTATGTGTTGTTGTAGTCGATTTGCTAATATTTTGTTTAGGATTTTAGCATCTGTATTTATTAAAGATAGTGGTCTGTACTTTTCTTTTTTAGTCTTGTCCTTGCCAGGTTTTGGTATGAGGGTTAAATTGGCCTCATAAAGTGTGTTTGAAGTTATTGCTTCTTCTTTAATTTTTTCAAAAATTTTGAGTGGAATAGGAACCAAATCTTCGAATGTTTGATAGAATTCACTAGTATAGCTGTTTGGCCCTGGATATTTATTTTGGGGGAGGTTTTTTATAGTTGTTTCTATTTCCTTCCTGTTTATGGGTCTGTTCAGGTTATCTACTTCTTCCTGACACAGTATCGGATGATTGTATTGTTCTTGGACAGAGGTCAGAAATCTATGGCTCGCGAGCCAGATGTGGCTCTTTTGATGGCTGCATCTGGCTCGCAGTCAAATCTTTAATAAAAAAAATAATAACGTTAAAAATATAAAACATTCTCATGTATTACAATCCATTCATTTCCTTCTGCTCATGTTCATGGTTGCGGGTGGCTGGAGCCAATCATAGCTATCCTCCGGGACAACACCAAATTTTTATTGGATAATGCGTAATGTACATGGGTTATTGTGAAGTCAGGAAGTAAACTTTTCTCCTTTAATCAAGTAGTCAGCTAGCTAATTGCAGAAACAGAAACTCTTTTGACAAAGAAGATGGCTAAAAAAAAAGATGAGGAGTATCATACTTTTCAGCAGAAATAGACAGAGGAATTCACCTGTGTGGAGAGAGCAGGTCCTGCAGTGTGTCTAATATGCAATGATAAAATTGCATCAATGAAATGCTCAAATATAAAGTGTCAGTTGGACACACACCATACTACATTTGCATCGAAATAATCCAGTGGGTGATAGCAGGAAGAAAGCATGTCAAGAGCTATTGTGCAGAGTGCAGGCTAGTCAGTAGCAGCTCCATGTTTGGACCCAACAAGGTGACTGGAATTTGTCTAGCTTTGCTGGTGCTTTAGCAATTCTGAGAAACAAAAAGCCATTCACAGATGGGGAGTATGCCAGAACATTCATGCTTGATGTTGTCAGTGAACTTTTTAACGACTTTTTGGATAAAGACAAGATAATCAAACGAATAAAAGACATGCCTCTGTCAGCAAGAACTGTTCACGATCATACCATCATGATGGCGAATCAAATTGAGGCAACACAAGTGAAGGACATAAATGCATCACCATTCTTTTCTCTCCCTTTGGATGAGTCAACTGATGTAAGCCATTTATTCCAGTTCAGTGTGATTGCAAGGTATGTTTTTGGTGCACACTACGTGAGGAAAGACTTGCTGTTTTGCGTATGAAAGAGACAACAAGAGGGAATGATTTATTCCAGTCTCTCACTGAGTTGGCTAAAGAAAATAATCTACTGATGGATAAACTTATTTCAGTGTGTACTGATGATGCTTCGTGCATGGTAGGGAAAAACAGTGGATTCGTAGTGCTTTTTTGTGAACATGAAAAGAGACCCATCCTAAGTTTTCACTGCATCCTACATCAGGAGATGTTTTGAGCTCAGATGTGTGGCAAGCAGCTTAGTGAGGTGATGTCACTGGTCATTTGGGTGGTCAACTTTATTGTTGCCTGAGCTTTAAATGATTACCAGTTTAAAACACTGCTGGATAAAGTTGGGAATAGTTATCCTGATCTGCCTCTGCACAGCAATGTGCAATGGTTGTCAAGAGGGAAGGTGTTCAGCCATATTGCAGCTTGTCTGAGCAAAATTCAGACTTTTCTTGAAATGAAAAACGTTGAGCATCCTTAGGTAGCTAACACTGAGTGGCTCCTGAAGTTCTACTATCTCGTGGACATGACTAAACATCTGAACCAGCTCAATGTGAAAGTGCAAGGTGTTGGAAATATAGGCTTATTCCTTCAACAAGCAGTGTTTACGATTGAAAACAAGCTGAAACTCTTCATTGCTGACATTGAAACAGGTCGTTTACTACACTTTGAAAAACTGGGAGAGTTTAAAGATGCATGTACAGCAAGTGACCCTACTCAACCTCTTGATCTTCAGCAGCTAGCGGGCTTCACATCTAATTTTCTGCAGTCATTCAAAGCACACTTTGGAAGATTTTGTGAGCACACTCATTTTTTTTTAAGTTCATCACCCATCCACACGAGTGTGCAGTGGACAGTGCCGACTTAAGTAACATCCCTGGTGTTTCCATCAGAGATTTTGAGCTACAAGCTTCTGACCTGAAGGACTCAGACATGTGGGTAAATAAGTTCAAGTCACTGAATGAAGAATTAAAAAGACTTGGCCGACAGCAATCAGAGTTGGTGAGCAAACACAAGTGGGGAGAAATGAAAAAACTTCAACCCATGAACCAGCTGATTGTCAAAACTTGGAATGCACTTCCCATCACATATCACACAGTGCAGCGTGTGAGTATTGCTGTACTGACAATGTTTGGCTCTACGTATGCATGTGAGCAGTCTTTCTCACATCTAAAGAACGTTAAGACCAACTTACAATCATGTCTCAACACCTGCATGAAGCTTAACCTCACCACGTATCAACCAGACTACAAAGCCATCAGCAAAACTATGCAGCACCAGAAGTCACATTAATGGTAAGAGGTACTTTATTCATCATTGGCTAGCAACAGCATAACAAGGTTATTAAAAATAATTCAGAGACTTATTGTACTTTAAAAGTGTTGGTCTTACATAAAATGCACACATTTACTTTTATTTAGTGTTAAACATATTGTATGGCTTTCACGGAATTACATTTTAAAATATGTGGCATTCATGGCTCTCTCAGCCAAAAACAGTTTCTGACCCGTATTCTAGGAATTTATTAATTTCTTCTAGATTGTTAAATTTGGTGGCATATAGTTTTTTATAGTATTCTACAATAATTCTTTGTATATCTATGATATCTGTGATGATTTCTCCTCTTTCATTTTGGATTTTGTTTATATAAGTCCTTTCTCTTTTTTCCTTAGTGAGTCTTGCCAAGTGTTTGTCAAGTTTGTTGATCTTTTTAAAGAACCAGCTCCTTGTTTTATTGATTTTTTAATAGTTTTTCTGTTCTCTATTTCATTTATTTCTGCTCTGATTTTTATTATTTCCTTTCTTCTGTTGATTTGTGGGTTGCCTTTCTTTCTTTTCTAGTTCCTTAAAATGTGATGTTAAGTTGTTTACTTGGGCTCTCTTTTGTTTGTTCATATAAGCCTGAAGTGCATCCCAGAGATTCTGACATGTTGTATTGTCATTTTGGTTTGTTTGTATATATGTTTAATCTCTGCTTTTATTTCTTATTTGACCCACTTATTTTTTAGAAGTATGTTGTTTAATTTTCATATTTTTGAAGGTTTGTTTCCTTATGTTTTGCAGTTGAATTCTAGTTTCAAAGCTTTGTGGTCAGAGAATATGCTCAGTATAATTTCAATCTTTCTGAATTTGTTGATGTTAGTTGTGTGGCCCAACATATGGACAATTCTTGAGAATGTCCCATGTACACTGAGAAAAATGTATGCTCTGGCGTTTTGGAATGAAATGTTCTGTAGATGTCTGTCATATCCAATTGTTCTAGTGTTTCATTTATGCCCAATGTTTCTTTATTGATTTTCTCTTTGAATGAACAATCTAGTGCTGTCAGTGCTATATTAAGGTCTCCAAGTATGATTGTATTTTTGTCAGTTTTTATTTTTAGATCAGTTAGTCGATGTCTTATATACTTTGGTGCTCCTTGGTTTGGTGCATATATATTAAAAAGTGATATGTCTTCTTGATTCAATGTCCCCTTTATCACTATGAAATGACCATCTTTGTCTCTAATTACCTTTGCTGTTTTGTAGTCAAAATATGGCTACACCTGCTTTCCTTTGGACTTATTTGCGTGGAGAATCGTTTTCTACTGTTTCACTTTGAATTTGTTTTTATCCTTGTAGCTTAGATGTATTTCTTAAAGGCAGCATACAGTTGAATTTTCTTTTTTGATCCACTCTACTACTCTGTGTCTTTTAATTGGTGAGTTCAATCCATTTAGATTTAATGCAATTATTGACACTTGAGGGTTTCCTATTGCCATTTTATATATTGCTTTCTAATAGCTCTGTATCTTGTTTTGTTCTTCTCTTTTGTTTTTCTGTCATTTGTTTTTGTTTGGTTCTATTCTATACTTCTTTCCTCTGTTTCTTCTTTTTTTTTAAGCCATGTGCTTCTGTAGTGAGTTTTTCAGGGGTGGTTACCATTAAGTAATAAAAAAGCATATAATATATTATTGTAGTACATTATCTCATAAGTGCTTCTTACTCCATTCCCTTTGCTACTATTAATCTTTGTCCTCTCCTCTTTTTTGTTTTTGTTGTCACAGATTATTCTTGTTTTTATTGTGAATTTCTTGGAGCTTTTACTTTTAACTTTGTTTTGTTTTGTTTTTTGTATCTTGTCAGATAACTCCCTTTAGTATTTCTTGAAATGGGGGTTGTCTGGTGATAAATTTCCACATCTTTTCTTTATCTTTAAATGTTTCTTTTTCCCCTTCATATTTAAAGGATAACTTTGATGGATATAATATTCTTGGCTGAAAGTTCCTCTCTTTCATTACTTTAAATTTTGGTGCCCACTCTCTTCTGGCTTATAGAAATTCTGCTGAGAAACCTGCGGATAGTCTAATGGGCCTTCCATTATATGTTGTATCCTTCTTTTCTCTGGCTGCCTTAAGGTTTTTTTCTTTGTCATTGGTTAGTTGTAATTTCATTATGATGTACCTTGGAGCAGGTCTGTTTGGGTTAAGTTTACTCAGTGTTCTTTTTGCTTCTTGGATTTGAGGCTTTAATTCATTCTACAGGCTTGGGAAGTTTTCATTGATTATTTGTTTAAATATGTTTTCCATTCCATTTTCTCTCTCTTCTCCTTCTGATATACACATTATTCTTATGTTGCTCTTTCTGATAGAGTCAGACAATTCCTCTAGGGCTTTCTCATTTTTTTTAAATTTGTGAGTCTCTCTCCTCTTCTCTCTGTAATATCTCTAGTTGCCTGTCTTCTATGTCACAAATCCTCTCCTCTATCTGGCCTATTCTATTAGCTAAGCCTGTTACCTTGTTTTTCAGTTCATGTATTGAGTTTTTCATCTCTGTTTGGATACTTTTATAGTTTCAGTATACTTTGTTAAGTATTATTTTTATTCTTTAAATTGTTTTTTGAGCTGACTAAATTGCTTTTTAGAGGTTTCTTGTATTTCCCTGAATATTTTTAGGATTTCTATTTTTAATTGTCTTTCAGTTAACTCCAAGGTTTCCAAACAATTGAAATATTTTTTCTAGAGATTTTTTATCATCTCTCTGAGCTACATCTCTGTCCTTTGTATCCATGACATTTGATATTTTCTTCCTTAATGGCATTTGTGAGTAGAATTGTTAATAGCACTTATAAGAGATAATTTAAAAAATAAAATAAAAATTAAAAAGATACAGTGATAAAATGGAAATTCTGTAATGATAAGTGGAACAAAAACTACAGAGAACAAGGAGCAGGAACTGTAGGAAAATGACAAAAGAGATAAAAAATGCAGTCAAAAACACAGAAAAATGCCACAAGGAAAAATAAGAATCCAAAATATAATAATTGGTTAGTAAATGTCAACCAAATGAGAGAAAAAGAAAAAAGATAAAAAAAATGTTTTTGAAATGAAAACCCTCATAAAAAAACAAGAATAAAAAATGTAACAACTGTGAATAATAAAGTTCTAAAGGAAATTAAAATAATAAAAACGAAAGAAAATAAAATAAGCAAAATGGGAAAAAAAATAGTTATAAAAATGTAAATTTTTCTGGTTTTGAGAAGGAGCTTCTTCCTTTTTTTTGGCAGGTGGTGCTGTACTAAAGGTTTTGCCCCTGTCGGGTTCTTGGGCAGAGGTGTGTTGTTGTATCACTTGGAGGCTCTGACAATGGGAGATTTAGTTTTTAGCTGCCTCTCCCTACATCACTCCCACCTGAGCAAGCAGCCTGGGGACTTAGCTGTGAGGTTCACCCCAGCCAATGCTTGCGGAGCAAGAGGTCCTAAGAGCAGCCAGTCCTTCCTCAAGTACCACTCAAAGCATAGTTCTGGGTAAGGCTGTGCCTACCAGAACTGTCAATGAGAGCAGGCAGGGATAGGAGCTGATTGCAGATCAAGCACCTTTTTAAGGGCCCCTAGATTGTCTATTACACCTCAGTGTTCTGCGGTTCTAATCGCCACAGGCTTCTCCCTTCTGAACTATTTGGTAGTCTGCAACAAGCCACGTGTGTGCCCAGCCCCCACGACTTCAGCAGTGCACACGGAGGCTTGCAACCACCCACTTAAGTGGACAGCACTTGTGATCTGAGTCAGAGCCAGGAATGCATGCCCGTGGACGCGCCCAAACCAGACAGAATCACGCTCAGGAATCCCAGCCTTTGTGCATGTCCTGTACTGGTGGTGGAGCTGAGAATGTGCAAAGATGCTGGCAACAGCCCACACAGATGTCTATCGCTGATAATCTTGGGCTAAGCCCTCCAGCCTGCATGTGCTCACCCATGCCAGTGGTGCCAGGTGGAGCCATTCGCACACCACCAGTGATTGCAGAGCCAGGAGCACACAAAGCTGCTGGCACCGGCACCAGCTCCCGCAAGCAACCCGCACCAATAACCTTTGGGAGCCTGCCACCCAAGTGCATCCCTCATCCGTGATTTTAGGCAGAGCTAGTGTATTCTTCCTTTTGCTTAATCATCCATCCTAATCTAGCTTCCTCTCTGCCTCCAGCCCTCCACTTCACTCGGCTTCAGACAAAAGCACTCCTTCCTCAGATCAGTGAGGAAAGCAAAACTCATTCTCCATCTTATTTTCTTCAGAGTGGATTATATATTCAGCCACCTTTATGCACAATCATACCTTTGTCTGGTGTGTATATATTTCAGGTGCTCCTGAGATTTTTTTCTCTGTCTTTAGTTATTGAATTTGTTAAAATTTCAAGGGGAGATATCAGAAGCACATTTCTCATGGTGCCATTTCTCTGACCAGGAAGATGATTTTTGAATGTATTAATTATTTATTCTTTATGTTTTCAAAAAGAAAAACTAAAAGGGAGTTTGATACCACGAAGAAAAAACAGTGTAGGTATATATAGACACTACACATTTTTCCATGGATTCTGAATTCATCCTTTTACAGTATTAAACACTAAAATCAATGTTTTATCTTTCTTGTGTTTTGGTTACTAACTTGAAGATTAAGGTATTCTAGTCTACACAGTATTTGATCAAGGAAAAATTATGTTTTTTTAAAATTAGAATGCACTTGTTCTCTAGTTTCATCTAACTTCTCATATTTGTTCTTTTGTCCTTTCTTTACTTTTTCCCACCCCCATATTTGTAACTGAGAGTCACTGAGTTAGCAGATGACCTCCAAAGGACATACTAAGCACATTTCTAATCCTATTAGTGCTCACGCGAAAATATTGCAATGTGGACAAAAGTTCTTTCAAACCAGAGGACACACACTTTTATATTTTTTTCTGTCATTGAATATGTTTCACAAGCTACCCCAAGAATGTTATGCCTATATAAAAAACATTATCAATAATAAGTACATCCTAAAGTACTGCTTGTGTGTTTAATATTTCTATGTTTAGTTACCACAGTTTTCTTTTTAATGAAGATCACTTCACCTTGCAGGCTTCCTTAGACAGGTGCATTATGGGCTCAAATCCATTAGTTCTGTTTGTTAACTTGGAAGGAGACCAAGTTTTTGGCCATAGTTTCACTATTGAAAGTATATTATATTCGTTGGGATAGACAAAAGTTGTAATTGATGTGGCTTTATAAAATTGTGAGACTGGAAAAGCAAATTATTTCACAGCTATTTCAGTACACTAAAAAACTAAGAATAGCTTCTTCGTTTCTTGCATAGGCAGTGACATGTCCATGTTTTGTTAGAATTCAACATATTATCTGCAAGTCACTTAGAGTAATATCTGAAACATAGAGTAAACAGTTAATTAATTCTTTCTCAATAATTGCAGGTAAAGGATTTAGATACTCATTTTGATTCCCTGATAATATTTGGCTTGTTTATTGTTTTCTCAAAACAACTTCATTTCTATTTGAAGTCTACATTGGACACTTATCTGTTTTTGGTTTTATTTATTTATTAACTCCTTTTTATGTCAGATATGTGTATCACACATCTACCTAGAAAGTTCTAGATGTTTGAAAGAGTTGCCAAAGTATCTTTTAGGAAAACAGAATGTCTAGTTCTCTCAGATTAAGGGGGACTGATCATGACCTTGGCGAGTGTATCATTTGATGTATAAATCTGCTCTGCTTAATACTTTGGAGGACAGCCTATCCAGGGTGATGCGTGGTTTTCACCCTTATGTGAGAAGCCAAATGTCTTCTATTTTATAATCTGCTCTTATTTTATGATCCACAGGTTTACAAATGCTCTCCCCTCCATCAATTCACATCATTGCAGAGCTATAGAATGACACTTTTAGGGCTCAGTTACTGAATAAATAAATTTATCAAATGGTTGGGATTGGAAAATGTGAATTATTTAGTATAGATTAATCCCTACTATTAGCAAAACTATCACTAGTAAAATAATAACTAACATTATGCAGTAACTTACAAATTACTAAAGGCATCACTGTGCATCATTACCTAACTTATTGCTTACCATAATACACTATGCTGGTTCAACAGATGTAATTTATTCATATTTTGGAGAGCTATTGTATAGTAAATATTGAAATGGATATTAAAATTAAGTCCAGGTTCAAATTCTTGCTTGTCCACCATAGTAGCTTTGGACTGGTTACTAAAACCTCTAAACCCTTGATTTTTTTTATTTGGAAAATGAGAATAATCATAATTTCCACTGCAGAACATGTTATGAGGGTTATACAAGAAAATGAATGTATAGTATATAGATCAATATGAGCACTGACGCTGTGGTTTGGGTTGCTCTAGTTGTTATTAATGAGGTTAACGTCCTTTTCTAACTCTATCTACACTTACCAACTGAAGTTTACTTTGCCCCAAATTGAAGATTTTCTTTCTGAAAATCTTCACTATTTTTTGTTTGTTTTCTTTTTCTCTGTGAAGGAAATTATCATGTGTTTGTTATACGGGTGGGAAAAGCACAGCATAGCTCAGTAGTTGCCAAGATCTTCTGGCACCCCTTTGGCCAGCTCATCTGTCCCAAAACAGGCTTGCTTGGCTAGGCCTCACTTGGATTATTCCCACACTGTCAACCTGACACTCAGGATTGCAATCCCCTCTGCTGCAAATCAGTTGACATTCTACGGTCAGTTACATATAGTTCCCAAACATATTCCTTTCGTGTTTTTTACCCCTGTGTGTATTTAGTCATCTTGTTCCCTAGAGATGTAGGTACTGTTCTTCCAGCCTACATTTTATTTCTCTAAAATGCAAATTCTCGTTTTAAATGTTAAGGTTTTCCAAGTGCCTATATTGTGCCAAGATTTGAATTAGGTATTTTGATACTTGCTATCTAGTACATTTACTTCTCACAACCACAGAACCTCCTTTTAGGTGGAAACATTACCCTCTTTTGAAGATGAGGAGACCAAGGCTTCTAGAGGTCAAACTCTTTTTTAACTAACAGTGTCACAGCGTTCTTTTTACTGTTGGATCTGGGATTTGAATCCAAAACCCTTCTAATTAAAGAGCTCTTTTTTGTGAACCCTAAGAAAAGCTGCCTTTCTTTGGCTGCCTTGTCCAAATTCTTTCTTCTTGCTCCTCCCTGTCAAAATTTATCTCTTCCTCTTCTATTTCTATCATCAGTTTTTTATGCCTATTTTACTGGACCTGTCCTTTCTTGTTTTGTAGTAAAGGTATTTGTGTATATATTTAATCTACTGGGTTCTTAATTCAATAAGAACCTACACCATTTCCTCTTCAGCTTTTATTTCTAGTGATGCTTTGTACAGAGTTTAATGTGAAGGAGGTATTTAGTAAGTGCAGAATTGAGCTAACACGAATTAAATTGATCGCATTGATCCAGTGCCCACAGGTATTCAACAGCAGAGCCTAGATTTGGACTCCTGTTTTTTCTTATACCAGCCTGTCCTTAAAACCTCATACTGTCAAAGAAAACAGACTCTAGGAGAACAGATGTGGATTTTGAATTTATCTCTTACCCTTAGCAGGACTATATCTTGGTTAAGTTACTTCAATGTCTTAACTTTCCTCTTCTGTGTAAAATGGGGGGAAGTATCTGTATGTTGCAAATGTGCTGTGACAATTAAAATGGAGAGCATGTGTGAAGCATTTAGCACATGCCTGACCCCTTATATGCTAGTGGTACATGTAGTAATAAGTGGTAGTTTTATTGAATCTGGACCTTTCTATTGTAAAACAACACAAAAAGCACCATAGCATTTTTCAGTGATTGTTTTTGTTTTGTTTTCTTTTTAGCAGAAATGAGAGTGAGAATCTATGAGTAAATAAACAGAATTGCTTCTAATCAGACTGTCAAGTCTTCTGTGAGGTGTCAGCATCCTTAGAAAGTGCTTATAGCATATTGGAAGAAGGTTGAGCCAGCTGTAAATTAGAACCAAAGCTAATAATCCCCACCTCAGTTTCATTCCAATTAGGCTTTATATAGTTGGCAGTCAGAGTATGGTTGGGAAAATAAAATTAAAAAGCTTGACCCAGAACAGAATGTAAGAGTAGAGTCTGCACGAATTGATCTTTGAATGCATGAGATTGTCTACTAAGGTGCTGGCTTATCAAGGGAAAATCAGAGAGACTGTCACTATGGAGGATGAAGCAGCAACTAGAACAGAAGATATTTAAACAGGGTATTTGAAGAGAAACCACCTACTCTGAGCCTTATCCTGGCCCTTGAGGGACATTGGTATTGTCAGTGAAGCACATTTTACCTCCCAAATTTCTAAAGAAAGAAAATGGAGCCCCGGAAGGATGATAAAATGGCAAACTTATTCAATTCTGTTAATGTGAAATTTGTAAGATGATTTCTATAGGGTCTGTAATAAGTTTTACTTTTTTAATGAAGAGTATGCCATGGAACAGAATACTATAGATCAGATTTCAGAAGTGACTTAAAAATCTATTAAAATTTATCTGTTTAACACATATTCATCAAATACATACCATGTATCAAGAACGGTGCTACAAATTCAGATACGATGTTAAAAATGTCATAGCCTATTTTCAAGTATCTCTTACTACCTGAGAAAACAAGATAAATGGTGCTAGTAGTCATATGCTAATGAGTTATATATTTTAACACATTTACTTTTCTTCAAAAGCATATTAGGTGTGGAATGATGTTACCCCTAGATTATAGATGTGAATCTCTAAGAGGGGAACCTGTTTTTGTGCAAGAAATAAGATGTTGGAATTGAGATTGACCCTGGCTTCCAAGTTCATATTCTAATTTCTGGATATGCCACTCCCCTAAAATGCTTTTGAAAATAGAATTGTCAGATAAAATAGAAGATATTTAATTAAATTTGATCTTAGATAAACAATAGATTATTATTTTTTACCATTATTTTTATGTCAAGAGAACCTTTTGTAAATAAGAACAATATTAGAATATGTCTTATACAGGTCTGACCTGTGGTGGCGCAGTGGATAAAGCGTTGACCTGGAGTGCTGAGGTTGCTGGTTCAAAACCCTGCACTTGTCTGGTCAAGGCACATATGGGAGTTGATGCTTACTGCTCCTCCCCCCTTTCTCTCTCTCTCTCTCTCTCTCTCTCTCTCTCTCTCTCTAAAATGAATAAATAAAAATAATTAAAAAAAGAAAAAAAAGAATATGTCTTATACTGTAAATTAATGACATAACATATATAAAATTGAGCACAAGTGCCCTACATATAGAAAATGTATTAATAGAAGTGAAGCCTCTATTGATGATTAATATTACTATTTTTACCATTGCCACTATTTCTATAATTGTTATTGAAACAGTAACGTGCTGGTATTGATCCTCACAGTAAAAATATGATATGGCCATAGAAGGGAAAATGATATTTGAGCAAGGAACAGCTTGTTGAGAGAAGAAAGGTCACTGCTCTGTTACTCAGGTCTTTCCCATCCTGAATCAGAACTCTTTCAGTGTACTGATTTTCACTGATTAAGCATATATGGGATTGTTTTGAATTCTAATACATCCAGCTTTTCCAGTTTTGCATTCAGAATTTCTTTTTTAGCAGCAGATTAAGGTCGATGATTTGATTGAAATTAAAAAATTAAGGACATATTAAAGTTATGTTTGTTTTATTCAGCAATGCTTATATTTAAATTGTATGTTGGAGAATAATAAATGGTTGTGCATTTAATATATTTTATTCACATTTTATGCACAACTGAGGAAATATTACTTTGTGTCTAAAATAGTGTTTGTAGTGTTATTTGAGATAACTTTTTATATTTTTAAACTATTTTATATTTATTGATTTTAGAGAGAGAGAGCAAAGGGAGAGAGAAGCATCCATTTGTTGTTCTATTCATTTCTATATATTTTTGGTTAATTTTTTTATGTGCCTTGACTGGGGATTAAATCTGTAACCTTGGCATATCAGGATAATACCCTAACCAACTGCACTACTCAGCCAGGGCCTAAGATGATTTAAAAAAAATAAAATTTGAACGGAAGGATACTGGATCTATCCTTGAGTGTTCTTTCCCAAATTCAAATATTCCATTACATGGGTATCTTAGTCCATTTGAGCTCCTATTAAAAAGTACCATAAACTGGGTATCTTATAAACAGGTATGTATTTCATTTCTTTCCTCTTCTTTTTCAAGTGAGAGGAGGGGAGATAGACAGACATTCACATATGTGCCGAGGTGGATCTACCCGGCAACTCCCATCTCGAGGCCATGCTCGGAACCGAGCTATTTTTAGTGTCTGACACAGAGGCTCCACAAAGTCATCCTCAGTGCCCAGGGCCAATGTGCTCCAACTAATGGAGCCATGGCTGTGGTAGGGGAAGAGAGAGAGAGAGAGAGAGAGAGAGAGAGAGAGAGGAGAATAATGGAGAAGCAAACTTCTCCTGTGTGCCCTGACCTGGAATCAAACTTGGGACATCCATACACTGGGCTGACAGTCTGTTACTGACCCAATCAGCCAGGGCCAGGTATTTATGTCTGAAAGTTCTGGAGACTGTGAAGTCTTAAATTAAAGTACTGGCAGGTTGAGCATTAGGTGAGAGTCCACTTTCTGGTTCATAGATGGTCACCTTCTCCCTGCTTTCTAACATAAAAAAGGCACTCCACAACTCTGTGGTCTCTTTTATAAGGGCACTAATCCCGTTCAGGAGGGCTTCTCCCTTACAACTCCATTACCTCTCAAAGGTCCCACCTGCTAATACTACCCCTTGGAATTTGGGGTGAGCACAAACATTCAATCTATAGCAATGAGTTAGTTATTGAGTTTGGTACTTTACTCCTATGCACAATCTCTGTTAAACCTCATGACTATCCTGTAAAGTTGATAATGATTGATAAGTATTAATAGTCCCAGGTGGCCCATGAAGAAGCTAAGGCTCAGGGAAATTTAACTGGCTTGTCTTACTTCTGTAAACTAAACCTCTTGGAAAAATGTATTCAGGTAGTGTTGAGGTAAGAAGTAAGAAAAAAACTACAACAAACAAAAGAAAATCTATATCCAAATTACCCTCCACTTAATATAAATTACTCAGCTAATGACAGATTATTACAAGTGGAAACCTTGTCATAGTATAATAAAACTATTAAATTTGTTCCTGAAACAGTCCATTCTCTCATAAATACTTACAGGGGATAGGAGACAGAGTTAAAGTAGTCTTGGTAGACTTATTATTAAAATTAATACATTTAAATGAAAATTCACTCATTCATAGAACACTTTTGAACACCTTTGTATACTGCACACTTCATTGGAAGTGGGTAACATCAGTTGTGATTGTTACCATTTAGGAGTTCATAGATGGGAAGGAGGATAACCATGTAAAAGTAATACATAGAGCCCAACCTAATGGCTTCAAACTCTCCAACTTCTCAGATATCTCTAAGAATTCCCAATTACCTTAAGAAGTCTAGTCCACCTCTCATTTATTTCCTGAGAGTCTTGAGAAATATGCACATTTCCCACATATTCATATTCAGTGTAGCTTGTCACCACCTTCTGAAGGCCACAAATCCTTGTTTCTTTGTTAGTTGCTTTTGTCAGATTGAAACCACCTCTTAGTGTCACTGTAGTTCTCCCTCATATTCATCTCACCTCAAGGCCTGGGTCTAGGCTATCTCTTGATTCCCCAAAGTACACATGACTCAAAAAATAACATGTTTAACAGCTGCACTAATGTAAAGAAGTTTCAACATGAAGAGTGTTATGTGTGACTCCCTTAGCATGCAGTTTACAAGCACAAGAATTCTTAGATCCCTTGGAATAATTTAATGATCCCCAAGGGTCTCAAAGCCCATTAGGTAAAAACCCAAAGAATAGAAGTACCAATAATCAGAAACCAGAGGATCAAGTCTACTTTTAGACTTTGTATTACCTGTATTACCCTGATAGACATATAGTGGAGATTTCTCAAGTTTGGATGTGAGATTTATCCATATCACTTCTCTGCTTAAGAACTCTCAATAGCTCTACAGTGATCAAAGATGATTCCAGGCATTTATTAAAGATAAAAATGGTTCTTAAGTTCTCCCTAGTCTACCTTTATCATCTCTTTTTCAATCATTTCCTGTCCCAAACTCAAAACCAAAATGCATGTACTATATTGTTCCTGGCAAAGAAACATGCCTTGGAGACTGTGCTCCTGCTGTTTTCCCTGTCTAGAAGGCAGTGCCCACTCTACTATTTAACTAACCTTATCAAAGAAGTCTTATTGATGCCTTTTTATCTCCTAAACCCATCCAGGATTTGTTCCCATATTGATTTAAAATGCACTCTTTATTAGATTATATAAATGAAAGGTAGTGTAAAATGAGAAAATATTGACTCTAAAATTAAACCATCAGTGTTCATATCCAGATCATACTACTGACAGCTATACAGGTTCATAAGCCTAAGTTTTCCCGTTTGTAAAAGAACATAAAAGTATATTAAAAATATTATAAAATCAAATGATAAAACCTATAATGTGCCTATTCAGTGTGCAGTACAGTTATTCATTAAACAATACCTATTATAATTTATCTTATTAATGATGACTGATAGGAAAATTGTTTAGAATTCACACATTTTTAAATCTGCTTAAATTTAAAATAATTTTCTAATGCACATGTAAAGCCTAGAAACTCTTCTAATATTGGCCAACAGCCTCATGGCAGCTCTTTCTACACAATGAACAAGACCACATCCTACTCTTCCAGTTACCTTAGCGGCACATCAATCATGTATGTGCTCACTGAGAGGTCACGGCTTGGTTGGGACTGCTTGCCTTTGATCCACTAGACATCAGAGAATTGGTTCAACAGAAGCCTTGAGGATCCATTTTCAACATGGCTGACTCCCATAGCCAGAGAAGTGAGCCATGTTCTTCTCTACCTGGGCCTCCCTAAGGGCTGCTTGGGCATTTTCAGAGCATAGTATCTAGGTTACAGAAGTGAGCATTAGAAAAGACAGAAAAATGAAGACTACCAATTTGATAAAGCCTGAGCCAGAAATTGGCACAGCAGCGCTTCCACTGTATCCATTTATCAGGCAGTCATAGGGCCTGTTCAAGGAGAGAGACATAGACCTCCTTTATATGATAGAAGGAGTGTCAAAGAATTTGGGGGACATAGTTTAAAAGTAGTATATCTTCCAAATCTCCCAGAAATTAATGCTGGAGCAAGGCTGTGATTGCAGGTTCGTCTGACGCCAAAGCCCATTTCATAAAAGCAAACACTGAATTAAGGAAAAATGCAGCAAGTTTAAGCAATATGCCCAGCGGGAAAATGCAGTGTTACTCCAAAGTCCTTAAACTAGCTACCACTCTATGGTTTACAAGATGAACTGGTGCACGGTAGTGCACTTTTAAATATTGATGCTTTCTATCATAAACAGGTTAAAAATGTAAGTAAATTCTGATGTAAAGGAGTAGTTTTAAGCATGATGGAGAACTATTATGAGCACATGGTAAAATGGTAAAAAAAAATCCTAGTTTAAATGGCTAAATATACTTAGGTTAAATCATTTCAGAACCATGCAAACAATGCCTCTTTTGCATACTTATATGTTATTGGATTTAGACTGATTAGCTGCTTGTACTGCTTCTCCGACTGCAGCATGCCGCTTCTCAGTTAGAAAATGGCCTTTTCAGTATATAAGGAGACATGTGGATGGAGAGTAATAATCAACTATCTATCCCTATGGGGATTCCTGCAAGGATATTAGGGTAGCATATGAGGCAACACCTACAAGGAGTAATTTTCAGTAAAGTCTATAAAATTGTACAAGGAAAAGAAGGGTGGGAATCTGGTAAGAGTTAATGAATTTGTTTGGTTGGAGAGTTCTGTCTGATATTAAACTTTCTAGCATATAATGAAGGGGAAAAGTCCTATTAAAATTTTTTTTTTAAGTGGGTCACTATACCATATCTATCAAATCAAACTACAGTGTGTCTGTAAAGTCACGGTGCACTTTTGACCAGTCACAGGAAAGCAACAAAAGACAATAGAAATGTAAAATCTGCACCAAATAAAAGAAAAACCCTCCCAGTTTCTGTAGGATGATGTGGTAGCATGTGCACATGCGCAGATGATGACGTAACACCGTGTATACAGCGGAGCAGCCCACGGCCATGCCAGTCGAGATGTGGATGGTAAGCAAGAAGTTCAGTGTGTTCTGTGGCTTGCTAACTTTGAATCCGTGACCAAAGTGCAACGTGAATATCGGCACATTTATAACAAAGCGCCACCACATAGGAATAACATTACTCAGTGGGATAAGCAGTTGAAGGAAATCAGCAGTTTGGTGGAGAAAACCCATTCTGGTAGGCCATCAGTCAGTGACGAGTCTGTAGAGGCTATACGGGATAGCTACCTAAGGAGCCCTAAAAATTCTGTGTGTGCGTGTGCTCGACAATTACACCTAAGCAAGACTACAGTTCATAAGGTGTTAAAGAAACGTCTATGTTTTACAGGGTACAAATTGCGGCTGTTGCACACTATCAAACCAGCGGATAGACCCACATGATGCATGTTTGCTACACATATGCTTCATGAGGTCAACAGTGATGCAAGATTTTGCAGAAGATTGTGTTTAGCGATGAGGTGACCTTCCATATCTGTGGACATGTTCATCGCCATAACGTCCGAATATGGGCTGATGAACATCCTCATGCCTACATTGAGTACAAACATAACACCTCTAAAGTGAACGTGTGGTGTGGCCTGATGCATGATAAGGTGACAGGCCCATTTTTTTCCACGGAGCAGTCTGTGACAGCAAACACCTATCTTGACATGTTGGAATTGTATGCAGTGCCACAATTTCCAGAAGGTGTCATCTTTCAACAGGATGGCGCTCCTCCACACTACACCACCATTGTTTGTGAGTTTCTGGATAGAACATTCCCCCGGCGGTGGATAGGCAAAGGTTCTATCAAGCCATGGCCACCACGATCCCCGAATCTGATGTCCTTAGACTTTTACTTTTGTGGTTATGTGAAGCAACATATGTATATTAACATATCAACAACATTAATCACTTAAAACAGAGAATCACAGACTTTATTCACTCTGTTACACCAGAAGTCCTTACCTGTGTGTGGCAAGAACTTTAATATCATTTGAATGTGTGTAGGCAACAAATGGACCCCACATCGAACTGCACTGAATAGGTATGAAACGTGGAGAGTTTTGTTTTTATTTGGTGCAGATTTCACATTTATGTCATCTTTTGTTGCTTTCCTGTGACTGGTCAAAAGTGCACCATGACTTTATGGACACACTGTATTTCTCCTTTCAGAAATAATAAGAAAATTCTGATAATCTAGAAATGACTCAATTATATCATATATTTAATATAATTGCTATTGATTTTGTTCGAAAAGTGTAAAATATTCTGGCAGGCCTTGGAGTTTTGTACACAATGTACAAATTTTTAACGGAGATAGGAGGGAAGTTTTACTATAGTTTATACTAGAAAAAATGTTATTGTGAAGCATTTTAGGATAGTCTCCTTGCCCCCCAGAGGAAACTGGGTGGTAGAAGCAAAAATAATTTTTATTGAGACATTTATTGAGGAACTATTGTATGCTGAGGAAGTATGTCAATTGATTAAGCATCTTTTCTTAAAGCATCACCTGCCTTTCAGCCAGGTAGATGTTATACCCCTTAGACGGAGATTTAAGGGAGTAACTTGGCATATTGCAAGTTCAGATGGGTAGACTACAAGAAAACTAGGTCTTAACTTTGGAACTCAGAAATACTTTTGCATTTTCTCCACAAAATATTGCTCTGCTACCACAAGGCAGAGAGGACATGAGAGCGTAAAATGCCAGTGTAGGATGAAGTAGAATAAGCGGGGGGGGGGGGGGGATGTGACAAAGGGTGACTGAGTGTGGAGGGAGAGGGAAAGAGTATTATATAGAGAGGAAAAACAGAATCTTCTTCTGACCCAACCCTCTTAGAGAACTTTATTTCTAGCACCCCATTAGCCCAGCACCATATCTACTATGGTTATTTCTTGTATCTGACCTTGGGAGTACTTCTCAGGGAGAGCAGCATGGCCAGCCAGCAGCTGGCTGTGTCCATCTACGCATGAGTATCCAATGGAGATTGTGTTTCTTTCAGGAATGTGAAAACCCCGGAAGACCATATTGCATCCCTCCCACGTTATCCTCCCTCTGAACTCATGTATTATTGCCTAGATTCATTATTTGACTCTTGGCTTATGTTGTCTTATTTCTCTTTCCCTGGGTACACAGTTCTTTCTCCCCCCACCCCTCCCTTTAGGAGAAGAATTATGACCTAACGCTTCTGTGCACTTCTGCAGTTCCTCGTGGACCGACCACACGTAGTAAATGCTCCTGGGTGATTTGTGTGCAGTGGCGCACACTTCAGAGAAGATGTGAAGACCTCTGGGGCTGCCCCACCTCACTTGTCTCTCAGTCTCCAAATGTGTGGCTTTACATAGTGTTTTAAAGTGTGCAAGTGATTTCACTTTAATAATTTTATTCGATCCTCATAACAACCCTGTGAGACAAGATATAATGATTATGTCTATATTACATAAAGAAGAAACTGAATCTTACTGTGGTTAATTAACTTGGCCAAGGTCCCATAGCTAGCTTATAAAGTGTTTCTTGAATGAAGGAAGAAAGGGGAAAAAGCAGTACAATAAAGACTGGAGACTAAGTCTCTCTAGCTGCACATCCTGTGCTTTTTCCAATATACTATTTTGTCACACTACAGGCATCTTGGTTAAACCAATTTCACAAAAGATTGTATTGCTTAAAATGATTTGAAATAGCACAACACAGTGGTGGTGGGCAGGTGGGAGGTTGGCAAGAACAAGGAAAATAAGAGTACTTTTTTCTTCATTTTTGGAGAAGATAATATCTCTCAGGGAGCATAGATGGGCAGGTTGGTATGGGACAGATTTCAGGCAACTGGAAAATCTATGCTGTCACAGCCTCAAAGTCCTTCAACATTGTTGATGCACCTCGACTTAATCAGTCAGCCTTTGAAGGACACATTTTCAGATTTTCTATATTTTCCCCTTATGAAAGGCCTTGGAGAATATAAGGTGAAAAGTGCCCACAAACCATATCTGATTTTTCTCTCCTTCACTGCTCTATGAATAGAATTATATTTTCCTAAGCTTTAATCAGTGTCTTACTGTGACAGTAGTGATAATCAAACAGATTTTTAATACGTTTACCACATTATATTTAATTGGGCTCTTTAAGTTACAAGAATAAATAGAAACGGATGAATCTTTAAATCTCCTGGCACTAAATGCTGTTTACCTGACTCACTTCAATAAATCAGCCTCCCATCCTAGTCTCCCCCCCCGCCCCCCCCCCCAAAAAAAACCCTGCAATTAAATGTATGGTGCTGGATCATTTCTTGCTGACAATAATTATATGGAAGAATTTAGAATCTGATCAGAGAGTCTAATTGGGAGTAATAAACCTTCTAGCTAATCTTATATCTCAAGTCAATGGTCCCATTCTAATGTTGATGATAATGTGGAAGCCTGAAATAACAGACTGCCTAAAAGGTAACCATTGCTCCAAACAATTTCTGTGCTTGAAGAAAACACTTGGAGGAGGGAGATCATCTTTTCAGAATTGAAAAAAGAAACTTTGTTTTCAGTTCTACGCGTTAGAAATATTGCTCAAGGCACCAGACCAACCTTGAAGAGGTAGAATTTGACCATGGTAAATGATAGAACTTGAGCAAGCTGAGACTGATGATATTCTAGGTGAAAGGGACAGCAGAGGCCACGTCAGCAAGGCAGGATACCACAAGGGAATGGTAATGAGTGCTCTATGACTCAAATGTTTGAGGAGAAATAGATGGGGAAGAAATGGCAGCATTCTCTTTCTCTAGTTTTAGAAGGTTGCCTGAGGTGTGTCACAAATTTTGCTGTAGGACTAGAGTGCTTTTTTATTATTTTGTAATAACAGGAACAATTAAAAGTGGTCCAACTGGGAATGATATAAATATATCTGTGCTTTATCCAGACTCACTGTTGCTATAGAATGTAGCACAAATGGGAGAAGACAGAAATTGGAGGCAGCAAGGAAACTGTTGCAGTTACTGAAGAGAGAGGTCAGAGGCTCCGGTTATACTGTGGTCTTTAGAGTAAGAATAGTGTGACGTTAAAAATCGGGAATTGCTAAGTAATGGTGTATGGAAGTTAAAAAATGTTTGGAACTAGAAAATGATTACAATTTGAAAGAGAAAGATAATGGCATTTCTCATGCATATATGAGAAAGGCAGAGTTGGAAAGGGAGGGCAGGGAGGTAATCAGTGTTAGCCTTCTTAGTTTAGAATATTCCAGCACCTGCACAGAGATGTCCTACTGGCAGCTGGGCTGGGCATTTGCACGGTGCTCAGCATGAAAGGCGGGGCTTGTTGTCAGTAACTACTGAGAGACTAGAAAATGTCACGGAACAGACTATGCAGAATTATGAGAAGAGAAGGGAGAAAAAAGGGAAATAATGACTTTAAGACATGTCTAACTTTAAGGGATAGACAGGAGCTTCCAGTTTCTCAGGAGCTAGAAAGAGACCAAGAGAATAAACAGCCATGCAAATCAAGCAAGAGGAAAACATTCTTGCTAAGTGTTTCTGTTTTTAAAAAAAAAAAAAATGAATATATTAGGCAGTTAAGAGACCAATAATAATACTAAAAACATTCTCCGTGGAAATTTGGAAGTAAAAACCTAGCTATTAAGATCTGAAATGTACCATTTAGGAAGTTCCTGGTGAATTCCAATTATGTTTACCAGAGATTTAACTCTAAAAGGTTGAAGAGTGATAGACCTACTGTGCTTAAGGGTGGAAGAGAAAGAAGAAGCAGGGATGCCAAAGGGGTTTGTTTGGTTGCTATTTTGATTGTTTCTTTAGTTCAGTTGTTTAAAAGAATATTTAGGATTTGTGTGTGAGAATAAGAGAATGGGAAAAGAAAAAAGGTAGAAAACTAACATGTATTAAGCATTAATATATGTTTTATAGGCTAGGCATTTTCACTAAGACTGACATATCTATCCCTTTTGATCCTGACAGTACACAGAGGAGGTCAGCACACTTTACAGTTGAAAATGATGCTCAGAGATGTTAAGTCACTTTGCCAAGGTCATGCAGCCATATTTTCCAGCACTATTAATTGAGTTCTCCTTTGACTTCCTCACTCCACAGATATACAATGAATACAGATTATAAACTAAATGCTGTACTGGGCACTGGAAAAGAACCCATTTCTGCCCAAACAATACTTGGGGGACAGTCAGAGAAGAAAAGCTGCCTCTTGATTATACTGAGGTGGATAATTCACAAGGTCAAGACTAAAAGTATGTAATAGAAATATGATATTGGAAGATTATATTTTCAAAAAACCGTCTTTCTGAGAGAAAGATTATTTACAGCTGTGACTTTGAAGGCTCAGAACTGGAAACCTTGTTTGTCTTGCTTGCCTTCACTTTCCGTATTACTTCTCTGAACCTGTCTCGTCTCTCTGCTGTTCTTTCTACTCTCCGCATTCCAGCACCTCTGTGCTCTGGGACCTTGCAGATGCTCTTCCCTCTGCCTGGGATGCCCTCTACCTACTTGTTAGTCTGGAAAATTTCTACTCATCCCTTCATCCTCAGCTTTCCTCTTGTGGGGACTTCTCTGATATTATGAGGCAAATGTGGATAGGCCCTGGGAGTGTCACTTGCCTTCTGCATGGAACCCAGGATAAAAAATGGCCTATGATAGCAGGTTTGAATTTATTCTCTCAGAGCCCTGACGTCAGTAGCCAATCATTTTCTCCCTTGCATCCAATGTCTCGCCCGCAGAAAGTACTAGGAAATACATGGGAAATAAGTGGCTGGGCATGTTGATAACAGGGCAAATCTTTTTAATATCTGTAGCATTGTGAATGTTTGGAAGCATTGTGGGAATGTTTTTTCATGTGTCATGACCCATTTGTTTTTCATTTTAGTCCATTACCATAATAATAACTCTCCATTTGCAGCTTATGCATGTGAAAATAAATTGCCTTGCCTAGGAACTAGGGGGAGGGAATGCTATTAAGTGACCATAATTGTTATTACTTTAATAGTCACCTGTATATTATGAAATCTGAACAGAAAAATTCAACCGAAAGAGCTGAAATGCTTCATCCATTATTGAGCATGCTTTCTTGGTGGAGTGATATTTTTACAGAAAATATTTTCTTATTCCACTAAACTATATTTTATTTAACAAGGGCATGGATATATCCTGATATGGCCTTAAAAATAGCAGAGTTAGTCAAATGACAAAAAATTATTGCAGCTCTGGAGCTAAAACTGCACAAAGAAGAGAATAATGGCATTGGGGACAAGGACTGAATAAGGCTGTGATTTCTCTCTTGTGCACATCTGTGCATAAAAGCAGTTCAGCATGTTTAGAATGTCCTTCCTTCCTTTAAGAACTTGGCTAACTCCCATCTCACCTTTTCATTAGGGCACAACTACTTTGTGAATCTTTCCTCGCATTCCTTCAGACAGTACTTCTGTTATTTTTACATTCATTTCATTTTACCGTAATTACTTTTGAGTCTATAATTTATACTAACTGATGAACCTTTCCAAGTCAGAAGCATTGTTTTGTCTATCCATCCTTGTATTTCCTAGTGCCTGACACATAGCTTGCTTTGTAGAAAGTACTCAATAAACTTAAAGTGACGTTACCCAAACAGTTCTAATCAGAGGCAGATTAAAGTTGGTTGAAGCTCCAGGTGCAGAAGAAAATATTGGGCCCCTCCTTACTAGAAAATAGTGTAAAGTTGGGGTTTTGCGGGACCTTTCAGAAGTCAGGGCCCAGGGCGCACGCCCAGTGCATCAGCGATTAAATCTGCCTCTGGTTCTAATGATTGGAAGTAATTCAACAGTCATAAGAGTTCTGATCTGATCTTATATTAGATTATACATTTATTAGTTATAAGAAAACAAATTATACATTTTAAATTCCTTGGGAACATGGACCAAAGTATATTCAGCAGTACTGCTATTACTACTTTTATACAAAAATAATATGGTACTACTTATACTGTGTACAACTATAAAAGCTATAAAATGTTATTGGTACTATAAAGTAATTTACCTCTTATTTTCTGAACCTCTTGCTTTTATATTTCTGTTGGTAAGTGAATTTTATTCCCACCTAACACATATCAGGAAGGACAGATATATTTGCTTTTATTTTTTAATATTTAAGAATTATTTTATTTTGTTAAGTACCTACTACATATTGGATATTTTGAATAAATTATTTCTACTTCCATAACAACCTGCAAGCCATGGGAGTTGTGGAATAGCATGGGAGTAAGCCAGAAGGTAGGGTTTGATTATAAAAGATGTTCTTGGGCTCGAGCTTGATGATGAAAAGAAGATATTAAGGGATTTTAAGTAGAAAAGTACCATGATCTGGTGTTTTAAAACAAAAATTGCAAAGAAGAAACTGATGTTTCTATTCCTGGAAGGACATTTTTCTTCATTATTATATATAAAAAAATATTTGTAATCCTTTCTGATTATTATTTCTGTGATTACTTTTTGCATTTTGTAAATACCTGTGAAGGTTTTTTTTAATATTTAGGAGTAAAAAGAAACACAAATCTCTTATGCAGAACCCTTCCAGTTAATTTATCTAGGTACTCTGCGCTTAAGGAAGTGGTTCATGAATCCCCAGCACTGAAGAGTAGTCTTCACATAGTGACTTTCTTCCACAGAGTACAGTAGGAAAAGCTGCATGCAAGGAGGGTCATCTTACAAGGGAGACACCTGACAATCACTGTGGTAGCCAGGTGATCAATGTCAACATCAACAGTGATCAGTCATGTTGATAAGCATGTACCTTTGATAGGAGGTGGTGAGAATGGCATTTTACATTGGTGGTCTTCCTCCCTAAAATCAATAATCTAACTATGAAAAAATAGCAGAAAAATTCACATTAGAGAAAAATAATATCTATGAAGTACCTAACAGTAATCTTTAATAGCATGGAAGCAAAAACAATATAAAACAAATCAAAACAAAACAAAAGAATATCTGAACAATTGGCACTGCCTAAAGGGCCCTAAAGAGACAGGACATCTAAATGTAATGTTGTATCCCGGATAAGGTCATGGAACACAAAAGGGTATTCAGTAACAGTGGAGGAACTCTGAATTAAAAAATGTTTTGTGATTATTTTTTTAATGTTCATGTATAATGAGTATGGGGTAAATGGGAACACTATTATCTTTTAAATTTTCTGTAAATCTAAAACTATATAATAAACTAAAAAGTTTTTTTTTAAAGAGAGTTACAATAGAAACTAGTACATTGAAATTCTCCTGTGTGCTATTTAGTGATACATTAATGGATAAAGGAATGGAAATCATTATTAAGAAAAACAGATATTAGGCCATAGAACATGATATTGGAATAGGTCTTATTTCTGAAATGAACTGAAGTTGTATTTTTTGTTTTGTTTTGTTTGTTTGTTTTTTTGCAGAGACAGAGAGAGTCAGAGAGAGAGAGAGAGACAGATGGGGACAAACAGAAAGGAAGAGAGATGAGAAACATCAATTCTTCTTTGTGGCTCCTTAGTTGTTCATTGATTGCTTTCTCATATGTGCCTTGACTGGAGGGTACAGCAGACCCAGTGACCCCTTGCTTGAGCCAGAGACCTTGGGCTCAAGCTGGTGAGCCTTGCTCAAACCAGATGAGCCCATGCTCAAGCTGGCGACCTTGGGGTCTGCAACCTGGGTCCTCCGCATCCCAGTCCAATGCTCTATCCACTGTGCCACTGCCTGGTCAGGCTGAAGTTTTCTTGATGCTAGGAGTTTTTCTTAGACAGGACACCTTGACTTTGTAAAATGAGTACTAGACTGGGAGTTTCTCCTCCACATGTGACCTGGAGAAATTTCCAGTTGCAGTTTATCTGTAGAATAGAGATGGTAAAAGCTGTGTCCATTTTAAAGCGATATATGTCAAAAGCAGACCTGAGAAACACCATGTCTATTTTCAAAGAAAGTTTGAGAAAAATAATTTAAAAACATATGTCAGGAATTTCAAATTGTAAAACACTACAGAGATGTTCATAAAAGGAGATCTGAACTTCACTATCTAGAAGTCTCACAGACACCTGTCCTGTAGCATTTTAAATGCCATTTCATAATAGAATTTTCAAATCTAATTTTTTGAATTCTTAAAATATGTCTCTTGCATACTTTCCCAAGCAGACTGTGAGCTCCTTCAATGGGACCGTGTTTTCTTAATCATGTAGTACCTATTGCAGTCCCTAACACATAGTGGTTCGTAACAGGAGCTTGGTGGGATAATAATATTGCATTCACTGAATGCTTCATTCAACAAACATATATTGACCATTGATTCATTGCTAGGCGGCATGATAAATGCAGGAAGAGAAGCAGCTCATCCATTACCTGGACTTAACTCTCACAATACTCACTCAGTTAAACCAACCCAAGATGAGCATATAGCTGGTGTCTCCTTTTTTTGTACCTGTGTTTCCTGACAGAGTTAGAATTCTCATATGTATCACAATCTGGTATGAGTGGAACCATGGGCAGGGCTTTGAAATTAGAACCAGTGACTGGCTACCTGTTCTAGCTATACTGCTTATTTCTCCAAATTCCAGTCTTATCCTCTATAAATAAGAGAATTGACCACATTTTTGGTGACTTCCATCTTGGGCATTCTGTATCATACAGAAAAGGTAGACATTATTATAAGATCAAGTTCTTGAACAATTTTATCTGTGTCACCTGACTGAGGGGCTGAATGCTAAACACTAAATTGCAGAAAGATTCTTATTACAGACTAGTACCCAGCAGGGGTTCACAGGCTTTGTTATTCTTTTAATTGAAGTCATCTCACAATTTTAGTTCAGCCATTTGTTTCATGCCTGAATGATTTATAATAACTCTATTTGGTATTCTAAAAATAGGAGCAAAAAAGAGAAAGAAACAAAAAGTTCTTCTCTGCTTATCCTATTGAACAAGCTACTCCTATTATATACCAGAAAGGATCAAAGACTATATTATTTTTCAAGTTGCAGCCATAGATTTTATTATACACTTTTGAATAAAATACCTACAATTATTTTTGAAGGTGGAACAGTATACCCTGAAATCCAAAGACTTCTCCATCAGATCATCTGAGTCGGACCTGGGTTCCTTCCTCCAGATCACCAAGGCCCAGGTAGTCTAGAGATCTTAAAGGGGCCCTGGTCTGAACTGGCAGAATCCTGCCCTATCGCTCCCTGTTCACAAAATAGTTTCTAAAGGGAGACATACTATGTAAATAGCATGATGTCAGGGAAAAGGTATAAGTTCTGAGGTTGGAGATACATGATTCAACTCCTAGAGAACAAAACGACCTAAAAATAATCATGTTCTGAGACTACAATGACAACATTTGGGACAGAAAGAAATATTACCAACTTATTAAGTCTTATAAATAATCAGGATACCTGACATTACTATCTTGTTCCTACCTTATTCTCCTTATAACAGATTGATATAAAAAACATGTTATAAATAACTTGTCTATAATATATAGTCAAATGGATTTTTAAAAGATTATCTTTTTATATTAGGACTAACTTCAAACTTAAAGCTGCAAGAAAAAAGAATGTAACATTTAATATTCTTTATCCAAGTTTACCTGTTGTTAACATTTTACTCTAATTTATAATTTCTGTATATTTTCTGGGCCATTTAAGGAAAGATTAGACAAATTATGGACCTTTAAACCTAATGACTTCAGTATTTCTTAAGAATTGAAAGATTCTTATTACTATTTGTCAACTTTAGTATATTTAATATTAATGCAACATTTTTTTCAGTCTACAACTTGTATTCCAGCTTCATCAATTGACCCAAACATATCTTTGATAGTGTTTTTTTCTCCTGAATACAGTATTCAGTTGAGTATTATACTTAACTATCATGCCTCTTTAGCATCTTTTAATCTGGAATATTTCTACTAATTTTGTTACCAGACTAAAAGGAGTTCATTTGCCTGCTTACATCAAAGCCCAATAAACATCAACAGGAGCTTGCAGCAAAGAAAACAAAAGTTTATTTTTAGAAAGTGACCCAGAGACACAGGTGAGCAAAATGCTCAAAGGCCTAGCCCCTTGATGATTTCCAGGGGATGAATTGTAGGGGAAAAATCATTAATCATGGTGACTAAGGGAGATGGGGTTTTAGTTGGGGTCATCAGCTCTAATGATTGGTCGGTGCTAGGGTAGCAGGTAGTTGATCATTGGATCTACTCCTGATGTTAGCCTGGTTTTGCAGCTTTTCTGGGCCTGGAGCTGAAACACCACTGAAGCCCAGATGTTATTGTTAGTTTGATTGAAACTCTGTCTCTGGGGTCACTAGACCTGAGGCTTTGTTTCTGGTTATTTGATGCGGACCAGGACCAGACACTCAGTGTCCTGAGGGCTAAATGCTTAAGAGAGTGATTATGCAAGGGAAAAAGGAAGCAGGTCAGTCAGGTGCTGGGGGCTGCCAGTGTGAATCAAAAAGTAAAGAAAGGAGAAAAGGTCATATTAAAGAAATAAAGTCTCTATGAAGTTACATTTTCTGTTTTTATTTTATGACATTTATACTTTTTAAAAATACAGCTCCTCCCCTTTTTTAATAGAATGCTCACCCTTTATGGTTTGTCTGATGTTTCCTTGTGATTATATGCAGGTTATACATGATGTTTTGTTCTTCTCATCATTCCAGTTTAAGCAAAGCCTCCCCTTCTCCTTTCCCCGCTGTGTGTGTGTGCGTGCGTGCGTGTGTGTGTGTACCTATCGATTATATCTATGTGCACACTAGCTGTCTCAAATGGATTTGAACTCAAGGGCTATCTTCTTTCAAAGTCCATACTATCATTTTCATTTATACCAAGTTGCTAACTTATTTTTGAAGAAAAGTGAAGAGGCTGTTTTCTTTTTCTTTAAAAGAGAGAGTTAGACAATTTTTTTAAGTGAGATAAGGGAAGATAGTGAAACAGATTCACACATGTGCACCAACCAGGATCCACCCAGCAAACCCTGTCTATAACTGATGCTTGAATCAACTGACCTATTTTTAATGCTTGAGGCTGATGTGCTCAGACCATCTGAGCAATCCTCAATGTCCAGGCCAACACCTGAACCAATCAAGCCACTGGCTGTAGGAGGGGAAGAGGGAGAGAGAAGGAGAAGAAGTTGGAAAGAAGCAGATGGTAACTTTCCTTGTATGCATTAACCAGGAATTGAACCTGGGACATCTATATGTTGGACCGGTGTTCTATCCACTGAGCCAACCAGCCAGGGCCAAGAATTAGACAATTTTTAAGGTATGTGTTAATTCACCTATTGATTAGCTAATCATGATGGTAATTAGTGGTAATATGTGCCAGGAAGTGAGTTTGTACCGGAGGTTTAGCTTTCAAGAAGCTCACATTCTAAGAAAATATACATATAAGTATTTTAGAAAATAACTTACTATATTTTTTTAGACATCAATTAGAATATATGAACTATTATGGCTGGCTTAATCTGACAACATTTATATTTTAATATGGGTTGAAGAGAGCATTCATAATCTCAGGAAATAAATAGTAATCATTTAATCAAACCCATCCTTCAGCTCATTTCTCTAAAAAGTTGAATTATGGTAGGTACTGAAAGGTTAAGAATAAAACTATAGATTAAATATAAAGCACAGGCTTTCCCGTTTATTTTTATTTTTATTTTTGTATTTTTTGAAGTGAGAAGCAGCGAGGCAGAGAGACAGATTCCCACATGCACCCAACAGGGATCCACCCGGTATGCCCACCAGGGGTGATGCTCTGCCCATTTGGTGCATTGCTCCATTGCAACCAGAGCCATTCTAGTGTCTGAGGTAGAAGCCATGGAACCATCCTTAGCACCCAGGCCAACTTTGCTCCAGTGGAGCTTTGGCTGCAGGATGGGAAGAGAGAGATAGAGAGAAAGGAGAGGGGGAAGAATGGAGAAGCAGATAGACACTTCTCCTGTGTGTCCTGGTCAGGACTCAAACCCAGGACTTCGACATGCTGGGCCGATGCTCTACTGCTGAGCCAACTAACCAGGGCTCCATTTTTAAGTGTAATACGTTTCAATCCTTCCTTCAAAAGCCAAATATGAATAAGGTGCTAAAGAGGAGATAAAACTCATTGATGTCTTTCTGTCTCTCTCTTAAGATGCATTTGGAAAGAAGTCAAGTCCTGAATAAGATACATGGATGGTCAATCTTAGTAGGTTTTATGCTGAAAAGTTAAAACAGAAGTTTTCTGGGTTTTTATAGAAGTACCTTCATTATTATTCGTATCTCACCTACCTGAAAGTATGTCATGGCTTAGAACATTGGTAGAATAGGGTAGAGTTTGGGGAATTGGAAAGGAAACTACTTATACTGAGCAATTCTTAAATGTCGGGCTTCCTTGTGGTTTAGTGTCTAACTGTGTTAGATAAACATTTATACCCATTGAACAGAAGAGAAGTCTACGGTTCAGAGAAAGGAGTGATCTGCAAAGATTATAGAGCTGGTAATTGACTTGGCTCAGGTCAGACTCAGTTCCTGCCTGAACTCTGGCTCTTTTCACTACTGAGGTGTGTGGTGTCTGGGGAATAAGTTCAGGTTATATAACCATTAATTCTTTCAGCAACTGTGTTGACAAGGCTTTGGAACCATCTGCAGAAAATAGCCTATAGGCTAATGAAGATTGTAAAGAGGCACCTGTCTTATCCCAGGGAAAAATCTAATCCAAGGCTTAAAAATCACAGTGTACAATGTGTATTATGCTCTTCAATCTGCCTTTGCATCCATTATGTACTTTCATCAGCAATGAATTTTATCACAAAAAAGCGTTTTTATTAAATAATTAACTTAATTTGCTTTCATTAAACTAATGAACAGGAAGCATCAAACTCTGCTGGGCTCAAACCCTGGCTGACTGATCTGTTCTGTTTGCAATCGTATTAAGTTGTGCTCTGTGTGACACATCGAGTCCATCCTCCCTGGCCGCCGTCCGGGTGCCACCTGCCCCTTTGTCATTGGGCCAGAGTCCACACATGGGTCTTGACAGATCCATGCTCATCGTACTGTGACAATTTCAGTGAGCAAACAAACTGGCAACCAGTTTAGACACCCAGGCGCTGATCTCCCCTTGGTAGCAGCTGCTTGGTGCAGCCTGTCAGGAGGTAGATCACATGGCATTGGGGGGTTGAGTTCCCCTTCTGGAGAAGCAGTTATGTTTTCTCCAACTGCGCCCATAAAAGACTGGCATACAGGGACAGTTTAAAGAATCCACTTAATATTTCCGCAGATGGTATTTATGGTTTGGCAAGCACATCCTTTACTTTTATTGAAATGGAGAGAGAAAGAAAAGAACATGTGGATGCTTTCCATGGTTAGATGTTTATTTTGGATATTTTACTCACATAACAAAAGCCGTGAAATCTGTTTTAAAAATGCCCATGTAAAAACCATTTTGTTTTTAAGATGTCATTTCATAAAAAGACCATAACGTCATAGCAAAAGAGTGACTCAGAGCTATAACATGGATTTATTGACACGTAGGCTCAAATGGAGTCCAAACTGATGGGGGCAACAGTTTCAAGGCTAGATTCAACTTTGTAGATCCAGAAACTTGGCCATTATATACAATTATTAATATCACTGTTTTATGAATATTTCAGTCACAGTAACCAAATTTATTTTTGATAACCTGAAAAATTCATGTTAGCCAGTTACACCTGGATATATCTACACAGGACTAGATTTGTAAAGTGACTAGCACAAGCCAGCTAGTCAGGGTACAGAAATTTCTGAACAATTAAGACATGCTGGCATTTGTTTGTTTTTTTCAATATTTTGGTTTCTTTTTAATTATTTCTTGGCAGAATATTTTTGTTACATTTCTTCCAATAGAGTAGGGTACTGGTATACTACACCTACTGGCTGTGGAGTCAAAAATATCTGAAACTCGTCCATGTTCTCTGCCATTTATCAGTTGTACAACTCCAAGTAAGTCACTCCAGGCTCACTGCCTGAGCTTTGGTTTCTGCAGAATGGGGGTGGTGATAACATTTCCTTTGTAGGTATTTTCAAAACTTAGAAATAATGCGTATAGAAAACATCAACTACAGAGCCTAGTATGTAATAGGTATTCAATAAATATGTAATGACTATCACCACCACCATCAGTATCATCATCTTAAAAGTTTAAGTCTAATTTTAGATATATCTTTATTTGATTTCCAAGTTCTATTTTCCTGATTGAAATTGAGAGGAATTCTGTTGCTTAAGGCAATTTCTAATAATATAAAGCATTAGGTATACACGTTACAAACCTCACAGGGAGATGCATCACCTAGTTTCATATTTATGTATATATGAGAGTTATATATAGTCATAGTTATATATGTAAATGTATATATGTGTGTGTATGTATGTGTGTGTGTGTGTGTGTGTGTGTGTGTGTATATATATATATATATATATATATATATATATATATATATGAGACCTAGAACCCCACTTTGTGAATTCATGCTTATATTGTGTATTGTATTGATGTTCTTTTATAAAGTAGCAAATTTGACCAGAATCTAGATATTCATTTTGGAAAAATTATTATAGCTAACATTGGCGAACACCTTCTGCTTGCTATGCATGCTACCTTTTATCTTATAGTAGCCCTGAAAATTTGATTATTATTTCAGTTTTATAGATTAAAGATGGGGCTAAGCAAAGTCAATTAATTTTTTTAATTTCACCTAGAGAGTATTTGAGCTGGGATTCAAACTCTGGCAGAGTTGAATTGTAATGCCTATTTAGTATTTTCTACCTTTTAGAAAACACAAATCATTAAATGTTGAAACATGTAGTTAAATAAAAAGGTCCTAACTTTGAACCCTGTAGTCTAAAAAGGCTTTATTTCCATTTGATAAGTTATGTTGGGTCTTTGCACAGTTTGATATTACCTCGATGTGAAACGAAAGACAGGCCAAAATCATGAACCTGGAGCACAGACCCTGTTCCACAAGGCTTATCATTTAATCTCTACACAGAGATAGGTGAAGGAATTCTCCTGACATCTTTCATAATATTATTAACTAACTTATTGCAACAAAGAAGGGAAATAAAATTCTTGTCAAAATCGTTCAATATAACTGTTGACAAACAGTTGATTTTTCAGTTAACATAATGGCATGTCCTCCTCTGCCTTCTATTAGCTCTTCTTTATACAAAGATCCAGAATGCAATAAATTTTATTTATTTATTTATTTATTTATTTATTTATTTATTTATGGCCTGGAAAATTAGTACTATTTGACAAGTGAGGATTTTCTTTCCAGATCTTATATATTTTTAAAATTTATAAATATAGCATAATTTTAATAATAAATCCAGACTCTGGGGTGAAGAGTCTACTGGCCCAACAGAAGAATATATAAAGTTACTGAATTCAAGACCTGAAATAAATGTAGCTCTTCCCTCTAGGAAGAGTAAAAATGGTGTTTCTCTGGTCATACTAAGGTCTGACAAGAGCACAAAGCCTGTCTGGACAAACATCATTTAAAATTATTTAATCTTTACAGTGTGTGGGGTGCTGTGCTAGGGGCTGGGGTTTCAAATAATAAAATATGCAGTCCTTGATATTAAAAATTCATAGTCCATTGAGGGTAAAAATTAATGACAATACAGTATAATAAGTGATATGACAAAGACAGGGCAAGCTGCAGTAGAAGACAGGGGGAAATCATGAGTCTAGAATTTAATGTATTTGGTTGGAAGCCCCTTGAAACATTCAAGTGTATTAAACAAGTAACAGTTTATTATGAGAATGTAGGAATAAGCAGTACTTTAAGTAATATATTTTGGGGGGGTGTTATTCATATTAAATACCATGTTTAGAAATAAATGATTTAGTTGGAATAACACCTAGCATGTGTTGAGCACTTGTTATACATCAGGAACTGTACCAAGTCCTTTATGGATGTAAGATCAAGTCTTAGTAGCAGCCCTTTGGTGCAGGTCTTATTCCTGTTCAGGTAAATGAATGTTAGATGATGCTCAGTGTTGCACAGTAAATAAGCAGAGAAGTTTGAATTTGAACCCACGTCATCTGATTTAAAAGTCTGGACTTTATACAACCGGTGTTTTATGACTTTATGTAAGACTGTCTCTGTAATGGTGTTGGAAGACAGTTGTCTTTGTAATGGTGTTAGAAGAGAGTTTTGGAGGCTTGAGAGCAAACTTCTAAATTAGAGTTTGATGAGACTGCTTCAGGCTTCCTGTAAAAACTGTCTCTGAAGTAGATTCATCAGGTCAAATGCTGACTTTGCCATTGGCTTGCTATGTGAGTGTGCTATAGGACTGATCCTTTCTGAGCATCACTAAAAGGAATAATACAAACTTCACAAAGATAGTGGGAGAATTGAAGTAAAGCACATGTCAACACACCAGTTCTGAGTTTGGTACATAGTAAGTGACCTGTAAACATTTGTTTCCTTCTTTACCATGTGCCTTTACCTAAAGTGAATTAAAAAATAAAAAAAAAGAGAGAAGAGCTCATTCTCCTCTTCACTGAGAGCACCAAGGGTTTCCAAGCTGGGATTCTAACATGCGGTATGTACAGGAATTGCTGAAAGTTCTTGTTAAAATGCAGATTGTGATTCACTAGATCTGGGTGGGGCTTGAGGGTTTGCTTTTCTAATAAGAGCTAATACTGCTCTTCTGTGACCGCACTTTTCATCAGCAAGGTTTGTATGGCTTGAGTTTTTCTTCTTTTGTGTTGTATTATGTACCCCCAGCTCCAAGTCAATTTCTTCCTGCTTTTGCCTTAAGAACAAACAAAGAACAGCTGTTTTCACAGTCACAGTTGGTGGCGGCAATATTAGACATCTTCCCAACAATCAGAGAGCATATTATTTGGGGATAAAAGATTGAACAGCAGCAAAAACCTATATAAACAACAATGTTAATAATACTAGTGAGCATTACTGCACTGATTTTCAGTTTACAATATGTTATCCAGAATATTACCTCAATTGATTCAGCTGTTTAACAGATATTTTTTTTTTTAAAAAAAACATAGAATTCCATTTTATTTCTTTTTATTTATTCATTTTAGAGAGGAGACACAGAATGGGAGAGAGAGAGAGAGAGAGAGAGAGAGAGAGAGAGAGAGAGAAAGGTGGGAGGAGCTACAAGCATCAATTCCCATATGTGCCTTGACCAGACCAGTGCAGGGTTTTGAACTGGCGACCTCAGTGTTCCCAGGTCAATGCTTTATCCACTGCGCCACCACAGGTCAGGCCTAACAGATATTTTTTAAGAGGTGACTATTTTCAAGGCAATGAGGTAACAGAAAAGACTGAACTAGAACCTCAGGATGCTTATAAATTAACTGAAAGTAAATACAAGAAATTTCATGACAACAAGGTCATGTAATGAGACCTATAAAGGAAGTGAGCTCAAAACATTGCAGTGACACAAAAGAGGACTGGCCTATATCTGGGGTAAGAAAGGAGTCAGGCACGGTTTCCCAGAGGATTTTTCATCTTTCATACCTCAGGCATCGTCATCATCATCATCATCATCATCACCACTGTTTCTATCACCATCATTGTCATCTTCCTTAGAACCATCAATGAGTATGTATTAAGAACTTCTTATCAGGTATTACGCAAAGCATTGAGTGTTCATTATCTCAAACAACCCCCATTTCGTTATAAACTATTCAACTTTCAGTCACCTTTGGAAGGAATCCTCCTGATTCATAATCTTTTTTCATTTTCTGGAGGCTGGGAAGATATTCATAAATAGATTTTTGGCTGGGAAGGATTGTTCGTCTTTAGCTCAGGAAAACACTATCATCTGTATCTCTTCTATTCTTTTTCTTCCCTTACATTTTTTAAGTTTTATTTTTTGCTTATTCTCATTCTATTTTCATCTAGTTTTTATTTGCACTCTCTTTTTAATCTTTAAATCTATTTGCCTTAATTTGCTTACCTGTAAAATGGTCATAACAGTACTGTATTTACAATATAGATAAAAATAAAATAGTGCCTGAAACTGAAAGAAGGTACAGAATAAAAAGTTACCCTCCAGTTCAAAAAAATGTAATGAAAATTTTGGCTACACATGTGTAAGGCATTCTCTGTGTGAGTGCGTGTCTTCATAACTTGGCATGACTCTGTTAGCAGATTGTAGAATTTTCATTGGCAGAGACTGATTCTCACTTATATTTTTGTCCTTATCGCCCAGCCCAATGCATTATATGATAGTGCTCAATAATTAGGGTATTTATTGAATGGAGCCACGAGAGAGCTGGATTACACTAGGGTTGCGGACTTCTGTGTCAGGCGGGTTGGGTGCTATCTTTCTCACTTGGCCCTCAAAAAAAGTCTCTCTTATAAGGAAAGCATACAGGTCAGTTCCTCTGCTAGGGAGAGACTGTTGGCAGCATTTCCCTCTAAACTGGAGAATAAAAAAAACCCTGTTCAGCCAGCTGCCTCCCGCATCTTAGAAAAGTTGGATGTTTAGGCAATTATGGGTTTCCCATGGTGTTCCCCAATGCTCTTTTCAAGGAATATTATTTTTTCAACTGAACAAAAGCCTCATAAAAATAGCACAGCACAGCAACTCCAGCCCACGGAAATGCAAAATACCATGATTATGTATTTACTCTCTAGAACTATCTTCTACATTGCCTTGAGGCTCTGCTCCTCTTTCCAGGCGTGCTGATATTCCCAAGGTCCCTGTGATTCCCAAGGCGTGTGACACCCATAGTCCTGGAACTTAACATCCTCTCCTTGGGCAAACCTTCCTCAAGCTTCCACAGTCTTCCTCACCTGGAGTCTCTCCCCTCTGATCTGGCCATTCCGGTCTATCCTACATATCTGCCATCTTTTAGTTTATGGTTGTCTCATGGGCACCTGAGCCTCACAAGAATGAGTTTATATTCTCTTCCTAAACTTGTTCACCTATATTTGTCACATGGATGAAAGGTACAAGCAGTCACTTAATACTTATAGCCACCTTGTAGGTACATATTATTATCTTCATTTAGCTGATGAGGAAACTAAAACTTGAAGAGCTCATGTAGCTGGAAAGTAAAAGAGTTGGCTGCAATCCCAGATCATCCTATTCCAAAGACCGTGTCTCTTCTGAACAGCTTTACCAGAAGGGAAAGGATGGGAAGGAAAAGATGGAAAGAACAGGGAAAAAAGTGTTGATTCTTAAATATTAAGGAAATTAAAAGATATCCAACTGCTATCTAAGTACAACTCAAATAGACCTAATCATACTCCTTTATACCACTTATTCTGCTTAGTAAAAATTATGAATAAAATATCTTACTGGAGTTTTAAAAATAGTTGAATTTATTTTATTTTATTAAATTGCATCATGATACTATTAGAGATAACATCTGCGAGTAGTCTCTCCCACAGCCATTGCTGAAACAAAGCCCTTAGAGATAGAAAATAATCTCATCATTCTGAGATGGTAAAATTCAAATTAATGAAAGAGGAATCGACAAGATCATTTTGTACTCTAGAATAAGTACTGATTTGGGTACTTTTTATGATCAAAACACGGTTCTTGGCTCATATGCAAGCATAGCTAAAATAGCTAAAGGCATCAATGTTGTTGTAAAGATAAGGTACTTGAAAAATACACAGTGTTCCCACTATTCCCTTTTTGTCATTGCCTAGATCCTGAGTGCTGTAAAGGCTAGATGTTCTAGAGTCTGCTTGACATATTACACTTATAAGTAAGGGAAGCAATGTTAAAGTGTTTGTAGGGTTTGTTTTCTGTTAAGGAATTTTTCCACTGTAAGAGATTTTCCTGTGTTGTTAGGATAGTGATTGATTTTTATAATTTTTTTTTAATGTCCAGGACTACTATAATGATATTCATTTTAAATGGCAAGTGCATCTATGGAATAACTCTCAAAAGTCAAAATTGATGTTATGTAACACAGAAAATAATTCTGGACAATACTATCCTTCATGATCTGTCATAGTTAGAATGATGACCATTAAGAAGAGAGGAGCTACCAGGCACCCAGATGGTTTTTCTAACAGAAAGAACCATACATGGAACTCCATTACCAGAAAGTTTCTTAATGCTGCAGACTCAAAAAACCAATTATCAATAGTGATATAAACTAAGTGTGCCCCTTCCGAATTTATATGTTAAAATAAATCCCAAAGGTGACAGTATTTGGAGGTAAGGCCTTTGGAAGATAAAGAGGGTATAAAGGCAGAACCCTCATAAATGGAATTAGTGTTCTTATAAAAGATGACCCAGAGAGACCCCTTGCTCTCTTCTACCATATGAAACCATGGTTAAGAAAGCTGTTTATGAACCAGAAACTGGGCCCCCATCAAGCACAAAATCTGTTGATGTCTTGACCTTGAACTTCCCAGCCTCCAGAACTGTGAGAAATAAATTTCTGTCATTGATAAACCAGCCAGTCTATAATGTTTTGTTTTAGCTAACTGAATGTCTTAAAACAATATGAAGTATATGAGATTGTAAAGCAGGTAGATTTGGGTTTGAATTACAGTATGCAACCCTTTCTAACTGGTATCCTTGGACAAATTTAATCATCTCTATATCTTAGTTTCTACATTTAAAAAAAATAATATAAATGCATGTCAGTGGCAAAGTTGTTGAGGCTTAAATATTTGTTGTTGCTTTTGTTATGACCCTAGTTCAGTGCGTAATGCGTGGAAGAAACTTAGCCAAGCATAGCTATTATATTGCTATTTCTTTGTCAAATTCACATTGACTGAGCTTGAGAAATTACTATATGAAGCAGAAAATGTATTAAACAGAGGTTTATCTCATTTAAGAAATCAAAATTCATTTCCTTTTATGCAAAACATTTATATCCCCAATGTAAAATAATAATAGAACCCAGATTAGCAAGCACTTATAAATTAGTGAGCATTAAAACAAGACATATACTGCAGTGCTACTCTTAAGTGTTTACCCAAGAGAAATTAAAACACATGTCCACACAAAACTTATGTGTAAATGTTCATGGCAGATGTAGTCATATTAGCAAATAAAAAATGTTCATCAACTTCTGAAAAGAATTTATAAACAAATTTTGTATATCAATATAATAGACTACTATTCAGCAATGAAAAGGTATGCTCTATTAAAATGCACAAAGCATAGAAAAACCTAAAACGCATTATGCTATAGTCCCATTTGTTTATATTTTTCTTTTATTTTCCTTGCCCAAGGAGATATCTCAGAAAAACATATTGCTTTGGGAAATGTCTGAGATTTTACTGCCCATGTTTTCTTCTAGGATTTTTATGGTTTTGAGTCTAATATTTGTCTTTCATCCATTTTGAGTTTATTCTTCTGTATAGTGTAAGAATGTTGTCTAGTTTCATTTTTTCCACATATCTGTCCAGTTTTCCCACACCATTTATTGAATACACTATCCTTACCCCATTATATGTTTTTGCCTCCTTTGTCAAATATTAATTGACTATAAAGGCATGAGTTTATTTTTGCTCTCTATTTTGTTCCACTGATATATATATATATATATATATATATATATATATATATATACCCACTTTTATGCCAGTACCATGCTTTCATTGCTTCATTGCTATGACCTTGTAGTATAGTTTGATATCAGGTAGCATGATTCCTCCAACATTGTTCTTTTTTCTCAAGATCACACTAAAAAACATTTTTCTCAAATCTTTTGTGGCTCCATATAAATTTTTGAAATATTTGTCCTAGTTCTGAGAAATACACCATTGGTATCATTTGTTTTTCTTTTCCAAATAAGAAGAGGGGATATACAGAGACAGACTGCATGTACCCAACTATTCTCCACCCTGCTACTCTGATCTTGGGCTGATGCTCTTCCCATCTGGGGCCATGCTTGCAACTGAGCTATTTTTAGCACCTGAGGCAGTGGCTTCATGAAGACATCCTCAGCGCCCAGGGCCGATGTGCTTGAACTGATTGAGCCATGACTGCAGGAGGAGAAGAGAGAGAAAGAGAAGGGGGAGAAGGAGGGTTGGAAAAGCACATGATTACTTCTCCTGCATGCCCTGACCGAGAATTGAATCCAGAACATCCACACTCCAGGTCAACACTCTACTGCTAAGCCAACTAGTCAGGGCCCACCATTGGTATCTTAATATGAATTGTGTTAACTTATAAATTTCTTTGGGTAATATGGACATTTTAATAATGTTAATTCTTCCTACTCATGAACACAATATATGCTTCTAGTTAATTGTATCTTCTTCAGTATCTTACAAATTTCTGAATATAAGTCTTTTATATCCATGGTTAAATTTATTCCTAGATATTATTCTTTGTGTGTGTGTATGTGTGTGTGTGTGGCAGACAGAGTCAGACAGAGGGACAGATAGGGAAGGACAGACAGGAAGAGAGAGAGATGAGAAGCATCAATTCTTCATTGCAGAATCTTAGTTGCTCATTAATTGTTTTTTCACATATGTGCCTTGAATGGAGGGATACAGCAGACTGAGTCACTCCTTGCTCAAGCCAGAAACCTTGGGCTCAAGCTGGTGAGCCTTGCTTGAGCCAGATGAGTCTGCACTCAAGCTGGTGACCTCGGGGTCTTGAACCTGGGTCTTCTGTGTCCCAGTCTGACACTCTATCCACTGTACCACTGCCTGATCAGGCTGTTATTCTTTTAGAAGCAGCTGTGAATGAGATTGTTTTCTTAATTTCTCTTTCTGATATTTTACTATTGGTTTATAAAAGTGCAACTGATTTCTGCATTAAGCTAAAAGTTTTCACACAGTAAAAGAAACTATCAACAAAATAAATAGACAACCCACTGAAATGGAGAACATATTTTCCAATACACCTGGTTAGGGGTTAATATCCAAAATATATAAAGAAGTTATAAAATTCAACACCAAGCAAACAAACCAGTTAAAAAACCGGCAAAGAACCTGAATAGATAGTTCTCCAAAAAGGATATACAGATGCCCAACAGACATATTATAAAATGCTCAAGTCGTTAATCATCACAGAAATTCAAATTAAAACCACAATGAGATAACAGCTCACACCTGTCAAAATGGCTGCCATCAATAAATCAACAAACAGCAAGTATTGGTCAGGATGTGGAGAAAACGAAACACTCCTGCACTGCTGGTAGAAATGCAAGTTGTTATGGCCACTGTGAAAAACAGTATGGAATTTCCTCAAAAAATTAAAAATGGAACTGCCTTATAACCCAGTGATTTCACTTCTGGGTGTATATGTGAAGAAACCCAAAATATGAATTTCAAAGAATGTATGCACCCCTAAGTTCATTGCAGTATTATTTGAAATAGCCAAGATATGAAAACAACCCAATGCCCATGGATAGACAAATGGGGGGGGGGGAAAGCAGTGGTGTATATCTACAATGGAATATTACTCAGTCATAAAAAATGAAATCTTACCATTTATGACAGCATGTATGGACCTACAGGGAATTATGCTAAGTGACATAAGTCAATCAGAGAAAAAAGTACTATGTTATTTCACTTAATTATATGGGATTGAAAGAATAAAATAAATAAATAGATAAATGAAAGAGAAACAAATTCATGGATACAGAGAATACACTGCTGGGGGGAAGGTTGGGGAACTGGGTATAAAAGGTGAAGGAATTGAGAGGTACAGATTGGTAGTTATAGAATAGTTATGGGAATATAAAGTACAGCACATGATATATAATCAATAATATTGTAATAAGTATGTGTGGTGCCATTTGAGTATTGTAAATGTTGGGGGAACAATTTATTAAGTATATGATTGTCTAATCACTATGGTATACACCTGAAAATAATATAAAATAATATTGAATGTAAACTATAATTGACAAAAAAATTAAAAAATTGGAAAATAATGCTAGTACAATAGACACCACATACATGAAATACTTTACGGGAAACAGGAAATTATGTACTCAACCTTAATACAGTACTTTTGTGGTTTTGGCTGATCCACAAGTAGAAATACGTTTGCCTGGGTTAGCAATTGATGGTGTTGGCACAATTTTTTTCTCCTCCTCTTCATAGGAACACAGCAGACTACAGTTTCTAGTGTTCTTTGCAATTAGATTGGTCATGTCATAGCTTACAGAATATGAGTGACAGTGAAATTCACCACTTGTAGGCATGATTATAAAATCTTTTAATATGTTCCTCTCTGATTTTTGTTCTTTTCAACATGGGCACAGTGATGGTCCCAAGGGCAACCTTGGAAGCTATGAATTGCAAATGACAGAGCTCCCATAATCCTGGATCCTGAATGACTATATAGAGAGGAACTGTTTCCCCAATACACACATCTGTACCTGCACACTACTAGGCATTACTCTTACCAAACTGGAACTGGTCTTTACTGCAATATGAGAAACAAACTATTATATAGAGCTAACTTCTATAGGTCTCTTTGTCACTATAAAACCTAGCCTACCCTAGTTAATATAATAGGTTAGAAGCAACCTGGAGCCTAGCATAATAGGAGGCTGAGTAGAAATTGGTAGTTTCATTAAGACCACCTAAAATGTCACATCATATTACTTCAATTTAAAGTGCAGTCAATTTTGGAATTCTATCCATAGTGAAGGACATAGTTTATCCTAAAGTCTAGAAATAGCTGGGATTTGGAACCTATCCATGTAGAATCAGCAGTCCCTGGAATCATAATTTTCTTGCTAGCATAGAAGAAGCATATGCCCTAATAAAGAGGTACTCTTAAACTGAGTTTACTGAGTCTCTACCTCCTAGAAAATCAGATCAAATCAATGTCCTCAAACTTGACCACTTCTTCCTAGGAAGGGACCTATATAACATGAGGGTATTGGACTGCAGGGGAGCTCTGAGTTTCTCTGAAACAATATTGCATCATGTAGATTCAATATTTCTTTCCTTGGACACTGTCCAGATATGCACTGCTAACATTGGCTTTCCTCTCTCTGCATTTTTTTGAGCTGCCATTGCTGACAACCTATTTTCTCTTGACATATTTTATTCTTTTTTAGCTTAGCTAATACCAATGAGTCAAGTTTTGTTCTGGCTTGGAAACTAACCATTCACCTTATGAAGATTATTCATATTTCTAAACCCATCCATTATGTGTGTTTTTATCAGTCAAACATTCAGAGCTCTCTGGAGACATTAAGGCATTTCTAAAAAATGATTCACTTCAGATCACCATTATATAGACGAAAAATACAAACAACCTAAAAAACAGAGTCTATGTTACATAAGCAATCAGCTAAATGATTTGTTTATGTTTTCTTTAGCTAACTAATATGGTATACAAAATAAAAAAGAAAAGAAAAAAGAAGCCTGTTAGATCTAGGTCAAATACTTGCACAAAACCTGGGGACATGCTACTTGTATCAATTGCTTCTACTCTCTCACCTTTATAATAAGAAAATTAATATTGTGTGATTTTGGTGTGGGTTAAATGTCTTAATTACCTCTTTTCTCAAGCCAACATAGCATAAGCAGCATCGTGTTTCCTACATTTCATTCTATAGTGTAGATTCTTTACAAGTACATTCACTTGTAAAGAATTTCTAAAAAGTGTTCAGGTATCTGATGGCATGTCTGATGAAATGTTCTATAAAGTTACTTGCAAACTGAGAGTATCATTGGCTTTTGATAAATTACATAGAAATATACCAAGTATGAGAACAACATGCAGTATTGACCTTGTCAGAATTTGATTGCGAATGACATTGCAATCACATAGCTATGACTGAAGAACCATTATGCATTATGTTCTAGTTTAAGTCAACAATGCAAACAAAAACAATTATTTTCTTATTTACTGTATTTAATATAGGAGTGCCTTAATTCTTCTCATGTAATTGAAGGCTGTCTAAGAAAGAGGAAGTATTTGTAACTAACCACAGAACCTAACAAGGAGATGTTAATTATATTAAGAAATTTCCTATGTGCTTGATCCAGGTTATTATCAGATAATCCAAACAATCAGGTTCCACCATTCTACTATTTTAGACTAGCAGTTTATATATATTTTTTCAGTCAGTTAATATTTGTTTTTCATCAGTGTTTTCAGCTTTTCTGATGTCTAATCTCCTGCTTATCAAAAGTATTGTTTCTCTTTTTAAAATTAATTTTAATGGGTGACATTAATAAATCAGAGTACATATGTTCAGAGAAAATATCTCCAGGTTATTTTTACATTTAATTATGTTTCATACCCATCATCCAAAGTCAAATTGTCCTTTATCACCTTCTATCTGGTTTTCTTTGTGTCACTCCCCTCCCCCCACCCCTTTTGTCTTCTCCCCCCGCCCCTGTAACCACCATACTCTTGTAACAGTCTCTTAGTCTCATTTTTATGCCCCTCCTATGTATATGGAATCATACAGTTTTTGTTTTTTTCTGATTACTTATTTCTCTCAGTATAATGAGATCAAGGTCCATCCCTGTTGTTGTAAATGATCTGATGTCATCATTTCTTATGGCTGAGTAGTATTCCATAGTATAATTGTACCACATCTTCTTTATCCAGTCATCTATTGAAGGGCTTTTTGATTGTTTCCATGTCTTGGCCACTGTGAACAATGCTGCAATGAACATGGGGCTGCATGTGTCTTTTTTTTTTTTTTAATTTTTATTTTATTCATTTTAGAGAGGAGACACAGATTGAGAGAGAGAAGGGGGGGGGAGGAGCTGGAAGCATCAACTCCCATATGTGCCTTGACCAGACCAGTGCAGGGTTTTGAACTGGCCACCTCAGTGTTCCCAGGTCGACGCTTTATCCACTGCGCCACCACAGGTCAGGCTGCATGTGTCTTTATGTAGCAATGTTATTTTAGTTTTGGGGGTATATATCCAGTAGAGGGATTGCTGGGTCATATGGTAGTTCTATTTTTAGTTTTTTGAGGAACCACCATACTTCCTTCCATAATGGTTGTACTACTTTGCATTCCCACCAACAGTGGATGAGGGTTCCTTTTTCTCCACAGCCTTTCCAACACTTGTTATTACCTGTCATGTTGATAATAGCTAATCTAACAGGTATGAGGTGGTATTTCATTGTAGTTTTGATTTGCATTTCTCTAATCGCTAATGAAGATGAGCATCTTTTCATATACCTGTTGGCCATTTGTATTTTTTCCTGGGAGAAGTGTCTGTTCATATCCTCTTCCCATTTTCTTATTGGATTGTTTGTTTGTTTTTTGTTGAGTTTTATGAGTTCTTTGTATATTTTGGATATTAGTATTGTTTCTTTATCTGGAGATGATTTCAATATTCACCATGTAGTCTCACTGGAACCTTAGGGGATGCTGTCCCAAATACAGAATCAGTGTTTTATTTCTTATAGCCCAACTGTATGTTCTATTACAAAGTTTTAAAATGTGAATATTATTATAAATGAGAAAATTAAAAAAAAAACTATTTTTGTAAGAGAGAGTCAATACCTGGGCCCTATTATGTAAATTAAAATGAGACTCATTTAACAAATGAGTATTATAGAGAAATTTTGGATACCCTTGCCAGACTTCAAGCCCTCATTCAATTAAGAAATGTCATGCAGTCTCACAAATAAATAGTTATATTTATCATTTTTATTCCAAAAAGATTAAATAAGTTTAAAAGACCCAAACAGTTATATGAAAAACAAAAACAAAAAATTCCCTAAAGATTAAGAAATTATTTAGACTACTATAAAATATTAAGTCTTTTCAAATGAGGAATATCCTAATTAAAAACAGAAGAGGAAGAAGATAAAGAGAAGAAGGAGGAGGAAAAGGTGAAGGGGGAGAAAGAGTGAAGAGAGAAGCAGATTCAGGCTCTCTAGAGAGAAAAGTTGTTAAAACTGAAGGTGAACTGTTACCCCCTTCCTTTCCACTAAAAAAAAAAAAAAAAAGGGCTCCAAATGTGACTTCCTCAGGGCTTCTGGGTCTCTTAATACTAGAAGGCTTAGGTGTGAATAGATAGTATTTTCTGAGGCAAGAGATGAAAACAGAATAGAAAGACAAAGTCCTGCTATTGTCTCTCTCTGCAAGGACTGTGTCATGCAACAGACTTTAGTGTCTAGAACTTTTGTGTCCCATCATCTAGGGTAAAACAAAGTGGCAGTGTCTCGATCAGTCAGTTTATCATCTACTCATTCTGTAATCACATATTTATTGAGAATACACTGTATGCCAACATTATGGGTAATAGGGATAAAAAAAATCAGAAATTATAGTCCCTGCTTTCAAGCATACTAGTATGTTTTTCTTATAGGCTTTTAGAGAGACCAGATAACAACTACATGCTAAAGTAGAGTATGTTGTTAAAAAACACAATGGTGAGGCAGCAAGAGAACATGTGTATATTGGTCTGGTCATAAAAAAACTTGTACCAGAGATAGGAAGGTTTCTACATGGCTCAAGTTTTCAATGTGTATGATGTACTAATTTATTTATTTATTTTTTACAAAGACAGCGAGAGAGAGAGAGAGAGAGAGAGAGAGTGACAGATAGGGACAGAAAGGAAGAGAGAGAGATGAGAAGCATCCATTCTTTGTTGCGGCAGCTTAGGTGTTCATTAATTGTTTTCTCATATGTGCCTTGATGGAAGTGGGGTGCAAAGCAGACCAAGTGATTCCTTTCTTAAGCCAGTGAGCCTTGCTCAAAGCAGATGAGCCAGCACGCAAGCTGGTGACATCCGGGTTTCGAACCAGAGTCTTCTGCATCCCTGTCGAATGGTTTATATACTGCGCCACCACCTGGTCAGGCCACACACCAATTTTTAAAAGACAGATAAAGCCACAACATTTTCCAACTTATTGGACAATAAAAACCTACTTTGTTTCTAGTTTGCTTTTGTGTATCATAGAATAATGACTAATATTTCATGGAACATGCTTTGAAACTTAAACTAGAGATGATGGTATGATAAGATGCCAAGGAATTGCAAAAATTGCTAACTTGAGTATTTTAAAAGGAAGAGGCCGGCCTTTTCACCCCTCCTTTCTCATGAGAAAAAAAAAAAAAAACCAAGAAAAGGAGATTAAAGGGGCAAAAGTTAGTTAGTAGTTAGTCATAATTTAACTATAGTTCTCTGGAAAAACTGAGGCCACTTGCTAGAAAGCAAAGAAGGTAAAACTTATCTGAAAACTTCCTCTTCCCCTTCCTTAAGAGCCTTTAGGAGACAATATTTACATATTTTAATTAAAAATTCCTACACTGATTTTAACTCTTCTTCCCTTCCTAGAGTCCTGAGTGTGACATATACCTCTAGACAAAGGGATCACAAGCCCACTCCTCTTGCTTGAAAAACCTGCATTCTGTAACATTTTATATGCTTTCTAATAATCATCCCTTTTGAAATTCTTTGTAGTATGTATAAAACTTGTAAACTAAGCAAGTGGGGACTAGCTTATAAGCTAGCCCAACACTTTTAGCAAAGGTAATTTCATTTAACTTCTCTCCTTATCCTATGAAACATTTCATTTCCCACTATTGTTGCAACAGGAATAAGTGGTAGACCCTAGAAGTCTTGTGGTCTTGATGTGTGGGAATGCTTTTTCCTTTTAATAGAGCCTATAGATAAGTGTTGTAAGCTTGTTAGTAATTGACTATTGTACCATGCTCCCCCTCCTTAGTCACCCCAACCAGTACTTGATTTTGTATAAAAGCAGGCTTGGAACTGTATGAGGGTCTGCATGATTTGGGACCATGCCCCATGTATCTAGCCAGTTAATTAATAAACTTCTCAAAATCTCTTCTGTAACCTGCCTTGGTGTCTCTATGTGACCTGTGGATTGCAGTACTTTATAACAATGGGAAGCCATTAAATGAGTATAAACTGGGGTAGATTATGAACAGATTTAACTTTCAGAAAAATACTCCTACTTACTTCAGTAACTAGATGATTGTTGGGAAAAACAGAGGTGGTAGGTAGGAAAGCAATTGACGAGTCTATAAATTATTCCAGATACAGAACATGAATAACAGATACTGCACTGACGTAGTTAGTGGTAATGAGAAGAAAATACATAGAGAGCTGGTTGATTTGGAATCCTCTATGTATAAGTAAAAGTGAAAACTATGGGAGTAAATGATATTCTCCTTAGTTATAAGGCAAGAGCCTGACCTACTTGATAGTTTTGCAGGTTGTGTGTGTGTATGTGTGTGTCAGAGACAGAGAGAGTCAGAGAGAAGGACATATAGAGACAGACAGACAGGAAGAGAAAGAGATGAGAAGCATCAATTCTTCATTGCAGTTCCTTAGTTGTTCATTGATTGATTTTTCATATGTGCCTCTACTGGGAGGCTACAGCAGAATGAGTGACTCTGTGCTTGAGCCAGTGACCTTGTACTTACTCAAGCTGGTAAGCCTTGATCAAATCAGATGAGCCTACACTCAAGCTGGTGACCTTGGAGTCTCGAACCTGGGTCCTCCACATTTCAGTCCGACACTCTATCCACTGCGCCACCACCTGGTCAGGTGAAAGCAGGTTCTAATTAAGGAATTTACCTTGTTACATGTTGGACATTTGTGACATAAATAGTGTCTCCAGCAGTTCCTTGGTGCCTTCACTTTATCAAACTCACCTACCTCCCCTTCCAAAGGTCCAAGAGGAAAGAAACCAAATGTATCATATAACTACTCACTCAAACAAAACAAAACAAGTCTAATGAAAAAATGTTATGAGATTTAAAACATGACATCTCCATGGGTTCAGATTATACTAAAATATTTCTCATAAACCATTTTAGAAACAATTTATACAACTATAAAGTGTGTGGAAGAAAAAAACTTAAAAAAATGTCAATTGGCAAAGGCTCCTTAGAAGCTTTTTGTTCTTTTTTGTTGTTGTTTTTTCAGTGACATGTAAAGCCTCTTTTGAAAACATCTATTTTGCTATGAGTTCAGATTTTAAGCAACTATTTTGTATTAACTATAAAGATTCATTTTATTCTTTAATCTTTCATATGGAGGATGATTTAAGTAAAAGTAGGAATCAAAAAGTAACAGGAATGCCCTGGCCGGTTGGCTTAGCAGTAGAGTGCCAGTCTGGAGTGCATATGTCAGAGGTTCGATTCCCAGCCAGGACACAAAGGAAAAGCACCCATCTGCTTCTCCACTGTTCTCCCTCTCTTTTTTCTCTCTATCTCACTCTTCCCATCGTGCAGCCAAGGCTTCATTGGAGCAAAGCTGGACTGGGCACTGAGGATGGCTCCATGGCCTCCACCTCAGGAGCTGGAATGGAACCAGTTGCAATAGATTGGTGGCCCAGATGAGCAGAATATCACCCCCTAGTGGGCATGCCGGGTGGATCCTGGTTGGGCACATGCGTGAGTCTGTTTCTCTGCCTTCCTCCCTGCTTCTCACTTCAGCAAAATACAAAAAAAAAAAAAAAAGTAACAGGAATATTTGACTTTTATTTTAGCTTCCTTTTGTTTTTTAGTGAATGCATCAGACTGCAACTTATTGTGCTTGTGGAGGAGGAGGACATGGTACATGGTGTAGGAACAGGTTGGATGTATACACTTAGGAGCATTCCAAGCCTCCAAAATGTTTTCATTTTTTGCAGTAGTGGAATTTGGTCCATTTCTATTCTGGTTTTGATAACAACTAGCTGCCTAACCTCAGTAAAGTTACCTTGTTTTTCCCATTTTTCTAAACCACACTCCCCTTTTATCTGTAAAATCAAGGATTGGACTAAAAGTCCTCTTCAAGTTTTATGCAACGTATTTTTAATTTATCATATTTTCTTTGACGCTTATATAACTATTTCTGAACGTTGGTTTAGAAAGAAATTTGATGAAAAAAGCATGCTTAATATTGAAGAGGAAAAGAAAACTTTCCTAATTCCTAACATTTTTTAGCCAAGGCACAGAGGTCTTCCCTATTTGAAACTATGAATTGTATATTTTTATAATAGTAATACTATTAATCCAAAGTGGTAGTGATATTTACAATTCCATCCCATTTGCATTTATTCTCAAATTCCAATTAGCATACATCCAATTATTATTATTGCTGAATGGTGTTTTTCTAGAGCCAGAGTATGAAAATATTTATTACAAGTTCCTTCCTATATTATCTACCTATTATTAATTCTAATTATAGTTAAATTAAAACAAACCTTCAGACTGTCTGATTTTGAATTCTTTCTTTTCTTAATTTTTAAATTAATTTTAGAGAGAGAGGGAGAAGCTGGGAGCATCAATTTATAGTAGTTGCTTCTTGCATGTACCTTGACTGGACAAGCCCAGCGTTTCAAAGCAGCAACCTCAGCGTTCCAGGTCAATGCATTATCCACTGCGCCACCACAGTTCAGGCTGTGGTTTCTAATTTTTACTAATTCCCAATTGTTATAATAACATTTTCTAGGTTTGGTTTTTGATAGCTTCAGGAATCATATGGTGGCACTAGAAACTACTATAGGCCTCCTCCAAGGGTTTATTTTCTTATTTTCTGTTCTCTGTTGACTGCATATTTATTATTTATGGTAGAATAAGAGGTTCATAGTGATATTCTTGACTGTGCTATGTCAATGTTAAGGGCAGTTGAAAATCTGAGTGCTTTTAAAATCCATAGGAATCATGCCTGTCACATTAAAGGAAAGGAAAATAACTTGAGAAGGCTTGATGATAGCTATACATAAGCACCAACATTCAATTGCCTCCTAAGGATTTTACTTCAAATTTTCTAAGCAAAATTTGTTCTTCTCTAAATACCAGAAGATAAATACTGATTCAGGGTAGTAGATAGAGTGGAAAGAAACTCAGTATGAGGAGCAGGAGGAGGGAAGAAAGTAGGAAGAGAAAATATTTTGTAAGTTCTGATTGGCATTATAACTAGCAAAACAGGTAAGAGTTTAAGAATTGTGGGTGTGGATGTTGAGAGAAATGATTATTTTTCTTTTCCCAAGAACCCTGGCCAACTGGGCAATAAATGAATCATTGCTTGTGGCTGGAAGGAATGTTCTCATATATATTTTACTGAGAGACTTCTATCTCAAAGAGCATACATTATTGAAAATGTCTTTTTTAGAGAATCTTCAGCCCCTACACATATACATCAAAGCTAAATTGGGGGGGAGGGGAGGGAAAGGAGTCAGTCTAATTCTGGGAAAGACAAAATAAGAAACAGAATTATCATATTTCCCCATGTATAAAACACAACCTTATTTGAAAAATTTGGGATCTAAAAACTGGGTGCATCTTATAGAGTGGTTGTAGAATTTTAAACTTGCATTTCCTGCTTTCTTGCATGAACAAGGAGTTGTATGAATTTTATGATGAATAAAACTTGAGATAAATAACTATATGTAATATATTTTTTTTTCAAATCTCAGGCCCCAAAATTAAGGTGCATCTTATACACAGGGAACCACAGTAGGTTGAAGAAATAGTAATGTCTCTTGGATTGCAACACTTTCCTGGTTTTTCAAGTGCAGCTTTTACTTGGGGTTAATGGAATTTATTCATGTTCTGTGGTCTGAAAATACTTCCCCATAAGCTGAATTTCTCAGGTTTGAAAATACTTTCACATAAGCTAAATTTCTCAGTATTGAACTGCATCAAATACTGTATTCAGTCTAAATTCATTCACTACTTAAGTATCCTCTAGCAACAGGTTTTCTGGACATATTAATGGGTGTTGCACACTCAAGGGAAGATTTTATAAGAAATTTTTATTCTGAATTTCTATTCTATTTTGGTACCTAACACTCTGTGATTATTTATTCGCTTATGGTTAGCTATGAGTTGTTTGAGGAAGATGTCCTTTTCTTACATGTTCCTGTATCTCTAAGAGTCACCATAGTTTCTAGAACATCGGAGCAATGTAATAAGTGTCAGTTGTATTCATGTAAGAATATGCGCACAGCATCTGTATTTCTACCCCTTCCTATCATCAATAGAAGAAATTTCTTTGAAAGTGAAAGAAAAAAGCAAAAACATACTGAATACGTACTGTCTCTTAGATTCTGCCAGGTGTTATCCAATAGTTTATTTAAATCCTTATAGCAACCTCCATAAAGTGGTTTCATCACCTTGTTTTACAAATGAGAGCAAATGAAGGCTCAAAAAGGTGAGTGAACTTGCCCTTGGTCTTTAAATTTATCAATGCAGGAACAAGATAAGAATCAGATATGCTCTTCATCCTAGGCTGAAACACACATATAGAAGCAGTCTAGAGTGTGTGTGTGTGTGTGTGTGTGTGTGTGTGTGTGTGTGTGTGTGTGGTTGTTTGTGTGTGTTACATCTCTCCTTTATGAATGTCCTTTAAGTAATTTTGTTCCATTGGGAGTCAGTCATGCAGTGTATCTCATTACTAATACTGATTCACTGTGCTAGAAGAGAAATTTGGCCATTGTGATATCTTTCTGAATTGTCTTTAAAGTCGTCTCCCACTGTTCAACTTCTGTAATATCAGAAAGGAAATGATGAGATGATATCTATCAGTATTGTAGATATTTCTATTAAAAAAAAAGAAGAAGACAACACTAGCTAGTTGGCTCAGTGGTAAAGCATCGGCCTTGGCATATGGAAGTCCCGGGTTTGATTTTTGGCCAAGGCACACAGGAGAAGCGCCCATCTGCTTCTCTACCTTTTCCACTCTCCTTTCTCATCTCTCTTTTCCTCTCCCACAGCCAAGGCTCCATTGGAGCAAAGTTGGCAAGGGCACTGAGGATGGCTCCATGGCCTCCTCCTCAGGTGCTAGAATGGCTCCAGTTGCAATGGAGCTACACTCCAGATGGGCAGAGCATCACTCCCTAGTGGTCTTGACAGGTGGATCCCATTTGTCTCTCTGCCTCCCTGCTTCTCACTTCAGAAAAGTACAAAAAATAAATAAACAAAAACAACAAAAACCCCACATCTCAATTAGACTGTAAACCCCTCAATGACAGAAGCATGCTGACTTTTCTGAAATAATCTTGTTCCATTATTTTCTTCTCCATCACCATAGTCTCAATTTTATTGTTAATGTTTTTTTCTTTTTCTTTTCCAAGTTGAGAGAAGAGGAGATGGAAACAGATTCCCACATGCACCCCAACCGAGATCTACCCAGCAACCCCCGTCTGGGGCTGATATTCTGCCTATCTGGGGCCATGCTTGCAACCAAGCTATTTTTAGCACCTGAGGCAATCCTCAGCACTTGGGACTGATGCTCTCACACCAATAAAACCATGGCTGTGGGAAGGGAAGACAGAAAGAGAGATGAAGAAGGAGGGAAGGGGTGGGGGAACATGGTTGCCTTTCCTGTTTGTCCTGACCAAGAATCAAACCCAGAATATCCACACACCTGGCCAATGCTTTACCTCTGAGCCACCTAGGTGGTCAGGGCCTAATGTTTCTTTTAATTGTTCATCTAACTGGCCTCTAACCTCCCTTCATTCCATTGACCCAAATACAGAATCTTTTGTGGTTCTATTTTGTTGAAAACCTGCAAGTTTCCATAGGCTACAAGACAAAATCCACAGACCCTCCCCTCTTCAATTTAGTTTAGAGTGTGCTCATTTCTGCTGTGACTTCCTCTGCTCTCACATTTGAGGCTAGTTGTGGCTACTTTTCACTACACATGCACTAAACTCCAACCAAAGATTACAACTTAATCAAAGCATATGGCTCACCCATTTCAGTTTCTTTATTTGAGGCTCAACCTATAATGTGTCCTATTCCCTCTTCAGACTGAAAAAACTGCCTACATATCCCCAAAATTCCATCTTAAATATAACCTTCTTCATGATATCCTACCCAACACTCTTGTTGATTAGTGTCCTCAACACTTTATAGATATTCATTGTATTCATGATTGAATTTAATAAAAATATTTTCTTGTTTGTCCCTCTTACTCCATAATATTCTGGTGTAATGTTTGACAACATTTTTTTATCTGCTCAGTAATGTGTTTTGAAAGAAAGGATTGGTTAAAACCTGCACCTGCTATGGAATGATCAGCTGTCAGTATTTTATTACCTTTTCTTCAGGTGTGACTAATTCTTATGTAAGTGTTCTTTTATTATTATTAGTAGTATTTTTTTGTATTTTTCTGAAGTGAGAAGCAGGGAGGCAGAGAGACAGATTCCCACATGCACTCAACCAGGATCCAACCAGCATGCCCACCAGGGGGCAATGCTCTACCCATCTGGAGCATTGCTCCATTGCAACCAGAGTCATTGAAGCTTCTGAGGCGGAGACCTTGGAGCCATCCTCAGTGTCTGGGCCAACTTTGCTCCAATGGAGCCTTGGCTGTGGAAGGGGAGAAGAGAGATAGAGAGGAAGGAGAGGGGTAAGAGGGGAGAAGCAGATGGGTGCTTCTCCTGTATGCCCTGGCCAGGAATCAAACTCGGGACTTCCATACACCTGGACGACACTTTACCACTGAGTCAACCAGCCAGGGTCTGTAAGTGCTTTTCTTGGTTCTTAAAGAGAAACAGGGAAATTAGTAAGGAAAATTACAGTCATTATCTTAATGCTAGACAAAAGTTAAAATTGCAAAACTTGTTTCTTTTTCCATTTCTGGAAGAAGGAAGATGGTGAGTCAGAGAAGAAAATGTTAATGTTAAGAAAAATAGAAGAGAGAAAGAGATAAAAAAAAATTGAGTGCCAATCCCAACATCACTACATCATGATTTTGAGACTCTATAGAGTTATGCATTAATAAAATGAAAACAAAATAAATGGGGGCACAGAATAAATATATTGTACTGAATTTACATTTATATAAGCTACTTTATTGAGAAGGATTAGTTGAGCATTGCCTCAAAATTTGACATAAATAAATGGTAAGCTTTCCTCTTTGTTTCATTTGATTCACGTCATCTTTTTGTGTCTCAGTTTGCCTGTGATTCAGCTGCCTTCTCCTTCTTTGAGACACAGCTGCTCAAGAATCGCTGTGTTCAAAGTCTTTTCCATCTGCACAAATAGGCATGGTGTGTATGTGTATGTGTGTGTGTGTGTGTGTGTGTGTGTGTGTGTGTGTGTGTGTGTGTGTGTGTGTTTTGGGCTTGGAAGAGAAGTTCTCTGTTCTCCCATAGACTCTGCAATTTTTTTCTATAACAGTATCTTGCACAGTCCTAATAGCATATAATTTATATAATTTACTTTCCCCAAAACCTGTGTGTATTTTCTTTATGGAGAGGTCTGTGTCCTAAATCTAGTGCAGTTCTTAGTGAAAGGTAATTACTTAATGAATACAGATTAGACATATTAAAGTCTGAGCCTTTGTAACGCATTCTATCTTTTAGAGATATTTACAAGCTACCTAAAATTCACCTTCTTTGGGGTGTCTTTTCTCTATGCAGCATTCCCTGCAGTACTAAACAAGATTTGTATAGTGGTTAACCAGACAATGTTTGCTGATGGAAAAGAATCCAAGGAGCAATCACAAAATTAGTCATTGTTTAACTACCTAAACAGAATGCACTAGTTACCACTTTATGCCATTTCTCTTAATGATTTTCCATTTTACAAATAGTAATAGAAGTTTCTCAAAAGCAGTATGATTAATAGGGATAGAGAGATATCTCCCCTCCCCCAACAACAAACATTTCAACACAAGCATTCATAAAGGTTGCAAGAAGCAATTGCCATCACCCATAATCAAGTATGATTTAAAAGAATTAGGGAATGATTAAGCTAAAATAACAAAAATAAACGATTTATCAATACAGATACTATTTTTAAAATAAGGAATTGATCAATATGGAAACTAGTGTCCTTCTCCAGAGCATCGTCTACTGCTTTACTAAGTTTTGTAATGACTAACTAGCACAGCATTTTTCTCATTTATGTAAGTAGTATCCTGTAATGTCCCTCTAAATTCACAAGCATTCATAATTGTTTCCTGCTTAGACATTAGCAGAGTGCTTTCATGTGTATTTAGTCTTTGGAGAAAGGTGACAGATTGTTCTAGTCCTGTTTCACAGAGGAGGAAAATGAATCAGAGGTAATTTTCTCCCAGAAAATTACCATGAATTTGCCATTACTAATAAAGGGAAGAGCTTGGCTGGATTTGTGTCTTTAAATTATCTTGTTGAAGTCATAATCTATTTTGCCAATAAGTGATTGTCTTGTTGTTTCTTCTGTACTAATGGCAGCATGAGTGCACAATTCTGAGATGTGTGTCCAATCTTTCTCTCTACTTTAGAAGCTTAGTATACCCTCTTACTGTCCTTAATCTTTTCCCCTGATAAAATCATTGACACATGTGAACAATTATTTTTGTTATTTAACTGTTCTCTAATAACACTTGTAATCTTATGAAAAAAATTGTTCAAACTATAATTATTATCATAATATAGCATTTATTTTGGAAATATTAGATTAGAATTTTGCTAATGAAATTCACATGCACAGATGAAAATGCAGGGCTATACCTTTAGGAAGAAAGTTGAAGCCTTGATGGCAAATTGATTTAATCTAGTGTGACTATCTCTCACTACTTAATAACAGCTCTTGTTGCATTGCATAAAGAATTATGAGGTAATGTCTAACCTTGATAAGAAAAATGCCATCAACTAGTAATGTCTGCAATGAGAAAAGGAGGGGAACAGCTTGGAGTGATGGATAATGTTCTCTTGGATTTGTTTAGTGATTTTGTTTTGTATTTTACAATAAAAATATGTGTGTGTTTTAGATGTTATACATAGCATGTACTCATTGAATGAATTTAAAACAATACAGGTTATGTTTACTAATAAAATTGAATGATCTTTCTTTACTATGCGTTACTCTGAGATGCTTACCTTTAATACCCTGGTGATCATATATACTGTACTGGCGATCACTATATAGTGTATTCTTTATCTCTATAACATGTACACATATATATATTTTAAAATATATACTTTATACAATTTAAATTAAACAATAATATCAGACATATGTATATTGGATATAGCCATGTTTATTTTAAAAATATTTTTGTAAGTGTATTAGTTTGTTTTCTGATCCACTGCCTATGTTTCTTTTTCCTCCACTACCCCAATACTAAAGGCCTTATGTAAGCAAAGTTGAAAAGATTTATCCATGCTAATGTAATCATGTAAATATGTATCATACATACACAATTTACATATATATGTGGTTTTTGCCGTTATGTGTTTAAAATGTAATTGTCTTTATATACTTTCCAACATTTTGCTTTTTTAAAACATTTAATAAAACAGTCTATAAATTTCTCCAAATAAACTACCTCAGCTATTTTCTTTAAGTGCTTTTCTATAATCTACAAAGTACTTTGATATCTAGTTTCTAATCACCTTCAATAAGCCACTGAGGTAATTACAAGACATTATTATTTTTTTCATTTCCATAATGTGTAAACTACAGTTCAGAGAGATTAAAGAACTTGTTCAAGTCAGGACAAAGCTTTGGCCTGGCTTTTTTCTGTTATAGGCCCTGTGTTGTTTCCACTCTCCTGGTCATGGCCACAGCTAACTACCCAGAGCTCAAGGGAAAGAGAGAAAGGGTAGGCGCTTTAAAATTTACTTATCGAAGGTCATTGTCATAATAATCTCCCTTGAAAGGATCATTATACCCATTTTCCAGATAAGGATTTGAGGTCAAAGTTTACAGAACATGCTCAACTTCCTCTACTTCAATAGGGTTAAGAACCAAGCTCAGTGGGTGCCAGATACCAAATCCCATAATTCGGTATTATAGTAATATATTAAATTTGGGTCTAAACATTATATATTCTTTCTTTTAAGTAACCATAAAATATTAAAATAAATACCTTTCTGAGGGCATAGTTTTTATCTGTCATTTACCTTTTTTTAGTAAATAGAGATTTGGGGGACAAATAAAAGAGAGATGAGGAAGATTTTCTCTGATTGATTGGCACTTAGTGGCACAGAAGCAATAACGAGACTAGAGAGTACCATCTACTGTCACATTTTACCTGTACTGAATTCAAAAGGAAATATCTTGGGTCTATAATTCAAACTCCTATGTCTGAAAAGATTATATCTTTATCTGTGGCCTCCCAATGATGAAGGCAAGGGTGAGTGGGACTAAGGCAAAATCCTTAAACTGCAATAATACCATTTCTTTACAATAAATGAATAATGAAAAAGGGCCACATAAATTTTATATAATGCTGCCCATTTAGACATAAGTCATACAAAATACTACAGGTTATCCTTAGATAAGCAATGACGCTGTTAAGTTTTCAAGGGCATGTTAAGATGTGTGTGTGTGTGTTTGTGTTTCTGAGTTTAATACTGATAGACATTCCTGCTGTGGATTAGCTACTTGATATCTGGTTTTGTGTGGGATTTACAAAACCCAGATAAATAGTATATAGGTGGTAAAAATAAATACAGTGCTTTGCTAAGAGGAAAAACAAAATGTCTGACCTCAGGATATAGATAATAATATATGGCACTATAGATTGTGCATTCTGTTTGACTAGTGGTTTTGAGGAGTTATATGATATTTTTAGAACTAAAAATAGCATAAAATGTGTTCTATTGTGTTAATTATTTACCATCAACAGAATATTCTACTCTGTAAAGAATAACATTAGAGCAAACTGTCCAGGTTCATACAGCAAAAATGAGGCCAAGAGTAAGCAACTGCCCTAGGTATTTTGACTTGTAAATAGGTAACCGATGTAGTGTTTAAAAGTATTGCTCTATCTATCTATCTATCTATCTATCTATCTATCTATCTATCTATCTATCTATCATCATCTATCTATCATTGATCTATCATCTATCTATCTATCTATCTATTTATCATTTGTCATCTATCTATATATCTATCATCTATCTATCATCATTATCTATCATCTATCTATCTATATCTATATCTATCTATCATCTATACAGCCTATGTCTACAAAAATTATTGAAGGTGCCATGTATATGTACATGTACTATTTAAAACAATGGCTATTCTTTTACTTTCTATATATAAGGCATTTAACTTGATGTTGTCTTATTCATTATCTCACAATATTAACTTTATGGTCATTGGTACTCTTACATTACCAAAGAGGTTAATTTACTTTCCTAATAAGTTGTGTCAGAATTAGAACAGGAAACCAGCTCTATCTAATTCAAAGATCAGTCCTCTGCACTACACCTTAGGCTGCTATTCGAAAAAAACCTCTCATTGCTAATTAATTGACAGCTGATGTAAAATTTTCATGATTATTCTAAACCATGGAGGGTCAGCCTTTTCAAGATTGGCATGTACAATTAATTGCAGTTGGTAACATTAATAGTAGGTCAGATATTTTATACAGATCCAAATTACTAGAAAAATTCCAACATGACCCTTATATACCTCTATGCAAACAAAATTATTATAAATAATTTTGCTTGTCTCCATAGAAGCTAGCATGAATTGGATAATTTTAGTGTATGGTTCAAGAGTGTACTCAGGACCTTTAAATATTCCCTTTAATTTAATGTATGAAAATTTATCTAAGATCCAAAGATTAAAATTTTTTTCTCTACATTTTTCATTGCATTTAAACCTAAGGCTAATTAAAAGATACTGTTTATTGAACATTTAAATGTGTTAAATATTACTACAGTAGATGGAAGACATAGGTGATTTTTTAAATCTTCACTCTCACTGTTAATATAGTGTGTATTATTACCATTTTATAACCGAGAGACTGATGCTCAAAGAATTAAATACTTTCTCCAAGGAAACATACCAGTAAAAAGTAGAGGGATCGGAATTCAGGGTTTTGAATTCCAAAGACATTTCTACACCATAGGTTTACATCACAATGTTAACTTCATTAAAACAGTTCAAAATGACCAATTGAATACATTTCTTCCACATAATGTGTATATGTTGGAGTGGGAAGAATGACCTAGATTTTACTTTCGTTACCATGATGGTCATTTAAATCTTTCATTTAAAAATGATCCCCTGGTCAATACTCTCATACTGTTCTGTCAGCATGTGACTGAAGCCTGGCATATGCCCATAAACAGACACAAAACCTACTTCTTAGTTGGTGATCCATTGCCAAGTAATGCATCCTTCACTGATCCACAAACTCAGGAGCAGGAACACAAAGAAAGTTTTGGTTTCTTTAAACTAATCCTTTGGGAACTTCACAGCAATACATTTTAAATTTGGTTAATCAATACATATACTCTCCAGTATTGCTAACTTATATAATGGTTTTTGCTCACCTACTGAAGGATCTGTTGCTTAGTTGTCTTGATATCAGAGTCCAAGTTACAACTACTTTGAAAGATTTTGGTAATCCTAGATTCTCAGAATCCTGGAGCTAACAGCAAAACTATGACTTTGTCCAATGTATACATTTGACAAATGGAGACACTGAAGCATGTTCTTTCAGGAAATATTTCATCTCTTCAATACTTGACTCATATTTGGCTCTGACTACCATCCTAGTCTAATCTCTCCACTTTCTCATTCCTACCACTTGAGTCTTCTGAAATATGAAACTTCATAGAGTTGTTATTCCACATGGCTCTTGTTCAATAGGCTGATTCTTTCTCCTTTTTCCCAGCATTCAACTTAGTTTTCTCTCTTTGGAGGTTTTCCTTTTCTGTTCCAGAACCTCACTTTCATCCATCTCCCCATGTGGCCACATTTTTCCATAGCACGTTTTACTGATTACAACCATAACATCTTCAGTCTGATTTTTAGTTTCAAAGGCTCAATTCTTGAGTCTGTGTCTTTTTAAAATTTTATCCCAGCCAAATACAGTGTAGTGACTATATTATATAAAAGGCATCACTCTATCACAACATATCAAAAACAAAGCAATAAAAGTACAAGAAAGGTATGTGTTTTCTCTGTTTCTATAACACAATAGGACAAACATGGTGGTTTCAAACAAGATAAATTTATTTTCTCACAGTTCAGGAAACCAGAAACCTGAAATCAAGATGTTAGCAATGTCGATTCCTTCTGGTGACCCTGAGAGAGATACTTCCTGTGCCTCTCTTAGCTTCTGGTGGTTGCCAGCCATCCTTGGTGTTCTCTGACTTCTAGGCACATCACTCCTGTTTCTGCCTCTTTATTCACATGGTCTTCTCTCTGTTTTTCTCTCTGTCCCATCCTTCTCTTATAAGAATACTAGTCACTGGATTAGAGCCCACCTTAAATCCATGATGACTTTTTTTCAGGATCCTTACCTACTCACATCAACAAACACCTTATTTCTAAATGATACCACATTCTATGGTTCCGGTTATACATGAATTTGGGAGACTACTATTTAACCCATTACAGAGAATAAATGGCTTTACTACTCTTTTCTTTTTCTAATGGCAGAGCTGAGACTAGAAATCCCTAACTCCATAGAGCAAACTGTATCTTAAATGATCTATAAATTTGATTTAGTAATTCAAAACCACCAACCTATTCACTTTGTTTTAGAGATTTGGAAGACAGGGACCCTTTTGCAAAAATTGTCTACTTTTCTTTTCTAAAATGTTTTATTAAATTATTGATTTTTAGAGAAAGATGAAGGGAGAGAGAGAGAGCGAGAGAGAGAGAGAGAGAGAGGAACATCAATCTGTTCCTGTATGTGCCGTGACTGGAGATCCAATCAGCAATGTCAGGGCTTTCAGATGACGCTCCAACTGACTGAGCTATCCGCCAGGGCATTTGTCTACTTTTCTGAGAGAAAATAATAGAATTAACTTTCCCTGAATCTACCTGTGCTCAGTTTTCAGTGGTTTCCTTGGCTAGGAAAGTTTGTAATTAAGCTGACATATGAGGAGAAAGATAGGTTGAACTAGAAATGAGTCATACTCTGGAGAATGTGTATGGCTGCATGTGATTCTTAATGCTTCTAATTCTCTAGTCTAGGCTGATAATTATCTCAAGATAGGTGAACTATTTTTAGGAAACATTTTTTTTTCTTTTCTATAAAAAGAAGCTCTTCCTTCCCTAGACTATTTGCTAAGCTATGCCACTTGGTATCAGCCTTTAATCTCTTCTCTTGTTGTTTTTTTTTTTCTTTTACGTAAACTGAGATATAGTAACTGAGTCCAACTTGCAGTTGTTTTTTGCTTTTTGGGGTTTAATTTTGCCAATACACAGATTTTATTTGTCCCACACTACATTTTTATTAAAAAACTGGCAAAATCTAGCACTTTCACATAAAAGTTTGTATCTCTTGTTTCTCCTACAAAGTACCAGATCTGACAACGTTGGTTTTTTTTTTTTTTATTATTGTGTATACCTAGATTCCAGTGTCCCTGTGAATGTATTCCCCTTGCCCCCATGTTCCTCACAACATCCACTTTGTCCCCCTCCCCACAACGTCCTCCCCTTTTACTCCAGGATTTGCTTTTCTGTTCTCTATAACATTGTGTTATGTGTGTATAATTTCACCAATCTCTTTCCCTTTTCTGATCTCTTCCTATCATCCTATCATCCCCTCTCCCTCTGTCTGCTTTCCCTCTGGACCCTTTGATCCCACCTCTCTCTATTCTATTCCTCAGTTCATATTGTTCATTGGATTCCTCAAATGAGTGAGGTCATATGATATTTTTCTTTCTCTGCCTGGCTTCTTTCACTTAACATAATAGTTTCCAGGTCCATCCATGTTGTCAAAAAGGTAAGATTTCCTTCTTTTTCATGGCCCCATAGTATTCCATTGTATATATGTAGCAAAGCTTTTTAATCCACTCGTCCACTGACAGACACTTGGGCTGTTTCCATTTCTTGGCTATTGTAAGCAACACTGTCATAAAAATGGGAGTACATTTCTTCTTTTGAATCATTGATGTGGTGTTCTGAGGATATATTCCTAAAAGTGGGATGGCTGGGTCAAAGGCAGTTTTATTTTTTTTTGAGATGTTGAGCATTTTTTCATATGCCTATTGGCCATCTGTATGTCCTCTTTGGAGAAGTGTCTATTCATTTCTTTTGCCCATATTTTGATTGGATTGTTTGTCTTCCTGGGGTTGAGTTTTACAAGTTCTTTATATATTTTGGTTATTAACCCTTTATCAGATGTATTGTCAATTATGTTCTCCCATTGTGTGGTTTGTTTTTATTTTGTTCATATTGTGGTTAGCTGTGCAAAAGCTTTTTAGTTTCATATAGTTCCATTTGTTTATCTGTCCTTTATTTATTTATTTATTTATTTTGCCTGTGGAGAGAAATCAGCAAATATATTGCTGCGAGTGATTTCAGAGAGCATATTGCCTATGATTTTCTACTAGGATGCTTATAATTTTTCGACTTACATTTAAGTCTTTTATCCATTTTGAGTTTATTTTTGTGAATGGTGTAAGTTGGTGGTCTAGTTTCATTTTTTTTCAGGTAGATGTCCAGTTTTCCCAACACCTTTGTTATAGAGACTGTCTTTACTCCATTGTATGCTATTACCACCTCTGTCAAATATCAATTTTCCGTAAAGGTGTGGATTTATTTCTTTGTTCTCTGTTCTGTTCCATTGATTTATATGCCTATTCTTATACCAGTACCAAGCTGTTTTGAGTACAATGACCTTGTAGTATAACTTGATATTGGAAAATGTGATACCACCCACTTTATTCATCTTTTTCAAGATTGCTGAGGCTATTCGTGTTCTCTTTTGGTTCCATATACATTTTTAGAATATTTGTTCTATATCTTTGAAGTATCTCATTGGTATTTTAATAAGAATTGCATTGAATTTATAAATTACTTTGGATAATATGGACATTTTAATAATGTTTATTCTTTCTAACCATGAATGCGGTATATGCTTCCAATTGTTTGTATCTTCCTTGATTTCTTTTTTCAATGTTTTAAAATTTTCTGAGTACAAGTCTTCAACCTCCTTGGTTAAATTTACTCCTAGGTACTTTATTTTTTTGTTGTTGCAATATTGAAGAGGATTGTTTTCTTAATTTCTGTTTTAGACTGATCATTGCTGATGTATAAAAATGCCTCTGATTTCTGAATATTAATTTTATATCCTGCCACCTTGCAGAATTCATTTTTCAGGTCCGGTAGTTTTTTGACTGCAGCTTTAAGGTTTTCTATGTATAGTATATCATCAGCAAATAATGATAGTTTTACTTCTTCTTTTTCAATTTGGATGCCTTTTATTTTTTCTTCTTATCCAATTGCTATGGCTAGGACTTCCAGAACTATGTTGAATAAGAGTGGTGAAAGGGGGCACCCCTGCCTTTTTCCTGATCTTATGTGGATTGCTTTAAACTTTTGTCTATTGATAATGATGTTGGCTGTGGGTCTGTGATAAATGGCCTTTATCATGTTGAGGTATGTTCCCTTATTCCCACTTTGCTGAGAGTTTTTATCATAAATGGGTGCTGAATTTTATCAAATGCTTTTTCTGCATCTATTGATATTATCATGTGGTTTTACTCCTTCCTTTTGTTTATATGATGAATCACATAGATTAATTTGTGAATATTGTACCAGCCTTGCTTCCCCAGAATAAATGCCACTTGATCAGGATATATGTTTTTTTCATGTATTGCTGGATCTGGTTTACTAATATTTTGATAAGAATTTTAGCATCTAAAGTCATCAAAAATGTTGGTCTATAGTTTTCATTCTTTGTGTTGTCTTTCTTGGTTTTGAAATCAGAATTATGCTTGCCTCATAAAAGAAGCTTGGAAGTCTTCCCTCCTCTTGAATTTTTTGAAATAATTTGAGAAAAATAGGAGCTAGTCCTTTTTTGAATGTTTGGTAGAATTCACCTGTGAAGCTATCTGGTCCATGATTTTGTTTGTAGGGACTTTTTAAAAAAATAACCGTTTCTATCTCATTTGTTGTAATCAGTCTATTTAGGTGTTCTAATTCTTCCAGATTGATTTTTGAAAGATTATATGATTCAAGAAATTTGTCCATTTCACCTAGGTTGTCTAATTTTATGGCATAGAGTTCTTCATAGTATTTTCCTTCAATCCTTTGTATTTCTGCTGTGTCAGTTGTTAATCCTTCACTATCATTTCTAATTTTATTTATTTGAGATCTCTCTCTCTCTCTCTCTCTCTTTTTTTTTTTTTTTTGGTGAGTCTGGTTAAAGGTTCATCAATCTTATTTACCTTTTCACAGAACCAGCTCTTGGTTTCATTAATACTCTGTATTTATTTAGCCTCTATGTTATTTATTTTTACTCTGATCTTTATTATCTTCTTTCTTCTTCTTCCTCTGTGCTTTATTTACTTGTTGTTCTTTTTCTAGTTCTTTTAGATGCAGGGTTAAGTTGCTTAAGTGAGCTTTTTTTTAAGCTTCTTATGGTATGGCTGTAATGCTATGAACTTCTCTCTCAGGATTGCTTTTGCTGTGTCCCATAAATTTTGAGTTGTTGTATGCTCATTTTCATTAGTTTTAAAAAAATTTTTTATTATTTTCTTGATCTCATTGTTCACCCACTCGTTATTTAATAACATGCTGTTTAGTTTCCAAGTGTTTGAGTGTTTTTCAGTTTTTCTATTGTAGTTGATTTCTAGTTTCATGCCATTGTGGTCAGAGAAGATGCTTGATATGATTTCAATATTCTTAAATTTGTTGAGGCTCATTTTATGCCCTAACATGTGGTCTATTCTAGAGAATGTATCATGAGCACTTGGAAAGAATGTATATTCTGCTGCTTTAGGGTGAAAGGTTCTGAAGATATCTATTAAAACCAGTAGGTCTAGTGTGTTCCTTAATTCTGCTGTTTCTTTTTAAATTTTCTTTCTTGAGGATCTATCCAGGTACGTTAGTGAGATATTGAAATTCCCTGCTATTATAGTATTGCTGTTAATCTTGCCATTTATGTCCATCAAAATCTGCTTTATATATTTAGTGCTCCTATAGTAGGTGCATAGATATTGATAATGGTTATCTCTTCCTGTTAGATCACTCCCTTTATCATTCTGTAGTGACCTTCTTTATCCCTTAGTATAGTCTTTGTTTTAAAGTCTACTTTATCACATATAAGTTTGCTACCCCAGCTTTCTTTTTTATTTTCATTTGCATGAAATATTTTTTTCCATCATTTTACATTCATTCTGTGTATCTTTTGTTTTGAGGTGGATCACTTGTAGACAGCATATGTACAGGTCCTGTTTTCTTATCCATTTAGCTACCCTATGCCTTTTGATTGGAGCATTTAATCCTTTTACATTTAAGGAAATTATTGATATGTAGTTGTTTATTACCATGTTTTCTTTTTAAATCTACATTCCTCTTTTACTAGATTGTTTTTTCTGCTTTTTTTTTTTTTTTTTTTTTTTTGTCTGCGAAGCTTTTTATTTCTTCAATTTCAAACAATAGCCTTGCTGGATAAAGAAGTCTTGGTTGTAGGCTCTTGTTCTGCATTACTTAGAATATTTCTTGCCATTCCCTTCTGGCCTCAAGTGTTTCTGCTGAAAAGTCAGATGTCATCCTTATGGGGGCTCATTTGTAGGTGATTGACTGTTTATCTCTTGCAGCTTTTAGTATTCTTTCATTTTTTTCTTAGCTTTGGTATTTTAATTATGATATGTCTTGTTGTAGGTCTCTTTGGTTTCTTTTTTAATGAGGTTCTTTCTGTATCTTTTTGCTGCATCAATTAGAAATATTTTCAGCTATTATTTTTTCAAGCAGGTTCTCTATCTCTTGTTCTTTCTCTTCTCCTTCAGAAAACCCGATTATCCATATACTGTTTCTCTTCATGTTGTCACAGAGCTCTCCTAGAGTTTCTTCAGACTTTTTGATCATCTTTTCATTTTCCTGTTCTTCTTCCATGCTTTTGCTTATTTTGTTTTCTAAGTCACTGATTGAATCCTCTGCTTCATCCAGCCTGCTTTTAATTCCTTCTAGTGTAGTCTTTATTTCTGATATTGTGTTTCTTATTTCTGTCTGGTTTTTTTATTTTTTTTTATTTTAATTTTTTTATAATTTCAGTGCCCTTTTAGATGCTTACAATTTTCTTATTTGGGTGCTCATTGAGTCCATCTATTGTAGCTTTGAGATTCTTAAGCATCCTAACAATCGTTATTTTAAACCCTGCATCCAGTAATTTGGTTACTTCCATTTCATCCAGATCTTTTTCTGAGGATTTTTCTTGTTGATTCATATGGCTTATGTTCCTCTGTCTTCCCATTGTTTCTGTTTGTGGTTTGCAGGCTTGTTCAAGTTGTGGTCTCCTTAACTAGTAGAGCCCCTTTTCCATTTTCTATATCTTAACTGGGTCAGGTATGAGGAGCCTTTCCTTAAGATGTCACTCTAGCAAGGGTTGTTAGGTCCTGAACTGATGCTCTCTGTATCTGGCCTCTGGATTTGCCTTCCCTGGACCTTCTTGGCCGGAGCCTAGCACCGACAAGTGGGATCACTGCTTATGACTGGCTCTTACCTACCTTTTTGGAGCAATAGGTGATCTACATCCTGTGGCTTCCTATGCTGAGCCCAGGCACCATTGTTAATATCAACTTAGGCTGAAAGATGTTCAATTAAATGTTCAGGTTCCCATGAGATCCACTTTCTGCCACCTCTTATTGGTGGCTACTCTTATTGTTGGGTTCAGTACTATAAATCAGGGGTTAGGTAAGGTATTGGATGTGGCTTGCCCCTTAGCCTCAGGTGTCATTCTGTTCAACCTTCCTTTTAATTTAATTAATTAATTTTTTTCTTTTCAACCCTCAGAAGTGTGTGGCCACAGAAGTCTAGTGGGTGTGGCTTTTGTGTTCCTGAGGTGTGGTCTATCTGCAGGCCCACCCCCACCACTGCTGCCACCAGGGGTTTTCAGGCACTGGCGTTGCAGGTGCTGGCTGCTGCTGTGGTTGCTGCAGCTTCTGCCTTGCCTCCGTAGGTGAAACTAAATGCATGTGCCCGGTCTGCAAGCCTTGGGCTGCTTTGGTGCACCTGGGCTGCAAACCAGGGCAGATTCCCCGGCTTCCACCCCACCCCTGTGGGCAGGATTGCATTCACATGCTTGGGCTGCAGCTATGGCTGGCTCCAGGCTTTCACCCCTACAGATGGGACCGCTCCCATGTCCTGCCACCGCCCACCCTCCGGCAAGCACTCAGCATTGTGGGGTTGGTTTTGTAGCTCAGACCTCAGCACTCACCGCTGTATCCTTGATAGGCTTTCTGCTTCTTAGCTACTCTGCTCTGAGTGTAGCAGGAGAGCTTCCATTTGACTGGTAACCTATTTCTGTTTGCTGATATTGTAGGTTTCAGAAAAAATACTCACTTTAGATTTTGGTAGTGACTCAGTCCAGGGGTTAGGGTGGCTATTCCTCAAAGTGTTTCTCCCTGTGCCTCCTAGATTACACTCTCTTTCTGCTAATATGGTCCTCTCATCTTTCTCCATGTCCCGTTGCCCCAGGTGAGTGGTTGTGAAAGAGGTTTTCTGTGCAGTCCCTTTAAGACAAATTCTGGGTCTGAGAAATTTGTCTCTTTCTTGCAAGCAGTATCCTGACTTGTTTCATGGCTAAATAGTGTCCATACGCCTCTTCTAGGTCCTGGGGCTGCAGGCCAGGGCCCATGACCCTCCCCCCTTCAGTAAAACCCCACCACTACGCAAGTCCCTCTCAGCTGCTGCTCACTCCCAGGAGCTGGGCAACCCTCTCCACATTTTCGCTTTTCTTACCAGTCTCAGTGTGGCTTCTTCGGTGTTCCTTGGTTATAGATTCCTGTTGGCTTAGCCCAAAGTTAGTTTTCCAGATGGCTATTCTTAAAATTAAGTTGTAATCCACTTTGGTTCTGGGAGGTAGAAGTTGGAACATCTGCCTACTCCATCACCATCTCTTTTTTTAACATATCTTTTTTTAAATTTCTTTATATTTATTCATTTTAGAGAGGAGACAGAGTGAGAGAGAGAGAGAAAGAGAGAAATGGGGGAGGAGCTGGAAGCATCAACTCCCATATGTGCCTTGACCAGACCAGTGCAGGGTTTTGAACTGGCAACCTCAGTGTTCCCAGGTCGATGCTTTATCCACTGCGCCACCACAGGTCAGGCTCCATCGCCATTTTGCCACCTCATGTTCTTTCTATCTTGACGAAAAATTTCTCAAGACAAAGTAACCCAACTGCTCAAATAAGCAACCTCAAGTCAGAATACTTTTAAATTACTCATGATTTATTAATTTTCTTTCTGATGGAATGTCTTCTCCCAAGTTTCTCCTCTCTTTGAATTTGCACTTACATTAGCTTCAGCAACATATACTTTATTCTTATGCCCATTTTACAGATGAGGAAAGTGGTATTCAGAGAGTTGCACCTTCTTTTCAGAATAGCCTAGATAGTAAGTAGTAGTACTGAGTTTCCAGCAAGTTTCTCTGATTTCCAGTTCCAAATTCTCTCCTCTTATCCGTGTCTATACTGGGATCATGTCATTTACAAGCTTCATTTAAAAGTCTTGATTTTTCTAAATATTTATATTTCTATAAGCTACAAATAATACTGAAGAGATCATAACTGGTATTGTGATATCCCTGCTGCTCCACCTAAGGACCTTAGACTGTTCCTCAACCTGACATAAGGATTGTTGATAACAAAAATTTAATGACCTCCTGCCAAAAATACTCTGATGAGGGTATTTTATTTTTGTAAGTGGGAAACTGGAAGAAGAGTTTATGATTTCCTGGGCCAAATTGGTTATTGAAAAAATATTTATATTAGTTATTTGCACTAGATTAAAAATTCAAGCAAAATATATTTTTTTGCATTTTTATAGAGATTTTATTTAAGAAATAACTCATTTTATTAGCACAACTATCCTGTGAAATAGACAAAATTGAGTACAATAGTTAAATAATCAGATTGTTTCCTTTTGCAGTAATATTTTCATTTGAAATTAAGTTTCTAATATTGAAATAAAAGGTCTCTGTGTTCTGCTATGTAAAGTTTATTCATTAGTGCCCAGTGTAGGAAAGATTTTGTTTAGTGTAGCAGTCCATAAAATGTAAGAAGATGTGGATGCTTACATCACCTGTCTGTCATTTTGGCTTCTGATTATACTGGTAGTAGAATTTAAAAAAAATAAAAGAAGAAGAAAGGAATAATAATGAAAGGGAAGGGAAGGTAATAAAAGTGGAAGAGAGGGGAAGCAAATGATGAACCAACATATTTTAGAACAAAGATCCACCAAGTAAGTCATTCACTTGACAAATGTTTATCAGTATATATGTCAGATAAACTTTTCTTTTTATGTACCAGGTATTGTATTAGCACCTTAAGATGCAATAATTAACACAAAAATTTCTTTTCTTATGGGTTAAAGGAAAGTACAAACAAATATATGATTAATTATAATATTTCATGTTAAAGGATGACAAAGAAGGTTAATACATATATGGGCTAGTGGAAATTTCTTTTTCTTTTTTAAGTGAGAGGAGGGAAGATAGAGAGACAGACTCCCCAAAGTGCCTTGACTGGGATCTACCTGGCAACCAACCCTCTTCTGGGGCCCATGCCAATAAACCGAGCTATACTCAATGCTTGAGGTCAATGCTCAGACCAACCTAGCCATCCTCAGCACCCAGGGCTGATGTTCAAATCAGTCAAGCCACTGGCTATGGGAGGGGAACAGAGAGAGAGAAAGAGGGATAAATAAACAGATAGTTGCTTCTTATGTGTGCCCTGACTAGAAAACAAATCTGGAACGTCTTCATGCCTGGCCGACACTCTATCCACTGAGTCAACCAGCCACAACCAGATATTCTTAGCTGGGTAGTAAACCAAAACTTGCAAAGTGAGGAATCACCCCTCTTTTAGAAATAAGGAAACTGAGCTTTAAATAAGGACGCAGAGAATTAGGGAACTTGCCGACAGCACAAGATGTCTACTACTTATGATACTTATTTTACTTAGCTATGAACTATATATCAATTAATGCTGGGAACTGAGATCTTCACTTATTCTACTTTACTTTTACACTGGTGCTTGAAACCCAGTTCTTTGTTCATGACATATGGAACATCTACAATTCTGAGAAATCCCATTAGAATGGCTCCAGTACTACATGCTTTGTTCTCTAAACTCTGCCAATGGTTACAAAACACAGAAATAGTAAACATAGCTAGGTTTCAATCCAAGGGTCTTTTACTCCCTTCTCCTCATCTACAGCTCTTTAAACTCTACTATTTCTTCTAACACAGTGATCCTTAAATGGGGTGATTTTGCCTCTCAAGGAAATTAGCAATGTCTGGTGACATATTTTGGTTGTCACAAGGGCCAATGGCAGGGGAGTAATGGTATGGTATATAGTGACAGGGATGCCACTAAACATTCTGCAATGCACAAGACAACCCCTGCAACAAAGGTTTTCCAGCCCCTAATATATAGTCAGTAAAAATAAATTAAAAAGAAAGTTCTATTTTTTAATATGTTTTATGATAATAACAGCATTACACTGATATTCAAATCAGCATATCTGTTAGATTTAAGAGAAAGCTAATATTATATAACAGTACTATATGTGACTTCTATTTTAGTTTGTTTTATTTTTCCTCTTACAGTTCACATATTCCAGTGAGTAGCACAATGTCTCCACATATCAGTTCTTTAATAAATATTTTCTGAATTCAAAAAAATATTGTGGAATAAATTATTACTAATCATTATTGAGAGTCTACTATCCTTCATTCAATTTGATGGATATGTTCTAATCTTAGAAATAATCCTCAAAGGAGGTGTTATCATCTTCACTTTTAAAATTTGGTTTCATATTTTTTTTAAAAATGGCTTAGTTTCACTTGGAGTCCTTCCAGAACTGTGGCAACTGATAAAAGAGTCCCTGCTGACTTCCTGAAAGCTTATTTTGTATCTCTCAGCCATTATAAAAGGAAATTGCTCTACCCACAAAATATAGAAAATTGTACAACATTGCCAATTGATTTTTACTAAAAAAATGAGTTTACTACCATATATATATTTGTAACTTTTGTAATTTACATGACATTAAACTTGTATCACACTTACTTCTTTTAGAGTACATCCCTATTGTGACCTGGGTTCAGACCCATCCTTCAAGAGGATTGCTGAAAAAACAGACACAAACAAAATGGCCACAACTTTTGACACACTTCTTTTTGGAATAATTTCTTCATTTTCTAAGTTTCTATTGATTTGATATTAAGCTTTTTCTCTTTGTTAAGACAATGTAACTTCAGCTTCTCACAGAAATGCCTGCAATAAATTAGGTCAATGTGTGTGCGTTTGGGTGTATGTCCACTTATGATAAAGAAGCATTTACTTAAATAATATTTTAGTACATTTTAAAAACCTTAAAGGAAGATGTTATTCCTCATTTTATCAAGTACTTAATTCTGTGAAGGGTAGGAGGTAAAAGGTAGTTATTGACATGTTAACTACCAACTCTTTACCAGAATTTTTGCGGGGTAATATGCTATATATTTATTTTCTTCATTTTAACATGTATGAAATATTTCACTGAGATTTAAAGATAAAGTTAAGAAATCTTACTAGGGCCCTGGCTAAATACTTGGCTTGTTAGAGCATTGTCCAGATGTGCAGAAGTTTCTGGTTCCATCCTCAGTCAGTACCCATACAGGAAGAGATTGATGTTCATGTCTCTTTCTCTCTTCCTTCCTCTCTCTCTCTCTAAAATCAATAAATAAAACTAAAAAAGAGAAATCTTGCTCTGTTTAAAGAGAAAAAAAAAAGAAAGAAATCTGACTAGGAAATAAGCAAATAAAAATAAGCTCCCCTTCAATAAAGGTAAGGTGAATTTACATTACCATGATAATAACATACATATCTTACCCACCAGCTTTAAAAAAATTAGAATATCTAACTTGGCTGAAATGTGGAACAATGGATCTGCTGGTTAAAATATAAATTAGAATTGCCATTTTGGGAAGTAATTTGATATTAACTAGGAAATTAAAAAATGTGCATGCTTGCAGGAACCTGTTTTATGAGTGCTTCATTAATTAAGAATTTTGGTTAACTTAATATGAGCTCCTAATGTTCCTTAGGCTAGGTTAGGGTGATAGGTTCTGTATACTTCGGACCCAGTAATAGCCTTCCTAAGAATTTACCCCCGAGTCCCGCTCACACATTTAAGAGTCAGAGGTAAAAATGTTCATGATTTTTTTTTTTTTGTAATAGCAAAACAAAATAAAACTGGGGAAAAACTCAAATAGTTATTGCAGTAAAGTGGTGAAATAAATTTTCTTATTATAGTTATGCAACAGAATATTATACAGTAATGGAAATTACTGAATTATAGCTTAATGTATTTAGTGACATGAATCTCAAACATAAAGTTGAGCAAAAGCAGCAATTAGCAGAAAAATGCATTCAGTATAATTACACATATATGAATTTTAAAAATATGAACAATTAATATTTTGTTAGAAAAAAGAGAAATAAGTGAAAACTTCAAACATAAAAAAGCTACTCTAAAAATGCAAGAGCTTGATTATTCCTGAGAGTAGGTGTAGAGAGCAAGGAATGGGTATTAGGAGAGTGAGACATCCAGTGCTTTCTACAGTAATGGTCATATTTTGTTTCTAAATGTGGGCTTTTGTGGATTTATTTCTTGTTCTTTTCTCCTTTCAAATACATTACATATATCCTTTAAAAGTAATTAAATGTTAGACATGTAGTTTAATTTTATTGAGATGAATCATGAAAAGGTTACGTAACCTATACAAGGTTGTGCTTAAAGAAGGCAGATTTCATTTGGTTCTTTCTTTCTTTCTCTCTTTCTTTCTTTCTCTTTCTCTTTTTCATTCCTTTTTTACTTTCTTTCTTTTTTTCTCTCTTTCTTTTTATTTTTTTTATCTCCCCAACCCTTTAAGTTTAGCATTTTTATAAAATCATTGAATTTTCACAGCAAAAGAAACAACCAACAAATGAAAGAAACAACTTATAGAATGGGAGAAAATATTTACAAACCACACATCTGATAAGGTGTTCAATACCACTAATTATTAGAGAAATGTGAATTGAAACTCCATTGAGAGATCAACTAATTACCAAACTTGCAGGCACATTCAAGCCATTTTCAGTGCCTGTTCTATACAAACAGCTTGTCTTGGTTCATGGTATAGACTTTCTCAACATCTCTCAAAAGTTCACAAACTGCAAACAGGCAGCATCTGGCCTTCACATGCCCCATATCTTATTTTTTTAAGTGGCCCTAGGGCTGGCGCTAGCAATAGCCAGCCTTGATTCATAGATTGGCATCTCTGAGGTACCTCAAAATCCAGCAGAAGTAGCAGCCATCTGTATATTGCTTTGTAGCCCATGCCACATGGCCCTGGGCAAGGCACTGGTGGCAGCTGACCTTGTCCAATACCTCCCAGGAAGCCCCACAGCCAATGCACCTGGTGGACAGCTTCAGACTCTGCCAGCACTCACCAACCCCTTCCATGACAGTTAACACTCAAGGAAAAGACTTAGCAAGGACCAGAGATCCACTGAAGTAAGTCTTGTCCTGTAGGGTCAGTCCCTGCACAGCAGACCATCTGCTGTAGCCACTGCCATCTTTATAGCCAATTAATTAGGCTAGGGTAAATACTCCCATTGACTGACATAAAGATTCAACTAAAATAGGAAGGTGTACACAGTCCACCTGGAGGGGATCACCAGGAGCAGCCAGTTTGGGTGACTACCATTCTACCAAGACCAAGAAACATAGCAGCTCTACCTAATACATAGAAACAAACAACAGGGAGGCAGCCAAAATAACATGTCCCAAATGAAAGAACAGAACAAATCCTCAGGGGGGAAAAAACTAAATAAAATGGAGACAAGCAATTTATCATAGGTAGAGTTCAAACATTGGTTATAAGGATGCTAAATGATCTCAGAGAGAACTTCAACAAAAAGATAGGAAACATAAAAATGGAGATAGAGAACATAAAATACAATCAATATAAATAAAGAATATATTAACTGAAATTAATAATATATTACAGGGAATCTATAGTAGAGTATATGAAGCAGAGGATCAAACCAGCAATTTAGAAATAAGAAAGCAGAAAACAATTGACCAGAATGCAAAAAGAAAAAAAAAATTGCCAAAAATATAAGGGTATTTTAAGGAACCTCTGGGACAACTCCAATAGTACCAACATTTGCATCATTAAGATGCCAGAAGTGGAAGGGAGAGAGCAAGGAAGTGAAAATTGATATGAATAAATAGTGACTTAAACTGGTGAAAGAAATATTCATACAAGTCCAGGAAGTGCAGAGTCCCAAACAAGATGAATCCAAAGATGCCCACAAAAAGCTACATCATGATTAAAATACCAAAAGTTAAAGACATAGAGAGTATCTTTTTTTCCCATTTTTAAAAATTAAGTAAAAGATAAGGAGGCAGACAGACGGACTCCTGCATGGGCCCCAAATGGTATCCACCTGGCAAGCCCCCTAGCAGGCAATGTTCTGCCCCTCTAGGGCCTCTGCTCCCTTGGTTGTCAACTAGGCAATTTTTGTGCTTGAAGTGAGGCCATGGACCTTCCTCAGTGTCTGAGGCCAACTTGCTTGAACCAATTGAGCCATGGCTACAGAAAGGGAAGAGATAGATAGGTAGCTGATAGATAGATAGATAGATAGATAGATAGATAGATAGATAGATAGATGATAGATAGATAAATAGATAGATAGATAGATAGATAGATGATAGATAGATAAATGATAGATGATAGATGATAGATAGATGATAGATAGATGATAGATGATAGATAGATAGATAATAGATAGATAGACAGACAAGGAAGAGAGGTAGGGGTGGAGAAGCAGATGGTTGCTTCTCCTGTGTGCCCTGACTGGGAATCAAACCCGGGACATCCACACACCAGGCTAATGCTGTACCACTGAGCCTACTGGCAAAGACCTTTAAAGAGAATCTTAAAAGCAGCACAAGGAGAGCAGTTAGGAACCTACAAGGGAGCTCTCATAAGACTGGCAGCTGATTTCTCAACAGAACCTTGTGGTCTAAAGGGATTGGCACAAAATATCCAAAGAGATGAGAAATAAATAACTACACTAAGATGACTATACTCAGTAAGGCTATCATTCAGAATTAAAGGACAGATAAAGGGTTTCACAGAAAAGGGAAAGGAAATAAAAGTTTAAGGAGCTTGTTACCCCAAACCATATTACAAGAAATGTTAAAGGTTATTCTTAAAGAAGAAGGAAAAATATAAACAATAAAATGTTACAGATGTCTGCGACGAGAATAAAAATAGAAAGACAAATGCTAAATGATTTTACTTATATGTGAAATCTATAAAACATAATAAGTAAATAAATAAATAAGCAGAACAAAAACACACCAATTGATACAGAGAAAGTTTATATGGTTGCCAGATTGGAGAGAAGCTGGGGGATGGATAAAAAGGTGAAGGCATTAAAAAGTACAAACTAGTTGTTACAGAATAGTGACAGGGATATAAAATACAGTAAAGGGAATATAGTCAATAATATTGTAATAACTATGTATGATGTTAGGTGGGTACTAGATTTATCAGGGTGATCACTTAATAAGTATATAAATGTCTAATCATAGGATTATACACATGACACTAATATAACATTGTGCATCAACGGTCTTTAAAATTTTTTAAATTATTAAAAATAAGAGAGCCCTCATACACTGTGGTTATAGTGTAAATTGATAGAGCATTATGGAAAACAGTATGGAGTGTTCTCAAAAAAATTAAAAATAGGGCTACCATATAATTCATCAATCCTACTTTTGGATATCTGTTCTAAGGAAAGAAAATCAATATCTCAAAAAATATATCTGCACTTCCATGTTCACTGTAGCATTATTCAAAATAATTAAGATATGGAAACAACCTTAGTGGCTATTGATAGATAAATAAATCCAAAAATGTATTGTATATATACAATGAAATATTATTTGGCTTTGAAACAGAAGAAAATCTTGATATTCATGACCATATGGATGAAACTAAAAAAACATGCTAAGTAAAATAAGCCAGACACAGAGGCAAATAATACATGAATTAAAAAAAAAATCTAACTCATAAAAGCAGAGACTACAATGGTGGATTCCAAGGTCTAGAGATTGGAGGAAATGAGGGATGTTGGCCAAATAATACAAAGTTTCAGTTACTCAGGCTAAGTTCTGGAGATCTGGTTGACAGCATGGTGACTATAGTGAAAATTTATATTTGAAATATGTAAAACGGTTGCTCTTTTCACCTCCCTTCCTAAAAAAGGCAATTATATGAGGTGATGAATATGTTAATTTTTTTCATTGTGATAATTATTTCACAATGTATATATACATCAAAATATCACATAACATTAAATATGTACAATTTTGATTTGTCAATTACATTTCAGTAAAGCTGCAAAGATTTAGCTCCTAAAGAATAAAACAAAGTAATGAATTCTAACTTTAGCATACAGCCGTGGTAGAGCATTATCCTGGGGAAATATTCATACTCCAGGTACAGTTTTCCCTTTGGAGAACGTGCCAAGTCAGTAATCACAAGAAAGCTTCTCCAGAATGAATCATTTCTTGAAAAATATGTTGAGCTATAAAAAGCCCTACATAAATACATGCCTATCTTTCTGTGTGTATGGAGAAGGTGGTAGGAGATCAGGAGCGGATGACAGATTGCACTGAGTTATTTGGGGAAAGCACTTTATTCATTTACTACAGCTCCTCAGAAGGCAACTAAGGCTTAGTTGATGAAGCATATTATTAGTCATCCTTTCCCATAGTTTTAATTTTATTTTTCAGGTTGAGGGTTAGGAACTCCAGTAATATATGTGACCAATAAACCCCAGTGCCAGGAAAGTGGGCACTATTGACTTAAACTTTGTAAACTAAAATTCTACAACTTTCAGAGGCATTCTACAATTCACATACAAAGATAAGAGCAGAGAATAAAGCGTCAGAATGGTATGTTTTGAATGTTAGCTCTGCCACTTTTTCGTTGCTTCGCCTCTTATCAAATTTAGCCTCTCTGATTATGAATGTTTCAGATGGGAGTAAAATCACTTATCTTGCATGGCTATTATTAGGATTATATGAATAATTACAATGAGAGCCAACTATAATACCTGTCACAGAGTCATACTTGGGTAGTAAACATTATGTCCTTTAGCCACAGAATGAAAGGCATAAACTAATAGCTAAATCCACAGTTACTATTCTCAAGCATTGATTAGGTGATTGATTGGTTACTTGACTGATTCCTTTATGCATTCATTTTTAATCAATTCATTTATTCATACATTTTTTGATCACCTACTCTATGAGAAACAAAATTGTTATTTGAAAATACTACTTTACAAAATTTCATATGCATTTTCTGTAAGAATGCATGAGAAATTACAGCAGTACACACGTCAGCAATACTTTTACTAAGCAATCCCCAAAATGAAAGTAAGTATATATTAACAACAGTAAGTGTAGCCCTGGCTGGATGGCTCAGTGGTAGAGCACCGGCCTAGTATGTGAATGTCCCGGGTTCCATTCCCAGTCAGGGCACACAGTAAAAGCAGCCATGACCATCTGCTTCTTCACCCCTTCTCCCCTACCTTTTCTCTCTCTCTCTCTCTTTCTCTCTTCCCTCCAAAATCCAGAGCTTTATTGGTTCAAGCGCATTGGCCCAGGTGCTGAGGATCGCTCCATGGAGCTTCTGCCTCAGGCACTAAAAGTAGCTCAGTTGTGAGGATGGCCTCAGATGGGTAGAGCATCCGTTCTAGATGGCGGTTTCCAGGTGTATTCCAATTGGTGTGCATGCAGAAGTCTCTCTCTTTATCTTCCCTCCTCTCACTTGAAAAAGGAGAAAAAAAAAAGTGATAAATAGTTAGGATATATTAATATTCTTGAATGGTAGTACAGACAGAATAAATTGGGCAAAAGATGGAGAAGAAGACCCAAGAATTCAATCTAATTTTTATGTCTGATGACAAGCCAATCTCTAGGATTAGATCTTTTTATCTATGTTGGTCATTCATTCATTCAGTCATCTGTCCATCCTTTAATCTGTCTATTCTTTCTTTTATTCATCCCTCTTTGTTCACCAATTTATCAATTCATGCATCAAACACATATTAAAACCTTATTAGATTCTAGGCAATGAGACTATAATAATAGGTTTATTTCCTCAAGGACCCCAGTGCCTACTTACAGAATGAGTATGAGATAATTAATGGAACATTGGTTAGTTTTTTCAAATAACATTTTATAGAGATTGGTGACTATGAACTCAGAATTTAGAGTCATGAAGACCTAGATTGGAATTCTAGTTCCTTAAAATTAAGCAAATTAACTATCTTTCTTTAGCAACCCTTTACTTAGCCATAAACTTATGGTTGTAATAATGCATATTTCATAGGACAACTCTACAGATGAAATTATTATAGATTATATGGATGAGAAACTTGACTCAATATTTGAATGTCATCATGACGTTGAGTGGTGTAGAGTAACTAACTTGATCTTGGAGTGAAGATGCTAGAGCTATTCCCCAGAGTAGACCTTCAGAACTGTGTCTCAGAAGGGAATCAAATTTTTCAGGAAGCATATCAAGGGTATAAGAAGAGAAATTTGAGGGCAGATGGAGTTGCATTTGCAAAAGCATTGTGAAGAGTGAACTTGGAGGTTTAAAGTTCTATTGCCACTTTGGCCCTTTACATTTCAAAGTCATTTATGGAAGAGCAAGTGAGGAAAGCAAGAATCTAAAATAAACAAAGTACAGTCAAAAGACAGAGAGAGGGAGCTTAAAAGATATGAACTAAGAGGGTTTTTTTTGGCTGAGTCCTGGTGGCCTCTAAAAGCTTCACATGTTTAAAAGCTAACTTACTTAAATAAATGACAATTATTATTAAAAGGAGAATAAACTTTTTTTTTTTAATTTTTATTTTATTCATTTTAGAGAGGAGACACAGAGTGAGAGAGAGAGAGAGAGAGAAAGAGAGAGAAAGGGGGGAGGAGCTGGAAGCTCAACTCCCATATGTGCCTTGACCAGACCAGTGCAGGGTTTTGAACTGGCGACCTCAGTATTCCCAGGTCGACGCTTTATCTACTGCGCCACCACAGGTCAGGCGAAAGGAGAATAAACTTTTATTTTAACCAGTAAGTTCTCTGGATTGCTAAATTGAGTAAAACAATATTCGATCTCATTATAATTTTCAGTGGTTTTAACTTTTTATGCCCAACCATGTGAGTACGTTTTTTTTTTCCAACATACCTGATTAAATACAAGATTTCTGATATTTAATGAATTGTTGAAAAAAAAAGTAATCTCTTCTCTTTGGGCTTTATTGCATAGAATGTACTGTACACAGGCAAGCAGAATATATCATTTGCTATCATAATAAGGTTCTTTTGATGGTTTTTAAAACTATATTTAGACCCTGGATTGTTGGCTTAGTGGTGGAGCATTGACCCTGCATGTGGAAGTCCCGGGTTTGATTCCTGGTCAGGGTACACAGGAAAAGCCACCATTTGCTACTCCACCTCTGTCCTTTTCTCTCCCTTTCACCCTCTCCCTCCCTCTTTTCTCCTCTTTTCTCCTGAAGCAATAGGCTTGAATAGCCCCAGACGCTAATGATGGCTCCATGGCCTTTCCTCAGATGCTAAAATAGCTCAGTGCCAAGCAATGAAGTAACACCCCAAGATGAGCAGAGCATTGCCCCATAGAGGGCTTGCTGGGTGGATCCCAACTGGGGCATATGCAGGAGTCTGCCTCTCTGCCTCCCTGCATTCCACTTAAAAAACAAAGCTATATTTAAAATTTATTTAAAGAGGAAGAATGACATCAAACACTTCTAAGTTTATTGAGAACAAATGTGTAATCCTGACTATTTATTACCAAATCTTTACCATAAGGCAATGAAGTCTATAAATACTCACTGAGTGCTTAACTGTTCTGTTAAATTAAGATTTTAAAGGGTGGGATATATTTTGATTTTAATAGTGTCTGGAATTCTAACAGAAATTTATGAAGTTATATTTTATGATTATTAGGTTTCTTTTGAGGATATTAACAGTGATTCACGGTCACATCATCCAATTTGAAGAAAAGCAGTTGCAATAGGTATCAGACTTACTGGGTCTTTTAATTCCTTGCAGATTTATATATGTGTGTGTGTGTGTGTGTGTGTATATATATATATATATATAGTAAATATTTGTTGTCTTATAGCATCAAGCAACATATTAGGCACTAATAAAAGTGAGATACAAATAATAATAGGCGTCAAGCTTGCTCAAGAAATATGTGAGCCTGACCAGGCAGTGGCGCAGCGGATAGAATGTTGGACTGGAACACAGAGGACCCACATTCGAAACCCTGAGGTCGATGGCTTGAGTGCGGGCTCATCTGGTTTCAGCAAGGCTCACCAGCTTGAGCCCAAGGTCACTGGCTTGACAAGGATCACTTGGTCTGCTGTAAACCATCCCCCATCCCCCCTCCCCCTGGCAAGGCACATATGAGAAAGCAATCAATGAACAACTAAGGTGCTGCAAGGAAGAATTGATGCTTCTCTCGCCTGACCAGGTAGTGGCCCAGTGGATAGAGCATGGGACTGGGATGCGTAGGATCCAGGTTCGAGACCCTGAGGTCACAAGCTTGAGCGCAGGCTCATCTGGCTTAACCAAAAAGGTCACCAGCTTGGCCCCAAGGTCACTGGCTCGAGCAAGGGGTTACTTATTCTGCTGAATGCTCGCGGTCAAGGCACATATGAGAAAGCAATCAATGAACAACTAAGGTGTCTCAATGAAAAACTGATGATTGATGCTTCTCATCTCTCTCCATTCCTGTCTGTCTGTCCCTATCTATCCCTCTCTCTGACTCTCTCTCTGTCCCTGTAAAATAAAAAAGAATTGATGCTTCTCATCTCTCTCCCTTCCTGTTTGTCTGTCCCTAACTGTCCCTCTCTGTCTCTGTCACACACACACACAAAAGTAAGGTATAAATGATAATAGGGGTCAAGCTTGCTCAAGAAATGTATGAAACATGCACATCAGAAAGCCCTATTACAAAGTAGACAGTGATAACAGCTGTAAGAGGTCTAGATAAAATACTGTACAGTTTATTTATTTCTTGAACAGAAGTATTCTCCACTCTTTTAGAACTCATAGACCCTTAGTTATTTTTAATCATTGGAGAAAATAAGATCTAAAACCATGCTGGCTAATCAGTCTTCTGTCAATAGATGGTTAAATAAGTTAATTCAGTTAATTAACACTGAATACCTTCTATGTGTTGGTTATCTTTCTAATCACTTAACCAATCCATGAAGTAAATAATTTGATTATTCCCATTTATAGTAAGGACACTGGGGCATATTGTTTTTCACATAGTCAAAGGTAGAGCAAGGATTTGGACCTAGCTGGAATGGTTCCAGAGTCAGCATCCTTACTGCATATATCACACTGACTACCACTGAGAAATATATGTTTCCCACACTGGAAGACAGACAATTTCTATCCAATGTGGAAATGTCATCATAGATGCAAGTACAAGGTGCCTTAGGGACTTTGAGAAGAAAATCCTGACCTGGAATGTGTGGGGTCATGAAAGAGAAGGTAAGATCATACCTAGGTTAACCTCCCAGGACTAGTAAGCGTTAGATAAGAGAACAAAAAGAAGTATAAAGCCAAGGTGAGGCGCCAGCATAGACAAATAAACAACAGTCATGTCTTTAGAAAACAACAAATATGACAAATTGCCCTCCCCCAACTCAAATCTTAAAAGTTACATTCCTCAAAACTTCCAGAGTTGGAAGATTTGCAGGTAGGCAAAACTATAATGAAGAAAAACCACTGTAAAATGTGGCTATGCAGAGGTGCTTACGAATAACTTTTCTGTTTGCTATAAAGTAAATGAATTGCAACAGCACACCAAATAAAAAGCATACTAATAATAGTTTAAGTCCCTGGGTAATAATAATAAATGAATAATTGATACTCATTTAACATCCCTTATGTGTCATCTGCCAGAAGAATGTCAGCATCTTCCTCCTTTTTCTCTCACCTCAGTTCTCTCCAACCTAGTGTTGTTCAAAACTCCAGATTAATTTTCCACTGCTTTCTTTATATTTCTAAAGACCACACTGAAAAACCCTACTCTGCTCTGTCTTAATATTTTCTTATATTTCTATATCACATTTTTTTCTTTTTTTAAAAGTATCCACAAAAATAGAAATGATTTAGTTGTTTTGTCCTGGAATAAACATACTCAGTTACTAAAGCTGTACTTAAGGACAATGCACGGTGTTCCCAATACAAATGAGGAAACTCATAAATGGAGAGAAAATAATACTACAGGTTGGAGTTGCAAAACCATGCTGAGTGAAACAGGGGTGGTCCCAGAAAAGATACGGGCAGTGAGCACCTAGGTTCATCACTTATTAGCAATGTAATTTTGGTAAAACTATGCTCCCTGAACCTCTGTTTCCTCCGCTATAAATGTGGATAGTAGTACTAGTCCTCATACAAGATTACAGGTTTTCTATTCAAATATATTTTATATAGAACATTATATTAGTTTCAGGTATACAACAGTCATTGAACATTTATATACCTAATGAAGTGGTCACCATACAAAGTTAATACAATACTATTGACTGAATTTCCTACACTGTTATGTCCCTGTGACATATATTTTGCAGCTGAAAATTGTATCTTCATTCTCCGTCATCTTTTCCTGCCCCTCCCTTACCACTTTCTCTTCTGGCAACCATCAGTTTTGTTCTCTATGAGCCTGTTTCAGTTCTGTTTGTTTCATTTGTTTTGGTTTTTATATCCCACAGATAAGTGAAATCATAAGGTATTTGTCCTCTTTTGTCAAACTTATTTCACTTATATCATAATATCCTCTTTGTTATGCTAAGCTCATGTTAAGTTTAATAGGAATACTGCACATAATGGGCTTAGCATGGTTCCTGGCACATTTAAAGTGGTTACTATATGTTAGCCTGGACATTTGGGAAGAGACAGGTCATAGCAGATCTTACATGTAACTTGCTAAGGATTTTAAATTTATCCTGTGAGCTACATGACACTAGTGAAAGGATTAAAGCAGTTAAGAGGCAGGGAAGGAAATTTATTTAAGATGGAGGACCCTGCCAATTAAGTCAAATATGGATTGGCAGTGTGCAAACCAGAAGCAGAAATGGAGAGAAAAACATGGGCCCAGTAGTCCTTTAGTTCATTGTTGAGATTACTTACATTCTAATTAGAGATCAAATGATGGATGTCAGGTTATGGCAAAGACAATGTTGGAAAATTTTAAAAATCAGGCCTTATCTTTATAAAAGTTGTCCCTTAGTACCATTAGTATGATGAAGTCTTTTATCTACAATGTGCAAGTTGTCAGTTTTTGACTGAAGTGAATATAAAACTGTATGTCACTGAAAGTCAAGATACTATCCTCTGAGGCCACAGAGAGATTCTGCCAGGATTGAAAATGTTTTGCCATCAAGCCTTCAACACAGGGTCGCACCATCAAAATTTTAATCTTGTGATATGAATCCAGAAGTTATATATTGATGCCATTTTCTTCACATTAACCCATATGCTTAGGGCAAAGCCTTCACCACAAGTCCTCATGGTAAAAATGGAATAAACTGTATCTATTGCTCTTTAGAGCAGTTAGAATTACTATAGGTCACAAACACCATGGGTAGCTGAGACACAGATTCATGTGATACAACTCATCTTTCCATTCTAGTGCATTTTGAAATCAATAGGTAGGATACCTTTTAATTCTGTTTTTTACAATAGATGTGCTCATTATCTTGATTATTAAGTACTTTTCATTTTATACCACATGATTTAATAAGCACAGCTATATATATTAATAAAGCTACGAGTATATCTCAAGTGCCTTATAATGCCAAAAGAAGTTATGTCCTATGTATACTTTCTTTTGGTAACTCTACCCAATTTGATAGAAAGTATTATACACACACACACACACACACACACACACACACACAAACACACACACACACAATATTCAATCTGTTTATACAGGTATTTTTTAATGGCAGTTTTGGAAAGCTTAAGCAATGTTTCTAAGTCATCCTGAAAAGTGTGGGAGTTAGTAAAGGACTTATGTCCAGGGCTCTTTCTAATGCATTCTGATTTAATTTTTACTTATTTTAGTATTTATTAAATGGTACTTACTATCTCAGCATTTTAAGGTATTTGGAAAAATAATAATTTCAGGAACAATGGAATCAGATCCAGGTATGTTGTTTTAAATGTAGTTGATATTTTGCTCTCTTTTCCAATTATTTGCTATTAGTATATAAAATATTAAATTTTATTTTTGTTTTATAGAAATCATATCATATGAAATTGCTGAATTCACTGGTTATTTCTAAAAGTTGTTTTGTAGAGGCCACAAAGTTTCTATAAACAGTATCTCATGTTCAAATAGAAATAGTTTAAAGTTTTTATTTTTCATCTTTATACATTTTCTTTTTCTTGCCTTTTATAATTGTGGTGTTAACCAAAGGACAAGGGGGTACGGGATAGGTGGAGGCAGGCAAAGGGGGAAGAAAAGGGAATGGAAAAACACTTTGTTGGGGCAGATAATGTTTTATTGAGTTGTATACTTTAAACCTGCATGGTTTTGTGAAGCAGTATCATCCCAATAAATTCAGTTCATAAAAAATTAAAATAAATAAATAAAAATCGCTAGAACTCTTAGTATGATGTTGAATTGAGTGGTAAGAGTAGGCATCTTGCTTATTCCCAATCTTAGGAAAAAAGCATTTGATATTTTGCTCTTAAGTAGATTTTTTTTTTATAGTGGTTCTTTATTGGATGGTGGGCATTCCCTTCTAGATCTAGATCATTAAGAGCTTATATCATAAATAAGTTGTTGAATTGTGTTAATTGTTATTTAGACATCAGGTTAAATAATCATATTTTTCTCCTTCATTCTGTTATGATTGTAAACTGTATCAATTGACTTTAACCTTTGATCCTGTACATTCATTTCTCATTTCCCCCACCTTATATCAACTGCCGTTCTGTTATTTCTATCTATGAGCATGTTTTGGTTTGTTTATTTTATATTTCACATGTAAATGATATAATACAGTATTTTTTCATCATTGTTTGACTTATTTTACTTGACATAATGTTCTATAGGTCCATCCATGTTGTTGCAAAAAGGGTTAGGGAAGGGACCTTTTTATTTATTTTCTTTTCCAAATGACTTACTTAATTATCCTCTATAGAAATTTCTAATACAACACATATTGAAAAAATATATTTATTCAATAATTAGAAATGTAAAGAAGCATAAGTACAAGCATGCATTATTATTTTGTTAGACTGAACTAATAGTATTGCATAAAATAAAAGCCAAAGTCATGAATGAAAACAATTACATTAGAAAATTGTTATAATATAAGATATTTCTATAATGCCTTGGACAGTGTTTGGCATGTCTTTGATAAATCTAGAAGGGACCATTTTAACTCAATTTAATTTCTCTTACTTCTAATGGCCCTAAATCACACATCACCAAATTCAATAACTATACTGTTAAATGTTGGCATTATTTATTGACCTGTGCTACCGGAAATGAGAATTAATACACTTACACTACCCCCACCTCCCGAGATTAAAGAGGTTTCCTGGTGAAACAAAACGGTATAGCTTTCCTAATTGGCTCTCTTATCCCTACTTTGTCTCTTTTCCATTTTTTTTCTTTTTGGCAGAGACAGAGGATCAGAGAGAGAAACAGATAGGGACAGACAGGCAGGTAGGGAGAGAGATGAGAAGCATCAATTCTTTGTTGTGGCTCCTTTTAGATGTTCATTGATTGCTTTCTCACATGTGCCTTAACCAGGGGTGTTAGGCAAATGAGTTTGTAAAATTTATATTTTTTGAGTTTGCTCACTTTTATTGTTAATAAATGTCCCTGGACAGCCACGAGTGTGCTTGCCCTCAGAGCAGGGCAGTTGATTACAAATTATGGATTGCATTTCTGCTTGGGAGGGACCATTGATTGTTTTGCTAATGTTTGCTGGAGAAGGGGTCTTTGTGGGCCCAGGTAGTTTTGCAGAGAGAGCAGAGAGAATGCAGAGTGCTGAAGAAGAAGCAAGTTTTGCAGAGAGAGAAGATGTGCATATGGGGAACCAGAGCTAAGGGGCTTTGGGAGTCCTACTGTAGCTTGTGGAGTTCGTTGATTCTAGGTGAAACCAGAGAAGATTCTCCTGGTTGTGTAACCACAGAAAGCATCAGGACTTTGGGAGCCCTGAATGAAAGGACTGTGTTTTCCCTGTGTGTTTGCTTGTAGGCCAGTGCAGACTTTAATAAAGGAATAGCCCACCATTTTTTGGCTCCACTGTTTCTTTCCTTTTTTTTTTTTTTTTTTTTTTTTTTACAGCGACAGAGAGAGAGATTTAGAGAAAGGGACAGGTAGGGACAGACAGACAGAAACGGAGAGAGGTGAGAAGCATCAACCATCAGTTTTTCGTTGCCGTTGGGACACCATAGTTGTTCCTTGATTGCTCTCTCACGTGTGCCTTGACCGCGGGTCTTCAGCAGACTGAGCAACCCCTTACTGGAGCCAGTGACCTTGGGTCCAAGCTGGCGAGCTTTTGCTCAAGCCAGATAGGCCCGCGCTCAAGCTGGCGACCTCGGGTTCTTGAACCTGGGTATTCTGCATCCCAGTTCAATGTTCCATCCACTGCGCCACAGCCTGGTCAGGCTCCACTGTTTCTGTTCCATCTGCCCAAATCCAATGTGAACTTGCATGGCCATGATAGTGGCAGCTACTGGCCTTACTGGGATGCTACAGCAGAGAGATGACCCCTTACTCAAGCCATCAACCTTTGGGCTCAAGCCAGTGACCATGGTGTCATGTCTATGATCCCATGTTCAAGCCAGCAACCTCACACTCAAGCAGATGAGCCCATGCTCAAACCAGTGACCTAGGGGTTTCAAACCTGTGTGCTTGTGTTCCAGTTTGACGCTCCATCCATTGCACCACCATCTCAGGCTGTCTCTTTCCCTTGTTGAATTTTCAATCTAATCACTAATTTCTCTGATCTATACTATCCTTATCAATAAAATGAGGCTAATACTACACTGTGTTTCACTTCCTATTACTTTAATTCTCTGAAGCCACCGAATCACATATAATCTTACCAAATTGAATTTTTCTCACTTTTGTCCTGGTTCACCAGAAACTGAGGATTGAGAAGTACCTTTATCTACCTTTACTCTGGATTTCACTATCACAATACTTCACTCTCTTATGATGATGTCACCTATAGAGAGAAAACAAACTGGAGAGACTGTCTTTTCCACTACTCTCTCCCATTTCTTTAGACTCCTCACTCTCAGTTCTTTGATGGGCATGGCAGTGAGTCAGTAGAATTCTCCTGATTCATAGCAGTGTTTCTTTTGGGGGGGGGGGTTAAACTAATGTCAGTGAAAGTGCTTTTTAAATTGTGAAGTTTGCACCATAGAGAAGCAATGATGGAGCTATTGTTATTTTTACTATTATTGTTCAGCCTTGGATTTCCCTGGGTCTACCTTAAAATACAAGCTCATACTATACAGCACAGGAGTCAATCCTCACACTTTTATGATGACCAGGAGATGGACTCCATGGACTCTTTTCTTCTTCTTCTTCTTCTTCTTCTTCTTTCTCCTTCTTCTTCTTTTCTTCTTCTTTTTCTTTTAGAGGAGGGTAGATAGTGAGGCATACTACAGCATTCACCCTGGGGCTGATGCTTGGACCAACCAAGCTATCCTCAGCACCTGGGGCCAACACTCAAACCAATTGTGTCATTGGCTGTGAAGGAAGAAGAGGGAGAGAAGGAGAAAAGAGAGAGGGGGAGAAATAGATGGTTATTTCTGTGTGCCGTCACTGAGGATGGAACCCAGGACATCCATATGCTGGGTGGATGCTCTAGCCATTGAACAAACCAGCCAGGACCCAGGACATGGATTCTAATAGTATGTTAAAGCCAATTTTATGTCAACTCCAAATTTTCTACCCCAGTTTAAAATTATGTATTATATTTTTTTCTGCCTCCTTTGAAGACTTAGTAGCATAAGGTATTCCTGTCTTTTGAGATCACTATGAAGACAGACATAGGATTTAATAACTTCTTCAATAAGTTAGTTTTGGCTGGTGTGCATCATTTGACCATTCCTTATAAATGGGTAAAAATACAAGAGGATTTGCATGGTTTTCTTTAAAATGATTCAAAGGTTTATTCTAAATAGACCTCTCTAGCAAAAAATCCTGTGTGAAATCTTACCACCAATGAATGAATAGATTTACTGTTATTTTCCTGAAAAATATTTACTTATAAAAATAAATAAATAAATAAATAAATGCAATACCACAGAATTTTAAAGAATGACTGGGAATTTCTGTTGTTATTGCTCAGTTCTAATAATACTCAAATCTCTGGTTTTCTGTATGTAACCTGCTCTGTACAGGGTCAGTCACTGCTGTTTACAAATGGCCTATGCTCTGGGAAAAGCCCTGAGGTGACTGCATCACTTTTGAGCTACTGTCAAATTCATTCTATCAAGGCATATGCTGTCTAAGTCCCCACAAGCATTAGACCATGACCCAAATCTCTGAGGGATGGTTCAACTTTCTTCCCATGCAAGACTTTTATCAAAGCTAACTACCTTCTCAAGCGTTCCACCTAGGAAGACTGCCCTGCTTTCTTTCACAATTTCCATGGAGCATTGTTCACTGTTGCCCTGCAGTTATGACAAAATCTCTAACAATGCTATTTTTATGATTAGCATATTTGCCAGTCATTGTTATGTGATTATGTACCTTACTTCTAGTTCTCATAATAATTATTATCACAATCCACGGATGAAAAATTTACTCACAGAGGTAAAATAAGTTGCTCAAGGTCACAAAGGTAGTAAGAGGTAGAACCAATTCTCGAGAGTGGATATGTTCCTTATTATGAAACAAAAATACTGTAAGTTTTCTTTGTATTTCAGTTTGAAATAAAAGGAAACACCGCTATAGAACTGGGAACTTTTGGTGTCATTTGAGAATAAATTGTATTTTAATTTGGAAAAGACATCATTGCAATTATTCATGGTTTTTCAGTACATCGTAGGTACCCACAATTGTATTAAGAGCTGAGAATGTAAACTTGAATCAGCCATGATTCTTGACCTTAAGAATCTCATTGTTTAATTGGGGGGTGAGGGCAAAGGTAACATGTTGTCATATTATGTTAATCAGGATAGGTTAACTGCTATTATGAATTATTCATCAAACACCAATAATTTAACAATATAAAAATTTATGTTACAAACCATAGTAAAGTGTGGGTGCTGGATGGGGCAGTCTTTGATCTAGTCAGTCCTTCAAGGGTCCAGGCTTCTTCCATATTTTCACTTCACCTTCGTGAAGATCCTAAGACTTATCTTGATTCACCCACTGAAAGCAAAAATTTTGTATGGAAAGTTTATATGAGCTAAAACAGTCCTAGAAGTGGTTAATATCACTTCTGTTTATATTACATCATGCAGAATATCATCCTAGGACCATATCTCACTGTAAGGTAGGCTTAGAAATGTAGTGTAACTTTGTGCCTAGAAGAGGACATGAATTTTGGTGAGCATCAGTAATTTTTATCCCATTTTTAAATAGTCTATTACACAGAGAATTGGAGAATGAATATTAATTGACCAATAATGAAGAAATAAAAGGCATTAATCAGAAGGAGCATTCATTCCTTCAGTTATTAAACACATAAGTTGAAGCACTTACTATTTTTCAGGTAATTTTGTAGATACCAGGATTTAATGGTTGCAGAGAACAAGATCATTGTTCCTATGGAATTAATCTTATGGCAGAAGGGGCAATACATAAACAAATAAGCAAGAAAATATCAATTGGAGATACATGTTATCAAGCAAATAAAACAGAATGATGTGATAAAGTCACTGAAGGGCCACTTTAGACCGATGGATTAGAGAGTCACATATGCAAAGATTAAAGTGAAGGGTAGATGAAAGCATATAGCAGGTTCAAAATACTCGGTTGTGGCTACAGTACGGTATATGTAACTTAGAGTGGGGGAATGAAAAATGTGACTGCATATGTAGGTTAGAACCAGGTCTTAAAGGAGCTTAAATGATAAGTTAAAGGTTTTGTTTCTTAATTTATCCTCTGTGCAAAGAGTCTATTACTACAGGGGCCAACACAATCGGATTTTGAAAAGCACTGACAGTTCTAAAACAATTAGTCTGAAAGAGTTGTGATTAAAGAGGGGGAGACCAAGCTAACAAGTAAATGCCAAAATGCTTAGCTAAGGAAGAAGCAGTGTGGGTTTAGGAAAAACGGATGAGTTGAAGAGACATCCCTGGGATTAAATTGACACACTCATAATTTGAGTGACAAAGACTGAGAAATCAACCACCTCTTAGATTTCTAGTTTGAGCTACTACTTCTCTTAACTAAATAGATAATATACGGGATTAGAGGGGAGCTGGTGGGGTGCAGCAGAGGAAATTTGAGCTTACTCTTCACTTTATCATTTGCTCATCTTTCTTACATGGAGTTTTAGAATTCTTGAGAGCATGACAGCTGGAAATCCATGCCCCATTTTTATTTAGGAATTGTGTTTAGTAACTTTTAACACTCTTTCCATTCTACTGTGTCCTGGAGAAAGAGAGAAGACAGAGGTAATAGTACAATATTTATACTTCGCACATGACTTTTCATTGTGTCCTCATTATAAACCTTTGATTTCTGCAACATGTCCTTTTTTTTTTTTTTTAGAAATGGAGAAACTGAGGCCCGGAGTAAACTATGTTCTAAATCTCTCAGTAAGGGACTGGTTTGGATCTGAACACAAGTCACACAGAAGGAGGGAGTGCTGTCATTTGTAGCATTGCAGGAAAAGAGATCAGACAATTTGCTCGAGTGAAGAGAGCATCAGATCAAAAATCTAAAACTGATTTGAGGCTCCTTGTGTCTGATCTCTCTCCCTTGTGTGACATTTCAAATACTCACTGAAAACAAACTAATATATTATATACCTGAGTTCACAGGTATTTGGTTTTCATTCTTTATTGTCATCACAGAAAAGCAAATGTGGCAAGGGTTATTTTTATTGCTTACTTAAAAGGCACTTACATAAAAGCACTATTTATTTATTTATAACTGTTTCAAGCTAATATTGCTATTTTTCAAAGAGTTCTTAAACTGACAATTTACCTACATATAAAGAAATTTGATAAACTTGCAGGCAAATAAAAGGTTGACCCAGTCATTGATTTTAGTGGCAAATAAATTTTGCAAATGAAAATTTTGCCCGACTTAAAAAATAGTAAAGGTACCTAGTTAAATATAAGGAATGCAGTTGTGTGGATTAGCAGAAAGAACATTGGAGAGAGAATTAGTGACCCAGAGCTGTAGAAATGGCTCTTCAGTATTTTTTTTCCCTACTCTTTTGTTTATTCATTATCTCACACCTTCAAAACATATTTATTAACTGGATACTATGGCAGGGCCTGGAGTAATAAAAGGATTAAAGGCATAAATAACCTAAAAAAATTTCACAATGTTATGGAAATGCCATCAATATACTAAGATTATTAATCCATAATTTATTCCTTTTTTTTTTTTTGTATTTTTCTGAAGTGAGAAGGGGGGGTGGCAGACAGACTCCTGCATGCGCCCCACCAGGATCTACCCAGCATGCCCACCAGGGGGTGACGCTCAGCCCATCTGGGGCTCTGCTCCTCTTCAACCAGAGACATTCTAGCACCTAAGGCAGAGGCTACAGAGCCATCTTCAGTGCCTAGGCCAACTCTGCTCTCATGGAGTCTTGGCTGTGGGAGGGGAAGAGAGAGAGAGAGAGAGAAAGAAGAGGGGGAAGAGTGGAGAAGCAGATGGGCACCTCCCCTGTGTGCCCTGGCTGGGAATTGAACCCAAGACCTCCACACACCTGGTCGATGCTCCACCACTGAGCCAACCAGCCAGGGCCATTTATTTCTTTTTTTAATTCAACAAATATTTAATGAACACCAAATATGCTTTAGCTACTGATAATACTATGTTATCCAAGAAATTTTAGTACCCTGCCCTCACTAAGCACACAATTTCAATGGGAATGATAGGCAATAAATAATCAATAAATAGATAACCTAAGGTTGGGAGTAACAAATGATTTGAAGGAAAATAGTGGACTGATATTTTAAAGAAAGTGGTGTGATGGTTAATTTTATATGACAACTTGACTTGCTCATGTGGTGAGTGCTCAGATATCTGATGAAGAGTAGAGGACAGGAGAGAAGGGTGAGAAGAGGGAAAGGAAGGGGAAGAAGAAAAAAGGATAGAGGAAGGGAGGTGAGGGGAAGGGAAGGGGCAGGACAAGAGGGGAGGGGCAGAAAGAGAGGATGAATCACAGAGCAATTGCAATGAAAGATTAAGTTGGTGATACTGGTTTTGAGGAAATCATAGTTCTGCGTACTATACTGCTACTTTTCTATACATTTGAATTCTTTCCAAATGAATTCTTATCCAAGCAATAAATAGCAAATGCAAAGTCTGCATTCTTTCATTTAACCTGAGAAACCTCATTTATGATCTGTTTATTTAAAATAACTTCAATTTAACTCTCTTGTTTCCAATTTTTAGGTATTCACCAAAAAAAGGTATTGAGTTCTATTGCTCAAAAACTCACAGACATGTTTATTTTTTCTTGCTTTATGGCACAAATAATCATTCCAAGGACAAGTCATGTTTCACCTGCAATGTTACTCATACAAGGATGCATCACTCCTTGTTGCCCAACTTCACAGCCAACCACATACTACAGGCTCGGGTCATGTCTTGTTTGTTTGTTTTTTTCCTCTGGGTTTCTAACTGGTATCTACATCCTATTCCATTGCTTCAACTCAAAATGACATCCTTTTATTTACTCTTAAGTTTTTCTCCTAAAGTATAAATTTCATTTAAAAAAAATCCTAGTTAAAAATAAGCACTAGGGTTTATTTGATACATTTCTGTGGTCAAATGTCCAGCCAAATTGTTCAAATTGGATTAATAGATACCTTTGGTCTTTAACCAGTTTTTTATTATTTTTCTTATTTAATTCCTTTATCCTGAAGGACTGAACTTCCATATTTGTTGTTGTTCTACATGTCTGGAGTCCTAGAGAAACAGGGTGTGCCATCTATGATTGCTTCTTATGTTGGGAGCTGTATCAAAGTGATAACAGCAATAGTGGTGTTAGGTAACTAGTTTTGAGCACAAAGCTCTGTATATACCTTAAATAAGATATCTCTTTATAGTTACAACCACCCTATATGACATAAACCTAGAGATATTAACTTAATTACTCATAGTTAAAAAAAGCTATAGTGTTTTGCAAAGATCCAAGTTTGCTGATTTTAAAGGTTCTCTTCTATAGTTAAACTATGTGCTACTTCCTTCTGTAATCTCAGGGGGAGGTGATATTTCATAGGCTATCTATTCAGTGCAGGCAGAGGCAGTTCAGTTACTGATAGACATTCTCATTGACAGAGAAGGAGTAAAAATTTATTACCGGGAAAACAGTACCAGGCATAAGTCTGAGGATCCATAGTGAGAAGAATGGCTTAGTATTTTCACAGGTCTAATTGTATGTACAGTTCTAAAACTTTGTGTGTATTAATTTATACTCCTCAAAACAAACCTATGAAGTAGGTGCTATATTTACCCCATTTTATAGATAAAGCAACTGTGGCACAGAAAGATCAGATAATTTATCCAAATGGTCTTAGGTGGTCTGGGTCCAGAGTCTGCACTCATGACCACTATGATATATTTCCTCTTTTCTAAGCTAGTATGACCACAGATGTACAAATAATGAAATAATGTGCCAGGCAAGTGGGAACAATTTGAAATACAAGATGAAAACTGGGTCATGGAATATGACTCATTACTTAATGTGTGGCAGACGTGAAGTAATGGAGACATGGCTTCCCATGATGTCTTTTACAAATTGTAGAGGAGGGTCTAAGAGCTTAAGCAACCCTTATGGGAACACATAATATTTAGTGTTCAGGCTGCTTCTCAGACTCTATTAAATCTGAAAAGCTATGCCTGATCTTCTAAACAGAATATAATTTCATCTTTCTTTGAGCCCATACTGTACCTTCTCTCTTATACTATAGTTCTTACAGCTCAGGCTTCACCTATTCTTATAGAAGAGAAAAAAGCAACTGTGAGAGTACCATGTAGTCCAAGCACAGTGGTTAGAGACAGGAAGCTAATGTATGCATAATACAGGGAAGTGTTAAAACCTGGAGAACCCTTTCCTAATGGTTGGACACAGACATAGTCTTGCCACTGTGAGGTGACTGAAGTTAGGTAGTCGGGAGCTTTGATTTGAAACCAGCTATCTGTCTGTCGCTGAGAATGTCATTAAATATGTCACTGAAATACTAGAAAAGTTTCCATGGTCCCAGTAAAACATGTTTGAGTAGTTCTCCAGTATATAAGGGAACCAGGGACTTAGTGCATTTAAGGGATCCAAGAACGGAACCAGACTGTAAAATAAAGAGGCAATTTGAATTTAATAATATTTAGGCACTCAGATCTCATGCTAAGAAACAGGCACTCTATTTTTGGCAGTAAGATTAATATAGGGTGGAGCAAAAGTAAATTTATGAGGCAAAGTAGGATTATAGTAGTTCCTATGGAAAATAACAAATAATCAATAAATGATACAAGAATCAAGTCTGTTTTGAGTACTCTCAACTATAAACTACTCTTGCCCCACCTTTTATTAGATCCTATCATTTGCTGAGATGAGGCTGCATTTTACAAGTGTTATTAAAAGTTTATAAGTACCTAATTAAAAAGTAAACAAAAGATCTGAACAGACATTTCATGAAAGGAGATATATAAACGGTTCACAAACATATGAAATTATCTCAACATTATTAATCATCAGGTAAATGCAAATCAAAACTGCAGTAATATAGCAGTTCCCCACTAGGCTGGTGATAATCAAAAAGTCAAAATAATAACAAGTGTTGGAGAGGATATGGAAAAATTGGTACCTTCCAACATTGCTGGTGTGAATGTAAATAATGTAACTGCTTTGAATTCCTTTGCATTGTCTTAAAAATTTAAATAGCAATTTACCATATCACCCTGTAATTCCATTTCTAGAAATCTACCCAAAATAAAAACACACAAATACATTTGTGAATGTTCATAGAAATTTTATTCATAACAATTAAAAATTGAAAACAGCCCAATGTTGATCAACTGGAAAATACATTTTATAAAAATGTGTTGTAAATATTATTTATCAAAAAGGAAATAAGAATCCATCCTAAAACATTGGTGAACCTCAAAAATATCTGTGTTAAGTAAAAGAAGCTAAGACTTCATGCTGTGTGATTCCTTTTATGTGCAAGGTCCAAAATGGTCAAATCTATAATGACTGAAAATAGTTTAGTGGTTTCCTGAGGCTGAGGCTAAGAACAGGAGTAGCTTCAAGGTGTAAGAGGGATGTTTTTGGATAATGAAAGTGTTCTAAAATTAGATTATTCTGACCTTGGCAAAACTGAATTTACAAAAAAATATTTAATTGTATGGTTAAAATTGGTTAATGTATGGTATGCAAATTATTTCTAAATAAACTATTAAAATATGTATTTTTGGTTTTGGTAGTCTAAATATTATAATTTATCTGTGACAGAATGAGTCACACTCAATGTGATGGCTGCAAATTCAAGATTCTATAAGTAAGGGTGGAATCCCATTATACGCACCTTTAACTTAAGCCCACTTGTGTGAAATGGTCAAAACACACATGCACACAAATAAAACAGAAGGAGTGACAGAAGCCTTTTCCATGCTTTGGCTCCCACTGTACCAAGGGAGGGAAGTAGGGGGAGAACTGTAGCTAAATTGTAAGAAAAGCAAAATGAATTAAGCTTTTTTAAAGAATAATTTTGATTATGCAGTATTTACTCTTTGTGTATGAATTTAGAACTTTACCCGCATATAGATGTGATTTTATTGTGCTAAAAATTTTTCAGACCTTAAGACAAATTTATGATAATGATCAATATTCATCTTTAACATATAAAAAAAGTTCATTAAATTGCTTCAAATGGTAGACTCCGTATGTGGTAAAACAGTAAATATAGCTCACCTAAAACTATTTATATTAAAAGAAATGTGCTTTTAAATGTTGTCTCTACTTGTGGTAGACAAAAGAATGGATCCCCAAAAGTGGCCACATCTTATTCCTCAGAACCTGTAGTAAATAAGTCACCTTGCATGGCAAAAAAGAAAAAAAGAAAAGACTACCCAGAAGTGAATAAATTAAAGATTGTGAGAAGGGCTAATTATAAGGACAAAGATCTTTATAAAGTAAAGAGAGATGTAGGAGACTCAAAGACAAGAAGAGAGATATGATGATGGAAGCTGAGGTCAGAGAGAGGGGGATAGAAATAAGAACAAGACAGGAGAGGACAGGGAAGGTTAAGGATAAGGAGTGGAGGGCAGCAGAGAGAATATAAATGAATGAGACTTGAAAAAGCTTGACTTGAGGTGGTGAACACACAATGAAATATACAGATGATGTATTGTAGAATTGGTTAATAACTTTATTAACCAATGTACTCCAATAAATTCAATAATAGTATTTTAAAATTAAAAATAAATAAATAAATAAGTAAATACAGAAAGAAAGAAGGAAAGAAAGAAACAAAGAAAGAAAGGAAGGATGGAAGAAAGAGAATGCTACACTACTGCAGGTTTAAGAGGTAAAACTGGAGCCAGGAGCCAAGGAATGCAGGTGTCCTTGAGAAGCAGAGAAACAGATTCGCCCTAAAGCCTCTAGAAAAATACAGCTGTTCTGACACCTTACTTCTAGCCCATTTTAAGTGTGGCCTCCAGATCCATAAAATTATAAATATGTGTTGTTCTAAACCACTGTATCTGTGGCAATATGTTAAAGCAGCAAGAGGAAACTAATGCCAAATGTGATTTGGTCTTCCTCACAAGCTCCCATGAAATATTTAGTTAGGAGAAGAAATGAAAGTAAAAATAAGAAAACCAAAATATTTAATTCACAATAAAATTAATCTACTATGATAAATTAAATAGTTATTTTAGATAATTCTAAAGGGTTCTCTCCAGAAAAATTAATGTTGTCTCTCAAATTGCTTTTCTCTCCCCCTTTTCTTCTCTGTTATACATCCATAAGTTTAGCTCAGTGGTTCTCAAAGTGTGAGCCAGGGTGCACTGGTGAACCCTAGAAGATTTTCAGGTGTGCCCTATGGTATTCCAGAGAAATATGTGCCTGGTGGGGACCAAAATACCAACAGAATTTTTGGAATTTAGAATCTTGGGGAAGAGGTGTGGGGAATTGGCTGTAAACTGACAATCTGCCCAACCCCCCGCCTCACTTGCCTGATTAGGTTGCAAAAGGCTGTTAAGCTGTGGTGCTGGATTGTTTAAACTACCCTCCATGTTCCCCGGAGAGACTGGAAGCAAGTTTCTTCTATCCTTTGTTTGGTGTAAAGTTAAGATGATATGTATGGTGGGGGTTTTCTGCACTCAACACAATTAAGAGTAAAAAGGGAGGAATTCTTTAATGTATTGACGAAAAAATGAGAATTTACCTTTCAAATATATGCCCAAACATTGAAGAAAACTCTAGGACACATCAGGCTCATGTTTCTCATAAACACAAGAATGAAAAAACAACACATTTGTGCCAAGACCTGCCAAATTTACTAAATCTTACTAAGAATGTATACATATTTATATAAAAAGATAACTTTTTGTCATATTTTTATTTTTTAATTCCTCTTTTTTATGAATTCTAAAAAGTATAACTCAGAAAAATGTAATATAAAAATGTTTTCTAATGTCAGAATAAATTTAATTTTGTCATATTTATTTCATTTAATTATCATAAAAGCATGCTTGGACTTTATATTTTTTTCTTTAATATTTGACTTAATTATTATAACACATTTCTCAGAAAGTTGTATATAGTGCACCTACAATTATTTATAGGATTTTAAATGTGCCCCAACTTCAAAATGTTTGAGAACCAATGGTTTAGCTTAAGAAGACTACAGTGTTCAGTTACCATGGAATTAAATATTAAGCAAGAAGTTAGGAATTTTACACCTTTTGGCTTTTGTTAAGTCCTCCCAAAATGTCAGTATTGTTTGTTTGTTTATTTGTTTGTTTAGGTCCTGGACTCAGACTTTCAAAATGGAAATAATAGGGACCTGATGGAGCTGTAAGCATGTGTCTTGGGTCAGGAAAAGCAAAACCTCTTCTAGAAAATGCCATCAGGGCTATCTCTTGGAGCTGTGTCTATTTCTATCTAGAAAAAGTAAGATTGTAGGGGAGGATAAAAACAACATGAGAGAAAAGATTTGCGCTTATGTGAAATCACAGCAGAGGGTAGTCACAGGACCCTCAGGGGCAGAACCTGCTGGCCTCTGGTGGTTCACTTACTACTTGCCTTGCGGGCTGGCCTTTACCACTGAAACTTGGCATGTGTACTTCATCACTTGGTTTCTCCTTTAGTTAGAGCAAACTGTGGCAAAAGGCTGAATCTCTTCTATTAAAAGTACCCTTAGTGTACCAGAGTTTCAGCCACCAGGCCCGGAACTAAAAGTATCGGGGAGTGGCCTGGGTGTCCCAAAGCTTAAGATGGATAATTGCGGGAATAGAAAAACCCTCCTTTGGTGCTGGGTGACTGAGTACTGTCACCTGTTCTCAGGGTCACCTACTGAGGCACTCTGTATTGTAAGGAATAATTATGTTATTAAAATTGTTTTCTTTGGTGATTGGTCAGGCATGACATGGAATAACCCCACAGAGAGGCAGATGACATTGAAAACGATTTATATTATACTCATGAGTAAAAGAAGAGTAACATTGAGCAGGTCTTGCAGGGGGCCAAATAAAAGAAGGGCTAAGGGAGTAGGTCAGCCAAGCAGGTGGGAGGCTAAGAATGAAGACCCTTGGGCACGTGGTTTATTGGGTGCCAGGGTGAACTTTACAAACAAAAGTTTAGAGGGGATTTTATTGGTTTGTTTGAATGTCACTTGGTTACATTCATGGGGGTGGCAAGCAGGGGGTGCTCACAGCCTATTTGTGGGAATGTTGAGGCATCAGGGAAATAGAAAGTTAAATAAACTTGTAATATGCACCCTCTGTGGAACTAGCCTGAAATTCTACCCTTGCTTGACTGCATACCCTCTTCTGTGGTGCTTCCCTACACCCTGACTGGTTTCCCCCTGGAGCACTTTCTACATATATCACTTGCCCAAGAATCTATGTGCTTGATTGTACTTTGGGCAACCTGATTTAAGACACATCCTTTGGCCCACTCCCCTTCTATCAGCTCCCAAGGGCTGCAGACCACTGAGGAGTGAGTGACCATGACTTCAGGTCAGCCCATACTTTCTCTGTGCCTCCACTCAGCATTCACCTGGCTCTGCCACACTGGCCTCAAGATGGGCCTTTGGTCCTCACATTAACAAAATATTGGGATTTTATTTTGGCTGATCACCTAAAGAACCTAGTTTATGTAACTCTCCTGGGTGATTGGTAGGGGTACTAGGAGGGGTGAGAAAACAAGTGATCTTGTCTGGATTCTATATACACATACCAACGGTAGAACCTTGGTCTGTCATCGGAATTCGACTTGCCCAAAAATAAGCTCAATGAGGGAAAATGCAAGATACACAGGTAGAACTGTCTGGATTCTCAAATCAAGCCTGGATTTCTATCTGCTAACTGGACAAGGTGTACACTTAGAGTTTATCTCTTCTTGACATATTCTGGTTCTAAATTTAAGGCAACAATATGAGCAACTTTGCTATCATAAGTCAAAATAAAATGTTTTGCATAATAATTTATATGTTTAATTTCCAGAGTAATTTAATGTTTTTGCATGGGATATATTAAAGGAATTTAGAAAAATATACTCTTTCAAGATGGTGCCCTCACAGTCAAGGCTATTTTGTACATCACCAAAAAATGTTTAAATGTTTTCTCATTCTTTTCTCTCTCTCTGTGTGTGTGTGTGTGTGTGTGTGTGTGTGTGTGTGTGCGTGCGTGTGTGTGTATGTGTGTGCATGGATATATATATATATATATATATATATATATATATATATATTCCTGTTAAAGCAAGAAACACAGCAAAAGTAAAACAAAAGAACCTTCCCATCATATTTAGCACAATAATAAATCTCAAATGTTGCTGTTTTGGAAAGATCTGCCATGTCAAATTGTATTTCTCTTTTGCCACTCTTTTAGTTATAATATGATGGTTGTAAAAGGGAGAACTCTGGGCCTCTATGTAAATATCTAAATTATAATATCAATGTAATAAACCAGAAAGTATTTGGGAAAAATGTCCAAAAACATAATTTTGTAGATTTCTTTAAAAATCCAATTTTTTAAAAAATATGAAGCACATTTTTTTAAGCAACTGTATCTATAGACAAATGTATTTATAGACTAAGTTTCTAAAATGTCTCTTTCAAACCACAGAATTAAGAAGTTGGTCAACATGAAGTCCTTTATATTAAATTTTTTCTTCTTTTTTCTTCCTTTTAGATCCTCACATTAGAGGGGGAAAACCAATAACAAAATCTGACTTTGTCAAAACCTCTTCCTAAAACATTTCATTTTTAGACTTAGAATAAAGATTATACAAAAGTACAAAGGTGTTCTTTTTAATTTTTAATTTATTATTTTTATTGATTTTATAGAGAGAGGAAGAGAGAGACAGAGAAACATTGATTTGTTGTTCCACTTATTTATGCTTCATTGGTTGATTCTTGTATGTGCCCTGATGGCATATTGAACCCACAACCTTGGTGTATTGGGATGGTGTTCTAACCAACTACTAACTGACCAAATATCTTTGAAATATTCAAAGATATTTTTTCTTAATCATTTTCTCATCTGTAGAGGCAGCCTGTGAACTATTAAAAGTTTGAAAAGTTCACACTTATTGAACGACATTCATGACAATTACAGAAAAAAAATTTTTTCAGAAATTAAACAAAACTATTTTCCTTCCCCCATTCTCCCTCAAATGGCTATCATATGTGACCGTTACTCATGTCAAAATATATTTTCTCACTAGGAAGAAAACTGGTAAAAAGAGGCCTGTCAGTTTCTCTTTGTTCTCTATTTACAGTTATGAGAGAAAAATAATTTGTGATTACTATAATTATATCTCTCTTTAGGCAAGCTGTACTAATTACATAATTTTTAGTCATTTTTTACAAGCTCTTAGTTAATCTAAATTGAAGTGTATTTAGCAATTTTGTATCCAGTTAGTTTTCAAATCTTTGTGTGGGTCATAGATTGAATGGTCTAGGATCACTTAATGTCCTGAATCTGTTCATCATGTGCATTAAGCTACTGAGCCTACATAATTGCCACCATGCTATCAAGAGTTTCACTCTACAGATAGGATCTTCATAGGTGTTTTGAGGGAATCTACAGAAAATTAGTTTTGGAGAACATGTTTTGTAATCTATAGTTACATTATAATGATAATGAACCTTAGGAGTTGGCCTGGAATGTATTAACTGAGTTAATATTATGAGCAACCTATTCCTTTCATATTATGAGTTTATGTTACATTGATAATTCTGGGTTTCTCTGTAATATTTTGTGTACTCATCTCTCTCTCTCTTTTATGGTTTCATTCTTCTGTTACCTCTTCTACTCAAAAACTGCCAAAGAGATCACAGAATATTGTTTTGAATTTAACATTTCCTTGAAATGACATTTCTTCTGTCTGCTTTTAAGAATATTTTTAAAAAGTACTAATTTTCGAATATAGTTGTATTTATACATCATCATAACAGTTGCATTCAGAAATTTAAAATTTTTAGTCTAGTAGGTAATATTAGGGTAGGAAACATAAATCTATCCCTATACATAGCCAAAGAAAAGAAGTATTTTTAAAAATATATTTTTTTATTTATTTTTAAGAAAATAATAACTCCTTGTTTTCTAAATGTTGTCACTTGCCTAGTATAGGAAATCCCCAGGTTATGAAGAGATAGGTTGTAGGTTTGAAAATGTGTAAGTATTTATATGCAGAGAAAGTTAAGAATAAATACTATGGGCCTTGGCCAGTGGTTCAGTGGTAGAGCATCGACCTGGCGTATGGATGTCATGGGTTTGATTCTCAGTCAGGGCACACAGAAGAAGTGCTCATTTGCTTCAACACCTCTCAATTCTCTTTCTTCTCCTCCCCTCCTGTAGCCATGGCTCGATTAGAGCAATTTGCCCCGGGTTGTGAGGATGGCTCCATGGCCTGCACCTCAGGTGCTAAAATGGCTCCTGTTGCAACAGTGCAAGGGCCCCAGATGGACAGAGCATAACCCCCTAGTTGGCTTGCTGGGTGAATCACAGTTGGGCACATGTAGGACTCCATCTCTGCCTCCCCTCCTCTCACTAAAATAAAAAAAAAAAAAAAACACAAATAACAACAACAACAACAAAAAATACTATGTTAAGATAAATATCTGTCTGAGTTATTTTAATAGATAAATATACCTGTTCCAACTTACATACAAATTCAAATTAAGAACAAACCTACAGAACCTACCTTATCTGTAACCCAGGGACTGCTGACATTTAAATAATTTTATATTCTCAGAACACATCTAAGTGTCATCTTAGTCATTCAATGAACCTTCCTAACTATGAAGAAGGTGCTGTTATTTTCACTTTAAATATGATGACACTGAAGCCCAGAGAAGTGAATGGCCTTCCAAGGAGCCAAACAGCTGTTAAGTGGAATAAACAATTCAATTGTCATATTTTTGGCTCTGTTCTACTAATATTCTTCCCTTTAATTCTCCTAAAATTCATATAAAGTTAGTATTATTCCCCATTACAGATTAGAAAATTAGGTATAGAGAGATTAAGTTAAATGCCAGTAAAAAGTAAAACTAATACATATTTTTTCCAATAAATAATAATAACTTTCTTTAAAGTATACTCAAAAGAAAATGCCCATGTGTGTTCTTATCTAAAAAAAAAGAAAGAAAAAAATCAATTTATGTGAAAAACAAAGAATTCTATCCCATTCAGAGGCCCAAGATTATATCTAATTTAATAAGTTGTTAAAAGAAAGAGCAGAAGGGGGAAGAACATGAATTATCACATATAAATGAATTATTTTGTTTTTTCAAAGGAAGGACAAAAACGGGGGATAGGTCTACTGCTACGTTCAATTGTTGTCAAATCAAACAATAACCAACAAAGTGAAGTTGATTCTTCACATTACCTAAAATAAATTACCATGTCACCTTGACTGACTTGCAAATAACAAAATCACATGCTCATATGTATGTTCATTCATATAAATTAAATGTTGAAAAGTATCAAGCCTATTATACCATTCATAAAAAGACAATGAAAAAAACCAGCATGTTTTGTACATTTCCTTTTTCTGTTTTTCTTTATATAGGCTTAAGACCTAGTGGATGTCATGAAATAAATAAATTAAAATGTAGGTGTCTATTTTTTTTTTTGAAGATTGGTTGAATTGGTAAGATCTAGACCAGTGGAATATTTTATATTTATTTATCATTACATAGCAAGAGCTTTATATCCACACTAGTTATCTCTTACTTTTTCTTATATTAAAGTTATTTCTCATATTTGTTTTATAAGAAACTCAACATAAAATTTATTTAGCACAGTTTTCATTGCAAATAAATAATGCTTTTGACTATGTTAGGAAAGGGTAAAAGGACATTTAGCATGTATAAAAAGAATTTTTTAAAAAATTAAGGAAATGAGTTAATAACTGGAAAAGAATTCTAAAAGTTGGAGAAAACTATTTCTATACATGTGTGTTAACTGAGTTATTTAAAGCACAGAATTTAAGAAAGAGTTAATTCAATTCAATTTCCCATAAATTGAGTTTCCAACACAGGTAAAGCTTTATCACAGGTGTTAGTGGAATGCTTCGTAGAAAGGGACAGAGAAAGAAGAACAAACATGAGAAAGATGATATTCAGTCTATACTTATTTGCAATCTAGAGGGGCAACAGTAGCACTCTACAAAATAATTCAAACATATGTATCACTTAACCATTCAAAATTATTTTCTTGTTTGTCATGTTATATTACCTTTTCCACAGCCATAGGTAACAGGCAAGAAACGTGCTATTTTTCCCCAGTTTACATTTAAATAGAGGGTGTTGATGGTAATAGAAATTAAATAACCTACTTAAGTCATTCAAGCAGAATGTTGGGATGGAACAAGGACTGACATTAACTCCTAGCATTTCAAAGGTGGTAGAAGATGTAGAGGAATTTTGCATATTTGGACAGTTCGGTCTCAGTCCCTCTTTTCTATCTTATAGTAGAAATCTCTCATATTTCCTTTATTCTCTCTCCCAACATGCAGGACCTTCAGAGAAACATAAATAGAACTGGGTCAGAGTGATAATAACTTTCTTTGATTAATGAAACCAATGAGAAAATATTTGAGTAAGGAGAGAGTTTGATCATTAACCAAGTCAACACCCTCAGGTTATGACTTAGAGTGTGAAGTGCCCCTTACACTAGAAGTTACTCTGTTGGGGACTTGGCTAAGAACATTCATGATAAATAATATAGTGGTTTGAATATTGTCCCTGAAAATTTATGTTCACTTGAAATCTCATAATTGAGACCTTATTTGGAAGAATGTAGATGTAATTTGTTAAGATGAGGTCATTATGGATTTGGAAGAATCTTAAATCTGATGACTTATGTCCTTATAAGAGAAGATGTACAGAGCCACAGTCAGAGGGAGGGATAAAGGCCATGTAATGATGGAGGCAGAGATGGCAGTGAATCAACTGTAAGACAACGAATGCATAGGATTGCTGGGAGCCACCACAATCTAGAGGATTCTTCTAGAACCTTCAGAGGGAGCATAGCACTGTGGGATTTCAGACTTTGAGCCTCGAGCACTGTGAGAGAATAAATTTCTGTTGTTTCAAGCAACCCAGTTTTTGGCATTTTGCTAGGGGAGCCCTAGGAAACGAATGCATGTGGAGACCTAAAAGGGAGAAAAGCGGCATTAGCCCTCCCCTGAAATTAAGATGGTATACTTACCTCAGGGGAAGTGTTGGGAGAAGAAGGGAGTGCTTGATGAACAGGTGAGGGAGTGGTTGGTAAGGAGTGTTGCCAAGAAGAGAAATTTTATTTATCAGATGATTATAATATTCCAAAATGTGTTTCTGTGAGTTGACATGTGTTTTCTCTATTGGTTCTCACCACAATTCTATGATATAAATATGGCATCATTTTAAAATTGATGCTTACATACCTAGGTGACTAGCTCAGAGTCACAAACTAATAAATGACAAAATCAGGAACAAAATCCATGCAGTTCTTTCCTTTTAAGCCTTTAGTTAAATAGCCCTCCAAGAACATAATAATTTCTTTTCTTGAGAGTTTTAAAGCTGGTCAGAACACAGTCATAAGGAACTCTCAGGAGAAATCGTCACTCCCTGGCCAGAAGATGAAATTAGATACCCTAAGAAGTTTTTCCCAAGTCTAATTACTGTGATTCTGTGTAAGACACCAACAAAATTCAAGTTCATTATCACTTGATTCTAAAAGCTAACTGGAAAACAAGATTGATTGATATTTTGGAGGTATCTATCATTTATATGAACAAAATTTAAGAGACCTCAAACACACTTAAAAAAAAACCTTAAGATAGCTAGGGCTGTCTTTTTTACAGTAAACTACTCATACAAAAAACTATGCTTTCTAAAATTTTATGCTGCTGCTCTCCCACGTTGCTGACTTTGATATATTCAGGACCATTCAGGCAATGTGCAGGCTTCCTCACCTGGGAGAAAAAAGAAATATTGTGCATCTTACCTAAGTTCCTCTCTGTTCTCATACAAATTTTGGCCAGTTCTGTTTGCCTCTCAAGTGTACTGATTCTGACCACTATTCACCATGGATAATAAGAATACTGTAAATGATGATTATAGTTGAAAGGCTCTTCATGTACTTTGTTTGCTTTGATGCACGCTGCAGCATGTGGTACTCAGGTTTCAAAGGAGAAAGCATCCAACAAGTAAAGTGACTGCACAGAAGCACGAGTGGTGGGGGTCAGGGCTGCACTCCTGGCTTTGCAGTGCTAATTCAGTCCTTTAAAAAAGATTATCCTTCAATGTTAATCAGGGTAAGTTTAATGCTTACATTGAACGTGTCAATGCTAGAAATCAAAAATGAAAAACAAAATAAGCAAAAATTCTCAGTAAAATTATGAAGGCTGCAAATTTCTTATTCTTCCTTGGTATCTTAAGCATGTAGAGCTTCTTCAAGAGGAAATATATCCCAAGATGAATCGATACCTTTAAGATTTATCTTTCTAAAGGAGAGAGAATCACCTGTTCATCCAGGATAATGATGTTTGGCAAAAATAAATTTTGTTCATTTAAAGAACTGATATAATTAATCCCTAACTAACATCTAAAGTAAATTTTCCTCTTGGGACTTTTTATAGTCAATAATATAATTAATTGTAAAATTGATATCCTTCTCTTCTTTTTACCTAAATTATCTAAGATTAATATTCAGCAAGATTGCTTTGGACATGGATTTAGGATACTTCCTCCCACCTTGAACACTCTGTACCTGGGGTGAGCAGGACACCTTCTGTGCTGACCCAGCTGATCTTCACACTGAGAAAGATTAAATCATTAATCCCAGGAACCAGCCTTGTTTTCTCTCATTTATCTTCTAAAACCAAATCATTCAGTCCTGCCTTTTCAACAGCCTGAATAAAAGTTGAATCTGCTAGTTCTGTCCATCTCTTGTGTCCCCACCCTCATGCAAGCCATTGTCTCTCCCAGACCACTGGAATATGCCTCTAAATTTCTTGTTCATCAGCTGTCCTCCAGAGTGCTAGCAGGACTGTCTTTCTAAAGCTCAACTACAATTGCATCACTCAGTTGGCTAAAACACTTCAATAGCTTCCGAGTGCTCTCAGGATAAAGTCCATATTCTCTAACATGGTATGCAGGTCCCTTTGTGATCAGGGCCTAGTCCCACCTCTTTTTTTTTCTTTTTTTAAATTTTATTTTATTATTATTAATTTTAATGGGGTGACACCAATAAATCAGGGTACATATGTACAATGAAAACATCTCCAGGTTGTCTTATCATTCAATTGTGTTGCATACCCGTCACCCAAAGTCAAATTGTCCTCTGTCACCTTCTATCTGGTTTTCCCTGTGCCCCTCCCCTCCTCCCTATCCCACCCTTCCCTCCCAGGTCATCCACCTCCTTTTTTTTGATGTTCTCTTGCCTATCTCCTAACCTCCCTCCCTTCCACATATAAACTCGACCACACTTTGCTCTGGCCATGGTATACTATTTTCAGTTCAAAGAAGACGGTGCTTTCTCGGAGCGCTCACTTTTGTTCAGAGTAATTTCTTTGCCTGAAATATTTGTCCAACTGTAAAATGTCTGCCAGCTCTTTGTATTTTAGCAGAGAAGGCATTTTCTCTATGTATTGATAGCATTCTCTGGGTACCAAGGTCACTGGCTCAAGCAAGGGGTCACTTGGTCTGCTGTAGCCCACCGGTCAAGGCACATATGAGAAGTCAGTCAATGAACAACTAAAGAACCGCAACGAAGAATTGATGTTTCTCATCTCTCCTCCTTCCTGTCTGTCTGTCCCTATCTGTCCCTCTCTCTGACTCTCTTTGTCTCTGCCACAAAAAACAAACAAAAAACATAAAATATAAAACATGCACATTATCTGACCTGTGGTGGCGCAGTGGATAAATCGTCGACCTGGGAACACTGAGGCCGCCAGTTCAAAACCCTGCACTGGTCTGGTCAAGGCACATATGGGAGTTGATGCTTCCAGCTCCACCACCCTTTCTCTCTTTCTCTTTCTCTCTCTCTCTCACTCTGTGTCTCCTCTCTAAAATAAATAAATAAAAAAATAAACTTTAAAAAAAAAACATGCACATTAATATAGATGTAATTATGTATTTTAGACAGAAAAATACCTCCATATGCTTATGTTCTTTTAATTAGGTCTTCCTAACTATTTATCATTGGTATCCCCTTCACAGTTTCATCCAACTACCCTAACACAACTCTACCAGTCTCTATAGAATTATGAAAACAAATCCCATGAAGCTGGGTTCTATGTTTGAGTGGATGAGGCTGTTTTTTTGTGTGTGTGTCGATGTAATTAAATGCTTTGAGTAGAGCCATTTGCTTATCCAGAGTCAAGATGCTGCCAAAGTTTGACAGATATGCTCAAAGGAGTATCTATCTGGCCCTTAAAAAGGTCAGAGAAGTTAGGCATGACCAAATTGTTCACAGCTGGCTGGGGCTGTCAATGCTATTTGAAATAGCGCATCCTGAAGATACCAGAGCTGAGTTGTTGGCTTTAGCACCAGGAAGTTCTGGGTTCATAATGACTTTTGCATCACTTCCTGCCTCTTCTTGCTCCACACATTTCTCTGTTGAGACACCCACATCTTCACTAAGTGTCCCACCTCGACCTTTTTAGGAATTTCATGGGACAAATGTCACTTATGAAAACCTAAACTTCTCAATTTGAGAAAAGGTCATGAGGAAAGAAGTCAGCAGAAATCTTATTTCTGCACATCTCCCTAGGCTGAGGAGGGAAGAATGTAATAAGAAAGAATCTATGGCTTGATTTGACCCTAAATTTAAACATGAATGAAAAACCTCTTTATATTAGTTCATTAATGTCTCCACTGGTATATACTAAGTGCCTCCTCCATCTCAAACTCTGAGCTAGATACTATCAGTACAGACCATTATGAAACGCAATTCCTTTCCTAGAGGATCTAACCACCTGAATGGGGGTGGGGTAGGCAGGCAAGTAATAAAATTCTATTAAGCAGCACCATGAGTGATTAAAGTTATAGTAACTAGTTTATTCATTAATCATTAAGCATTTTCTGAGCATCTACTATGAGTTTGGCTTTGTGTTCGATAGTGGCATGTAAGGATTATAAATAAAACATCTGTGCTCTCAAGAGACTTTCAATTCTCAGTGGAAAAAGATACAAAGATAAACAATATTACAAAGAAAAATATACTACCAAGAAAAGAATTGTAAGAGGCCTATTATTGCTCCATCTCATCTCTGGGATAATAATTCCCCTATACATATTAAAATAATTTGATGACTGTCCCCATTGCCAGAACATAATTTGCTCATACCATCTACATAAGCCAAAGGGAAGAATGAAAAGGTAAAAATATAGACTGGATTACAGGAGTACTGGATTATGTTCTCCACTGGTTCCTAAACACCTATGTGGCTTTGCAGAACAACTTCAATAGTCAACACTTCAATGTCATTGAAACTGGCATTCAGAGGCAGAATGTCATCCTGGAAGACACTAATGAGAACTGGCTGACACTTCTGCCTTGCATGAACTAGGTTATACCTGAAACATTGCCTACCCCAATGGGTCTAAAACCAAGCTGCTGATCAGTATCAGTAGAGAGCTCCTTAAACACCAGGTGCTGAGTTCATACCAGGAGTACCCTTTAGCATCTGTGGTGACACCAGGAATCTGTATCAAATATATTTCCTGGGTAATTCTGATGTACCACTTGCTTGGAATCACTAACCTGCAGTTTTAACACCAAACTCTGATATGGCATTAATGACCCTTCATATCTGATGCCAAGTTTTCTCCCTGGAGAGATTTTGTGTCATAGCCATGCTATTTTCCCATCCCAGCAGCCCAGGCTCACTTTTGCTTTCCTTGGCTTTAATACATGCCATTTATCTTTCATTGGAGACACATCAAACAATGAGCCCTGTTTTTGAGGCATAGCCTAAGTTTCTTTTGCCTAAGCAGTCATTCCTGACTTCCAGAGCCAGAGTTAGTTCCTTCGCTATGTTCCCGGAGAGCAAACTTTATATTAACCTGGACCATGAACACAATTCTCCCTACTTTTCAAGCATGATAGATCATTTCATTTACCTCAGTATCAAAATGCCTAATAATTATTCTGGAAACATAATAGATGTTCAGTAAGTGTCCATGAGATGCATACATAGAACTTGGGAAAAAGTTAGCAGTAAAATTGGGGCACAATGTCTCAGTAAGAACTTAATCACAGGACTGTTTTAATACCTATCTTGGGGAATTCAGTAGGTTGTTTAGTCAGGATTGAACCAGTTATGAACTGAGTCTTTTATTAAGATACACATCAAAGAAGATTTAATAAAAATTGTTATCTGTTTAATTAATGCTTTTCAAGCACAACCTATAATATAGAATTGTTCCAGATCCCAGGGTTAGTCTAGGTGCATAGGTAGTTAGTCAAATAACCCCAGAAAGCAGGAAAAAATAGGGATAGGAAAATACCCAAGGCATTTATTGGAAAATACGCCATCTATATTTTTTAGTTTGCCTAAGGTTTTATTGAATATTTTTTTCACCTTCTTTTTCAGCTAGGTTTGGTTTGCATCTTTCTCCTCTATAAAGTGTCTTCTAACACTTGGATAAATATGAAATTTTTTGTAGCTTTTGGCAATGAGAATTTCATGTCCAGGTGATTGTGTACTCCATGTTTTCCCTGGAACGATATATCACAGAGAACACATATTAGCTTCATGTGGGCATTGTTCATTTTTATTTTATCATTTTATGCAACAAGGTTAAAAGAAAATATTGTATTTGGATTGCATAGAATAGACTAATTAATATCCAGAGACAACAGTGGAAGCCAAATCTTCAGTAGAACCACCCCCAGGACAATAGAACTATTTTTTCTCATAGTATATAGTGAAATAGTACATTCACTCCAGGTGTGTGCCATAGCATGAACATGTCAAAGAGAGAAGGGCTGTCTGGCAGACAGATGGTTTCATCATGCATCCTAAAAGCTACCACCAGGTCTTACACACATTAAGCTCTCTGATTAAATATTGATGGAGTTCTGTATCAGTAACTTTGACTCTTCTTTCTATTATCACCAGTCTAGGTGTCCATTTGTTTCAGATTAAATGCATTGTAATATTAGATTTTTTCTCTTTTCAGCTAGTAAAAATTATAATATCCACAGCCAGTTTGGGTAGATACATTTCATTTGATAACTAATTGTGACCAATTTATGATCCAAGCTGTGTGTTAAAAAGTTTAAAAGTAGATTCAGAGGGTGAGTAACAACTGATCAGCACTGTCTGTTCTTTGTGCAAGAGGTGAGGAGTGGTGGCTTGTGTTCTAGTTACTTGCCACCCCTGCCACACCAACCCATGACATACATCTTTTATAAATTTACTCAAGGCACAAGCCTTGTCGTTACTGGGTGTCACCAAATTTAGTTTGGAAACCAAAAATTGCGGGTTGGAAAAAGTACATTTGGCCATTTACTAGTTGTTCTTGAACTTAAAGGTTACCCCTCCCCCCAAAAAAAGATATTGATTCATTCAAGCATTTGATGTGGGCATAAGTGAGAAATGCAATTTTATAAAATCTTAAAAATCAGGTAGTGTATGAAGAAAGATTTCACATTTCCAAATGTGTTATGGAGATAATGGGGATTCGAGGTAGGTCTAAAAGAAATGAATGAAGCAAAAGATAATTTTATTTTATAATATAAAAGAAAAATCAAAGACTTTGTAATTTGAACCATACCATTTTCTACTAAAAGAGATTAAATAAGCACAGACTCTTGATGCAATCAGGTGAAAGTTTTTGGAGCATAGTATTTTTTTTGAATCATTGTGCTGTTTTCTAGAAATTTTAAAAGACGATTGTCAGTGAACATAGTGAGTCTTTATTCTTACAAACCAATATATGAAACATAATTAATGTAGGTAGTAAATTAATTACTTCTAAAATAAAAACACCAATAAGCATCTACTGGTAAGATTATTGAATATATCTCAAAGTGCAGTGTGTCCGTAAAGTCGTGGTGCACTTTTGACCAGTCACACGGTCGAAAGTGCACCATGACTTTACGGACACACTGTATTTCTGTGCTTATTAACTCACTTATTCCTTTTGTACTATGCATAGTCCCACTAGATTTCAACCTTTGATATGAAATGTTTAGATGAGTGTTATTTTTATTATATTTGCACAGTAGTCCTGCAAATGTATATTAGAATTTCACTCATTTTGCAGATGACTAGAGCAAGCAGATTCTGAAATGTTCTCAGAAAATGTACAAGATGAGAGCTGTCCTGACCTAGATCCTTGGAGTTTGAAGTCCAGACTTCTATTCCACATTGCTTTTCAGAACATCTTATGCACACATCTATTTCAGAGAATAGATTTTCTTAGCACAAGATCCTAGAAAATCTATCTTAGATCATCTTTGGGTGATAAATCTTTAAGAAACAATACAATTACACTGTTTATTTTCATTGATTAAAAAGTAATTGAAGATAGGTGAAGCTGTTATTAAATGTCGATGCATAATAAGTTAAAGTAAGTGGAAATACAAAATTTGATTCAAACACTTTTTAAAATTTTCTTATCTCACACATATTTTGTTTCTGAAATAATTTTCTATCAAGGCCCTCATCTCCTAGTCCCCCTTCTTGCATTCCCCTTATGCAGGGCCCCTGGGTGTTTAGCAACCTCCCTGCATCCTATATCAGTTGTGTCCTTAGTGAAGAAATTAAAATAGCCCTAGCAGAATTATCCTGGAAATGTAGAATGAAGTCATGTTTTTTTTTTTTTTTTGGGGGGGGGAACTGTCACATGTTGCAGAATTTATTAAACTTGGGTTTAAATTCCATCTTATTATTTAGAAACTGCATCCTGAGACAAATAACTGTTACTTCATCAATATTTTTTCTTGAGTATAATGTATACATAAAATTAAGAAGACATTAAATCTAATTAATATTAGTGAATTACCTAGGTCTTTGCACCATGATTATCAAATGGAATTATCATTAATTTTTATTATCCCGTGGTTATTTCCTACACCATCTGCTTAGTACTTACTCTTCAGTGACCCTGCATCGGGAAATAAAAATGCCTCTATAGAATTCCACAGCAGAACTCTCCAGAACATCTGTGTGGGATCAGTGCCCCACTTCCTCCTGTACATAGCAGGTGTGTTCTGCCTGGGACTCTGCCAGTTGACTACCACTGTGACCTCAGACCTTATGTGGAGCTTGAGGCAGGAAAAAGAAGCTTTCTTCTTTTGAAAGAAGGCCATGGCATGGGAGCATACTGACCAAGGGGAGAGTTTCCTGCACTAATGTTAGACTCGTTGACAGGAGCGAGTCATGCAGGTGGTTGTGGAAAAGAGTTCAGATTTCATTCTGAGACCAGTGGGAAACCATGGTTGATTTTAAGCAAGAGACAGGATTTGTTGATATTCTTTCTCTGCCTCTTGTGGTTATGTGATTTGAATCAATTCATGCAAATACTTAAAGCCTTAGTTTCTACATCATGAAAGAAAGATGCTGACATCCCAGTAATTTAGCCAATAAGATAATGGAGTCACACCAAGAGAATATATGCAGAAAGCAATTGCAACTTGTATACTCATACAACAAAATGTCACAGTGGCAGTAACCACTTCCTCGCACAATATTGTAAAGCTACAAGCAGAGATGAAAAATGAACCCCTTGATTTTTATCCCTTCATTTAATTTCCTTTTGTACTGCATGAAGTTGGAAGGAACAAATTGTTGCATTTTTGATACCCCTTTACCATGGTAGGAGGTGGATCAGAGGGCAAACCTGTTCAGGAAACACAAGTAATTAGTGCTACACTGGACACAGGGCCTTGGGGGTGTTGCAACATGTAAAAAGGACCATCTTCTGAAGCTACTAAAAGAGTAGGGGTTCTTCTTTGCTACCACAGCTTGGAAATAAGACAGAGAAAAGATTTCTTCATCAACACCTGTTGCTTTCACTCCAATCATTTATTCATTTATTCACCTGCTTATTCATTTCACAAGCTTTACTGAGCCTCTAGATATTTAGACCCTCTGATTTCTCATCTGAAAAATAACCTAAAAATAATAGATAATATGTATATGTACACATAAGTATATTTTAGGGATTGTCCTAATAACTTACATGTATTATCTTGTTTAATTTTCCAATGCCCTTTACTGTAGCTAGGTATTAGAACTACATGCCTTTTATATATGAGGAATTCAAAGGTCATGGACCAGTTCAGGTCACACAACTAAATAGCACCAGAGCTAGATTTGAACTCAACTGTTTTTACTTTAAAGCCAAAATTTGAAACATGATCCTGCCACCAACCATAGTTCCAAATGAATATGAAAGGTGAGAGAATGTATTGAAATTCTGGCAGTTTGATGTGTGGTCTCCAACCTCTTAAGCTTTTCAGATGGTGTCTTTTCCCTCGTGACTCTTTCTGCGAATAGTCAGCCACACACAGGTTAGCCCTTTAGCTAAATATTCAGAAAGCAAGCTCTAAATAGATACAGTGTCTCACAATTCTATGGTATTCCATTAGATTAGCTTGAAGTCCCAAGAGGCATGTAGAGTAGTGGTGACACTGGGGGCAGATTGTCACTGTTCAATCCTGGCTCCATGTCTTATTGGCTGTGTGATCTTCCTTATTTAAATTTGTTGTGCCCAGGAATAAAAATAATATATCTCTTCATATTATTGCTATAAGGATTCTAAGTTATTAGTATAATAATTGACATATAACTAGTTCTCAATAAATATTAACTATTAACATAGCTATTATTTATGTGCTGCAATTGCTGTTCGAGCAGTTCCAGTCTCAGGTCCAAAAGCGATACAATTCTTCCACATGCTACCTTTGCCCATGGTTACTCTTCAATATCGAAAACTTGAAATCTCCCCTGTTGAATTGCTATCCTTCTGTAGCCCAAATTTATGTGCTCTCCAGCAAGGGGTAAATAGTTGTTCAATAAACATGGACTCTACAGAGTATATGACAGGTGTTAGGAATATAGAGAATAGGAATCCCCACTTTCAAGAGGTACAGGGTTTAATGGATGCTGGGTGACCATTTGGTTATTTGTCAAGTCTTCCGTGAAGGAGTTGTGGAGTTGAGTGGCAATTGCAGTAGTTGCCCTTCAGATTCTATGGTTGGACAATCCCTTTTTTATCTCACAGCTTGGGTTAGGTTACACAATCAATAAAAAGTTGGCAATGTGAGAAGAGATAAGGTTTTGGTTCTTGAAATCTGAGTTCCAACATCAGCTTTTCTATTGAGGAGTTGTAACCTTAAATCAGTTATTTAACTTTGAACCTTTAACTTTTATAATAGGAAAACATTATAAAATGGGACTGCTAACAGGGACTTTGTGCAGATAGGTAACAGCGCATACAAAGCACATAGCACAGTTTCTAGCAAAAATGGGGGCCCACCCAATGCGAGCTGGGGATGGTAGTAGTGAACAGTGACAATAATGCCACTCGACGGAGTGGTTGTGGCTACAGAAGCAGATGTGGCAACCACTTTCTATTTTTTGTTCAGATGCCGCCTTTATAATGATAATGGGTTATTTTAAAATTCAAACTCCATTTCAGAGATGAAGAAAAATGATAGTGGGTTTTCCTGTAATTAATGGAATATTTTAGCATTTCAGTCTGATCATAAATAGAATAGAAGATGCTTTCTGTGGTGAATAACATGTCTTTCAAGTTTTCTAGATTTATGAATTTAGCCCATATGAAATTAATTATTGTGGGTGTATTACATGGATGTGAAACATCTGGAATAATAGGATTTTATTGTTAATAGACCTCTCAGGAGCTCATGACAAACACCCTTATAATAGCAACATATGCTGCTAGTTTAATGAAAACCATCACTGATAATTAATGAGTCTTGTGCTTTCAATAAATTACACATTTTCAAATTTTATATTCTTTATTTTTATTTTTATACTTTTAGTTTGTGACTCATGTGAAGTTAAAGCCTGAGCTCTTACTAGAAAGAAAATAATTATTGAATATGTACTATGTACAAGCATTGTGTTATATATTCTATATATGTGAGGATACATGAGCATATAATTACTTTTGAACCTCAAGCAGTTAGGCATTTCTTTATTTATAAACAAGAAAAATGAGTCATAGTGAGAAATATAACATTAATATGAGTGTCCAAGTTAGAATTAAAGGTTGCATTTTTCTGTTCTTTATTCATTAGTAAATGGAAAATTATAGTATTGCAAAAAAATTCCCTCTCTAATAATCAAATTTCTGCTCTTGATAAGTTCTTCAACTTTGTACTTGATGAATTTCCTGTGATCTCAGGGTCCTATCAAGCTTAAATTGATTTGTGTAAGGTATTGATAAAAATAAATCAGTAAATTTAAAGTTTTGAGATATTTTGGAACATAATCTGTGCATAATGCAAGGTCAAAAGCCAGGGGTATAGCCAGGAAAAGAATATACTATTTTTTCTTGTTCTCTTGTTGCAGAAAAAAGAAATTGTTACTGAGTAGCAACTATGCACAAGCCATATATTGGTATTAGATAGCGTAGCTATTAGATATGTCTCAAATATATTGCTGATTAGAAATAAACATGATTGGTCTATTTTAGGCAAATAACATCATTTTTTTAAGGGGCAACAGAAGGAAAATGTGATGCAGCAATCAAACCAGAAAATGTGATTAATAAAAGAAAAGTAAATGATAGATATACCATTTTATCTAGAGAAAGAATTAGTCCCTTTCTTATTTTATTAGCTGTATTCAGTCATAACTGCCTTCATATAGAGAGAGAAACAGGAATTTTTATCATGGTACTCTGTTATGTTCAGGCACACATATTATTTAAAATTACTCTTTAATCATTCAAAAGTTGATTGTTACTTCCTCCCCTTACAGAAATGCAAGTTCTATGACAGCAGGCACCATTCTGCTGTATATCCAAAGACTAGACTAGTGCAGGCACATACTTGGCACTCAACTAATATTAATGAATGAATGAATGAATGAATGGATGGATGGATGAATAGTTAGCTACCTTTATTTCCACACAAGCTAAATTCAAACTTGTATTATATATTTATTGACTATCATAGCATTTTAGGAGTGTATACTGTGTGCTCCTGTAGATATACATAATATATGCACATATGTATACACAAAGAAGAGAAAAAATTCTGACTTGTGGTGGCCTAGTGGATAAAATGTTGACATGAAATGCTGAGGTCACCAGTTCGAAACCCTGGGCTTGCCTGGTTAAGGCACATATGGGAGTTGATGCTTCCTGCTTCTCCCTCTGTTATATCTCTTTTTCTTGCTCTCACTCTCTCTCTCTAAAAATGAATAAATAAAATCTAAAAAAGAAAATTAAAAAAGAAAAATATAATTCAAAATCTTTAGTGGAAATCACATGTACAAAAAAAATAAATAAATAAACTAAAAAACGAAAGAGGAAAAATTGCCAAAAGCCTAGTTTGTCAACTCAAATAGTATCTGGAACTTTAGTCCTCCCTTTTTCTGAGCCTCCTTTTTCTTATCTGATAAAACACTGATTATATCTGCAGACTCCATTCTGCCCCAATAATAACATGCTTTCCACTCTTTTTGCAATGACTTATCCCTGAACCTCTGAGAATCTGACGTGGTGGAAGAACAAGAGAATTTTTCCTATTAAAACATGACATCTAAAAAACAAAACAAAACAAAAACAAACAAACAAACAAACAAAAAATAACATCTAAGATAGTTTGTGGATTGCACACTAGACGCTCAGGTGCCTTTCAAGAGCAGATTTAGGCTCCTCGAGGGGCCTGAGACATGGCAGTTATCTGTCCACTACCAGGTGTGATTGTGCTTCCTATTTGGGTGCTGTCGGGGCCCCAGTTTCTGCCTCCCATCTCCACAGAAAAAGTACCCTGGTACTAAGGATTCTGCCTTGTTATAGGCCTGGCACCATTATGGTGGCCCTGTCAACCCTGTCCCTAGAGCCTGGGCTCTGCTTTCTGTTTTCCGGATATCACATCAGGATCTCCCAGCTCTACAGCTTGGCTAAACTCTAGATGACACCAAATGTTATCATCTAACACCTTGCATCTGATGCCTTAGATACTGTTATCTCAACAACATCAAGTTTATTTCTTAACTCTTTTCAATCTCCCAGGTTGAATTACAGGGCTCTTTCTCACCACCAAATCTACTGAATTTCCTTCAGTTACCATACTACACTCACTACTGATTCAATGCTATTTGAAGAAGAAAGGTGGATATAAAGTGTGTAACTTATTATCTACATCTGTATGTATGCAGATGAAATCTAACAAGAGCCATTGAACACCCTTCCTAAATAACCTTGCCTTGAAATGTGAAGAGTATAATTTTCTAAATCAGTAGCAGTCTCCAGTAATCATGAAATAAAAGGGGCATTCACACCTCAAGTAAGTATTTTCTGCTTTTGTAACATAAAGTAAATACAATAAACTACAGAAAAATCCTTTCACTAATGATACAAATAATCACATCATGAACTTTAACCTCAAGATATTTCTACATATCAAGGGTGGAGCCATATTACAAAGTTGCTCTGGATTCCATATAAGATCCAAAACTCTTTAAGAGTTGGGACAGTAAACCTGCTTAATATAATAGAAAGTTTCTAAATACATATTTACTTAATTTACTACTTCCCAGAAAGAAGAGAATAAGACTACTGAACCAAATAAAAACAGGTTATATTCATCATTGTTTATAGAGTGACTTAATCCTTGATAAATTCCTATATATCAGCACCATGCCTGGCACCCAGCAAGTGCTCAGTAAATATTGGTTGAATGAAAGCGTCAGGACTGATCTTATTTCTTGTGGGTCACAGGAGCTGAGAAAGACCAAGGTCAGAGATAATGAGACTTCACAACCTCATGGCTACAGTGAGAATTATGGAAGTGCTTTAGAAGTGAGTTATTTGAAGCTCAGTGGGAAAAGATTTTTCAACTTCTCAGATCTCTGCTGTCACTTTACAAAGAGAAATAAAGACTTATCTTGACGACAAGGGACATTTGGGGATAAAGATGCCAAATACAGTCTGAATCTGGAGCTCTCAGAGGGCAGAGGGTGAAACAGTTTGAATAACAGAAGAGTCAACCTTTAGAATTCTACACAGAGGCTCACAAAGATATGTAAGCACTGGGGATTTGATTTTACTTTTCGGGGTTTTCTATTTTGTTCTTGTATTTTCTGTCACTGAGTAGAACTGAAAGCAAACCCAGTAAAATGTTCAGGTTGTATAGTTTTGCCTTTTTGGTGGGGGTGGAGGAAAAAAAGAAGGTCATGGAAGGTTTATAGGGAAGATATCATTTTTTCTCATAAAATAAATCTGTAAAACATTTCAAAATAAAATGTAGAACTTGTTCATCTTTCTTGAGAAATTTGTAAGGTACAAACAATTTGAAGATCTTCTTTGAGCATCTGAGGAAGTCAACTCTCTCTCTGTAATCTATGAAATTTCCTCATCGTTTTATTCTTCTATGGTCTTATAATAGGTAAACTATAAAAATTATTAATGACACAGTCTTTGCCTTTTAAAGGAAATGGAAAGAAGGCAATTTTGGTCATGTGTCTACCATCTGTCCAACACTATAATAAACATGTTATATGATCCTACAAAGCAGCTATAATTATCTTTATTTTACATATAGTGAAACTGAGAGACTCAGAAAGTTGAAGACGTTTGTCTTTTGTCTCTGTCTCTCCCTCATCAACCACTATTAGTGCTGACTCTCCTGGAAATTTTCCATTCTTATCTAGTAGAACTAACCCTTTTCTTCTCTGTGTCATCACTATGCTTTGTATATGCCTTTAATGTAATAGCTCTGATTTATTTTTGAAATCTGTTCCCTTATACTAGAGTATAAATCTCTATGTAATAAAGATTTCAGTTATTATTTCTATATTTTTTGCATCAACCACAGAAATGTTGAGTTTTTGAAATAAATGCCACATAACTGGTTAGGCATGGAGTCAGAATTTAAATGTAACACTTTTTTAATTCTGAAAACTCATCCATTTTTTTTTTTACCATACTGTAATACCAAAACTTAAAGACAAATAGGAAGATTAACAGAATTCTTTTATTAAATAATACACTTAAGTCATATAAATATATCCAATTTAGACATTAAAATAAATATACCAAGGTTAAAATATTAGGTAGGCAATTCACAGGTAGGTAAATCCAGAAAATATGAAGCCCATGGAGAGTGCACACCTCATAGGATAAGTATAATCATATTTCTTTCAATCCACCAAAATTATTCTTATTATTATATAACTAAACAAGATAGACCTCTTGGGAGGTAAAAAGATGAAAGTCATAGGAATCCTATCCTCCATAAGGTTTCTGGTAACATGAGATACAAGAAACGTCCACATGCCGCAGTGCATTTTATTGTGAGCTGTTTGTGTCTCAGAGCCTTCCTTTCCTCATGTCCGATTAATGCTAATAATACTCCTCAAGATCATAAAATTAAAACAGATAACATGTTATAGAGCCTAGTATCTAACATAGATGAAGATCAATCAATGAATAGTATTCTTCATCCCAGACATATGTATAAATATGGATATGGAAGTAAATTTAAATCAGAGGTTCTAAATGAAGGATGGGGAGGGAGGGAGATTTCTTGCCCTAGGTGACATTTGCCAATTTTTGAAGTTGTTGGTTGTTACACCTAGGGGTATGTTACTGACATTTAATGAATAGAAGCCAGAGATGTTGTTCAACATTTGCCAGTGTGTAGAAGAGTCAGTTGAACACAACAAAAAATTACAGGATTATCTGAACTAAAATGTCATGGGATTGTATATCTATATGCTTGTATATCTATAACTCCAGATATACAAGCAGATATAAAAAGTAGTAAGTGTCACAACTATCAGGACTAGTTCTATAAGAGCATGAAGGTGGAAGAGGAATGGGGCTTGACTCCTAATCTGAAGAGTATTTATGAAAGTGTCAGGATTTCCCTGGGTTTGGGAATGCAACCAATTAGTGCATAAGTGGAATGTTAGGAGGAGCTTGATTAATGGGGAAAAGAGTCTTTTGGATACTATAGTAGACAAAAAAGATTTTCCAATTGTACAGTCAAATCTGGAAGAGTAAGTGGAAGCCTTAGAAGGACTATATAATAAAGATGATGGCATTGGAGATACAATGTGTACAGGGATGAAAAATAAGGACCATGGTATGAGAGAAAGGACAAGAGCACATCCAAATATTATTTATATATAAAGAGCACACGTTGTATTTCTTCATTCATTAAAAAGGATTAATGTCTCATGTATACCAGGAACTTACCTAGGCAATGGGAATAAAAACATAAAAAAGGTACAATTCCCATATTAATAAGAGGAAAATCTTTAATAGTTAACAATAGAATAAGAATACTAGCCCTGGGTTCAGTTCTTGATCAGGACACACACAGGAAGACACCAAAGAATGCACAAGTGAGTGGAAGAACAAATGAATGCTTCCCTTCTCCCTCTCTTCTCTCTCCCGTCCTCTCTTTGTCTCTCTAAAAATCAATAAAAATTAAACCCTGGATAGATAGCTGGGTTGGTTGAAGTCATCCTAAAGTATGGATGTTTTCAGTTTGATTTTCCAGTCAGGGGCACATAGAGGAGCAGCTTGATATTTCTGTCTCTCTCTCTTTCTCCCTGCCTCTCTCTCTCAAAGAAAAAAAAAAAAAAAGGTGTACACATGCTGTTTTCCCCACCAGCCTTACAATACTGAACAAAAAACAAGTTGGAAATGAAGGATAAACAGACTCATCTTTGATATGAGAAAAATATGGTTTATTTTATTCAATGTGCTTTTTTCAAATGATTTTCCAATGATAAGTTTGTGGCACTAGTCATTAATCTAAGTTAGGCACTGGGCTCAATAATATGTTATCTGTTAATTTCTTTAATATTCATGATGACTCTGAGGAGTATTATTAACATCAATTTATACATAAGGAAAGTGCAGTTTAGAGAGATTCAAACTAGGTTATTAATTTACTGTGTGAACTTGAGCAAGGCCTTTTCACTTGATTGTTTGGAGAACATAACTGTCAGTGCTTCCTGTGAGAATTAAACAGCATCAGTAAGTACAAATACATAGATAGACATTATAAAAGTATTGTTATTACTTCTCATATTTTAAACTGATAAACACTTTCTTAAAAGATTTCAATATTATGCTTTTTAAAAAATTACTCATGATTTTAAGCCATAGCTATTTAGAAAATTGTATTTTTTTTTTTTTTTAGCTCAAGAGACAGAGAATGACAGACAGGGACAGACAGACAGAAATAGAGATATGAGGAGCATCAATTCTTTGTTGTGGCACCTTAGTTGCTCATTGATTGCTTTCTCATATGTGCCTTGATGGGGGTCTTCAGCTGAGCCAGTAAACCCTTGCTCAAACCAGCAACCTCAAGGTTTCAAACCTGGGTCCTCTGCATCCCAGGCTGATGCTCTGTCTATGGCGTCGCCACCTGGTCAGAAAAAAATTGTAATTTTTCTAACCACAATTTACAGATATTGAAATTTTAACTTTTCTTGATATTTAAGTAAAATAAGGTTAATATGATTTTAATAGTCACATTTAGTCATTATTAATTAATTAATACATTTTATTGAGTAGCAACTTGGCTTATAGTATTTGGGATACCAGATTGTGAGGGCATAAAAAACTAATTCTTATCCTGCCTGAGTTTTTAATGCAAAATATTAAAAGAGAGATTATTTTGACATATACAGAGCTAGCATACCTAAGATATAAGTAATAATATATAACCATAATTTATATAATAATTTTATATATTTTATCTCATTTATAATTTAGAACCATCTTGTGCAGAAGGCCTTATATTATTTGTATTATTTTATTGGTACTATTTCACTTAATGGTTGGAGAAACGTACCTATCCTAGTTTCCAAATGAACAAAATTGAATATGACAAGGACATTGTTTCTAGCATATCCTAATCTATCAGAGATGAAGAATTCCTAAGAGCCTGAAAAAGAACAAATGCTATTTCATAAACAGCTTTAGAATAGTAGCAACATCAATTTGACACACAAAAAAATATTTATTTTTGTTGATACTATCACAATCAGGAAGAAGCCAAATTATGGAATTGACAGTATGTCAACTATATTATTGAATAGCTTCTTTTGCATAAGAACTTGAATATTAGTGTTTTGTATGTAATATAAACAAATGCTAAAGAAGAAGTCCCCCAAATGACAAAATTTAATGGTCTTTATTTTGTGGAGACTGAGTCTCAAAAAGAGGGTATGACATATAGAAAATAGTCTTACGTCCGGGCATGTGGTTATGAGGGGAAACCCCATTTGAGCAAACTCCATAGAAGAGTGGTATCTTTTTCTTCCTTCCAACAAGCTGAAAGGTTATTTCCATACTTTCTCAGTGGTGGCAAGGGACCTAGTCAAAGTAAAGTGAGGGTATATTTTACTTCATAGACTTTATACCATTAGATAAAAGAAACAAAAACACTTAAGATAAAATAATGATCACAAACAGTTCTGGTTCTCCAGTTATCCTTCCACATGTGTTAGGAAATAAGTATGGTCCCAAAGGAATTGATAAAGCCTCTGGTTTTCTAGACAATGTAATATTCGAATATGGTAAATAATAACTACCACTTGCTGTGACTCTACTAAGTAGCTAGAAGATTTCTAAGCACTGTTTTATAGACTTTTTAAAAAATTTATAATAGACACAAAATGCACGAATTATTATAGTCACTATACAGTTAAAGAAAGAGAAGTTGAGGAGATGAGATGACTTGCCTTACGGCATATAGTCAGTAAATGACACAATCTGGATTTTAATTCTGTCATCTACTATATATTCACTACATGCATGATTGCATAGTTATATCTTGTTTTCCTTTTTGGAATTCTAGTGATAGAAGAGTCTTCTGGCCCAGGTAGAGGAGCAGAAGGTTTGTGGTTGGATTGACTTTCTTTAACCTATTAGTCTGTAGGTAGAGTGAGTAAGAAGGAGGTATGAGGAGAGTGAGTTAGAAGAAGGTATGAATAATGGGCAGAGGTGAAAAGAGCATAAGTGACCACATATGTGACCATACTTTAATATCATAATTTTGAAAAGAAAGAGAGTATGCTTTATATTAAAGTAGAATAACACTCATTGAGGGCACCATATATTATAACGCACATTCTTGGATGGGAGTTTTACATTTATTTATAGATGAGAAAACAGGCTGTGGGATTTCAAGAGGGCTGTCTATAATCACTCATTGAGAAAGGATCCAAACAAAACCCAACTTCCAAGTCTTTATTTTTCTCTTTATACTGCATTGCCTTCAGCCAAATTAGAAAACAAACAAACAAATAAAAATGTAAGTGAAAAATGCAGGGCAGAAGTATTTTGCTTAAGTGGAAGAAAGAAATTTGGCGAATTGGCACCATTCGATAACACTAGGGAACAAAATTTTTGTTGCATCCAAAGAAAACACTTGTTCTTACCTAACTCAAGTGTGCTGCTCTCAAGTCTGACATTAGTTTTTCTCTGTAAGCTACAGTTTTTATGCAATTCAAGATTTTAGGTTTTCATCTTATTGTAAAATTTTCAACATTTACTTTAACACAATAAAGTAGAATGTCTTCTTGGGCATCATCTTTGTGAAAATATAATAATTTATATAGCACAGTAAATACACTAATACAATAAAGATATGATTGCATCAGAATTTGTCTACAATTTTGAAGTAGAACATATTAAAACACTTACTTTAATCAAAATTTGTGTAAAACTTATTTAAATTCTATTTAGGCAAAAATTTGCATTTGTAGCTCTTGCATTTGTGTACTTGTTGAGGACAATGTCTTTTGATGCTCCAGCAGTAGTCTGCTCATCACTAACAGCTCCAAGATTTTCGGGAAACTGATCAAGGTGACTGTTCAGGAAGTGAATCTTAAAGCTCATGTTACATCCGATGTCGCGGAAAGCCAACAGCATCCTTTGAACCAGAAGGTCATAGTTTTCTGTGTTTTTGTTGCCAAGGAAGTTCTTTGTAATTGCCACAAAAAACTGCCATGCTGCTTTCTCCTCCTTATTCATCTTCCTGGCCAATTCTTCGTCACATATGAAAATTCAAATTTGAGGCCCATTGAATACACCTGCTTTTATCTTCTCAAAAGGCAAGGCAGGAAAAACAGAAATAATATGTTGAAAGCATTGACTTTCTTTATTCAAAGCCTGAACAAACTGCTACATTAAGCCAAGTTTGATGTCAAGTGGGGGAAAATAATCCTGTCTCGATTAACTACAGGTTCATTCACAATATTTTGCATCCCTACTTCCAAAACTTCACGTTTTGGCCACTCCTTCTGTGCCCAGTGTTTCTCCCAAGCTCGGCTATCCCACAAACACAGAAAGCAAGGATACTTTGTGAAACCTTTCTGTGTCCTAGCAGGAAATTGACCATTTTAAGATTCACACAAATGATTCACTTATGCTCCCATACTTCAGAAAGTCGAGGACAATTTTTATATCATTATAATCTTCTCGCAGATGAGTTGAATAACCAACTGGAACCGCTGCATAAACATTACCGTTGTATAGGAGAACACATTTCATACTCTGTTTAGAGCTGTCAAGAAATAGCCGCTATTCTGTTGGACTGTATGTGGTAACACCTAGCTGGCTGGGAAGACTACTGATACCATAGGAGGAAACAAAGCGTTTGTCTTCAGAAAAAAAGTCTTCAAGAATTTGTTCACGCTTCCAGAAATGGGATACTTTAGCTGACCCATGAAGTACATTCTTTTCTTGAAGCCTGGAGGCTAATAACTAAGCTGCTTTCTTTGATAGGCCCAAATCTCTTACTAAGTAGTTCAGTCTGGGTTGACTAAACTGCTGAGGGGTTAATGACTGCTTGGCATCAGAAGAAGACCCTACAGATTCTACTACCATTTCCTCATGCATCTTATCAAAATACACTTGATCACCATGTTCACTTTCTTCAACCTTAAAAGAGATAAAACCATTGAAAACTGGAACCAGGAGTGTCTCAGAGTGTGGGATAGGTCATATTGCAGAAGGAATATTAGGATATGCGATAATATGCCATTTTTTCTTGCCAATACCCTTTGTATGAATCAGACACAAATAACAGTCACTGCTGTGGTCCTTAGGTTCATGCCAAACCATGGGAATACCAAAAAGTATTTCTTTGCATTTTCCTTTTGTCCAGCCACAAAGCATTTCCTCACAATGATGACACACAATATGAGGAGCCCAATTCTTGTCTTGATCGCCAAGGGGAATTTGAAAATAGGAAATATATGCACGTGTCACAAATGATGAAATATTGTGCCTTTGACATTGAAGTGTATAACAGCCACATATATAACAGAAGGTGTCAGGACTATTCTTACATTTACGCCTACTCGAAGAAGCCATGATTCAATCTTTAAACAAAATAAGAAAATGTTTTTATCAGATAATATTTTTTTACATTTAAAAACAACTACAATTATGTAAAAGTGATGTTTGTAAAACATTAATTACCTTGTGGTTATGTTCAATCCAAGAGTCGTTTCCCTTTAACTCCAATTTAAAAGCAAATGTATGCCATTAACTGTAACAAAAAGATATTAAAGTTTCATAAAAACTAGAGCATGCACCAAAAACGAATTTCAGATTTGGAATCAGTGATGCATAAAAATATAGAAAAAGTTCTAAAACCTCATGTAACAGAAAAAAAAAAATTGTTCCCCATTGTAATGAATGGTCAACCTTTGACATAGTAATCTCTATGTAGTTGGAAGCATTCAAATTGAAACTGAGAGAATATATATGATGGTGGTGCTACAGAAACAATTCTTTCCCTTGGTGAGTTGTTGGAGTGACATTTTCATTTTTTGCAATGGAACAATTTTAGAAACATATAAATAATTTGGAAAGATGGTACATACCACACAGTTTCCAGAGAATTACATTGCCCTTCCTGTTGTGAAGAGGATTGATATATTAGGAATGAAGGGTTTGAATGCATTGGTTATTGATGTTGAGTTAATGTAATTCTTCAGAACTGTAATTATTATAGATACCAGTTTTGGACAACTTACATTATTAATAAAACAAACAAACAGGTAAGAGTTCTGTTCTTCAAAGGACATATTGGTCAGGGACTTCTAGCTGCTTGTCCTACCATCGGAGTAGCAAAACTATAAATAGAACCAGTCTGAAGTCAGACATAGAGAAAGATATAAATGGCATGTCATAAAGAAATATCAGGTTTGAATGATACTGAAATCAGGAGCCAAATCAAAGTAGGAGATCTCAGAATCCAAGGGGTAATTAGAAATTACAATGAACATAAATTGATGAGTCCATCTCAATTGACCAAATACACATTTACTGCATCGGATGTTCTGAGCACCATGCTAGGTGTTGGAGAAATAAAAAGATTACAAAAATTAATTTAACGTGAATTTTCCTGCAAAGAACTAATAGTTTAGTGGGAAGACATACCTGTAAAAAATAATTAAAATAGATTGCAATAAAAATGGTACCATACAACATGTAGTCAGTTACTACACACCCTTTCATTAAATATTATGTTGATAAAATTCATTGAGGGTGCTTTGTGCAACCCAAGTTTATTCTATTTTATTACCAAATAATTACACATTATGTTGATTATATTACAAGTTTAATCTCAAAGATAATACAAAATAAGTAGTATATTGCTAAAGAGTAAAATCATATATACTTACTACAAAACAAAGCTTATAAACACAAGCTCAAGATAGCAATACATCTGGGATAAAAATATTTTTAAAAGGCCTAGAAAAAGCATATAGATAGGTATAGTAATAGTGGTAAGGTTCTAGTTATTAAGTATGATTGTGGGTTCATAGTTATTTATCTTAGGGATATAGTATATATACATATACACACATATAAGTATATGTATACACATATATTCATATAAGTATATGTAGACACATATATTCATATAAGTATATGTAGACACATATATTCATATAAGTATATGTATACACATATATTCATATAAGCAAACCATGCTATTTATATGTATTATGTACTATATAATAAAACATTTAAAAATAAAAACGTTTTGATATGTAGTGTGCACTATAGGGACATATTCATGTGGAATGCAATGGCCCTCAGAAAGAAGGAGGAATAGCTTATTTTGGTTGAATAAATGGCAAATAAGATTTTTAAAAAGGAAGACTTTAAAGTATATTATATCTCAGCTGATTTTCTGAGGCATGTATAAATGTTTACCTCATTCAAAAGGTCATTCTTTGGCAAAATAAAGGAGTGCCTGGCTGGCTGGTAGTCTTTATGTTTATTTCTATATATTTAGTATTATTCCCTAAATCCTTAACAGCCTGCTCACAAAAATTAGGGGATCAGGAAACCTGTAGATATTCCAGCACTTTCAGCCTTTTGTATAGTGCATTTTCACCAATGAAATAAAGGTTGGTTTTGCACCTCATTTGCATAATTGAACAACTTTCTTTGACTTATTGTTCACTTTTCCGATGTTATTGTTTAATAAAATAAATCAAATGCTTCTTTTTTATATCACTTCATAATCATTTTGAAATATACCCTAATTTTTGTGAGCAATGATTGTTAAACAAATGAACATATTCAGGATTGAAAGAGTGCAGTGTATGGATGTGTGCATGTGGGATCACAAAGGAAAATAAGGTTAAACCAGCATAAAGGAGCTGCCTTAAAAGTTTTGATTGCTATGCAAAGAATTTTAAGAAAGTAATGAGGTTTTGTAAGTATGGGAATGACAACTCTGGACTTGAACAATGAATCTCTCTGGCTGCAATGTGAAGGATGGCATGGTTGTACAGGATGGGACTTGTGAAAGAAAGAGGGAGGCCAGTTAAGAGGTGGTGAACTGGTCCCACTGCTAGAAGTGACAAGGCAGAGCTTAGAAAACAATCATGGGCACGGCCAGTAGGGAATTCTCAAACTGTTAATGAGGAGCCAAACAAAAAAGCAGTTTTACTGCCATGAGTCTAGGAAAAAAGTTGCCAATATCTGTAGCATATTTGACATATTTTTTTTTTCATATGAGATGAAATAATCATCCTCCAAAATGACTCTAAAAGTATGAACTGACTTTTTCGGCGTTATCTTTTTAAACTCTGGCACAATACCAGCACGTGTTTATTCATTTCTACCATAAATATTTGATCCTTGCTCTGGTAGGTGCTGTCATCTGCTTCCCTTACCGCCTTTCCTGATAGAGGCACTCACCCCCCACCCCCAGGTGCTGGGAGTGGTGGCAGCTGATGTTCTCAGTTGAATCCCTCTCTGGAAATTGCCTTCAGCCAAAGAGCTCTGCTTTGCCCAGATCACGCCCTCCCTGTGGGAACCACCACATTAGTGACTGCCAATGAGCAAAAGTCCTCACATCTGCCTCAGCTTGGGGAAACTCCCAAAAGCTATTTAAATTCTAGAATACCCTTTCGGATGGACTGTATGTACCCTTTACTACACCTGCAACAGGATTCAACTCCCTCATTCAGCTCTATTCTACTTCTTTGCGCTTTCACAGCTTTTGAGCACTCTCCAATAAGCTTCCAGCACACAAACTCCCATTTCAGTGTTTGTTTTTCCTAGGCTCAAACTAAGTACCCTACAAGTACCTGGCACAGAGAATATAATAATTCTCGAGACTCTAAATAGCTGTAAAGATAAAAGTTAAAACAAACATGACATCTAAGGGTGTTTGAGCTGTTGTGTGAACTGCTTGAATGGTAGATTGATACCCTTCGGAAGCCCATTGCTAACATCCCAAAAGTGGCATGAAGTCATAACAGCCTTGTCCAACCATCGAGGTAGTAAACTGTCATCTCTTAAAGAACAAAAAAGATATGGTATGGGGATTGGCAATATTTTCTGTCCACGGACATGGGTGCAGTCTTCATTATCACTCTATAGAGCAGGGGTCGGGAATCTTTTTTGGCTGAAAGAGCTATGAATGCCACATATTTTAAAATGTAATTTCATGAGAGCCATACAATATATTTGACACTAAATACAAATAAATGTGTGCATTTTATGTAAGACCAACACTTTTAAAGTATAATAATCCTCTGAATTCTTTTTAATAACCTTGTTATGCTGTTGCTAACCAATGATGAATAAAGTACTTCTTACCACTAATGCGACTTCTGGTGCTGCTTGGTTTTGCTGATGGCTTTGTAGTCTGGTTGATACATGGTGAGGTTAAGCTTCATGCAGGTATTGAGACTTCCATCTGTTAAATGTGATTGTAAGTTGGTTTTAACGTTCTTTAGATGTGAGAAAGACTGCTCACATGCATACGTAGAGCCAAACATTGTCAGTACAGCAATACTCACATGCTGCAGTGTGTGGTATGTGATGGGAAGCACATTCCAAGTTTTGACAATCAGCTGGTCCATGGGTTGAAGTTTTTTCATTTCTACCCACATGTGTTTGCTTGCCAACTCTGCTTGCTGTCATGCAAGTCTTTCCAAATCTTCATTCAGTGACTTGAACTTATTCACCCTCATGTCTGAGGCCTTCAGGTCAGTAGCTTGTAGCTCAAAATCTCTGATGGAGACCCTGGGGTTGTAACTCAGGTTGGCGCTGTCCACTGCATACTTGTGTGGATGGGTGATGAACATAAAAAGACAAGTGCACTCACAAAATTCTCCAAAGCATGCTTTGAATGAGAGCAGGAAATTAAATGTGAAGCCAGCTAGCTGCTGAAGATCAAGATGTTGAGCAGGGTCACTTGCTGTGCATGTATATTTAAACTCTCCCAGTTTTTCAAAGTGTAGTAAATGACCATTTCAATGTCAGTGATGAAGAGTTCCAGCTTGTTTTCAAATGCAAACACTGCTTGTTGAAGGGATAAGACTGAATTTCCAATGCCTTGCATTTTCACATTGAACTGGTTCAGATGTTCAGTCATGTTCATGAGATAGTAGAACTTCAGGAACCACTCAGTGTTAGCTAACTCAGACTGCTCAACATTTTTCATTTCAAGAAAAGTCTGGATTTCACTTAGAGAAGCCGTAAAATGGCTGAGCACCTTCCCTCTTGACAACCAATGCACATTGCTGTGCAGAAGCATATCAGGATAATTATTCCCAACTTTATCCAGCAGTGTTTTAAACTGGTGATCATTTAAAGCTTGGGCAACAATTAAGTTGACTACCCAAATGACCAGCGACATCACCTCACCAAGCTGCTTGCTGCACGTCTGAGCACAAAGTGCCTCCTGATGTAGGATGCAGGGAAAACTTAGGATGGGTCTCTTTCATGTTCACAAAGAAGCACTACAAATCCTCTGTTTTTCCCCACCATGCACAGAGCACCATCAGTACACACCAGAATAAATTAATCCATCATTAGATTTTTTTCTTTAGCAAACTCAGTGAAAGACTTGAATAAATCCTCCCCTCTTGTTGTCTCTTTCATAGGCAAAACAGCAAGAATTTTCTCACATAGTGTGTCACCAACAGCATACCTTGCACGCTGAACTGGAATAAATGTCTTATGTCTGTTGACTCATCCAAAGTGAGAGAAAAGAACAGTGCTGCATTTATGTCCTTCACTTGTGTTGCCTCAATTTGATTTGCCATCATGATGGTACTATACGATCATAAACAGTTCTTGCTGACAGGGACATGTCTTTTATTCGTTTGATTATCTTGTCTTCATCTGAAAGTCATCAAAATGTTCATTGACAACATCAAGCATGAATGTTTTGGCATACTCCCCATTTGTGAATGGCTTTCCATTTCTCACAATTGCTAAAGCACCAGCAAAGCTAGCTGAATTCCAGTCACCTTGTTGGGTCCAAACACAGAGTTGCTGCTGACTAGCTTGCACTCTGCACAGTGGCTCTTGACAAGTTTTCTTCCTGCTGTCCCCTGCTGGATATTTCGATGCAAATGTAGTATGGCGTGTGTCAAAGTGCTGCTTTATATTTGAGTGCTTCATCAATGCAATTTTATCATTGCATATTAGACACACTGCAGAACCAGTTCTCTCCACAAAGGCGATTTCCTCTGTCCATTCCTGCTGAAAAGTACGATACTCCTCATCTTTTTTTCTTCTAGCCATCCTCTTCATCAAAAGGGTTTCTGCAATTAGTTAGCTGACTACTTGATTAAAAGGAGGGAAGTTTACTTCCTGGCCTCACAATGACCCGTGTACAATACACATTATCCAATAAAAATTTGGTGTTGTCCTGGAGGACAACTGTGATTGGCTCCAGTCACTCACAACCATGAACATGAGCAGTAGGAAATGAATGGATTGTAATATATGAGAATGTTTTATATTTTTACCATTATTATTTTTTTATTAAAGATTGTCTGTGAGCCAGATGCAGCCATCAAAAGAGCCACATCTGGCTCACGAGCCATAAGTTCCTGACCCCTGCTATAAGGATTTACTGTGACTCAAAGCTTTAATCTTAGAAAACATTGATTTACTCTTCAAAAATTTAAAGGGCTTCAGTCAACATCTAGGCTGAGGAAAGTTTAACTTTTTATTAAGACCTTTTGCCTTTCTGCCTACATATATAAGGCAGTGAAAGAAACTTTATTAAAGGATAGCTGAGTTCATGATTTTAATATACTAGGTCACTTTGTTTTTATATAATAGCTTACAAAACCAAATTAAATAAAGAATCCTATATATTGGTTAACTGTGTGGGCTATTGCAGCCTAACGAGGGTTAGTAACATTCTTGCTTGCAGAAGTCTATATTGAAACCTAAAGACAACAAAAACCTTACCAATTAATAATTTGAAAATAAATACAATGTTTGAAATGTCCCTTCCCCACCAACATGCACATATCCACTCATAACCAAAAAGGAAAGTTCTTTAGTTTTTCTTTTGCTCATAACTTTTTAAGTAATCAAGGAGTAAGAGAAACTTAGCTTCTACAAAGAGAGTGTTTATATAATAATGAAGAGCACTGTTATTTGTTGGCATAAATAAAAACAAAAGCACAAAACACATGAAAGTTTGTACTTTACCATCCTCTGTTTACTAGGTGCATGTACTTAGATAAATTACTGAGCTTAATCTCAGTTTTCTCATCTGAAAAATGGGAATATTAAACAATTTCTAATGGGTTGTGTGATAATCATGTAAGTTGATGCATGTAAAGTTTGTAGAATGGGGAAGAACACATAGTAGGTTCTCAACTGCAATTATCTTGAGTGGGATCTAAAGATACTTTAAAGTATATTCATAGAAATGAACTCAAGATCAGATGTACACACAGGAATTTCTGGCAAATTTCTTATATGCTTTAGGAAGTGGGTGTTGGAAAACACCTGTGGCTTCTATTTTTTGACTGGTGCTTAAACTTTTGCCATTATTAGAGATTTTACATTTTAATGTAAGTTGTTGGCATTTATGGAGATATAAATATGTTGGAAAAAAGATAATATGGTAAAAAAGGAAGATCACTAGGTGAGAAACAATGGCCCTGGGTAGTTATTCCAGGTGTGCCACCAAATGGCTCTGAGATCTTGAGGAGGTCACTTATATCTCTGTAAGTTATGGTTTCCTTGTCTGTAAAATGATGAGGATACTAAATGGATTTTTCACCAATACTCTGTATTCACTAGGACACTAAATGTTTTCTTTCTTAATACTATGTTTTCAATATAGTATTTGTTGCTCCTCTATGTAGCTATAATCATTTAATTAGTTTGGGAATTAGAAAACAGACACAGTCAATTCTTTTACAGAATTTAGAAACTAGGAAGAGACATAGAAAGAAAAAGCCAGGTACTTCAAGTGCAATAAGTACTTAAATGTACAGGGAGAAACACCTCAATTGTTTAAGGACTATCAGAGATGACTTTAAAGATAGAGGGCAGATAAAGAGAAGAGTCGTCTCAGAGTACCCAAAGTCCCGGTAATGAGAGATTGCATAACATATTCTAGAAGCTGAAACAAGTTTAGATTGACTAGAATAGGCTGTGCAAACAAAGAAAGAGGAAATGTATGTAGAGAATTAAGAAATGGCAAAATAATACATGTTCTCATTCATCTTAGCACGCACTGCATTTTAAGTCAGAAATGATTATTAGATCATCAGATACATGTCATACATTACACTGTTATTATATCTTTTTAAATCTTTATTAATTTTAATTTATTGTGTTAACATGGATTCAATATAACACCCTCACTTCCTCACCCCTGAGTCCCCCATTACACCCTTTCTCCCTACCCCAATCTCTTCTCCCTTCTTTCTTAGATTTGCTGTGCTGTTTATGTATATATTATACCTTTTTATCTTATTGTGAATGGAAACTCTGAGAGCAAGTTTTCATGCAGGGTTATAAGGGAAACAAAAATATCACTTAAGAGGTTAAGTTAAGGTTGGAAGGTTCAACATCTAGAAAAAAAAGAAATATGTGAACTGACATTTATTTCTTCATTCTTTGAACACATACTTATTGATCCACCTGTCATGTACCAACTAGTGCTCTAGCTCCTGGGAATGTGGCATTGAACAATACATTCAAAGTTCCCGTGTGCGTGGAGGTTATTGTTCACTACGCATCTTGTACTTGAAGTGTCTCATGAGCTGTTTATAGAAAGCTGTTGGTGAAAGGAAATAGCTCAGGAAGGGCTGATCTCTGTGTAGTGGGATGCAATTCTGAAAAATGGAAATCCCCCCTTTCTCTATCAGCACCAAGTGCCCTATTTATTTATGGTTCTGTGAAGAATAATTATGTATCCTCGTTGTACCCAGATAGTGTAACAACACTGTAAGTAGTTTGTCATATTCACAAGGAAAAATAAATTTTTCAATGTATATCCATGTTAACATGGCATTAGTGTTACATTTAGTAAACTCACCTAGTCATCTAGATTATAGAAAAGAGTGGCATATAATGTGTAATAATAGAGTCATCATTTCCTTTCATTGGGCTACTACAAAATGAATTTTTGTACTTTTAAATGGGAAGGTCTCATAAAGAAACTGCCCAATTTGTATAGAGTGCTACAAAATAGGTTCATCTTAATTGCAATTTTAGAAAGTACTAAAGACAGTATCCAGAAAGAAATTTGATTTAACACTCTGAAAAGGACTGTGTAAGGTGCAATTTTTAAAGTTCGAGAGACCAGTTGTACAGAAAGGAATCCTGAGCTGAGAGCCAGGGTTTGATCCTCATTTTAGTGTCGAGACTATCTCCTGTAGTGGTGTCAGGAAAGTGATTTGGACAGAGTGGCACTGGTTTCCAATAGAAGAAACTTTTCTTCTGGGATCACATATTGAAAAAACAGTCAAATGAGTTTGCATTCATAGGTTTAGTAGAGTAGAAATGAGAACAGTCAACCTTATAACTACAGTGAAAACAATCTATGATTACTACCACAATGATATTATTACTAATATGGCTATTAGCCAAACTTTACTACTTAATTATTATAGTAAAAAATTATGTATGTTTACATGGTGTGTGTGTGTTAGCCATTATTGAACACTTATTATATAGCACACAGTGTTCTAAGTGCCATTTATGTATTCACTAATTACATTCATAAAATAATACTGTAATTTAAGTAATATTTCCATTTTAGTAATGAGGTAACAGAAACATACAAAGGATGATAATTTTGCTTCAAATAACATAATTAATAATTGACAGAGCCAGTATGTGAATTTAAGAAACTGACTGTAGAACATGCATTAAGAAAATACAAACCAGTCAGAGCTGACTAAAAGATTGAATAAAAATAAGTTACTCTCTGTCCCTGAACATTTTTAGGTGGAGATTGGAATGAATACTTGATGGAGGGTATGTAGATACTAGATAAGTATTTGAGAAAGATCCCTTCCAAGGCTCTTTCTGATCCTGAGAGGTTTCCATTCAATAAGAGCTTCTCTAAGAGCTAATTGAGTTTGCCAAATTAGAAGTTCAAAAATAATATTGGACTGAGTCAGAGTCAAGCTCTTGAATTTTTATTAAATCTGTTTTTGGGTGGGCTTAGAACTGCCTTCATGACTTCTTTATATCCATGGAGTCTAACAGAGAACCTCTATAGAGCATGGCTATTAAAATACTGTCTGTCATTATTTTGTTGCCATAGCTGCCAGCAGCAAAACCATTATTAGTAGACAACACAGTAGACTGAAAAAGCACTAGAATTGTAGTGCAAATCATTGGTTCTAGCCTGAACACATGAGGTGATACAGATGTGACCATGGCCAAATAACACAAACATTTTTAGATTCATTTTATTTTATTTTATTAAAAATAAAAAAGAAATTTGAGAGAGAGACAGACAGACAGACAGAAACATAGCTCTGTATGTGCCCTGACAGGGGATTGTTTAAAATGGGATGGTGGTGGATTCAGCTGGTTTGCACAGGTTCAGCAGAACTGATACTTAATTTTTTTGTTTAGTTTGGCAAACCAGTTGTTAAAATGGCACTTGTAATCAGGGTTCTCTCTAAGGTGGGCACCTGGGTAGCCACCCAATGATGAAATCACAAATTGACATTCCTCCTTTTTAATGTTCATTTGAGCAACAGTGTATTCTAAGTGCCAGTAGTAATGTTCATTCCATCCATACGTGAAAAATATTGCAAGTGAGGATGTCAATCAAGAAGCAATATGGAAATATCTTAAATAACAGTTTTATTGTTTTTGTCAGGTATTATTTAATATTTTTCATTAATATTGTAAAACTTTCTTATAATCTAGTTTTGTGTACTTCTTTTATTGATATTATTTAAATATTAAATGCATAAAATAATAAACTACCTTTCAGTATATTTTTTAATACTTAAAACAGTCATTAGGACAGAAAACCAATTGTTAAATTATTTGAATTCCATCACTGAAATAGGGATAACAATGATATCTACCTGATCATATTATAAATAGGAATCTAGGGTGTAGAATCTCATTCTTAGAAATCCTTACTACTATAAAGAAAATTAAGTTGAGTTTTAGTTATTCCTTAACACCAAATATATCAAGCAACTATAAGCATCCCAATTTTATCCTTTTGAAAGTTAGAGAAGGTTTCATCACCTTTTATTAATTACAATTTAACCAGTTTTGGCTGTTTCTTTAGAGTCTTAAAGGGAAGAGAACAGGTACTGGAAAAATTATATCTAATTTCCACCATAAATGCTGAGTTTTAATTTATTAAATAAAAAGACTTATCTTTTAATTTTTTCTTTCACCATTTTTATTTTAGTGGATGTTAAACATGATATATTTTGTAATTAAAAGAGATTTTCTTCAGTATTGCTGAGAAGAACCAGAGCTGCTGGTGAATGACAGCAGCACTCGAGCTTTGAGTCCCAACAAGATAAATCCTCGTATACCACTTGCCGACAAGCTGAAGCAAGGAGATAAAGGTGACAATAAGCAGACACCAGGAAAATGTGAAATGCTTTGGCGGAAGGTTGTACCAGTCAATACATACACAGTCCTTTTTTCCCCCTAAATTACGCTTTGAAACATGGGTTCAAGCAGACCTTCCAAAAATGGCTATAATAGGGTTAAGAACACATATTTTAATGCTGTTTCCTCCTTCCTCTGTTCTGTTTGTTAAAAGATGAAAGTAGGAGAGATGTACTTACCAATCTTATAGGATATGTGTGTTCGTCAGTTCTGGGTCCCATAACAAAATACCATAAATTGAGTGATTTAAACAACAAAATTTTATTTTCTCACAGTTCTGGAAGTTAGAAGTTTAAGATTAAAATGCTAATGTGGTCAGTTTCTGGTGAGAGCTCTCTTCCTGGCTGACAGATGGCTGCCTTCTTGCTATGTCCTCACATAGTAAAGAGAGAAAAAGTAAACAATCTCTCTGATGTCTCTTCTTCCCATGTCACTAATCCCATCATGGGGATTTACCCTAATTGGCTTCATCTAAGTCTAATTATCTCCCAAGGGCTCCATCTGCGAATACTATCACTTTAGGGGATAGAGATTCAACGTATATATTTGGAGGAGACATACATAATTTATTCTACAGCAGCCCCATTGCTGAATTTGAAGTTGACACATCTGATGGTTGCACTCTCTTTGTATATACCAAAGAAGCACTGTATACAAAGCTTTCTATCTTCTGTATTTCATTTTATGTTTTACATTGTTTTGGTTGATGTTTTATTTGTCCTGATGACTCACTGGGTTATACAATTCCTATTAGAAAAAACAACAACAAAAATGCCTTCATTAAATGATATCAGTCAAATCAGGGAGACTCAATGGTTGAAATTTGAGAGTCTTGGATTAAGAAGCCAGTATTTGATTTCTGGAGAGGGCATTGATTTTTCTTTTTCCTGGACAATGTTTTATTTGGGTTTGCTTCTTTAATAGTTTGTGAACAATCTAGGAAAGAACAAAAGCTCATTTATTTGAAAAACAGCATGATATTTGAAAACCAATTTGGATTTTAGTCATATAAAACTTTTTTTGGATTGTACCTTTGTTGCTGGCTAAGTGTATACCTTTAAACAAAATTTGTGACCTCTCTGAACTCAAGCTCTTTGTCTAAAATATAAAGTAATGATACCACCTTAGAGTGTCATTGTGTAGATTTAATAAGTATAAAATACAAAGAACTAAATGGAGTCTTTGAAATGCAGTAGATGATCAAAACTATTATTTTTTTTTCTTCATTATCTTCCTTCAAGTTGTTGGCCTGTAGGTACATATTTTCAGCTATACAATGGGGAAGTTCCAAGGATCTAATGCACAACATTGAAACTAGAGTTAATAATACTCTATTATATACTTAAATTTGTTGAGACTAGATCTTAAGCATTCTTACCTCCTCGCCACACACACTTATGGATGTGTTAATTAACTTGACTATGATCATCCTTTCTCATGTATAAGTATATCCAGTCATCACATTGTTAACATGTATAGTTATATTTGTCAATTATTCATTAATAAATCTTGAAAAATAAAATGTATGGCCAGTAGCCATGGCCCATGCAGGTTCGCATTAGTTTCAGACAGATGGTAATGAAACAATGGAGCCAAAAACTGGTGGGCCATTAGCTTTAATACTAGCTTACCCAGCAGGCAAGAAATACACACAGTGGGAAAACACTTTCCTTTCCATTCAGGACTCCCAAAGCCACTGACTTATCCGAATTTCCTAGAATCAAAGGTTTCTACCTCACCAGCCTTATTCACCACTCTTCCCCATCTTCTTCTCTCTACACAAACTGGCTTCTCCTTAAGCACTCCACCATCTTGGCTGCTTCCCCTCCCTTCCACGTGGCCTTTCTCTGCTCTCCTTGCATGGGCTCCTCCTAGAACGTAATCACTCTTCCCCGGAACAACATGATCTCTCCTGTTAAAACCTTTTGGTGTGAAAGCCCTCCCCCAACACACATTAATATAATCATGCCCATCCCAAGCAAGAAGGGCAACTAATATTATCACCTGGGCGACGGGCTTCCATGTGGGCAGTGCCATCTTTAATAAAGTGAGCATAATATATTTTATCTGCCCAACACAAAATAAAATATGATTTAAAAAAATATGTCCTGCTAGAATAAGGCTTTTTATTTAATTACAACTAGCATTGTCATTGGCCACCTCAAGATTTCTAATATGAATTGTTCTTGAGAGTTGTATATCTAGCTAGTTTTATGCTTATAATCTTGCCATAAGATTTTAAAAATAATTTTGGCTGAAAGTAATAGGTATTTAAATTAACAAAGGCTTAAAGAAACAAATTTTTTTTAATATAACAAAAAATCGGGATCAACGCCCTAACCAGGAGAGTGCAAGGACTCCATTAAAGTCCCAGAAACCTTTCTCCCTTCTACTCCATTATTGATCATGTATCAGCTGATTTTTTCATGGTCACAAGCTAGGTTCCTCAGCAACAGCATCAGGTTTGTGTTGAAGGCCAGAAGGGACTTACAACTGTATTTATCTCTCATTACAGATCAAAAAAATATTCCCAGAAACTCCCAAGCAACATCTCTTATGTATCATTAACTAAACTATGTCACATGACCCACCCTAGTCACAAGAACATTCCTAAAGAATTAGTTAGGTTTTCATTCTCTAGGCCTGTGAGGTTAACCAAGGAGTTATATTGGTAAACATGACTTATTCAGTTCAGTTCAGTTCAGTAAACACTAACTGAAGAATTATTGCCAGACACTGTACTATAGATGCTAAGGCAGCTGAAAATAAAACCAAAATAAAAAGAAAGTAGTTTCTCTTCTTGAAGAGCTCAATTACACGAAAAAGACAAATAACCAAATAGTTAAACTCTAATTTTAAAATAAATACTTATAGGGATACAATTCTATATTCTAGATAAACTTCCTTCAAAGGTCATTTCAGTGCAACCAAGGTTATTCCACACATTCCCTCTGTATTATATCGCTGGGTCTTCCCATGCATAAGTAGGACAGTGAAAATCTACCTTTATCACACTGACCTTGAACTGGTCTCTGAATAATCAAGAACTCAGTTCTATTTCAGAATTAAAAATTTTTGTTATTTAATTTTATTTTATGCCTTTGGAATTTGTTATATTAGGTAAATTATAGTAAGTCATTACCTAGAGCAGAACATTTCTCACATTGTTTTTTTTTATAAAGTATTAAATTCATAATGTCTTAAAAACTTAACAGAAAAGAATTTTTTTTAACAGGTCACAATTGAACACATTGCCGTAGTTGAATCTTATATGTTCTCTTTACCATCATTCAGGGTTTGGCAAACTTTATCTGTAAAAGGCCAGATAAATTGGCTTTCTAAGCCATGTGGTTTCTGTGGCAATTTCTCAGATTTGCCACCACAATGTAAGAGCTGTCATAAATAATATGTAACAAATTAAGCATTGTTGTGTGCAAAAAAATGTGTTGATAGAAACAAGGGACAAGCTAAATTTGGCCCGTTGACAATAGTATATTGATGTTTCTCATAATGGTTACAAAACGTCATGAAATTTTTTTTTGATTGTGTAATAGCAGACGTAATTATCAAGTAAAATAACATATTCAAAGATGGCTCAATAAGTTGAAAAATTATTTGCCATTGATTTTTAAGTTAAATATTTTCTTCCTCCTCAGCTCTCCAAGGATGAGTGGAGGAGATAATATCTATCAATAATATATATATATATATGCCAAGGCAATTTCTCTGTAAAGGGACTTAAGCATATATAAGTGTGTTATCTTCAGTTATTTTAACAGAAAAATATAGCTTATATGTTTTATTTTTAATACTATATCAATAGAAACACCAGGTTTAACATGCATAAAGCCAAGAAAATTAACTATGCCAGATACTGAATTTCTATTACACTGTGCTTTGAAAACCCAGCAGGAATAAACTCCTGAATGCAGATACCATGCAATACAATAGCCTATATGGTTTATCTTCAGAGTATTAATAAAATATTTTTCTCAATTTGTTGGGTTTCAGTTGCCTCATGGGTGTGATATCTCAAACACATGGGAGTTGATATAGTCTAGTCTTCTTCACCGATGTGGAAAATAAAAGCTTTAAAAAACCAGAGAAACTCAATAGACACCAAAGACAAGAAAATATAGTCAGGGGCTCAAATAGCAAGAATTATCAGAATGGGTGAAAATCAAAAAGAGGAGCAGAACTGATGAAGAAACAAGGTCCTGCAAAGGCACATCCATTCAGTCCATAAGGTTAAAGTTACACACCTGTCCTGGGAGATGTCACCTATCAGACTGAACAGGGGATGATGGCAGGTGTTCTTCTGAGCTTAAAGATTGGGGGTTCTGGAGCCAGCCCCTGAGGTGTGGTAATGAGAAAAATGGAAAACATGACCTCAAAAGTGACTTCCAAAGCTAATGTTCTGTGAAGTCTGCAGTTGTGGTGGCTCTTGTGTCACCATCTCAGGAGGGAACCTGATGCCTTACAGATAGCTATGCTCTACATAAACACGGTCACCTCCATGCCTCTGTGAGCTGCCTTTTGGTCCATGAACTTCATCTGTGGCCATTGTCAATGTGAGAAATCCACCCTGGTGCCTGACTAAACTGCTAGACTTAAGGGACTTGTCTGTCTCCTGTGTGTCAGGGAAGGTTACCCCACTTCCTGACCTTTTTTTCTCTCATCTCCTTAAAACTGAGGCTATAGCTGTGTCCCTTTCATCAGTCCATATTAGACTCTCAGTGTATTCTGAAAAGGCCTGAAAGGGAATACAAGATCACAAAACCATCTCCCTGGAAATGCCAGTTAATGGTCATGAAAGCTCTGTGAGGGATATAGCAAATCCAAAGATACCCAAGTTGGTGAGAGAACTGAGGCTTGGGAGTGTGTATAACTTTCACAAAATCTAGGGGAGAAGGTTAGATCCAGTCGTGGAATTCAAATAATTTAACAACAGGTTCTCTGCCCTAATGACCGTTTTAAGTATAAAAAAAGATATTCAGAAAATTAGTTTATTATTTCATGAATTTAATACTTAAATAAGAACAATAGAAGAAGTACACAAAACTGGATCATATTCTAAGAAATATTTTAAAATATTGATGAAAAAATATTAAATAATACCTGACAAAAAACAATAAAACTGCTAAGATATCTCCATATTGCTTTGTGATTAACATCCTCACTTGCAATTTTTTTCACCTATGGACAGAATAAACATTACTACAGTTGCTTAGAATATGCTGTTGTGCAGATGAATTTCAAAAAAGAGTAATAAATGTAAATTTGTGATTTCCACATTGGGCAGCTAGCTGCCCAGGCACCCACCTTAGAGAAAACCCTGATTATAAGTGCCATTTTAACAACCGGTTCAACAAACTCAACAAAAAGTTAGATATTGGTTCTGCTGAACCAGTGTGAACCAGCTGAATCCCACCACTGGCTGGACCCAAGTTTAGAGCTTTTTACGCTAACAAATATAGAGTGATTTTGTTGTTGTTGTTTAGTTGTTTGGTTTTTCTTACTCTGTTTCATTGGGATGGTTCTCTCAGTTCCATGAAATAAAATTTAAAGCTGTATTTTTAGTAAATAAATTATTTAACATATTGATAACTAAAAACATAACTGAATATATTTCAATAATTTAAAATCTTATTTTAATAATCCTTCATTTCTGTTAAAGAGAGCATTTCTTTTTTCATCTTGGCTAAAGCACTGGATACATTTGATACATTATGTTATTTACTGCTTACTATCACAGTAGGTATTATTATTGTCATGATTGGACAAAGAAAGAAACTGACATTTAAAGGGACTAGGTTAGCAAAAAATCATAGTGGTAAGAGGGAGAAGCATTCTTCTTACCTCATTCAGTGGACCTTTATCATTGCTTCTTTTCAATATGTGCCTCGGGAAATATTTCTATACATTTTAAAAGACCTTTCTATCTTCTGTTTGAAATTTATTTCTGAATTCTCAGCGCACAATTACAATAAAACTGAGAGGAAAAGAATGATTTGCAAATATTGAAGCCATGTCTGACTACACTCTATAAGACTGCCTTAACCTCTCTCTTGATTGAGGGTTAGCAATGATAAGGAAGCACCACATTGTGTTCTGGTATGTTGTAGGAAGCTTACAAACCTGCAATAATACACATAGTCATGTATATATTGCTTGTAGTCATATATATAATACATATATAGTATATAATATATATAATACACAGTCATATATGTAAATATATAATATATAGTATATATAATAATGTACCAAGTTATATATATATATATATATATATATGTATACACACATATGTATATGTATATATATCTAAAGCTAGGCCTACAGAGACAAAGGACTCTCTCCTGTTTCAACCTGATGTCACTGAGAAGGAAGTCTCCTTCTAAACTGAGGTTATTTACTTTCATTATGTCCTGAGGTCAGGAGCTCTGCAGGACCATAGCATCTGATCTATTGCTAGCATTAATCTGGAGGAAATAGATTGTTCTGTAGTGATACCAGAGGAGATGAAAAGTATTGTGTAAATAAACCACCTACCTGTAACTAAACCTGTCTCCCATCATCAAACCTTTGCTGTTCTTCTTTCTTAATAAATGGCTTCCCTAAGACAAGTCAAATTCCAGATATTCTATAAAGTGCTTACTTTATATAAATAAAATCTAGGCAACATAGTGGGTGTTGACATCATATTTCAAGGGGATTATGTGTGTCTAAAATACATTGAGAGGTGTTGAAGCATATTAAGAGAGAAGATGGGTTCTAATACCTTAGCTTATGTAAATTTGAAGCTCATTCCAGCTGTTTGTTTATTTTATAAGAGAAAATTATTCTTTCTTTGTCATTTTAAAAAATCCTATTAAATAGTGGTAAAATACTCAAATCTCAAGCATTTCTGGAAGACTTTACTATGTAAATGAATGCAAAGCAGTACCTAGAACATAAATAGGTTCCAACAAGTTGGAGATATTGTTAGACAACAAATGGGCATTCTAATATAATACCAATAAAAGGGAAGTATTTCCTTTTTGAAAATTATTTTTCAATGTATTTCAAGAGTCTAAAAAGGAATCATTTAAGCTCTTGATCTAGGCTTTTGTCCTAGTAATTTAGCTTCTAGGAGACTTACCTTACAAAAATCTCACAGTATCATTTTCTGGCCTAAATCACCTCAATTATTCCTCATTCTCCTCAGAGTGAAGGTCAATATCTCAAAAACAAACAAACAAAAAACACAACTTTAGCTTATCCTATAATCCTAAACTTGTTAATTTCTTGTCTCATCACTGTCATTTTTCACCTTGAAGTCTAGGTATAACAGACATAATAAACATCTTTCAGATTCTCAAAGGAGCCATATGCCAACCATTCTAGCTGTCTAAATTAGCCTTGCCTTCCCAAGTATTTCTAAGTTCTTCATTTCTTTAAATGCTACTTACTCCAGAAGCCTTATCCTTAACTTCCCCTCTGAGTTGTCCTTCTTTGAACTTCTGAAAAAACATTTTTATTTTGACACTCATAGTAGAGGCTGTTTACTGGTTAATATTCAATACAGAATGTAAGCTTCATATGAATATTAACATGACTTTTTTGTTTTTCATTGTATCTTCAATGCCTAACATACCCATGTTTATGATAGAGGTCCTATATTTGTTTATTGAAGAATGTAGGAAGTAAATCTAGAACAAAAGAAGTCCTAGACAGTCATCGCTATGTAAATTATAAGACTAAAAAATGTGAAGAACATGCGAATACGTTTTCCAAATAGAAAATAGGTTAAATAAACAATAATTTTCCATACGATGATATATCAATCCAGGCATTTTGTGGAAAATTAGTTTATAATAGCAAATGAAAATGATAGTTATTATTAAGTAAAAATTCAAGAGACAAATTATGCATTCAATTACCTCAATTATAAAAAATACAAAGAGAAGAAATATACTGGAAGAAATATTCTAAAATGTTAATAGATTTTTTTTCTATGGGTAGCAAGATTTTTAAAGACTTTAATTTTGCTTTATATTTTTCTATATTTTCAAAATATTCTAAATTAGTATGCACTTGTGAGTTTCTATTGCTCTCATTGTTTTATAATGCATATTATAACATTTTATTTAAAGAAATGAAGGGTATTTGACACCTTTCAATAGGAAACTGACCCAGGACTTATGGGCAAGAAACTTAAATCATGAACTGGCAGCAAAGGCTGGTCAGCAGCAGCATGGATTAGTGTTTTTATTTATAAAGCTGTGATTTCCCCAAGCAAGATGGGTGCATTCACTTGCTGATTTATACCCCTTGTCAAGAGAAGCCAGAGAACGATAATTCTCTGATGCTAAGCCTTCATTTGAAATGATGTTTAGTCACTCCACTCCCCAAATGCTATATCAGTTATATAGTACTTGTTGACACTGTAAGACACATTTAAAATGAATTCCATTCATGTGGGAAAAATCCACCAATTCAGTGATAGATGCACTTTATCTCCAGGTTCAAAATCTCTCTTGCCCGCACAGTAGCCTTTACTCTTTGGCTTTGAGTCAGGGTGCTCCCTGGTGAATCATGAAGCTAGAAACCCTCCACTGAGATCTTGCATGTTGTCTCCCATGTGCTCGTGGACAGGAAACATCCTCACTCAGCATTAGATTGTTCATTTGTAAAATGGAAATAAGTCACTAATTTTATTATGCAGCAGCTTATTATTTGACTGAGATGTGATACTGGCCAGTATACCAATTTTTAAATTGTGAATTATTATACAAATAATTCACTTTCTTGGAGAGGATTTTTTATTTCTTTGATCTGGCTATATTTTTATTCATTAGGAACAAAATTCCAGTCTTTGACTGCTTTTATCTCTATGGAGTGCCTTACACAGGGTTGGATGTATAGACAGTGTTCCAAAAATGTTTATAACAGACTCCACTTTGCTGTCAACCAATAAATAGCACAATTACCAAATGATTGTTTAATTCTTATAATAAACCAGTCACGTATGAATTCCAAGCTGATTAAGAATAGGTTCTGTCCTTACAGCCTAGCGATCATCAAGGAAATTGATACTTAACCAAGAATGCAGACATGATATGTATTATGTGCAGAATCACAGGAGCATTTACCTTAGACTTGGTTGAAGAGAGTCAGGCAATGCTTTTCTATGGAGATGACTCTTAAATTGAGTCCTTAAAAATGAAAAGAAATTCATTGGAGGAAGGGTTAGGTGTGGGAATAGCTTTCAGGGTAGAGGGAGCAGTATATCCAAGAGCTCTGTTACAAAGTTTCCATCATTAATAGTCTAGAAACTGTCCATGAGACCATGAGCTTCTTGACCACAGACTGTATCCTCCTCATGTTTCTAATTTGGGAAGCAGTTGACATACTGTAGTAGAAGTTTTATAACTGTTTATTGAATGTTCCAGTGGTCTCACTCACCTGTATACTAGGATGCCCTTCTTGTCTTAAAAGGTATAATTGAGAAGACAGATATACAGATCCCCATATCTCACCAATACCAATCTTGAACTCTGTTTCTTCTAAAATCCTGACTGAAACAACACATATGTACTTAAAGTAAAGCCCGATGGGCATGTAATTCACCTCTTCTTTCTATGTCTTGTCTTGAGCTGAAGTTCCATCACTAGAAAACAGCCCCCCTGGAGCATGTTCCAATGGTCAGCAAAAAGTTCTGTTCACCTGAGAATATTTCTGTGTTCTGCTTTTGGCTTTTATCATAGATAATTATACTAATCAGCCTGATGACAAAATATAAAAAAATTTTGAAATCAATGCTTACCAGAGGGCTCATTTTGCTGTTTAATATTCTTTGTACAAGGACTCCTAGAACAAATTATTTTGCAGCTAAAATATGAACCACCATTTGTCTAATACAGTGTTTCTCAACCTGTTTTATTCATTAATAGTCTCTCCCCAGGAGTCTTTTTAGACATTATTTTTTCTAATAACCATCACCACCACCACCACCATGACATTTTAATATTGCAGATATGCTATATATCTGTTTATGAACTTGGGGCCTGTTGGAAAGCCACAGATCATTGTAATATATAAGATTTTTTTACCCCTCCTCCAACTGATTTTGTCTTCTCAAGGGAAATATCGGAAATATCACTTCCATTGAGGATGCATGTTAATATCAGAAACCACACATTCCTGCTAAGCACCACTTTGTATTTGTTTGTGCTTTCCTTTGTACGCCAATGGGATGGTGTGAAAATATGGTGTGTAGAGTGAGGGAAACATAAAATCAGACTCTGATTTTGAACTTTTTTTTATTTTGTCAAATTGTTTCACCTCTCAGTTTCTTTACCTAGCAAATTGGGATAATGATACCTGACAGAAAGGATTGTCATGAGCACTAGGTAAGATAATGCATGTAAGTTACTCTATGTGGTAAGTTCTCAGGAAAATTGTAGTGGTTTGTCATTGTTACCAGGTAACATACTAGGTGAAGAAATAAGTGGATAACAATATGGAGAGAGTTAGGAGTAAATCTGACCTGTTATGATGAAGAAGATGGCTCATGTTTGAGAGCAGCGAGAAGAGAAAGGTCAGGGAGATGAGATTATGGGCCTTGGAAGTTAGAACTTGGTATAGAAGAATGTCTACTATTGTACCATAGTGTCTAAAATTTACTAGTAGTGTGATCTGAGAAATTTATTTAATTTCTTAATTTTAATCTTCTCATTACTTAATAAGGGATCTAGTGCTGACCACATACAGCAGTTATAAAGAATCAATGAATTAAGTGCCCAGTGATACATCTGATAAGGAGCTAGTGTCCAAAATTTATAAGGAACTTATAAAACTCAACACCAAAAAAGTCAAACAATCCAATTAAAAAATGAGCAAAGGACCTAAATAGACACTTTTCCAAAAAGGACATATAGATGGCCAATAGACAGATGAAAAGATGCTCAATGTCACTAATAATCAAAGAAAAGCAAATTAAAACCACACTGAGATATTACTTCACAGCTGTCAGAATGGCTATCATCAATAAACAAACAACAATCACTGGCAAGTATGTAGGGAAAAGGGAACCCTCATGCACTGCTGGTGGGAATGCAGAATGGTGCAGCCACAATAGATGATAATATGGCATTTCTTCAAAAAATTAAAAATGAAACTGCCTTGTGACACAACAATTCAACTTCTGGGAATATAGCTGAAGAAATTCAAAATACTAATTCTAAAGAATATATGCACCCCTATGTTCACTGAAGTATTATTTACAATAGCCACGTTTTAGAAGCAGCTGAAGTGCCTATCAGTGGATGAGTGAATAAAAACTGGTATGTTTACACAATGGAATACTACTCAGCAGTAAAAAAGGAGGAAATAGTACTATTTGCAACAGCATATATGGACCTGGAGATTATTATGCTAAGTGAAATAAAGCAGTCAGAGAAAGACAAATACCATATGATTTCACTCATATGTGGACTCTAACAAATAAAATAAACTAACAAAATAGAAACAAATTTATAAATAGAGAATAGACTGACAGCTTTCAGAGGGGAGGGAGGTTGCAGGGCTGGGTAAAAGAAGTAAAGAGGGTAAGCAAAGGAAAAAATTTATAGACACAGACAATAGTATAGTGCTTACCAGAGGGAAAAGGGGATGGGTAAGTATGTTGATGGAAGGAGATTTCACTTGAGGTGGTAAGTATAGTGCAATGTACAGATGATGTAGTATATAATTGTACACCTAAAACCTATATAATTTTATTAACCAATGTCACCACAATAAATTCACTAAAAATGAAAAAAAAAAAAAGCAATACATGTATGTGATACATTTAGTTCACTTTGGCAGGATAAAACCATTGAGTCATAAATGGGTTTAATAAGCTTTGAGAGAACATAATCTTGGTGAAGCATATAGAATTGATAATAGTCTCAGATTCATAGGTGTCGTGGTTTATAAAAAGGTAATAACTGGAGATCTCTAAGCTACGATCAATATTTTGTTAAGATAGCAGAATTAGGCATGTCTCTAAAATGAAAATTTTTAGAACTATTTTACAACATAAAATATTGTTGTCACATCTATAGCAGAATTACAGATTAGTAGTTATTTCTAGCTTTTTTGAACAATTAAGTCTAGAAAATAAATTATTTTAGAATAAACCTAGATTTTGGAGCCAGAAGACTGAAGTAAGTCTATGTCCATGAGAAAATGACCTCATCTTTCTGTCTGAATCTTACTTTTCTTTTCCACCAAATGGAGGTAATAATATCTACTATGAAAGATAATTGTCATGACACAATGAGTCATCAGTAAAATGATTGACATGAAATGTTTTCTCTAAATATTATTCTCTCCCATCCTGTGATAAATGCATGTTTGATATAATATTTCAACATACAACATTTTATGAGAAGGAGAGCCAAGATAAAGAATTCTTTGTGCTGAAAAACAAAAACATATTGTTCTTATGCACAGCAGTTAGGAGACTGTGGTAGTAATGTAGGAGATGAGGCTTGTGACATGTGCCATAGAGGTAGGTGTCTGGAGGGAGAGGGAAGCCTCTTTATGAAAATGATGCAGAAGATAGTATATCAGATAGTATTAGTTTCATCTTACATCGACTAGGCTGAGGTTGATCTAGATTTTAAACCCAGGTATATCTGACCTTAAAACCTGTACCTACCAGAAAACCATACAGATCCTTCCTCCCTTGTTCTCTAAGAATAGGAAATATATCTCATATAAGCTTATATCTTACAAAATACCTCCCAAGGAAGCCTTCCTGACACCTTTATACATGGTCGTTGTCCAGTTAATCTTTGCCGAGTAAACAACTGCCTTGGGAGATATATGAGGCCATGGATGACAGGGAGAATGAATGGATAACAGGCTGGCTGAATATATGGCCATGAATGGCTGATTACTTCATGTGGAATGAATGGCTATACACAAAATATATTTCAAAGAAAGTAGGATTCATGTTTCTTGTTATCGAGGAGCATCAAATGAATTGGACAACTAGAGCAACTCTAGAAAGCCCAGTCATTGAAAGAATCTGGCACAGATGTTAGACTCATTGATTCATACATGATTAATTGCGGAAGGGTCCTCAGAAAGGCAATAGTCCTACCCTCTTGACTTACAGATGAAGATAAAAAAGAGACAATGAGTTGGGGTGAACTGCTCAGTTAATATTTGACAGAACTATAATTTCAACCTAGTTCTCATAATAACTGCTTGTCTAGCGAACTTTTGGCTCTACTATTGTATGAAGTAATTAGAAACAGTATGACACATTTTATTTTTCTTGCAGCCTCCTTGAGAAACAAAGAATTATTATTTAGGGGAGGTGGCGAAGGGTATAGGGGGGATAAATAGTGATGGATGAAGACTTGACTTGGCGGGATGAACACAATACACTATACAGAAATGTCTTGTAGAATTGAGCACCTGAAACCTGCATAATTATGTTAACCTGTGGCAACCCAAAAAGTTCAAATAATAAAAAAAAAGCGGTTGTTTTTTCTTTTTTTTTGAAAATAGGTGGCTTATTCCAGGTGGATGTGTCACACCCCCAGCAGGATTTGAGACATATATACAGAAGGAAATTAAAGAAATGTCCTTACTAAAAAAAAAAAAAAAGAAATATCCTTACTGTTTTTATTTATAAAGTTATACTTCTGCCAAATAATACCAGAAGATATACTTATTTATTACATATAAATCTTCCTGTTAAATGGAAGAACTAGACTATGATTTATAAGCACTCTTATAAGAATTAGTCACAGTTTCTGAAAGTACATGATTGATTATAAAACATACATGAAAATCCTGAAATATTTAAAATTTATGTGCATTGCATTGGAAGAAATATATATAAAAAAGGGGCAGGCTTACATATCCTGCAATAAATCCAAAATAAAGGAATTTGACTATGTCAAACTTATTTTGCCCTTGAGATATAATTGATTGGTTTTAAATCAGAAGTCACAGTGAAGTTTGCAAATCCCAAACCTTAAATGTGACAAAGAGCTCTACCTAAAAATTCTAACTTTTATGATTTTGGTTCTTTCTCAAAAGTAAATCGAGCCATGCAGCTTTAACTTGTGATGCTGATTGCAAGGACGGTGTTCACCATTATCATTATTAGGGCATCACCGAGATTTAGAAGAAATTTTTTTGTATTAAGTTACATTCTCAAACACTATGTGACTGAAAAAAAATGTTAAAGCCCTTTACAAACTAAAAAGGGGATATCAAAGTGTGATGATATTTAGTAGTGGCTGAGTTACCTACACATTCATAATAAAATGTCTCTCTGGAGACATTGACTTGTTTAAATGGGCACAAATGGAGAACAGTGAAGTTTTACTCTGCACCTTCCCCATGGTCAAGTGCCCCTGATGCTTCCGAGTCACCAATTCTCGAGAACAAGGTGACTGACTGGCCAGTTGCTAGTATTTTATAACCATCTCTCACATCAGCATTGCAGATGTTTCACAGCCCAGCAACATTGTTCCATCACCCACAGGTAAGGTGTATTTGTTTCTCTTTCTCCACTTAAACATAGAGAACTAGTAGTGGATACAGTTTCTTAGGTAACAGTCATTATTATCATATCACAGGCATTGATTATAAGCCAGGCTAAATGCTTGATATTTTCATAGAGTATGTCTTTGGATTCTTGTAACAATGATATGGGTTAAGTTGCAGACCAGGACCCCAGATATCTGAAAATGTACACATCTTACCCAAATTTACATAGCCAAACTTTGAAAGGAAGAGGTTTTTAAGGACCTGGCTCAGGATGTCTCCTAGTGCCCTATCTTCTCAAGAACTTGGATAAGAGTTTATAAACACAAACGCTTACAGGGGTCAGGTGTGTTGCATAATTTAGTGATGACTGCCAGATGCATGCTCTACCTAAAAAACTTGAACGGTGCTCTCTTTCCATCAGGATTTTTCAACTCTTGGTCCATGGACCAATGCCAGTTCACCGAAAATTTTATGTCGGTTCATGAAAGAGTTAACTACCCTGATGCTGTATGAAGATTACAGACCCAATCATCTCAGTCAAATTTGCTATGCTCAGGGTAATTTCTGTTTTAGCGGTCTTCAGAATACTTTCTCCTATTTTACCTTTACCCAAGTGTAAAATGGTTGAAATGCATGCTTTACATCAGCCAAGTCTTGCTTGTGGACATAGAAACTACAAAATTATAGAACGGATGGTTTCAAGAGAGGACTAGGTTTCAAACCAAGTCTTTTACCTGAAAACTCCTAAATTTTAAATGTTTACTCTAACTTTGGGGTTTTAATTTTTCTTAAACACTGTGCTGATCTTATGATATATCCACCTAAAGACTAAATCTGACATAAAATCTGCTGGCTTAAAATTTCTGTGACAAGTATTAGAAAATTTAGAATGACCTCCTCATGTATAGATATTTACACAGTTACTTTTTTTCTGAAGATGTGATGATTCCATGTGCATGGGAGATTTATCTATATTTGTATTGTGTGGAATTAATCTATCAATGTTAATCAGAAATTAATTTATAACATATCCCGATATTGTTTACATTATTTCCAAAGGGGTCAATTAACATTTTTTGTTTTCTCATCCATGTCTAATCTTAGTGATGTTCTCATCCATCACTGTGAGTTTTCTCTGTGGATCTGACTTCTACTATGTACTGTTCTTCTGGATCAAATTTCATTAAGTCTAAATTTTACCTGTACATTGTTAGCAAATACTAAATGCCCTTTGTGTAAATGTTTTCTTTTCTAGTAATATTATTTAATAATTTATTAATTGAATAAAACCTGTTTATTTATATTTGTGCCTTAGCAAACTCCGGAGAACCTGGTGGTTGACTCCTCTTGAGTAATGCTTCATGTTATAAGAATTTTATGAAGTATTTCTGATAATTTTGTATATATTGTGCTGGCCATTGACATGAAGCTGTGTGGAGATTATTAGAGGAAGGAAAGCTCAAAGTTGGTAGAAACTGTCTTCTGTATGTAGGTTTAAACACTTGGGTATATATTTTATTCTACTGCCTGAGTAATTTAATTAAAAGTTTCACTTCCAAAATAATTGCTGAATGAGGACATGTTGTAAAGTAATGCTCATTTAACAAGGCTGACAAATATAAGGAGTCTGAAATCCATGAAGAATGTGACAGAGATTGGTAATTGATTCTGTCTTATAATCTATTGCCTCTTCTTAGACTAAGGCTATGTTTTGTTTGAAATCCAGTCTATCTTGTTCATAAGTGTTACTGAGACAGAGCCTGTAATAACTGTGTCAGCCTTCTGAGATAATACCTCGCTGATTTACCGCTAACTCACTGTTAAGTCCCCTTAACCCTGGATATTTAACCATTTCTCTTTTAATCTTGAAAAGCTTTATGTTTTTCTATGGCTGTATTTGCTGAAATAAAACGTTCTATTTTTTTGAAATATATTTAATGCTTATGTTTTTAAAGAGAAAATGGGACTTTATAAAAGAGTTTGCATCCTATAGAAGCCTCAGGAGATAATCAAAATCTAATACCACAGGCTTCATGCTTGTTCTGTGGGGAAAACAAAATTTGATGCTGTATCTGAAAATCAAGCCAATTTAAATTGAGGTATACAGAGTCTCCCTCTTTTATTTTCCCTGCATCATGCTGGGACTGTGCTCCTAGCCTTCATCGTCTGACACATTATTTCACAGTTCTCAGTTTGATGTTTTGCTAGGGTTTGCCAGTCCTTTCCAAAAGCATGTCCAATCCCCTTTATTTCATGAAAAAAAGATGGACTAAGAGAGAGAGACTATTTTGTCTTCTCTATTTCACTTATAGTATACAATAATTGTTATCATGCTAATTATAATATTACCAGTAATAGCTACCACTGAGAATCTATTCTGCTAAAAGTAGTTGTAATTCATTTATATTTCCTCAACTCCTAAAAATTACTCTGCAAGGAAGATAGAAAGTCTCTTCTTTTTCAGTGCAAACTTAAAATCTCAGCGGTTGAAGTGCTTACCTGGGGTCTTCTACTTCCAGGCCCATTGTTCTACTCCTACCATCACCGCTACATATAGAGAAAGTTTTTTTTCCCCTTGGTTTTAGGGAAACACGTTTTTGCCTTAATCACGCAGTAAAATTTGTCTTCTTTCTTAGATTTATTTTGTTTGTTAGTTTTTAGTATTTTTGTTTGTTTGAGAGAAAGAGAGAGAGAGAAGCATCAACTCACTGTTCCACTTAGTTATTTAATTTAGTTGTTCACTCATTGGTTGCTTTGCATATGTGGCCTGACAAGGAATGGAACCCATGACTTTGGCCTGCTGGGCCAATACTCTAACCACTGAGTAACTCAGCCAGAGGCTTCACATTCTTTTGATATCTGCTTTTAAGCTCATGTGTGGCCTGGAGAAGTGTGTGTGTGTGTGTGTGTGTGTGTGTGTGTGTGTGTGTGTGTTTTCCACCCTTGTGCTGAAGAGATTTTACTTTTTTGAGAGAAGGAATCAACATTTGCCAAGTTTTTCTTTCCCCTTTAATGTACCAAATCTGTTAATGAGCTCTGGAGACACCTAAATATTTAGTATGTAAATTATACTAACAGTTAACCTTCACTGAGCAGTCCATTACATGTTAGACACTGTTTGAAGAGTTTTATATTCATTATTAATCCATCAAATCCTCACAATAACCCTGTGAGGTAGATATTGTTTTTACCCCCATTTTCAGTTGGTGAAACTGTGGCATAGAGAATTTAAAGAGTAGCTTGCTGAAGGTGATAGAGGTAGGAATCAAACTTAGAGACTGTAGACACTTAGCCCCAGTTGTTCTATATATATTACACTATATGATATCTTCCTATTGTAATTCTTATACCCAAAGAACCCATACACTGTTGAAGGAGATGTGCATATGAATCATATGTCCTATCACTGGGTATCATGTTGATTTACACAGAGCATTACAGAATAATAAAATAGGAACTCCTATAAGGACCTGATAGATATTAAGTATGATGAACAGAGGAGAAGAGATGACGAGGAAGGCTTCTAAGAGAAGCAGCACCTGCTCTGAGTGAGCATTAAAATATAAAAAGAAAAGAGGGAGAAGCCCTCTGATCCAAGGGAGCCAGGATGTCAAAAACAATTTTCAAATTTTCTTTTAACTCTGCAACTTTAAATCATCTAATATGCATATATTCTATTGTTGATCATACCTCACGTTTGAATTGCACTTTACAGCTGTTATCACTTATGTAGTGAGATAGGCAAAGCAAAACCGTGATCTTTTCTTCTTGAGAGATGCTGAAGTTGTGTTAGAAGTAAAGTGTTACTAAGAAGGTTACATAGGCAATCTGGTGGTGGCACCAAGACTCTGAGACCCCAGTTCTGTGAACTTTCTATTAGACTCTGGCTTCTATCAGAGAGTAAACTTATAAGTCACCATGTCCCTGAAGTCTTTCCAATTAATATCGATGATTATTGATCACTGAGTGCTTATGAAAGAGGATGTATAGTGTCTTTAACTTAACATGAATGACTTTTTAAAAAATACTCTTTAGACATTTCTATGTAGTAGGTATTACTGCTTCAATTTTATAGGTGAGAAAACTGAAGTTTGGAGAGGTTATGTAATTCTCCCAGTGAAGTTTACCAAGATGGGTAATAAAGCCAAGAGTGAATTCAAAGACTTTAATAAGCAAACAGTTGCATCTAGTGGAGAAATCAAAACCTGTATTTAAATGTTGGTGCTAAGACATAGTTATTAGTAATATTTGTGATTGACTGTCTCACTTGGCAATTCTGGAATATTCTTTCTGTTTGAAATCTGGACTTTTTTTTCAGTTACTGACTCCAAGACAAAACAACCCTCAATACTCTGTCTTCCCAGTATACAATAACTGTCATTCATAGCTATCTTTTAGATCAAAGATTTGTTGTAGGATAATACCTCTGGCAAGTATTCTATTTTCTGACTTCTATTTTATTCTAGGAGTAATAGATGTGCAACTTATGAGGTGGTGGTAAAAAGAGAAAAAGGAAAAGAAAAGAAGACTGGGAGTTATTCCACCAATATTAAGATGCTCGACTATGTACCCTCCTCTTGTTGGAGTGAGAGCACACATCTTAACTTTTAAAGTGAACATCATAGTCCTCTTATCATATGTTGTCTTCAGAACATCAAACAGAGCCAACTATTATCATCTGTACTTCACAGAAGAGGAACTGAGGCTCAGAGCAGTTAAGAAGATGTTGAAAGATAATATGGGTTAAGATAGAGGCAGAGTTTAGGTAGAAGTCTTCTCATTCACACATTACTCCCCTGTCCTATTATGCCTTTTATTACATTCCCATCATTAACATTATTTTTTTTGCCATAGTCCTAACTGGGATATTCTTGATACCCTTTTTCTCTACATTTTTGGCATCTAATTTTTCAGAAGTTAATTATCCAACTTTAAAATGTGTTTTAAATGATTGATCTCTTATTCCGCTAAGTCGCTATTATTTCTTTAGCAATTAGGTACTAGTCAAGAGAACTAAACACTGGTTTTAAATGTATTGTCTACCCTCCCCCAATCACTAAATGTCACACCATACTGCAGTGGCTTCATCTATAGAAGGCAATCATATTCTTCATGGGACGAATCTGAAATTAAGGTGAAGAACGTGGGCTCTTGTGTGAATTACATGGGTTCCTGCCCTAACTCTGACTATAACTCTTTGTCCTCGGGCAGCTCAGCTCCTTGTAAAATGTGCATGAAAGCAACAACAAATATTATATTTTTGTGAGAATCAAATGAGATGCATGCAAGGACTTAGCATAGTAGTACCTCACATACAGTAAACATTACAGAAATAAATTTTATTATAACATTTTATAGGAATTTTTAACTGTCTTATTTTATTTTTTAGTGAAAGAAGGAGCATTTGCCAAATTTACCATGTCACTAATATCATCTAGCTGTTTAGGCATTCTGTCTATTGCTTGGACCCCATTCCTTTCATCCTCTAGAAACATTTCTGTGGATTTCTAATTGTGACTTGGACTGCTGTTCTGTAGGCATTTTTACAACTGCCTTCCTGAGTTCTTCCGGGCAAACTACTCTATCCCCCAAGATGTTCTTCTCCCTGGTATCCTCCATTCACCAACAGACTATCACCTGTGATCCATCATCTCATAATTTATTAGAATCTGACTATTGATAGTGCCTTCAAAGGTCATCACAGTTGCTGCTTTAATTATTTCTTTTCATCATACTGAGTTTTCTGGAACACTTGTACTCATTGCTTTGTTCTGACTTAGAGAGTCTCATTTGATCTGTAGAAAAAAATCTCTCGCTTAAGTGCTGAGATTTCCATTATAGAGATGGAATAACCAAGGAACACAAGCACTTATAAACTTGCTCAGGTCATTCTACAGCAAGTAGAAGAATCTTTATCACACTTCATGGCCTTCAGACTTCAAAACCCTTCTTGGAAAGAACAGCAGTGCTTTTTTGGCTTGTGACAGAGGGATTTTGGAACTGTCAAAGCCTTACTCAGGTGCAAAATGGCAGGGGAGCTTGGAGCGAAGATAAAGATGGTGTCATGTCAGCATATGCACCTAGCTCAGTAAGCATATTTGAAAGAATACATGCAAATGCAACTGGCTTAGAGGCTGTGGAATTTTAAAAAGAGCATCAATAAAGAAACCAAAATCACAAGGACATTTTGTTGCAAATCCTTGCCTTTGTGATGAAAGCAAGTGCCTGAATTCCAGCTGTGAATGTATCTTTTTTTTCAGAGAACAAAGCTTTATAATAGTATCCTTGTCCCAACTAGACTGACAAATTAACACTTACTGATGGTGGTCCACACCTCTTCACCACATGGGGATGGCAGCTGTTGCTATCAAGCATGCTGAGGAGTTGCTATTGATTTCTTAACTCAAAAAATCTATCTAATGTCCTTTATGGATAGTTCTTAAAAAGACAAATAAATATATGTGTACATCAAAATATACCTATATTGGACAATGTGTATATACATTTGTTCATTAATTCATCCAAAGATAATTTTAGCATAACAAAATGCTAGCTCTGTGAACAAAGCATGCACTTTGAAGGTAGAAAGTGATGTTTATTTATTTTATACTTTTATAAAACAAATTACATGCATGTGTTTCATATAATGTACTCACAATATGTTCATGTTTAATAGGTAAGAGTTTACGGTATACGTGTATATGTTCCTTTAAGGCCAGTGGCCATGACCATCATTGTGCAGGTTCTCACTGGATTCAGGCAGATGGTAAAGGAACAGTGGAGCCAGAATGTGGTGGGCCACTCTGTTTATTAAAGTCTTGCAATGGTGGACGAACAGACAGGCAGGGAAAACACTTCCCTTTCTCCCATCTTAGGCCCCCACCAGTCTTAGCAACTCCAACCAAACAGGCCAGGTGAAAATTAGGGATCCCAAGCCCCAACTTGGTTTCCTGTTCCATGACCAGGACTCATTCTCCGGATTCACCCTCTGGACTCTCTCTCTGCTCTCTCTGTACTTTATAGCAAAAACAGGGGGAGGAGGGGACCTTCAGCATACAATAGCAAACGATGACCCCTCCCAAGCAGGAAGGCAATGCTCAATTTGCAATCTGCTGCCCTGAGGGCAAGCACCCACAACCTTCCATAGACTACACAACATGGCACTGCCACAATACAAACAAGCAAACTTAAAAAACGTTTGTTTACCCAACAGTTCCTAAACTGTTACATATATAATGTATGTGCATACATTTCTTTTTATGTTGCTTCATTTATCTATATGTCTGTCTTCATCTCAGGATGTGTATAAATCTACCCACAGACTGTTACTAGAGGGAACATAGGATTTCAAGTCAAATAGGTCTAGCTTTGAAATTCAGCTTTCCCACTCAATGAACATGTAACCACTGACAATTTGCTTTCCCACTATAATTCTAGGCTTCCTTCTTTGCAAATATAAGATATTGAGAATATCTACCTTGGCATTATCATTGTAACAATGGAGAATTTAGGTGTAACACAACGCAAAGGGAATGGCACCTAGTAAACAGTCATATTAGCTGTGATAATAGTGAGGATGAAGATATACAGTACAACCCTTGCTGGTTGGCTTCGTGGTACAGTGTCGGCCCAGTGTGTGGAACTCCGGGTTTGATTTCTGGTCAGGGCACACAGGAGAAGTGCCCATCTGCTTCTCCACCTGTCTCTCTATCTCCTTCTTCTCCTCCCTCAGACAAGGCTCCACTAGAGCAAAGTTGGCCCTGGGCACTGAGGACGGCTCCATGACTTCCACCTCCGGTGCAAGAATGGCTCTGGTTGCAGCAGAGCAACACCCCAGATGGGCAGAGCATCACTCCCTAGAGAACTTACCAGGTGGATCCCAGTCGAGAGCATGTGGGAGTCTGTCTTTCTGCCTCCCTGCTTCTCACTTCAGAAAAATACAACAACAACAAAAAAGTATACAGTACATTCAATTCAGCCTTAATTATACAGATTTTATATTATATCACATTATATTAGTATATATGACATATGCCGATAAAATACTTCTAGATACTTTTATGTGTATATAATAGCACTTATCAAATATAATGTGCCTACCTGTTTATAGTTTTTTGCAGTAAGTATATATATAAATATATTTAATTCAACATGCATTAATTAGAAATTCTTTTGAAGCAGCCCTCATGTTAGTCCCTGGAGTGTTAAAATAAACTGTATGTTCTGCATTGAAAGAGTACTCGAGGTATTCAGAAAGAAAAATCCACAAGTAAATCATTATAATACTATATAAAATGCAATGGCAATAACAAAATGAGAGGAAGAGCGAATCAATTTCTTCTGCTTTGGAGGATAAAGGAAGGGATTCATGGGAGAGGAGGCAATATAAACAGGCCTTAAAGAATGAAAAGGAAGCCATAAGGGCTGGGATAGAGGGCGGGGCAGCAGCCAGTGCAAAGACATGGCAGCAGGTGAGTCTGAAAAAAAATTAGTTTGTGAGTGGCTTTTTCTGTCACATTACACAGTTTGAACTTTATAGGCAATGAGGAGTCATCCAAGACTTAATTTAGAGTGTAAACTGGATGCATCTATGCTACAGAAGGTTGTTAGGTAGAAAAGGTAAGATAAGGAGAAACAGGGGAAAATATCACTTTAAGAATAACTTTTTAAAGTTACCTAATAACTGTACTTGTGTAATCTCTTCCACTTTTGAAAGCTATAGTCATTATTGTAATTGCTTCTCGTGCAACCCTATAAGGCTCACCTGTATTCCCATTAGATTGTTAGCTCCTGGAGGCTCTGTTGTGCTTGTCTCTGACTCTCTAGTGCTGTGCAGAGGGCCAGAACAGAATAAATGTAAAACAAATGCAAGTTTAAATGTAGGATAAACAAAAAAGTGGTTTTTTTCTCATTATAGAGATAGAAATGAAGATTCAGAAGACTGAGGTCGTTTTGCAGCCACATCTGCCAGCTTCTAGGACAAATGTTCCCCTACCAACATCTTTAAATAGTACCATATCTGGCATTCATAATGTTATTGTAAAATTTATTGTGAAAAACCCAAAAACTTGGTTTGCCTAGATGCAAACCAGTTTTCATCATCTTAATAAGCTTCCAAGTATAAAGTATATTGTGTGTACATAAACTCATTATTATCTTTTCTCTTGCAAATATATTTTCAAAGTTATTTTTAATTCATCAAGGATAAAAAGTGTTAAAATTTCACATAGACATGGGGAAAGCCAGAGGTACAATCCAAATTGTCTGACTACAAATAGGCATCTGTAAGTCTTGGGCAAGTCACCCATATGGATGATTCTGCCTTTTTAGTCAAGTGATAAATTGCTGTTTGCTTATGTAGGGAAGACATCTGGATTTAGAAAAATGAATACAGAACATATATCATTTCAGATAAACATGGGGTAACTTTTTATTATGTCCCATGCAATGTTAGTGACCTTCCCCTCACATTTCTAAATTTATTCTTTCCATGCTCCATTTTAAACGCATTGAAATTTTAGCAATCTTCACACTTCAACTCTTGTGTTGATACTCCTAATATTCTCAAGGTTTCCCTAGAATACACCTTTCTCTTGAACTCTCATTAAGTAGGCCATCCTGTCTTTTGATTGTTTCTCAATTTCTTTTTATTAATTAAATTTATTGGGGTCAGATCAGTTAATGAAATGACATAGGTTTTTAGTGTACAATTCAAAAATACATCATCTGTACACTGTATTGTGTGTTCACCGCCCCAAGTAAAGTCTCCTTCCATCACCATTTATTCCCCCCTTTATCCTTTTCTACTTCTCGCAACCTTCTTTCCTTCTGGTAGTCACCAATCACCATACTATTGTCTGTGTCTATGAGATTTTTTTTTTTTTTTTTGCTTAATCTCTTTTTTACCTATCCCTCAACCCCCTTCTCTTCTGACAGCTTTCAGTCTATTCTCTGAATCTATGAGTTTGTTTCTATTTTATTTTGTACCTTAGATTCCACATATAAGTGAAATTATGTTGTATTTGCCTTCCTCTGACTGGCTTATTTCACTTATTATAAGGCTCTTCAGGTCCATTGATTTCCTCCATTTTTTTTGTTTTCTTTTCTTTTTTTCTTTTTTTTTTTTACAGCTAAGTGGCATTCCATTGTGTAAATGTATCAGAAAATTTTTACCCACTCATCTACTGATGGGCACTTGGGCTGCTTCCAAATAAATCTCGGCTATTGTCAATAATGCTGCAGTGAACATAGGGGTGCATATATTCTTTCAAATCATTGTTTAGGGTTTCTTCAGATGTGTTCCCAGAAGTGGAATCACTGGATCATGAGGCAGTTCCATGCTTAATTTTTTGAGGAAATTCCATACTGTTTTCACAGTGGCTACTCCAAATCTGCATTCCCACTAACAGTGCTTGAGGGTTCCCTTTTCTCCACATACTCACTAGTACTTTTTATTTGTTTATTTATTGATGATAGTCATTCTAGTGTGAGCTTATATCTCATTGTGGTCTTAATTTGCATTTCTCTGATAATTAGTGACATTGAGCACCTTTTCATATGTCAATATGTCATTTGTATGTCCTTTTTGGAGGAGTGTCTACTTTAGGTCCTTTGCTCAGAGGTTCTGTTTGTTTGTTTGTTTTACTTTAATGTTGATTTGTTTGAGTTCATTTTAGAAGTTTGATGTTAACCCCTTATCAGATGTATCATTGAAGAATATGTTCTCCCATTCAGTGGATTGTCTTTTCATTTCATTTTCTCAATTTTTTTACCACTAAATGAGAATAATAATCATGCTGTGAGGATTTAATGACTAATTTTTTTTAAAGTATATAGAATAATTCATGGAATATATTGACTTTAACAGTATAGTATCGTTGTTATTCATTGGTCAAATACTGGTAATTTCTAACAAGAAGCACTATATAATATGGTTATGTAACATAACTGTCAGTAGTATTATTGTCTTCTCACCTCCACCAATATCTCAAGCATTTTATTACCTCTCTCGCATGACAGCATCATCACCGTCTGCAAGATGACTTATGAGTATGTGTTCAGTGTTCTAGCTCAGCAAATGGAACATGGCAGGGGACTCGATTCTACTTTCTAGGCTTCCTTGCAAATAACCACCAAAGCAATCCTCCTAAAACTCAGGCTGTCTTGAATATCATTTGTGACCTTATTTCTGAGAACATGTTTGTCAGGGTCCAGGGACTCGTTGGGAGGGGTGATCCTGAAGGAAAATAATGCATGTGGTGCTGACATGGAGGAAAAGGCAACAAAGCCACAGTGCACTTTATTGTTCAAGGTCAGTTTTTATACAGTACAGGAAGATTCACACAGGCACCTCTCAGCACCAGCTGAATCAGCTATAGATAAGGCAGTGAGATATATAACAGTGAAGGCAACAGAGCATGCGCTCCCACTTCCAGATCATGTCCTCTGGCATAGCTACTGTGCCAGCACCACAGGCTCTAACCTGCTCCGGGGCCTAACAATGTTGTCAAATGGACCTGCCACCGACTTTGTGACCTTTGAAAAGTCCCTCCACTGCCCTCTTGCCGTGCCTTGTGTTTACCTGTTTCTACACCTTAATTCACACTCTGTCCTCATCTGATATATGCTCTCACTCCTGCACCATAATTTGCTTATTGTAATGCTAGTGGTTGAGGCCAGGCAGGTTCTCACTGAATTTGGGACGATGGTAGAGAAACTGCAGAGCCAGAAAGCGTTGGGCCACACTCATTTGGAGGCTCACAAAGGCAGGGGAGCAAATAAAGAAGAAAGGAAAAGAGCTAATAAACAAAGGAAAACCTGTTTTTTTTTTTTATAGTGAAGGGCAAAGGATCGGAAAACTACACCTCACAGTGGCAGGGGAGCAATCTGGGAGAATCATCCCAGAGGGAAAGTACCCATATAGCCTTACATAGCCCATACACACCTGGCGCTGCCATGTGCTCGTGCACTAATCAGGCATAGTGCTTGCAGCTGGTAAACCAGCAAGGAAAAGCTTAACACAGCTGTCTTCCCCACATTCCCTCCCTTTAGGGTTGCTCGTCTCACAATCTATGCAACAGGTATCTTCTATGATGGTCCCTGTGTGAGGAGTGAGGTATGTTACATAAACAGAAACAGTACAGACTACAGCAAGATAATTACAAAAGTACAAGTTGTGGGTAAAATGAGAGAGTGGTCAGCAGCACCAAGAGAGGCTATTCTTTCCCTTCTGGCAGAATGTAGGCCAGAGTTTTATCCACAGATAGCACAGTAGCTGGTACCAGATGTCATGCTGGGCAGGCATAACATAACCTATTTTCCTATACACCAGGATCTGCTGGTTCTATATGTAATAAAATGGGAAAACTCATTATTGGCCATAAAGAAATTACAAAGGTGCCTTTCAAAATGCTGTCCCCCTGAGCACTCAATGGATAATATGCTTCTATCTTAGGCGGCCAGGTACTTGTTGCCCAGGGAATTAACTGGTCCTCGTATTGCCACTTACCCCATGGTGCCAACAAGGCCACCCATCGTAGGTGGGGGGTCTGTACAGTCCAGGGCCAAGTCCATTGAAGCCATTGGCCTTTACCTGTTTCCATCTAAATAGTCTCAGTGGCTGGATGGAAGGCTATGGCTGTCCACTTGGCAGGTTGGACCCTGCTAGAACCGTCAGTATATCAGGCATCCTTGGTGATGGGTACCTGCCCTTTCTGGTAGGGACTGACTTCAAGTTCTGTCTCCTGACCCCAGCAGCACCTGACTCTAAGGTTGCATAGGCTACTAGACCCAAAACTTCCTGCAGTTCTGCTCTAAATGGACTGGTGCTAAGAGCTCAGCGTTGTTGCAAATATGTACCACACTTGGCCACGGTGAAGGTTTGGGCCATATCACTATGAGGTTTGGTTGCCCAGTCTCTCACCCATCCTGCAATGGGGTATATGGTCTTGACCATATCTGGAGTTGTGGTCATAATACCCACAGGGGCCAGGAGGGCAGCATACACCGCTGCCTAATGTTTCTCCACTAATGAGTAACGGACTTCAATGCCTTTACACAATTGGGACCAAAACCCAATAGGTTGCCATAGGTGCTCTGTCCATTGCTACAAGCCCCATCCAAACCCCTCAGAGGTGACATGGACATTAAACTCACAGGGCCTGGCAGGATTAAACACATTCAAGACCTATGCTGCCTTGACAGCGCTCTTAGCTGCTGCAATGCACCTGTGCCTGCTCAATACAATCCCAGTGAACCACTTTCTGAGTAAGGTTGTATAAGGGGTGCAGTAACTGAGCCAAGTGGCATATGCATGCTCCGCAATACCCCAGCAGACCTAGGAATTCCTGTAATTGCTTTAACTGCAGCAGGAATGGGGAACACTTGAATCTTATCTATAATTGCGTCAGGGATAACTTTTGTCTTACCTGACCAGAAAACCCTCAGGAACTTAACAAATAACCCCGGTCCTTATAATTTGCCCTCATCGACAAGCCAGCAACATGCCTTCAAATGGGATAGCAGGGTAGGGACTACTTGCTCCAATTCTGGAAGAGAGTCACTAGGTAGCATAATATTATCAATATAATGATACATACAAACTGCCATTGGCTGTTTTCATTTAGCCAGGTCAACAGCCACCACCAGCCCATGGCACAAGGTAGGGCTATGCAAATAGTCTTGGGGTAATACTGTAAAGGTCCATTGCTACCCTTCCCAAGTAAAGGCAAATTAGTCTTGACTCTCTGCAGCTATATCAATAGAAAAAAGGCATTAGCCAAATCTGCCACAAAGTGGCATGTCCCCAACTCATGGCTTAGTCCCTTGGTCAGCAAACCGCAGCTCGCGTGCCACATGCAGCTCTTTGGCCCTTTGAGTGTGGCTCTTCCACAAAACACCACGTGTGGGTGCTACTTCTATAAGTAATATACCTACCTATATAGTTTAAGTTTTAAAAATTTGGCTCTCAAAAGAAATTTCAATCGTTGTACTGTTGATATTTGGCTCTGTTGACTAATGAGTTTACCGATCACTGGCTTAGCCAATCCATCAGGTTAGCTATCAAAGGAACAACAGCATGCAAAAGGGGAACAACTTTACCAAGTTCTCTGTAATCTACTGTCATTCACCAGGTTCCACCTGGTTTGTGCACAGGCCATTCTTAGAAGTTGTAAGGGCTGTGTGCTGGCCAGGTGATCCCCACCTTCTCTAGTTTGAGGATTGTCCCACTGATTTCTTTATAACCATCCAGAAGGCAATACTGCTTCACACTAGTCACACACCAGGGAATGAGTAATTGCAAGGGGAATGTGCCGCGTGTCACAGCAACACTGCCTTCACAATTGGGACTCACAGGTAGAATTCCTTGGCTGTGGTTCCAACCACAGTCCTTGTAAGAACAAAATATATTCAGGAATAGGAGATACATATGCCTTGTATGGCTTAGGAGGCCGTCTATCTATCCCCAATAGATTAGTTATTGGCTTCAGTCAAACAGTTTGGCCCACATAACTATCAATGACCACTGAGGTTTCAGTGGACTGCCCTGGGTTCTCATAAAGGAGAGAACATTCTGTCCCTGTATCCACCAAGGCCAACACTCATTGTACATTGGAAGGGGACCAGTGGATTGCCAGTTCCACATGTGGCCTCCGGTCCCCGCTTGACCCTGTTATACAGGTCCCTCAGCCTTCCCCTTATTCAAACTGAAAGAGTGGATCTTGGAGGTCCTCCTCTCCCTCAGCTGTCTATATCATATAATCTTGTAACTGTGCCACCCATGTATCAACTGTTTTATTGGTAACTGCTGGGGCTGTTTATCTCAGCAGTTGGAACATCTGTTCTGGTTTAAGCTGCTGCCAAAGCTCCAAAAGAACTTAACTAGGCTACAGGTGTTGGGGTTTTAATGCATTGCTGATAGATGCTCTCACTTGAGTTGTTGCATTTCGGCCATAGGATTATCCTGTAGAGTAATTGATGCCATGTCCCATACTTTCAACTAAGGAAACTGACCTTTATAGAAGCTAAATATTTTTTTTTTCCCAAGGAACTCACACCTACTGATAAAACTAAGATTTTCTGCCTGGTGTGATTCATTTCCATCCTGCCCCATTGATTTCAGCATCACGGACTGAGTGAGCATCTACTTACATGCTCTACAGGTGCTCAAAGTTAAGATCAAAGAAATGAGACATTGCCCATTTGCTTTGTTTGCCTTTGGAGTCTGAAAAGAGGCAATTGAAAAGTTGTTTATGTGAAAAGACCACCATTTTTTAAATTATGACTTTCACTGAACACATTGATTTCTCTCACCCATATTTTTTTTTTCCAACAAACATTTATTGAGATTTTAGTATGTATCAGATACTGGCTAAAGGTTAAGAATGTAATAATATAATAAGTTAAACAAGCTGAACCTGTTCCTACTCTCCGAGAGCTCATAGTTTAGTGGGAAGGACAATCAGGAACCGAGTGATTTCAGGTGTCATTAGAGTCAGTCCAGATCAAATACAGAGATGAGTTGCTGCAGGCTCAGCCTGGAAAGGCATGCCCAGGATGGCATCTGGGAAGGAAGATTGTGGGAGCTTCTGAGACCCGGACAATATGGGAACAGCAAGAAAAGCATTGAAGACAGAAGGAAGAAAAGGTATAAACTCACTCAATAAGAGGGAAAATATCATACAATAGGAAATAAGAGTATTTTAAAGTATGTGGTATGTAAAGACGAGGGGCTAGGTTAGTGAGCAGAGAACAGAGTTCATGGGCACTGCCACCATGTTAAGCTGCTGGGACTTTAACAGAAGGTCTTGACAAAGCTCTGGTTGAAAAATGTCTTGAGTCAACTAACCTATCAGAGCTAACGGAAACATTACAAAGTCAATGTGTGGCAGCTATGTTAGGCTTGCTCGCTGATGTACTAGCTGCAATCACTTTGCTTGATTATTGTGTAAGCACCTGGCAAAGGCATGTGTGCATAGCTTATATAAGGCTCTGGATGCTTGTTCTTGAGAAAGATGGGGGTTGTGGATGGCGGGTTGTCTGACCACCACTGTGAGGAGCTATTCTTGCTGTTTGTGTGCCATAGAAGAGGTTTGCTTGTCTACCTTTGTGAAACTTTATTAAACAAAACGGCCCTAATGCTTTCTGGCTCTGCAGTTTCTCTACTGTCTGCATGAATCCAGTGTGGATCTGCTTGGCCTTGGCTACTGGCATTACAGTAAACTATATCACTTGTCCTATACTTGTAAATAATAAATAAAGATTTAGGACTTGCTGATCCTTTTACAAGATTTCAGTACAACTTTAAGAGAGTACAACAACCAGACTTAATTTTCACATCTTAAGTTGGGTTTTCAGCTTCACTAAAAGAACAAATCACTTTCTCCTCAGTGTTCTGAGTTTGTTTTATGGCCCACTTATGTAAGAGAACAGAAATGGGGACTTGCAGTACCATCTTCACATTGTTTTCCTGATGATAATCATGCCACAAGGTGTTATTCCAGAAACGATTTTATTGCTACTTTGTCATTTTCAAAATGATGCCAAATACAAAAAAAAAAAAAAAGTGTTGCATGAGTACAAAGTTGGTTTCACAGAGACCTATGGGGAAATCTTCTGATACTTTTTTTTTTATGCAATCAGTGTTTCCCTTAGTTAGAGTGGGGAGCCAATCTATTGAACTACTGTGAGCGCCCCTTTGAAATCGACAGGGTGATAATTTAAGTGAAATAGAAATGAAGAGAAAGAAAAGGTCACATCCTTGGAAATCTTTTGTGATAAAGGATTTTCCAGGCTGTGTAATAAGATGGCACAGAGGGGATCAGCATTACAATTAAGTTTGCAATCTTGTTGTACCCAGTGACTCCTTCTAAATATTATCTCTATTTAGTTTCCTTGCCACGGTAAGGGTGATAAATTCTTCCAAGGCTCCTCGCCTTGTAAGAGGACTTATTTAGCCCTGAAGTTTCCTACTGTTTCTAAGGGAAATAGTGTTGTTGTTTTTGAATCTTCCTTTCCAGAGTCATGTCTGTAATTTTATGAGACTTAGAAATTGCTTTCCAGATTTATGATTTCTCAAATTTCTTCAAACCATAGCATCTTTTGTGAATGGATAATAGCATGGGAAAACATAGAATTTAAGGTCAAGCAGTCTTAAATTTGAATTGTAAGGCTGCCACTATTTAACTGCAAGCCTCTCAACCCCTCCTAGTCTCAATTTCCTCCTATAGGCTTGTCAGTTTTGAATTAGATAACCTATGTGAATATGCTATTAAGTGCCCCATGTTTAATCAGTATATAGAGTTCCCTTCTCACCTTTTGATTCTCACCTTTTTTAGGATTATCATTCCCCTTTCTCTTCAAATTCCGGTCACTCCTTATCATCCATTAAGCCCTACTCATAAGAAAAATTTCTGTGTTAGTGCAAAGGATAAAGTATGAATAAGACATTTTCTTGACCTTCAAGGATCTTTCCATTTAGAAAGAGAAATAAGTTATGTTTATATAAATCAAGCATGACACTGAAAATGTCATCATACTGTAAGAGGAATGGAAGTTTGTGTAAGTGGAGGACAGAAGTTAATTTCAGCTGAAAAAAAAAATAGGGTTAAACTTCCCAAGAAGATACTGGGAAGTCTTACCCTGATGATATGGTAAGATTCAGCCCAAAAGAAATCATGGGATAAAAAGAAAATACAAGCCCTAAGTATTTTATCTGTAATTCTAAAGACCAACTCCCTCTGAAAGTAAAATTTTTCCATACTTCTAATGGTAGCAAAATCTAAAATTAATTGATATGCTAGAGATTTTATCAATTTCATGTGAACATGATATGTTTTGCTCCAGAAATATTAATATATTTTTAAATTAAAGGATGCCCCAGCCCTACTGAGGGCATTATGTAATATGCAGTTGCATTGGGTTATCTTTATAAAATACTCTTGCACTTTACCAATTCTATAGCATTTATCTAGCTGCATTGGTTTTAGATAAATAATTTTATTGTGGTACCTTATTATAGACAGAGTATAATACAATAGTGTGGACACTGTAGAGTGAGTTAAGAGAATATCAAATCATTTAGTGATGCTAGAAAGCTTAGTGAGGAGATAAGTAGCCTGGCAAAGATCATGAAAAGGCTTTCTTTAATTGATTGAAGTATATATTGAGCACCTAAGAAAGTTTGAGCATCATTCTAGGAGTTGAGAGCATAGTTCTGAGCATACTGAACTATTGCAATGTGGTTGTAACTTTCCTTTTATGGTTCCCAATTGTTTGAGATTGGTGCCATTCTACCAATTGTCTAGTAGTGGCTACCAATTGTCTAGTAGTGGGCAGTGACAAGATGGATATGTAATGGAAACACAGAGAAGTTAGGTATCTTGTTCAAGCTTTTGCACCCAGTAAGTGTCAGAGTTAGAAAATTAAAATCAGGTAGGCTGGTGTAAGAGAATATACCTGTGCATAACCCTGCTACACTATTTCTTTTGTATTTAATTAAAAATTATGCACGAGAGTCAAATTTCTCTGTGGGATTTGATGACATCACAGAAGGCTTGTCATAAGCTGGGTCACAAAGAATGATTAAATTTGCTCTAACAGAGATGAGAATCAGAATTCCAGGTTGTGATGAGATCTTCTGTATGGGGCTAGACAGATAGCTCAGTGGGTAAAAAAGAGCTTGTCCTCTAGAAGCCCAACTACCTGGTTTCTGCTTCTGACTTGGACACTTAATAGTTGGATATTTTTTCTTCTTTTATTATTTTCAATTTCCCCCACCAGGATCCACCTGAAAATCCAATCTAGGGCCAATGCTCTGCTCATCTGGGCCATTTCACAACCAAACTGTTTTTAGCACCTTAAGGGGAGGCTTCATGGAGCCATTCTCAGCGCCTGGGATTGATGAACTTGAACCAATCAAGCCATGGCTGTGGGAGGGGGAGAGAGAGAAAGAGAGAGAGAGAAAGAAAGAAAAGAGTGAGGGGAGAAGTGGAGAAGCAGGTGGTTGCTTCTCCAGGGTGCCCTGGCCAGGAATCAAATTCAGGATATCCACACACTGGGCCTATACTCTACCACTGAGTCAACCTGCCAAGGCCAGTAGTTGGATGTTATAGGGGAAACTACTTACCTCTCTTTTATTTTTTTATCATCCCTCAAGTGGAATAAATAATAATATTTACCTTGTAAGGATTAAATAAATTGTTATATGTCAAGTTCCTGGCGCATATGACTATGAAAAAAAATAGACAAAGTCCTAGCTCTCATGTTGGCCATTTGTGTTGCTTCTACATAACACTTACTATAATTTTAAATTATGCAATTATCTTTATTTTATGTCTGCTTCATCATTCCTCTGGGGTCCTATGAAGCAGAGACTCAATCTGTTTTGTTGATTACTTTCTTTAGCACAGTATCTTATGCATAGTAGGTCTCAACAAATATAGGCTAAAAGATAGATACATGAATGCATAAATGGTATAAATAAATAATCAGTCTGTATAGTCTTTAACAGATAAATAATTTAGTTTTCTTCTTTGTCATATTTTTTTTTCATTTCTTCTTCTTCTTTTTTTAATCCACCTTTAGAAACCTGGGACACTGAATGACTGACATTTCAAAAACATTTTTCCCAGTGTGGTCTATTTTTGAGTTGAGCTCCTGCATTAACAAAAAAATGTTTCCTACTGTAGATAGACACACACACACGACGGATTGCCTTGTCTAGGCACATTGAATAGCAATTTAATTTTGTACATCACAAATGATCAGCATCTAATTGTCAGAGTCGTATTTTATATCTTTTTCATGGAAATCTTTAATGCTCTTTGGCTGCTTTCCCATTTCACTACTCTAAAACAAGGCTAAATCAGAGCTTAATGGAGAAGAAAGAAAGGTAAAACAACAAAACTAAAGCGAATAGTTACTCTAATCCCTGATTTCAGAAAGGCACACATGTCCCAGAAGTTGCTGTAACTTTGGACCCAGGGTAAGTAGTGTCTCAGGAAACATGCGTGGATGTCACCTGCTCCAATTTTATCTACAAAGGGTCTCAGTGCAGGCTGCAAAACGTCTGTAAACCCAATCACTAGTATCTATGGATATTCCATGTTCTCTCCTTTCCAAAAGCCAACATTCTTTTAGAAGTTCAGGGTCTAAATCTTTTCATCAAAATGACACAGTAGTTTTGAAGCAGTTGGAGTAAGAGAATTATTATTTCTGCAATATGTTACCTCTGCTGAGTGCTTCTGCCCTTAAACCAGAAGCAACAATTTCACCCATAGATTCTACTCAAATCCATCATTCTCTTTATTCCAGTTGACTATTTCTCTTGGTGAGACTTTCATTACCTTGTAGATGAATGATTATTAGAATAGGCTGCAGTGGACCTCCTTCCATCTTCTCTTTCACAACATAGCTCCCGCATTATCACCAGAGTACTCTTTCTAAAATGAAAATCTTCATACAGTTCTTTAAACCACCCCTTTCTGAATAGTACATATGTTTTAGCATGTCAGAAAAATATCCTTGAATTTGAAAACCTGCCACATTTGTCAATAGTTTACATTCTTTAGACTCAGTTCTAAGAGGATCGCAGTGAAAAATCTCCCTCAAATACCATGGATGCCAATGACTCTCCCTCCTCCATGTCTTATGACAATTTATATTTTGTCTCCATTAATCTGACACCTTCCTTTGTTCTCCTGATTGTATTTCCACAATCCACACATATTGCTCATGAGTCTATGAATCATTTTTTTCCTGGAATCAGACAAGTACATCTTCAAACACTGGGGAGTTGAGTAGGCAGCTATGCTGACCTGGTCCAAGCTTTCAGGTGTTTGGGTCCAACTGGCTATAGCTAGGCTAGCAGGGCCTTGGCATGTAGCAGTAGGCTAGTCTTGATTGATTCTTATGGCAGGGGCACAGCTCCAAGAGAGTAGAAACAGTCAAAGTATCTTGAGGAAGGCCTAGGCTCAGCACTGACCAACCATCATTTCCATCACCTTGTTTGTTTTTTTTTTCCATCACCTTGTTTTAAAGACAGCTCAGAAGGGCAGCCCACTAAAAGAGTTGGGGAAATATACTCTATCTCTTGATAAAAAAGAGCTACAAAATCACATTGTAAAAGGCATAGCTAGAGGCAGGGGAAGAGGGGATAGAAAATTGTGGCCATTTTTGTTATCAGTGTGCCATATCTTGTGACTAAACCAAAACTTTCTTAAATATAGTCATGCTTATCCCCTGAGCAACTAGGACAGTACTCGGCATAGAGTAGTTAACTACTTATTGTTGGTTTTATTCGGCTGAATTATAGTACATATCATAATTTGATATGTAGTTCTTAAAATCCTTTAAAATAGAGGAAATAAATACTTGCAGGGGTGCTTATAGTTAGATGGCTGTTTTATGAAAGAGTTGAATAAAACGAGATGTTATACATGACCACAAAACTATGTAATAGTTAATTCTTCACGGACTGCATGCCATAGAAGGTAGATATTTTGGTTCTTATTTTGTATATGAGAAAAGGAACACTCTGAAAGGTTAAATAGAAGGCCAAGGTCATGTAGGTGGTTTCTGGGAGAACCCAGGACTCAAACACACAGATTTTTTTTTTTTAACTCTAAGTGTTGTATTTTCTGAGTGTCTCTTTGGTATTTAAGACACTGTTTGGAGTAATTTATATCAAACCATGGACGTGCTGGCCATTGCCTTACTGGTAAAGGTTTTCAGCGAAGGAACACCTATGTAAGAGATTGCTTTTATGTGCAAATCTTTTCCAGTTTATTCATCATTAAAAGGGAAAACACCAATAGCCATGGTTATTGTTTAGACTTTCAACAAATTTCACATTCTCCAAGTATTTGATCAAATGCTGCTTTATGTAAGAATGGCAATAAAAAGTCTGAAAAGTTTCTTCCTCTGTAAAAACACCACTCTGAAAAGCAGGGAGGGGAATATTTTTCTTATCTTTAAAATTTTCAACTCTTTGTTAATCCAGAAAACTGAAAATATGTGAAGTCAAACATGGCCACCTACCATCTGGCTGAGTTGGAAGTTTAGTAATCTCCTTATCAGCCAAACAGCTGGAAGTCTAGATAAGTCCTATGTGTAAGAAGTCAGTGTCAACTTGTTTCCAGATAATAGCAATGGGAAAAAATATATTAGAAAAGAAGGAGTTCATCAGTAGGAATTAATTTAGGAGTTTTGCTGGCATGCACTGAACTTTCAGTATTGGTTAGTTTTTCATCTATTGAACCAATCGGATACTTAAAGGATACTTTGTGAGTCAGTCATCCACCAGTATATATTATTTTAGTGTGTGGTTTTCAAAGTGTTGTCTGCCCAGGCATTTATTAAAATTTCTGAAGTGTCACTGCTGTATTTTACTTTATATTGCAAATGTGTTACTGCAATCTTGCCTGCAATTTTTTCTTCCCATTTGTAAATGGAAACTTAATTGAAATACACTAGGGGAAGTATTGGCTAGTTAAAGAAATCCTCCTGTCGTGTAAAATTGCCTTTTCTCTTGAGAATTATTCTTTAATGTATCTATTTTGTGAATTTAAATTTCCGTGCAATGAGTTTCATATAGCTGAACTCATGTGTGTGCCTTAGGGCATCTGGGAAAATAAATCAGCATCAATTTAGTAATAAGCCTTTTCAGAATACCTCCTACATCCCCATGCCATGTGAGAATTTTGAGGATTGAAAACATTCCGCTTACTATTGAAGTGATTATGTGTATGTACCCTTATTTAACTTTTCAATTAAACTATGACTATTTACAAGCCCCTCCACCCTGTCTACTAGATTACTCTATAAGGCAGAAACACATGATTAAGGTATCAAAGTTGTTAAAGTAAGTTGATATATCAATGTAAACACCAAGTCTACATGGTCATTTGGGTATTTTCTATAGTCAGTGAGGTGGAAGGCAGTTCTGCCTAAGAAAATGAGTTTGGGAGTTGGATAATCTATGACAAGTCTTGTCACTTCTTTGTGCACCTGTTAGCTCACATGTAAAGGCCTGGCACAGACCCTGGAATATAGTATTCATCCAATAACCAGGTTGTAATCACCAACTTTACTGCTGTCATTGTTAATGCCCATACCATCTCAGAGATCACTCTATTCATTCCCTAGGTGAGTCAGTGGCCAACCCTAGGCAGGCAGCGATGGAGCCAGGCTCTCCTGTTCTTTGCAGCTTCCTCTCTTCCCCGAGTGTCGCTTTCTTCTTAATATCTAGGTTGTCTGCTTTCATTCTTTGGCTTAATTGCATCATAGCAGTAGTATGTCTATATTGTCTTGGAGTCTATAGACAGTTGGCATGAAACAGAGAACCTGACTATCTTTACAGCAGGAATGCAGCTTCCATGTTCTTTTTTTATTCAATTGGTCAGGCTTTGAAATAAGATACTGTTCCCTTTACTAATAGATTTGAGGTGAGTTATTCAGCACCTTCTAATTATCAGATTTCTTATCTCTAAAACAGAATTCAAAAACCTAATCTTAGAGTTGTTAGAAAGAGGAAACAAATAGTGAATATACATTTTTAGCAGAGTGCCTTGTACATAGGCAGCACATGATAGATGATGGTGGTAGTTATTATTTTCCAAAGAACTGCTTATCATACCCCACACCCAGATTCCAATTATCTGTTGACTATTTCCTTATAGAGATTCTGAGATCCCTTTGTTTTCATGTCAGCTTTTCACCTTCCATCATCTATAATATTATCCATTTATTAGTATTCATAGTTGTAGGGATTTTTGAACAGTCTTTTATATATTTTATGGTCCTATTGAAACAGACCTGTTTAATCTTGCCAAAGAGATGTATTTAAAATAAAACAAATAAACTATCCCTCTACTCAAAGCTTTCTCTGATTTCAGGGCTATTTTTGACCTGTTTCTTCTTGCCTCTCTAGTCTTACATAGGCATATTATGTAACCCTGCTCCCAATTTCGTGAATGATGTGCATTTCTCTAAATGTGTCTTCCTTTTTCCAACTTCATTGTGGTGCATAGTTTGCTTTGAATGTATTTTCTCCTTTTATTCTCTGAACAGTCTACCTTAAAGCTCACCCTTCTGTAGGCTCATGGTTACCTTAGAGTTTGGTCTTCCTGGAACTCTTCCTGCACCATTGACTGATCTACATTGCAACAGTATTCCAGTAACATCAAATTTGACAGTTTACCTCTTTATACTATCATCTTATAATTCAGGATATATCTTTTATTAGATTTTATATTGTCAGTAACTGCTATGCTTAGTCATGCTAGGTTCCTACTTTCTCACTGACTCTTTTTTCCTTTCCCTCTGTGTGTGTGTGTATGCATGTACACACACACACACACACACACACACACACACTTTCTTTTAATAAAGAAGTTATTCAATGTCATGTAGACTTTTCTTTTTTCTAATAGTTACCATACTCCAGGGTAAATACCACATAATGTAAACAAACTAAAGGAGTTCTCACTTTACTATTTAGTTTGTGGACACATATTCCCAGGGAATAGGCAGATACTGGAATAGATATTTTCTCCAAATAGTACAGTGTGCATTCACAGTTGTAAAATCAATACACCATTTACTGAAAAGGAGTTAGTTTTATGTGCTGTGTGTAATGTACTACAAATTACTCAAATGCGATTGAGCCCAAACTTCCAATTGGTGAAAATGGTTCAATGAAATTATTTCTCATTCATACTATGGAATAAAGCCTCAATAAACAATATAATCTTGCGGTTTAGTTCAAGAAGGACACTTCAATAAAATTCTTTTGTTTATATTTTTGGAAATTTTAGGCAGTCACCCATGCATTGAAGTTAAACATATGCCCTAATATTTAAATGGGTAATTATTGCTAAAAATACTGTTGAAATCTAATACATTCAAAATCAGTGAAAGAGTTTTTTATTATAGTTGTCAGTTTGCCTTGCAGCAGGATATTACTAATTTTAAATATTGAAACAAGTTATAGAATAATATAAATACTCATAAATTAGTCTTCACTCATAGGGTATAAATAATTAAAAATAATTTTGAACATTGACTTCCATAATCACATATTTATTCTTAAAAATATTTCTGAAACTTCCTGATCTATGCTGGGGCAGTGGATAAAGCATTGACCTGGAATGCTGGTCACTGGTTTGAGACCCCACGCTTGCCCAGTTAAGGCACATGGGACTAGCAACAAGAAATTAATGCTACCTGCTTCAAACGCCACCTTCCCACACCTTGCCTTTCTCTCTCTACTTTCTTTAAAATCAATAAAATAAAATCTTTTAAAAAACATTTCTGACATCAAGAAAGCTTTATAATATACACATACAAAGCATTTTTGTATGTATATAAATGTGTGTTTGCAACAATTACCTTTTCATCATGCAAACTCATGAAAGAGTTTTTTCTTGTTTCATTCTAACCTTTGTCTATAAGCATGCATTTTTGCAAGCTTAAACACTTATTATTCATAAAAGCTGGAACTATAATTAGGTCTTAAATGCTTTTTATGTTAAAATACATTTTATGTATCCAAAAGAATATTTTGTTTATCAAATATATAGAATGTTAATAATACTCTATAATTTCACTTCTGAACTGTCTTTTACATACCTTATATTATATAAATTTGTACATATCTTTAGGAAAATTAATATAAATATGTCACACTGGATAAACTGGTGTTCACTTTTTATTAGCTTTATGAGATTCACGCATATTGAAGCATATCACTATAGTCCATTCATTATTGATTCTATATATGTGAAGCCTCACATTTACGTAATACTGCCAAACTGCTTTCTACAATAGTTGTATCAGTTACAACCCCTTCCAGAATAATGTTAAGTTACTGTTGCTCTATAAACTTGCCCATGCTGGCTATTGTCAGACATACTAAGTAATTACAACCATAGTGAAAGTGAAAATGATATCTACTGCGGTTTTATAATTTCTTTTTATTAATGAAAGTAAACACTTCTCAAATATTTAGTCATCAGTCTTGTTTCTTATTCTGTAAAATGTCTGTTCATGTCTTTTGTCCAGTCTTCTATTGGTTTGGATATTTATTTTTATAAATCTAGTAGTACTCTATACATTATGGGTATTATTTATTTAAATGTGTTGCAAATGCATTGAAACTTGTGTTTTCACTCTGTTTATGGTAAGTAGAAGAACACAAATTTTAAATTTTAATATAGATGTATTTACCAGCTTTGTCTTTATAAATAGTGTTTTGTGTGTCATACCTTAATAACTAATTGTCTACACAATCGAGTAAAAAAGATACTCACTTGTATCTTTCGAAATTTTAGTTATGTAATTTATTTGGATTTGCTTGTTTGTATGACGTATGGTAGAGATTATTTTATTTATTTTTTTATGATAACCAACGTTACTTGCATCATTACTGCAGTTACTAAATAATACATTCTTTACCTTTTCATTTCTACTATATATAAAGTTTTCCACATATTTATGGGTTTACTTTCTAATTTATTTTTTATGTTTTAGTGTCTTTTAAATTTTATTTAGACAATAAATTTTAACGGGGTGACATTGATCAACAAATACATAGATTCAAAGAAATCATCTCCAGATCATTTTGACATTTGATTAGGTTGTATACCCTTCACCCAAAATCAAATTGTCCTCCGTCACCTTTTATTTGGTTTTCTTTATGCTCCTTCCTCCTCCTACTCCTTCCCTCTTTTCCCTTCTCCCCACCTGCTAACCACCACACTCTTGTGCATGTCCACGAGTCTCAGTTTTGTGTCCCACCTATGTATGGAATCATACAGTTCTTAATTTTTTCTTAGTCTTTTTGTGGAGTCACTTTTTGTGTACAGGGGTTTTCAATGTACAGGATCATATGGTCTGCAAAAAGTGAAACCTTTACTTATTCTTTCCCAATATGAATGTCTTTTATTTCTTTCTCTTGTCTGATGCTCTGGCTAGAACTTCCAGCACTACATTGAAAAGAGTGGAGAGAGTGGGCAACCATGTCTTGTTCCTGATTTCAGATGAAGAGTTTTTCAGTCTTTTGCCATTTAATATGACGTTAGCTGATGGTTTCTTATAAATGGCCTTTATTATGGTTGAGATATTTTCCTTCTATAACCATTTTGTTGAGTGTTTTAAACAAAATGATGTATTTTATCGAATGCTTTTTCTGCATCTATTGATAGAATCATATGGATTTTGTTCTTTTGTTTACGTATTTACTAACATAATACGGTGTATTACGTTAACTGTTTTAGGTATGTTGAACCATCCTTGTGATTCTGGGATGAATCCCACTTGATCATGATGAATTATTTTTTTAATGTGTTGTTGTATTTGATTTGCTAGTATTTCGTTTAGGATTTTAGCATCCGTATTCATTAGAGATATTGGTTGGTAGTTTTCTTTTTTTATCTTGTCCTTGCCAGGTTTTGGTATGAGGGTTATGTTGGCCATATAAAATGTGTTTGGAAGTATTGCTTCTTCTTCAATTTTTTGGAAGACTTTGAGTAGAACAGAAACCAAGTTTTTCTGAATGTTTGATAGAATTCACTAGTATAGCCGTCCGACCCTGGACTTTTATTTTCTGGGAGGTTTTTGGTAGTTGTTTTTATTTCCTCCCTGCTTATGGGTCTATTCAGGCTATCTACTTCATGATTCAGTCTAGGAAGATTGTATTGTTTTAGGAATTTATCCATTTTTTCTAGATTGTTAAATTTGGTGGCGTATAGTTTTTCATAGTATTCTATAATAATTCTTTGTATATCTATAATATCTGTGGTGATTTCTCCTCTTTCATTTTGAATTTTGTTTATATGAGTCCTTTCTCTTTTATCCTTAGTGAGTCTTGCCAAGGGTTTGTCAGTTTTGTTGATCTTTTCAAAGAACCATCTCCTTGTTTTATTGATATTTTAAATAGTTTTTCTGTTCTCCATTTCATTTATTTCTGTTCTGATTTTTATTATTTCCTTTCTTCTGCTGGTTTTGAGTTGCCTTTGTTCTTCTTTTTCTAGTTTCTTAAGATGTGATGTTAAGTTGTTTACTTGGCTCTCTCTTGTTTTTTCATACAGACCTGTAGTGATATGAACTTCCCTCTTATTACTGCTTTTGCTGCATCCCAGTGGTTCTGATATGTCATATTGTCATTTTCATTTATCTATATGTATCTTTTGATCTCTGCTTTTATTTCTTCTTTGACCCACTCATTTGTTAGAAGTATGTTGTTAATTTTCACATTTTCGTGGGTTTGTTTACTTCATTTTTGCAGTTGTATTCTAGTTTCAAAGCTTTATGGTCAGAGAATATGCTTGGTATAATTTTAATCTTTCTCAATTTATTGATGTTATTTTTGTGGCCCAACATATGGTCAATTCTTGAGAAAGTTCCATGTAAACTGGAGAAAAATGTATACTCTGGCATTTTGGGATGAAACATCCTGTAGATGTCTATCATATGCAATTGTTCTAGTGATTTGTTTAAGGCCAATATTTCTTTATTGACTTTCTGTTTGTATATATAATCTAGAGCTGTCAGCAATGTATTGAGATCTCCAAGTATGATTGTATTTTTGTCTGGTTTTATTTTTAGAACAGTTAGTAGTTGTCTTATATACTTTAATGCTCATTGATTTAGTGCATATATATATATTAAGAAGTGTTATGTCTTCTTCATAATAATGTCCCTCTTATTATTATGAAATGACCATCTTTGTCTCTGATTACCTTTCCTGTCTTGTAGTCAGCATTGTTAAATATGAGTATGGCTACATCTGCTTTTTTTTTTTTTTTTGGATGTTATTTGCTTATAGAATTGTTTTCCAACATTTCACTTTGAATTTGTTTTTATCCTTGTAGCTTAGATGTGTGTCTTGAAGTCAGCATACAGTTTGATTTTCTTTTCTGATCCACTCTGCTACTTTATGTCTTTTTATTGGTGAGTTCAATCCATTTACATTTAATGTAATTATTGACATTTGAGGGTTTCCTATTGCCATTTTATATATTGTTTTCTGATAGCTCTGTATCTTATTTGGTTCTTCTCTTTTGTTTTTCTGTCATTTGTTTTTGTTTGGTTCTATTCTATACTTTTTTCTCTGTTTCTTCTTTTTTTTTTAAGCCATGTGTTTCTGTGGTGATTTTTTCAGAGGTGGTTACCACTAGATAATAAAAAGTATATATATATCATATTCATTGTAGTCCATTATCTCATGAGTGCTTCTGTTCTCCATTCTACTTTGCTACTGTTAATTTTTGTCTTCTCCCCTTTTTTGTTGTCACAGATTTTTTTAAATTGTGATCTTGTTGGAGCTTTTACTTATGACTTTGTTTTGTTCTTTGTATCTGGTCAGAGAACCCCCTTTAGTATTTCCTGAAGTGGGGGTTTTCTGGTGTTAAATTTCTTCATTTTTTTTCTATATGTGTGAATGTTTTTATTTCCCTTTTATATTTGAAGGATAGCTCTGATGAATATAGTATTCTTGTCTGGAAGTTCCTCTCTTTGATTACTTTAAATGCTGGTGTTCACTCTCTTCTGGCTTGTAGAGTTTCTGCTAAGAAGTTTGATGATAGTCTAATGGGCCTTTCTTTATATGTTGTATACTTCTTTTCCCTGGCTGCCTTGAGGCTTTTTTCTTTGTCATCGGTTTGTGATAATTTCATTACAATGTGCTTTGGAGTAGGTCTGTTTGGGTTAAGGTAACTTGTTGTTCAGTTTGCTTCTTGGATTCGAGGCTCTAATTTTGTCCACAGGCTTGGGAAATTCTCGTCTATTATTTGTTTAAATATGTTCTCCATTCCATTTTCTCTCTTTCCCTTCTGATATACACATTATTCTTATGTTGCTCTTTCTGATGGAGTCAGAGAATTTCTGTAGGGCTTTCTCGTCTTTTTTAAATTCATTAATCTCTCTCTCTACTCTTCTCTCTGTATTGTGTCTAGTTGCCTGTCTTCTATGTCACTAATTCCCCCCTTTATCTGGCCTGTTCTATTAGCTAAGCATGTTACCTTATTTTTCAGTTCATGTATTGAGTATTTCATCTCTGTTTGATTCCTTTATATAGTTTCAATTTCTTTGATGATGTATTCTTTCTGTTCATTGAATTGTTTTTTTGAGCTCTTTAATTGCCTTTCTGTGCTTTCTTGTATTTCCTTGAGTATTTTAGGACTTCAATTTTTAATTTTCTGTCATTTAACTTCAAGGTTTCCAAGAAATTAAAAAAAAAAATTTAGAGATTTTCATCATCAATCTGAGCTACATCTCTATCCTTTGTATCTATGATATTTGATTTCTTTTTCCTTAGTGGCTTTTGAGAGTGGTATTGTTAATAAGACTAAGAAGAGATAAATTAAAAATGTAATAAAATAAAAATTAAAAAGACAGAGAAAAAAATGAAAATTTTATTATGGTAAATGGAACAGAAACTACAGATAACAGGGAGCCAGAACTGAGGGAAAATGACAAAGAGATAAAAAATGAAGTCAAAATCATGCAAAATGCCACAAAGAAAAATATGAATCTAAAATAAAATAATTTTCTGATAAATGACAATTGAATGAGAGAAAATGAAAGAGAAAAAAGAAAAAATAAAGTTAAGGTTTTTGAAATGTAGCCTTCATTAAAAAAGAAAAAACAAGAATGAAAAATGTAACAACTACGGATAATGCAGTTCATAGGAAAAGGAAAAAATAAAAGAGAAAGAAGATAAAATGATCAAAGTGGGGGGAATAAAAGGAAAACAAGAAAGTATTCATAAAAAATGTAATTTTTTTCTGGTTTTGTCCTGGTTTTGAAAGGTAGCTTTTTCTTTTCTTTTCTTTTTTTTTTTTTTTTTTTTTTTTGGTAGGTGGCACTGTACTACAGGTTTTGCCCATGTAGGGCTCTTGAGCAGAGATTTTTTGTTGTGTCACTATTGCAATGATATAGGCTGGTCCTCAGTCCCATTGGTAGGTGGGTTTGTTAGGGTTTGCTGGCTCCAACAATGGGAGACTCAGTTTTCCAGGTACCTCTCTCCACATCTCTCCCTCTGAGTTAGCAGCCTAGGGAATTAGCTGTGAGGTTGCTCCAGCCACTGCTTGCAGAGGAAGAAGCTCTAAGAGCAGCTAGCATAGTCCTGGGTAAGGCTGTGCCAACAAGAGCTGCTAACAAAAGCAGGCAGGGTTGGGAGCTGATTGTAGATCAGGCACCTTTCAAAGGGTCCCTGGGGATGTCTAGTATGCCTCAGTGCTCTGCAGGTCTAATCTCCACAGGCTTCTCCCTTGTACTCTGTTTGGTAGCCCACAGCAAGCCATGTGCACACCCATCCCCTACAACTTCCACAGTGCACACAGAGGTCTGCTCCCCACCATTTAGGTGCACAATGCCTATAATCTCAGTTAGTGTTGGAAATACAGGAATATGCTTTGAGAACTGTGTTGGCTAGAGGAGGCACCCCGCCCAGACAGGTCCAGGCTTAGGGTTCCCAGCCCTTGTGCACTTCCCATGCTGTTGGTCCAGGAGCCGGGACCACACAGAAACACTGGCTATAGCCCATGCAGAAGTCCACTGCTGACAATCTCGGGCCTAGTTACCCTTCTACCCTCAAGCGTCTGCACCCACGCCAGACGGGCCAGGTGTAGCCACTCGCAGACTGCGTGCCATAGCGGACCAGTAGTCCATAAAGCTCCTCCAGTGCCGGCCTCCGCAGGCAACCCACACTGGCAACCTTGTTCTTTGGAGCCTGCCACCCATGTTAGCACCGTGTCCACGATCTCCGATTGAGCTGGCATGTTCTTTCTTCTGCTTGATTACCTACCCTATTTCAACTTCTTCCCTCTGCCCCAGATCCTCCATTTATCTGGGTTCCAGACAAAAGCAAACCTTCCTCAGATCAGTGAGAAAAGTAGAATACTCCATTTTTTTGTCTTAATTCCTTCAGAGTGGATTATATTTTCAGCCATCTTTTCACTAAATCATACCTTTGTCTGATGTGTGTATATTTCAGATGCTCCTGAGATATTTTCTGTCTTTAGTTGTTCAATTTGTTGAAATTTCAGGGGGAGATATTGGGAGCACCCCTCACAGTGCCATTTCTCTGATGCCACTCCAGTATTTACGTTTTTATGTTTATATTAATGCCTCTAACAATCCATTATTAGCTGTATATCTTAAATACGGATGGGTATTATTCATCAATCTTATTTAGCTTCAGAAGTGTGCTGGTCATCCTAAACCCTCTGTTCTTTTACATAAAATTGTTTAAATCCTTCATTAATTGCCAAATAACATCTATTTGAATTTTGATTGGGATTATACTACATTCATTGGTTAATTTGTAGTGAACTGATCTCTTTAAATTACTGAGCCTTTCTCTAGGAATATGGCATGCCTCTCCTTTTATTTAGGTATTTTGTACTTAGTTTTCTTTTACATTTCTACTGAGGTATATTGGCATACAATAAACTACATATAGCTAATATATCGTGACATATGTATACACGCCATGACACCATCATCACAAAAAAAATAATGAACATATTCTTCATCTTCAACAGTTGTCTTTGTCTCTTTCTATCCCTCCTTTCCATTTTAATAAGTTTTGAGTTTTCTCCATACAGGTCTCATGCTATTAATATAAAATGTTTCAGCATTTTCTTGGTTTGTTTTTTTAAAAACTATAATTTAGGTGTAAAAATTTTATTATCATTATTCAAATGTTTAATAATAATCTTTAGCTTTCACCTCTTTTTTGTTTTTTTTTTTTTTGTTTTCAGTTTTTGCTTCTTATTTCTACTTTATTATAGCCCTTTATTCTGAAATTACTTTAATTCTTCCTTCAGTACATCATTTTATAAATTTCTTTAGTGAAATAATGTTGGCTTAATTTGAAAATATTTTTACTTTATCTTTGTCCTTAAAGATAGATTGTGCTGATTATTCAATTCTTATGAAATACACATTTCTCTCACCATTTTCAATATAAGCTTCTACTTACTGTCTTTTGATTTCCATGTCGCTGTGGGGAAGTCTGTTCTCCAATTTTCTTTCATTTAGACAATGTGTCTTTTATATCCTTTTACTTTTAGTTAATTTTTCAACAGTGGCTTATAGTTTACTTTGATGTGTATAGATGGGAATTTCTTTTAATTTACTCTGAGATAGTGTGTTTTCTAAATCTAATGATAGGTCTTCGTAGAAATCCTGGAATAGTTTCAACTTTTAATTCTGTTAATATTCCTTTTCCTGTGTATTTTTCTATTGTCTTCTTCCAGAATGCCAATTAATGTGTAAATTTTTACTGTATGCTATATAACCCTACATTACTTTAATTTTTTTTTTTTTTTAATCTGGCTGGGACCAGTGGTACAGTGGATAGAGCTTCATCCATGAGTGCAGATGTTGAAGGTTCAATCCCGGGTTTATTGGTTTGAACCCTGGTCAGGGCATGTATGAAAGGCAATCAATGGTTATACAAGTATATGTAGCAACGAGTTGATGCCTCTTCCTCTTTCTCTCTTTCTCCTTCCCTCTCTCCCTCTCCATTCTTTGTCCCTCTCTCTCTTTCTTTCCCAAAAAAGTTATCTGTTTCTCCTTGAACTGAATTTTTTATTTTTCTAGTTTACTTTTCATTTTGTTAACATTCTCTTCAGCTGTGTTTAATCCTGAGTATTTTAATTTATATAATTAAATTTAACTCTATTGTTTCTTTTATAAATTAACATTTTAAATCTACTGTCTTTCTTTTGAATTAAGATTTTATATGTTTAAATATTCTATCAGTAGTTATTTTCTATGTCTGAAGGCATCAGGTCTAAACATATGCTTAGTGTTTCTGCTCAATTGTTTAAAAGGCTTTTTATTTTCTCACACATTTGGTAATTTAATATTTTGAATTCATCTTTGACTAAACCTAACATGTATAAATTTTGAGGGTCCTCACACAGAATATATTTCCTTGTGAGACAATTTGCATCAGTTTTTGCTCTACGTATAAATTAGAACTCCACAGAAACACTGCCATTTACTTTCCTCACTTGTTCTTTCTCAGACCAGGAAGCTGTTATAAATCCAATGCCAGGTCATCTGCACCATTAGGCTTACAGATGCAAACTCTCAGAGGATAGTGCTTATGTGGGTGGTGGGGTGCTTACAAATTACACTAACAAATTGCAGCACTAACAAATTACAGACAAACAACTTTGGGTCCCTATATTATCTACAAAATAATAAAATAGCATATTATTTTGCTAACAGTAAGACTTTTATGGGTCACTGATTTATGTGTGTGGGGAGTAGAATGGACATTTATAGCCCTTTCCCCATTGCCATCTTAAAAGCCTCAGGGACCCAGTCTTTCCCTTCCAGTGTGGTATTTATTCACAAAAGTCCTAATGTCCTGGTGTTGACGTATGGCTCAGGGCAGCCTCTGCTGCTGAATTGGCTTATTCTGTTGCTTTCAGCTCCTGTCTTCCTCATCTTCATTTTTCTCTCTTACTTACATCAGCTTCTTTCTCTTTCTGGAACTTGGGGACTTTTCTTACATTTTTTTTTTGTGTGTGTGTGATTTCAGCAACATGGTCAAAGGTGTTAAATTATTTAACATCTAGATTTTCTGAAACCAAAGGAAATTTAGAAAATATCTTATCCTCAATACTGTCTAGGTATACATTCTCTAATTATTATTATTTTGAAACATTAAAATGTTAAAATTTATAATTATTATATTTAATAGCTTTACTATATATTTGATTGAACAAGTTATTTCCAACACTTTATTAATAAATTCAGCATCTATGCTGTTATTGGTGCAGTTTACCCTTTGCCATAATTTCATCTAATATGTTTGTCATTGTATTTCATCTTTTTTTTCTGCTTCCCAATATAAGAACATTAATGTTTTGTCAATTTTGAGAATATTGTGATCCACTTTAAACCTTTTCCTTTATGTGTATAGTGTCTAATTTACTGTCAAGTATAGTTTTCTGTCTTTGGCTTTACTTAGTAACTAGTGAGGTAGAAGATTAAATAAAACATTAATTGAATAGCTTCATAGTGTTATTTTTATGAAACTGCTTCTTGGATTCTGTTTTATCAAACATGGTATTTACTCTGTCACATCATTGGTATTTAAGAAACATATTTTAGATATATTTCGATCTGTTTAATGCAACCACCACTGCCACTGGGCAATTAACATTTGTCTAATAACTTATTGAGCCATGTGATTGACTTTGTACTTACCACCTCATTCCCATTGTGATCAGGGTAAATTCTACAACACATCAAAACACGTGTTGAAGATCAGGCTTATTCAGGATGCTTAACAAAACAAGATTCAGCACGAAAATAAGACATGTTGACTCTACCTTGATCCTTATGAAAAGACATTTAGGGCTCTTCTTGACATGCCACATGTATACTTTCCAGGACAGTGACCTGAATCCCTTGATTTTATACTAAAAATATGAGAAAATGGCCTTATCATTGAGTGAACACAAAAGAATACTAGGGCACCAAATAGTCAGAGTTAACATGTCATCTTTAAAGACTTGTCTGGAAATGTTATAGACCCTCTTACTAGAAAAAGCAAGCCACTGGTCTTTCGTAAGTTTGTATTATGCACTTTTGATATAAATCATTGTTCTTTTTAGTTAGTCATAAATATTGAAATATCAAATCCTAAGTATAAATATAAACATTATTGGGAAATTTGAACAAATATTTAACATCTATCACAAAATAAAATAAAAGATTTCATCTCACTTAATATCACAGCAATCTATGAAAGATTAGTTGGTTTTCTTATTCAGTATTAAGGTGATACACATATTCTAAGTAAGAGTTAAAATTTCCAAAAATGTCATTTAGAAAGTATGTGTTTGTTGACTTAATATATCTCACCTATGTACAACATTTTGCTTTTTTTTTTCCTTTGTGGGAGAGACAGAGAAAGTCAGAGAGAGGGACAGATAGGGACAGACAGACAGAGAGATGAGAAATATCAATTCTTTGTTGCGGTTCATTAATTAATTTCTCATATGTGCCTTGACCGGGGCTACAGCAGACCGAGTGACCCATTGTTTGAGCCAGCGACCTTGGACTCAAGCTGGTGAAATTTTGCTCAAACCAGATGAGCTTGCACTCAAGCTGGCAACCTTGGGGTCTCGAACCTGGGTCCTCCATATCCCAGTCCGACACTCTATCCATTGTGCTACCACCTGGTCAGGCACATTTTGCATACTTCAAAGACACTCATGGGAGCTATCTATCCCATTTAATTGTCATCATCCCCATTTAAAAAAGTGTTAGTATTTTCTCCATTAAATAGAAGTGAAAAATAAAGGTTAAGGAAGCGATATACTCCCAAGCTAAGGGAGCAATGGCTAAATGGCTAAACTATATTATATATATATATATTATAGAGGGAGGAAGAGAGAGAGACCTAATTAAGGAGGAATTAATTTTATTTTTAATATTTGGTTGAAACTAATTGGGAATCTTAAATAAGGAAATGCTCTATTATTTATTAGTCATTTTTTGAGGCAATCTTCTCCCAAATTTCGATATACCCTTTTTCTTTCTATTTCTCCAAATTCTTGCCAAATTTTTGAAATAATATTGTTATACCCCACATAATCATCCTGATGTTATAAGAAAGGTTCTGCAATATCTTCATTGTCTTAGAATTTTAAAGAAATGTGCATCAAAACTGTCTACCATTATCCATACTCTAGTCAAAGTCCGACTTTTAATAAATATACTGAGAGTGGATAGTTTTTAAGAATTTATTCCTCAAGAAGCTCCCATCTTTACTTTTATATAAAGTATGATCATGAGAAGGTTACATGTTTGGGTCACATCATCCCATCCAGTTCCACAAAATTGCCTTAAATAACTTCATTTTCCACTATACCCTCAGTGTTTACATCAGGCTTGTGATTTAAGAGCCAGTGATACAGGAAGTCCTTCATCTCTTCTAAAACTGGCATCTAGGACATTTGTTGGTCATTACTTTGCTGAGTGCTGCATTGGCCCTTGCAGCCAATACTTTTCAGGGCTCTGTGTCAGTGAGATTGTCATTTTTGATAAATAAGTGTCCCTCCTTTGATTAGACAAATAAAACAATGTGTATTGGGAAAATATATTGAATGGGGAATGGATGCGGATGTTCTTTTCTAGTTCTGCATGACCTTAACCAAATTATTAATGCTTTGTAAGCCTCAGGTTTTTCTTCTGTAAAATGCAGGTTATGAACCCAGGATTATTTTGGAAATAAACATTATAATGGGCTAACCATAGAGTTTTACAACTGTTAGCTTTTTAAAATCACTGCTCTGTGTTAGGTACTATGCCAGTTCCTTTGAATATATGATTTCTAAACTCAGTGAGACCAAGTAGTTTTGTTGTCTTTACTGTGTAGATGACTCAACTGAAATTTAGAGAATAAGAAGTAGCCTGTTTGAAGTCACACAGAGCTAATTGGTGGTTGAGCTGGAATTCAAAATCAGGACTAAAAGTTAGGAATAGAAAGTGAGGCAAACCTGAACTTTAAGTCCTGGCTCTACCATATTTTATTTGTGTGGGCAAAACATTTCCGTTCTTAAAGTCTGTTTCTGTTATGTAAATGTCATCTGCTTTATAGATTAGGGCAAATATGATAATGTGTATAAAGGGCCAGCATAATGGCTGGCACATAATAAGCATTCAATCAATAAATATCAGCAAATATTATTATTTGATTATGTCTAATGTATTTGGCCTCTTTTCCCTATGCTTTTATAATAAACAACCTCAAATTTTACCTGGAATACAATAGGATAATTTTTAAATTACCTAAATTAAGTAATTATAAAATGAGGCACTTGACTTGAGAATGGGTTTCATATGGGAATTTGGAATGTACCAGAGCACTTTGAGGCTCTCCTGAGAATTAGAGGACTCCACAGACAATTAATTGCTTGAAATGGCAGGTTTAAAAGGAAGCAAAGGAAAAGAACATTCCCTAAATGTGTCTCTTGGGAAAATGGACACAATACTTGAACAGTGACTACCTTAGAGTCACAGTGATCTGTCCAGAAAGGTATGGTGGGTTTCACAGCCCAGTGTTTAACCCCAAAGCACCCATGTGCTTTAAGATGCTGGAGGTTTAGCAAAACCACATTCATCCAATGGGACCCCATGCCTATCTTGTTAGCAATCTTTAGTGAATAAGATCTGTCCCCAGTGATTCATGACTGTTTCATGCCAATAAGCAGAAGCAAGACCCAGGCTAGTGTCAATAGGCTGAGGCTCCAATTTTGTTTTTGTCCTAATAGCAATGGACTTACATCACCTTTTTCTAAGCTTTAGGTTCTTACTAGTAAAAATAAAGGTTATTTCTCACAAGTTTTTCTTTTTCTTTCAAAGATCAAATTATGAATAGATGTATTATTAAATTTAGTTTAAGATTAGGTTTAAGATTATTTCCTCCTAGAATTTGGAAATTTCATTTTACAAATGACATAAAGTATCAAATATTTTATACCTTTATCTTAAAGTTAGACCATGCAAAGAATCTTTCAGGTATTGTCTTGTTAAATTAAGGATAATATTTGTTGTAATTCAAATAACAAAATAAACAAAAAACATAGGAAATGAATGGGTTCTCATATTGAAATTTACCAAAAGAATTTCATCAGAAATTGCTCATATTAATTCAGGGCAATATTAGAAGCATAGTAAGGACAGTAAATAATTTTGAATTTTCAATTTTACTTAAATATTTTAAGTATAAGTAATTCACTATTATAGCATGCAAATAATGAAGTATAAAGCTTTATTTGAAGAAACTTTTGAGACAAGTTGAACCTAAAAATTAATAAGATTGAGGTAAGCTTCTTTATGCTACACTCCCAAATTTTTCTGGGGATCTTGATTCATCTTCCTTTGTCCTGAGGGCTAATAGTTGTAAACACAATGCAATTGTGGTATTGTTAAAGAGGGTCAGAATTGTGGTTAGCATGGCCAATTTCAAGTATTGGCTACATCACTTTCTACTTTTGACTTCAAGTAAATGACACAATCTCTCTGTGTGATTGCCTCATATGTAAAATGAGGATAGTAATACCTAACTCAGAGTAGATATGAAGATTTAATTAAGTAAAACTTATAAAGTGCTTGTCACCAGATCTGCTTCACAACAAAGTATGAAAGGTTAATAAATATTATCTTCATTTTTATTATCATTAGGAGAAAGAATTTATGGGGAAACTTCAGAACACTGTTGTTCTTTTTCTTCCAATATTCCTGAAATGAAAGATGAGAGTTGTCGAATTACTAGGTTTATCACATCTCAGGAGAAACAAGTGGTCCTTCTGATCATAAAAGAGTTAGCTGAAGATATTTCAATAAAGAGCTATTTTCAGACAGATAAGCAGGGTTAAGGGGACCAACAGGAGGCAATGAGTACCTAGAAGAGAGCAAAGGTGGAATGCCATTTTCACCCTTAGGACTGAAGAGAGAGAGAGGAGAAAAGGATTCCCAGAAATCAGTGAATCACTGTAGCCCCAGAAGAAGGCCATCTAATAAAAACTGACCAGAGCAGCATGGACAGGAATAAATGCCCTGAACTGTCCTCCTCTTACACATTGATCTCCTGCAAGTGTCCCTCATTGGTCGAACCTAATGGAAAAGCAGAAACAGGATCAAAGTAACCTGGGACATATATTTATAGAGATTCATTTCCCAGGGCACAGAGTGGAGAAGGGTCAGAGAATCTAAAGAGAAAGAATAGATGTAGTCAAATATCAAAACATTACCAATAGTCGGAGAATGAAAAGTACTTATTGAATCCATTCTCAACTATTTACTAATTAGGTAAGATTAGATATAAGTTACTTAAACATTATAAGTCCATTTTAATACCAATGAAAAAGAATAGTAATACATTCTTCATAGGGTTCTTATGAGAGAAGAAATATGTGTGTGTGTGTGTGTGTGTGTGTGTGTGTGTGTGTGTGTGTGTATCAGCATAATATCCCAAATATATTTGATAAAAATTGGCTATGGCCTGACCTGTGGTGGCACAGAGGATAAAGCGTCAACCTGGAATGCCGAGGTTGCCGGTTCAAAACCCTGGGCTTGCCCGGTCAAGGCACATATGGGAGTTGAAGCTTCCTGCTACACCCCCCTTCTCTCTCTCTCTCTCTCTCTCTCTCTCTCTCTCTCTCATTCTCTCACTCTCTCTCCCTTTCCTCTAAAATGAATAAATAAATAAAAATAAAAAAATTGGCAATGATGACAATTTGTTATTGAAATTCCAAAGACTTTTATAATGTTGACAGATAATTTAAAGAAATCTCCAAAGTAGTGTATTAATTTTTTAAACAAGTAAATATTGAGTGTCTACCATGGGCAAAGTGTTTTTAATTTATTTATTTATTCATGTTTTAGAGAAGAAACAGAGTGACAGAGAGAGAGAGAGAGAGAGAGAAGGAGAGAGAGGGGAGAGGAGCAGAAAGCATTAATTTCCATATGTGCCTTGACTAGACATGTGCAGGGTTTTGAACTGACAACCTCAGTGTTCCAGGTCTACACTTCATCCACTGCGCCACTACATGTCAGGCGGCAAGGCATTTTTAGACCCGTGGATGTAACAGTGAACCAAAGCAACCTACACTCCACCATTAAAAGTCTAGAGTCAAACACACTTAAACACACAATTGGGTCTTTTAAATGAAGAAACATAGTATGAAAGAACCATGTTATATTGAATTATACCAAAGGGGCTCTAATTTAGATAGGATAATGAGAAAAAGCTTTTCTAAGAAGACATTATTTAGGCCAAGCAGCTCAGAGTGGTGGATTTGACAGTCAGGAATGAGGAGGAAGGCTGGGATTGAGAGCAAAGGCAAAGCTGTGTACAAAGGACCCGAGACTAGAATGGGTTTGGTCAGCATGAGTAACTGAGAAGAGACCAGCATGAGCACAGCATAAGAGACAAAGAGGTGGGCAGGAAAGAGATGGTGTTGAAAAAGCAGGCAAGGACCCCATCATGCAGGGTCACATGTAGGACAAAAGTCAGAAATTCAGTCTAAGGGGAAAGAAAATTCTTAAAACACTTCCAGCAAGGAACTAGTATGGTCTCGTTTACTTTTTGAAAAGGTTACCCTGGCTTTCACACACAAAATAGATTGAAAAGAGGCAAGAATAAAAGTGGAGACCAATTAGGAAGTTATTTGAGTAGACAGGAGCAGAAGATGACTTTGACCAGGTCAGCAAGAATGAAGTTGTCTTGTACCTGCCTCATTATCTAATTTGATCAACCAGATGAAAAGCTATTTTCCAAAGAAAGAACATAACGGCATAATGAGCTGTTGTGAAGCTTGTATAAGATGGAAACAAACATATGCTCAAACCCCAGGTATATATTAAGTATTTTAAAAATATCCCTGTCTTAACATATACCAGACTGCTGGGCTTCTTGAGGTCAGATATTTATATTATTCTTGCTTACATCCAAGTACTATAGATAGTGCTTTTAGGATATCTGTTGGCAAAGTATTAAATGCTTTGGGAAGGACATTAGAAGTCAGGGGAAAAAAAGTGTAGCACTTTCAACTTCTAGAATCTCAATTTGAATTTCCCCTGTTTACTGTTTAGACCAGGGGTCCCCAAACTTTTTACACAGGGGGCCAGTTCACTTTCCCTCAGACCATTGGAGGGCCGGACTATAAAAAAAAAAAACTATGAACAAATTCCTATGCACACTACACATATCTTATTTTAAAGTAAAAAAACAAAATGGGAACAAATACAATATTTAAAATAAAGAACAAGGAAATTTAAATCAACAAACCGACCAGTATTTCAATGGGAACTATGGGTGCAGATGCATCCTGTGCTCCTCTCACTGACCACCAATGAAAGAGGTGCCCCTTCCGGAAGTGCAGCGGGGGCCAGGTAAATGGCCTCAGGGGGCCGCATGAGGTCCGGGGGCCGGGCCATAGTTTGAGGACCTCTAGTTTAGACTTAGATACCATAACTCCAAAGGGTTCTTAGAGTCTGCTTTGTGGATTGCTGAAGGCCATCCAAAACCCAATTTTGTTGTTGTTTTGGAATGAAACATCATCCTGCACGTACAGAATTATCCTTTAAGAACTGCAGAGTGCTTTTCAAATGAAGATGCATCCTTCTAATTTCAAATTCTAGATGCATCCTAGAAGGGGAAATGAAGGAACTGGGTGATTTATATGTCTTCTCTCGGTGGGAGAGAGAATTGGCAAGATAGGAAGGGATGAAATACCTGAGTCTCTGCTGCATCCTACAATTAGTGGTTCTTAACCTGGGTTCTATCAAACCCTAGGGGTTCGATGAGTTGGTCTCAGGGGTTTGGAGAAGCCTCTGCCGCGGAGGCCAGAATAAAGTAATACCATAATTTGTTGTGAGTTCATGCACTTTGTTGGTTTTGTTCTTTGAGCAAGGGGATGTTCATGCACGGCTCATTTTGTGCACCAGTAAAAAAACATATACCTATGTCTTGAATTTGAAAAAAAAATCATATTTTATTTATCACTAAAGAAGGGTTCAGTGAATGCACATATGAAACTGGTGGGTTCGGTACCTCAAAAAAGGTTAAGAACCACTGCTACAATTATTCTGCATTGTAATATTTAACCTTTGTTTTCTTCAGAAATTCTTAGAATTACATTAGAAACAAAAAAAATATATAGCTGTATCTCTGTTTCTGGTGCATGCTCATTATAGGATATAAGATCATCTCTGAGTCTCAGTGTCCATACCCCAGGATTGTTTGAAAGGCATTGACACTGATAGGCATTGGCGTGTTTTCTTTAATGAGGAACTTGAATATACTTGCAAATTATTTCATCAGACTGTGTTTCAAAGCAATGGGGAATTCTAAGGAAGTATTTCCATAAGCAACACACTTTAACAGTTGTTAATGTATCAGGCAAGCAAAAACAAATCACAAGAAATCCTTACTGTGAATCAGATCAATAACAAGTCAGAAAGACATCATATTTGAGAGGAAGATAAAAGGACTTTTTTCTGATTGGGTATAATACAGTGTAATTCTTTGTAATATTGTGGTATGATACTCAAGTCTTATGTTAGGTAAAATTTGGGTACAATCAAGAGTCTTTTTTGAAAATAATTGTCTATGAAGCACTGTGTACATAGTTTAGATCTGAACTCCGCATAGAATAATGGAAAGCCTACATGTCTAACTCTGCTGTCCTGCCATCAAGCTACATGAATAGACGACTGCTAAAGAATTCTTCAGTACTCCTGATTGCCTACAGGGTTTGTGTACTCTTTGATATTATTAAGTCTCTATAAAAATTACAATGTTCATTCCAGTTTGCTATTGTGAGGATTAAACAGGAGTAGAAAATAATCTTTGGCTTGGGTTAAGTTCAAAGGCAGCACAGGGTGTATAAACTATGACTATAGTCTTTTTCTATCCCATTGCTCTAAATACTTACAGATATACTATATAAATCAATTAATTAATGAATGAATATTAATTTATTTGTGATCAATTTTATACTTATTCTCATTTAGGTATATTGAAACTGACAGAAGTAAAAAAAAAGAGTAAAATAGTAGTTGGGCCATGATATGTGTTTACTAAATTTGCTAAATTTATAAATGTGGATATTTGAATAGAAGACCTTATAATTTCATTGCCTCTCTAGAAAATGTCTATGCCTTTACAAACACTTCCATTTAAGCTTCCCTTTCTTTATAAAATTTTTGCTACTCCTATCAGCCATCTTAGACTTGCTGTCTTATATGACACTACTATCTCATATCTACTTTAAAAAATCTTTGTACACAGCAACACCAAATTTTATTATAATTAACTATATACCTGTCTATCTTGACTACCAGGTATAGGACCATCACAGTTAGAAACCATTCATCATTAATTTTTATATCAGTGATTAACACAATAATTAGAACATATTACATGTTTCTCATGCATTCATTTGAAAATTTTATACACATGTATTACTTGAGAACCTACTGCATATGAGTCAGTATACCAGGTTTTGACAGTATACCTATCATGGTCTCAAACACTCTATAGCTACATAATTTAACTTTATGGTATTAATGCACTGAAGATGATAAGGTCTACTTATTATTTCAACCCACTAAAATAAAAATAAGCTATATGTGTACAACTAGTAACTTCCTGGAGCAAAATTGAAAATCTATAAAATAAGTAATAAAGAATAATTCCTCACTCATTTTTGGCTTTTAGTAGCATTAAAATTTTAACTGTTATTCAAGTATTTTTTTTAACTTTTCTTTAAGACTTTATTTATTCATGGGAGAGAGAGAGAGAGAGAGAGAGAGAGAGGAGGTGGGGAGGAGCAGGAAGCATCAACTTCCATATGTGCCTTGACCAGGCAAGCCCAGGGTTTTGAATCGGCAACCTCGGCATTCCAGGTTCATGTTTTATCCACTGCACCACCACAGGTCAGGCTTCTTTTTTTTTAATTTGGTGAGAGGAGGGGAGGCAGAGACAGATTCTGGCATGCATGCTCCCTGACCGAGATCCACCCGGCAAGCCCACTAATGGGTAATGCTCTGCTCATCTGGATAATTTGTACTCCTTAATTATTTACCATCACCTATTTTTTCATACTTTTTATAATTTCCTATATTATCTTGCAAAAATATAATATCACAAGCACAACATTGATAACAGTCAAAATCCAGTTTCATCATCACAAAGAACCTTTATACTGCTCTTTACATCCACATTCACTCTCCTTACCCCACACCACCCCTCCATTCATGATCCCTGTCAATCACTATGCTCTTATATGATTCTAAAATGTTGTCATTTCAAGCATGGTAGGTAAATATAAATCTTGGTATGTAAACTTTGGAATTGACTTTTTTCACTCAGCATAATTTCCTAGATATTCTTCCAAACTGTGTTGTGTATTAGTAGTCAATTTCTTTTTATTGCTTGAATATTCCATGCTGTGGATGCCTGAGGTGTTTTTTAACCATCCATCCCTTGAAGGACACCTGGGTGTTCCAGGGAGTAACTATTAAAAATAAAGCTGCTATGAGCCATTGTGAACAGGTTTTTGTGTAAACTGAAGTTCTTATTTCTTTGGAAGAAATTTTCAAAAGTATTTGTACAGGGTCATATATCAGCTGAATGTTTCGTTTCATTTTACAAGAAAATTTCAAACTATATTCCAAAGTGGTCATACCATTTTATATTCTGATCATATTTTTGTACATTTTCTAATTGAATTACTTGGTATTTTTATCATTGAGTTTTGATGGTTTATATTATGAGTCTTTTTTCACAAATGTGGTTTAATTTTGTTTTCTTTTAATAGGGTCCTCCTCTTCAGGCCAAAAGTTTTTACTTTTGATGAGGTTCAGTTTGTCAGTTTTTCCTTTTGGTGTGAAATTGAAAATTCTTTGTGTAGTTCTAGATACTAAAATTTTTCTTCTATTTTTTCTAAAATTTTCAGTTCCATGTTTTATATTTATGCCTATGATACATTTGGAGTTAATTTTTGCACAAGGGATAATACAGGTTGAGGCTTTTGTTCTTGTTTCTTTTTCCTTCTTTCCTTCCTTCCTTCCTTCCTTCCTTCCTTCCTTCCTTCCTTCCTTCCTTTTTTTGCCAATGTCAATTCTACCATATTTGTTAAAATAGATGTTTTCCTCTGTTGAACTGCTTTAGCATTTTTTTTCAAAAAACAGTTGGGATTATTTTTGTCTCTTTCTATTTTTTCTATTCTGTTACATTGATGTTTTTGTCTTTCTCTCCTATATAACTGCATTGTTTTAAAATTGTAGCAATATATCAGGCCTTAATATCTGGTTGAATGCTTCATACTTTATTATTCTTTTTCAAGATTATTTTAGTAATTTAGTGTGTGGGTATTTCTATATGAATTTTAGAATCAACTGCATTTGTTTATAAAGAAAACCAAAACATACTGGCATCTTGATAGAAATTGCATTATACCTGTAGGTAATAATGGGTGAATTAGCATCTTTTCTATGTCAGGTCTTCTAATTGATGAACACAGTATGTTTATTCCCTGATTTATTTTGCCAACATCTTGAAATTTTCAGCATAAAATTTCTATACATGTTTTGTTATGATTATACCTAAGTATTTACTATCTTTCTTGGTATAATGCTTTTAATTTCCATTTCCAGATGTTCATTCTTAGTATATGAAAATGCAACTGACTTTTTTTATTAATTTTAATGGGGTGACACCAATAAATCAGGGTACATATGTACAATGAAAACATCTCCAGGTTATCTTATCATTCAATTGTGTTGTATACCCGTCACCCAAAGTCAGATTGTCCTCTGTCACCTTCTATCTGGTTTTCCCTGTGTCCCTCCCCTCCTCCCTATCCCACCCTTCCCTCCCTCCCCCCATCCCGTAACCACCACTCTCTTGTCTATGTCTCATAGTCTCACTTTTATGTCCCACCTATGTATGGAATCATGCTGTTCTCAGTTTTTCTTTTTTTCTGATTTACTTATTTCACTCCGTATAATGTTATCAGGGTCCATCCATTTTGTTATAAATGATCCAATGTAATCATTTCTTATGGCTGAGTAGTATTCCATAGTATATATGTACCATAGCTTTTTAATTCACTCGTCCTCTGACAGACACTTGGGCTGTTTCCAGATCTTCGCTATTGTGAACAATGCTGCCACGAACATGGGGGCGCATCTGACTTTTTTCATGTGTATGTGTTGATCTTATATCTTGCTGATCTCACTTACTATTATTGGCTTTTGTGTGTAAACAATCGTATCATCTGTGAATAGGGACCACTCATTTCTTCTTTTCCAAATTGTATGTGCTCACCAGAATTACAACTATGTAGAATAAGAATGGTGAGAGTGAATATTCTTTCCTTGTTTCCAGTCTTAGCACAAAAGCATCAGTCTTTCTATATTAAGTATAATATTAGCTATACGATTCCTGTGGACATGCTTGTCAAGTTTAGAAAATTATCCTGTATTCCTACTTCTCTGAAAATTTTTATAAGTGGGTGTTGGATTTTGTCAAATGTGTATTTGTGTCAATTGATAGAATCATATAATTATTTTTCTTTAACCTCTTGATATGGTGGGTTACATGGATATTTTTTTAATATTGTATGATAATTTAATATTGCTTACCTGGAATAAATTATTCCTGCATAGTATGTAATTATTTTAATACCTTGTGGGACTTAGTTGGCTAGTATTTTGTGGAGGAAGTTTTTATCTAAATTATTAAAAGATACTGCTTCTATAGCTTTTTATTTTGTAACAGAGACAGAGAGAAGTACAGATAGGGACAGACAGACTGGCAGGGAGAGAGATGTAAAGCATCAGTTCTTGATTGCGGCACCTTAGTTGTTCATTGATTGCTTTCTCATATATGCCTTGACTGGTGGAGGGGGGGGGCTATAGCAGACCAAGTGACCCCTTGCTCTAGCCAGGGACTTAGGCTCAAGCTGATGACCCTTTTCAAACCAGATGAGTCTGAGCTAAAGCTGGCGACCTCGGGGTTTCAAACCTGGATCTTCTGCATCCCAGTTCGACTCTCTATCCACTGCGCCACCACTTGGTCAGGCCTAGCTTTCTTTTTAATACTGTCTTTTTCTGACTTTGGTCAAAGTGACATTGACCTTATAAAATAATTTGAGAAATACTCTTCTATTTTCTGGAAGAAATGAATAAAACATATTAATTTTTTTAAATGTTTAATGATATTTTTCACTGATGCTATTTGTTCCTAGAGATTTGTTTTTTTCTTTTCTGTTTTTGGTGGAGAATGTTTTTTAATTACAAATTTAATTTATTAATTCTTATAAAATTGCTATGGGAAGACTATCTATTTCAATTTGGTTGAGTTTTGATACCTTGTGTTTTGAGGAGTAGATCATTTTTTCTATGTTTCTGAATTTATGTTTATAAATGTGTTCATAATGACTGAAGGATCTGTATGTAGTGTGTCCTTGTTTCCTTTATGCTCTCAGTGACTTGTTTCTTCCCCACTCTTTTAGTCTTGCTAGAGGTTTATCAATTTCATTGATTTTCTTTTTAAAAATATCTTTTGTTTTTGTTAACTTTATTATTTTTCTTTTTTCAATGTTATTATTATTGTTCTTATTTTTACTATTTCTTTTCTTCTGTTTATTTAAAGTTTATTTTTCTCTTCTTTTTCTGGTATTTTTGAGATAGCCAGGATATTTTTGAGATTAAAAAGTGTTGCTATGAGTTAATTTCATTCAGAAAGAGGTATAAACTGAAAGTTCCTGGGAAAATTAGAAAGTGTTGTTACCTTTATCAAGTGAGGCTGCAGGAACTATATCCAAGACCTCTTCTTATGCACCATAAAGTTCTATGATAGCTAGACTGGGCCTGTCACTTTATGCCTTGGGTCACTCTGTAATTACCAAGAGTACAACATATTTTCCTGTGAAGTTTTGTAGTCTTGTCACTCCAATGTGCACAGACTAGGTCTGGATTGTTTTCTTTGGTACCAGGAGACATATGCTAACTCTTATAATAAGGCTTCAGAGATGGTAACTTCCTTTTGTGGTACACTCTTGAGTGCCAGACCCTGTTGTTAGATGTACAAATCTATGTTTACTCATAATATTATGAAGTAAGTATCAAAATACAGATATCATAGAAAATGAAATTGAGGTTTGTAAAGATTAAATCACTTGCTTGGAAGGCAGGTAGTAAGTGAAAGAGACAGAAGTTGCGATGAGAGATGCCTGATTCCATCCTTCTGTATAGCTCTGCAGTGCAAGCAGTTGTAGCAACACCTGCTGGTTGTCTTTACTGAAACAGGAGGGTTCTCTGTTAATGTAATCATATCTTTAGTTTTTAAAAGGTCCCTAGTTGTATTTGATTATGAATGAGATATGGTGATATCAGAGTAATATATGTGGTTGTTTTGATGAAGAAAAATAGTAATATATATTTAAATTGTTTTAGGAAAAGATGAGTTTTGTTAAATGTCTTTTGTGCAGCCATAAGATGAAGGCCAGCAAAGTAATATTCAAGCTCCATTACCCAGGAGAGGGAGTAGACAGTATCTTAAATAATCAATTTCTTAAGTGGGAAATATCAACAGCATATATTTACTATATTTAGTCAGGTATTATATACACAAAGGACTTCAAGTAGTGGGCATGATCAATAGGATATATGGGAAAAGTTGGAAAATTGAAATAGGATGGAGATAATCAGCAAAGCTCAATAGAAAATGAAGTGAAGGTTTTTTATGTGTGATTATATTCATTTCAAACCAAATCTATTCAGTTTCATTTGATCTGCCTTACAATGAAACAAGTTACTTATTGTTCTCTTCCATTTAAGCTAAAATATAGAGAAAAATTTATTCATTCATTTATTCATGAAAACATTTATTACACAGTGTTATTAAGAAGTAAAATTTGTTGATTGTCTTTATTAAGGGCACAGAACTTTTACAACTCAACAACAATAAAGCAAAAAAAGTAATTTTAAAATGAGCAAAGGACTAGAATTGAAATTTTTCCATAGAAGATATACAAATGATCAGTAAGAATTTATGTATCTTCTATATATAACAATACTAATCATTAAGTAAATGCAAGTCAAAACTACAATGAGATACCATTTCACATCCATTAAGATGACTGTCATTTAAAAATGAAACAGAAAATAAATGTTAACAAGTGTTGATGAGAATGTGAAGAAATTGGGACCTTTGTGCATTGCTGGTAAAAATGAAAAATGATGCAGTCACTGTGAAAAATAACATGACAGCTCCTCAGGAAATTTAACATAGAATTAGCATATGATCCAGTAATTCAACTACTAACTACATAGTCAAAAGAATTAAAACCACTGATTCTAGCAGATTTTTGTACACCAAATATTATAGCAGCCTTTTTTTTTTTATATTAGCTGAAAGGTAAATATAAAAACCCAAATGTCCATCAATAAATGAATGGGTAAACAATATATGATATATATACACATGCATACAGACAGAGACAATAAAATGTTATTGTCTTAAAAAAGGCACAACTGCCTGACCAGAGGGTGGCACAGTGGATAGAGCGTCAGACTGAAATGCAGAGGACCCAGATTTGAGACCCCACGGTCTCCAGTTTGAGCGTGGGCTCATATGGATTGAGCAAAAAACTCATCGGCTTGGACCCAAGGTCGCTGGCTCATGCAAGGGATTTATTGGTCTGCTGAAGGCCTGCGGTCAGGGCACATGTGAGAAAGCAATCAATGAACAACTAAAGTGTCGCAACAATAAGCTGATGATGTATGCTTCTCATCTTTCTCCCTTCCTGTCTGTCTGTCCCTATCTATCCCTCTCTCTGACTCTCTCAAAAAAGGCACAGCATTCTGACACATGCTACAATATGGTAAACATTGAAGACATTATATTAACTGAAATAAGCCAGTCAGGAAAGGACAAATATAGTATGATTCCACTCATCCCCTTTACTCACCTAGAGTAATCAAGTTTATAAAGACAGAAAAGAAAAAAGTGGTTGTCAGGTACTGGAGAAAGGGGACAATGAGAAGATAGTGTCTAGTATATGGAAGTTGCAGTTTGGAAAGATGAGAAAGCTTTGGAGATTAATAGTGGTGATGATTGCACAACAATGTAAATGTACTTAATGTCACTGAACTTCACACATATAAAAAGGATTAAAAGGGTAAACTTTATGTACATTTTACCAAAATAAAACAATTACTAGCTTGTGGTGTGCAGCTTCTTCTTGACATTCAACATAGCACATTTTTTAAAGTATAGTTGGCATGCATTATTAGTTCAAGTGAACAATATAGTGATTTGACATTTATATACCTTACAATGTAATATCCGCTGTTAGTAAACATCTATCACCCTGCAGAATCATCACAATATTATTGACTCTATTCCCCTTCATCGTTTTCACCCATCTCCCCACCTCTGTCCCTCCTAGCAGCCATCAGTTTGATGTCTTGTTCTATATCTGTTTTTGTTTTGTTTATTTGTTTTGGCTTTTTACTTAGATTCTCCATATAAGTAAAATCATATAATATTTGTCTTTCCCTATCTGACTTACTTCACTTAGCATAATGCCCTCTAGATCCATCCATATTATTGCAAATGGCAAGATTTTATTTTTTTTACTGCTGAGTAACATTCATATGTATTATCTATGCCACATCTTCTTTACCAATGGTTTACCTAGGTTGCTTTTATATCTTGGCTATTGTAATAGTGCCACAATGAACATAGAGTACATAGTTCTTTTTCAATTAGTGATTTTGTATTCTTTGGATAAAAACTGAGAAGTGAGAGTGCTGGGTTATGTAGTAGTTTTATTTTTTTGAGGAATTTCCATTCTCTTTTCTATATTGGCTGTACCAATTTACACTCTCCTCAAAAGTGCTCAAGGGTTCCTTTTCCAACACTTGTTTATTGACTTTTAGCTAAAAGTTATTCTGACGCATGAGGTGGTATCTCATTGTGGTTTTGATTTTTATTTTCCTTATAATTAGTGATGTTGAGCATCTTTTCTATGTCTGTTGTCCATTTATATATCCTCTTTGTAGAAATGTCTATTCAGATCCTCTACCTCTTTTTGATTGGATTATTCATTTCTTTTGTTATTGAGTTGTATGAGATTCCTACATATTTTAGATAGTAACCTCTTACCAGGTATATCATTAGCAAATATATTCCCCCATTCAGTAGGTTCTTTTGATTTTAATGATGGTTATCTTTATTGTGCAGTAGTTTTTTAGTTTGAAATAGTCCCATTTGTTTATTTTCCTTTACAAAAGAGGTTATAGCACAAATTATTAACTCATCAAGCAACTAAATAAATTAAATAAATTAATGTTTTGTATATTTCCTGAAAATTGTGTAACTATTCCCTTTAGTTTTTTATTTTTTAATTAAAAGAGTATGTTAGTTTGTAGGTTTGCTTTCCTCCATTAAAAATACTATTATTATTATTGAGTGAGATATTTATTATTGAATGAGATAATTATTGAATGAGATAACATAACACATACACATAATAGTTTACATGTAGTGAACTTCTAGATTCCAGGTGCTGTACTATTTTATACAAATTAGTTTATTTATGAGCCACCACACCTCTAGGTACTGTCATTTTTGTCATTGTACCAACAAGCAAAGTAAGACCACTAAATGTTTTAATAAATTGTCTGAAGGCACAAAACCAGTATATGATGTGTATAAGATCTGAACCTGGCTAGTATAACTACAAAACATGGCATTTATTTTTAGTTTTTTGGCTAGTTAGCTGGAGAACTTACATATTACTCCTTATCTTGTTGACGATTTGTTTTTATCCACTGGTAACTTTGCAAAACCTTTTGTGTCTATAATCATGTGTCAACCCTGTGATAAACACTTATATTCATTATTTTACCTTCAGACACACAAGTTCTATTAAGATAAAAACTTTACCCCATTTGCTTCTGTATCTCCAATATGTAAAAAGGTGTCTAATACATAATATATAATAAATAATCTTAAATAAATGAACGATGCAGAGAGAATACCTGATGAATAAGGAATGAAATCATTTTCAGTTTTATCACCAGAAACTATTCCTTACTATCTCCCTAGTGTGTCTAGGATCCATTGGAGCACATGCTTTCATGTTGCTGTTCAAACTGCAAAGTTTTATTTTTTATTTATTTATTTTTTGTTCTGTGAGAGGTGGGGAGGCAGAGACTGATTCCCAGCATATGCCCAGTATGGGATCCACCTGGCAAACCCCCTACCAGACAATGCTCTGCCCATCGGGACCACTGCTCCATTGCTTGGCAACCAAGCTATTTAAGTGCCTGAGGTGAGGCTCTGTAGTCATCCTCAGTACCTGGGGTCAAATTGCTCAAACAATTTGAGCCATGGCTGTGGGAGGGGAAGAGAGAGAGATAAGGGTGGAGTGGTAGAGAAGCAGATGGTCATTTCTCCTGTGTTCCCTAACTGGTAATTGAACAGGAACTTCCACATGCCAGGCCAACACTGTACTGTTAAGCCAACCTGCCAGGGCCAAACTGCAAAGTTTTAAATATTTATTCTGAGTTTCTTCAAGTTTTCTACTTTTTGATAATTCTTTATAGATGCCAATACCAAAATAGTCCAACTTCACACTAAAATGAGGTGTTGCGGGGATTGTACACTGACTTAAGAAACCTGATGAAAATATGATTCTGTTGTAGTATTCAGGAATGCTCTCTACAAAACTATGTATATGCAAACTTGCCTGTAAATATGATTTATTTTTATTTTTTATTTACAGGGACAGAGAGTCAGAGAGAGGGATAGATAGAGACAGACAGATAGGAACAGAGAGAGATGAGAAGCATCAATCATTAGTTTTTCATTGCCGTTGTGACACCATAGTTGGTCATTGATTGCTTTCTCACTTGTGCCTTGACTGCTGGCCTTCAGCAGACTGAGCAACCCCTTGCTGGAGCCAGCAACCTTGGGCCCAAGCTGGCGAGCCTTGCTGAAACCAGATGAGCTCGCACTCAAGCTGAAAACATCGGGGTCTCGAACCTGGGTCTTCTGCATCCCAGTCCAACGCTCTATCCACTGCGCCACTGCCTGGTCAGGCAGTGTAAATGTGATTTAAACATTAAATTTTAATTAGCGTTCTACATCTACCTCTAAAACTCAGAGAAGATTGGACTAAGTTCTGAAACTATTTTTTTCAATACAATCCTTTATAACAACAAAACAAGGGGGAGATGTTATTTTAGAAATAATTCATGGATTAGCCTGACCAGGCAGTGGTGCAGTGGGCAGAACATTGGCTTGGGATGCTGAGGATCCAGGTTCAAAATTCCGAGGGTGCCGGCTTGAGCACGGACTCACCAGCTTGAGTGTGGCATCATAGAAATGACCCTATTGTCTCTGTCTTGAAACCCAAGGTCCCTGGCTCTGTTGGAGGTCTCCCTCCCCCCAATCAAGGTACATATGAGAAAGCAATCAATGAGCAACAAGGTGTCACAACTACAAGTCATTGCTTCTGATCTCTCTCCCTTCCTATCGATCGATCTCTCTCTCTCTCTCTCTCTCTCTCTCTCTCTCTCTCACACACACACACACACACATTCATGGATTAAATAGAATCATCAAAGATATTGGTCCCTGTCTTGGTGTGGTTTATGTAATAGCTTAAGAGGACAGCTTTCACACTGATTCAAGAAAAAAGGATGAGTTATTCTATTCTTGATGGTAAGGCTAATAAATGTTTAGTGGAAAAATAAGGCAATTTTGCCTGGCTTCACACCAGAGAAAAAAATAAAAGAAAAGTACACACAATTGAACCAAAAATAAATGTTTTGTTTGAAGTAACTAGATTCTTGAGGCAAAAGCAATTCTTTTTGCCTTCTTCTGTGTAAAATTATCTATCTCATTCAAGTAGAATTGGTTTTGTTGCCATTATCAAGGTCTTTAAGAAACAATATTTTTATTTGCAGGAGAAAAATAGGTTTGTTTCTATTTATTTGTTGTTTAGTTGGTTGGTTGACTATTATGAGGGAGCAGGTGTGCAAACTGGCAAGATAATTGTTCCAATCAATTATTTTTTTCTAGTGTGTAGAGTTGCTCTAAATAAGAATAGCAGAATAGCAGTTGACTAGGTTCATCTGCTTTCTAGGTAATAAGAAACTTAAAATTTGACAAATAACCAGGGACTTCTCCCTTGGAACCCCACCCAAGTAGTGGTACTTCTCTAGCTGATTGGATGTTATACATTTACAAATGAGTCAGAATGCAAGTGGAACTTTGCATTATTAAAATGGAGATTTATTTTTATACTCTCTGCAAACAGACATGCGTAAGGATTATTCTAAAATAGACAATAAACAGACTAGAACAGAGCAAAGTGATCATGCTCTTAGTCAAGAGATTTACTTTCATTTTATTTTCCTTTATTGTATGAAAATGCAATTTATATGTTAGTTGTGTTGATTAAAACAAATTTAAAAGAATTAAATAATAAAAAAATCATATATACTATGTGATTATATATACTATGTGATTATATATTTAGATATTTGAACATATATGTGTGTATGGAAAAAATAATGGAATTAAATTAATCCATATTAAGAATATTAATTTCTGGTTTGTGGAATTATAAGTACTTTTTTCTTTTTTACTTTGAATTTTTAGAGTATTCTAAAAGGAGATAAAATTACTTTTTATAATTAGTAATACTGTTAGTTTATTCAAAATCAAGCTTATTTTCCCCATATGATGAATGCATGGGCCTTACTCAACCATAGCTAACTGCAGTTTTAGTTTTGAATTTATGCCAATCTGTTAGTTTCAGTTCTATACAAAGCTCTTACTCAAATTCTCAGGATTAGTTCATTATTTTTAATATAGCTTGATCTTAATTTAATAACTAAAGTGAAAGAGAATTCTTTTGTGAAAGGGATGATTTTTTGTTCTGGTTGTTATTTGAAGAATATGTTGTATCAGGACAAAGGCAGAAACAGAGAGACTAGTGAGGAATCTAATAAAATAATCCAGATAAGAGATAATGATGGCTTGAATGAGGGTGCTAGAAGTGGAATCAATGAGAAGTAATAAGATTCTAGATACTTTTGAAAGTGGAGTCAAAAGCATTTCTAGTCTGTGGAGAGGGAGAAACCAAAGTTTTGGCCTGGCCACATAGTGGAATAGATTTTTCATTTATTGAAATGAAAACGACTGTGTGGAACAAATTTTAATAGAGACTGAAAATTCTGGGTTGGGCATCTTTAAATTGAGATGACTTTGGGTGTTCCATTGAAAATATTGATTCAGCAGCAGCTATACAAGTGTAAATTTCAGAAAAGCCTTTTGGTTTGAAAATATAATTTTGAGAACTGTTGACATAAAATACATTAAAACTTTGTGGACACGTGTGAAGAGTGAGCTGTGAGGCATAATACCAACTTTCAGTGTTCAAATAGACACAGAAAAATCAATAAAAAGTTCTAAGAAGTAGAGAGAAGTATAGGAATACAACTAGAAATGATCATCAATTAAGGAGGAGGGCATGATCAAATATGCCAAATAACTGGCTGATAGACTAAGCTGACTATAACTTAACCATTGAATTTAGCTACATAGAGGATATTTGTGATTTTGACAAGAGACGTTTTAGTAAAATAACAAGGATAAAAATCTAACTGGAGATTCTTGAAAGGAAAAAGAAAGGTGATTAGAGATAGCAAGTTCTACAAAATATTTTATTTAAATAGAAGATGAGAAATAAATAGAAGAGTGTGATTTTAAAAATGGTATCTTTTTGCTTGTTTGGAGATGAAAGAAATAATAACATTTATTTACTTTGGGAATAATCCAGTAGACAGGAGAAATATATAGTAAAGGGGAAAGAGAAGAAAACATGGGCAATGACCTTAAATGCATGCCCTAGTGCTCAACTCAGGAAAGGGTTTGTAACACAGATTCCTGTAGGTTTTCAGAGATGGGTTTCAGAATAAGTGTAAATTCTCTTCTGAGCACTTTAATTTTCTCAGCAAAGTAGGAAATCAGATTTCAGACTGTGTATACATTGGTATAGTTAACAAATTGAGCATATTTTGTGCGCCAGATTATGTGCTAGACTGTGATGTAAACATAACATGTATTATTCTGCCTTCAGGGAATTAGGACTCTGGTAGAGATACACAATTTAACCAAAAATTATGATGAATTCAATGTTATAAGAAATACAGATTTCTGTAAAGCTATAGAAGAAGGTAATTTGAGGGCAGATAATAACAAAGGAAGCTTCTCTCAGAAAGTGATCTCTACATTGAAGTGTGAATATAAGTGGTGGATAGAGGTTTAGGGGTTGCAACAAGTATTTCAGGCAGGAGGAGCAGTGTGTGAAAAGGCTGAAATATGGAAGTTCATGGAAATGGCTATGATAGTAGCAGAGAGGTCTGAGTTTGAAAAGACCATCAGAGGCAAGATTATATATTCATGTCAAAGAGTTAAAAATAAATAAATTATCTTTGAATATCTGGGAGAAATTTAAAGAAGGGTATGATATGGACAGATTAACATTTACCATATTTCCCATGTATAAGATGCACCCTTTTTCAAAAACTTTGGGGTCTAAAAACTGGGTGCGTCTTATACAGAGGTTGTAGATATTTTTACTTGTATTTCCTGCCTTTTCATGCTTGTTGTCTTTGCACTCATTGTTTCACACTTGTTACCAGTATATTCCCATAGGTTACATTTTGCCGTGTTCTGCCCAGAAATGGCTCAGAAAAGATTTTAATACAGTGATAAATTAAAGTTAAAAGTGATTCAGTTTGCAAAAGTGAATAGAAATCGTGCTGTTGAATGTAAGTTTGTTCCTCCTTCAACTGAGAAATTGATCCGAGACTGGCTACAGGAAGAAGAAACCCTACTGAAAATGCCCAGCAGAAGGCCAGGAGAGGGAAGTCAGCAAAATGACCTGATTTAGAGAGGGAATTGAAGATATGGATTGAAGAGCAAAGGACAGTTGGAATTTCTGTGTCCACAAAGATGGTTCGGCATGAGGCAAGAAGAATTTCTGATGAAAAAGAAGTTAATGATTTAAAAGGAGGACACAGTCGGTACTTCAGGTTCATGAAATGGAATGGACTAAGCATGCATACATATACCATTTTTGCCCAAAAGATGCCGGAAAACTATAAGCAGAAGGTCCTTGAATTTCATCATTTTGTCACTCAATATCAGAAGACACATTAGTTCGAGTTTGGACAGATTGCAAATATGGATGAAGTCCCCCTTTATTTAGATGTCCCAACTAACAGAACTGTTGATAAGAAGAGGGTGAACACTGTAACTGTGAAGGCAAGTGGACATGAAAAGAGCCATTATGCAGTTGTTCTAGCTTGTTGTGGTGACAGAACCAAGCTACCTCCTATGCTGATTTTCAGATGCAAAACAATGCCGAAAGAAGACATTCTTGGAGGAGCAATTGATTGTCCACATTCATGACAAGGGTTGAATGGGTCAGGATGGAATGAAGATCTGGTTTGAGAAAGATTGGAGAAGGAGATCAGGTAGATTCTACATAAACCTGCCCTATTAGTGCTTGATCAATTCAGGGCACACCTAACAAAAAACACAAAGAAGATTGCTGCAGAGCAAAAAACAAAACTTGCCACCATACCTGGAAGCTTGACATCCCAGCTCCAACCACTTGATGTCAGCATTAACAAACCTTTCAAAGCTGCCAAGAGAGACAAATGGAACCAATGGACTAAGTCTTAGGGGACAATTTGACACCAGCAGGAAGAGTTAAGGAGCCACCTGACCAGGTGGTGGCGCAGTGTATAGAGAATTGGACTGAAACGTGGAATACCCAGCTTTGAAACCCTGAGGTCACCAGCATGAGCACAGGTTCATCTGATTTGAGCAAGGCTTACCGGCTTAAGCCCAAGGTTGCTGGCTTGAGCAAGGGATCACTGAACAACTAAGGTGCCACAACAAAGAATTGATGCTTCTCAACTTTCTCCTTTCCTGTCTGTCTGTCTCTATCTGTCCCTCTCTCTGTTCCTCTCTGTCCCTGTCACAAAAAAAAAAAAAAAAAAAAAGTGAAGAAACAAACAATAATAGAATTTTATACCTGGGTGAAAAGATTTTGTAATAATTTCAACATTGAGATTGTTGTCAACTCATTTAAGAAATGCATCATTTCAAATGCCATAGATGGAACTGAGGACGAGGCAATATATGAAGACAGTGATTCATCATCAGACACAGATGAGAACAAGCTAATGAATGAGAGTTTTGACAGTGGTGAGGAGTTGTATGAATTTTATGATGAATAAAACTTGAGTTCAATAACTTTATGTAATACATTTTTTTTAAAATTTCAGACCCCAAAAGTAAGATGCATCTTATACATGGGGAAATCTTATTCATGGGGAAATATGATACTCATAGAAATATTATTGTATCAAGTATGAAGATTGTAATGGAGTGGATTAAGAAGTTAAATCAGGTTATAAACCATTTCATTAGTGGAGGTGGGAGGAGATAGCACAGACTGCTAGACTGCTAAGCAGCAATGGTATTGGAGGGAAGTGTAATTATGACAAATTTCAGGAAGAGGACTCGACTAGGTTTGAGTAGTGATTTGATGCAGATGGTTAGGGTAAAGAAGATGAAGTGTCAATGATAGAGTATGGCAAAGTTGTAACTAAACACAGTGGAGATGAAGGAGGCTTTCTGGGAAAGGTAATGATGATCAGCTTTCAGCAATGTTACATGACAACCAAGTGAAGTTTTGAAGAAGACAGAAGTAAGGTCAAAACTCAACAAAAGTTTTTTAATTGAAGTTATAAATATGAAAGTATCTGCATAAAAATAGTTCAGCTTGCAACTAACTACAAAGATAAATAAAATAACTTCAAAAAATAAACTAGGCCAACCAGTTCACATTAAGTTCCTTGTTAACTGTTCTTATTACTAGGCCTGGACGCTATTAGTCATTGGTTTGTTTATTTCTTTTGTTCTTAAAAGGGTAAATTACCATATTTCTTTTAGATTCCTATATAAAATTCTCATGTATTTAAAATGAAAGGTGAATGAATGCCATATAATTATTCTTGAGACTTTTATTTTCTTCACATTAAGAGAGTATCACTATAGAGTATTTATACTTAAGCTGATTTGACTGGTCATAGTCTTCAGCTACTAATTTTCCATAAAAGTTTACTTAGGAAAAAACAAAACAAAAAACACACAAAACACAAGAAATACTCTTTTTTATTAGAATTTGGGCTAAACTGAACAAGCTTGTCCCCAGCACAAGAAGTCATTTACAGTTGCTACAACCTTTATTGCTGCTGGTATTTATCACAAATCTAGTGAGCTCTTTGAAAGGCTAATGTCACTGTTCCATAGCCAATGAATCTAAGGTGTAGTGAGAATTAGCATTTTTTAAAAATTATTGTTCAGCTATTATATGTATACTTCTCAAGGATATTTTTTTAAGATGGACACCAAATAATACAACATACAACAAATAAAAATAATGTACTATTTGTCATGGATTATGCTAGAATTTTGTATTTGCAAATCATTCTAAGTCCTCAGTCATACAGTCCAATGTGTATTGTCATCTCCAATGTAGATTAAAAATAGGTGCCTGCAGTTAGATCATTTCTCAGAAGTGGCAGATAAGTCAGATTTAACATCCATGTATTCTATATTATAGCACACTATTTCCCCTGGTCCCAAAAAACAAATAAAAATGTAAGACACTATGTATAAATAACAATCACCATGTAAAGGAAGGTCATTGAGAACTGGTTCCAAAGAAGTACAGTACTTACCTTTTTATGGAAAGAATCCCCCAAATCCTTCTTGTTGTCCTTCCATACATTGTTATTGTGTACATTTTCCAGATGCTTTAGTGAAGAATGTGAAGTCTTTACAATGAAAGATGAGATCTTATTGTGACAGAACAGCAATCTAATTTATCTCTGACAAGGTTTTTCCTTTGCCCAACATAAATTGAGTTCTGGCTTAATGATGTCATTCCCCATAATGTGGAATATAAAACAAGAAAGAAGTCATTTTTTAGCCCGCACTGGGAAAAACAATGAGCAATGTCTTTTAGTTTCCTGTGAGAACTGTTATGAAGGTTCCTAAAGTTATCCCTGGAGTTGCCAAAAGCTAGAGATTAAGTATTGCTCAGAACTACTGAAACTAGCATCCCAGGATCATTTGAAAGATAAAGTGAGAGACTCTGAGTGATGAGATTTAGCATAGTTGCCAGCACTTCATACATTTTCATTTTATTTCTTTCTCCTTCTTTGTGTTTCTAAGGTTGATAACTTTAGAATTTTGCAAGAATACTTTTTGTTCTCTGTTTGTTTTTTGTTTGTTTGTTTTTACAATTTATTCTTAAAGTTTGGCTCTTCCAATGAAAAGAAAAAATATCAAACAATTTTCTTGTTTCAGTATTCTGAATGCTAACATTTAATTTTATCTAGGTCTGGAGGGAATAAAATAACCTAAAAGATCTGCCCAAGTTAAAATATCAAAGTATTTATGCTAAAAATATATAAACAATCCAAGCTACAACCACAATATTTCAATTGGGGTGTTAAGTGTAAAAATAAACTTATTTAAATTAAAAAGGGAACAGAGAGATAGGAATAAGGTAGCTGAAGTTTTCCTAAGCTTTACAATCTTGATAACCTGATTTGAAGGATTTGGGGAATTTCAAGAAAATGTATGTATATATGAAAATTTACATACATATGTAAATCAAAGAAAAGAAGAAAAGGACAGGAAGCTATGCAAGGCACAGAAGTGTGGCCTGTTTGGAAAACTGCACAGAATTTGGTATCAGTGAAATAAAAAGGCCAAGATACAGAGCCAAGGTTGGGTTCTGATTGTGGCTACCTTCCATAGGAAGGAGCTAGACTTGACCTTTGAAGCAGAGGGAAGCCACTGGGGAGTTGTAATCCTAGAAATGCCAAGACCTGAACTGGGCTTGAAGATTAGTTCTGACATCAGTCTGGAATTCCTCAGAGTAAAAGCCAAGTTTGTCCTTGACTCCTTCCTACCCGTCACGTTCTCCACAGGTCAAATGAACACAAAAGTCTGTTCATTTTGCCCCCTTTAATTATGTTTGGAACCTGTCAGCCCCTCTCGGTTCCCTCTGACAAATCCTGATCTGGGCTATTACATCTCACCTAGGTTATTAATAGGCTTTCTAACTAGTCTCCCAGCTGACGCTTTTCCTCAGGTTCAATCCTTTGAACACACAGAGGTTACTTTAGCTACAAATGCAATCATGTTACTCCTTTGCTGAAAACTGTTCAATGTAGTTCATGACAACCAAAACAACACAGATTAACCTATGAAGTCCTCAAAATTCTGGTCACATTTTACCTCTCCAGGTATATTCTATAACATTGACCCCTGGCTTTCCAAACTCTAGTTCTACAGGAGCCCAGTCCTTGGCTCAGACCACGTGGCACCTGTCTTGGGCTTCCAGAGTGCTATTCCTCTTGTCAGGAGTGCTTATATCTGATGTTGCCTAGTGAGCTGGTCAGCCTTCCTTTCCCTTCAATCTCAGACTCCTCTTTCACTACTGCTGGCCAGACCTTCAGTGGTCTGTTTGTGCCAGTGTTCCTGGCTAGACGAGAAGGGTGCACAGTCCACATCTTCCTTATTCACTAAGTGAAACCCAAGTGTCTAAGCTGGCACCTGGCAAGTTGCATATACCGGTCGACGTGTCAAAAGTGCACCATGACTTTACGGACACACTGTATTTAATGACCTTTTGCCAAACAAACTTATTGATTAAATGAACAAAGTGAGATGTGCTAAGTATTATTGTTACAGAGACACAAAACACATGATCCCTTATCCTCAGGGAACTTACAGTGTATGAGGTGAGAGAGAGTAATGAACACAATAAGATAGTCTATGATTCATCCTACTGCATACGAACATCTAGGGACTATAGTAACAGTGAATAAAAAAAAGGTCTCCATGCTAGAAGTGACGTCTGAAGCTATTCTGAGAGGAGGAGTGGAAGAGGCTTTAGTCAGGTTATTAGAACCTCAGGAAAAGCTAGGAGAAGGCGAGGATGCCTGATATATCAACTAGATGGTGAGTCATTTGTATCCATGGATTTGATTGGGGTATTTTATACTGACCCTATAGATATAGATAGTGAACAGTAGTAGATTTAATTTCCCTGAGGTAGAAATGTGAATTGTTTGTGCTATAAGGTTAGTGTGTGGGACTGAGTTACTTTGCTAATAAGTTAGCCCTGCTTCCCAGCCACCACCCTTATTGCTTAATAGCTTTATGGTTTTACAGTGTACTGCCACACAAACAGCAATAGTTCACATTATACATTTTATAGGTTATATATGCTATATAAGTACCCTTCTGCATTCTTGAACATTTTGAGATATAACCTTCATAAATTTGCAGAAGCCTAGTATTATGAGCATTAAAGTATATGGCATATAGAAGTGAATATTCATATGTATAGACATACATGTATAGAATACATAGTAATAAAATAAGAATAGCTAGTAAGCACCACATTAAATATTTTTCACACATTACCGACCTCCACAAGAAGTAGATGTTAATATGCAATTTTAAAAATAGGAACCTGAAGGCTTGATAGACTAAGTCACTTGCCCTTTATCTTAAGGTTAGATGTAGAATTTCATCTCAGGTTTTCCTGCTCCCTAGATAATTCCCTAAATTAATAAAATATACTGCCAAAATAAATAAAATTGATATTTGATTAAATCACAAAAATAAGGAAAAATATTAAACCTCTTTAGTTCAGTAAGTGAGCAAGAGAATATCATTGTCTTTGGCCCTGTTATGGTAGACAGAGAAGATAGTCCTCAAGCTTCAAAGGTGACTGCTTGCACCTGTGTTGAGTATGCTGATTTTGCTTTCCAGAGAAAGTGCAGCTTGCATGACTAAGCTTGTCCACCACTATGGGATTAGTTTCTGATGCCAGGGGTGTGCTGGTGTACACTGATGGCTGGGTTTAATGTTCTGGGGGCACACCTCACTCCTCTGGCCATAATTAGCTTTCTCTGTTGCCCTTTCAAGTGTAAAATAGGTTAAACTTTCTTAGTCTTAAAAATATACTAAGTATGGGATAGCTTTGTTTTACAGAGTAAAGGGAAGAGGAGCCAGATGAGTCTGAGCACAGATTTGCATATCCTTTCAATGTTCCAGGGCTTATCTAGGATTTTACTTTACTTAAAAAACATTAAGTCTACCTCTTTCCAGGCTCTTTATATATAAAGTAATGCATCCTCATAGATTACAGGAGCAGGTGATAGTAGCATAAATAAAGAGGTCTTTACTTTAGGATTTGTCCAATGACTTTCCTGCTTTCCTTTTTTATACTTAAAAAATATTTCATTTATTTAAAGTAAAAACAAAACAAAAAATTAGTTCACCCATTTCTCTCACTCCTCATCCCTTGCTACCATCAATTTGTTCTTTGTTATAAATTATTTTGGTTGTTTTTGTATCTTGACTATTTTACATAATGTTACAATAAACATGGTGGTGTATATGGAATTGCTGGGTCGTGGTAGTTCTACTTTCAATTTTTTTTGAGCAACCTCAATATAGTTTTGCATAGTGACTGAACATTACCACCAACAGTGCATGAGGGGATCTTTTTTACCACATCCTCACCAACATTTATTATTTCTTGTCTTTTGTATGATAGCCATTCGGACAGGAGTGAGGTGATACATCACTGTAATTTTTATTGGCATTTTCTTGATAATCAATGATGTAGAACATTTTTTTTTTTACAGGAACAGAGAGAGAGAGAGGGATAGATAGGGACAGACAGACAGGAACAAAAAGATGAGAAGCATCAATTATTAGTTTTTTATTGTGACACCTTAGTTGTTCATTGATTGCTTTCTCATATGTGCCTTGACTGTGGGGCTGCAGCAGAGTGAGTGACCCTTTGCTCAAGCCTTGGGCTCAAGCAGCGACCATGGGGTCATGTTCATGATCCCAAGCTCAAGCCAGCGACAGAGCATAAAAACTGGTCATCTCTTCTTTTTTTTTTACAGGGATTTTATTTTTCAGGGACCGAGAGAGAGTCAGAGAGAGGGATATATAGGGACAGACAGACAGGAACGGAGAGAGATGAAAGCATCAATCATCAGTTTTTCGTTGTGACACCTTAGTTTATTGATTGCTTTCTCATATGTGCATTGACTGCAGTCCTTAAGCAGACCGAGTAACCCCTTGCTCGAGTCAGCGACCTTGGGTCCAAGCTGGTGAGCTTTTTGCTCAAGCCAGATGGGCCTTCACTAAAGCTGGTGACCTTGAGGTCTTAAACCTGGGTCCTCCGAATCCCAGTCCGATACTCTATCAACTGCATCACCGTCTGGTCAGGCTGATGTAGAACATTTTTTGATGTACCTGTTTGTCATCTGCATGTCTTCTTGTAGGAAAATGTTTATTCTTTATAATTCTTATTCCTTGCTTTTCTTCATCCTCTTTCCAGGGTCCACCTTCTCCTATTTAGCTCTTGAGACAGCTCACTGGACTTGTGATCTCATTGGTCCCCTTAGTTAGATACACTGAAAGTTTTAGGAAAAACTTTCTCCACAGAGTTGTTCTAGACTTAGCCAAACTGCCCACCAAAGTACTCTCTACAATGGGGTAGACAGATCAATCACAGTCTTTCCTAATTATAAACAGTGCTAGAGGTTATAGAAAGAAATAAGGACCACCTGAACATCTAGCACTTGTTTAATCACTTACATAGTCAGAATTCGCTAGAATAAGGGATTCAACCATAATCACTGCGTTTGGCAGAATCTCAAAGGAAGGCAAGAGAGTGAAAATTTTTCATATTAAAAAAATAAAACAAAACCCCTGGCCAGTGTTGGGCAAACCAGTGTGTTATAAGTGTGTTAGGTTTGCTTCTTTGCACTTTGCCTAATTGGTGCCTGACCTTGGGGGCAGCACCATGTGTGTATAGTCTATGGAAGGCTGTGGATGTTTGCCTTCAAAGTAGCAGATTGCAATTTGTAGATTGCCTTCTTGTTTGGAAGGGGCCATTGTTTGCTATTTTTTTCCAGAGAAGGGATTTTCCCCCCCTGGTCTGTTTGGCATGTGAGTCCTGAGAGAGAGGGAGAAGCAGTTTTGCCCTGCCTGTTTGTTGGACCACCATTGTGAGACTCTTAAAAATGGAATAGCCCACCATTCTCCAGCAGAGATAGACTCCTGCATGCACGTCAATTGGAATTCACATGGTAAGCTCCTACCAGGTGATGGTCTGCCGGGCTGAGCTGCAGCTCCATTGCTCTGTAAGTTAGCTATTTTTAGCTCATGAGGCTGAGGACATGTAGTCATCCTCAGTGCCTGGGGCCAACTTTACTCAAACCATTCAAGCCGTGCCTGCGGGAGGAAGAGAAAGAAAGAAAGGAGAGGGGGAAGGGTGGAGAAACAGATGATCACTTCTCCTGTGTGCCCTGACTGGGAAACTAACCTGGGACTTCCACATACCAGACCAAAGCTCTACTGCTGAGCCAACAAACCATGGCTGATTGGTGATGACACAGTGGGTAGAGACTTGACCTGAGACAATGAAGTCCCAGGTTTGAAACTGCAGGGTCACCGACTTGAGAGTGAGCTCATCTGGCTTGAGTCCAAGGTCTCTGGCTTGATCAATGGGTCACTGGCTGGGTCGGAGTGCCTCCACCCCAATGAAGATATACATGAGAGGCAACCAATGCACAGCTAAAGTGACACAAGTTCGGGTGGATGCTTCTTATCTCTCGCAAAAAAAAAAAAAAAAAAAGGAAAATCATTAGGTCTGTTTTGATTGGAGGTTGTTGGCCTGGGGAAACTTAAGACAGTCTAACTAAAACCAGGGCATGCTATGTGATTGGTTTGGAGAATATATTTGACTTTTTGTAGTTGGTCCTGAGGTGGAAGCAAAGATTAGTGAAACTGGCAGTCGTGGACCAATTGCTATAAAGGTTGTGGTTTGACTTCCTGACTTACTTGCTTCAAGGATTGTAGCTCAGAGGTCTATTGCCCAGTTTTATATTCAGTCTTTCAGAAAGCACAACTAGATAAGATGTACTCCTTGCTTTCAATGAGTCTAGCAAAGAAAATGTAATGGTTCATAGTATATTACAGTAGAAGGTAAAATATTTAATAATAGCTACATGTGCAAAATGCAGAGGTGACATTTGTGGGATTTTAATGGGAAGATTTAGGGAATGATAAAGCTGTACTGGGTTCTAAAGAATTAGTAGAATTTTGCCAAATACCTAAAGGACAAAACGATATCAGGGGAAGATACCCTTCACAATACATGTGAAGGCAGAGAAATGTGAGTCAACAAGGTACATGAAAGACTATTTATTTTGGAGTTGTGTCACAGTATACTATGGTCAAATCTGAGAATGTGGCTACAGCCCAATTCCATGGAGCCTTTACGCAGTGCTAAGAGAGATTCAGAGCCCAGGATGGTAGTCTGCAGTTTACTAAGTGAAGAAATAGATCAGCCAGAGGACAGATATTTATGAAGAAGGCTTTGCTCAGGGGCTAGAGAAACTGGGCTCAGCGATTAGAGCAGTGGTTCTTAAACTGTCTTGAGGTACCGAACCCACCAGTTTCATATGCGCATTCACCGAACCCTTCTTTAGTGATAAATAAAATATGATTTTTTTTTCCAAATTCAAGACATAGGTATATGTTTTTTTACTGGTGCACAAAATGAGCCATGCATGAATATCACCTTGTTCAAAGAACAAAACCAACAAAGTTCATGAACTCACAACAAATTACGGTATTACTTTATTTTGGCCTCCGCAGCAGAGGCTTCTCTAAAACCCTGAGACTGACTCATCAAACCCCTAGGGTTCGATAGAACCCAGGTTAAGAATCACTGGATTAGAGAAACAATAGAGCCAAGGTCATGAACAACATCTTGGTAAGGGTGGTTCAGAGTGAATGAAGATAGGAGAATAGGAATATTAAAAAGAGCCTTCAGATGCTAGATCTGAAGCAACAGAACCACAAGAGAAGTAGAAAGGCACTCTGGTTCTTTTCCAGAAGCCAGTATCTTGCCCACATGAGTGTCCTAAAAGGACTGGGTGTGAGGGTGCCTCCTTACAATGGTCAGCATCTTGAAAAGCTGTCCAGCGTCTGACATATAAAGGCTGACATGGGTGCACATTTTGAATATACACACATTTTTGTACCTATGATTATGATTGCTCCATTTCTATTTTTAGCACTGATAGTGACAACTCAAATAATCACTGTCCAAATATAAACGATAAAGAAACAAAATGAAAATGTTTAATTCAGTGATTTTAGATTAGTACTTTTTTTTCTTTCAGCTAGTGACTCCAAGAAGTCACGCTTTAGAACAGGGGTTGGCAGATTATGGCACACAGGCGAAATCCAGCATGTATAATTTTTGTAAATGTCTTAGTGGGCCACAGCTACACCCTTTCATTTACATATTGTTTGTGGCTACTTTTACCCTACAGCTGCAGAGTGAAGAACAGCAACAGAGATCCTATTGTCTACAAAGCCTAAAATTGTTTCTATCTGACCCTTTACAGAAGTATTTTTCCAGGCCTGCTTTGGAAACTAGGGACGAGGGACAAATGGAACAAAATGCATTCTGATTAGTTGACATGAAAATAAACAATAGATATTAACTCTATCTTATCTACCTAGCTCTTCACAGGAGGTACTCTCAGCTGCATTTTACAGATGAGGAAGGCAAGGCTCTGAGAGGTTTAATAATATTGTGAATGGTATATAACTAGTAAACAATCATAATATGATTTTGACTCATGTCTTGCTGGTTTCAATTATGTCTTAGTGACAATGAACTACTCAGAGACCAGATGAAATGCTCCAAGGGGCCGAGGGGAAGCAACAACCCTGGTCAGCTGACTGAAGAACTGAAGCCCCTTTCCCAGCCTTACTCAGGTATTTATGAGCCAGTTCAAATAACTCAAGGAAACAGACAGCAGAAGTTTAGGGGGTGAAATACAGGACAGGAAACTTGATGACTCCTAATCTCTGTTCTGAGAGCCTGAACATTTCTGTATAATGAATCTTATTCTGTTGTTTTGCTGTTTCCAGCATACATTGTTTCCATTAAGGATCAGAGAGGGCCCTTGACTCAGGGCTTTCGCCCTTGGGTGCCTCACTGTCTCTAATTGTTGTCCGAACTCTGGACATTTTCAGATCATATTCCTACATCAAAATGCAGTTTTTTTCTACTCCGTTAGGCTTCCTGAGTTGTAATGAACTGTTCAATTCAACAGATGCTGAATGTTATTCCTCAGACCTAGCAGGTCTAAACAAGATTCTATAATGGTACCTTTATAAAAAGATACGGTAACTTGCCTTTAAGGAGATAAAATATAGTAAAAAGAACCAGATATGTAATTGTAAGAAAACATAAAAATGGCTTGCCATATAGTATGTAAATATAAATATAAATATATATTTATAAATGCATTGTTAATACACACATAAAAATATATATTTATATGTGGGTAATGCAATCTAATGTAGAAATTAAGAAGACAACTGCTTAAACCAAAGCCAGACTGCTGAGGTTTGAGTCTTGCCTCCACCACAGGTGAGTTGTGCCACCGAGGGCTAGTTCCAGAGCCTGTCTGTCACACACTTCCCACATCCATAAAGTAGAGACAGTAGTTACTTATCATGCAGCATTGTGAGGTACATATAGTGAGATACGTATAAGGCCTGATTTTATTCACTGCCTGCTACTGAGTACCTACTAGGTTTTCACATTGATTGAGGCACTCAAGAAGTCACATTCAACAAAAGACAACACTCCTTACTTTGTGAAGCTTCTGATATTCCAGAGGAAGACAGACAATAAACAGTAAGATTGTTAAGAGCTTAATTATATAAAATGCTAGAGTAGAATGTATTATACTATTGACACAAGGAAAGGAGAGCAGAGGATGGGGATAAGCAGCATGGGCCAGTGAAGAAGGGGGGTTGTATGGCAAATGGACTGGTCTGGGCAAGCCTCACTGAGAACATTCGGAGGAGATGAGAGGATTGGCCATGTGCATTTCTGGTTTAGAGCACACCCACCACCGTGAGAGTCAACTACAGCCCAGTGCCTGTCTGAGGCAGTGCCCACAGTGTCTGAGGAGTAATACGGCTGCCAGAGGACCTGAGATAAAATGGGCAAGAAGAAATTGGCAGAGAGGAGTCAGAGAGAGTCTAGTTCATGTAGGGAGGATTTTAGGGACATTGTGAGGACTTTGGCTTTTACTCTCTCAAAATGCCCTTCCACGGATTTGAGCCGAAAAGGACATAATACATTAAATATTTAGAATAGTGCTTTGCTTGGCTTATAACAAGTACCCAATAAATATTAGATGTAAGTATTATTACTATTATAATCATGTTGTATTAAGGAATGGTGGATAATTCATGGTCTATGAAGATGGTCAGTGATATGAGACTAGAGAGTTAAATTGTTAGCAGACTGGAATTAGTGTCACACCAAAGAGTTCATCCTTTATTGTGAAGATGGTAAAAAAAAACAAAACAACTAAACAATCTGAGAACCATTGTCATGAGAAGACTGTAAGATCAGTCTTGAGTTAAACCAATTTGATGCATTAGTTTCATATCATGGTTTCAGCTCAGTCATTTGCCATATCCTTACTACATAAGCAATAAAAACAGCTAATATTAATAACTACTTGCTATAAGGTACAAATGCTTCTAAGTGCTTTACCTGTATCATCTGATTTTATCTAAAAACCTCTATAATATGGACTTTCTTACCTCAATTTTATAGATCAATAAACAAGGATTCAGAAAGATTAAGTATTTTGTTCAAGATCACACAGTATCTTAGTTTGGGTTCTCTACAAACTAAGGAAGCACTTTCAAGCTAAGGCTTTTGTGTAATAATTGATCCCACGGCAGTAGAAACAGTACAAAGGGTGGTAGGAAAGAAAAAAAAAATAGGGTGATGTATTGCCAGGCTGAACACAGCTTGAAAATACAACACAGCCAGCTGATCAGCCATGCTGGACAGCTTTCAGAGAGAACTTATGGATCCACTATGCCTTGGAGGAGAGGGAAGGAAGGAGATTGATCAGATGACTCTTCCTTGTTTCTTTCTCTGATTGACACAATTTAGCCCATAGGATGTGAACTTCCTTATACTCCTGGAGGTGTTACCTGGCCGACTCTGGGGAGCCAGATTTCTCATTCTCTGGCTTGGTGCTTCACCTGAACCTGTAGGAGTGGAAGAACAAGTCTTCCCAGGTTTTGTCAGTTCTGACTTGGATACCAGAACTGCTGGACTCCTACCTGGAAGGCATGCTGGTTCCCTAGCCTCCAAGGTTGCTGAGATAACCAAAGTGTTAGAAGAGGAGGTACTATGGCATCATAGTCATGGGGCATGGAGTTTACAGATTCCTGACAGTTGTGTAAACTGTGCCAGACACACATGACCAAGATGCAGATTCTCCATGAAGAGTAGATTAAACCCAGAAAGCCTGACTCTAGAAAACCCAAAATATATTCTTCTTTTTTTCGTTTTTTTTTACAGAGACAGAGAGAGAGTCAGAGAGAGGGATAGAGACAGACAGACAGGAACAGAGAGAGATGAGAAGCATCAATCATTAGTTTTTCGTTGCAACACCTTAGTTGTTCATTGATTGCTTTCTCATATGTGCCTTGACCGTGGGCCTTCAGCAGACCGAGCAACCCCTTGCTGGAGCCAGCGACCTTGGGTCCAAGCTGGTGAGCTTTGTTCAAACCAGATGAACCCATGCTCAAGCCGGAAACCTCAGGGTCTCAAACTCCAAAATATATTCTTGACTTTTGTTGTGGACTACATACCAAGCATGCTACATCCAAGGATTATAACTCTTTAAACAAAGATAAGTAATCCAAGGAAACCAAGATTTTCATTTCTATCTAGTCAACATTATTATACAAACTCTAATGTTCTGGATTTCTTCTATTATTAGCATGTGGTTCTTAAGCAAAACAAGTGTATTAAATCTAACTTTCCAGAAATAAGTTATTTATAATAGCAATTATTATTACATAAAGTTACTTTTATTCAATTCTATAAAAGGTTTCACTTTTTGAATGCTTATTTTTCTAAATAGTGATAAATATTAGAGGTGGTTTACAGATCATTTATTATTTGGTTTAGATACTAAAAGGAAAAGAAATAGTTCTACTTTATTGATAAAATTACCTTCAAATAAAGACCTATCATTGATCATGGTGTGAGTGACTTTATGGTTTACTTAGGCCAACCTTTACCCTTAAAAGTATTAAGGAGCTCACTGACCTGAAGCAGGGCCATTTCATTATTTGTTAACTGTAAGAGTTACTTAGGCCTTTAATGAGAAACACAATTTGAGTTCTTTAAAATTTCAAATGATTTATTTTTGAGAATAGAGTAATGATTAAAATAAGATTGATTTAATAATCACATATTGAATGCTTAAGAAATATAAAACACTGTTCTTTGTATTGTGAGGAAGAGTTACAAATGACAAAGTATATCCCCATAAGAGCTCATGATAGTGATAGAGAACATTTTTCTACATTCCTTATAGTTACTATTCATTAATCCTCATACCCATTGCATGAGGTTAGCCCTAGAATGATTGTTTATTTTTTAGACATAAAATCTTAGACTCTGATATGTGAAGTGACCTATTTAAGGTTACTCAGAGTGTTAGTACCTACAATTCATATGTGAGATGGCTGACTCCAGAACCTAAGACATTAGCCATGACATTAGCTGAGGGTGAAAGAATCAACTTGCATGGTTTTTTTTGTTTGTTTGTTTGTTTTGTGGCAGAGACAGAGAGAGTCTGAGAGAGGGACAGATAGGGACAGACAGACCGGGAGAGAGAGGAAAAACATCAATTCTTCATTGCAGCTACTTAGTTGTTCATTGGTTGATTTCTCACATGTGCCTTGACCAGGGACTACAGCAGACCGAGTGACCCCTTGCTTGAGCCAGAAACCTTGGGCTCAAGCTGGTGATCCTTACTCAAACCAGATGAGCCCGCGCTCAAGCTGAAAACCTCGGGGTCTCGAACCTGGGTCCTCCACATCCCAGTTCGACGCTCTATCCACTGTGCCACTGCCTGGTCAGGCAACTTGCATGACTTTGAAATAAGAAAAACTATGGTAAGAGTTACAGTAGAGGCAGAAACAATGTACTGCCCTGTGAGGGAATAGATCATTAATTCTTACTGAAGTCAGCGGGTGGGCAGGGGGAGGATATGGAGAGGGAAACCTAACTAGGTGGTATCTTGAACTACTAAAAAATAATAAATGTAAAGGGCTATTTGGGATCTTTCTAATGAAGATTAATTAAGTTTCATCAACACTTTTTATAGAGTATTCATACCTTCAAAGAGTTCATAGAACTATAGAAACTCAGTTGTTTTTTCTTCCGACAACAGGTGTTCATGGTCTAAGTCTAGGATTTCTATGCAACCAGTTGAAGTTTTAATCTTTTTCTTAAGACACTTCTTGAGTAGTTATGAATAGTATCTATTCAGCTGCTCAAGGCAGAAACTTTGTTGCATCCTTGACTTTAATTTCTTCTTGTCTTCCTCTTTAAATCTACAATGAATCCCTATCAAATATGTATTTTTAAATGTTCTGCAATTGTTCAGCATTTTTCTAGTCCTTTCACCACTCTAGAGTCACTATTATCACTCAGTTGGATTAATAATATAACAGCATCTTGGTTGATATTCCTGGCCCTTTTCTGCTGTCCTATCAATCTGAGCATGTAACCTGCCAATTCACTTGTTTTTCTTTTTGTTTGGCCTATCAGGATATTTACATGCATCCATATACTCTAGAAACCCATGAAAAACCAATGTTTTCTATCTACCTTCATTTCTTCTCAGTCTTACTGGCCTCCTTAAGCCTCCCCAATCCTAGTCCAAACTCTGCGGTGCAGCCAATATACATTTATAATAGGTTCACCTCTGACTCTTACTATATGGTTGTTCTTCTGCCTGGAATAGCCTCTCTCTCTCCCAAACAAAGCCTTGTCCTGTACCACTTATTGACCTGGCTGGCTCCTACACATCCATTAGGGCTCTGCTTAGATGTTATATTTATGGCAGTCTTTTTGAGCACAGTTCTTTTCACAACTCCAGGCTCAATACCTTCTTGTGATTTTTCTTTTATATTTTATACCATTTCAGCTGTATCATGTATCCCTGTCAAGGCTCTAGCCAAACTTCAACCTTTGAGAAGATAAACTGTATCCATTCACAGTTTCCAGCCCAGGGTTTCTCTTACAGTAAACATATGGTGGTGATGAACTATGCTCAAGCTTTGGAGAGAAGAAAAGTAATCCTCATTGACACTATGATATGGGAGGGATAGGGTCACAGTTTCCTATTTCTTTTGAGTCATAGGAAAAGCAGAACAATGGCACAGAAAGAAAGTTCTTTTTGAGCTAAACCTGAGTTATCAAAGACCAGACATTCCCCTTTACCTTTTCTTTAAATCAGTAGATGATTCTGACGTTTGAGTGGGAGACATTTGTCATGGATATTGGTTATCATTTTCCTTCAAAAGAAGAATGTATTCTTACTGTATCACTGAGTTGTATAAATCACACACCCACCATGGCTGCCATATTTATTCTGATGAGAAATGGAGAAGTAAAGTGCTGGCAAAAACACAGAACTGATGGCCTTTTTCCTGTGACATATCAGCCTGCTGTACCACCAACTGCCATGGCTTCATTTATCTTTGTTCCCTGTACCCTTGGTTAAGCAAGACTCAGGAAAGTAACTTTACCTTGTGAATTATTTTAGAAAACTGAAGATACTTTCTAGTTTACTAGGATGCTTGTAGGTCACCTTGTCCAATCCTGTTGTGACAGGAGTGGAGATACCACAAAGCTTGCAGCTTTTTAAACGTGGTGCATATCCACAATCACAGTTTTAAAATGCACTTAGTAACTAGTAGCCTACTAGGTTTTCTCCATGTATCACAATTTAAATCATACCTTAGGGAGAAAATAAAGGGGAGATGGAATACACAGAACTTGTTTCCCTCCTGCTTTTCTTCTCCCCTGGCCCCCATTCTCTCTTCCTCTGCCCCCTTTTCTCCCAGTAAGAGGAGGAAATTCTGGTGGAAAGAAGGGACACTTCCTGAGGAGAGAAGGGATCCTCATCGATACTGTGACATGCACAATCCGTGGGGAGAGGAATGGTGGCATGACAGGAGCATATTCTTTGAATTTCAACCTGGGGTAGAATATTAACTTTGCACATTCTGGATGTGGCATATTTGGCAAGCTTTACCTCTATAATTCTCACTTAATTGTAATGATCAATAATAATAATTTTCATGCAAAATAACTATATGAAGCAATCTTGAAATTATAGAATACTACATGCACAGAGGTGCAAGGGAGGGTAACCATGTTGTAAGAAAGCAGAGATTGTGGTTGTATTACTTGCACATCAGCCTTAGTTGCTGACTGAGAACCTTCCCCGTGCCAGGATAGTGTTGACAATGGAAAGTCAATGGCAAGTAGAATGTGGTCCCTACATGAGGAGGGCTCACAGTCAAGTTTAGGGGGAGAAACCAATTTTGTGTAGAAAGAAATATGTCTTTTCTGCTAAACACTTTGCCTTGTTGTCTTTGTCTTTTAACAGAGAATTATTACTCAGCTTGTATTAACTGAGGGTCTTTTGTTTTGCCTTGCATGTCACATAATAAAACATGCTGGCAAATATGTGAAATAATTTATTATAATGCATATATTATGTATTGACCAAAAAATGATGATGATAAGGAAAGGTGCTCTTTTTAATCTTATCAGATTAAAAATGCATTTTCTTTGGGAAACAACTTAGACACAGTCAAGAAATACATTACTTATAATATAGTTTCATCTAATCTAATGACCTAATGCCTTAATTTTGTTGGCTGTAACTCAAGCAAAAATTACTCTCAGACACATCGAGATCTCAGTGCAACAAGCAGGAGAAAAAAAAACTAATATGAAATACAACAAAAACACAAAGGCAAAGATAAAAAGGAATGGTTCAGTCATGGTGCTGTTTCCTTAGAGAACTTCATGGGCTTGGTTTGTTTGGGCTTGATTCATATGAGGACCAGTAACCACAGGGCCCAATGCTGTGGGCAGAGCAAGGTGATGTGGTCCACATGCACTGGTGAGGCTCACAGTGAGCAGGATGGCAGCCTGGTGCTTGTAAAACATTTGCCAAATTGAGAGAAGTCTAATCTCCGAGTGAATAAATGCAGGGGATGATCTATATTCCCTGGGGGTGGAGTTGCAAAGTGTTGCTGCAGTCATTCTTAAATCTGACTACTCTTTTTTAAAATAACCTGAAAAGCTTTTTCAATACAAATATATATATATATATATATCGCCTACGTTTCTTCTCCCAAACCAATTCAATTACAGTGTCTGGGGTGGAGTTACTTTATTATAAAAATATTAAACATACAGCAAAATTGAAAGAATTTTACATTGAGCAACCATCTGGATTCTACACTTAAAGGTGTGTTGACTTGCTCTATCAGATCTCTATCTGTAGAGTCAGTCATTCCTCTATTTACCCTGCAATCGATTCTATTTTTGGTGTATTTTAAAGTAAATTGCATTGGCCCTGGCTGGTTGGCTCAGCAGTAGAGCTTCGGCCTGGTGTGTAGAAGTCCCAGATTTGATTCCTAGGAGGTCAAGACACACAGGAGATGCGACCATCTGCTTCTCCACACTTCCCCCTTTCCTTCCTCTCTCTTTCTTCCCCTCCTGCAGCCAAAGCTCCATTGGGGCAAAGTTGGTCCTGGCACTGAGGACACGGCTCCATGGCCTCCGCCACAGGTACTAGATGGCTCCAGCTGCAAGAGAGCAATGCCCCAGAGGGGCAGAGCATCGCCCCCTGGTGGGTATTATGGGTGGATCCCGGTCGGGCTCATGCGGGAGTTTGTCTAACTGCTGCCTTGCTTCTAACTTCGGAAAAATACCAAAAATAAAAAATAAAATAAATAAAATAAATTGCAGATATTAGCATACTTTTCCTTATATATGTAATTAACAAGAATACAGTATTACTTACACCATTTTTCTTCTGATGTAAAATTTACCTACAATGAAATATACATACGTGGTGGCCATTTGCTGAGTTTGTTAACAAACACAGACACAGACAGCACTGTATCCCAAATGTCAACCACAGTACAGAATATTATCATGACCACCGAAATTTCCTCATGCCCTAGTCACTCTAGCTGCTACTCCCAGAAGCATTCATTATTCTGATATTGTTCCCACAAGAGATGGTTAGCTTTCTGAGAATTTCATACAATAAGATCATATACTATACATACTCTTTTGTGTAAGGTATTGTTCATTTTCCATAATGTTTTTGAGGTTTATCTAGGCTATTGTTTCTCATTCTATCAGTTTTTTGCTGCTGAGAAGTACTATATTACATAAATATATTGCAATGTGGTTTATTTTTGTTGTTTTTTTGTGACAGAGACAAAGAGAGACGGAGAGAGGGACAGATAGAGATAAAAAGGCAAGAAGGGAGAGAGATTAGAAGCATCAATTCTTCCTTGTGGCACCTTAGTTGTTCATTGATTGCTTTCTCATGTGTGCCTTGCCTGAGGGAGGAGGGCTATAGCTGACTGAGTAACCCCTTGCTTGAGTCAGCAACCCTGGGCTTAAGCTGAGGAACCTTGTTCAAACCAGATGAGTCGTGCTCAAGCCGGGGACCTCAGGGTTTCAAACCTGGATCCTCTGCATCCCAGTCCGATGCTCTATCCACTGTGCCACAGCCTGGTCAGGAGCAATATGTTTATACATTCTCCTTTGATGGGAACTTTGGCTGCTTCCAGACTGTAGCTGTTATAACTAAACCTATGAGGGGCCTGCTTACACAAGTCCTTTTGAGAACGTATGTTTCCATGTTTCTAGGAGTAGAATTACTAGACTTTATTTTTTATTTTATTTATTTATTTTTACAGGGACAGAGAGAGAGTCAGAGAGAGGGATAGATAGGGACAGACAGATAGGAACAGAAAGAGGTGAGAAGCATCAATCAGTTTTTTGTTGCCATTGCGACACCATAGTTGTTCATTGATTGCTTTCTCACACGTGCCTTGACTGGTGGGCCTTCAGCAGACCGAGCAACCCCTTGTTGGAGCCAGCGACCTTGGGTGTGAGCTGGCGTGGCGAGCTTTTTGTTCAAGCCAGATAGGCCCACGCTCAAGCTGGCGACCTTTTGGTCTTGAACCTGATTCTTCTACATCCCAGTCCGACACTCTATCCACTGTGCCACTGCCTTGTCAGGCAAGAATTGCTAGGCTTTAAGAAAAACTTGGTTCAGTTTTTGAAAAACTGAACTTTTTTTCTAGATGATTGCACTGTTTTGCATTCCCACTAATAATTTATCAGGAAATTCTAGTTATTCCCCCAGCTCATCGACATTTAGTGTCCTTGATCTTTTTAGTTATAGACATTCTGGTGAATATTTATTAGCATTTCGTCATGATTACCAATTAGCCACTTTTTGTATACTTATTGACTATTTAGGTATCTTCTTTTGTGAAGTGACTTTTCACTTTGCCCAGTTTTCCTTACACTCTTATCTTCTTACTATAAAGTTCTGGGAGGTTTTGTGTTTGGTGGATTTTCCACATATTCTGGAGACCAGTGCTTTTTCAGATATGTTTTTTCTCTCTGTGGCTTGGTAATTTATTTTCTTTATGATATTATTCAGTGAGAGAAAGTTTACATTTTACTAACCTCTCATATATATTTGTAGCCACTACATTTTTTAGGCTGGTCTAAAAATAATTCCTTTTTTTAAAACTTTGCAAGTGATTCTAATTTGCAGCCAAATTTGAGACCAACTAGATTATAGGGAGCAGGGAAGTTCTCATTCAAACAAAAAGTAATCAGGACACAAAAACATTGTGTTTTTCAGAAATGAATGTACTTAAGAGAGAGATTGACTAGAGAGATCAAGTACCAAGGTTTCACCCCAGGGCACCAAGTTTATTGTAGCTGGTTAATTCCAGTCTCACAGTTCCTAACAAGCTGCATGACTAGATCATGATTACTTCAGATACTGGGTGAGATAGAAGTTGTAAGGTTGGGGTGTAAGTGACTATGGTTGAGCAGAAAAAAAAGAGAATCAAAGATTAAAATTCCCAACAGCTATATCTTCAGCATCCTATCCTTATCAGGAATAGATTCAGTGTTCTGGGTTATGTAATTGTCTATACTACTTGTATGAAAGAAGTTACGGTGGGAAAATCAATTTATAAAACATTAATGGCAAATTTGGGGTTAGGTTGAGCTTACTTTGGATCAGGACCAGAAAATCAAAATGCTCAGTATGGAAAGACATATTAGCTCATGACAGGATTGGTTCCCATTTACTAAGGATTTAATTTACATCAGGAATTAGCAAACTATGGCAGACAGGCCCAATCTATACCATTCTCTGTATTTGTAAAACAAACAAACAACAAAAACGAGAACTACCTCCTTCATTTACTATTGTCTATGGCTATTTTTATGTAATAGCTGTTGATTAGTTTTGACTCTTAGAGTGACACAAAAAGTCAAAATATTTACTATTTATTCCTTCACAGAAAAGCATGCTGGCACCTGATATTTATTATTTTTAAGTTGTGTATGTCAATATTAGGTGTTTTATGTTCATTATAAAGTTAGAAAAACTGAAGCTCAATGAGTTTAGATGAGTCATTCAAAGCCGTAAAGGGAAGAACTTAAACTCATGTTTTAATGGCTTCAGTGCGTATACTCATTCTGTTATACCAGTCTCTCCCTCATTTACATAGGACTTACAGCAAATTTCTAAAGTATGATTATTGAAATGATTTGTCATGCATTAGACATAGAAAACAAGTTGATAGAGTGTTGAAACATTACAAAACAATATAGACATTTAATTAATAATATTTAAGATAAATGATATTTATGTACTACGTACGAGCAGAACCTGAACTACATTTTTAGTCATATGTTTAATATAAATTCTTTGTTTAGAACAAAGCAATGAGACATGTATAAGATATTGTTATGTAAGGCAGCTATCGGTCAGCATCAAAAGCTATGTTCAGAGTTGGGAGAACCCATGGATTTGAAAGGGATTTATAGGGAATAACATTTTAACTACCCCTTGAGAAGTAGGCAGGTTTAGACTTGTGATATCGTAGGCAAGCAAATCAGTGTATGTGGGAAGAGCAGGTTATAGTTCAGTTTTTTTAGAAAGTAGACTGAAAAAAATGTTGCTAAAAATAAGAAGAAAAGGTCAATGTTGGATCATAGAAGATCTTGAATGCTTAGTCAAGAAGCTGTAAATAAATAAAGGTTTACAACCAAGACCAACCTTCTTAATTTGCCTGAAATGCAAATAATTCCTAGGATGTGGGACTTCACATGCCAAAACCAGAACAGTCCTGGCAAACTGTGTTGGTGAGCACTTTATTTACATTCTCATGCATACACACACACTACCAGAGTTGCTTATATTGCTGTACCAATAATGCAGAACTATAATACTTTCTAATCCTACACTGATATTTAATAAAAATCATCTAAGGGATCATGAGAAAAGAAGGGATGAACCGATGTAATTGGAATTCACTTGTGAACGATGTAAAAATTAGCTGCTGAATTCATTATCAATTACATTTCATTTTAGAAGATTCCAGCATTATGGATATGCAGTATAAATACTATAGCAAAGGGTTACAGACCAGAGAGGCTTCTAAGAAAAAAAAAACAACAAAACAACAAATAATCAGGTAATCTCTTTCATAACCTGGCTTTAAGATACAACATTTTTAATTAAGTTTTATCTCATGTTTTTTTTTTGTTTTATGTTAATAAAGAGTTTTGAATTGTTAATAACATATCGGGCATTACAAACTTTGATTACTTAAGGGCACTTGATACAATAACATTTGATTTATTCATTTTTTGCTCATTTATTCAATCACTCAAGAAAGAGTTTATAAGGGCCAACTAAATGTGGGAAAAATTGAGATAAGGTAAATGCGTTACCCTCATGTATCTCGGGAACCCTTTAGTAAAAAAATATATATAGGCAAATATTGACAAAACAAAAAGACCAAAAAATAAATAAATAACATATGCCAGGTTTTGTGGAAGAAAGAATTTCCACTTTAGATGAGGTAGTCAGAGAAGGTTTCACGGAAGAGTTGATAATTGAGAAGAGCCTGCTCAGATATATAGGCATGTGTTAGTGTCTTACAGAGAAATAAAGGATGGTGGACTTAGACATGAGAATCTATACTGAATTAACAGGCAGGGAGCTGGGGCCTAATGAAACATGTGACTATTTATTGAGAAAGTATAGATATTGACAAAATCAGTGCAATCACAGGATGGGTGTAAAGCAGTGTTTTCCAGCTGCCAATTTGTCAGAAATTTTGTGCCAGTCTGCAAAAAAAGTTAACCACCATAATGTAGTATGATTATAGACCCAATGATCTTCATTGAATTTGTTTATGCTCAGGGTGATTGCCATTTATCAGTCTGCATTGTTCATAAAAATACTATTGAGGTTGTCTTAGATATCTCTGGAACCTGCAGGCTTATTCAAACAACATTTTTCCCATGCAGATATTTGTAAATCATGCACAATAGACAAAACTTATTCAGAAAACTTATGTAGTATTCAATGCATCATACATGTGGAATTTGGAAATCAAGAACCAGTTTGAAGCATGTTGCACTGTTATGTGCAGTAAGATAAAGCTTTTTTCATTGTGTTTCCATTACTGGCTGGCCAGGTCACTGGTATCCAGTGTAAAAATGTTGAAAACCACAAGTATAGATCATGGAGAAAGGAATGTGCCTGACAGGCCACACTCCTTTCTCTCTGGAGTGGTAGACTCCAGACTACCACTGCAGACTGAGCCCACGAGAAAGGCATAGCCATCAGGGTCATGGATGCTCTGACGAAGAATCTGAACTAGCAGAAGACATGGCAGAAAAGATGGATGGGAATTAGAGCTCCCTGAATCTCAGTGCCAACTGGAAATGTCATGGTGCTTATACACTGTTCTGGAGATGGCAGGCTTGTGAGTGTCTTCTTGAAAGCAAGCTGGCACCCTTTAGGAAAAACAAGGATTGCTGATTCTACAACCTAGCAATTATAATTCTGGATAAACTTTCCAAAGACAGTGTGGAAGTCCATAAGGTGGTTTTCATAAGGATGTTTATTATAACATTACTTGTGGGAGCAAAAATTTGAAGACAACTTAGGTGAGTGCCCACCATTGGGAGAATGGGCAGGTAAAATGTAGAGGAGGCATGTGCAAATGAGAAACTGCACAGCGCCTTTTGAAGGCTCTGAAAGTTGAGTTCTTAGAACAACAACAAACATAGTAGGAAACAGAATGGCATTTATAACACAATTTTATTTTTATATACTAAATATTCTAGTGCTCAAAATGACAATATGGCCAGGTTTTCATTATTCAACACATTCTTTCCTAAAAGTAATCTTGTAATGCAAAAATTTTACAATAAGAACTACAATGATTCTAAGGAAAATGGATTTAGGACAACAGTCAGAAACTTTGTCAGTGGCATTCAAAAGATCAGAATTGAATAAAAACTGTATTACAAATAGATACATGAAAAATGATTTAAAAATGCATACTCACTACAATATGTACACACTATAATTTTTACATGGAAAAAGACCACAGTTGTTGTTGTTGTTGTTTTGTGAAAATAGGCATGGGAAGGGTTGCAGCTTATGAGTTACTATGAGGTGGTGGAATGAAGCTTATCCACAATTAGATAGATGGTGGCAGTGCAGATGTGGACATGCATGGTTCATAACACATGCTGAAGTGAGGTAACTGCTAGGTGTTTGAACGGTTGTCTGTCTTTTAGGGTCTCCAATCAATGGAGTGCAGTTTTTTGCATTCACCTACTGATTCTTCTGGACAGACTTGCACATCAACTAATATTTAGGTTATGTTCAAATTCTTCTCTGTCTTAATGGCATTGGAACAAATTCACAATTATAAAATAAGCATCTTAGCAGAAATGGCTATATGAACACGTGAAAACAAATGAGAATACAGCCTTGTGAAAGGACAAAACAGAAGGATATAAAATAAAGGAGTCTTTCTGGAACCAATGATAATTTTTAATGTTCCTGAATTAAGGAGTAAGGTTAATCAATCCTCTATTACCTCCACTGAGGGAAAGTAAAAATAAGTGGGGGTCAGAGGATGATGCTATAGTTTCAGGGTAATTTTTCAGGAAAGAGTCCATAGAAGTTCTGGGGTACTTGGGATTGTTGTCACATGTAGTGGGGTCTGACCAAATGAGTTTGTCAAAAAAGAGGAGAGGACTGTGGAGGACTTATCCAGGTATTGATGATGAAGAATGATGTTAGAGATGGGGGCAGTATCAAACTGGAGAAATAAGCTCCACAGCATGGTCAGATGGCACTTGAGACAAAAAGACAAAGAGGATTGAAAGAAAAAATATCAACACAGGTAAGAGTTGATAATAAACAAGTTGATCTCTTCATCAGCCTAAGACACTCATCCCACCCAGTAAGCTTTCTGACATTTTGAGCTCTGTGAGTGGTAATACTCATATATCCTTTATAATGTATGGCTCACTCAAAAGAGCAAGCCGATTATATAGCTGAAAGTCATCGATGCTACAAAGCTGCAGAGAATGTGCAGTAATTTAGTGGCTGCTACTAAGCAGGCTGGTGGAACACAGAGGGATGGTTATGGACAAACACAGAAGCTGTAAAAGATGTAAAAAGCAGTCTCCAGAGAAAATAAAAATTGAAGTATCAAGGACAACAACAAGAAACCAGCCTCTGGATTGTAATGAACAATCAGACAGTTGATGGTAAAAATGAAAGGTGATAATGAATCACTTTTACACAGATGAATATTCACTGGGATGATAAGATTTTAAAAAGAAAAAAAAGATGTGTTCTGTGGATTGAAAAATACTGCAGATGAAACAGACAGCTAATATTTCCCCTCTGGAATTAGGTGGGCTGGACTGCAACGTAGAAGTATGTACCCTGGGGTAAAGCTAGGGCAGTTTTATTGATGTTGCATACAATACCAACAGCATAAAGAGAATACAGGGAGAGAATAAAAGAGAGAGGGCACTTACTTAAGGCCAGATAATCTGATGCAGATGTTAAGTCATTTATCTGCCAAGTTAATGTGATTATTCTTGGATAACAGATCTGAGGTGGGGTCTTTACTTCTCAAAATCTATATAGCATGGAGTTTGCTTTCCTCACTCTACCTGGGGCTGTGGACATTTACTGCTCCCCTCCATATGCATCTAAAGCTCCGGTTCTGTGGCCACCTGAATGCTTGGGTACCTGTTCTCTCCTGGGTCTTCTTTGTTGACCTATACTTAGAGTTCAAGTTCTTCTGTTTTTCTAAAATCGGCACCCTTAATAAATATGTCTGAGTCTATTAGACAGACCTTAAGGTGTTGTGTAAAACAAAGAAAGTTTTATATCATGCAATGTAAACAACAACAACAAAAATAAATATTAAAAAACATTGCTGCCTGATCTGTGGTGGTGTAGTATATAGAGTGCTGACCTAGAATGCTTAGTTCACTGGTTCAAAATCCTGGGCTTGCCCAGTCAAAGCACATAAAACAAGCAACCAGTGAACAGTAGAGTAAAGCAAATACTTCTCATTCCTGTGCCTCCCCATCCTACCCCCCATAAGATCAATAAAAATAAAATCTAAGAAAAAAGGAAACCTTGCTCTCACAATGCTCTCAGTTGCTACGCTGCTGTGGAATTTCATAGATCTTTAACTGTAGGGACTAGGGACTCCCAGTGGGGTTTTCCTTTGTGCTTCCTCCCATTCTTCTCCTCTCAGCTCTTTCTCTTCACCTATATTTCAAGCTTAGTCATTCCACATAGCATATCTTGTCCTTCCTCTCTGAAACTGGGGTACCAATCCACTAACACTGGAGCTTATCAAGGTGTTTTTCCATAAAACACAGGCTTCTTCCTAATAGAAATTCAGGTTGTCAGAATGATAAATTCTTTTTCTTCTTTACACTCATTTTTATGGATGACAGTGGACGTTCAGCTAGGTTAGATGACAGATATGCAAAATCACAAAGCTATGAAGGGAGGTGAGCTAGTAGTAGTCAAAAGCTGCTTTTGTTAATAATAATAATAAAATTAATTTTGAATGTTCCTGATGAAACAGAGTGCCAGTTGTACTGTCAGTTAACTACAGAGTTATCTGTGAGGTCCCATTGGTCCCCCACATTATACTGATGAGGAGACTGAGGATCAAAGGGTATGAGACACTTTTTTAAGGTCAAACAAGTATTTGTCATACTTATGTTTTTGGGTAATGTGAAGAAGAAGAAAGGCAAAACAAATATTTGAAACAGAGAGTCTGCTGTAGATGACACTTGGTGATTGATGGGCCATGGGGATTTCATTTTAGTGTGATAGTTTGCTCTGAGAGCACACAGAATCGTGTCTGCATTTTTTATACTTTCTAGTTCATGAAATTGATGCATTTTTCTCTTTCCTACTGTTCTTTGTTTTCTGGCTTTTGGGAGGTCCAGTTATTTTTGGATTATGAATAGTAGCAACAAAAAAGATATCCTCTTCTCGTTTTGAGCAGCTGCTCTCTCATTTCCTCTGGAAGGCTGGCAGTGTGAGGGCAGTTTTGGACTTGCCTGTCAGAAACAGGGTCTTTGTCATCAATCTCTCTCTGCATGTGGAGAAGAAGTGTGGTTAGCAAAACTTCTGTCTGCAAAATTACTTCTAAGGTGGGAAAAAATTATTTACATGTTCCCTTCTTTGGAGATTGGCACTTATAAAGGTCTCTGATGGGCCTGAGTAGGACTGAGAAGTAAATATGAATAGGCTGTCACAGTATCCTGGCAGGAACCTCATGCAGGACATTCTCCTGCCCTGCCCAGGCCATATTTCAGGCCCCAGTGGTACCTTGGTTTCCTCCTCTTCTTCTAAATCAAGGCCATGGGATGAATGCTGCTCTTCCATCCTGTGCTTTTCCTTCATTGCAGAACATGACCCAGTCTTCCCGAATCTCCCCGATCCACACCACCCCTGCAGACCAGCTCATTTTAAGAGACGTTCTATGAGATGCCAATTTTAACAGCAAGAATACAGCCTCAGGGTTCAAATTGCAGCTCTCACACTTCCTAGTTGGGTGTTCTTGGACAAGTGACTCAAACTACCCGTGCCTCAGTTTTCTTGTTGATCAAATGGGATAAATGATGATAGTGTATCTCTCATTGGCTTAACATGACAATTAAATTAATTCGTGCTTATAAAGTAATTATAGCAGGGCATGATATAAAGCAAATATTACAAAAGTGCCTGTTAAATGAAAACTGCAATGTGTAATCTCTGAGAATGAGTACAAATGAGTACTAAAAGTTAGACCTTTGCCCAGACCTGGGCTCTGGATTTGGTGTTCTTTCTCAGCTCCCCTAGCATTTCCTTTCCTGAGATATATCCCACTGTAGTAAATGGCCTCTCATCAAGACTAACTGCAGGCCTGTGAGTGAAGAACTCTGTTATTTTGTGTCCACTGCCTACCACTGCACAATCAACTAAAGTCCTTACAGTTCTAGTCTCCTATCTGCCTTGCAAATTTACTTCTGGGAAAGTAAAAACAAACCAAACAAAAACCAACAACAAAAAAATAGGATTGTGAACCTGCAACCATGTTTTTTTTTCATTTCTGATTTATAACCAAAAGCCAGAAGGATATCTCTTTGCAGCAGAAAACTCCATCCCCATCTTCTCGAACAAAACAGCCATCCAATAAGAAAAACGGAAGCTGGGAGGCCCTTCCCACTGGGGTGTGTGGATTTTCAGAAGCTTTTTCTGCTTGGGAATGATCCACTCTCATCTTTTCCTTCTCTAACCTTGGTGATTTCAAATTACAGTAGATCAAGTTCATTCAAGTGCCTTACACAACTTGGCCAGGGACCATTGAGGCAGAACTGAGGGTTTGGAAGAGGCCCAGGTTATTTTGAGCAAAATTGGGGCTAAAAGATCTGAAGCTGCTTAGAACTGCCTAATTTCCCTGGGGAAACCTTTTGGCAGCGTTACACCACTGGTAAGACCAAGTAGCTAAGGCAATTTGGCATGGCCAAGAAGAAATGTGCTTAACAGAAGATAAACTCAATGCCAGAACCATCTACCCTGGAAACAAATATAAAAGAAATGTAGAGTGATAGTGAATAAGAGCTTTAAATGACCAAATGTAAAACCTCATGGATTAAATATGAAATTTTGCACTTAGAGATATTTTAGGGATATATATGGTTGTGTGTGTGTGTCTGCGTATATATTTGTATTTCAGTTTCTTTAAAAATGTGTTTGTATACTATGTTTTACATAAAAAAGAATAGTTAAGGAACTGAGTTTGGTGATAGAATAGTCATTGCCAGCTACCCTCACTCACTTGTCCCAGGACTAGAGGCTCCTGTGGCTCTTACCACACTTTGATTTCAGAGCATCCCAATAGTTCTACGGAAAGAACATGGGCTTAGCAGCCATGCAGACTTGCGTTTGAATTTTAGCTCCTCCATGTGCTTGATTTGCGTCCCTAGGCAAGTTAACTGGTATCTGTAAGCCTCAGGTTTTCAGTAATAATAACTAGTGTAATTAAAATATCTACATCTCTGAGAATCTGGGAGAACCAAATGGAGAAAATATCACCTAAATTGCATATTGCAATTCTTTTCAGTTTGTGAGATCCACTCAATACAGGGTGAAGCAAAAATCAGTTTACAGAAGTTTGTATGAAAAATAATACAATAATTAGTAAAGGCCCACTCTGTATTCAGTGGATCTTCTAATTTATGGTGGGATGAACACCCTAGAACAGTGACAGAAGCCTGTGTGTTCTTGGTAAGAGTGAGAATTTGTAATATTTTCCTTACCTTAGCTCTATGGTATATTTCCTTAGGCTTTTTGTAACCCAAAGAGCAAAGTACTCCCCGCGCAAATGGCCTTTCTAAAGGACTGTTACCATAGCTAGCTACCTTATGTTTATCTTATAAATAAATCACTTTTATATAGCAAGGAGTCAATAAATATTTGTGGAATGAATTAATTAAAAACTAACAAGCCTGAGTCTTCAATTAACAAGGTGTTGTTATTGTATTTTCCTACACTCCACTGAAGAAGAAAAAAACCCAACCAAATAACAACAAGATAATATTGGAATTGAAGGGAATTTAATTGTGCATGAACATGTGCGTTAGTATGTTCTGGGGTAAAGACTCAGTATGATAGAAATTTCCTATTTATTCTACATCTCTATCATTTACTCTAGATTATGAAACTCTATCTTTAGAATGATGTCTTTTAGAATATTCAAATTTCCAAATTTAAACTGTGATTCAGTTTATCTTTAAAAATAATGATCACTAATGATGATTTTCATTTGTGACCCAGAGGGTTAAAATTAAATGACAAAAAAATAATTGTCTCCCATTTATTTTAAGGGCATAGGTGTACTGTGCTAAAAGCAGCACCTTTCCTTCTTCCTGTGTGTGATATGCAGCATATTTGCCTCTGCCTTTGAACTTGCTGCAGTCAACATTTTCACCCGTGGCTTTGCTGAAGACATAGTAGATAGTTCATCAAATCCAATACGAGGGTGACAGAAATCTGGGAAGGAGACTGTGTACTCTTTCTGACTGAGTGACAATCCAAAGAGATTTTAACAGGCTGTGATGATAGAACAATTTAATTTTCACAAAATGCAGTTTAACAATGATGAATATTCTACCCAGAGATCTGAAAAACCAAATGTGTTTGGACAGGATCAGGTAGATATTATATGGTTTATTGGTTGCAAATGTAAAATATCCTAAGGGTTCTAAAATAATAATAGGGAGAATTATAACAATAACATCCATCACTTATTGAACAGTTAGTATGTATCAGGCGCTATCCCAAATGCTTCATCCCTGAGTTTCAAGACCAAAACCTTTCCAGTACATCAGGTTGGAAGATCATTTAAGACAGCTAGTAATAGGACACCTATCATGCTGCCTGGTCTTATAATGAATTAAAATAGTCTGGCAGGTAGAGTCGCTTGTTCTGTGCTAATCAAATCTGGTGGACTTTCTGCTTAGGTTTAGATTTCAGTTTCATAAAGATATAGTAAATAATGTTTCAGAGGAAGGTGTGAAATCTTGTAACCTTACTTTCAGAAGATCTTGCAGAAACTGATAATAGAAAGTGGAGAGGAGATATAACTTATTAAATACTGAAAATATTACCATATGGATGGATTAAGCCTCTTTTATCAAAATCCTAAAAAAAGGTAGCGCAATGAAGAGTGAAAGAGGCAGGAAAAACAAATATTTAACAGAGGGAAAAAAAATGAATAGTGAGTTCTTTTCTAATATAAGAGTTAGTGACAAATGAATGAGGGCCTATTGTTAAAAGTGTGCAGAGATAAATTGGACACTCACTGATGGGAAGGAAACACTAGACATGGGTTTATGATAGACTAAGTGTTTCAAGATCAATTTCTAACCACTGACTTAATTATTCTATGATTACACATCAATGGTGAGTACTTGAGCATTTGTAATCAAAAACTTAATGGTGAGTACTTTAGTATTTGTAATAAAAAACTTTTATTATTTATTTAAAGCTACTCCATACAGAACACTGATAGATACTGTATAAATACATTTACAATCCCTGACCCTTAAAATAGTATAATTAAGATAATTCTGTAAATGTATTGCTATCAATTATTTTAAATATTTATAGTAATCTTAACACATAGACATTATTTTGCATATTATAAAACAAGAACACTGCCACTCAGAGAAGCTAACCAACCTGTCCAACATCATATTATTAGTAGTAACTCCATGATTCAAACACAAATAATTAACAATTCTAAATAATGCATCTTTCTCCACATTTTCCTAAATATCTAAAAATTAGAGCAATTTTAAAGAGACCTTCAGTTTTGAATATTTTTAATTACTAAGTCATGCATATTTATTGTGAAAATTTTGAAAAAAAGTAAAAATAATAAAAAGTAGAATAATATTCATAACCTTATCATTTGTAAATTACTCCTAATATTGAATGCATAATGTGATGTTTTCATACAAATAATTTAGAGACTATATGCATATGTAATTAAACATAAATATTATAAATAAATATTATATAAACATACAAATATGTATAAATTTTAAGATGAAAATGGGACCAACTACCCTGCGGTGTCTTTGCCTTTGTCAGGAAGTAAAATGTTGAGTGTAGTCTAACCATCATTAAATATTCTTCAGAAATCTAATTTTTATTTGCTTCAATCTAAAGAGATACTGAGAGGACATAAAGATATATTGTTATTGACATGCTAGTAGAATCATTCCCTTACAAAGTTGTGGTTCATAGTCAGTCACTTTAGGGAAGGAAGTACATATTTCACCTCTGTCCTCAGACCTGGAGATGGATTAGTAGCAGCTCAAAGAGGTCCCTGGCTGACCTTTGAACTTCAACCTTCCTGACCTAGCCCCTATCTAACACTAACACTGTTTTAAACACTTTGGCCTCATTCCCTCCTCTGGATTTGCCAAATGCTTTCCAGACTCAGATCCTGAGCACTTAACACTCAGGTGGTTTGAAAAGTTTCCCTTAAATATACATTTAGGGCCCTGGTCAATTGGCTCAGTGGTAGAGTGTCAGTCCAGTGTCTGGATGTCTCAGATTCGATTTCTGATCAGGGCACACAGGAGAAGCGACCATCTGATTCTCCACTCCTCTCCCTCTCCCTGCTTTCTCTCTCCATTGCTCTCTTCCCCTCCTGCAGCCATGATTTGGTTGGAACAAGTTGACTCCAGGCACTGTGGATGGCTCCATGGGCTCACCTCAGGTGCTAAAATGGTTTGGTTGCTGAGCAACAGAGCAAAAGCCCCAGATGGGCAGAGAATCACCCCATAGCAGCCTTGCCAGGTGGATCCCGGTAGAGGCGCATGTGGGAGTCTGTCTTTCTGCCTCCCATCCTCTCACTTAAGAAAAAAACAAAACAAAACAACACACACACACACACACACACACACACACACACACACACACACACACATTTAGATCTCCCTTCCAACATCACCACCTAACAAGGGTCTTTTCTGAAATGTTTATCTGCAGTCTCCCTGACCTTATTTTCCACTTTCCCATCACTCTACCTTTTCAATGTCTGTATCCCATTTTACTTCCTGAAATTGTGGCATACATGTATTTATTCCTTGCTGTTTTCCTTCTCTTGTGTTAAGCGTAAGGAAGACATAGTGCTTTCATCTTGTAAACAGAAACCTGGAAGTACAGGTGGTACTCGTGGGCACTGGCCACACACTTACTGCACTAATGAATAAGTGAATGGTTTGTACCATATGGCTGGCAGAAAGAATCTATTTTATTTGGAGCAGGTTGGGAAGCCAGGGAAGGATTTTAAACAGCTTCATAGGAGAGATCATGGAAGAGGCCAGAAAATTAGCACAAAGGTGGGTTTGTTCCTTTACACTGGAGTTTTGTGCGGAGTGTACAAACCAGAAGTTGTTCTGAAGAAAGACCAGGAAGGACTGATCAGTTTGCCCATAAGATGTGTCAAGACAGAACCAAAGGGACCAGGGGCGGAGAGTCACTCCACAGTGACACCTAGTAGATAAATATGGAAAACTCACAAGGTCAGGTACAGGAGGTAACTTTCTCTGCATTTTCATAAGTGCTATAATGTAGATATCTTTAAAAGGCCCAAAATGAGAAGAAACACTAATTATTTATTTATTTATTTTTATTTTCAGTTGATATTCAATGCTATATTAGTTTCAGGTATACAGGACAGTGGTAAGACATTTATGTAACTTAGGAAGTAATTACCCCAATTAGTCTAATATCAGTTTGACATCATACATGGTTATTACAATATTATTGATTATATTCCCTGTGCTGTACTTCATATCCCTATGACTACTTTGTAAAAAAAAAAAAAATCCTTATTTTTATCTGAATAATGGCAAATTTTTTCATAGTCTACGTGAACAGGTAATGACAGCTTCAGAAGTTTTCTATTTGCTTGCGTTTTTAAAATTCCATGAAAGAAAATGCAACCAACTTGTGATTTTTAAGAAGTTATTCATCAGAATTAGAGTCTTGATAAGGCCATATAGATTTTCAGAGAAAGATACTTCTGCACAAGTGATAACATAGTTATCTCCCAGTCATGGAGTATAATTGATAGCACTACTCAAAATTAATGGATTTAGGTGTGTAGTAGATTAATGCACAGTATGCTCAGAGCAGAAACCTACCACTTCTGGGATTGCAACCCACATCCAGAATTAGATTAAAGTGAAAAGGGAGGGGTATGGGAGACCTCATGGCTGGGGATGCAGTAAGGACAGACTAGTTTTATAATGTGACACTGGTCATAAAGTTAGGCTTAACAACCCCACAGTACTGAAAGTAAGACAGAAGGGTGTTCAAGAGAAACCCAGATTTCTTATGAGCATTATCTCTTGTATTTATTTCATTACTCTGAGCTTATGGTTCCCATTAGGAGCTCTGATTGAGCTCTTGTAAACCTCGTAAAATATGATACTTAAGAAATATTACATTAATAGGGGATTTCTATTGGTCTTCTATGGCTTAGATTAGCACCAAGACAGTTTAATAGACACAAGGTGGCGAGAATATTAAGAACAAACTTACTAGCATATGTTGTCAAAAGTACCCATCCTTTTCTAGCTGGGTTGTCGGGAATGTGAGGATAAAAGACAGAATCAAATGACAAACAAGCAGAAAAATGGAAGTAACTAGGCTAGCACACTCTGAGAAGCTGATGTAGAAGCAGCAGATTATATTGTCCTCCATGAGGACTGGACTGGAAGAAAGAAAGGGACCTTTTTGTGATGCTGGAAGGTAATTTTCTAAAGGGTGAAATAATATTCCCTCCCCCCTCATTCCTGGTTTCCTAGAAAATAGAACAAGACCTTGGAAGCCATAAAAATCTTGGTTCAGATTATGTCTTTTTTATTTGTTCTACGTATTATTTTGGACATTAGTTTAACTCTTGGGATATAAGTTCCTTATGCATACAATGAAGTCAAGCAAACTAATTTGTAGAATCATTGTGATGAAATAAATCTGATAAGGTATGTCAAGGAGTCAGCGTGTTATCTGGGACAGGACTGTCATTGACAATGCTGAGGTAGCACCCTGCACAATTACTAAAGGGCACTATTTGCATCTGCGGAGGACAAATTTTAGCACCCTCTAAGATACACACATCCATCTTCACTGAGGACCTTGGAATAGCAACTTGTAAGTTAAATAGCCTACTCACCATCATCTCAAGGTGGTTAGTTTGAGAGTCCATGTTCAAGATCATTTGCCATTAGTTTCTCACACACACATTGCTCAAAGCAGAAATGAAAAGGTGGGTTGTGCTGTGACCAACGGTGGGTCAATGGCAGGTACCATTTCCTCCATCTAAAATATAATTCATCCCTTATAAAGTCATACGTCTCTGACTAGTTGTCGAGTGTCCAGTGATGGCTCATGTGCCTGTTCACCCCACGCTGAATTTGATACCTGTCTTGTGGGTTACCATAACACTCATCATTGTACCCACAGGAGAAACTCTCAGGGCACCTGCAACTCTGTTGTTTTTTGTGACCCTACAAGACTGAGTCTCATAGAATTCTTATTTATCCTATTTGTTTTGCTCCCATTACAATGTCTAGCACAATTATTGTTCTGCATGTGCTTGTTAAATGAAGTAGTAAACAGAATATTATATGTAAATATACTACAGCATGACCTTGAAAAGGTTACTAAATTCTCTGAGCCTCAGTTTCCTCATCTGAAAAATGGGAGAAAATGTATATTTAGCAAGTATATTGAGCTATGTAAAACCCAGGAGCCACAGTCCACATTCAGTAAATTGAACCAGGATTCATCATTATATATCATTTTAATACTATTAAGATGTAGTAAAAATACATAATTATTGAACAGTTTTAAAACAGTGTGCAAGAATGCATGTCATGGAGCCCCTTTCTGAGGTTCCAGCCTCCCGACCAGATGCCATTTGTCCTTTTCTCAACACAAGGATCCACTCCTATTTTCTCTCTGCACTCCATCATAAATCCTTACATTTCTTTTTTCTGACATAGACAAACCCATTTAGTCTAATAAATATCCATTCTGACATTATGCTGGTTAAATATGGCTAGTGTGCCTAATGATTTTGCTTTTAACAGTAATTCTGTATTTCTAAAAGTTAGCAGAGCTAAACATCACTTTAATATTTCTGAAATCTAGATAGTTGCAGTTAATTTTCTGCCAACACTTTTGAGCACTGATCTTATAGAAGATGTAGCACTTGTCACCGTGTGTGTGTGTGTGTAAATATGAGCGTGGCCTTGCCTCCACCCTTGAAGTTCAATGCCTTAGGTAAGCAATGTTCAACCTTTTTCATCTCATGGCACATGAATTAATTACTAAAATCTTGAGGCACACTAAAAAATATGTCTTTTGCTGGTATGACAAAAACAATAAATGTAATTTTGATTCATACACACTGGGCAGCTATTGTTGTGTTGGCTGTTGTTGTATCTTTATTTGACAGACTAAGAGGTCAGTATCCCTGACTAAATAGTCAGGTATTGCAAGTTTTAGAAATTCTTGCGGCACACGGGTTGAAAATTGCTGCCATGTATCAGTGTCTCTCATTAAGTATGCCAAGAAGAGCCACTCACAGTGATGTCTTCCACAACTCTTGAGTGAGATCCGCTAAGTGAATGTTGACAGGGCAACCTGTAATGATACCAGTGTTGGGCTACATGCTTTGAAAAGGAAACAAAATAAGACATATGCTCATTAGTCATGGAGCAGGTAATTTAGTGATTAAGAGAGGAGAATAAAAACATATTTCAATATAGTAGGCTAAATGTTTTAGTTAAATTGAGCACAGGAAGTATTGGTGGTAATAAGGGAAGAAATTAAGTGGACTAAAGAGTAAGAAAGACCTTGATAATTAGTAATTAATAATTTTTGAAGAAGAAATAATTGAGTATTAAAGGTATTCTAGGAAGTAAAGTAGATGCTAAGATGCAGAGTTTTGAAAATGCAGAATCATATACTACAGCTTTTGTAAACTGTCTTATTAATAGTATAGAATCAGGGTAAGGATTGATGGAAAATGAGTACAGGCCGGCTGTAAAAAGGCAGGTGTGTCATGCCAGGCAACCTAGATTTTTATACTGTATAAGAAGGTTTGGTTTTAGGGAAACAAGTGACTCAGTCACATTTATTTTAAGAAAGACTAATTGGCAACCACAAGGAAAAATTGATTTTAGAAGTTGGGAACAAGAGACAAAAAAGAGAGTTAAAGGTCTATTAACATGTTTCAGGAGAGCAGTAATGAAGGACTGAACTTTGAGCAGGGCTAGTAGGTAAAGAGAAAAAAGAGGAGGGCCCACTGTGGAGAATCTGGAGATAATTTAGGTGATGAAAATAAAGGGGATAAAATGGGATCAATGAGAATGCCAGGAGTTTTGTCTGGATGAGTGGTGGCATGGAGAGAAGCAGGTCCATTTGGGACATTTAAGTGCCACGTGGAGACGCCCTGCAGGTATTTGCATATATGAATCTGAAGCTAGGTAAAGCATCCCCATAGAAATAGTGGTTTGGGGCTCTTGTGCAAACAGAGAGCACAATAATCTTAACAATGAATGAGCTTGCTTGGCTAGGGCCTCTAGATAAGTAGAAGAAGAGGGCTAAGTATAACACTTACTAGAGGTTTGAAACGTATTTAGACATGAGTAAAACGTATTTAGACATGAGTAAAAAGGTGGCAAGATCAAAGTCATCTTCAGGAGCCTAAAGCTGATAGCTGTCTATAGCACTGATCAAACAATAGTGTGCATAATAAACATTGGGTGATCCTGTAAAAATGAAGATCCCTTGGCCCCACAAAAAAATTCGATTTAGTATATTTAGAATGGAGCCTAAAATATTGTACTTCTCAGCAAATATCAAGATGATTGGAGATGGGGTTCATGCTGTGAGAAACACAGATGCTATTACTGTGTGAACAGGAGAAGACTGGACCCGGGGAACTTGTTCATCAAAAGTGTTATGCTTAAGAAACTAGATGTGAGCCACCTCTAGATTTGCTTGGCAGGTAACCAACAACCAAAGAAATTCTTTTCACCAATATTTAGTTATTTCCTGAGCCAAAAATATCACCCAAACCGATGTCAAAATTTCACACACCCAGAGCAGAGCTTGCAGACACAAATAAAAATCAGGCTGGGGAAAATGAAGGAAATCCAATGCAATATATTTGTATTCTGTCACTGAGGCACTGTCTAATGTTGCTGTAACTATGATATATAGGTCTATCAAAGCATGTGTTACCATGGTCTGAATTTCCCGGCTAGAGAAAAATGATTAATGTAGAGATTTGCATTCAATGTGGGCTTGGACATCAATATTTCAGCTTAGGTAAACAGGAACTTTACCTAATTTATTGGCTCTCATTATGGATGGCTTGTAGAAGCCAAATTCCCCCTCTGCCTCCCAAATGACCTTTCATGCTCTACAAATCAATCTAGAAGAAGTGAAGCCAAGTTGGTTAATATTTTAGGGAGGAAAAAAAATGACTTCACATGTCAGAGACTTAATTGTTGTGATTTTGACCCATTTTGAAATTAGTTAACATTTGCTTCAGGCCTCTGACTTCATGCATTATTTATTTTCATCTTGGCCTTGCTTAAAGTCTCTCCATGTGCAATATGCCTATAACATGAGAAGCTTTTTCTAAATACTACACTTGAATAATAGCATTTGGAGGCAAAAAATATAGCAATCAAAATTGTCCCCTCTACACACATGAATAGGTATACACACATTATATAAGACTGAATTGCCTTTGGGGTATATTTTAGCTCTCATTGGTAAGTTTCTAGATGTTACATTCAGTATTACAGAGCAATTTCCCTGTAAGAGTTTCATGTTGCAAAGTATGTCAGAAGTTAATCAAAGGGTAACAATGCAAAAACCTATGCATATGCTTCCTGGAGACTGGGGCCAGCCCAGGCTGTCATTCACTGTCACACCTGTGGCAGACAGGGCATATTGTACCTTTTTTTCTCCTGTGAGAAAATGTTTTTGCCCACAAAGGTTGGTGCCCTTATGGCATGAAATCTATTAGCCTCATGTTACAGTGTGAATCCCAGGGAGCAGGCATCTCATCAGCTGTCTGTCTCTGATGCATGGTTCCCACGGCTTCCTGTAGGAAAGAGTCAGACCTTGCATCTTGGCTCTTACTGTCAGCATCAGCTTTGGTCTATCCTGGCATAACCTGCACATTCCTGTGAATAATGACCTATAGCTAGCCTTGAAAAGTACTACCCCATTACTTGTTCTGTGTCATCCCTGGTGAAGAATGCCTTTGGAATCATTAAATCAGCTCCACTCTTCAGCTGGCTGAGGAGCTCTGAGAGCTTGGATGGGAAAAGGTAGTCCACGAGAACGTTCCATCATGCCAACTCAGTGGAAGGAGGGCTATTTAAAGGCCCTCACAGAAAAAAAATAAATGCTCAGACACTCCTGTGTATGTCTAAGATGTTTACCACCTTCTAGTCACCTACATTTCTTTTAGCCTTGACACTTGTTTGAAGTTAAACAACAACCAGGGTAAAGCTGAGGCTCGGCGTTGTCTCCAGATATACAGAAATAGCCATTGCAGCTGTCTGAAAGGAGGGTACTTGCATTTGCATCACTTTGAATTAAATCTTTCATCAATTTGGGTCTTAGTTTATATACAAAGGTCATAGAACAAAAGATGTGCATGTCTTTAGCAGCAGTTTTAAATCTTTAAGCAAATATGTAGAAATTCTGGGGATTACATTTGCCTGAAAAAATGCAGTCTTATTGAAGATAATTTTCATTGCCCAGACTTTAACTAAGAACCTACTGTGTTCACTGAACATTTTTGTTTTTTTTGCTAAAACTCCACTCAATTACCCAACTTAATTGTTACCTTTTCCAGTTCCTAGAGTTAAAATTCATTGTATCTTCCCTCTGAAATTTAGAGCCAAACTTGTCTAAACTTGAATATAATACTCTCATTTCTTAAAGAAAGATGAATGAAGTCACTATGCAGACATGAGGGTGTGCCAGATCTTTTGCATATATGTTAATTTTTTATCTTTTAATTTCTTCCCCTAGTGTAAGAATTAACCAGACAGAACTTTACTTATTCAGGCTTTTTTTTTTATTATTATTCAATAAATTCCCGTCAGAAGGACAATTTGTGCAAGACACTCTTCAGAGCAGTTAGGGCGTCTAAATGATTGTAATACTGTTAAATATGAAGACCAGTCGATTAGATGCAGGGAGTATTGCTAGTAAAAAAATCAGTAAATGCCCAAGTAGACGTCAATCATTAATCATCTCTCTTACCAATAAAAAGGATCGGAAGACATAGTATCTAAACTTCTTAAAATGTTCTTCTATTATGTCTTTTAGCACCACTTTCTTATCCCTAGAATCTCTCACTAACCCAGAAACTAACCAACTAACTAATTGACTCTCTCTTCCTCCCCTTCTTTCTCTCCTATTTATCTTTCTCTGATTCTTTGGACCCCGAGATTCCCTGCACTAGACTCATGTTGTGTTTTCTCCGCTTCCACAATGTATTTCCCCTTCCCGCTGTTTTTCTCCTAAAAATATACTGTCTTGGTCACATATCTTCTATTCCCATTTCCTATTCTTTCAGTTTTATAGTTCTGTGTTCTCTATCAATTATTCCAATTCTGCATCACAGAAGTCCAGACACTGGGTCAGAAAAAGAATGAACTGTGTTCAAATGAAAGGGTGTGGTATAAAGAAGTTATGGAGTTATCTAAGTGATCAAATCCTCATGTTTAATTTTTGTTGTTTGTTTTTTGTTAAGAAAATGATGGAGTGGTTTTGAACACACTTGTTAATAATTTTTGTCTCATCAGTGATGAAGATGTGGTCAACAATGGAAAAAAGGAACATACCAAACAATCAACTATCATATTATATAAAAAATTCTATGATAGAATTATGTACAGGCCATTACGAGGACACTCCAAAGGCACCTGCCTTGGCCCTAGTTTGGGAGAAACAGAAAAAATAAAATATCAGAAGATGATTACTGGTTGTGATAGATTATTTTAAAATGAACTATTAGTTCGGTCATTATGTGCAAATGGGAGATTGAATCTAGAATAGAAATTAGATTTAACAAGTTCAGGACTCATCATAAAAATATATTGATCGGTGATCAGCATTTTTAGTTAGGATTCTTGCATTGGGAATATTGGAAAGATGCCAACCTAGATGGATGGTAACTTACACAGTGGGCTTTGCAAATGTAAGAAACTTTTTTCTCTTTCTATTGGAAGTTCCTGTGCCAGTTTGTCTTCTCACATGATCTTAATGAAGACTGATTTCTAATACTACCATTTGATGTGTCTTGTAATTAGTAAAGCATAAAATCTTTTTCTGAAATATTACATTAAGCATGAAAGAACAAGGACTGAAGAGAGAAATATAATGTGAGCACTGTGTGTTTGAGTAAAAATGTTTACAACGATAATTTAATCATACAAAATTTAAAATGCTTTTTTACCTGACCTTTGTGGATGTGAATTTGTATCTTAATGGCTGACATTGTAGGGATATTAAAATAAAAGTCATGATCTTAAGTCATAAAAGTTTAAATAATTTGAAGTTGTTGAGTTCTAGTATCTTTGAGGAATCATAAAATTTCTATTGAAATTGCTTGTATTCCTAATCCTTCCATAAAGCATAAAAAGAAGTAATATAAATCATGATCAACTATCCATTTCTTAGAAAAAAATAATAAACATAGGCAAAGGGAAAGCTTCTCAATTTCATTTTTAAAAATAATATGTGAATCTTTGTGTATCAGAATACTTTCAGGAGTCTTTCATGCTGAGAGAAAAGCTCCTACTCAAGTATATGATTACAGATTTAGGATTAGACTCATCACTTTCATACCAGCATGAATTCAAGTTTCTTATTAGCACGTGAGTGATACCTTTGGAGAAGTCAAATTATGGAGGGACACACACATGTTGCACTTGCTATGTTAGAGGCATTTTGTAATTAGACTTGATTCATTTGCTGGACCCCTTCGTGAGTTAGTGAGGTAGGTTACTGCTGAGACTCTTTGCATTCAGAAAATTGAAGTTAGAGAGATTAAATGACTCTAAAATGGCTCTTGTTTCATCTTGCCAGGTCTTTTCTGAAGGCTAAACTCAACATGGGGCTAAATTTACAAGGTGGTGTTTGAGTCATTTGATAGAAACATTATTTTCTCTTACTGCATTTTTGTTCTTTTCCTGAATTATGGTGTGGGATTGTTATCTTTACTGAGAGAATTGGACTTGTCTGAATGGTTTACATTACAATTTTATGTCCTACCCATTCTAGGCCTGTATTTCTTTATTCCTAGATAAATCTGGACTGATTTCACTGGATCGATTAGACTGAAAAGGCATGGCTGAATGAGGTAAGCCATTTGGAGAGCTGCTATTAACACCCAAAAAAACCCTCCAATACTGTGATGAACCTAAATTCAATCAATCTGGCTTTACAGTGTGGTCAGTCACAGCTTGCTGCCCCCCACCCCTTGGTCAAAGCCTCATAAAGGGCTGAGTTAAATAAACAGTACAGATGGGTAGAGCAATTACTATTTTGGTCTGTTTGTCTCAAATTGGTCAGCAAGTTTGGTAGTGGCTAGACACGCAGAAAACATAAACATTTTGGGAGGTCACCTGGGAATTTTCAAGCAAAGGTGAGATTGTGCTTAAACATAGTGGCGCTGGGAATTTGTGCCCTTGTCTGAGGATAAGGGAACTCAGGAGTCTGTATAGTCTCGGGACACTTCCTACCCATTGTGGGGGACAGATGGCATGACATCTTTGTCAGTCTGCTGAGCAGGAGCAGTCTACAGACAACACATGCTTTGGAATAGATTCTGAATCACAGGAAATAAGAATGGATTGGGTGGTGCCAGAGAAGGTGCAGGACCAGTGAGTGTGGGCTTCTCAGATGGAATCTAGATTCTGGGAAGAGCTTGAAGCATTACCTTCTTGCCCTTATTGTCTCTGGTTTTAAAGTTGTTTTACTAATGTAAACTAAACAACTTTTCTTTGAAGCAATTGGGGAATACATAGGCAAATACTGAAAAATATTTATGCCTATTGATCTGCTAATTCAGTTTAGGAGAACCTCTTTTGAGAAAACCTTTAAACACAAATACTAATGTGTATGTTAATGTAACACTATTTATAATTATGAAACACCAGGAGAAAAAAAATGTCACTACCTAGTAATTCAAGCCTAGTTAAATAATGGCATAGCCATATAATGCAGTATTATGTAGTTGTTAAAATTATGATTTTGAGAAGTTTTTTATCCTTATACAAAATGTTGAGACAAGTGAAAAAGCAATATTCAACATTATCTATATTTGGGCATTACCTCAATTTATACATTGGAATTAGATGGGAATAAAATGTGGCAATTGGTTGATTTTATGATACAGATATATTCCTATTCTGACATCTCTGATATCAGCATGTGTCCTACAATTAGTGATAACTTCTAGGTATAATGGGAAACATTTCTTTAAAGGTACATAAACTAATGTTGCATCTCTCTTTTAGTGGCTTCTTAGATTTTGGGGGAAAAAATCAGCATGCTAGTATAATCATGTCAAATTTACTGCGTGTATCACAGCACTTTTTTCCACCATGAATGTTTATTGTACATTTAGAAAGAAGACAATTCTATTTTGATCACTGATATAAGACATTCTCTATACCCTGACCCAGAGAATTTTTTTGCTTATCCAGAATTATTTACTCAACACTCTAAGCAAGTTTCTAGGTTCTCCCTGGGGTGAGAAATTCAGGTGGCACACATTTTATTTTATTTTATTTTATTTTTTACCAAATTTGTGTTTGAAAATATAAAATATTTAGGTCTGTCTATAGATTTCTCTACCTTCCAACAACAAGAGTTCCTCACTCATTACAAGTTCTCTAGAACAGCCCTTGATGTATTAGTGCCTTTCCATCAATTTCTCCTCAAATTAGAGTTTCTTTCTTCTGGCCCATATTGTTCTATACTACCACCCTCTACTGACTTACATAAAATACACAAGATGGGGCTAGAAGCCAAATAAGGGTGTGTCTTGTAATTCACCAAGTCTTAGATTTAAAACCTGTCTCTGGGCCCTGGCCAGTTTACTCAGTGGATAGAGCATCAGCCTGGTATATGAACATCTGGACCATCAGCTTCTCTCCCTCTTCTCTCCTTCTCCTCCTGTAGCCAGTGGCTCAATTGTTTCCAGTGTTGGACCCCGGTGCTGAGGATAGCTTGATGATCTCAGCACATCAGCCTCAGGTGCTAAAAATAGCTCAGTTGATTTGAGCATCAACCCTGGACCCTACATAGCTGGGGTTCATGGAGGAGTGTGTCTCACTACCTCCCCTTCTCTCACTTAAAACAAAAACAAAAATGAAATAAAAACAAACATCTATTTCTGCCCCTTGCAGATTATGTGACCTTGGGATTTTTACTAGCCTCTCTGTAACCTAGTTTTCTCTTCTATAAAATGAAGATAATAATATGAATCTCACAGGGATACTGCACACATTCCATGAGCTAATGTGTGAAAAAAAATGAACAAATGTTCATGTGTTTAATAAAAGCTTTTTTTTCTCATTTTTATTATTATTATTATTGATATGTGTTTTTTCCAAGTAGACATGACCTCTTGAACAGTTCTCCAGATGAGTCCTCGTCAACTCATACTTGATTTATTTCAAGGCAAGAAGACCTCCCCATTGTGTTTGCTGCTAAGGAAACCTTCCCAATTATGCTTCTTTCACTCTCACGTAAAAACTTCTTCATAGGCTTACAGTTACTGGCTTATACCCCTCAATCCCCTTTTCTCCATTCTGTTATCCTATATAACCAAATTAACTCTCTTGAATTCTTGGCTGATTTTTACTCCGTTGAACCATTGAATTCTCTGTACTGACTCCTACAAGATTGAGTTAGGTGTAAAGAGTAGGAATGTAGACAGAAAAATCTCTGAGTTTAGGAATAAGGTCTTCTAGTAAGAAGCAAAATCCCAGGGGAGGCAAGATGATTAAAAGAAAAATCGGTTTTCTTTTTTTTTTAATTAAATTTATTGAAGTAATATTGCTCAATAACATTATATAAGTATCAGGTGTACAACTTTTAATACAACACTTGTGTATTCCACTGTGTCCTCCCACACAAAGTCTAGTCTTCTCTGTCACCATATGTTTGACACCATATACCCTTTTTGTTTACCCACCCCAAACTTTCCCCTCTGTTAACACCATTCTATTGTTTGTATCTATGAGTTTGTTTTATTTGTTCATCTTTTGCTTTTTGTTTTATATCACACATGTAAGTGAAATGATATAATTCCTATCCTTTTCTATCTGACTTATTTTACTTAGCATTATACTGTCAAAGTCCATCCATGTTGTCACAGATGGTAATACCTCATCTATTTTTTAATGGCTGAGTAGTTTTACCCTGATTGAACAAAGAAGATGTGGTACATATGCACAGTGGACTACTACTCAGCATAAAGAGCAAGTTCTTTCTGAGTGGCTCCAGTACCATCTGTGGGCCTTAGAAATCTTAGAGCACCTCATGATAACAACTGCCACTTTTCCAGGTCTTTGGTAATGACTGCAATTGTTACCTCTCTGAGAGCTATTCACTGACCCCAACTCCCCCTAGTGTTTCAGAGTTCTAATATTTTTAGAACCCCAGCATTCTAACCAGTTGGTCTTCTTATCTGCCAGTCTTCACCTTCTTTCCTATGTTGGCTTTAATGGTTTACATATAAACCTGCTCTTTTTCTACCAAACCAATCTGATCCAACCCTATATTTCTTTATGATTTTCTAAAATGTTATTCCTTTGAAATTTCACCTTCAGATCCTCTTACTATGACATTAGTCCTCACTTTGTCCATTCATCCTCTCAAATTGGCCCTCCATTTCCTATTGCACTTGGGTGAAAACTTGCTGGCTTGGGAATCAGGAAAGTATAGCTCTCCCTCTCTCCCGAAAGAATTGGACAACTCAAATGATGTAAATAATAAATAGTTAAGTCACAATGTTCCAAGTTATATCTATCCAGGAAGGCTACATAGTCTTAATGGGGAGTGTCATGGTGTTGTCCAACTGGGAATTCTCTTTTCAAATCAGGTTCCTTTCTGCCAAAGGGGTTTATTACTCCTTGCTGTTATTAAAAAACCACATGAAAAGTATCATAAAGGATTTCACAAGTGAAGGGTTAACAAACTACAAAAACAGAAAAAAAATGCAAGTTTAGAAATAAGATCCTCTAGTAAGAAGCGAACATACTAGAATGGATAGAGGAGCAAAGGAAAGTGGATTACAGAGGAATGGAATGTCATTTCTGCACAGAGTAGATTGACTCCCACAACCACAGATGGTTCAGGATTACCACTAAATTCTTGAATGAAAGGAATTAGAATTGAGTAACAAAGCATATTGGATAAGCTTCAAAGTAACCTCATATTTTACTTATAGCCTATTCTAGAGAGCCAACATTCTTCAAGTGAAGACAAGCAAAAAAAAAAAAAAAAAGAAAAGAAAAGATATATACAATACATATCATGAACATGATAACATTCTCTATTTATTCATCCCTAACACATAGTGTATTGAGGAGTATTTGGATTGTTTCACTTAATTCTACAACCACCTCTGCAAAAGGCAATATTAATTTCTTTTTTCTTTTTGTAGAAAAGGCCTGAGGCTCAGTGAGGTAAATTATGTTGCTAAAAGCCCCTAAGCTAGTAGCAAATAATGTTTTGAGTTTAAATGCAGTGCTATTTAACAGACATATTGAGCTCTTAACAAGAGGTCACATGGACTTGCACAGGGACTGGAAGTAAAGAGTAGAGATAGGATTTACTTGAACCAGTGAGGCAGGGTGAGCAGGAGGTGGTGAGGATAAAGGAGCTTAGGAAGTTGCAGAAAGCAGTCAGTTCCTACCACCTGATTTGATTCTTGCTTCCTCACTGTCTCTGCCCATTTACCTGTTCTCAGTCCTGTCTTCCTACCCTTAGAATTTGTCGCACAGAAATCATACCGATCACCCCACACTCTCCCTGAGGAAAGGGCCTGTGTTTTTGTTATGTAGTCATGTATCTACCCCTCCTGAATACTCCTTCTCTTAAAGCAAAGCAGCTATGCCTAGTTTGCTGCTTGAAAAGTATGAAATGTGATTGTTTACTTCTTGGGACCAAAACCAATCACATAAATAATACCTTTTTTAGGGGAGAAAGATGTCAGCTCTGTTTTGCATTCAAATACACAAACTTTTCTTACATTGAACAACCTTGAGCAAATCACTCCCAGATGTCTCTTTTAGGCTTGTGCCATACACCAGTGGTGAGAAGGGTCACTCCAAACACACTTCATCACTGAAATATTAAAGCTTTTTACACTCTGCTTCTGTTCATTCCTTCTTTCCTTTTGATCTAACAAAACTTCTTTAATTATAAGTTAAGGTATTGAGGATTTTTCTTTCCCTCCAAGATAAGGAAAAAATGTATAATTTAAAAAAACAACTTAGTAGACTAGTAGTAGAGCAGAACACCACAATGTTTTCATTTGACATGTGACAGCTGATATTCTGACAAAGATGCTGATTCACCATGATTTCTGAAAAAGGTGTATGTTTTTATATACAGTGAATCAAACTAGTTGTTTTTACTTGAAAGATGAAACAACGCTTTTAATCCTCTTTCAACAGCCTTAAGAATATATGATCAGTTGTTTTTTTAAAACCCAACACTAGTTTTGCCTCCTGAAATTTTTCTAATAGATGAGCTGGTAAATAGTAACATTTTGCCCTTGAAACAAATGAGAAGAAAAAAATAGTAGTAAGTCTCAAGGTATAACATTACAGAGAGTATAAAGATTGAATAGTTTTCTAGAATATTGCTTTTTTGGGGAATATAATTAGCCAGTCAATTGAGAGTTTGTCTAGTTCATATTTTAAATTTTCTCATACTTAAGTATGTAACCTCTTTTACAAAGCCTTCCTTGGCTATTCTACCTCCTCAGTCTAGGTGGTGGTTTCTCTGAGCTATCCCGTCCTACTGTGCACTCCTTTGTGAATGAATTTGATAAACTGAATTGTAATTAAGCATTTGTCTCCCTGACTAGATACTGAACTCCTTGAAAGCAGGGGGCCATGTCTTTTTCTCTCATTATCTACTAGCACAGTGTGAGGCAGAGTGGATGCTCAGTACATGGTTTTGGAAATGAACTAAACTTGGCTGTGATATATGATCAATGGTGGAGACACTTGTCCAGGAGAGAAGATTAAAAAAATAAAGATTAGAGGCAAATTCCAACATACAAATAAAATGACAAACATGTAAACTAGACACCAACTATTTCTTATTTCTTCCTTTTCTGGAACTGAGAAACAGTGCCAAAATCTTATAAGAACAAGTTAGCCGAAAATATGCTTCTGCTTGAATAATTCAGAAATATAGTAAGAATGAATTTTTTTCTCACTATATCATTCCTGAAACAGAATGAAGAAATAATACAAATAAGGAGTTAACAGAGGCAGTCAACTTCCAGAGAGGGGAAAAATCAAATAGCAACAACTACAAAAATCCTTAGATGGTCTTAGCACAATGGTCTCAAACATTCTAATTTGATTCTATGCTTTATTCTAAGCTTTAAAAATTTTGTGTGGGATCCACATTCCTGGCCAGACAGCTGATCCATGATGATGTACAAGCATCATTAACCATTAGGACAAGACTTTACAGTGACAGTGATGCTTTTTTGTATGAGAGTAGACTTTTATTCTTTATGGACATTTTCACATAGAATGTCTAAGTTCATCTTCATCAAAATATTGTATGATAGAAAGACCACACCCTGCTATCTCAGCCCTGTCTTACAGATGGAAAAACAAATATTGAGTACTTTACCCAGCATCACAAAGCTCTAAAAATTATCTGGAGCACTCCATAGCAATGATCAAAGAGTCAGTCATGAGGGAATTCCACCAGTGGTGGGATTCAGCTGGTTTGCACTGGTTCAGCAGAACCCATACCTATTTTTTTTTTTTTTGAGTTCAGCAAACCACTTGATAAAATGGCACTTGTAATCAGAGTTCTCTCTGATGTGGGTGTCTGGGCAGCCACCTAATATGGAAATCACAAATTTACAATCCTTACTCTTTTTTTTTTTTTTTAAGTGAAAGACAGGGAGGCAGGGAGGCAGACAGACAGACTCTCATATGTACCCTTACCAGGATCCACCCAGCAATTCCCCAGTAAGGTGATGCTCTGCCCATCTGGGGTCACTGCTCTGTTGCTCGGCAACTGAGCTATTTCAGCTCCTGGGGCAAGGCCATGGAGCCATCCTCAGTGCCAGAATCAACTTTTTCCAACCTTACGAGCCATGGCTATGGGAGGAAGAGAGAAAGAGAGAGAGAGAGAGAGGGAGAGGGAGAGAGAGAGAGAAAGGGGATGGAGAAGCAGATGATTGCTTCTCCTATGTACCCTGACTAGGAATGGGATTTCCATATACCAGGAGGACATTCTACCACTGAGCCAACTGTCCAGGGCCTCCTTACTCTTTTTTAATGTTCATCTGTGAAACAACTTATTTTAAGTGCCCATAGTTAATTTTGTTGATTGACTTTAACAAGAGAAGAATGGAGAGAGAGAGAGAGAGAGAGAGAGAGAGAGAGAGAGATAGGAACATCGAGCTGTTCCTGTATGTGCCCTGACAAACCCACAACCTCTCTGCTTCAGATGATGCTCTTACCAACTGAGCCATCATGCCAAAGCTGAAATGAAATCTTTATCATTAGCATTGCCATACAAATATATTAGAATAGCTCTAGACATTGCTCATCAAAATTGCTGTGGTTCATCTTCCAGTTGTCTCTTGTTCTGCAAATGTCTCTTCTGAAGAGGAAGTTACACTCCTCAATACCCCAAGTGAAGCCTCAAGGGATCAAAAGAGTACTTTCCTCATAAGGTTCTAGGCTAGAAAATTGTAGATGTGGATGCCAATCAAGAAGCAATATGGAAATATCTTAAATAACAGGTTTATTGTTTTTTGTCTGGTATTATTTAATATTTTTTCATTAATATTTTAAAACTCTTATAACATATTCTCTTTTCATGTACCTCTTTTATTTTTCTTATTTAATTATTAAGTGCATGAAATAATAAACTATCTTTCAGCATATTGTTTTTTTTTATACTTAAAATGATCCTTAGGGCAGAGAACCAGTTGTTAAATTATTTGAATCCCACCACTGGATTCCACTCTCACCAGGGTAGACCATGCCATTTTAGTCATGTAGTCTAACACCAGGGCTGACACAGACAACCAAGATTAGTATTTGACTTATAGCATTTAAGACATACAGCTGAAAAGTCTGCAATTCGACAAACATTTATCGAGCTCCTATTATTAAGTAGGGTCACAGAGTAGATGTGTAAAGCATAAAAGTAAATATTACTTTCTAAATTTTTAATATAATTTTAAGTTCCAGAAGAAATGTTTTCATTAGAACTTCTCATAAACTCAACAGACTCATTCCTGTTATGTCCATTTCCCATAATATACCCAAGAGGACAAAGAGAAAAAGTGGCTGAGCTGGAACTGGACTCCAGGGCTGCCATCTCCCAAGTCCATTCATGACATCATCCTGCTTCTCTGAAGATGCAGCAGACAATGTTTCTTATTCACAAGACCTTTTGGAGAACCTGGGTAGGTCTTTGAGGCAAAATAGGCTTGAAAGTAAAACGTGATTTCCAGGTAGTAGTCATTATTAACTCATCATTGAAAGCAAGCTTGGGGAAATGCAGCAAAGCAGTGTCTTCTGATACAAAAGAAGTCTGCAGACATGTGGTTGTGGTTCCAATTCTCACATTATAAACAGTCAAGCTAACCTGATTTTGTTTCTTCCTTGATTTTTTTTTCTTTGAAATTGATGTCAGCTTCATTCATGGTAGAAATTGTTTGTTCATGGTATAAAAATCACACGTTTGTCTCACCTGTTTGACAGAATTTAAAATGACAGCACTTGCCTTGCGGAAATTGTATATAAATCACGTCTATCTGAAGATAGATTAATTTAGTCCAAAGTTATGATAATGACAGGGTCCCTGCATGCCAACTACAGGATATGATCATGGAAAGAATGTGGGGCTTCAAGTTCCAGCCACATTCACTTTTCTTTGTATTCACTTTTAAACTAAGCAACCTTGAAGAAATCAGTCCTTCACTCTGAATCTTGCTTTGTTTTTACATTGTTACAAAAATTAAATGAGATCTAAAAAACTATAAACAGAAAGTTGTATTATTGTCATGATCAGCATCATCATCCTTTCATTAACAAAACAGTATTAGAAAAAAAATCTTTTGATTAAAAAAACAATGTTTTGCTTAATATATTTATGAATATTTAGATCAATTTATCCACAGAAACAAAGATAAACAGCACCAGCAAAATGAAATAATCTGCAAAAGATTTCTCTAGGATCCTAAGTGTTCACTTTCTCTTTCCTCTGTTTCTCATTAACCAAGGATCATCTCTTCCTTTCTGCATTCCTTTCTGAACTACTCCCTTCACCCCAGCAGAAAAGCAGAGGATAGGATGATTAGTCTTTTGTACTCACTGCTGTTTCATAGGGTTATGGTGTAAAAGAGGGATGACAGTAGAGTGAAACTAGAATTTAACAAGCAGTTGACAAAGCCCCTCATGAAAGCCTCTGAGACTAGAAAGAAGGTGAGATGAATGCACTGTGATCCAGTAATTTAAAGGCCAGGACAGGGTGGACAGTAAAAGAAGAATCAGAGGATTGCACTAGGGATTGGAACCCTGTTTTTCTAGAGAATAAAAGGAAGCTTTTCATCCTTTATAATTTTAATTTAAACAGGAACATATCTCTATCTCACTTTTATCTCATAGCAATTATAAAAAATACTGTTTATAAAATTGTATTAAAATCTATACAGTTCTAGCCTGACCAGGCGGTGGCGCAGTGGATGGAGCGTCAGACTGGAATGCGGAAGACCCAGGTTCGAGATCCCGAGCTTGCCAGCTTGAGCGCGGACCCATCTGGCTTGAGCAAAAGCTCATCAGCTTGGACCAAAGGTCTCTGGCTCCAGCAAGGGGTTGCTCGGTCTGCTGAGGGCCCGCATTCAAGGCACATGTGAGAAAGCAATCAATGAACAACTAAGGCGTCGCAATGGCAACGAAAAACTAATGGTTGATGCTTCTCACCTCTCTCCGTCCCTGTCTGTCTGTCCCTGTCTATCCCTCTCTCTGACTTTCTCTATGTTTCTGTAAAAAAAAAAAAAAAAAAAAATCTGTACAGTTCTATGCAAATATTATTTGTATTTCCATTTACATTGCCCTCATCCTTTTTCAAATACAGCTTGCTGAAGCATGGACTGCTCATAACGGTTTGCAGGTACTGAAGGCTCACCACTTTTCAGTCTGGTTCATTAGCCCTTCCCAGGAATTAACTTAATTACCACTTCTTAGCAAACACTTCTTGCAGATCATTAACATGTCAGTCTACACTCTTTGTTAAGTATGGCTTTTCTCCTACCCTAAAAAATCAGTGTAATAATATCAAAATAATTTTATTATTTATCTAGTTATTTGTCTGTTATTTATGTAGATATGGATTAAAAGCATGATCTATGTGCTAAGTTAAACATTATGCTGAGTTCTGCAGATAAAGAGACCTGGCCATTAGCAGAAAACATCGGGAACAGTGACTTCTCATGTTAATGTTATTACACATATAAAACTTTCTCTCTCTCTCTCTCTCTCTCTCTCTCTCTCTCTCTCGTTTTCTTTCTTTCTTTCTTTCTTTCTTTCTTTCTTTCTTTCTTTCTTTCTTTCTTTCTTTCTTTCTTTCCTTCCTTCCTTCCTTCCTTCCTTCCTTCCTTCCTTCCTTCCTTCCTTCCTTCCTTCCTTCCTTCCTTCCTTCTTTCTTCTTTCTTTTTTTTTTCATCTTTCCATTCCCTTTCCTCTTTCTCTTCTCTCTTTCTTGTTCTCTCTCTCTCTTACTCAATTCATTCCTAAAATTAGGATGACATATCTACTTAATAGAGGTAGTAAGGATTGCTTGAGATGATAAAAGAGAAGTTCTTTCAGCAGTTTATGGTCAGGAATAGTTACAGCATGACTGCAAGTAATTACAGTACAAAAGAGGTGAAAGGAATTTAAATGCATTGAACATAGTTTTTATGTCAGGCCCCTTTCAAAACAGTGTGTGAATCTTTATAATATCATGAAATGATCTTGTCATTCTTCATCATTTTTCTGAGCATAATGATTATTATTCTCAGTATATAAATTTTATACTACACAAGGAACCTGAGCAGCAAAGAGGAGGTTATCAGGGTTACTTGGCTACTATATGGCTAGGAAACAACTCTATATCAATTTGTTTCTGATTCCCTTTGCTTTTCTCCTTCAAGAAGAATTATTTGATAACAACATCCCACAGAATTGTATTTCCTTTCTCTGGATACTTTCATCATTCCCTTAATGTGATATTTGTATATTCTATATTTTTTATTTAATTTATTTAGGTTTGGGGCCAACTTTCTGCATTTGAATTTAAAATATTTGTGGGTCAGGACTTGTCTTATTTCTATGAACACGTGCTATGTATTCTGAATGTCTAGCTTTGTATGATGATGTATCAATGACATACACTCATAATACTTGTTGAGTAAATGGATCTTTAGGTGAAGGTTTTATTATGGCCCTAGTATCAACCAGTACTTGTAAACTATAGCTCTCTGAAACAGAACGTTTTGCAAACATTAGAATCACCTGAGGACAGATTGCTGAGCCCACTTCCAGAATTTCTGATTCAGTAGATCTGAGGAGCTCAAGAATTTGCATTTTTTTTTAAAAAAAAGCCTAGGGGATTTTTATGCTAGCAGTTGGGGGTTTTTGAGGACCACTGTTAATAATCATTGCTGTAAAGATTGCATATGTAATATACAATGTGATTCTCTTAAATCATTAATTTCATTAATTCATGAGCAGCTAGGAAAACTTTCTTATGAACCTTGTTCAAGGGCTAGACTGTGAAATGCTGCAATAGCTACTAAATCCTACATTTGCTTGTTACTGTTGAAAACTGTTCCCTTATTGAAGCTAATGATGAGAGGTCTAGAAGTGAAGTCAATGAATGGACTCCCCTGCATTTTGCCTGTTTAAATTCAAGCCCACCTAATGATCAAAGGCAAAGATTGATTACTTCAGCCCGTGAGCACGTCTGGCTACAGTGAGAGAAATTGTCAGACAAGTCTAGGTCTCCCTATCTTGGTTCCATTACTTAGTTGTGACTTCAGTCCTCTGCACCAGTGTCCTCATCAGTTTTTATAAACTGCGATTATAACATTGGACTAATTCATGTTATGAGCATCAAAGAAAGTGATCTATGCGAGTATGGCCAGCACATGATTAATGCTCAGGAAATGTTCAAACCTATAAAAACCCACTAAATCTAAATCTGTTCAGATTAAAAAACCACAGACTTTTTAACCCCTTTATCTCTTCAACTCCTGCTCATTAGTAAAATAGATTTGAAAATTGGAAGACAGTAGGTCATTTGAAAAGCTCAGTACTAAAGCTATCTTAATTTTGTTGAATTCATCTATGAAAGCATCTTAATTAGCAGAGAAAATGGAAAGATAATAGGCTTCTAAGAATTTAAGACATTATTAAATATTTTACATTTTTTCCATATACTTCATTCTTCTTTGTATTCAATACTAAAATCTTAGGTAATAAATAGAAAAACACAACTATTTTTTCCCCTTTACTTACGTTTCAGTTCTAAAATGGGAGAGGTTTTCTTCACCAGAATGAACCATCATATAAAAATAAAAGAGTTGCATATAAAGTAATAAAACTCTAAGATGAATGAAATGATATGGTTAGAAACAAAGTGGTAGGTCATGGAGTTACATGTGCTAAGTAATAAGAATAAGCAAAACAAGTATTATTTTATTCATTTTTCAAATGGGGAAACCAAGGGTAGGAACACAGAAATCATTAAATATAGGAGGAAGGCCATGAATCCTGGTGAACAAGTCTGTTTTTCCTTCCATTAAATAAAATCATGCAAATAATCACAATATTTTAATCCTGTTCTTCTTTATTCCCCGTGCACAACACAGAAGCAACTCAGAACAAGTATACCTTTTCAAAGAAATTTATTATAAAACAATTTTGCAGAGAAAATTGTCCAGTTCGTTTTCTATCAAAATGTGAGTGTTACTCCTGATGCCAGTCCTGTAAGAAGCTCAAGTAAAGATGTAACAAGTGTGAAAACAAAATGCCAATGAGTGTGTGTTCTTGGCTAGCCACTGCATGCATTGACTTCTTTGTCTAATTTTTATACAGGGCCATCATGTATTATCCTAATTTTACAGATAGGTAAACTCAGGCACAGAGAGGGACTGTCTTGCCCATGCAGACCCAAGGGTAAGAAGAGACAAAGTGTAACTTAACTTGATTCACGTGATTTGAAGGATAGCACACTTTTCTCTATCAAGGCTCCTGCCTCTCAAGGGGTCAAATGAATTTTCAGGTTGACATTTATTCCCTCCAAATCCTTTTTTCATACTCAATGAGGAAGCCCTGCCAAGCAGAAGTGCACCAGGAAATCTGTGATATATTTATTGTAAAGGAGGTCTACCTGTACCTTTTTCTTTCTCATGAGACAAAAAGTATATTGCTTCAAATACATATCAGCCCAAGAGTATTATGTGTAATAAGGAAAACAGAAAGAACGGATTCTAAAGAGGAAATCAGAGAGATTATATGTAGAGAACTGCCTAACCTGGGAATGAATTCTATGAAAACTGGTTAAAGTCCCATACCTTCCAGAAAGGCAAATAACTCATTTCAGTTGTAGATGATTAAATCTAAAAAGAGCTTCTCTGAGAGAGAGAGAGAGAAAAAACTATTACTTTTAAGGGTAATTGATTCACTGATCCTCAAAGGAAAAGGAGTCTCAATTTTACATCCTCCAGAGAACTTTGAGCCAGTCTGCAAATCAATACCTGAATGGCATGGGGAGGAACGCAATGGAAATTGACAATTAGTAAATTGCCCCTGTGAACACTGTAGTCATTATCTGAGCCTGCTGCAACTCCAGCTAAGAAAGAGGGTGATCAGAGCTTCTCCATCTCACCCATGAATCACCAAACTTTCTCTATATGCTTTGGGTTTGCTTAGGAATTAGTTTAACATTTTGTTCTGCCTGGGAAGTGGGGGATAGTGAAAGGGATATGGATTTGGAGTCAAAACATACAAAAATTCAAATCTTTAATTGTCACTTAAAGCCAGAAACCAAAATTGAAATCAACACTATGTGGCTCCAAAGCCCTTGCTCTTTCTTTGAATCACACGGTGTCTGAAACAAACATTTCTTAGAAACCTATTGTGATATCCGATATATCACCATTGAAATCATTTATAGATTATAGTTTAAGGAAAAGAAAATTAGTAGTTATGGTTTATATGCCCATCATTTTGCTAGGCACTTTCACATCTGTAAGCATATATAATTGTCTGTTTTATATATACAATATATATGAACACATGTGACCAGAGATACTTACATACATAGCTACATATAACTTTCATTATTGACATAGTAATTCTGCAAGTCAGGTTCCAAGGAATGAAAATTATTCAGTTAATGAGTTGCTACTGGCATTTGGTTTTAGAGAGGCTTGATTCCAAGCATAGTTTGTTCTACCACAACATGTGACCTTAGGCTCAATCTTCTCAATTAAAATGAAAAGAGAAAATAACCATTTTAGTATAAAAATAAATTCTAGAGCGGTACTTCTATGAACAGTCTCTAATGATGTGTGTAAGCTCTTTGAGACTAGGGAGAGTGCTTTGTTGTACACTGTACTGCTCCTGATGTGACGTGAATACACAAGGAGTGTCTAACCATAATTAGCATTTCGAATGTGTTAGCCTCTTGGGTCTGAGCAGTACATGTCTCTAATTACAATCTTTTAGAGTTCAAAGGTCAGGATTCTTGCTGTTAAGTTGGTGACAAATTGGAATAAAGCATTCCCCCCTTATTTGTGGGGGATACCTTCCAAGACCCACAGTAGATGTCTTAAAATATGATAATACTGAACACTATATACTATGTTTTATACATACATATATATATATATATACTTTACTCTCTTTGGCTTATTTGAATTGCCAGAATCACAACTCTTGTACTTTGGGACATTATTAAGTAAAATAAGTGTTCCTTAAACCCAAGCACTGTGATACTTTGACAGTCCATCTGATTACTCAGCTGGCTTCTGAGTGATTAAGGGGTGCATAGCTTATACAGCGTGGAGACACTGGACAAGAGAATGATCCAACCTGGGCTGGTTGGAACAGAGCAGCCATATGATTTTATTACACTTCTCAGAACAGTATACAACTTAAAAGTTAGGAACTGTTTATTTCTGAAATTTTCCATTTGTTATATTTAGATCCCAGTTGACCACAGATAACTGAAACTGGAAACCAAACTGTGAGTGACTAAGGGAAGACTACTGTAGTAGCTTAAAATTTGCTGCTTCTCCCTAATATCTATAAGTTTTCTTCCCAATGAGACTTTTCTTTTGATTTTTAATCAGGCTTTTAGCAAAAATATGAGTCAATGGCAATAATACTTCACAATTTTCCACCACCACCCTCCTTATTACACCCACCTTCCCCCTTGTGGAAAGGACTTACACTTTCCAACCTACGGATGAGGAAGAAGTAAAGCCCAACGTGGATATAGAGGAATTCTTTGAGGATACAGATGAGATAGGGATGCACCTGGGGGTACAGACCAGTCTTTTGGCTTTCTGATCTAATTCCTTGGTTCTCACTAATTTTGTCAATCACATTATTTTTTAAGTATGTATTAGCAATCTCAAGAAATAAAACAGGTTTTAGAGATTCAAGGAGAAGTAGCCACTGCCTGGGGTGCAGAGAGTTAAATGATGCATGTAAAATCTTGAGATGAGAGTGGTACAGAAATCTTGCCCTTGTCTTCAGTTCTAGTCATGGCAAAATTATGCGGATTTTATATTGCTGCAAAACAGACCGAAATTCCCGACATATGCACCACATATTTTACAGTTAAATGTCTTGAGATATACATGTATCCACATATATTTTATCATTGGTCTAATAATTGCCATGTTATTTAGCCTCTGTGTTACATCAAGACGATAAGACAGATGAAACAGAAGGGTCACTAACTGGTGGAGAAGAGCGCCAGTTAAAATGGAGGGCAATGATCCCCACCAAGATTGTGATAAACTATGTATTTTGAATGAAAACAGTATGCAAGTTCAAAAGTTTGCAGTCCTTTACTCAAAAGAGCAGATACAGAGTTCAACTAGTCATAGATTTTTTTTGAATCTTTTGAAATCCAATAACTCTCTCATAAAAAATAAATACACATTGTATTTGAACACATTTATGTGGGGTAAGAGAGAGGATGTGGACAAAGAGGAAGTTAAATAAAAAAAAAAATAAGGGTGCCAAAGAAAGTTCAACCAAAAGTGTGTCAATCAGGAGCAAAGGAAATAATAGGCCTTGCCTCCCATGTGTGAGTGTGAGAACTGAGTTCAGATCTTCTGTCAGAATCTAGGCACTCGCCCTTTTCATTCCATCCCGAACCTCTTCAAGGATTTCCAGTTCATCTGTCATGAGCTAGACCCTGGAAGGGCCATTAATCATATCTTTAGAAGAGAAAGGAGAAGGAAGAATGAGTGAGTGAGAGAGTGATGGAGGATGGAGCTGACAAGAGAATTAAAGAACTGATAGGCAATAACATCCATGGAGAATTCATTACATGCATTTTCTGTTCCTTGAACTGCAAAGCAACCATAAAAGTACTGCTTAGTATGCATTATAGTTTATATGAGATGTTCACAATGCAAGCAATGTAAAAGGTGAATTAAGAACAGTATTCTGGGATCTAGCCAGGTAACTTCATTGGTTAGAGTGTCATCCAGATATGCCAAGGTTGCAGGTTCAATCCCAGTCAGAGGACATACATGAACCAACCAATGAGTACATAGAAAGTGAAACAAGAAATCAGTGTTTCCCTTTCTCTTTCCGTCCTCTCTCAAATCAATAAATAAAAATTAAGAGAAATTTTTTTTTAAAAAAAAGAACAGTATTCTGATGGCATATTTTTTTAAATTTATTTATTCATTTTAGAGAAGAGAGAAAGGGGATGGGTGGAGCAGGAAGCATCAACTCCCATATGTGCCTTGACTGGGCAAGCCTAGGGTTTTGAACCGGCGACCTCAGTGTTGCAGGTTGACGCTTGATCCACTGTGCCACCACAGGTCAGGCATATTTGTTGTTTGTTTAAAATATGTATAGAAAAAGTAAGGAAGTACATTTAATAGAATGTCAACAATTATTTTTTGACATTACTCCCTTTTAATCCAATACTCCTTTAAAACTTTATGAGAAATAAGAGTAATAATAATAAAATTAAAATATCTCAGAGCAAATGGAAGTGTCGTGCATCATTTCCAGAGAGAGGTAGCCACCCCTGGGCATATAACATTTAAGTAGCTCTAGCTTCTTTGTGTGAGAAGGATGCTTTGCTCAAAATGATCAGGGGTTCTTTCACATTTTTTCAGATAGCTACCCGTATTCTTTCCTTCCTGCAGTGGAACATGCTCTCCTGTCGCAGTATTCCTGTCACAGTATTTCTGTGGCATTGTAGTCAAAGTGGCTCAGAATGGGAAAGGGGTGACAGTGTTGGTAAAAAATAACTGGGTCCCCTTATGAAGAAGGCGGAACTGGTTCCTGCTCAACTCAGTGGCTTATTAGTACTAACTCCATGTAAACATTTCCCCCCACTCCACCCTTTGGGACCTGCATATCTCTCAGCACTGCTGATTCTGATAGTATTCCTGGTGTTAGGGAATCACACTAAGTATTTCAGGCAATCTGGCTACTACGTGAAATGCATGTGAAGTATATATAACTTTGAATAGATAATGAGTAAGTGAATGAATGAATTGCATTTTGAATTTAGAGGTCCCAAATGCAGTTCAACTATGTACTTACTTTGTTACTTTAGCATCTACCATTTCCAAACTCAGTTGCTTCAACAGAATAGTAATAAAAGTGTAAGCGATTCTCAGAAATGGCAGATAAATTAAATGAGGTAATATATGAATATTTTTTTGTAAACTTTGAGCAATGTAAACATACCTCTTACTTGACTAGAAGGTAGCTCTTTATGTTTCGTACTATACTTATTTTCTTGTACACATCATTTCCCGCAACAAATCTTTAAACTCCTAAAGGGTTTGGTCACAATATATATTTTATTTATTAAATTTATCAGCCAGAATTCTAACCCAGGCAAAGTACTTGAAACACATTTAAAGTGTTAGCATTAATATGTATTTGAATGAACAAAAAAGAACTTTTTTGAATGAATAAGATAATACAATTTATTAAGCGACTTTTATGTGTCACACACGACACTGTTCTGAATATTTCATATATATTAGCTGGTTAAATATTTTGAAGAAAATATCAATAACCTCATTTCCCTTCTCCTCCCACACATACAAGAAAAGAGCACAAAAATTTTCAGAAAAAAAATATTATCTCCATAATGCATTTTTAATAGAGAACATTATAAAAGGGATAATCAATTTTGGGATGTTGGCTAAAAGGCCCTTATTTAGTCCAGACTAATTTAATTTATTTCCATCTGGCAGAAACCTGAGGGACAGCTAGAGATAGAGGAGGCAAGTTATACTCATAGATTTGGAATGGTAAAACTCACATATGCTGTCCTAAATATTTCCTAGGAAAGTTAATACAACAAACAAAACATGGGTTTTTTGTTGTTGTTGTTTTGTTTTGGGGCTCATATTTAAACTAACAATCTGAACAGAAAAAGGGATAGGGCTTAGATTCAGACAGCTCTAGATTTAATTCCTAGATTACTTCTTCCTAACTGGTTGTATTCAGAGGCAAAGGACCTCAATTTATATTCTCTCCTGAAAACAGGTAAATAATCCCTATATATTACAGTTTTACAAATTAAATGCAAGTGAGAGGATAAAAGAGAGTGCTAGGAAGAGGGATGAGCTCCTGGAAAAGAGCCAAGGTGAGAAAGGAAGCCTTAAAGGGACTGAAAGAAAGCACAGAACAGCGTAAATATATGGCAGCAGGCAGCCAGCAAGCAAGGGCCCTGCCACGCAGAACAGGATGGGCAATGGGAAGGATTCCTAGAGAACTGGGAAGCTATAAAGGATTTTAGGAAGAAAGTGGCATGCTTTAATCTGCTTGTATTTTTTACATTTATTTATTGGTTTTAGACATGGAGGAAGGAAGAGAGACAGAAACGTCAAACTACTTCTATATGGGCCCTGACCAGGGATTGAACCCGCAACCTTTGCGTATCATGACAGCACTCTAACCACCAGAGTTATCCAGCCAGGGCTAATATGCTTGTTTTTAAAGAGAGGTATGCACCCCAAAATTTTAACATTTTACTTTTAACATTTGCCCACCTTGAGTTGCTCCTATGTGACAAATACCATATTATTTTTTGTTTATATTACCGAGATTAATTTTTTGTAACAGTCCTGTGAAAACTTTAACCTAAAATATTTTACACTGTACAAATAAGAAACTTGTATAAGAGAGATAACTGGCATTGGAATCCAGGCTTGTGTGAGTCTAAGTGCTCTTATTTACCACCACCTGGCGAGTAGTCTCTAAGCACTAGTTGCCTCTAAAAAAGACTTGATCAGCAGTGGTGGAGGAGATGGGCAGGGCACCAGGAGTATATGGTCTCTGGCAGATACACCTTATTATAACCCCTATAATACTCTTGCCTAATTAATTCAAGTTTAAAAAGTCAATAGAGGTATAAAAGTACTTTTACCAAAAAAAAAAAAAAAGGTAAAAGTAATATATAGTTATAGACATCCATGTCTCAGGGGTTCTCCAGCTCTACAAACTGCCATAATGGTTGTTGGTTTCATTCTCTGGTCAAAAGGTAGCTTCAGTACTTGTGGGGATCCCTTACAGATACATAAAGTGAGGAACTGTGAAATCAGAGAGCACACCTCCTTTTGCAGCATTTTTAAAAGCAAGGCAATTTTTATAAAAGCCCCTATGAGCTTTTCATTATGGCTCTTTGGCTAGAACTGTCACATACCTATTCCTAAACCAATCCCCAGCAGTGAGAATGGGAGATGCTTAGAGCAAGCAGAGCAACCCAGAAGTCCTTTGCCTATAAGCTAAGACAGGAAGGTAACTGAATGAAATCACGTAAGGTACCAAGCAGAAATGGATGCTGGGTAGTTAGTGTCCCTTGCAAGGTTCATTAAATATTTTAAATTTTAAAGAAGTTATTTTTTTCATAATTTTAAAAATTATTATCTTGATGACAACATAAAATACTTTCATGGGGAGTATACCATAATTTACTAACCTGTGCCCTAGTTTATTATTTTATTTTGATAAGTTTATAAAATAAAATGTGAGATGCTGGTATTTTCTAACCTCTTCAATTTATAAATTAGTAATTGCAATTAACCTCCGCTAACATTTAGTTTATTCATCTTAACTCAGGTTCCTAAATTTCAAAGTAAGTTTCCCAGAATTTTTTCAATATTTTTCTAACATCAACAACAAACACAATTTCCTCCAGTTATTGAGTGCATATTACTTGTCATATTATTTTTTATAATAATCAACTCTATGAAATCAATATTATCTCCATTTTACAATGATGAACTTGAAGTTCAATTACAAACATGGTGAAAGAGAAAATCTAATATTTTTTCTAGCACGGACATCCACTGCATTCCACTTGGCTAAATAGACCAGTCTAGTAGCTAATCAACAAATGGTTGCTGAGTCAGTGGATGGACACATTTTTAAGCTCAGAAGAGTGTGTTTGCTCCCTAGATTCATTAAAATGCTATTTTATTATCACCCTATATATTCTCTACCAATTAAGGTATGTTTAGTAAAATTTAGTCTGTTTAGATTAAATCGATTCACTTGATTTGTTTGGGTTGTTGTAATAGGCAAAACTATGGCCCTGCCTAGAGCTTTAAATTACATTCCTAGTTTTTCCCAATCACTCCACCTAAAGTGAAGCCAATTAAGTAGGAGAAAAGGAGGGATAAAAAGAAACCTCCCTACAGGAAAGTCATAGTATCAGGCTGGCTATTATAGATAGTTTATTAGCAGAGTGGGACCTGTAATGCGAGGATAGCTAACATGGGTGACCTTTCTCATGAGTCACAGAAACCAGAAGGCATGGAATTGATGAGGAACCTTTTCACCTTTCCAACTTTGTTATGTAGAATTGAGGATTAACCCATAAATCCAGGAAACTGCCATCTTGATACAGAAGACTTGCAATTAGTTAGCTTTGGAAGCAAGCAAGCAACAAATGAGCCAGCTTCTATTTCTTATGCTCACTGACACACATACTGCCAGGATTTGGACTGTCTGTGTGTATGTGTGTAAATGTGTGGTGTGCCATTATTTTGCTTTCTTATGCTAATGGTTGTGTTATAATAACCCAGTGAGTTCTATTTACCAGTTGCTGCCTGAAGTCTCTATACTCACCTGAGGATTACTTTCAGTACATGCTAGACATCATGGTGCAGTTCTTTCCAGAGACGATAACACAGCAGATACTTTATTCTCTTTCTTTCTCTCTTAAGCATTCAGGCCTCTACTAGCATGTCACTCACTTGTACATCTACGTACTTGAATTGTTAGGGATGTAATATGGGGGTTGAGAAGTATAAAGAAAGTAACACATTAAAATCTGACTATATTTTGCATACAAGATATTTGTGTGTGTCACCTTAATTCTAACAACAATGTTTTAGTAGGTATTGTTCCAATTTTATAAATTTCTTTTTATTTTATTCATTTTAGAGAGGAGACAGAGAGTGAGTGAGAGAGAGAGAGAGAAAGAGAGAAAGGGGAGGAGCTGGAAGCATCAACTCCCATATGTGCCTTGACCAGACCAGTGCAGGGTTTTGAACTGGCGACCTCAGTGTTCCCAGGTCGTCGCTTTATCCACTGTGCCACCACAGGTCAGGCGGTATTGTTCCAATTTTAAAGATAGGAAATAAGCATCTTTGAAGTTAAACAGCGTATCTGGGATCATAAAGCCAGTAAAGCTTCAATTTCAACTCGGGACCCAGATAAGGAAGGAAAAATATCTAGAGATTTTTTATAAAATAAATTTATAATTAAAGGGGCATACAATATAACCACTCAGCAAATATATACAACTGTTACCTCTTCTATAGATGTAAAGCATCCAGGTGATAGATACTTATGTATTATGATCTTACACTGAACACACATTTAAATATTGCATTTAATTTAGGTAGCCATATTTATGAATCATTTACAGACTTCTGACTGTACAGAAAAAGATGCTTAAAGTGTAAACAGCTTGAATATTATAGAACCAAAAAATTATGAATTTCAATAAAATACCTTAATCCAACTCATTTATTGGAAAATTGGATACTAAAAAATAGAAGAGCTAATTTCCTCACCGGAGATCACCGACCTTTCCATTACATCAGAAAATAATAACAAAACAAAACAATTCTGGGAAGAGTTTTCTCACAAGGAGTTGCAATCTCAGGCCAATTTTAAATGTGAGAACCTGCCTCCAAGGTTTAAGGAATATCCACTCCTGGGGTGAAACAAGTCTCCTGAGAAAAAAAACCATGTTCTTTGGAGTCCCAGGATAATGGCATGAGAACCAACAGAAAGGTGTTACAGGGAGAACAATTACAGGTTCCTATCTGGTAGAATTTTATGAAAATTCTAAATGACTGACAACAAGAGAGAAAAGAAAGAAAACTAATACTCTCTCAAAGCAGTATTCTAACAAAACAGTGTTATGCATTAAACTCATACCTTAACCATCTCAAACGCAGGGGATGAATCCTCAGGCACATTAGTTTTGTTCTAAGTAACATATAATATGGCAGAGATGAATATTAACCCAAGTCTGTTTGGCTCCAAGTTTGTGTTCTTGATTTTTAAGCACTGAGTCCCAGAAGGCATTTATGGGGGGAATTACTTAATGTCTGTCACGGTGTGTTGACAGGTGAAGTTCCTACCTCAAATTGGGAAGCAGGCTAGTTGTCATGACCTCTTAGAGCACTTCAGTTTCTCAGCTTCTTTGACTTTGTGATGCAGCTGGATGACATACTTATAATACTCAGGTAAGGCTAATGATACAAATTGGTACTTAAAATTGAGCTTTGGAGCCTTTCTTTCACCTTGATCTTCTCTGTATAGTTCTATGGAGGACTGGCATTTGACTCCATTAAAGGTTTCTACACCATGGGCAAAATGTTAGAAATTGCTCCCTCCAACCTTATAGCATGGTTCTTGGCAGCTAAGCCATATGTCAACTCCAGAGTGGTTTGCTTGGTGTGAAGATAATTACTCTAGGGTTAATTACAGAATCCTTCCAGCTTTATTATGCAGGTTCCTCAGAGACAGGGTCTATTTTTTTTTTTTTGGATGCAATATGCAAGTTTAGCTACATACAAATGTGCAGCTTTGTTTGCAGACATGAGTCTATATAATTAAAAACACTTCCAAAGGGACTGAGTGGTCCTTCTGTTACTACCTCCTCTCGTATCCGTCATTACTGTGGGGTATACAATGGTATGTGTTAGCCACTTCCTATATTTATCAGGGGATGGTTGTTCAAATCATTTAGAGATCAGAGGTTTATATCTGCATTACAAGATTTTTCAAAACTTTAAACTTCTCTTGCTGAAACAACTAATGCTGTTGAACATTCCCTTTTTTAAACTCCTTTCTGCATCTGCATTGTCTCCTAAAAGTGATTAATTAGAATGTTTTTTATTTTCTTTGCTTTGAGTAACAGAAAACTCAGAGTGATTTAAATAATGTAGACATTTTGTTTGTTTGCTTGCTTTTCCCTTAGAATTTTCAACTTATAAGAGATACAGAGGTAGGGACACATACAGTGTCAAGTACATCAGGTGTCTGGTCTGCTTCCCTGGTCTCTCTTTCTTTCATTCTTCCCAATGTCACCATTGTCTTCAGACTGGCTCATTATGGCCACAAGATGGCTACTGACCACACTTGAAATACAATGTCCTGGTCCATATCCAGTAGAAGAAAGAGAGGGGCATTGCCAGTGCATACAATATGAATCCTTCTTGTAGGTTTTACGAGGCTAGTTTAGGTTGTTGCACCAAAAAGATAGCAGAGAGAAAGGCCTCCAATTTGAAATGCTTTAAAATGTTTGGAATTTATTTCCAAAGCTGGAGATAGATTCTCTTCCCCCTCTATTGTGTTAGAAGGGCAGAGTGGATACCTGAATGTCACTGGTATCCTGTTAGGAAGTAAGAAAATGTAATAGGTACTGCATAGACAACCCACATGTTCCTCTCTGCAGGTAACTCTCGTCTATCTACACAGCTTCCTGTCAACTTTCCTTCACTAACAGATAGTTCAGTGTTAATGCTCCTAGGATTCTGTTCTTGGACTTTTGTTTTCACTCTAGAGATTAGTTGTGGGATATTATAAAATAGAATAGACATATCATTGGTGTGTATCATGTGCAATGAGTAAGGGAACAAATTATAGAGCCGGGCAACCAAAATTGGAATCCCAATTTAACCACTTGGTGCCTGAGTCATCTTAAATAACTTATTAATTCTCTGTGTTTTATTTTATTCAAGTAGATATAACAATAGTATCTAGCTTGTAAGAGAAAATGTTTTATAAAGATTGAATAACACAGTATGAAAAGTGCTTAGAACAGTGTCTGGTTTTACTTTTAAAATCCTCCTTATGGTGCTTTAAACTCGAGAAAGGTTGATATAACCAAAGGAATGAGAAAAAAAAGAAAAAAGACATTATGCCCTACTTATCTATTACCCTATGTCAGGTTCAGAGGAAAACAATCATAAATGTCTTCAGAAGGAACACATGTTCCTTGGTGCTCACTCTTTTAAAGGAGGGAGTCAACATTTATTGTGCTTATAGTACACACTGGGTACTGCTGGGGTGCTTTAAATCCACCTTCTCCTATAGTTTTCCACAAACTACATTAGCATCATTATTACCATTCTTTTACAAAGGAAGATCCCAGGGTCAGAGAACATGAATGTGTTGACCAAGGTCAGAAAACGGTAAAATCAGGATTTGAAATTTGATTAGTCTAACTTTCCTTATTTACTTTAACCCATTCCTTCCAATTAGTTTTAATCATTGTTTCCTCCTTAAAGCCTTCCCTACCATAAAGAGTTGGTTCTGCAGTTTATTTCATTGTTTTCTTACAGAAGAACCTGTGCTTGCTGCTATGGTATTGTTGATCACATCATACCATCATCATCTAACCTTGCCATATTACTTGTGTGTTTCCTTCATGGACTTTTACCTCCTGTTACATTATCAGCAGACAGCAGCAACCAGAGCAGGCATATGTAGAATGAACAAATAACTTAATAAGCAGATATGAGAGTTTTTAAACTTCATGTTGTTATTTCTTCTGTAATACTCAGATTAGTGGTCTTTCCTTTAAAAAAATGTTGACAGGTGTCACAGTGACAATGAACTACTTGGAGACCAGATGAAATGCTCTGAGGGGCTGAGGGGAGGCCATCGCCCTGGTCTACAGACCAAAGAACTGAAGTCCCATCCCCAGTCCTACTCAGATATTTATTTATAAGTACAAATAACTTAAAAAAGCAGACCGTAGAAGTTTTCAGGGAGTGAAATACAGGACAGGGAACATGCTGACTTCTAATCTCTGTTATGAGAGCCTAAACGTTTCTAGTTGCTGAATCTTATTTTACTGTTTTGCTGTTTCCAGCATGCACTGCTTCCAGTATGAGGTCAGAGAGGCCCCTGGACTCTCATCCACTCAGGGCTTTTATCCTAGAACACCTTGCTGTCTCTAATTGTTATTCTAACTCTCCATGTTTATATCGCATATTCCTACAGGGAGAAATTCAAATAGATAAATAGATGATAGGTGGTAGATATCTAGATAGCTAGATAGATAGATGATAGATAAGATATCAAGGTCCCTTGATGAGTCTCTGGATGTGGTGAGCCATATATCCATTTTTATGACTCCTAGTCCAGAAACTTTACACTCAAGCTGTCACCCCCTTTTTAAATATCTGTAGAGCAGATATATCTGATTTTATCACTTTGTCATATTATTTGGCTTTTCTTTGTAAAGCAGGAAAAAATCTCTAAGAATTTCAAATTGAAATAAAAGAACAAAGTATGTCCTATATAGCTGTGTATGTGTTAAAGTAGAATATAAATCTTACAGGTTTTGTAGCTCCTTTAGCTTGTTTTTTTAAGAACTGTTTTTCCTTTCATTACTATTAGCAAACATCCATGTGGGATGTGTATTATTCAGAGTTAGAGAAGATCAATTTAGAGTAGGGCCAACAATTTAGATAATTTATGGGACCAGGAAGATGGGCTTCAAGATAAGGTTTGTGATTGTATTTTTAAAACTAATGTAGAAATATATAGAAAAATTAAAAGAGCGAAGCAATTTGATTTCCATAGTAAAATAAATAAATAAATATTGACTCTCTTACTTTAAATAGTGCTGCAGTTTTCTTTAGAATGTGGGTAAGGAACACTCCATAAAAATAAAATTTTATGGATGTCATTTATTCCTTCCATGTTTGGTTATTCATATATCTATTAAAAGAGAGCAACTCAAATGATTAGTTGATTTTATTTATATAGCAAATATTTGCTAAATGTCCTTTAAGAATTAAGCACCTTGCAGGGTAAAATGTGGTGATAGTCTAAGTCTTTATTCTCAAATAATTTTCCTTCTACTAACACCATTCTTATGGGTTTCACACTACAGTTTATGAAGGTAGTTGTTGTTGTTACTTTTATTTGCATTAGCACATACTGATAATTGTAAGAGTTTTATGAGCTAGGCAAGTACGCATTATTCTTTTTTCATTTTATAAATGAGAAAATGGAAGTTTAAGTGTGATAAAAGATCTGGCCCAACTCGCCATTGTTAAATGATGTCAAGATTTAAACTCAAAATACCTAAAAAATGCACAATTAATTTATTACCACTCCATGACTCAGGTATTAAGTAATATGGGAATACACATCACTTCTCTATTTCTTATTTTATGAAACTGAAAGCTCAATCTATTAGTCAAAAACTAAAAAGCAGAGTAAAATTCTGTCACTGAATAGTTAATTTTGATTATAAAGTATATTATTTATTATAACATTGAAGTCCTTCTGTACATATCAATTATAATGTATGCCTAGGATTTGCTTTACTGGTATTTTTTAACTTCCTTCCCTCCCTAAAAGTAAAACAAGTAAAACTTCTGGTGTTTTTACATATGATGCTTACTCAATAATAATGTGTTAAGTTGAATAATATGTATCTACCTCTACCAGGTAGTTTATTATAGCTGTTAGAAAAATAAGCTCTAGTGTCACAATGCCTGAGTTTAAGTCCCACCTCTACCACTGGTAAACTTTGTTACTTTTGACAAGTTTCTTGCTCATCTTACAGATGATCCTTAACTTTATTAAATATGGGTGTATATATATATATATATATATATATATATATATATATATATATATATGTTCTTCTCCTGGAGAATCTGGATAAAATTTAGATTCCTGGATCCCAATTCACAGGTACTTACACCCTCTAAGTTTAAAGTGTGTCCAAACTATTTGCATTTCGTCACAAACATTCCTGGTTGACTTTGCTATAGGTGGTCCATCACCCACATTTTGAGAAGCTCAGCCTTGGGTCATTTGCATACATTTTTTCTTTAGCAGATCGCACATTACTTCTACTTTCTGTCACCATGTGCTGGTCAGAAGCCAGCCCTGCATGTTTCCATAATACCCTGCAGTGCTACCCACAGGATGATAGGAATCTGCCAGTTATCTAGTCATATTTCTGTTTTTACCCTGCCCCACACCCTCACTAAACCATTAAGTCCCTAAAAGCTGGAGCAATCAAGCTTTTCCCATGAAACCACAAATCCCTCTGACTTCTCAGAAGGTGCCTTGAAATGATGAAGGGAACCTCAAAAGCAACATTCTCAGCATGACTATCAATGGGAAGACCTTCGTGCCATTTCCTGGAAGTTAAATGCTCATGACAGTTCCTTCTTTAGAAGAAAAAAGAAAAGTAGGAAAATATTATATTACCATTATGCACATGGCAAGTTAGAGCATGGCTCTCATATCAGAAATACCTCCTGGAAACACTAAGTGTGGATGGCAGTTTGGGCTTAAGGTAGCAAAGTAAAATAATAATAATAATAATAATAATAATAATAATAAATAAGCAAGCAATTCCAGCTATATGACCTCTGAAAAGATATGAATAATGAAAAAGCCACTATTTATTCAATGCTAAGTGTCAAACATTATGGCAAGTGTCTGTTACCCATTTTGTGTCGTCATAGTTTTTATATATAGATGTAGTCAGACATCAAGTATCACAACTTTTCTTCTTCCCCACCTTTATAAAACATACACACTAGTTGTCACCTCAGTTTCTTTCTTTATCCCACCCTTTCTGGCCAGAAAGGGCCCCAGGGTGTCAAATTTAGTGGTCCCAACTGAAAGAATATGTTAATCTGATTGAAAAAGAAAAGGAAAATTATTAACTAAGAGGATAAATAGATCTATATAATAAAACCCCCTCAACAAATTGGAGGAAAGGTGCTTTGAAAAAAGGGAACTAAGCACAAAGAGGGAGAGGAGGGCTGAGTTTTTCACATTTGTTTGTGCTGGTGGCAGTTGCTGGGTACAGTATATCATTTACGTACTAAGAGCTAATACAGCAGTCTAGCCTAGCAGCAAGGAGCACAGAGTCCCTACGTTTACATTTCAGCTGCTTCACTGTCTAATTTTGTGATCTTTGGAGTTACTTAAATCCGGAATGCCTCTATTGTCTTTCCTACGTTGTTTTCTCTATAAGTGAACGCCGTACCATTACTAACTTTGGACTAATATCAAGAGTAAATGATTTTAATGTGTGTCAAGTATGGAGAATAAAGCCAGGCAGGCCTGACCTGGGTGGCACAGTGAATAAAGGCTGAGGTCGCCGGTTCAAATCCCTGTACTTGTCTGGTCAAGGCACATATGGGAGTTGATGCTTCCTCCTCCTCTCTCTCTCCCTCTCCTCTCAAAAATGAATAAATAGAAGACAATTTAAATTAAAGAGGCAGGCACATGGCGATCATTGTAGAAGTATTTGCTGTCATTTTCATGTCTCTTTGCTTCTTTAAGCAGTGAACTCCATGAGGGCCAAGGCCATGTCTAATTACTCCCTGTGCCTTCAGTTTCTAAAAGAGGATGAGGGTCTAAGTCAAATTAGCAGTAAGATGAATAGGCTCTATATTTTATCTTTTCTCACAAAACCAAGTTACTCAAAATTATAATGGGAATAGTTCTGGGCAAGCCAGAAAGGCCAGAGGCTTATGCTTTTCTCCTTTCAAGAATTAAAGAGGAATAGTTTATTTTTGTTGTGTTTTTTGTTTTTTCAATTTGACCACCAGAGCCCCAGCCAAGTCCAAAGAAAGAAGTGGCAATAAAAAGTGACAGGGGAGTAGATGGAAAGAGGTAAGACAGGGAAGGATGTAAAGTTAAAAAATATTTATTAAAAGTTAATAATGTTTGCCCTGCTATATTTTATTCTTTAATATAGGGATTTACTTATGTTTTGGTTCTCTCTTCAAATGTTTACTTCATTTGACGTACTTTGTTTATGTTGTTTTAAGTAATGAATGCATTCATGTGTGTATGAGTGCAAGGAAACCCATTTTTATTTGCACACACACACGTGCACACACACACAGCATGAGAGGAAGGAGCAACCTTTGTTTTAACATTATTAGATAGCAGCAGATGTGTTCTGTAATAGGAGCTACCTTAAGGTTGCCTGCGGAGTATTTCTGTCCTTGCAAGGAACAGAATGAATGTGTTAATATGAAGGTATTGAAACTTACATTCTATCACTGACCAAGAAGCAAGCCCCTTTTTAACTCTCTAAAATTCTGTTTCTTTTCTATTTATGGTAAATGAACTAAACAATTGCATCTTTATTTCCTAACTGGTTCTTAGAATGAATGCTGGCTTGCATATTTCTAGTCCAAGAAATTCACTCAATTCAAATCTCTGAGGCATACTGGGCCAGGGGATTAATGGACTCTGGTTTTTGAAGTTATAGGAGAAGAAGGTTTGTTCCAAATTTATAACAACCAGGAGTTAAAGCCAGATGATGTATTTTAGGAAGCAGTTAAATCCCACCATTTAATCCTGTTTCATGATTCTCAATTGCCTACTTTATGAAGAAAACTCTCAGACCATTCTTTCCTGGAAAAAATTTGCTAGGGAAAATCTATAATGAGGTCTGATTATTGGAAGCTTAATGTTTCTTCTTGGACATACATTTTAAATATAATGAAATCTTGAAGCCACTTTGACAGTAGGTCTGATTTGACCCAACTGATTAAAAGGGTCAATGAGAGTTCATTGTTTTTCTCTCTCTCTGAGGAAAATTTTAAGAAAAATAAGTCCTCTGTGTTTTATTAGGCTATCTTTGTGATTAGGAAACTCTCAAATCACCAACCATTCATCAAGAGTTCTTTATTGAGAGAACCCACACTGCCAAACTCTAGAGCTTAATTACAATTCATCCTTGATACTAAAATGCACTTCTCAGTGTACACTGTGATTGAAGGTCTTCCTGCTACCTCTTTAACTGATATATACTCACAGAATGTAATCATATGGTGTGCTGCAATTTTTGGAAATAAAAATGCAAGTGAAGTCTATACAGGATCTGAAAAGATGTCCCTCTTGAATTTTAATTTGAGTAATCAAGGCACTCATGTGTGTGTGACTGAAAAACCCAGGTACATGCATGTACACATACACACAGCTTGAGGAAAAAGGAGTAATCTTTATTTCAGTATGTTCAGGTATCAAAGAAATTGCTCTGTAGTAGTGTAACAGTGTCTGCCTGCTCAGTATTTCCCCTTATCTGAGGTCAGGTGGAAAGCCTTCTCTGCTGTGTTTATTTTACTTGTTCATCTTTTCATTGTTGAGCATTTTGACAAGGGTTTGCCTCAGATGAAAATTCACGCACACAAAAACAAAACCAGCAACCTAAATTAGGTTTTGGACAACTAGTCTGAAGCCAGAGAGCCTTGGCATGAGCCGTAATTCTGCTACTGACTGCTGTATGATCTCAGCTAAAGTCTATGTTGGCTTGAAGTGTTAGTTTTCTCGATGGTAAAGTGAGGTTAGCTCAGATATATAGCTCAGACACTCAATGTATGGAACATGGTAGTTGTTATTATTCTATTCTACTTGCTTAATTTTGTGTCTATTTTTTTTTATTTTATTCATTTTAGAGAGGAGACACAGAGTGAGAGAGAGAAGGAGGGAGAGAGAGAAAGGGGGGAGGAGCTGGAAGCATCAACTCCCATATGTGCCTTGACCAAACCAGTGCAGGTTTTTGAACTGGCGACCTCAGTGTTCCCAGGTCGACGCTTTATCCACTGCGCTACCACAGGTCAGGCTAATTTTGTGTCTATTTTTAACCTCATCTACTCTGTTAAGTATTCTAGTCCTGCCCACAACAATGAGCAGATATGCCTCACTTTATAAATATGCTATTTTTTGAAGTTCATTTTTGAACCAACTTTCTGAAGTTTGAGATGATTTTCCCCTCATGTTAATAAGTCAACTCATTTTAAACACCTACTCTTCACCAGACCTGTGTATTACACCATTACTCTCTATATGAGTTTCACAAAAGAGATATTTTCTTTGAACATATATACCCTGATTTATTGGTGTCACCCCATTAAAATTAATAAAAAAAGAAAACCACTAGATAAATTGAAGCATAATTTAACTCTTGAAGACAATGCCATAAAGTAATACTGGTACCAAGAGAAGGGCATTATAAACAAAGTTTAACATTTTTCATATCATTCACTTTTATCTCTGAATTTTAGCTGACTTTAAACAAAAAGAATTCATCTCCAAAGCAGAAAGTTGCACGGATGTGTAGTGATCCTCATAATTAAGGATTTCTAATACATATTTACATTTGCTATCTTTTAGATGTCTGGGACTTAATTAAAAGAACATTGCTAAAATAAAAGCAATTCTATCTGGAAAAAAAAAGTTCCCAAAAGGAATAACCAAGACTTAACAAGGTTATTTTCAAAGGTCATACAAGGTACAGGTGTATGTTTTATTGTGATTTGCTTTATTGAATCCCACAGATATTGTCTTTCTTTTACAAATTGAAGGCAAGACACGCTACCAACAAAAAAATTAAAGTAACTTTTCTGTGATAATCTACAACTGAATTCACAATATCTCTGAGGTATGTCTGTAGTTTATGGCAGCACCAAATCGGTTACTGTAATAAGTTTAGAAATTAATATTATTAGTCCTCCAACTCTCTTTCTTCATCACTTAATTTTCTTTTCTTTTTACAGGGACAGAGAGAGAGTCAGTGAGAGGGATAGATAGGGACAGACAGACAGGAACAAAGAGAGGTGAGAAGCATCATTCATTAGTTTTTCATTGCCTTTGCAACATCATAGTTGTTCATTGATTGCTTTCTCACCTGTGCCTTGACCATGGGCCTTCAGCAAGACTGAGCAGCCCCTGGCTGGAGCCAGCGACCTTGGGTCCAAGCTGGCGAGCTTTTGCTCAAGCCAGACGGGCCCACGCTCAAGCTGGTGAGCTCGGGGTCTCGAACCTGGGTCTTCCACATCCCAGTCTGACGCTCTATCCACTGCACCACCGCCTGGTCAGGCTCATCATTTAAAATTTTCAAAAATAATAAATAAAAAAATATTTTTTAGGTTTTTTATATATACATTTTAGAGTCCATTATTAATTTCTACAAGGGAGTCTGTTGGGATTTTGACTGAAATTACAAAAATGGAGAAATAGAGATAGATATGCATCAAATTAAAACATAATTGGCATCATCATAATAATACGTTCTTAATAGTATAATCCATAAACATGACATTTGTGATACATTTGGGTGTTTTAAAAATCATCTGAATAAAACTTTGTAGTTTTTTATGTAAAGTTTCTAATTCCTTTTCTAAATTGATTTCTAAGTAGTTTATGTTTGATAATACAATTATAAAAGGTAACTATTTAAAATTTTTCCTTCATTTGCATATAGGTTTAGAATTGATTTTTGCAAATTAACATGGTGCCTATATTGCCAAATTTGCATATTATTTCTAGTAGAGATATTTTTGGAAAATTTTTTTATCAATTTCTATTTACCTAGTCATATCATCTATGAGTATTTAACTTTTCCTTGTATCTTTGTTTTTCTTACCTTATTATAGCTTAAGAAATCTATATGAAAATATATGAAAAAGCATTCATACTGTCACCATTACATATAATCTTATTAGATTATTATATATGACCATTATCAGGTTAGGAATTTTCTTTGCAATTCTTGTTGCCGAGCATTTCTATAGTGCATAGGTGTTGAATTTTGAATATTCCTTTTCTGTTCACTATTTCTTTCCTTTTCTTCTGGGACTTGGTCACTTAATATTGTCCCAACAGCTGACTGATCATCTATTAACTTTATTTCAGTGTTTTATTTTTGTGTGTGTGTCTCAATGTGAAAAATTTCTATTACTATGTCAGTGTTAACTTCCTTCATTATTAGAATGAGTTAATTCCATCTAATGATACTTTTACATTTGAGATACTGAAATTTTTATTTCTAAAAATTTTATTTGAATCCTTTTTTAATATCTTCTCTTTCTTTTCTTATCAAAGCAATAGCTTTCATCTACCTTCTCAAATATATTTTTGTTTAATATACTTGTCCACCAATTCTATAATCTAGATTTGATATGTTAATACTTTTCAAAGACTCTTCACCTATATTCAGGATAGATATGGTTCTTTGGTTTTATATATATAAAATCCATATAAATGAATTTTCATACTAGGGTAATACTGGCCTCATAAATTGAATTAGCAAGTTTTATTTTATTTTCCAGAATAGATGAGTAAGCTTGGTTATATATATATTTGAAATTACTGCATTTGTTTTCTTTCTGTAAAATAGTTTAATTATAAATTATCACTTAAATTTTTTTTAATTTGGGGGTGGCAGGACAGGGAAAAATTTTTTAAATTTATGATCATGCTACTTTTATATTCAATTTTTTCATGTTTTGGCAAGTTCTCTCTTTTGGAAGAACATTTCTTATAGGATTTTAAAAAACTTATTGGCATAAATTTGATAATTTCTTAATATCTCTTTAATATCCCTGAAATTTTAATGGTGTTATGATTCTTTCATTCATGATATTGGTAATTTGTGTTTTCCGTATTTTATTAACCACTTTGTTATATTTTTAAATTTACATATATTTTCCAAAAATAGTCTTTGGGTTAGTTGTTTTTCTATTGTTTCCAATTTCTATTTATTGACTTCTAGATTTTACTTCCTTCTATTTATTTTGAGTTTAATTTGCTCTATGTTTTTAATATTTTTCAGTAGAAACTTATTTATTTGGTTGGAGATTTATCTCCATTTTTAGTAAAATCAATTTTTCATATAAACCTTTTTTGATCCCACACATTTTGATAGATTGTGTTTTCTTTTTAACTCCGTTTCAAATATTTTCTAATTTATCTTGAGATTCCTTCTTTATTTTGGAGGTCATTTGGAAGCATGTCCCATCATTTTCAAATTGGTGTGGATTTTCAAAATGTCTTTGGTCTTGATTTTTAATTTTGTTGTGATCAGAGAACATATTATATATCATTTGGGTTCTTTAAATCTAATTTAGAGTTGTTTGTATAACATATAATCTCTCCTTGTTAATGATTCATGTGCTCTTAGAAAAATGTATGTGTTTGCTGCTATTGGGTAAACTGTTCTATAAATATAAATTAGGTCAAGTTGAATGATGTTGTTATTCAAATCTTCTCATAGTTTTTGAATTTTGGGGGCTACAGTTATAGAAATTACTAAAATAAGATTTTTAAATATCTCCAAATATAATTTTGTATGATTTGTGTGTTTTTTTTCTTTTAGATTTGTTTACTGCTGCTTTATGAATTTTAAAGTTCCATTTTCAGGTTCATACAAATTTTTGCCTGTGCCTTTATAAATTGATTTGTTTATCATTATAGTGTATTTTTCTTTATTGGTGATAATATTTCTCATTCAGAAATCTGCTTTGCTTGATATTAAAGCAGTTGTTCCAGGTTTTTTTAATTAAATTTATTGGGGTGACATTGATTAATAAGATTATATAGGTTTCAAATTCACAATTCTATGATACGTAACACTGGGGAACAATTTTTATTTCATTTTCGGTTGCATGAGGTTTAATAACTGTTTCTATATATTTCTGCATTGCTGATTCCAAACCTAAAATTCTTTTTTTTTTTTGTGCATGCTCTAGTTTTTATGCAATTTTAATTTCTTTTTGTTACAGTTAATGGCATGAATTGGTTTTTAAATTGGAGTTAAAGGGCAACGACTCTTGGATTGAACATAACCAAAAGGCAATTTATATTTTAAAAACATCGCTTTTACATAATTGTAGTTGTTTTTAAATGTAAAATATTATTATCTGATAAAAACACCCTCTTATTTTGTTTTAAAATTGAATCGTGGCTTCTCTGAGTAGGCAGAAATGTAACAATAGTTCTAACACCTTCTCTTATATGTGGCTGTTACACACTTCAACTTCAAAGGCACAATATTTCACCATTTGTGACACGTGCATATATTGCCTATTTTCAAGTTCCCCTTGCCGATCAAGAAAAGAATTGGGCTCCTCATATTGTATGTCATCATTGTGAGGAAATGCTTTGTGACTGGACAAAAGAAAAACGCAAATAAATGCCTTTTTGTGTTCCCATGCTTTGGCATGAACCTAAGGACCACAGCAGTGACTGTTATTTCTGTCTGATCCATACAAAGGTCATCAGAAAGAAAACACGGCATATGATTGCATATCCTAATATTTCTTCAGCAATACAATGTATCCCACACTCTGAGACACTCCCGGTTCCAGTGTTCAATGGTTTTATTTCTCGAAGGACAAAGAAAGTGAACGTGGTGATCATGTGTATTTATTTATTTATTTATTTATTTATTTATTTATTTATTTATTAACAGGGACAGAGAGAGCGTCAGAGAGAGGGGCAGATAGGGACAGACAGACAGGAATGGAGAGAGGTGAGAAACATCAATCATTAGTTTTTCATTGCCATTGTGACACCTTAGTTGTTCATTGATTGCTTTCTCACATGTGTCTTGACCACGGGCCTTCAGCGGACCAAAGCCACCTCTTGCTGGAGCCAGCGACCTTGGTCCAAACTGGTGAGCCTTAGCTCAAGCCAGATGGGCCCGCACTCAAGCTGGCAAGCTTGGGGTCTCAAACCGGGGTCCTCCGCATCCCAGTCCGATACTCTATCCACTGCGCCACTGCCTGGTCAGGCTATCATGTGTATTTATTAAGATACATGAGGAAGTGGTTGTAGAATCTGAGGGGTCTTCTTCTCATGCCACGCAATCATTAACACCTCAGCAGTTTAGCCAATACAAATTGAATGACTTAGTAAGAGATTTGGGCCTATCAAAGGAAGCAGCTGAGTTATTAGCCTCCAGGCTTCAAGAAAAGAATGTACTTTACTGGTCAGCTAAATTATCCCATGTCAGTAAGCGTGAACAAATTTTTGTGGACTTTATTTTTTGAAGACAAACACTTTGTTTGCTGTCATGTATCAGTAGTCTTCTCAGACAGCTAGGTGTTACCACTTACAGTCCAACAGAATGGTGATTATTTTTTGACATCTCTAAATGATGGCTGAAATGTGTTCTCCTACACAATAGTAATGTTTATGCAGCAGTTCCAATTGGTTATTTAACTCATCTGTGAGAAGATTATAATGACATAAAAATTGTCTTTGACTTTCTGAAGTATGAGGAGCATAACTGGATCATTTGTGTGGATCTTAAAATGGTCAATTTTCTGCTAGGACAACAGAGAGGTTTCACAGTGTATCCTTGCTCTCTGTGTTTGTGGGACAGCCGAGCTCAGGAGAAACACTGAACACAGAAGGAGTGGCCAAAACATGAAGCTCTGGCAGTAGAAATGCAAAATATTGTGAATGAACCTATAGTTAATTGAGACAAGATCATTTTCCCCCCACTTCACATCAAACTTGGCTTAATGAAGCAGTTAGTTCAGGTTTTGAATAGAGAAAGTGAATGCTTTCAACATATTATTACTGCTTTTCCTGCCTTGTCTTTCGAAAAAATAAAAGCAGGTGTATTCGATGGACCTCAAATTTGAACCCTCATACATGACAAAGAATTTGCCAGAAAGATGAATAAGGAAGAGAAAGCAGCATGGAGTCTTCTGTGGCAGTTACAAAAAACTTCCTTCACAGTTAAAAGCAAATAACTATGGACTTCTGTTTCAAAGCATGCTGTTGGCTTTCCACAATATTGGATGTAACATGAGCATTAAGATTCACTTCCTGAAAAGTCCTCTTGATCAGATTCCTGAAAATCTTGGAGCTGTTAGTGATGAGCAGACTACTGCTGGAGCATCAAAGGAGATTGTCCTCAACAAGTATACAAGCACAAAAGCTCCAAATGCAAATTTTTGCCTGAATAGATTTGAATAATTTTTGCACAAATTTTATAATTAAAGTAAGTGTTTTAATGTGTCCTATTTCTAAACTGTAGAGAAACTCTGATGTGATCATATCTTTTAATGTATTAGTATATTTACTGCATTATATAAATTATTATATTTTCACAAAGATTATGCCCAAGTAGACATTCTACTTCATTGTTAAACTAAATGTTGAAAATTTTACAATAAGATGAAAACCTATAATATTGAATTGCAAATAATACTGTAACTTACAGAGAAAAACTAATGTCAGATTTGAGATCAGCACACTTGAATTTGGTAAGAACAAGTGTTTTAGTGGATGCAACCAAAGTTTTGTTCCCCAGAATCTGTATCTTTCATTTTATCCTCACTACCCACAGTCAAATCTTCTGTCTCTTTACTCTTTACTACCCCCACATCCATTTTCTCTAGTAACCATAATACTTTTGTCTGTGTCTATGAGTCTTTATTTTTATTATTTGTTGCTTTCAGTTTTTATCCTATACATAAATAAAATTGTATGGGTTTTTTTTTTTAACATTTTTTATCTACTTATTTCAGTTAGTATAATATTCTCAAGTTCCCTCTATGTTGAAAATGGAAATATTGCATCTTATGTTATGGCTGAGTAGTAAGGAGAAAGCATAGTCAATCTAAACTGCAAGTTACAGCAGCACCTCAGATTTGTGACTTTGTATTGGACACTTCCTTATTTGCATATGGCTATAAAAAGCAATGAGGGGGCTATTTTGCTCTGTCTTGCTTGTAGAGACTTCCTGATTCCATCCTATTTCTCTTTAAGCCTATTTTTTTCAATCCATATAATTCTCACTCAGGACCTGGAATTACTAGCTGCACTGGTTCGCAGCAAGTGGTGCCCAAACAGGGACCTGGGTACGAGCAAACTAAACTAAAGGCAGGTGAAGGAACTCCCCAAGTGTGCACAGTGAGTAAAGTTTCTGGTGAGAGTATAGTCAGGAGTAATAAATTATGGGACAGTTAGGGTCAAAAGTTAGGAATCTTTTTGTAAGAATAGTTATGCAGCTAGAATACTTTTTCTTCTGCTCAGCTGGAATTAAGGTAGAGGAAAAATCTCAGCATAGTCATCCTGAACTGCAAGTTACAGCCGCTCCTCAGATGTGTGACTTTGTATAGAAGACTTCTTTATTTGCATATGGCTATATAATAAAGCAATGCGGGGGCTATTTCACTCTATCTTGCCATCAGCTTGTAGAGGCCTCCAAATCCCATCCTATTTCTCTTTAAGGCTATTTTCTTCATTCCACATAATTCTCACTCAGGATCTGGAATAACTAGCTGCACTAATTCCTGGCAAGTTTTCTTGCATGTACTATGCATCAAATATTCTTTATCTAATAATTTGTCAAAAGACACTTTGGCTGTTTCCATATCTTTGTCACCATGGATAATGCTATATCTTATATCTTTACAAATAAAAGTTTTCAGATTTTTCAGGTAGATACACAAATAGGGCTTGCTTGGTCATATGGTAACTCTATTCTTACTTTTTTGAGAGGCCTCTATACTGTTTTCCATAGTGACTGTACCAGTTTACATTCCCACCAGCAGTGAATGGGGGTTCATTATTCTCCACAACCTCTCCAACACTTTGCAAATGGGAGAAGATATTTGCAAACAATTTTCTTTTGACTAATATTAGCAGAGTATATCTTTCTTTTTTCTTTTAGTTTTAAGTGATTTTTCTTTTTAGTTGCCCTATTTGTTCTCTATTTCTTCTGTCTTTTTAAAAGTTACATGAGTAAGTTATGTTATTTCATAATATTTATCATATTGGATTTTAAGTATACTTCTTCTATGAAAAAGTTAATGGTTACTCTACATTTTACTATATGAATCTTTAACTTATTATAATTGACCATGTATTAATATTATAGTCTTTCATATATAACATATGAAGCTTATAACAGTAAACTTTATTGATTTTTTCTATTCTTTGATATTGTTCTTCCTGTCTATTGATATTATATTTAGTTTTATATATATATTTAAACCCCCAAATGCATTATTATTTTTGTTCTTAGTCAATTCTCTTTTTAAAAAAAATTAAAAGGCGTATATATACATATATATGTTAATTCATTTATTTATCATTTTTGGTGACCTTCATTATGTACTATAGATCAGCGCTTCTACTGGTATTATTTTTCCTTTGTCTCAGGAAGTTCCTTTAACATCCTTGTAGGGCAGGGCTATGAATTCTTAGCTTTTGTGTGTCTAAAAAAATTGTAATGTTTTACTTATTTTTTTATTTTTTTACAGAGACAGAGAGAGAGTCAGAGAGAGGGATAGATAGGGAGAGACAGACAGGAATGGAGAGAGGTGAGAAGCATCATTCATTAGTTTTTCATTGACGTTGCAACACCATAGTTGTTCATTGATTGCTTTCTCACATGTGCCTTGACCGCGGGCCTTCAGCAGACCAAGCAACCCCTTGCTGGAGCCAGCGACCTTGGGTCCAAGCTGGTGAGCTTTTTGCTCAAGCCAGATGGGCCCGCGCTCAAGCTGGCGAGCTCCGGGTCTTGAACCTGGGTCTTCTGCATCCCAGTCTGATGCTCTATCCACTGCGCCACTGCCTGGTCAGGCTGTTTTACTTATTTTTTAAAGATATTTTTGCTGATTATGCAATTCTAAGCTGGAATTTTTTTTTTTTTCAGCACAAAAATAGCATTCCAGATATTCTGATTTGCATTGTTTCTGATAAATCAGTGTAGTTTCTTGTTGTTGTCCATGTATATGCCATGTGTTTCTTTTATTATTACTTATTTTTATCTTTCTTTTTACTACTTAATTTTTCAGTGCCTTGGCCCTGATATCATCAAATTAGGATAACACTAAGGTTTTATTATTTTCTTAATCTTTTTTCTTCCTTTCACATTCTTCTGGTACTCCTATTACAAATTTTGACTGCTAGATATTTTTAAACTGAGAATACTGTTTTCCCCATTAGCCTTTTTAAAATTAATTTTAATGGGGTGACACCAATAAATCAGGGTACATATGTACAACGAAAACATCTCCAGGTTATCTTATCATTTAATTATGTTGCATACCCATCATCCAAAGTCAAATTGTCCTCTGTCACCTTCTATCTGGTTTTCCCTGTGCCCCTCCCCTCCTCCCTATTCCACCCTCTCCTCCCTCTCCCCACCCCATAACCAGCTCTCTCTTGTCCATATCTCATAGTCTCACTTTTATGTCCCACTTATATATTTGCTGATTTATCTCCACAGGCAAATGAAATAAAAGGCAAGATAAACAAGTGGGACTATATCGAACTAAAAAGTTTTTGCACAGCTAAAGACAATAAGAACAGAATAAAAAGACAAACCACGCAATGGGAGAACATATTCGACAGCACATCTGATAAGGGGTTAATAACCAAAATTTATAAAGAACTTATAAAACTCATTAGACTTTTATTCTCTATGGGACAGTCTACAGAATTTCTATTGCCATGTCTTCAAGTTTATTTATATTTTCCTTTGAAGTGTCTAATCTAATATTAAACCATACTATAGATTTTTTATTACAGATAGTGTATGTCTCAGTTTTATAATTTAATTTTGTTCTTTTTTAATAGTTTTTATTTCTATATGATATGCTTACTTTTACTGTTTTAAAGTTGTTTTCTGATCATTTTTAGATTTCTGGATCTGTTTATAATTATTCTTTTCTTAAATAACAAGTGGGGCACATTTCCTTGCTTTTTCCATATAGCTAATAATTGGTAATTCTTTGGCCATAGTAAATCATCTTGGTAAGATTCTAAATTTTGTTGTCTTCCTTTAGAATCTTTTGAGTTTGGTTCTGACAGATAATTTCTTGGAAGATCAGCTTGATTTATTTAAAAACTGTTTTTAAACTTTGTAAAGGTGGTTTTACTGTAGTCCTTGTTATAAAACCAGAGTAGCTTTATTTCTAAATTGTGGCTTTGTTGAGGAGGCCTCACTTCAATCTCTGGATTATTCAGCAGTCATTCCACCCTGGCTGCTCAGGTACCTGTCTCTCACTATTGTATAGTCTTGGATTTCCACTTGGTTCATAGCTTCCCAGTAGCTGTTCTCTACCTGGTCTTGAAGACTCTTGCTACACACAGGCATAGTTTGGTAGTCAGCCAAAGAAGTAAATGTACCCCTCTCCTTAATTTTAGTGCTGCTTCTCCATGTCTTTCCTTTTATTTTGGTAAAAGAGAGAATGATGATTCAAGTATTAAAATTTTTGAGTTTAAATAGTTATGTCATTAATTGTGATTGAGTTCACTGATGAATGCAAAAATTTGAGATGAAAGGAGAGATCAAGAAAAATGACAAATTCTGTATCTCACAAAGTGACTTTAAAGACACAGAATGGAAAAGCCTATTTAGTAGGCATTGTAGTAAGAAGAGGAAGGTGTACAGTTCAGAAATAGTGATTAGAAATTAAAGCTAGGGTAGAGGAGATATCCCCCAGGGGACAGTAAACTGAGAAGGAAATAAGACTTATGAAGGCCAATTGAAGAAAAAACAACTACCAATGTACACATACTGTTTTAAATATGATTTGCCATGATTTTTTGTGGCAGAGAAAAATATATCCCAAAACCATTTATTAAGGTACCCAGGATAGAGTTGCTAAGGTTTTACATGAAGAATATCATTCAAAACATATGTAGTATTATTTTTTTGCAGTAGAATTTTCTATGATCATTACAAACGCAAAATTTCCAAGTATTTCAGTCTCACTGGTAAACATGTCAAGGCCATTATCTCTTTTAAATTTCATCTAAATTTGAGAATATGGAGTATATACGAACATTCATTTTATTGACTTTTTGTGTGTGCTTGTCTAACTCAGCTAATACTTTGTACAATACTAAAAAGAAAGTTAGTGACTACTCCAAATGGTGAACAGATTGCAATACAAAAAGAAGATGTATTTGGGAAAAATCTAAACAGTGTGTGTATGGTATGTGATTAGCTTTTTTCCGGTGTTGTTATTCTATGTCATTGCAATTTATGTAATTGCATTGTGTGAATATCTTACCAACATGTGTTTTGCCCAGATGAAGAGTAATCAAAACAAGTAATTTGAACTTGTCATTTGGAAGCATTACTATAAATGGCAGGAGAATATTTTGTTTAATCTTTATGACTGAAATATGCATTTTTGTAACCATTCCAGAAAGTTGCTTAAGGTGGCAGATGCCTGACAGATAGCTTTCTGTTAGACTGTTTTTGTGGTTTAAAGAAAAATCCATAATAAGCTTTTTGCCCACTGCTTTCCTGGGAAATTTACAGGAAATCATGAGGAATCATTAGGAAGCATAGCACCCACTTTCCTGCACACACACAGAGACATACACACACCCAGTAAGAAAATGAGAATCAGAGTATGTAATTAATTCTATACTTACTGTTTATTTGCTAAAAAAATAAAATAAAATAAGTCACTAAATCTCTTCTACAACATGCTGGCAGTTTTCAAACACCATAATCTATGTTGCCTCTATATCATTGGTTCAATCTTCTTCCTAGGCTTGGAATGCTTTTTGTTCACTTTTCCTCCCTTGTCCTAGGTCAACTGCCTCAGCTATTCAAGATTCTCTCAAAGTGCGTTTGCTGTAGGCTGATATAGGTGCCCCTTGTGTGTACTTAAATAAGAATCACTATGTTTCTTACTAGATTGTTGTACATGCCAGTTACTTCAGCACTTGAACACATAACTAAACCAGTTTAGGATCAGGGACATTGTATTACTTATCTCTGTACAATCCTGGTATGCTAAACTCTGCCTGGAACATGTAGGCATTCAACTCTACCACCATGTCTTTAATCCTAACCACAGCCTGATTTATCTTTTCATTAGCCAACAAAATCAGAACACTGTTGGGTAGGAGTGGAGGGAAACTAAGTATGTGCTGAGCTCTATCCTAAGCACTATAGAGATTTGCGGATCTCCATAATGAACCTTTTGTCACTAAGGAAGAATAAAATAATTGTTTAATACATATGTAAGTAGAATCATCTAGTATGAGAAAAAAAGTGAGTGGTCTATTCTCATGTAATTCTTTATGGGATAGGTATTCTTTTGTCTCTGCTCTCACAGGACATTGTGATTGTGTAGGCAGAGGACAGTGTGTGGCAAAGATTGGGAGGCAGGAAATCCAGAGGATGCTTCAGGGTTGGGGATGGTGGGTTCTCTGGGCAAGTGTGGTGGTGCAGAGAGAAGCAAGGCCAAGGTGCCAACCTGAAATGCACCAAATTAGATAGTGCTGATGCCATCCATGTTAACATTGTTATCAGAAAGAATTATTGAAGTTGATTATGAGCAGTGGTGAGATTCAGCTGGTTTGCACCACTTCAGCAGAACCAATACCTAATTTTTTGTTGAGCTCAGCAAACTGTTCTTAAAATGGCACTTGTAATCAAGATTCTCTCTAAGGTGATCACCTGGGCAGTACTCAATGTGGAAATCACAAATTTACATTTCTTACTCTTTTTAATGTTTATCTGAGCAACAGCATATTCTAAGTGCCTGTAGTAATGTTCATTCTGTCCATAGGTGAAAAAAATTGTGAATAAGGACACCAGTCAAGAAGCAGTATGGAAATATCTTAAATAGCAGTTTTATTTTTTTTTGGTCAGGTATTCTTTAATATTTTTTCATTAATATTTTAAAACTCTTCTAACATAATCTAGTTTTGCATACCTCTTTTATTGTTCTAATTTAAGTATTAAGTGCATGAAATAATAAACTACCTTTTGGTATATTATTTATTTATACTTAAAACGGTCATTAGGGCAGAGAACCAGTTGTTAAATTTGAATCTCATCACTGATTGTAAGTATGGGTATGACATTATTAAAACATGAACATAGTGCATATGTTTATAAATTTTTACTTATTGTGAATCCTTTAAATCTAGATTCTCAGATAAAAAGAAAAGATACTGGGAAAAACTCTGTGTGGTTATTTGATACCTCAACCATAGCAAGTTGGGGTGTTTCGGTGGACACATAATATGTGCGGAAAGGACACTATAAGAACCCTTGAAAAAACATACATCTATTATGAGGTATATCATGTGAATACCGTATTAAAATTAAATTTCCAGGATGCTGGCCTCGAAAAGTTTAATGTTTATCTGTCATCCCTTTCTGTTGTGTATGTCTTCCCTAACCTTCGATCAATGTAATCTTTGGCCACAAGTTTACTATGAAATAGTAGTAGGTTTAGTCTGTGAATTTGGATGAGAAACTGGAAAAAATTTTTTTCAAAAAGTTTACTATCAATGACTTAATTGACAAAAATAACATACTAGGTTTTGTTCTATTACCTAGTAGAAGTATTATAGAGATATACTCATTATCTGGAAACTTACTCTGGCCAAATGAATTAATAATAATAGAAGCTTCAATTTGTATGAAGGGATAGATGTCAGTGCCTCTATCCAGTGCTGATCATTACAGCAACTAATTCAAGCCCTAACCATTAGTACCTGTGAATATGGTCTTATTTGAAAATATAATCTTTGAAGATATAATCAAGATAAGATGGGGTCATACTAGATTGGGTGGGCCATGAGTCCAACAACTATCATCCGTATAAGAAGATCAGTAAAGGCCCAGAGACCCACAGGGAGGTGGGTCATGTGACAATAGGCAGAGACCAGGAGAAGAAGCCAAGTGATGCCAAGGGACTCTGATACCATCAGAAGCTCACCTCCCCTGGAGATGTCAGAGCAAACATGGCCTGACCAACATCTCCAGCTTGGATTTCTGGTTTCCAGACTGGCTAGAGAATAAATTTCTGTTATAAGCCACACTGCTGGTAAAAATTTGTCTTAGTAGCCCCAAGAAAACCAAAGCAGTGTGTTAACCCAAAAGTGTTCACGCTGACTGGTTGAGTATATATTGGGAAGTGATATTCATGAACAGCTCTACATAGTGCATCTATACCAGTTTCATTTAAGGGAGAAAAACTAAATAATTGGCATCACATGACAGTCAGGTGTGTAGACTTTGATGTGAAACAGATAATAATTGCCAACTCTAAATCTCACCTGCTGTGTGACATTAGGAAAACTATCTACTTCTGTTTTCCATCTGGGTAATGTTACAGTGGGCTTTTTTGTATGGCCTAGACACATTAAATGCTTCATTGAACATAACACAACTAGTAAGATATTGGGGGAATCGAGAGTTGAATTGTGGTCTTTAAGACTCGAAGATTCTGGTTTATTCCACAAAAAAGTACAGACATAATACATACCTATTCAAAAGATCTGGGAAATCTCTCTAGGAAGAAACATTCTGATAGCGGAAATCAGTGGAGGTTTTTCAAAAGACGTGGATTTAGAGGAGCTACTTAGAATTTTGATAGCTGAAAATGTCAGAGATCAGGGAGGCAGATTGGGGACCCTGAAAGCCCATCAGACCTGATGTCAAAATTATCACAGGCCCTGGCCAGGTAGTTCAGTGGATTAGAGCATCATCCTGACATGCCAAGTTGTGGGTTTGATCCCTAATCAGGGCACATACACAAATCAACCAATGCCAGCATGAGTAAGTAGAACAACAAATTGATTTTCTCTCTTTCTCTCCTTCTTTCTCTTCCTCTTTCTCTAAAATGAATAATTTAAAAAGAAAAAAAAATCCATCGTAGATGCTGAGGCCCCAAAATGGGTGACTTCTTTTAGGTGAACAGCAAATAGACCCATCCAATTAAATAAATGTAGTAGAAAATGAGGCCAGAGAAGTAAGTCAGCCAATTCTGCAGGGCCTAATTGCTTGCTGAGTTTGGAATGTATTCTCGTTAGCAAGACATCATTGAAGTTTTTTAAGCAAGAGAGTGGCAAAAGATAAGAATTATGTAAGTATCACTCCATAATTCAAATTTAGTCAATACAAAGTATAAACAGTTTATAATGGTCCCAGTGATATATAATGCAACAGCACATAATATATAATGCATATATATCACGGGTATTGCATGCATAACTATATTCACACTTATATTTATCTTTTTTTCTGAAATGATATATACCAAAATCACAACAGTGATTATCTAAATATATGAGTAATGTTTAATTTTACGTTTCTATTTTTCTTGTTTTTCTTCCAGCTTTTCAGTAATGACTACCTCTTATTTTAGTAGCATGGTAGAAGTCAAGTTAGGGACAAGGAGACCAGAAGAAGCGACCTAACAATAATGCAGGGCAGGGTAGATAAGGTCTTATGCTTTGGGTGAGCAGGTGACAAGCAGGAGATGCATATCCAGGTAGAATTGACAAGATCTGACAATGATTCATTGAGGAAAGATGTTAGAAGTGTAGCCAAAGTGACACTAAGATTTAGGCTTGAGCAGAGAATCAACAGGGATACAGATAATGAGCTTAGGTTTAGACAAACAGAACTTGAGGTGACAGCTACCCCGCCATGATTTTTAAAAGTTGCAAGGGTTTTCACTGTGGGCCAATGTGTTAAGATAGAAGAGGATAAGAGATATGGTATGATATTTCTAGAGAACTTTTAAAAAGCCAAATGATGATGAGTATAATTGCCTTCCTGGCAATAAAATCCCAGAAGCACTCTGATGTAGGTAGATTCACACAAGTCAATTTACTATGAGATACAAAATGTTGCACTCTTAGAAGACAGATATAATTCACAAATTATAGTTAATGTGTTGTGGGATTATTAGGCATTCAAATATAACTAAAAATGCAGTAAACTCAAGCACCTCATAATAAGAAGCTGACAAGTGATGCAGAAAGTCTGCGTAAAAAAATGCATCTCTGCTGCTCGTCATGGTGCCATCCCAGATGAGGTGCAGAAATAAACATGTCACTCAGGGGTTTCCACTTCCTCCCACAAGACTGTCAGTGAAGTGGGGTAAGAGAACAAAATCACAGGCCTGGAAAACAGAATCAAACAAATAAGAGTGTTACTAAATAAAGGACCCTCTTGGTATCAGTGTTACACTGCCTATAGGATGGAGAAAGGGCCCAAGCAAAAAATTAAGGGCACATCTAGAAGTGTGCATTTAAGGCTGTCCATCCTGGTGGATCCCCTTCAGAGTCTAGCAAGTGCTTTGCTAATTTTGGCACATCTTGGACACACAAATATATGTGTTTTGTTTTGTTTTGTTTTTACAGGGACAGAGAGAGAGAGAGTCAGAGAGAGAGAGATGAGAACCATCAATCATTAGTTTTTCGTTGCCGTTGTGACACCTTAGTTGTTCATTGATTTCTTTCTCACATGTGCCTTGACTGCGGGGCTTCAGCAGACTGAGCCAACCCTTGCTGGAGCCAGCAACCTTGGGTCCAAGCTGGTGAGCTTTTGCTCAAACCAGATGGGCCCGCGCTCAAGCTGGCAACCTCGGGGTCTTAAACCTGGGTCTTCTGCATCCCAGTCTGATCCTCTATCCACTGAGACAATGCCTGGTCAGGCTATATATATATATATATATATATATATATATATATATATATATATATTTAACAATACATATTGCCAAAATGAACATGTCAGCAACAAAGACTGGACGTGTGACTCTCTTGGTATGGCTTCTCTGTCTGATGAGGAAGCAGAAACCTGGTGCAGCTAAAAGAGTGATCCATGTGGTCTTAGTTAGATTGTTCTTGTGTTGGAGCCTTGACTTCATCAGCTTAATTGGAATTACAATCATAATCTACAGTTGATTGGGAGAATTGACTGGAATAAAGTATGCAGAGTCTAGAATGTCTTGGTTAAAGATAGAATATTGAATAAAATATTTATTATACTCTTCTCACTTTTGAAAATCAACTGAAACAATAGTAAATGTTGTTAACTCTAAAAAGAAGTGTCAGTCTTCAAGGGTAAAGAGAACAGAGAATTAGAAAGTAAAAATGGAAGCTGGAAAACAGAAGATGAGCAGAAGTGGATTTAACTGACATGACATAGCTCAATCCTAAACAATAAGCTGGAAAACTGAAAAAAAAACAAAAAACTTTGTGCCTGAGATTTCAAATCACTCAAGCCTTTGCAGCAAAAGGCATCTCTGAAAGTGGGAGTAAGGGAAGGCAGGGAGGATAAGATTGAGTGCAAGTCTCTTTAAGAAGTGACGGAGCAACACTGCAGAAGATTGAATGACATCTTTATTTATTTATGTATTTTTAATTCAATTTGTTGGAGTGATGTTGGTTTATGAAAGTATACAGGTTTCAGGTGCACCATTCCACAATACAGTATCTGTATATTGCATTATGTGTACAGCACCCCAAGTCAAATCTTCTCCATTCCCACCTACCCTCCCTATACCCTCCTCACCTCCCCCCACTCTTTTCCCTCCTGCAACCCCTACATTGTTACCTGTGTGTATCAGGTTTTTTTCTTTGCTTAATTCCTTCACCTGAAACAAAGTGTGGCTCTGCTTAGAAATGTTGATACTGTGCTGAAAATTATGAAAGTACACTTAACAAAAGAGAATTGAAATCCAGCCTCCCTTTTATGCTTGATTCTCAACATCCCAATAGCTAACCTATAATTCCAGGCTGGACTGTGGAGGTTTTATTGTTTTTCTCAGATGAATGTAAAATTAGGGGATCAGGGAATGTGCAGATACTCCAGTGCTTTCAGCCTTTTGTATAGTGCACTTTCACCAATGAAATAAAAGTTGGTTTTGCATCTCATTTGCATAATTGAAAAACTTTCTTTTACTAGTCATTTGCTTTTCTGATGTTCTTGTTTAAAAAAATTAAATGCTTTTTCTTTATTTCTTTGTATTAATTTTGAAATATCCCCTAACTTTTGTGAGCAATATATTAGTTCTAGAGAAATGTCTAAAGATATGGATGTTGGGTTATTAACTATGTATTAAGTATGTGAAAAAATATTCTCATATAGAAGACAAACCAGAACATATGGAAATAAACCAATTGGAGGAGTAGAGACATGCAGGAAAATGAAAAGTTCGAAAGAATCTGCATTAATATTTTTATTGGTATAAGACAGTATTGACTGCTGTGTTTAACATGGTGGTCTTAGCCACAAATGGCTATGGAAATTTAAATTAAGTAAAATAAAGATTAAACATTTTGTAACTAGTAGCTACTGTATTAAATAGCACATATTGTTGTAGAACATTGCCATCATCAGAAAAGTGCTATTGGAAGCAGAGTAGAACACAGAGAGTAGAACAAAAATATAAAGGAGAAAGGAAAACATAAGTTTCATTGGAGCTGGGGATGCAACCAAGTTAAATGATGTCCAGAAATGGAATTAGAAAGAGAAAACACATCTCAGAGATAATGTCCTAGCGTTGAAGGACACTCATTTTCTGATCAAAAGTCTTTGTTCATGGATGAGCATAATGGATGAATTTAACCTATATCACAGTGCATAATTATGTTTCAGAACACTAGGAAAAAGAAAGTTTCAAACTATTTAGAATGAGTAGGTAGGTGACACATTAAAATTCAGAAGTCCAAATGATTTTGCAAAGATTTTTCAATAAACACTGGAGTGAAGAGAGAATGGGGCATTACCTTCTAAGTTCTGAGGGAAAATTATGACAAATTTAAAATTTTATATACAACCAAAGTGATAAATTCTATGGATAAAATAAGTTTTTTTGTTTCATTTTGTTTTTGTACAAATACATACCAGGACTCAAGCATTTTACCTCCTTTAATACTCTTTAACAGGAAGCTCCTGGAGATGTTCTACTAAAATAAGGAGTAAGCCCCCCCCCCAAATAAAAAAGGAGAAGTGGAATTCTGGAGTTGCATGATCCAAGAGAAGAGATGGGGACAAGAGAATGAGACAAGCTGGAAAAAGGAAAGAGAAATGGGGAAGTGAGAAGGTGGATAATAGAACAAAAATGATGCAAGATCCCAAAATAACAGCTATCATTAAAGATAGAGGGTGAGTGTCTTTGAAGAAGGGAAGTGACTTAGAAGGATTTCCTCAAGATTCAAGAGAGTGAAACTGAGAGAATATTGATATATTTGAATATATTGAGCAAAATGTAGACAGCTTGGGGAGAGTTTAAAAGTGAATTAAAAAGAGGTACCTAAAAAACTAAATAGAAAGACATTTTATTAACTTTAGTCAAAGCAGAGTTCGGTAAGGAAGAAAAAAGTAATGAGAATATCCTACCTGGATCAACAGTGAATCTATTGCATATAACCAAACAAATGTGCAAACACTGAATATTGAACTAATGATATTCAGGATGAATGAGTGGTGAATGGTTGGGGACAATGGACTTTTGTGTCTCTTTCTTTAAGGGGCAGGGAATATGTATGAGAACTATATAGTTATCTTCTGCAGTTGAAAGGAAATAGTGCCAAAAATAAAAATTAAAAAATAGCAACATAATAATGTAGTTTAGACATGTGGAGGAGTGGTAATATTTGCCTCTGTAATAAATGAAATGTCAGGAAGGGGGTATTCAGCATCATTGTTTTTCATAACAAACCTTGTAGACAATTTTAACTTTAGCTTTAAATATTAATATATTAGCAAAAGAGTTCAACATGTTACATGGCAAATATCAACTCTCAATAAATGTTAGCTGAAGCTGAATCAGTAATCTAATCAACTTTATGTTTACTATGATTAAATGTTTTCCTTTGTTGAGTCACTCTCAAGTACACACAATTAGAAGGATTTATGAAAATTTAGTATGCTGTGCTAATTTATTCTATAGGCCTGAGATTGTACACCAGTTTTAGCCAAAACCTATAAATCTGTTTTTCTGTTCTATTTTCTCCCCACCAGCACCCCCTTCCTTCCCTCTCTCCCTGGTCTGTCTTCAGTGTTTTAAATCAATACATTTTTAACATCTCTTGGAAATTAGGAGATGTGACATTACTGGATCACATTCCCACATGGCAACAATCAGCTGAAGTTGAGTGGTGGCTTCCCCCTTTAAATGAGGCATATGCTTGCCAGTTTGCCACAGTCCTACAGCTCCCTTTTATCTTTGCCTAAGCCTCACTTTATGAAATTGCATTATTTGGCTTTGACCTGGAGCGGGGGGGGGGGGAGAGGTGGTAGTGGGTCAGGATTGCATTTGCAACTCTCAGTTAAAAAACTAGGAGCCATTGTTACCCTGATGACATTTACTATTAAGTTTCAGATGCTTATTTGCAATCTAGTGCAAATGTCAGTTGGAGAGTTGGATATGAGTGGAATTTGCTGACAGGTCTGTGGCTGGAGATAATCTGAAATGTGAGAGCCATCATCACAGGATGATACAGTTGCTGTCCAGACACTGGATGAGATTTCCTAGGAACAAGTGAGTCTGTAGGTGGCAGCACTGAGGAGTGTAGTAAGAATGCATAGGTGTGGTCTCTCTTGTCTCAGGTGCTAGAGTGGCAGAGATAGCAAGAACATAAGGATTTCTACAGATAAAATCTAGTGTAAGAGATAGCCACATGTAAATATTACAATGGAAGCTAATAGGTGATAGAATAGCAGTAATTAAGAAGTAACAAGGAGGGCTGACTCTCTGGGGAGGTCATTAGCACTGAAGTGATTGTTGAATTATAGAGAAAGCATAATTTCTCTGAGAAAGCAAGATTCTATGATTGAGCTTTTAAACCTATTTATAACAGAGAGATGAGGAGGAGGAGAAACTCGATGAGCTAAATATTAAATGGTCTAATGAATCCAAGACAAGTGAAAACTACTTAGTCATATAAGATATTGGTTCTTCATTAATAAAAACTTTTTTAAAAATATATCATTGTTAGTGTTGCTAATAAAGATAAGAAAGTGAACTTTATTTTGTAAATTTTATAAGCCTTAGGTTGATTGACAGAAAAGTAAAACAAAAGAGATTGATCTAGATCAACACTTTCTAAAATATATGGTTCAGAACTTTAAAACCTAAAAATACATTTCAAATGTAAAGTTTTTCTCTTGATATCTGACTTCATTTTCCACATTTATCACTATCATATCTGATTAGGCATGTAATTTCTTTGATTTCTAGTGTCTTTATTATTTTAAATTATCTTGTATTTCCAAATTACAGAATTACAAAAAAAATAAATTCTGGAAGTCATTATAATATTTTATGTTATGATAACCTGGTAAAGACTTACTAAATTCAGTTGGAGCCATTTCAGTGGTTAACAAGATTCTGTGCAATAGAAATATGAGATATATTTTTTTAGTTGGGATTCTCAATGTTGAAGTAGAGTCAGTCCTGACTGGTTGTCTCAGTGGATAGAGTGTTGGGCCAGTATATGGACATCCTGGGTTCTATCTCCACTCAGGGCACACATGAGAAGCAACCATCTGCATATTTTCCTCTCTCTTTTTGCATTCTCTCCCTCTTCCTCTCCTGCAGCCTATGGCTTCATTGGTTCAAGCATCTGTCCCAGGTGCTGATACCCAATTGATTGGAGCATCAGCCCCAGACAGGGTTGACAGGTAGATCCCAGTTGAGGTGCATGTGGGAACCTGTCTCACTATTTACCCTCCATTTCACTAAAAAGAAATTATAAAAAGAAGATAAAAAAGAAGTAGAGTGATTACATTTTTCTTTAGGCTAAAACATAGATATCTTTGCATCAGTAACACATATGAAAGTTGCATGTTTCACACTTACTCTGGTTGATTTACATCTAGGAAGCATGTGATGTGGCAATATAAAGGAATTTAGAGTCAGGCAAAACTGGATGCAAATTCTGGTGTTACCATTTAACAGGTGAACAATAAGCCAAGTTATTTCTTTTTTCTGACCTTAGTTTTCTCATTTGTTGAATGAATGAATAAATGCATGAGAATGGTTCCTAGCTCACAGGGTTTTTATGAGTCTAAAATGAAATAATAAATGCTAACCCAATCTACCCAGCCCTATTTCTGCCATTTCCTGACTTATGATTGGCCTTTTATTAATAGCAAAAGGATTCAAGTGCTTTCACCACACTGCTTGGTGCCTTTACCTTAGAAATTTCCCTGTCTGTCTGGAGGCCCTTCTTTTTTAAGAAATTAATTCCCATTTGTCTCAGTAATGTTAGTTTAGCCCCAAGTCATCCCTCTTTATATTTTCTTAGCTGCCCATACTTTCATTAAAATGATCTTTCTACTGTTTGATATCTCAGCATTTAACTAATACTTTCTAGGGGCTAGGACTATATATGTATTTTTTTCTTTTATCCATATATTCAATATTTGCCAAACACTATTTAGTCAATGTCTATGTGCCTAGCATGTAGATGGCATGCAACAGATGTTAGTGACACCATAAGAAAATCCATACAAATGAGTGATAGTACTAAAAAATCTACATCACTCATATTTTCTGTCCGACTTTATGCACACGTGCACACACATACCACAGGCCTAGCTTGATGCTTTTCAACAAAAATAAACCCAGTTAATACAGAGACTAACGTTGATGACCTGTGCTTTGAATTCAGTATCAATTAATACCATGGCTCTCTTATTAGCTTCCTCAGAACATGCCCCCTCATGAGCATTAAATTTAGATTTTAAAAGAACAAGGAAGAAAGTTATTGCATGCTGATTGGCTATAACTTCCACCTTTGCATGGTTGATTCGAGATGACGGGATAACTGCGAGGTGGGCAGAGGAGCTACCCAGAGACGAAAGGTTCCAGGAGCTCCAGTGCCCCTCCATTGCACCTTTCAGACACAATGGTTCCTACCCTTTCCCTCGTTCCCCATTGTCAATGTCACAGAGTCAAGATGGTTTCACTGTAAACAAGGGACAATCTCACTGTGTCAGTCATGAAGCTAAGATTCTACATAAGGCAGGTCAATTCTCTCTGTGTAAGATAATGTCTGCCCGTCACTGGAATCCTCCCCGCTCTGGCTTCTCTGTGTTTCTATCATGCTGTGTCCCTCCCTCACAAAGATCTCCTTTATGTTTGCTTCCTTCACAAAGACTATGTTGAGGGCAGAGGTTGAGTTTTTAAACTTTTATATCCTTAAAACTAACACATAGCAGGTATTCAATAAATGTTTATTGGTTGAATATGTGTAGTAATCAAACCTGGCATTATGGGAAAGTAAGATATTGAGTACGGCCAATATGGATTCTCAACCCTGTGCTTGATTGTTCAGTTGCCAGTCACTGGGTTCCAGAGATGCAAAGTGAAGGGCTTCTTCCGGTCAAAGTCATCTGCCATCTTTGATTAATTGTTCTATCCATAATCCCTGCATGTTTCTGATACCTGCTGACACAGACTAAAAGAAATCAAATGAAACCCATTTTTTTTTCTCCTTGAAGCCTGTATCTAGAATCATCACATGACCTACATTTCTTTGCGTTATCTGGGGTTGAAAAGACTTTTAGATAAAAAGCATATTCATCTCTCAGATGAAGCTCTCAAGTCTTACTATTCAAAGTACCAAAAGAAAGTGCAGGAGAGAAAAAAGAGGTTTTTATATATTCCTTTACTTTCTCATCAAAATTCTAAAGTGAGATGCCTGATTAGGCTGGAAAGATGATTCAGTGACATACAGACCTAGAATGAATTATGACTGTGGCACCAAGCAGAGCCCTCAATGAGGGGGCTGTAGAGAATAGGAAAAAGATGGGTGTGATCACACATCACAAGGACTACATGAGACACATTCTCTTGTTCAATCCTTGGAACAGTTCTGTGAGATAGGCCTTACTATTATTATCTTCATTTTACAGATGAGGGAATGGAAGTTGAGAGAGCTTCAGTGGTTTATTCAAGGTTACATGGCTAGTAAGTGTGAAACTAAACCTCAAATCCATCCTGGTACGCTTATTCCAAAACACGCATTATTAGCTACTAGACCATATTGCCTAAGGCAGATGTAGATGATCTTAGAAAAGAGTTACAGAAGTACTGTATAAATGGAATCTCATTCCATCTTCATTCTAAGTTAGTGCTAAATTTGCTTTTAAAAGAACTGTAAAGTCTAATCCTCAGGCCTACCATCTGCGGAAACCTTATTTTTCTTTTTTATTTTCTTATATCATTATCATTTAAACTTAAGAAATTTTTCAGTGTCCCAGCTACATCATTATAGAACATCTGTAGGTTTGGAGTAGACAAAGTTGTGAAGGCAGATTCAACGTCAGAGTACCAACTGTGGATTTCACTTCTGTTATCCCCTTCCTTAGCTATCAAACACATGGAAAATAGTAATAATAATGGAGGAGAGACAGCAGTGACGTAGTTTTGCTCAGCAGAGAAGCAGACAGACTTTGCATATCCACATTCTGTACTTATTCCGCCATGTGGCCCTGGCATAGGGGAGGGGGAGAGCAGCTGTGTGAGCATACTGAGGGCAATCAGGAGATGACCTAGGGCTCCTCCTCCTGGGTAGAGAATTAATTTAAATGGCTTGGCATCTGATAAAGAACAAAGAGCCACAAAGCTCTGGACCACATCCATAATCTCTGACATGATAGACTCTATAAATATTGAGTACTAACATAAATGAGGACCACCCCACTACAGTGACATAGGCAAATACATGGCCAATAACAGAGGTGCATGAAAAAGAAAGACAACCCCCATTAGCTGTTTTGATAATCTAACAGTTTGGTTTTTTAAACGGCTTTCTTAGTGAGAAATAATATACACTATACCAAGCCCTTTAATAAGGTGAGGAAACACCATTATTTGGTCCCATGTAGCTTTTTCTCTTGCTGCTCCTCTTACTTCTCATGGACCCTGTACTGCCCATGTTCCCCCACTCTGAGCATCTCACCCTTCCCTGTTGTGACCGATCTGGTACCTTTACACATGTCTTTGTTCCAATAAAATAATTGCTTGGTCTCCTTCCTTTTCTCTCTGCTCTGCCAACTTTGTGAATGACTGTTCATTTTTCAGAAAATGACTCATATGTCACCTCTCCTCTGAATTCTTTCTCAGTTCCCCCTCTGAGTAAGATGTTCCCTTCTCCGAAGTCTCACTGTGCTCTATCAGCATGTGATGCAGAGCCTACCAAAATAGAAACAAACTTTATTAATGTAGTATGCATGCATTCAATACATATTGATTACCATCAGGGATGAATAAAACAAAAATTAACTGTCTTCATGATGTTTAGAATTTTAATGGAGAAGACAGAAATAGATAAATTAGCAATTAAATATATAACAGAAGTCTGGTTCTTTGTACGTTGTAGAAAGAAGAATAAAGTAAGGTACATCAATAGATAGTGGCAAGGGAAAGGTGTTCTAGGGGGACCTTTAGAAAGATGACTTGAACTGAGACCTATAGTGAGAGAGCTGGCCATACAGATACCTGAAAGTGTATAGTTCCTGAGGCTGAAGCATTTCTGGAAGATCTTAGGAACAGTAAGGAAGATAGTATGTCTGGATCCAAATGTGCAAGGGGAAAGTACAGAAATGAAGTCAGAATATGAGTCATGAATGTAATAAACATTGCCTTACAGGCCATGGCAAGGACTTTGAGTTCTTGTAAATGTGAGCAGAAACCATCATAGGGCTGAAAGCAGGAAGCTAATATCATGTAGTTGAATTTAGCTGCCTGTGGAGACCATCATAGTGGTGAGGATGGAAGCAGACAGACAGGTTAGAAGACATATGCAGTGCTCCAGAGAGGAGTGAGGGAAGCTGGTTTGAGCTGCCTTTCAGTCAGTGTTTTGCACATGCCGACCTTCTGTCTGTTCTCAAATGCACTGAGCCCTTTACTACTCAGGCCTCAACCTTTGCTGTCCTATAGTCTTCTAGTGGTTCAAATGGCAAATTCATGCCCATTTTTCAGATCTCCTCATAAAAGCCATCTCTGATCTTTTTTTCTGAAGCAGGCCACGTGAAAAAGCTTCCATCCCATGCACAAGTTTCCTTCACAGCACTGTACAATCTGTATCTCTCCTGTTTATTTATTTGTTGTTTCATTCATTGTGTTTTCTTCCACTTGAATGAAGGGCTTAAAGACAATGACATTTTCTGTTTTGTTCATAGGGATATCCCCACTGCTTAGCAGCCATGCCTGGTCTATCAAAAATACACAAATAGATATTTATTGATTGATAAATAAATAATAAGTTAAAAAGCAAATGAACTAACTAAATGAGGAAGGTGCTATGGTGCCCAGAGGAGGCCTATGTATGCTGACTCTGGAGACTTAGAGGATGATACTTAAAAGGGCTTGTTTGTTATAGCCTGAAAACCCTAATTGAAGAAGAGTGGATTTCAATTTGTTTCATGATTTTTCTTCACTTAAGGACCCGGTGAAAGCATTGTTTTTTTCAAATATAATGTAAAGGGCACTTCCCTTCAGTCTTCTACTTCACTCCTATTTTTGGTAAGGCCTCCTATCATTTACTTGTATTCACCATTTGTCCTGCCTCACATCTGTCCAGATTGAGTTGTTATAATGAAACCTGACTGCTATTTACACAAACTGTCTACTCATGAGTTGGTCAAGAATTTGCATGTGTCCAGCTTAGGAGTCTTTGCTTTTTATTACTAGCTTTTCCTTGAGTGCCATGTTTCCTTATTATTTTAGCAATGGTGGTAGCTGATGCAATCCTGCCTCGTTCTACGTTCTGCTATGAGTGATTATTTTCCCCAAAATCTTTACATCCAGAGTCATCACAGGAAAGAAGCAGATGTTTTTTTTTTTTTTTTCCTGATATTCAGTGAGATTATATAGCCCATCATGAATCTTGTGTTTTTACTGTTCTATTCTTTTTTTTGAAGGGATACAATATGTTAAATTATTGAATAAATCTTGAATAAAACTCTTGGTGGAGGCCAGGATCTATATTAAGCATACACTAACTCATTATCAAATAATCCTTTATCCCCACCTAATCCTGAGTTAGGTACTGCTATGCTCACTTTTTCACCAAAAAAAAAAAAAAAAAAAAAAAGTAAGGAGAAAATGTATATTTCTAGCCAAAGCTCTCATGACTATTAAATCAGTGGACCCACAAAGCCCATCTTATGTTCTAATCACCACACTGCCATTGCTACCCCCAGTGAAAAAGCTGCATGTATAAAAATAACCCTGCCAAAATTTCAGTGACTCTGCTTGTCTGTAGGTAGTTTTTCTAGTGTACTGTTTTGTGTTTGTTTTTGTTTTATAATTCATTAACATGTTTACTGCTTTCTTTCCATAAAATTATGAAGGATATATGCTTTTCTCCCTGGATGTGCTTATGACAATCCCATTCCATTTGGTAAACATTTATTGAGAATTGCTCATGTACCAAGCAAATCATCAAGGAATGAATGGAGATATTTAGATGAATGAAGCATGGTTCCACTTCTGGAAAAGCTCATATCCTACTGAGAGATATAGTCATTAAAGCAATTAATTACAATTTATATAGTAGCTGAAATAAAAATAGCCCAGCATAGGAAAACAAAAAATAATTAATTTTTCTATGAGAAGCTGGGCAAGCCTTTATGGACCAGGTGTTATTTGGATGCCCATTCAGGGGTAAGTAGAAATTCACCAGGGTGCCTTCTATACCAACCAATTTTACAGGAGCAAGGTGTAGCTATGTAAAGTGTTAGCAGTAGTTAGGAGCCATTATGGACCCCATGGTGACCAAATTATGTGTGTGAGGAAGTAGAGGGGGTTTAGTGACTAAGCCAATGGACACAGATATGCCATTGCATAGCCTGTACTAGCACACTAACAAGTTCTTGCTTCACAATAACCCAATGAGATATCTTATCACCTAAGACCTGTGAGGATGGCTATCCTAAAAAAAAAAAAAAAAAAAAAAAAGTCTTACTGAGGATGTAGAGATAAGGGAGCCTTCTACAAAGTTGGTAGAAGTTTAAATTAGTGCACTCATTATGGAGGTTCCTCAAAAAATTAAATATAGAACTATTTCATGATGTAGCAGTTGCACTTTTGGGTATATATCCAAAGGAAAGGAGATCACGATTTTAAAGAGATATTTGAATGACCATGTGTATTGCAGCATTATTCATGTAAGCCAATGTATGGAAACAACTTAAATGTCTGTCTACAGATGGATGAATAAAGAATATGTCACAACACATGCAGTGAAACAGTCAACCATAAAAAAGAAGGGAAGTCTGCTATTTGTGACAACAGGAATGAACCTGGAGGGCATTATGCTGAGTGGAATAAGCCAAAGAGAGAAAAAATAATGTATCAGTTATATGTAGATTTTTTTTAAAGTTAAACTTACAGAAACTGGAGCATGGTGGTTGACAGGAGCTGGGAAATGGAGAAAATAGGGAGATGTTGCTCTAAGGGTACAAACTGTAAGTTATAAGGTGAGTAAGTCCTGTGGATCTAATGTATAGCATAGTGGCGATAGTTAATCCTGTATCTATCATATGCTTGAAATTTGCTGAGAGCAGATATCTAGCATTCTCACCAGGCACACATATAAAAGGTAACTATGTGAGGTAATAGTTGATTGTGGTTAATGTTTTATAGTGTATGTATATATCAAATCATCATATTGTACACTTTCAATACATACAATTTCATTTGTCAATTGTATCTCAATAAAGCTGGGGAAAAAAGTTCAGGCTTCACCTGGAAGGCAAGCAGAAGTCCTTGTAGGTTTATAAAACAAAGGGAACCTGTGAAAAATATAAACATAATCTAAGACCGGTAAGATGTTCCTGTATGTATACATTTCTAGGAATGTAGAATCATATGCCATAGAAAGCTAGGGAAACATTCTTTCCATGCCCATATCACAGCCCAGCCATACCAACCTTTTTCTATTTGCCCACATTGGGGATCCTTTGTGTTAGATTTGTACCACATTGAAGATACTAACTTCTGCTCACCAGAGTAGGAACGCCTTCAAGGATCCAGTGTTCATAAAAGTTTCAGTTTGATAGTTTTCTTGCCTTTTATTTTTTATTTTTCCAATATAAACCATTGTACTTGCTGAGCTAAAAGTAAATCAGTACAGTTAAGCTTCTAAAAGAATGGGTTCCAGCGCTTACTTGTGTAGAGGTAACTCTGGTTGTTTGAGCTTGGGAAAGTTTTGTGGTCTCCCAGAATCTCATTTTTCTCATCTTATAGATAAAGATCTTATTTTATAAATGGAGATCATAATGCAATCTACTATGGTGGTGGTGTGAAATTAAAGGTGTTAATACATATAAAATACTGTGACCAGTGCCTGGCAGAGTATAGTCACACCATGGAGATATTGCAGGTTCAGTGCCAGACCTCTGCCAAAAAGCAAATATCACAATTAAACAAGTCACATAATATTTTTGGTTTCTCATTATATGGAAAAGTTACATTTACACTATACCGTAGTCTATTTAGTGTGCAGTAGCCTTGTCTCCAAAAGAACAATGTACATACCTTCATTTAAAAATACATTTTTTCCTAAAACAATGTAATCTTCTGAGCCTTCAGTGAATTGTGGTTGTTTTGCTGGTGGAGAGGCCTGCCTCGATGTTGATAGCTGCTGACGCATTAGGGTGGTGGTGGCTGAAGTTTGGAGTGGCTGTGGCAACTTCATAAAATAATACAACAATGAAGTTTAAAATCAGTAATTTAAAATGAATGATTTCTCTGTAGCATGTGACATTGTTTGATATTATTTACCCACAGTAGAACTTCTTTCAGAATTGAAGTCAATCCTCTCAAACTCTGTCACTTCTTTATAATATAAAGTTAATATGATATTTTAAATTTTTTGGTTATTTTAATAATTATCACAGCATTTTCACCAGGAGTGATTCCATCTTAAGAAATAACTTTCTTGGCCCTGGCCAGTTATTTCAGTTGGTTAGAGCATCATCCTAAAATGACAGGGTTGCGATTCGATCACCAGTTAGGGCACACACCGGAAGCAACCAATGGATGCATGACTAAGTGGAACAACAAATGAATACTTCCCTTTCCCCTTTCCTCTCTCTTCTTTCCTCTATCTGTCTCTCTAAAAATGGTACAAGGGCCATGTGAGAACAAGGTCTAGGTGAGAAGCAGAGGCCTTGGGGGATGAGGGAAAGACAGTTATCTGTTAGAGCAAAAAGCTAAAGAAAACATTCAGAGGAGAGTTTGAGGGTATAGAATATTTTTCTGATGACAGAGCCTGAGTTACAAGGGTTTCAGTGGAGGGATTTAAAGAGAAGAAAAGGAATGGAGCAAGAGATTCTGCTTTATGGCCATAAAAGAGCAGGGGAGGAGGGATGGCAGGCATCTAGGGCTTCTTGCATTGGAGAACAAAAAAAGTGGTAGAAGACACTGAGAGATTAGCTCTGTTAGACTCAAATATGTAGTGTCAGTGGGGCTGTGCTAGTGATTCCAAAGTGTATGCCACAGATGGAAGTCTTTAGCCCCAGTGTGTAGGGTCACTTTTTACTTCCAGTGATGGAGTTTAGAATATCTGAAGAGGCCAAAGTTACTTAAATCATGTGGGGTACCCTCCTGTTTTTTAAACTGCCTCATAATCCAGTGACCCTTCCTTAACTCATTAGGTTGGTTGACATCTGTCCTATGTGCTCTTCTATGTTCAATATATCTCCAGCATTACCCTCAGATCACCTTATTATAAATGTATAAATATACTTACTTTTGCTCCAACGTGACTGAAGTCCTTGAGAGCGAGAATCCCTTTAATTGTCTCTGCTTTTGTAGGTCTAATGTCAATGCCTATACGAGCTTAGAACACAGGAGTACTCACAGAAAGTTAGGGTCAGTTGTTGCGATAATAAGATTTATCATTTATTGAGATTTTATTATGCCCTGAGTACTGTGCTAAGGACTTCGTAAGCATCATCATGTAATCCTGAAAACAAGCCTATTTTATTCCCTATTTTACTGAGGGGAAATCTGCAGCTCAGTAGATTAAGTTATTTGCCCAATGTCAAAATCTTAATAAATGCCAGAACCAAGGTTATCTTGATTCAAGATTATGCATTTAGCTTTTATTAGTTCAATTCTGGAGGAAGCTAACTGTGTCCATATGTAAATAAAAAATAAGAATTTTAGCACTTTCCAGGTTTACAGTGAGTTTAATAGTTTTGCCCATACTCCAGGATTCTCAAGCAGGATCAGATCTAGTATTTGTAATCTTAAAGGCACCTGAACTGACAGGTTTAGAAAGAACCAGGAACAGTCAAACTGAGAGGGTCTGCCAGCTGGTTGCCATACATCTGGTGGAAAAGCAATCTGATAAATCAAACTAAAGATAAGCCAGATGTTTGCCTAAATCGGGGAAAGTTACAGACACTTAACAGTCAGAAAAAAATAAGATGTCAGTATCCAAATGCTAATGCACTGTTGCAAAGTATTCATGGTAGATATTTGTAAAGCCCAGAAAGGAAAATTAAATCAATCCAGTTTAACAAATATAATTGAGTAAGTACTATGTGATATGCCAAACCTATAGATATAAATATTTTAAATGCCGTGCCTCTGTACTTGTGAAGGTAAGAGTATGGGTGAGAAGATGAGCATGAAGTAACTCCACCGTGATGAATGAATTGTTTTATCTGATGTGGACTTCAGTGTAAACATGATGGCATGCACTGGAAGCAAGTGATGTTGCCTAAGAAAGATCTACATGAGAAAAAAGATTTAATCTGAGACTTGAAAGAAGAGTAAGACTTTAGAGGTAGAAAAGCTAGGCAGAATCTTCCTGATAAAATGAATAGCATGAGCAAAGGCCACAGGAATGAAGGGCTGGTAATTTTAATTGCTACTGGAACCCTGACTGGAGAATGGTGAATAATACATCTGTAAAGGCATCCTGGGCCTTGCATGTTATGCTAAGAGTTTGAACTTCAAAATCTATTTAAGTCTTAAACTGTGTCAACTATGTACTTATTGAACTCCTATGAGGGCTAAGTGTTTCTTAGATATGGAGGGAAATTTATCCAGGTAGAAAATGGCACATTTCTACATACAGCTAGGAAGGAAAAATAATGGATCTAAAACACTTAGAGAACAAGTTGACTACAAAGTATATATTTCTCAGTAGATGTTCCAAATGGACAAGTCATTATGACTTGCAAGCATTAAGGAAAACTTCAAAAAGCAGAGGTTTTGAATTAGCTCCCCATAATGAGTAGAATTTGATTAACTATACTTATGGTTAATGTTTGTATAATATCATCAGTTTATGACCTCAGCATTTTTCATTTCACATCTCTGTTCTTACAACTTGACAATAGCCATAAAATAAGGATCATGAGAAAAAAGATTTAATCTGAGACTTGAAAGAAGAGTAAGACTTTAGAGGTAGAAAAGCTAGGCAGAATGCATGTGTAAAATACCACAATTTTACAGATGCAGAAACTTGCAATGGGTTAAGTGACTGTCATCACCAGTTAAGGTGGAGCATGGATGGGATCTCGGGATGAATCTGTCTAATTCTATAGCCAGGCATCAGGATTTGTTCACTGGAAAATCCTCAAGAAAAAAGAAAAGATTATTGGAATAGAGTGAGGAAAACATTTCTTTCCCTCACAGGAGTCTGAGCTCACACAGATGAATGGATGTGTGGTGAGTTTCAGCACACCTTTGTTGAGATAAACCCAAGAACCCAGTGTGACTGAAAATGCCTGCAGGTAAGGCTGGGTGTCGCCCAACTGCCCTGAGAGAATAATGGTCAAGGATATAAAATCAGCTTTATCGATCCTCTTCATACCCTCTGGCAGAGACAAAATTTCAAACCCAGTAGCAAATCTGGCCAAGACAGGAGGAAGCAGGGGACATCATTTTTGAATGCCTCACTCCACAGTCATATAAGATTTGGAGATTTTCTAACCCTGGTGACATATTCCTCATCATGATTAGGATTGGCTTGTACTCACTTTCTTACAGCCTACATTCCTAATTAAGTAGTTGTCTCTGGTCTACATTCTAGAAAACATTTTGTAATGAAAATGGAAGAGGAAGCTCACACTGTGCACTTTGCGAGTATCATGTGGATTGTCTCTAGCATGATCCTGGAAATGATTTGCATTTATCTCTCCAGCCTACCTCATAGCAGTTCTTGACATCTGACTAATGATGAGAAAAGAGAAGTAAATGTGGGGAGAGCCAGTATATTTTCATAGCCCATGAATATCTAAGAGCTTTACCTGCAGTAACCAATTTCATCCTCAAAATAACCTTGAGAATTAGGTGTTCTTATTATCCCCATATGCACAAAAGAGAAAATTAAAGTCCAGACTTTAAATGACCTTTTGATGGTCATTATGGCCAGTAAATGCTAGAACTTGAAAGAAACACAGATGACCCTGACTCCATGAGATCACAGTACTATGGTGTCTCATAATACAAAAGAAAAGATACACACACACACACACACACACACACACACACACACACACACACACACACACGTATTTTTTAATAGATAGCATATTCTACCCTGGTGGCTGTATTTAGCATATTAACAGAGCAGAGCATTTGGAAACAAAGGATAGTGAAGAGATTAACTGGTTACTTCTGTATACCAATCTGTAGTTCTCTTTATGGCAAGAGAGTGACTTCTTTTTAGCATCAGTTCACCAGATGGTGCTGGACTGAATCCAGGGTTTGTGGTTTCATGGTTCAAACAGCCTTTATCTATCTATCATCTATCTATCTATCTATCTATCTATCTATCTATCTATCTATCTATCTATCATCTATCTATCTATCTATCATCTATCTATATTATGAGATGTGATAATGTAGAGAACCATATCAGCTCTGAGCAGAGTGAACTCAGCTAAGTGTTCTCTTAAGAAACTGAGGCTGGGAAGAAACAAAGAATCCCAGAATACAGGGCCATCTAGGCAACACCAAAACTTGCATGCTTGTGCTTCATCAGTTGATGTGTGTTTCTTGTCCTTCATAACCCAGCATAAATGAGTGTAAGATGCACAGTTCTTATTCCTGGCTGCACCTTCATCTTTGATTTTCTTTCTTCTTTCTTAGTTACATAAATAGATTTAAGAGTGACAGAAAACCCAAAGTAAAAGTAGCTTAAATACAGTAGACTTTGCTTGTTTGTTTCCTCTCTCATTTACATAGATATCCAGAGTCCACAGTGACAAGGACCTGGACATCTTCCATCTGTTTTTTTATAATATATGGTATTTTATCCCAAGATACCTCATTATGTAATTTAGTGTCTATAGTTCCAGACTCACATACCCATTACAGATAGCAGGAAGACAGAATGAACAACGGAAGGCACTTCATTCTTTTCTAAGGGCTTTTCTCAGAAATAACACATCTATATACATCATGGGGATGACAAACAGTATGTATTGCAAATATTTTTATTTTTTTAAGTCACATAGCTAGTAAAAGGCAGGGTTCACATTCACACTTAACCATCTAGCACCAAATCCCACTGTCTGAAACTCTATTCCTGACTTCTGGATCTCTTAAGATGGTTAACGTGTTAAATTTGAATGATGAATTGGAACTTATCAGCTGAAAAAAATTGGAGAAATGAGTATCTCTGAGAAGGAAGGGCAGCATGTGTAAAAGAAAGATGGACTTGATATGTTGATCTATAAATGTGAAAAATGCATGTCTGGGTTGTTTTGAATAATGAGTAAAGTCACAAGGATAAGAACATATGTCCCGGTGCCTGTCACTTTAACAACATTCACTGAAATTGTGTTTAGACTAAAAGCTAATAGCCTGTCTGCTAAAGATTACACAAGGGCTTTGTGGAATATACAAACCTTCTGTGAGGGGACAACATAATTGAGGTTGTGTTAATGATGTAAGTGTTGATTTTACCAAAGCATTTGATGCAATCTCTTGTAAAAATTTATTGCAGACTTAATTACAAGTGTCTTCCACCTCAACTGAAAGGTGGCCGGAGGAGCAATATAGGAAATTTCACACCAGCAATATATTATTTGTGGAAAGGTGTCTAAATACAGGACAACAAGGATTTTTAATTGTGTTTATTATCATTAGAAATTATCTGTGTGCATGACAGTACAAAGTTTTGATCATTTAAAATCTATGGATACTAACAGAAAGACTTTAGTTTTTACCACCTCTATCTAACATTAACCCACCTGAGAAAATTTAATCATATTTACCCTAGGGTTTTGTCCCTTTCCATTCCTGTGCTGCAACTATGCAAGCTATACAAATGAGAATAGAATCCTAGAAGTTTAATTTGACATAGACATCAATGTGCTCAGCTCAATTTTTTTTCATAGATGACCTTCTATGCATCCCAAAAATGTGAGCAATTCCTGAAATTCACATGAGAATCATTAAGGTTGAGACAATAAGTCTTTGTATCTTTGAGTTACAGACAACGCAAGGGATCCAGGACCAGAAATGAAGAAATTCATCCTATAGTCCAGGGTTTTGTTTTTTGGGGGGTTTTTTGCTTGTTTGTTTTTTGTATGTTTCTGAAATGAGAAGCACAGAGGCAGAGAAACGGACTCCCGCATGTGACCAATCAGGATCCACCGGGCATGCCCACCAGGGGCCATGCTCCACCCATCTGGGACATTGTTTCCTTGCAACTGGAGCCATTCTAGCACCTGAGGCAGAGGCCATGGTGCCATCCTCAGTTCCCAAGCCAACTTTGCCCCAATGGATCCTTGGCTGCAGAAAGGGAGGAGAAGAGAAAGATAGAAAGATAGAGGGGAAAGAGAGGGGGAAGGGTTGAGAAGCAGATGGGCGCTTCTCCTGTGTGCCCTGGCTGGGAATCAAACCCCAGACTTCCATACCCTGGGTCAACGCTCTACCACTGAGCCAGCTGTCCAGGTCCCAGGGTTCTTTTAATGTTTGTAAACTAAAGAGCTCAATGAACCTAAAGGATGTGAAACTACAACTGCAGAGCAGAAAATAATGTTGAGGAACATATATTCAAATTGCCTTTATCTGTATTCTTATAAAATTTTAAATATCCCCTTACTTTTACATATACTTCCATGCATGTGGTTATATCCTTATTTCCGTTGCTGACCCTTCCCCTTCTGTCTTAGTTATCTTTCATTTGCCTCTCTAGTTCCATTATTGCTATCTTCTTTTGTTTCCCATTCTACTGTTTCACAGAAGACTTACTGGTATACTCCCTTTTTCTCTGACCCAGTTGGAATTTGGTTAAGCCAATGGAAAGCACTGGGAGGAGGTGAGAGGCAGGCAGAGATTGAGGCTGCATCACCATGGTTACCTGCATTTCTCTACTGAAGGCTAAACATCACCAGGCATCCCCCTTCTTAAAGTTACCCTCTCTAGGGTCCAGTTGTGCTTCTACCACTTACTTATTTGTGAGTACTATTTGTACTCATAAATACTGAAGTGCTCCAAAGAATTTCAAAAGAAGGTTAGTCTATATTTTATAGGCAAAAGTAAAGCTTTTGATTGTTTTGATCATGAAAAGCTATGGTTTGTTCTGAAAGAAATGGCATGCCTTGGCACTTGATTGTCCAGATGTGTAACCTGTATTGTGGACAGGAAACCACTATCAAGACAGAATAGAGAGACAGAATGATTTGTTATAGACAAAGGTGTGAGACAGGGTTTATTTATCTCCCTATTTGTTTAATTTTTATACAGAACATACAAAAAAGTTAAACATTGAAGTAAATGTGAGCTACTCATACATTTAATAAAAATCAATAAAATATAAGAACTATTTTCCAACTTACTCTATGTCATGGTCAAGGGTGGCCACAACCTATCCTGGCAGCTCAGGCCACAAGGTGGGAGCTCACCCTGAACAGGGTGCCCTTCCATCACAGGGTGTGCATGCACACATACACACACATGCTCACACTCACTTAGACTGAAACAATTTAGACATGTCAATTCACCTAACATACACATCTTTAAGATATGGGAGGAAACCAGAGAATAGGAAGAAAACCCATGCAGACATGGATAGACTGTGCAAACTGTACACAAATACTGACCCTAGCTGGAAATTAATTATTTTTCTCACCAATATTATAACAAAATAATATTTAAAAAATGTTATTCAAGAACCCACTATATTCTTCATATTGTCCAAATCATTTGAGCCTGAAACCACATCTGTGAACTATTTTTTACATTAGTTCCCATAGTCTTCAAAATATTCCTGAGATAGATATTGTATTTTCTGGGGCTTTCGTAGAGAGGACAAGTGACTATTCTAATTTCACAACCCAAGAAGAGTTAGAACATCATTCCATTTAGCAAATATGCAACCACTGGAAAGAACTGATGAAAAACTAGCACTGTGGAACTTTATCAGTAATGTTGGAAAGCACATTTATTCTCTTTGTAGTGGGAACTCTAAGGGAACTAGAAAGAGCAAAGTGGGTTACATTAATATGCATACACAGAAGTCCCCTGTTATCCATGGATTTGCTTTCTGTGGTTTCAGTCACTCACAGTCTACACAGGCTAAAAGTATTAAATGTAAAATTGCAGAAATAAGTACAGTAGTTAAGTTTTAAAACACATATTGCTCTGCACAGTGTGGTGAAATATCATGCTGTCCCGCACCATCCTGCCTGGGATGTGAACCATCCCTTTGTCCAGTGAATCATGCTGTGTACACTACCCACTTATGAAACAATTAGTAACCATCTCAGGTTCCAGATCTACTGTGGCTATATGGCAATACTTGTGTTCAACTAGCCCTGTTATAGCCTAGTTCAAGATGCCAATGCCTACATCATCACCTCATTCATCTGACCATGCAGGCATTGTATCATCTCACATTATTATGAGAAGGGTAAGTATTGTATAATAAGACACTTTAAGAGGGAAAGAGATTATATTCATATAACTTCTATTAGAGTATATTGTTATAATTATTCTGTTTTATTATTAGTTGTTAATCTCTTACTGCGCCTAATTTATAAATTGAATTTTATCATAGGTGTGTATGAGGAAAATCATAGTACATATAGGGTTTGGTACCATCTACAGTTTTTGGGATCAACAAAGGGTCTTGGAATGCATTACCCACAAATAATAGGAGACGGCTCTACAAATTTTGAAGTGAGAATTTTCTCATAAATGTTTAAAATTATTTATACAGAGAAGAAGGAGAAACTTTGTACCTATTTGTGCAGAATATTTTAGAGAGAACCCAGCTTGATGGTTTAGAAAGAACCTCAGATTTGAACTCAGGACTTTTACTAGATGTATCTATTTGAGAAATTAATTTAATATTATTTGGAAAATGGTATACCACCTCTGCTTGAAGTATATATCTGGCCATCTCAATAATTAGATTCTATTTAGTATCATTCCACTTAGTATTTGGCTACTAAGCCCTCCATACAGAGCATGAAATAAGTACCATAAGTTTGGAGTGGTATAAAACTCTTTTGCTATGATAGAAAAATAAAAAGCAACATGACTAATAATTTAATTATTTTGCACATAGTTTAAGTACTCAATCATTTCAGGATGAAGATATGTATTAGAAAATATGAAAAATAGAATAATTCTTTAAAATTCAAGGGATGTTTCTTCTTTGAAACACATGCATGATAATTACTAGATGTGAATGTTATAGAATCTTGGATATAAAACTTGGGTGATATTGGAAAAGTTCCAATCCTCCATCTCTCTCTTTTTTTTAACTTTAAAAATGGAATAGAAATAACATTATGCTCATGTCTTAGGATTGTGTTGATTAGATGACTAAAATTGCACGTACATCAATATGGTGCTTAATGAATGATAAACAATAAATATTAGTTTCTGATATTATTAAAGCCATCATCATCTTCATTTTCTTTAAAAATTCATTCTAGTAATTTAAGAATGGTTACTTCACTTTTATTGGGAATCTACCATATGCTGGATCTCATATTCAGTATTTTATATGTTACTTCTTTTAATCCTCAAACCAGCTCTGTAACAAGAAGCAGCAGAGCAGAGCAGATCACGGCATGGCAACCAGAATTACTCAGGTCCAGATCCTCGATCTGCCATTTCTTAGCTATGTGGCTTTGGCAAGTGCCTTAACATGTTTCAATGTTGGTGATTGCATTCATAAAACTGAAACAATAATATTAACTTGTGATGATGATATGTGAATAGATATTTATTAACATGTATGTATGTGAATATATGCATATAGTATGTATGAATGTGTACATGTATAATTTGAGAGGCTTAAATATTATTTCCCAAATTGTAATGAATTATATTACTAGCATGACCTTACTATAATAGTAAATGTGTAAAAACAGGCTCACAAATACTCATGGTAAGTCCATGTCCATAGAAAGTTTTAGAGCAAGTAGTTAATGTCAGGTTCGTTTAATAGCAAAGCCTTGGTTTTCTTCACTACTTTACTGTGGTTCAGACAGTGTCTTGCAAAGAATTCATTATGGAATGAAGTAGAAAAAAGCTGCACAAATAATCCACACTTTTTACAAATTTAAATTTTACTATACAAATCTACCTTAAATTCAGGTTGCTTTAAATTAGTTACCTCTTTTGTCACTCATAGTCTCTGAGACATCATTACCTTATGAAACTTCCTTGTGTGCCTGATCCACTTATTATTTCAACAGAGAGAATGTGTCATTTTTATAATGAAAGTTAGGGGGTCATTGGGTGAGTCAATGAGATTTGTTTATTTACTATTTTTTTTATTTTAGGTGAGAGGAAGAGAGATAGTGAGGCAGACTTTCACAGGCACCCCAACTGGGATCCACCCAGCAAACTCCATCTGGGACCAATGCCCAAGTATTGAGCTATTTTTAGCATCTGAGGCTGATGCACTTGGAAAAACTGAGCTATCCCCAGTGCCCAGGACACACTCGAACCAATCAAGCCACTGGCTGTGGGAGGGGAAAGAGAGAGAGATGGGGGGGAGAGGGGGAGAGAGAGAAGCAAATAGTTGCTTCTTCTGTGTGCCCTGACCAGAAATACTAGAATCCTAGATGTCCATATACCAGGTCAATGTTTTATTCACTGATCTAATTGGCCAGGGCCATAAGATTTATAAATAAACAAAGAAAATACATAAACAAGATATTTCACATTGTCATTTCAAACATTATTTCCAGGAAAACAATTTTACAGAAAAGCTGGCAGTGAGGAAATTTTTTAAAAATTAATTTTAGAGGGAAAAAGAAAGGAGAGGGAACATCGATTTGTTGTTCCACTTAGTTGTGCATTCAGTGGTTGCTTCCTGTGTGTGCCCTGACTGGGGATCGAACCAACAACCTTGGTGTTTCAGAACAATGCTCTAACCGACTGAGCTAAGCAGCCGGGGCCTAAGGGAAGTTTTCATAATTTTAAAAATATGTAACATTTACAGGGATCTTAATATATACTGACCTTGTTCGAAGCACTTTACATATATTAATTTATTTAATTCTCACAGGAACCTCATGAGATAGGTGTTATTTTTATCCTCATTTTACATACAAGAATGCGGAAACAAAGGATCATATGTTTCTCGTCCAAGATCACATAGCTCGTAAATGGCAGAGCCAGAACCTGAATCTTGGCAGTTTGATTTTAGAATTTATGCTTTACATCTGCCAACCTTCGGAGTAAATTAAGGAAAGTAGGCTTCTGTCTCTCTTAATTATGTTTAACTGACTTCCATCGCTTGATGGTGGCTGTGCTTAGTTTACGTATGTCTGACTATTTAGTGGGCACCTGCTAGAAGCAAAGCATGGCTGCACAGGCCAGAATAGATAAAAAATTAACAATACTGCTTAAGGACTGGGCAGAGATGGATTTATAAATAAAGTGATGAAATTCTAGAAGGATTAAAATTCTCAATCCCAGGCTTTTCTCACTTTATATATTTTGCTCCATTAGAGGGAAAAAAATCTAGTTTGAAAAGCTATATTGCTTTCAACTAAAACAAAAATTGATTGGGAGCTTTCTTTATTTTTTATTTCAGTATGATAAGTGTGAGTCAAAATCAATACCCAGAAGAGCTCCAAAGAGAAAGAGACGTTCTCTGGGTACAAAACTCGTGAAGGGGTAGTTCATTCCAGTGAGAGTGCAACAGTCTCTGAGTGCAGCTTTAAACAATTCAACTTGTGCTAAAACCTCTTCAAAAGAGCACAGGGTTTCAAGTTGAAATAAAAAATAAAATAAAAGCCAACATAAGTCAGTCTTCTTGTGACCAAATTCTCAATCCCCTTTTCCCTCCTGAGCTGGTCAATTGATTTCTAACCTACCAAATATAAATTGCTCCACCCATTTTTCCACTGCCTCATGCTGGGCATCTGGGATTTATCCAGGTTATATTACAATGTGGAGACTCCAAAGCACCTGGCTTTGCTTCTAACGAGCTTTAGCCCTTCTCTGTGAGCCCAGCCTCATTCTGATAATGGCTGATGTCTGGCATCTTTTTGTCAACTACCTAATGTCCTAGTCATTCTGGAGTGGTTCTAGATCTTGCTCTTAAGGGTGCATTTTCACAGGCACCACAGTCTTGGATTAATTGGTTTATTCATTATCTCTTGAATTAACTATTAATTGAATGCCTACTATACCAGACATTTGCTATGTGAGAGAAGTACGAGAAGGTAATAAAATATAAACCCACTTCTCTAATTGCTCAAAGCCTTATTGGCAGACAAATAAGTACAAAGAACAATATAGGAATTTTGTAAGTTGCACAATTGAACGGTGTTTAGAAATTAATGGAATCAAAGAGAAGAGGTCTTGGGGTTCAGAGAGGCTTGATGTAGAGGGTGGCTTTCAAGCAAGGATTTGGAGTATAGTAGAAATTTTAGAAGCAAAAGGATTGAAGGACATATCTATAGAGTAGCATGTAGAATGTTTAGAATGGATACTAGATTTAGGAAGAGAGAAAATTATCAAGAATTCCATATTCAAATCTAAAGTTTGGAAAACATTTCAAATCAACAAGAAATCACTGAAAAGAAAAAGAATACATGACTATTCCTTGTTTTAGAAATTTGCTTCTATGGAACACATTGCCATGCCTCGAGGCCTATGAGAATACACAGTAGAGACGGGCAGATCTGTTGTAGAATGCTGACCCTTCAGTAACTATGCAGCCTTAACCAATAGTGACCTAACCATTTGAGACTCAATTTTCTCATTTATAAAATTTAAAACTTTTCTACCTCTTAGACTCACTATAAATACAGTAATAAACTTATTTATTGTTGATTTTCCAGTGCCTTGTATTTATGTATTCATTCAATTAAATAACATAGTAAGCACCTGGGCTGGTTAATTTTGTGTCTACTTGGCTGGCCTAAGGGATGTAGAAAGCTCGTAAACATTGTTTCTGGGTATGTTTGTGAGAGTGTTTCTGGAAGACGTTAGCATTTGAATTAGTGGACACAGTGAAAAATACTGCCCTTACTCATGTGTGTGGATGTCAGTCAATTCATTGAGGGCCTTGATAGGACACAAAAAGCAGAAAAGGGGCTAGTTTTCCTTTTTAGTTGAGCTCAGAAATCCATTTCCTCCTGCCCTCAATACTCTTAGTTCTTGGGCTTTCAGACTTAAGCTGAATTAAACCACTGGCTTTCCTGTTTATCCATCTTGTAGATGGTGTATCCTGGAACTTCTCAGCCCCCATAACCATGTGAGACAAATTCTATAGTATATATAATCTCTGTGTGTGTGTGTATCTCCTCTTGGTTTTATTTCTATGGGTAACTCTGACTAGTACAGCACCTACCCTTTGCCAGATGCTATTCCATTGAATGCAATGGTGAACATGAAAAAAGCTTCATCCTCATGGCCCAGTGCTTCCAACGCCTGGCACATAAAAGGTACTTAGTGAATGTGTGACAGATGAATAGATACACATTTCTCTTTCCCTCCTCGGTTCACATTCACATAGTAATCACTTTGCCTACGTAAAGTAAGGACAGACTTGGAGAAGATAGTCTGAAGGTTCTGAAAACATTTTTAGAGAGCTAGTTTTAATGGTACTTCAGACTATGTTTTCATAGTGCTGGTGGTTCTCTGACATCACTGCCTTTCTTTCTTGAAATGCATTTTATTCTTTTAAAGTATCTGTATTTTTCCATTGGAAGTTTCATAAAGGTAGGCATGATACCATCTTGCTCCCCACTGAATTCCTAGAATGGTGACTGGCCCATGGTTCCCTGGCACAATTCAGTTAAAAAAAACACTGTTACAGAAGATATTTGGGCACTAGATGAGTGACAGGTTAGGTGGCTTTAAAACTCCCTTCCCACTGTATATGCTCTGATTCTAAATTGTCAGCCTCTGCAGAAACTTCTTTACCTTTTAGAATAATGCCACTGCTCTAGACAGCTGAATGTTAGAAAACGGGGTGCAGTTCCCTACAGTAGCTTGACTAAATAAAATGGATTCTTGGGGTGAAGAGAAACCAATAATTGGGTGGTAAATAGTGATATTAATAATGCTAGGCCACCTTATATGTTCCTGTGTAAAATCGAATTTGTATAGTTTATATGGAAAGTCTCTCTGATATGCTTAACTACTTGTAAGCTGTTAATATTTGGATATCACCATAAAATATGTACTCTAGCAAGGTCATTTAACAGTTACAGGGCAGAAATTTTCCATTTTGTTAATCACTTACAACTCTAATTTCACACTACATCAGTCCTTTTACTCTGGTCCACAGCCCTTCAAAATCCCATTCTAAAAATTCACACAAAAACATCTGTTCAGAATGTGCTACAAATAGCAGCCACTGGCACACCCCTAATGTCAGAAATTTAAGGGCCAAAGTAACAGTTTACTTACACTCTTTTTCTAATGCCTATCCTTATTTACTAGTATTTAATGGTCCTTGCCCTCATCCACTATCTTCCATTCACCATTTTTAAGTTTTCTTTAAATTTGACCTTCTGATGACTCTTTTGTTTTATTAAGTGAGAGGCGGGGAGGCAGAGAGACAGACTGTCACATGCACCCCAACTGGGATCCACCCAGCAAGCCCCCAACCGGGCGATGCTCTGCCCATCTGGGACCACTGCTCCATTGCTTGGCGACCAAGCTATTTTAGTGCCTGACACAGGTTATGAAGTCATCTTCAGTGCCTGGGGCCAACTTGCTTGAGCCATTTGAGCCCTGCCTGCAGAAGGAGAAAAAAGAAATAGAGGGGGTTGGGGGAGGGGTGGAGAAGCAGATGGTCACTTCTCCTCTGTGCCCTGACTGGAAATTAAACCTGGGATTTCCACATGCTGGGCCGATGCTCTAACATGATCCAACCAGTCAGGGCCTGATGACTTCTTAATAGCAATTATTTCTCAGTTTTTTTTCTTTTATAGTTCTCAACTGTACCTATCAGCTATAGTTCAAGGGCTCATCATAGCCCCTGGCACCAGTAGCCAGTCAGAAACAAGTCTCCTGTTATGACTCTCAACAGTCTCTGGAACTCCCTCCAGTTCAAACAGTGAATAAGATGCTCCTTACACTTCTAACCAACTTTACCCCTGATGGAAAAAAGTTCAGAGAGAATGAGAAATCCAGATGACATGGGCTCCTTTAGGACACTGTGTACATGTGACAGATAAAGAACAAGTGTATGTTGAATCTCTTTCCAATCACTTATAGGTCTCATAAATCATGAAAACTCTCCTCTCAGCCTTAGAAAAGATATTAGAATGCTGGATATTCTCTAGAGGCATGTCTCAAGATGACATACAAAGAGAGAGCCAAGTCGAGAAAGTTAGACCAGTAACTCTGACCATTAAGTCAATGAGTATCCCATTTTCATAGCATTCAAACAAAATAAAACAGCTTTGCTCCCAGCCCTGGCTGGTTAGCTCAGCAGTAGAGCATCGGCCTGGTATATAGAAGTCCCGGGTTTGATTCCTGGTCAGGGCACACAGGAGAAGCACCCATCTGCTTTCCCTGCGGCCAAGGCTCCATCGGAGCAAAGTTGGCCTGGGTGCTGAGGATGGCTCATGGCCTCCACCTCAGACACTAGAATGGCTCCAGCTGCAACATAACAATGCCTGAGATGGGCAGAGCATCGCCCCATAGTGGGCATGCCGGGTGGATTCCGATCGGGTGTATGCAGGAGTCTGTCTGCCTCCCTGCTTCTAACTTCTGAAAAATACAAAATTAAATAAATAAATAAATAAAAGATTTTGCTCCCTGTCCTCATTCTGAAATTTTCCTTTTCCAGTTTCATTTTCCTGGCTTTATTCATTGTCACAAAGCAGGGTCAGAGGAAGAAGATTCATCTGACTCCTGTCAAAGTGCATTTATTGCCAGCTGCTTCCTGGTTCTGATTCTGCAATGATATTGTGATGTTATCTGAATTTTTCAGATAAATATGAATATTATTAGTTATCAATGAACCATGGGTTGTGAGCCCATCAAACAGTCAAAAGAATCCCATTCTTTCTTTCTTTCTTTCTTTCTTTCTTTCTTTCTTTCTTTCTTTCTTTCTTTCCTCTGAATTTTCCATGTTTTTAATTTTTTTCTTGGCATATGGACTAACTTCCTTCAGACTATATACCACCATTAGTTGTTGAGTGCTTTTGCATTAACTAAATTTTGAGCTCCTGCAAGTGTAGAGGGTTTTTCTCATGAAGAATGAGAACCAGATATGGAAGGATTTTAATCACCAATATCATAACACTGGCAAGTAAATAGAAATGCAAAAGCAAATAAACACTATTTTGCAGCAGTTTTTTAAGTGAGATTGTAACAGTAGTTTGCTCTGACACAAATTCATGGATAATCTGAGCAAATGTTTACTACTCTCTATTCATTTCCACTTCAACACTACTCTTCACCAACAGTAGGTATTATTAATCCTTTTTATAACTCCATATCATTTTTAATTTATTTCATTAAACATGTATTTAAAGCACATAATTACATATAACCTTCTCACTCACAAAAATAAACTACTCAGCATTTTCCTGTGTAGGTATCTTCCATTTATCCCTCCAGATCCACTTTCTAACTAGTTCAATGATCCAGTTGGAGTCCATTGGTGGAGAGTGACAGACAGACATAGAAGGGAGGAAGGAGAAGAAGTTCAGGGCACTAATTCCACTGGCTACTGCCTGTGGGACTCTCGGAAGCTGGCTGACTCCTTCATCACAGCTCCTGTCAGGCAGTCCTCTTCCTAAGCCCTTTCTCTCGAGGTCTGGCAAAACCTCACTCCCTTCTTCAGTTCAGGGAGGTAATGGAGTTTTACCGGTTTTAGCCCTGGGTTCTTCTCTATTTCCTGTTATTTTCTTATACCCTTTAAATATCTTTATGACCATATCTCTTATATTAAACCCTCCTCAAATAATCCTAATGCATGTCATATGTTTTCTACTTGACCCTGATTGATACATTATTCCTTTAACTTCAGTGTCCTAAGACCTTTAATGGTAGTCCCTCTGCCTCAGGCTCCCATGTGCCCTAAACCATTTTTTATTCCAAATATCTCACTTAACACTCCTTGATGGTCTAGAAGTTGGGATCTGGCACTCTCAAACACCTCACTTCACCAAAGGTCATGGATCATTTAAGTCTCTCCAACTCTACAAAGCATTCCTCACACTACAAATCCCTCCTAACTATCTCTTTCTATACATTCTTTCCTTTTATCCATAGCACACATCATGTTCTAACATACTGTACAATTAAATTATTAATAGTTATTATTTCTTTTTTGTTCCCTTGCCCTACACACTAAACTCTTCAGGGTATGGAAGTTGTTCTTTTATTCACTGATCTACCCCAAGCATCTCAAATTGTACCCAGTGTATTATATGTGTTCAAGAAAAATATATTGAATGAATGGAATTTCAGCTTAGAAAGTACTTCTTTGAAGAAGTTTTCCTAAATTCTCCTTCTTCATTTTCTCTATGCTCTTCTCCAACTTGGCCCAAGTTGTGTCTTCCCCATGCTCTTCCTTAAGTATCCTATTCTTCTACCATCCTAGCACTTATCAGATCATATTGCAATGGGCTATTTATTTCTCACACTCAGTTATAGGTCCTGTGAGGGCAGAAATCATCTGGGTCTTCTTCCCAGTGCCTTGCTTAAGAAGGCCCTGATATACTGGTTGGGGTTTACAGTTGTGAGTATGTGAGACACAGAGTTTATACTTGTATTATTATTTATTAATTATTATATTATTGTCCAGCCAAACAACTGTAAATCAACCTTGTCCACCCCTATATTTTTGATGAATAAATAGAATAGATGAATAAACAAGCAAAACAAACAGACAAAGCTCACATCCTACTATTATAACAAATAACTTTAACAATACAATTAAATGGGCCTCTGGTTGACAAGAGCATAGAGTCCTGTGATAGCCCAGAAGAGTGTCTGCAATCTGGTGTTCTAAAGTAGAAAAATTGAGAATGAATATTGAGAGAAGGCTTCTCAAAGGAAGCTGGACTTGAGCAAGAAACTTGAAGGAAAATCAGGAGTTATAAAGGACAGGTAAGTTTGGGATTAGGGAGACAGGGTTCAGAGAGTGGCAACAGCCCATGCAATGGCACTCAGATGGCAGAAATGGTGACTGACTGGAGCTGGGGGTAGGAGCACCTAGGCCAGCATAAGAAGATGAGACTGCAGTAGTACAGTGGTAGCAGTCTACAGAAGGTTTTGAGGACTCTGCTAAGGTTCTTAGACTTTATCCAAAAAGTGAACAGGAGAAAGAAAGATTTAAAATAATGGAAAAAAATCACTGTCAAAATAAGCCATAACCCCCTCTACATAAATATGTAAAACTCATTTATTTTCAAAATTTACCTAGAATTTATTTCCTAATTCTATAGAAATTTGCCTTTACTTGTGGGAAAAAAAAAATGAAAGATGGTTGCTGGCCATCTCTACAGAAAACCTTATTTTGCTTCTCTCTCATGTAAATGCTGCTCTGGTTTCATCAGTCTACAGCAAGTTTCTGCTTTGCTTTCTCATTATGCACCCTCCACCCCACTTGTGCTGTCCTTCCCATATGCATGTTTCTGATGATGTTGTTTCTCCTACATGGAATTCTGTTATTTTCAAGCTATTTTTTTATAGAGCATCCGTGCTTTTTCAGACTGAATATCATTACAAAGCCTTCCCTACCTCTGCAGGGCACCAAGAATTTTCCTCTGTTTTCCATCCTCTAACTGTGGGCTTCTATAGTTGCTAATGGCAATTTGTACAGAAGTTATCTGGAGACATTTTAGTACATCTAAGTGAATATGTACTCATACTATCCACATCTGAGATATCCAGACTGCATAGCAAATGATAGATGATAAATAAATGCTTTATAAATAGAAGAATAAAATATGAGCAATATAAAATCTTATAAGGTGAAATTATGAAAGGTGAATGAGTGTGAGGTTAGCACTCACAAGCAACAGGAGTACTCAGACATCCCAGCAACCACTTGTAATGCCTCCATGAAAAACTGAATAAGGAGTCTGTTTCGCTTCTACACTCCATTACAAATTGTTCAGATAATAAATGGTCAGAGGTAGAGTCTGAAACCAGGGAAGGTATTTGAGAGTAAGTGAGTTCCATTTAATTTTTATTTTATATTAAAAAATGTCTTCCAGTCTCTAGAGACAAAATCGTTCTAAATAAATCAATATAGAAATTAAAAGTACATTGAGCAGTAGAAGCAATGATAGTCAAAGTATTGGGTAGGGTGTGGAAAAAGTAGGTGGTAAAAAAAACATATGCATGTTGTGAGTTTCATCCTAGAAGAGAAATAAATGAAAGATGAAATTATATTACAAAGGCTCCGCAGGGTGGATATTGCATTTGTAGTTTCAGAGAAGATTGTGTCTCCTTAAAAAAAAAGAAAAAGGGGAAAAAAACATATGTTTGGTTTACACAATCACTTGCTGACTCAGTTTTTTGTCGCTGTTAACTTAAAACACCATTTTCTTGATTGGAGTTTAATGGGGGAAAATCTTACAAAGAGAACATTTAGATTCCGCAAACGTTTACTGAATGTTGGTGCATAAAGCCTCATGCTGGGTGTTTTTCTATTTATTATCTCAACTAATCCATACAAGGCAGGATGGGGTGTTGGGAGGGTCGTATCAGCCCCATTAGACTCCTAAGAGAAGCTTGAAATGGAGAATGGCTTTCTCAAGGCCATGTAGGTAGTGACTGGCACAGCTCGGGTGCCAGTCAAGGGCTTCAGGCTCTGATCTGGATGATCTCCTGATGGACAGCTGACTTAATTTTCTCAATATAATAGGAATGTTTCTTTAAGTTTTAGTTTCTTCTTCTGCAAAATGGGATGAATAGTGTGTAATCCTTGTAAGCATTATTATACCTACTTTATAAATGAAGAAATAGCAAGACTAGGACTGTGTACATGGCTACATAGTGGAGGAGTTGGAATCTAAACTGAGGGGTCCAGCTTCAGAGTCCATGGTGTTATCATTTGTGTTGTTTCTTAGTACTTTGTGCTACCTGACTTGCAGGATTTTCATGAGGATGAGGAGTTAACACAGTTTTGGCAAGTAGCTGAGCCTTACTAAATAGCTGTTATTGCTATTGCTGTTCTCATCTTTATATTGACCCTTGAAGCACATGTAGTTTCCCCTTCTCTGCAGTTTCACCCTCCACAATTTGTTATGCATGGTCAACTTCAGCCTGAAAATATTAAATGAAAAATTCCAGAGATAATCAAGTCCTAAGTTTTAAATATGTGCCACTCTGAGTGACCTAATAAAATCTTATGATTGCTCCACTGAATTTAATACATAACTCATCACTTTGTCTACCATCTCCACACTGTGGATGCTCCCTGCCCCCTAGTCACATAGCAGTCATCTAGATTATCAAATTAACTAGCAGAGTATATAGTGCTTTTGTCCAAGTAACCCTCATGTTACTTAACAATGGCCCCAGAGAGGAAGGGTAATGATACTGGTGATCTGGTGATGCCAAAGAAATGTCACAAAGTGCTTTCTTATCTCCCTTCAGCACAAGACAAAGGAAGGTAAGTACAGGACAATGTATTTTGAGAGAGAGACCGTATTTGAGTAACTTTATTATAGTAGATCATTATGACCTATTTTATTATTATTATTAATCTCTTGTGCCTATTTCATAAATTAAACTTTATTATATATATTTTATATTGAAAAATGCCTTCCAGTCTCTAGAGACAAAATAGTTCTAAATAAATCAATATAGAAATTAAAAGTACATTGAGCAGTAGAAACAATGATAGTCAAAGTATTGGGTAGGGTATGAAAAAGTAAAGTGGTAAAACACACACACACACACACACACACACACACACACACACACACACACACATATATATATATATATATATATATATATATATATATATATATATAAACATAATGTAGAGGGTTTGGTGCTACTTATGGTCTCAGACATCCACTGGGAGTCTTGGAACGAAGTTCCCAAAAATACTGCGTATGTATGTGTGTAATAGATAAGGAAGACTTGACCATAGTTTGTTACTTTTACTTTTTAAAATTATTATTACAATTACTTCCAAAGTAGCAAGTAGAACACTAAAAAAGTTTCATGGTACTTTAGTGTATTGAAAGCTCTGTAATTTCTGTAGGAAGGAAAGCCATTTAAATTGTTTAATCCAGAGTTTTATGTGTGGGAGGACCTATGTGAGGTCTTTAGCCTGGCCAACACTGACAACTTGAATGCTACCAGTTTCCCCCATCTCAGAACTAACTCTCACCCACCTCAATCAGCAGGCTTTTGCATCCAGACTCTTACTATGTGTTTAACTGAGAAGTGCTACAGCTTGGTGACCAGGGGACAGCTACAAATTTTTAGTATTTCTTCTCACTCCAGAAACTAAGTTGTTAATTATGTGGTTTTCTGGAAAGCAGGTAAGAAGAATCAAGAGAATGGCATTGGCTGTCCTGTAGAAGGTGTCAAGGGATGGTCACTGGTGCCAATTAAATATCAACAGAAATCCCTAATTTGGGGTGCACTGAAGAAAAGTGTATACGGGTAGGCAAAAGTAGGTTTACAGTTGTTTGTATGGAAAATAATACAATAATTAATAATAATACAAGATTGAATTATTTGTTTCATGTACTCACAACTATAAACCTACTTTTATCCACCACTGTGTTCAGTATAAACAGCTCTATAGTGATAGCGCATGGCTGTGAAAACAGCACTGCTGTGAGGCAGTTCTCCAGGCCCTCTTCTGCTGGGGATCTCTGCTTTGCTCCACTCAGCTTTGCTCTGTTTGACTGGGCTCTGCTCTGCTCTCTGCTCTTTGGTGTTTCAGCTTTAGCCTAGGCACTGCAGCCATTGGTCCTCAGTGGAAAAGGAAAGTGCTCACCTGGAGCCAGAAGGAAGCTGGCTTATACGGACAGGAGTCTCTGTTCCTGGTCCTTAATTGTTCTGTCCTCATGAAAATGAGGACTTTAAATACTTGAAGTTTGACAGGAGTCTCTGCTCCTGGTCCTTAATTGTTCTGTCCTCATGAAAATGAGGACTTTAAATACTTGAAGTTTGATTGGTCCAAAGGGAACTGTCCTGATTGGTCAGAACAGAGCCATTTTGATTGGGCAGAACCAAGAACCACACAACTCTGATTGAATAACAAAAGCCTCAGTCATATTGGTTGAAATAGGATCCCAGGAACTCCTTTACAAGGGCTGGTTCAAATGACAAAAACACAGTGCTGACAGGCAGTTCAGCTCAGGCTTTCCTATGCAGAAATGGCTGCTGCACTCTATTTTTATTGTTTTGGTGGTGGTGGTTTTCAATTTTGAGTTCAGTTAGCCACCAGTAGCCCTTCTTATTAAGTGTCTTTTTTTCTGGTGTCAGCTCTGCTGGCCTTGAGAAGAACAATTCTCTTAGAAGAAAGAACATTTAGACTGCCACAGTGGGTCTGCCCTTCCCTCCTCGTGTCCTGTGGCAATGTATTCAACCTCTTTGTGTTGGATCCTCAGCTATAATCATGGCATAATACAGGGTTGTTTGGGAATGAATCGAGACAATAAAAAACATTCTAAACACTTGTGAAGTCATGGCTCTATGCAAATAATTTTAGACTTCTCCCCCACCCCGCTTTCTGATGAAGAATATTTCTAAATGAGGTTCCAGAACAAATAGGTAGAAGCAGAAAGTCCTTTCACCTATATCATATGTTCATATGTGTATGTAAAGAGAGGTCAGATTATAAAATGGTTGACTTTATGACTCTGTCATAATGGCCAAGATTGATTTATTTGCTGACTGATCTGAAAAAATAACTAGGAAACCATGTCTTCTAAAGGACGAAAGTAGAGTCATGTGAAAGAAACATAGTCGTTGATACAGAATTATATGTATGCATGTTTACTTTTTTGTTTACTTCCTAATTTTCTGGTTATTGACATAATACCCAGCCCAGCTTTGTTTTGTTTCCAAACTGATTATTTGCTTCTATATTAATCGGATAACACTGTTATCCACCTGTAGGCTGGCTACACATAGAAACCCAAAGCCAGGGCAATACCAGGAGCCACTTCTCATGCATTCGAATAATAGTTACCTCTCTTAAGCACCTACTATGTGTCACTAGGATCTTGATGAGAAAAAGAGAGTCAGATCCTCACAATAGCTTTTGCAGATGATGAAACTAAAGCTAAGGTAGGTCAGGAGGCTTGACCAAGAATACACAAGCTTTAGTTTAATTTTTTAAATTTTAGACTGTGGTATTCTCACAACTCTAACAAAAAAGTTGTGCTTTATTCAGCCACAGGCTATCTCTGCTTCTAGAACAGGTATGCCCTTTAGAGATGGAGGTTCATTTTATTTATCTCTCTGTGTCCAGTTTCTATTACTTTATCTAATACAGAGTGGAGTCAGTAATACATGTTAGGATGACATAGACAACACCTGTAAAGCAAAATCTCAGGGCAAGATTTTTAGGACTATGGTTATCTTCTCTCACTTAGAACTAAACAGAAAAACACATTTCACAAACTCCATGCACAAATGGGGTTTTAGAAAAATCTATACAGAGCCTCAACTTTAATCTCCAAACCGAGGAATTAAGTTCTCCTCTAAAAGTTCAGTTTCCTTTGGCTTGTCTCTCAGAGACACTATTCACGGATTAGAATCAAGAAAAGCTAAAAAGATGGTCCTGTCTTCTTTCTTGACTATATATTTAAGGTTATTTACCAGTCACTGAAGAATAATGCATTTTGCAGAATACGACCACAGAGGAAGGGGTTTCCTTCTTGACCTTTATTTCTTTCTGAAAATGGCATGTCAAATTTTAACCTTTCTTCAGTAAACAGGAGAAAGCAAGGTAACTTATATAGGCTCAGAGGAGGAAAGTGAGAGAGTTCAGAGCCATACCAACTTCTCTGGATTTTATTCTGAGAGATGAGAAGAAATTGAAGGGGTTTGAACAAAGGTATATAACATGGCATGGCTTAAGTTTCACAAGGATTACACACTTGCTTTATGCAGAAAGCACTTTAGAGCAATATGGATAGTAGAATGTAGCTGGAAAGGCCACTTACTGCAAAGCCCTGGCCACGAGATCATGCTGGCTTGCCAGATTTCATAGGGGTAGTAGTAGAGATTTTGAGATTGTGGACATTTTTTCTCTAGGCTTTGTAAAGTCACACAGAGCCATTTTCTTCTTGTGGCTTGTATGTGCCTCTGCAGGGGCAATAAATCCAAAATGTGCTGGATAATTGAATTGAAGGTGGGATAGAACCAAAATGAGAAATCATCAGAAGAAAAAACAGTGTTTGAAGATGCCCCACTACAAATGCAGGCTCCGTGAAGGCAGGCAACTTCCTGTTGTGTTCTCATTGTTTCTCTATCACTTGGTCTGTGGTAGACATTCAGTAGATACTTGCTAAATGAAGAATAAATGATTCATAGTGCCATATGGAAGCAGTCTATCAACAGAAAAATCTAGTCTAAATAAACCTCAGGTCTTTTTGCTTTTGGGTGATTTTTGTTGCTCAATATTGTTATACAACTCATTTGGTCAGATCAAAGGTCAGATTAAATTGGCTGTGAATAAGAAAAAAAATATCTGAAATTCATGGCACTCTGATGTCTGATTAGGTAATAAAAATGATGATTAGAGTATTTGAAGAGCGGTAATGTCCATCTGACATGGTGCTAAAATGACCTACCCATCCTGTCACTATCATGGTTGGAGTTCAAACTCCAGCTAAGTGTCCTAATGCATTGTTTATTTTTCCAGGGAGATTTAATGTAGTTCTCTCCAAGGTTTATTGCGGTTTTGGGGGTCCCAGATAAAGCAAGGAAGTTGGTGCTTAATTTAAGATTCCTTTTATATGAAATATAATGTTTTTTATCTTCTTTGAAATATAGCTCAAAATGAAAGTCAAAGATGATGTGCAAAGATAATTGGATATAAAAATTTATTAAGTAATTTTCTTATTTATGCACACTGCATAATTTTTTACAACTTAAATAGACATCATTGTTATCCTTTTTATTCTTTTTCTATTTATGATGCACTCATTCTTCATGTGAATATGATTGTAATTTATGATATCAGGTTGTCCAGAGCAAAATTTATAATATCAAGGAGCAATATTTCTCTCATGATGTACTATTTTATTGATCTCTGATTGAAAATGATTTCATAATGTATGCTTCCCTTTGGGCAATGACCCGTGAGGATTAGACATAATTGGTAAATTTTATATTTATGTTTTGACTTGATCACACATTTGAATTAATTCAAGAGTATCTATCCTTTTAAAATAACTCATGGAGGAAAGCAGTAACCCCAATGGTATATAGGCTTTAGTTCAGTGACCTAAGGTAAAGTTTCAACCATGCCACTTAGTAAAATTAAGTGACCTTGAACAAACCATTGTGCATCTGAGTTTCTCAATTTGTATGATGAAGAAAACAGAGCATACAACGCAAGGCTGTTTTGAGGAATAAATGAGACAACATTGGCACAAAGCAGGTACAGGGTGAGTAATCACCCTGCTCCCCCATAGCTGTCTCCCAAAGTAGTGCATATGTGATCTGATTCTTTTTATAGCTCCTGGACAAGCAATGTGTGCTCAGAGAACACTGACTTGGTTGGCTGGCCTGGTGATAAACATCACTTAAATAAGGAGGGAAAATAAAGGCACTTTTGTGACAGTGGGAAAGGCTCAGGACAAGTTAACATGAAATCAGGATAGAGCAGTGTCTAAGGATTTGCAGTGTCCTCATTTAGTCATTTAAATCATGAACTCTGTGGGCCAGAAAAATATTAAGTACTAAATCTAATATAATGTGTGTGTGTGTGTATTCATTGTCAACACACAACTTTATCATTGAGGATTCTCAATTAAAATGGGATTGTTCACTTCTCTGGTTTAGTTAAACAAATTGTAATTCCACACTAATTAGCTACTGGGCATGGCTCTAGTCCTGGGTATTCTTTTCTTACCTTCAAGAAGCTAAAAATATAGGAACAAGGAGACTAAGAGTGGAGTTATCTGTTTCTCAGAAGCATATCAATAATCCCCAGTTCTAGAGAATCACAGTACTTACAACTGCACTCCTCCACAAGAAGGAATCTAAGATGCTAGTAGTGACCCAAAGACAGAAACAAACTGGACCATATGTAAGCATTCATCCTGTAAACCAACTCTTTATACAACTGGATGAACTGCTACTTTAAGAAGGATGCACCTCCCCCTTGCAGTTCCCTCAGCTAAGAGGAAAAGTTTTCCAGAGCAAAAGGCTCAGCTTTGTCCTTTGTCCTTCACACCCACCTCCCTGACATTCTCGGAGACAAAATTTAGAACCTACACACACTTTCTTTTTTTTTTTTTTTTCTTTTCCTGTGTCTCATTCATGTTCCTAAAACTTACCAATTTCATTAGACAATTACTGATGACACTTCAGGATGGCATTGCCTATTTATGTAAAAATCTTTATCTCACCAAGAACTGAGTAGGTATTCTTCAAGTCTTGATATACTCTCAGATTAGCCCAAGTTTTGGAACATTTGACAAGTTATGCTTTTAAAGTTTTTGATTTGGGCCCTGGCCAGTGGCTCAGTGGACATAGTGTTGTCCTACCGTATGGGTGACCTGGGTTTGATACCCAATTAGGGCACACAAGAGAAGTAACCATCTTCTTCTCCCCAGCCCCTTCTTGTCCTCTTCCCCTCCCACAGCCAGTGCCTCAGTTGGTTTAATCTTGCCCCAGGCACTGAGTATAGCTCCAGTGGATTGCATCAGCCTCAGGCACTAAAAGTAGTTTGGTGCTTGAGCACTGGCCCCAGATGAGGTTGCTGGGTGGATCTCAGTTGAGGTACATGCAGGAGTCTGCCTCACTATCTCCCCTCCTATCACCTAAAAGAAAAGTTTTTGATTAGACATGTTATCACTTACTTATTCTATTGAAAATACTGTTGCCGAGTTTCCTTTTGTGTCCTTTTGATGTTTTGTGGGAATTTCAGTGGATGAGAATAGAGTAAATAAAATGCTTTCATGCCAACATTTTAAACAGAAATCCAAATAGACCTGATTTTTTTAAAATTAATTTTAATAGGGTGACATTAATAAATCAGGGTACATATGTTCAAATGAAACATCTCCAGGTTATCTTATCATTCAATTATGTTGCATACCCATCACCCAAAGTTAAATTGTCCTTTGTCACCTTCTCTCTGGTTTTCTTTGTGCCCCTCCCCTCCCCCCTCTCCCACCCACTCTTTCCTCCCCCCTCCCCATAGCCACCACACTCTTGTCCATGTCTCATAGACCTGAATTTAAAGTTTGTATTTACCACATCTATCTTAACTATGTAGACATGAGGAGTACACACACACACACACACATTTATTTTGAAAAAATTATAGCTGTTTCTCTAAAATATAATACAATTAGTGTTATAATAGAGCTAAACTTTCCTCTTCATCAAAAACCATCGCAGAAATTAACAGGTGCATGATTATCTTTGAGTTCATCTATGTTGGTGTTTGCTTTAGGATCAAACTAATTAAAAAAAAAGTGATATTTTTTCCTGTAGATAGCACTTAAAAAAAGTGATATTTTTTTTCTGTAGATAGCTACAGAACAAAAATAATTTTCACCTATGTTAACTATTTAACAGCTGGAACAATTATCTAGGGGAAGCTTATGCTCCATTTTGCAGATGAGAAAACTGAGGTGTAGAGGGTTTTAGCCTGAGGTCATTCATACAATAAGTGTCAAAGAGCTGGGAGAGGAACTTTGCATTTTTAAATCATGTTGTGTGCTTTCTGCCATGCCACAGCTGGGTTTACAGCTGAAATTTAACTGCGTCCCTCAGTGTCTTTCCCAGTGAGAAAAATAAACATTGTCAAGAAATGCTTTTTGATAACACTATTAGGCATTTCGATTATATTGTTCAAATAAGGCTGGGAACCAATATAACAAGCCATTTACTGCTATCTCCTGTCTTTGCCATGACCTCTAAAATAACAGAACCCACAAAGTTATAGGAGAAATATCCTGAAATGCTGATATTCAGGTTAGTTATCTTTGTAATGGTTTGAAATTGGAACTGTTTTCCTGCTTACCCAGTTGTGAGCAGCTGCTGTCAAGTACAGAAATTTGAATGAGCTTAGATGATGGTTCTATAATTTAAGTTCCTGTTCACAATCTCGATTCATTAGTGCTCAGCTAGCATAAAATATTTATTGAGGTGCTGGGTACAATATACATTATCAATCAAACACAGAAGGAAAACAAGGATTTCAATGTGAAAGAAAAAATATTAGAGGCCTCAGGAGATAGACAGAATTCTTTCTTTTTAGCATCAGGCTCCATCAAGCGCATCTATAATTCAAAAATCACAACTTTTATCCCCCCCCCCTTTTAAGTTCAAGTGTTGTATAAGAACAATAAAACAAACTCATAATACTATGCAACTTCTAGAAAAATTTTGTTTTCAGTTCAGATTTATTACTTTATAATATGTTTTATTTCTAATTCTTGTTGTCAGCACTACATTTGCAAGCAATAGTTTTGAACTTACAAAAGAAGCAGATAACATCTTCTATTTACTTAGCATTTTAATATTTATTAGGACTTTTTCACATATTTTGTTCTTTTGATTCAAAGGAGTCATGCAAAGTAGATATTATTAAAATTCTAATGTGAAGTGATTGAATCCAGGGCTCAGCTGGCCTCAAGGTCAAAGAAGATGTGAGGACTGTGGTGCCATTTAATGGTTGTATTTTTCACTTTCCTACAAAGCATATCCCAATCTAGGCATCCCCCCCCTCCACACACACACAAATGTAATTCCTAATTCTACTCATTATTGAGTTTTTATCTGAAGACTGGGGTCTGTACAATGAAGAAAAAAATAGTTCAAATTATTATTTTTCTGTATTTGGTTTATATATAGAAATAGTTTAGAAATTCCAGGCAGTGTGAAACATTTTGGGTATAAGCTATTGTAATCTACGTTTCATAGTTGAGAAAAACAAGTTGACAAAATTTCACTTGCCCAAGATCTACTAGTGATTGGTAACAACTAGATTCCCATGCAGGCAGCTGGGTATAGTTTTATCACACCAAACTGCTTTGTCACCCAAAGGAGAAGATAAAGGCAGAACCCCCTAACATTGAAGATATCAGAGTCAAATGTAAACCATTTAAGATTTTCATATTTCACCTATAGTGCTACCATTTGGAGGGTTTGAGTACAAAACTTCCTGAATCAGAGACAAAATTCAAAGACTCCCCCTGCCTTCAGCACAACACCGTAATGGTTCCAAAACTAGGCAATGCATTAGGATTGCTTGGGTGCTCAATATGATATAAACATCTAGGTTTTATTGTTGATCTATAACAGTGCGAGAAACCAGATAATCCTCATGTGTACAAAGCTGCACAAAGACTTTTTCTGTTGTGTGACGAGCTTTTTAGAAACCCAACACAGGGCACAGTCACATCAGCTCCCAAAATAAAGAGTGGTACAAATAACTAAAAATGAGTGTCACTACTTTAACGTATATACGAAAAATGAAGTGTTTATTTGAAATAATATGTTCGGTACATTTACTTTTCTGTTACATACATGCTATCATTGAAACAAAACAGCTATAGCACTATAACTGTGGCTATTAGTAGTAATTAAAAGTATGACTAATTAAACAAATAATATGGGTTAGAAAAATGTAGTAATATTTTTAAGTTTCCTTTTGTCCTCTGATACACCATTTAAAAAATTATTGATTTTAGAGAAACAGAGAAAGAAAAAAGAGAGAAAGAGAGAGAGAAAAGCATTCTTTTGTTGTTCCACTTAGTTGTGCATTCTTTTGTTGCTTCCCATATGTGCCCTGACCGAGAATTGAACCTGTAACCTTGGCATCTTGGGATGATGCTCTAACCAACTGAGCTAACTGGCCAGGGCCTAATATACCAATATACTTTAACTTTTAAATTTTGCATTGGAATTTTAAATTTTGTAGATTACATTACTGGATATTCTTAAATTACTTAAACATAAGTAGACACAAGACTTCTTAAAATGAAAACAGTCCAAAAAAAATTCTTAAATAGCCTTTAAGATGTTGCTCTTCCATTTAATGTAGTGGTAAAACTGAACACAATCAAACATAAAATTCACTTCAACACACAGTTCTGCTTTTATCAAGCCCATATCACAGTGATATCTAGTACCACGCTATTGTGATGATATCAACTAAATATTCTCTGGAAAAAACATTTGAGCCTAAAATAGTTAGGATTTTACTTACTACAAATAGGAAAATTTAGAACTTGTAAAAATTTGTTTCTTGCATTTTAAAAGTATCCACCTACTTTGAGGCTACAGGATTGTTTTGATAGAGCATGTGTTTCTCAGGCATGCCCTTTGCATCTATATACTCATCATAGATGCTATTTGTATCTAAAACTACACATCATTTTTTTATACTCTGAAGTACATTGGGTGTCATCCTAAGTTAAACTTCTTTTTCTCCAGGAAAATGGTTTTATATACAGTGGTAATTTGAACTTCTGAAAGTGCAGCTGAACTCCAAATAAGTTACCATTTTAGTAAATAAACTGAGAAACAGCTATTTAACTTAACTGCCATTTTCTGGTGACTTTATTTGTTCTAAAGCCATCTTATTTTTAAAATAAGAGCCATTCTTCTCACTCTATGAGTTTTTCTTGCGGCTTAAATATAATGTCAGACAACTTGGTGCATTCAGTTTATTCTTTTCTAAGCTCTTCATGACCTCTTCAGAGATTATCATGCAGCTTTGGAGAAAAAATATATACATTTCTGTTTTACTATATAATCCTTTCTTCTTAGTCCTCAATTTATTCAAGTATTCGAGAAGGGCAGTCTTCTTGTCCTAAATTTAGAAAATAATGACAGACCAACATTTTAACATCTTTTCTATTGCAGGCAACGATAGCTGTTTTGTAGGCACATGTCTAAAGAGATTCCTTCCTTTCATTTTTATGAAGTCGAAAATTTCATTAAGTGCACCTGCACATTTTGAGGAAACATGATCCTAACCTTCCGTATAAAAGCCTCCATTTCACAGGCAAATAAATCATACCCATTCTCATCAATGGACACAAGGTATGCAAGCCATTTAGCAAATCTTTTCATTTTCTCTGGTAAGAAGTCTATAAATTAAAGGGAATCTGTCAAAACTTACGTTTGCACTGTTTGTCGAACATGCAGATTGAGGAGTAAAACCTAGTTTACATTTGGACAAGATATCAGAATTTTTTTTATTTTATATTTTCTACAGTGTTATTAACACTTTTGTACAAATCAAGGAAATAAATTGAAATTATGCTTTTCAAATCAAAGTACTTCAGAGCTAGGGGAAACTTCATTTTTGTTGCTGAAATTCAATGTATCACTCACTCTCCATACTCAGTAGAAAACATGATCATTGTCAATGTCTCACAGAAACAAATCTGCTCTGTAAGGAGCCAATTTCCCCATTTGTTTGTCACAGGACAATTTAGTTGCAATCTGTGAATCAGGAAATGTAACTTTACTAAGTTTCATAGAAAAATCAAGGGAACAATAAGATAATGCATGTTCATTCATGAAGTATTTCTGAGCTAATTGAACAGCCATTATTTTCTCCTGAGTATTGTTATCTTTTAGGGAGATTACAATAAAAATTGATTATTTTGGAAGTACTTGTCTGGCTCATCCTGGGCTTATAAAATTCAGTCTCATGAATTTTCATCTCTCTCTCTACTGTGCCCAAATTTCAAATCCCTGAATGCTGTATTTATTCCATATACAGTCCTTTCTGTTTATTGTTAGGATCATTTTTCTCCCGTATCCAGTTGTACATCAGTCATAAAAGGAACAGTTACTTAATTTTCTTTTTCTGGTGCCTGGATCATGTTGGCATTTGTGTTGTCATCAGTTTTATCTTCCTTTTCATTATCTGACCTCTTACGGAAACAAGGTCACAATATTCACAATGTTAAAATGTAGCCCTGGCCAGTTGGCTCAGCGGTAGAGCTGTGGCCCAGAATGTGGAAGTCCTGGGTTTAATTCCAGGCCAGGGCACACAGGAGAAGCACCCATCTGCTTTTCCACCCTTCTCTCTCTCCCTTCTCTTTATGTCTCTCTCTTTGCCTTCTGCAGCCAATGCTCCATTGGAGCCAAGGTGACCTGGGCGCTGAGGGTGGCTCCGTGGCTTCTGCCTCAGGCACTAGAATGGCTCTGGTTGCAGCAGAGCAATGGCCCAGATGGGCAGAGCGTTGCCCCCTAGTGGGCATGCTGGGTGGATCCTGGTCAGGTGCATGCGGAAGTCTATCTGCCTTCCCACTTCACACTTCAGAAAAATACAAAAAAGAAAAATTATGCTAGTACTATCCTGATAAGAAACTCACCAATCATTCTATGGGCAAAGCCTGAGAGGAACTGTTAACAATCATGTATACATTGTACTTAAGTTGCATACTTAAGTCACATTCTTAGAGCATTGCAACAATGTGAACTGCAAATCATGGCTGCCAACGATGGTAGTTAGGGGGAAAATTAACAACAGCACCCTCCACCCACCCGCTTTTTAATTCCATCTTATGGGTTTTGTATTTTTTCCCTGACCTTTTGCACCTATCTCTGAATAGTGTGGCTTTCTGTATGCTGGGAAAGGGTTTCTTGGGACATGGGACTTTCTCTCCTAAAAGTGGAACAGTCCTGGGAAGCCAGGAAAATTGGTCACTCCTATCTATTGGTCAGCTTGATATTAGAGCCCAGATGAAATGTTTATCACGAAACTTCCATACCAACCTGGTAATCCAGAGCTGAGCTCCTCATCTGATGGTAATAACTGTTGAGTGATAACATGCTGTCAAGTAGCCAGACTAAGCACCAGCTGGGGGAAAATGGGGCTGTCCAGAGTAGCAGCTATAGGTTGTGAGGCTTACGTGATAATTTGGCTGTTTCAAACAAAGGTTGTCTAGGAGGTGGTCATGACACTCAAGACATTCTATTACTTTGAAATCATAAAGGTTTAAAAGGTCAAATATTATTAAGCCGTAGAAAGTAAAGACCAAACTCTTTAGCAAGGCACTGATATTGCTCTAGTGAGTTAGCCTCTATCTAAGTCCAGGCTCCTCTGCAGCTGTGATACCCTTGCAACCCCAGGTCTAATTCAATGTTCTTCCAGTGTACCCTGCTCTCTCACTCTCCTGTTACTGGGCTTGCTATCCTTTCCATCCAAAATGCTCTTTCTCCATCTGTCTGCTTTGTTAACTTCTAATTATCTGTGGTTTTTTTGTTTTGTTTTAGCATGAGAGAGAGTGGAGTGAGGGACAGACAGGGACAGACAGACAGGAAGGGTGAGAGATGAGAAGCATCAACTCATAGCGGTGGCACCTTAGTTGTTCATTGATTGTTTTCTCATATGTGCCCTGACCAGGGGACTCCAGCAGTCAGTGACACCTTGCTCAAGCCCGCGACCTTGGGCTTCAAGCCAGTTACCTTTGCGTTTAATCCAGTGACCATGGGGTCATGTCTATGATCCCATGCTCAAGCCAGTGATCCCACACTCAAGCCAGGTGAGCCCACACTCAAGCCAGATGAACCCACGCTCAAGCTGGCAAACTCGTGGTTTCAAACCTGGGTCCTCAGCATCCCAGGTCAATGCTCTATCCACTTCACTACCACCTGGTCAGGCTACCTATCCTTATTTTGTAGATAATAAGTTACTTCCTCAAGTAACTCGCTCCTCACTCCCAGCCTGAAGTATGCCTCTCTTCTTAGAATCTCTCCTTATTCTCATCATAGAGCTTACCACCCCCTATGATAATTGTGTGTCTCTCTCACTAGATTCTGAAGACATATACTCTGTTTTCACAATTGTATCACCAGCACCTGGGTTACTTGTGGCATTATGTAAGTTCTTATTATAAATTCTTGATGCCAGTCTTGAGTGAATAAATGATTGAATAATTGGATAAATGCATGAATGAATGTCAAATACTGTTATGAACTACCATAATGATGTGAGAAATTTTTATTTCCTGAACACATATGAGATCTTTAATAGCCTACATATAACTCATTCTATAGAACTTTTCAATCATTGTGACTAAACCTTTTAAAAAATTAAAACCGTGCATGAATAACCTTTAAAATTAGGTTTTACCACATGAAGCTACTACATATTTTTGTAAGTTTAAAGTGGCTGAATAACATCAATTGAATATCATTTAATATAATTGATACTATTCAGAAAAGGTATCTTAAACAAACATTAAAAGTCACCATACTTAAAGAAATAACCCTCCCTATTTAAAATGCCCCACAACTTTCACGGTGGAATACTGCAAACCCAATTGCTATCCTAAGAATATAACTAAAAGCAAAAAAGAAAAGAAAACAAAAATGAAAAACAAATTGGCCTTGATACTATGTTCTGAATAAATATGGAGATGATACCTCCTCATTTAATACAATAATTACTCAGAAATGCTGTAACATTCATGGCAAGAATGTCTAAAAGTTTAAGAGTAATAAAAATCGGTGCCCTGACCCTATACTCGGTTGGTTGGAACATCATCCTGAAGCACAGAGGTTGCTGGTTTGATCACCAGTCAGGGCACATACAGGAACAGATTGATGTTCCTGCTCTCTCTCCCTCTCCCTTCCTCTCTTTCTCTACAAATCAATAAAATAAGCAGTTTAAGAAATTGGGGATAACTAGTGTGATGGCATTAACTATATGATTAGGTCTATGTGGAAGGGTTTCAGGCCACCAGACCTGGTTTGTTTCCATGCACTTGGAACCAAACATCACCCACAACCAAAAGCTCAATCTAGACATTCTGGATTTTTAGAGTCTAGGTCACAAAGTGAGAGCACAAGTTTACTCCTGGATGGTTTACAAAATAAAACAATTGTCCCTTTTAGGAGAATGTAAATTTTTGTTACAACTATGTATTTTTTGTCCATAATTGCTGTAATAAACTGCCACCAACTTGGTGGTTTAAAACAACTTCCATTTATTATCTCTCTGTTCTGTAGGACAGAAGTTTAACAGGCTCAACTGAGTTCTCTTCTTTTATCATGAAATAGAAATCAAGATGTTGACTGAGTTGTGTTTCTGAAAGCCAAGGATCTTTTCCTTCAGGTTGTTGGTAGAATTTAATTCTTTGCAATTGTAGGACTAAGTTCCCTGTTGGCTGTCAGCTGGGGTCACTTTCAGCTTATACTTATCATTTCTTCTTGCATGACTTACTTCATTTTCAAGTCAAAAAGGCACATTTCTGACTTCAAAAGCAAATTGCTCATTCTTTGAATCTCTCTGATTTTCCATTCGGCCACCAGCCATAGGAAAAAAAAGAAAAACTATCTGCTTTTAAAGGATTTATGTGATTAAATTAAACCAACCTGACTAATCTCCTTATGATTAACTGAAAGTCTACTTAATGTCATCTACAATTTTTTTTTGCCATTTACTAGTAACATTATCAAGGTGTAATTATGTCTGAAATTTAAAGTCTCAGGAATTAGGTTAGAAAATTTGGGGAAGGGGTGTATTTTATAATTATGGATGGTATTGTGGGGTCCTGTGACCCCAGACAGCTGGACTAAAACAGCAACGCTCTTTAGGAAATGAGGACAGAACAGAGTTGCCCTGTTTGAGTAGATTCTATATTTCAATGGTAAACATAAGATATAAGAGAGTTGGCAATTTCAGTGACCCTATAAGTACAGATTTTAATGGCAGAGGGTGACGTGTTAAAAATAGAGTGTATATGCTAGGCGAGGAAGCCTTCCCTGGTGAAGTGACCAGTTTTCTGTATGTAAAGATTATCTATTTATATCTATGTATTTCCCCCTTCTCTTTCTCTCCCTAGACTTTGAACTTCTCAACCCGGTTAGGACTATTTTTTATTCATCCTGTATCTCCCTCACTGACCACAATTTAGGGCACTATGAGCAGTTGGATAAATGGGAGCACTAATAATGCGTGATGAGCCACTGAATTACTGAATTCATAGAAAAGCAGCACTCAGAGGAGAACACCAGGATAAGCTTAAGCCTGATATTGCTCTGACCCATACCCTCTGCTGAAAAGCAGAACTCTTTAAAAGTACCACTGTTAAGGCACCATAACAGCCCTTTTTTAAGAACTATAAAGGTCTATTTCCATCTATTTTTTTTTCCTAGTATAAAAAGAAGGATGTCGTTTCTACTTGGAAACCCTTGATATCTAAGATAGGCCTGAACACAATATCCTTAGAGTGAAAGTGTTTCTATGTCTTATTGGACCCAAGCCCTGATCCCGCTTGGACATGATTATGCTAAAGGTTCCTAAAACATTCTTAAAGGGAATCACTTTGGGGCCCTCCTGTATTAGTTTCCATTGCTGCAATAACAAATCACCACGTGCTTAGTGGCTTAAAAGCAACAAACTTCTTAACTAATAATTTCCATGGATCAGGGTTTGGGTGGATTCAGATCAGCTGGTTCCTCTGCTCTAGATTTCAGAAGACCAAATTTGAGGTGTTGGCCAGTCTATTTTTATAGGGAGACTTTGGAGAACATGCAAGTTGTAGGCAGTACCTAATTTATCGCAGAGGAGGGATGGGTCTCTGTGTCCTTACTGTCAGTCAAGGGCAGCTTGCAGCTTCTAGAGACCATCCTCTGGCTGTTGTATATGGCCTCCATCTCTCTGAGGCAGAAATTGTGTGTGTATCTGATCCCTCTCCCACTTGTGCTGCCTCTGGTATCCACTTCCGTTATATTCTTTTGTTCCAACCTGACAAATTTTTCTCTTAATAAGGCTCATATGATTCAGCAGGGCCCACTTGTATAATCCAGGGTATCCTTCCTACGTTAAGGTCAATTGCAACCTTAATTGCATCTGTAAAGTCCCTTTTACCATGTCACATAACTTACTCACAGGTTGGTATCTTTGGGGGACCACTCTGCCCATCATACCTCCATCTTCTGGAGCAGAGACACGGGGATGTAGGTAGAGACGGTATGGGTGAGGTCACTCTAATCTGAATCCCTGCATTGACTGTATTTCATGCCTTCCTTCTGTCAGTATTACCTGTTGATGAAATCTTTATGGACTGGCTTGCCAGGGCTCTATAATAAGTACTTAATGTTATTTCTGTTGTTCATTGACCTGATCAATAGATACTTGAACACCTACCATGTGCCAGGCCCTTTACTAACTTCTTTGGATAGAGTCTCTGCCATCAGTAAATTTATAAATCAGTAGGAAAACATATAAATAACTAGATGTTTATTATATGGTGTGTTAGGTGATTGCCAAAGTTAAACCCTCATGGACCGTGACGACACATAAAGATGTCAGATAACCAGAAAAGTGTGTTGGGTACCAATAATCATATGTATGTGTCAAAGACATTATTGTTTTGGCAGAAAGCTGACTGTACCATCATGCAGCTGGTTAAGAGAAGAACCTAACAGATTGTAAGGGATCTATTAACCAAATTATTCATGCAGCATCAAAGGCACAGAGAAGTGATATGCACAAAGAAGGCAAAGTTTCTGCCCAGAGAAAAAGGCAAATACAGCTAACCATATGACATCTTTTTCCTTTGACACCATGTGCACTCATGTATTCCTACTTCTGAAAGCTGTGATTAAGGGACTGACTTTAATGTAGGGGAATTTATGTGACAGGTGGATGCAACTTTTCTAGCTTCAGTAAAATCTAAATCCTCTTCTCAAATCAACTCATTCCAACATTTTTTCCATTTTTTTCCCAATTATTTTGACTTTCCTTTATGAAACACTCATTTCTATTTTAATAATTTCATACATGACAGAGAAATATTTGTTACCACCTCCAGTTTAAAGTTTCTTTGGCTGGTCTTTAAATAATTTTTATAATTAATTCTCTGACCATCTCTGAAAAACAGCCTGCCACAGATAATACCCTGATAATGTTACTTAATTTGTATAAATCTCAACATCTTCATTCATGTTAATACAATTATAGTCCTTTTTAGGGCCTTTATTATTGCCTATTATATTATTAAAATAATTTAAAAAACTAATTCTTGACAAAGTAGAACATTTTATGACATTTTATTGGCACAAAAAAAGTCTAGTGGTGTGCAAAAAATGCAAAATAAAGTGTGTCATATGTAAAATATGATTGTAAATTGATAGGCATATAAATATTTAAGAGTTTATTGTGGCATACAAATCTGTTATATACTCTCTCCCAGATCTTCTGAGTAACTTTTCAATTATGTTAGCACTCATACATTCTGGGCATAGAATTTCAGAAAAACAGATTTTTTTAATTTTAATTTGCAAAAAATGATATTGCTAAATGCTCTATTGTTGTAGATATACTTGGATTAAATATTTACTGAATGTCTCTGATACACAGCAGATCCCCCTAGGCACTGCAGATACAAAACTGCATGTAGCAGGACCTTGACCTCAAGGGAAGTTACAGAGAACAGTAGGGGGTCTGAGCAAATGCACACTGTGAGGTTTTCCACAAGTAATTGGTAACATAAGGTAGTTGTACATAACTCCATAGTTCTGAAAGATTTACATGTTTGTATTATAATGAGTATCCAGGGTTTGCCCCTAGACTAGAAGACAGGAGACCAAAGCTTAGTCAATTTGTAAAGATAAAAACTTGGGGTGGCAAAAATAGTTCTTTTTCATAGTGTGTTTTATTTGAATCATCTTCATTATTATTAGTCTGTTCAATGATTATATGTCCTAAATCTATCAGCGTGTCAGCAGTCACAATGTGCTGCAGTGGGTATTGTGTGTGTCACTGAGATACTATAATGGATAGGATAGAATGGATAATAGGCATGTTTGCAGGCTTCATGGACTTTATTGTTCTTTTTATTTTTCCCTCTGGCTGTTAACCTCCCAGAAAAATCACATAAAAGGCAAATGCTAAATAGCAAGTACACTTTCATAAATACCAATTTACGTAAGGTAAAAAGGTTATTCTGTTTTCCTACAATGCATGGCAGTGTTTTGATTCCAAGTTGTCCACTCCTGATGTAGAAACTAAATCTGGTCACTTCTAGATAAATCAGCATAATGCAGTGATTTTTTTATTCTTGCACGACTATAATTCAGTTGCATTCTGTTTAGACTCCTTCTTAGGAGTCTGCCTCCCTTTCTCCCTGGATTGATGGTATACTCTGGAGGGCTTGCTTGGTCCCTGCACAATGCTGTCTTGGAGGAACCCTCTGTTCTGGAACTTCATCTGCCTTGATCTCATGCTGGTCTTCCACTCCAAATGCAGCCCTCTGCATAACCAGTATAAGGAGCTGAGTGACTACTAGGAAGCCTGCAGATACCCACTAGGCTCCCTGGCACTTACCCCTTGTGGAGATGTCATGGTGCCTTCATCTGAACCTCAGGGGGGACTGGTCATGCTGTGACTTTTTGATATGCATTTCTTTGACTTCATTCCCCATGAGTTTTTATCTCATATTTTTCTATATTATTCGGTCACTTACCAGCTGCAGAAAAACCCAGACTGCTCTCACTGTAATACCCCTCATTGACAGGCACCTATCCGAGGTACTGAAAAGGCTAAAGATGGCTAGGTTATCTCTTTTCTCTAATCCCCAAAATTTCAATGGGACATTCTCTCACACTTCTGCACTCCTCCCTCCTTATTTGCCCTTCAGCCCACAGTGGATGAGGCTATAAAACAAACCCACTATTCAACTCCCATGTGTCCTCTTTAAATCTCTTCCTTACCCCAACCTAGAAGGGTTTTCTAGTTTGGAACTGTGGGAGAAAAGTAGAACATTGTTGTTTCATCTTGCCTTTTAAACCTTTTCTTTTTTTATATGTAGACAAATGCTTTTAATTAGAAGGTTTTTATTATCTTTTTTTATTATTGTTCTAGATTGACAGCAACCTCATTGTCACATCAGTATTCTAGACTGTAACAAAGAGAAAAACATCCTAAAATAATTCCAATAATTATTCTGCTATTATTGAAGCATAAGGACTTGAATAAAGATAAATGACTAAATGCCCCTTTTATATGTTCTCATAATGCCATGTCCACATTTCTGTACTTATTCTGTTTTCACCAGTAAACTATAATTTCTTCAAGTACCAGGGGACATATTCTACTCATTTTTTATTCTAGTGCCTAGAACATAACTCTGCATAAAATAGGTACTAAAATTTCTAGCATTTATTGAGCAAAGAATGCTCTGCATTGGGTTGAGGGCTTTACAAGCATGATGTCTTTTGATCTTCACAAACCCATGAGGCAGGTAATATGGCTTTTTTACATCTGAGAAACCGAAGATCAGAGAGCTTTCCTCAAAGCAAATAGATTACAAGAAATGGAAGCAGAGATCAAACCTAAGCTTAACCTCTATCTCACACTGCTTCTAAGTTAATATTTGAGTATGTAGAACCCACATTCTAAATCTGTTAAGTTCTAAATATCTGTCCCATCAGACTAGCTGTTGGACATATCTGAGAACTATACTATAATAGAAATATCATTTGATTTAAAAAGCTTGTATCTCCATACCTGGCAAAATGGTTAGATTATGGACAGTTTTTCATTAATTCAGTTGAATTAATTTGCTATATATTAGGATACTAGTAATGACATTTCTGATTTTGAATCCTTTCATAACTTTTATTTTTCTACCCAATTTAAGTCAACTAATATTTATTTAAAATATAATTTATGGATGTCTGCATAGACATAAAAGCAAACAACCAATATAAGAGAGCTCATAGTCTAGTAATGGAGATAAACATATAAACAGAGTACAGTAAATGTTTAAATGCAATCTAAAACTTGTATGCAAGGTAGGGAGCTAACCCAAAGTAAAGTTCATTATATCTGTAGTGGGGAGAAGGGATATGGTGGCCAAAAAAAAGAAAAAGCTTCCTGCAGGAGTAGTTTTGAAGAGCAATTTAGACAAAAATATCATAATGGAGCCAAGCTTCTGTACATCAGTAACCCAGGGAACTGGGGGTGCGGGGGTGCCTCTTGACTGAGACTCAGTAATGTATATGTGGACTGATTACTCTAAAAGTTCTAAATCAAGACTGCTCATTTTGACTTTACTGAAGCACACTGATTAATAGAAAGTATACTCTTTAGCCTGGCTTGTGGTGGCACAGTGGATAGAGCATCTATGTGGAATGCTGCAGTTACTGGTTCAAAACCCTGTGCCTGCCTGGTCAAGGCACATATGACAAGCAATCAATCAATGACTAACCAAAATGAAGCAACTATGAGTTGATACTTTGGGCTTCCTGTCCCTCTCTCTCCTCTCTCTGTAAAATCAATCAATAAAAAATAATCTTAGAAAAGAAATAGTAAATAGACTGTTTATGGAATGTTCATTTATTATACATCTTGTTCCAGTCATTACTTAAGGGCCCTTACCTAAAAATATAAGACAATTTAACATATACAGAGAGAAAAGCAGAGAGGAAAATAGGAAATAGAAGATTGAGTTAAAAATGTGACAATATTGACATACAAACTATTTTACTATTTAAATCCTGTGTAATTTCAAGAATTGAATTGCAAGTTTGATTGTAAACTTTTTAACAACTAATAGAGAGAGGAAACCACAAAATTCCTACTGCCCATAAAATAAAAATAAAACAGATACTCAAGAGCAACATCACTATTTATTTCTGTTATGATAACTAAAGAAAATTAAGGTTATAGTATAATGTGATAAGCAATGTTTTCAACAATATTTTTATGGTGAATACCATGAGTATCTGAAAATAATTTTTTTCCTATTATTTGTCACTAAATGTTGATGACATTGAGCTAAGTCACAGTTTAGTAGTTACACATCTGCTAGGAGATAATCCAAGAAAGTATGTCAGTGTCCAGTGGTGGTCTTGTGGTCTTAAGGTTATCCTCCACAAGCACCATTTCCTTTAATCATGCCTTAAGTAAATATTGACAAACTGTATTTTTGAGGTTATATTTCCCAATCCCCCATGTATGTCTTTTTTTTATGTATCTGGATGAGTGCAGATGCTTTTATAGTCATCTGATCAGGAGGCAGGATTCACACTCTCATGAAAGAGAAGACCTGAGAAAGCAATGCCTAACTACATAGACTCCTCACCTCTAATTTCAGATTATGAAGCAGAATCCATGGGTGAGGTTAAGACAGTTAAGATTTTTCTCAACCTTTAGTGTAGGATCAAGTCCAGTGTTCCAAGTCAAAATAATTCTGGCATTTATTTGTTCATTCATTTAGCTAGTCATTCAACAAATAATGTGTTTTTAGCATCTACTATCTTTAAATCAGGTGCTATTACACACTCCCCACTGAGGTCACCCTGTGTACCATAGAATGGTTAACTTAAGAAACAGAATGTTCTGTGTGCTTACAAATAAATGGGTTGTGAAACACATAGCACCGCAATAGTCAGTTACACTTCTAAATGGGATTACAAAATATCAAAGTACTCTAAATGTTGGGAGATATCTACCTAATTGAGCCTTTTACTGGAGATCACTGATTCTGGGAATTACTGGCCAGCAAGTCAGTTTGTCCATTTAGATCCCATATGGTTGCTGAGGATAGAAAGACACAGGAGTGCCTGTTGGTGGTCCAGTACCCCATGCTGGCAGTCTGTGACAATGAACTAGCTAAGATTGGTAGTTCCGCCACGCCCGCCCATGGTAGGGACTTTGCAAAGCATGCCTTCTCACAAAGTCAGCAGGTGTTGGCTGTAGGTTTTCCCAGTGTTGTCTAGAACTTCCTCAAAGAGCTGGCAATCAAATGCAAATGGTATGATGCCCAAGCTGAGGCTGATTTTTCTGTGCTTGTGAGGGCCTTCATCCTGTCTCATATACTCAGTCCAGAAATGCTTCCCTTCCCCACAGGATGGCCAGCAGGAGCACTGTAACCTACATTGCAGTGAACCTTCTGCCAGTAAATCCTAGACACCTGACGTACCACCCAATGTTTGCATAAGAGTTTTTGCTCTATAGAGATACAGCCAAAATATTAACCATGTAGTTCTCTAGAATTGGGAGTTGTACATCAGTTTATTGGAGGTTACCTCAGGTTGTTAAAGCAAAAAGAATTGAAAAGATTAAAATAAATTTGAATGTTCTCATTCAAAATTATCTAATCCTTCCAAAGTCCTGAGCATTGAAGTGGTATTAAGATGCAAGCATTTGTAAATATGAAGAACTGGGGAACAGTATACACAACTGATACTTCTTAGCCCACTGACAGGCCTGAATAAGAAGCTTCAAATTCACATGCCAAGGAAGGCTTAAATAGAGCTGTAAGTAAAATTTTATAAACCCTAACAGGTTTTCCCATATGGCTATAAAGTTCATGATAATGTCAGTAGTGTAACAGCCAAGTCCCTTACACCCCAGTTTCTAAAGCATGTTGGCCTGAGAATTTCCCAGGCTGCTGGAGACTGACACACATTATAGATGAAATTCCTATTGGCAATAGGACAATTATTTGTGTAAGACAAATATAAATAAAAAAGGAGAGAAATATTTTTAATTGAAAAACACACAAAAATACCCCATTCAGGTTTAAGACCTACCCCTGCCTTGGTGTTAAACTTGAAATATGTTAAAGTATTTCTTTTTTCTTGGCTGCCTTGCTCACAATACAATAAACTAGTTTCAGGACCCAGGCAGATAGGGGTTCCCTGTCATAATCATCTCCACAGTCAGTGGAGTGTACTAGGTGGGAGGGACACAAAACCAGACCACTGGTGGGACAGGAGCAAGGATGAGGGTTCTAAGGTAAGATAAAGGGGAGATGTTTGGGAACTCCTACAAAAAGTAAGACGTTTTATTTAATCTTAAATTGTTTGTTTATGATGATCCGCTGACACGGGGAGAGGCAAGGGAGAAAGGCGACAGGGACACCAGCAGGACAGAATGCAGCCTGAAGATGCAATGTCTGGTCTGCACGTCCATTTCACATAAAATGGAGAAGAGAGTCATGGGGAAGAATTCCCGTTTCAAATGTTTTCATAAATCATTGAACAAAATGTGCTTTTTCATTTGTTTGTTTCTTTTGCCTCCCATAGAGTCGTTACTTTCCTTCCAGAACAAGTATCATTTGAATGTTATTGTGCAGAGCAAATTGAGAGCACAGTAGGCTGTTTGAATCCATCTCATGTAGGATTGTTTAGAAAGGAACAGGCAGGGGCAGAGGGTTTGGATTTAGGAGAGCTGGGTTCAAGTTCTGTCTCTTCCAACTAGAGAGCTATGTGACTAGAGTGGATATCTTTGCCTTGATTGCATGGAAGGTTATTGTGAAAAAGAGTCTAGTGAAACTAAACACTGAATTTACTGTAGAGATAATATCAGATAGAGTTTGCAATATCAGTATCTCCTTTTTAGAGGTCCATCAAAAAAATTTCTCTTCAACTGGAACTGAGCAGAATAAGAATATATCAATGGGCTTTGGCCAGTTTGCTCAGTAGATAGACCATTGGCCTGGCGTACGAACATCCCAGGTTTGATGCCCAATCAGGGCATACAGAGGAAGCGACCATCTACTTTTCTCCCTTACTCTCTCCCCTTTCTCTTCCCTTTCCTCTCCTGCAGCCAGTGGCTTGATTAGTTATATTATTGGGATGGGCACTGAGGATAGCTGGGTTTTTCCGAGTGTGTCAGCCTCAGGCACTGTAAATAGCTTAGTTGATTTGAGTATTGGCTCCAGACAGGGATTTCTGAGTGGATCCTGGTGGGGGCACATGTGGGAGTCTGTTATGATAGCCCCTCCTCTCAGTTAAAAAAAAAAAGAAGGTATAAATGTATCAATGGTTTCTATTGGCTAGCTACAAGCACATACCCCTCAGGCAAATCTAACCATTGACCATTCTGAAACTTAATTTTCTTTTTCTAATGTGAGCATACTAATTCTGATACTGGATTGTTGTGGAGAATAAATGAAATAGTGTTATAGGTGATGCTTAAAGAGAAGGGGCACAAAACAAATTAAAATAAAAAAGAAGGTACATGGTGTGAAGTTAAGGGAAACCAAATGCAAGCTTCTGAGCCCTCACTCAGTGGAATTACAAAGGACACACTCAACTCTTCCAGCAAAGAGTTCTGAGAAGAGTGAAATAATGTTCATCAGGGAAGCTCTTCAACGGGTCAGTGCCCTAGGATTTTAATAGGTACTGGTCAGAGTCACTCTGTGTCTGGCATGTAACTGAAGTCCAGAAGCCTAGTAGGAAAGCAGGTGCTTGGAATAAACCACATTTTTATATAAACTGTGTAATCACAATGAGCCACTCTTACCAATCTGGGAACCTGCCTGTAATCCATGTTCCCAGAAGCCAGCCAGGGACCAACCTTTGCAAGGATTTTATCTCAGGCCTTCCTTGTTAACTCTTTTCATCAGATCTCTGCTAACAATTATTTATAATTGAATTAATGCATGATGGATACTGGTTTTTGTCCTGTTTCATCTTTATGTTTATGTTGCTTGTATTTCCTCATTTATTTCACTTTTTTCTTTATATATTTAATAGTAGGTTCATAATAAATGTTTGTTGGATGCATATATTGAATACAATTAAGCTATATTACAGAATAATTAGGTATGTGACTTTGGGCCACTCATAACCTCTGTTAGTCTAAATTCTCCTGTATGTATTTAGAACCAGAATGTCTCTTTCTTGTGACAATAATAATAAAACTGATGATAATTATATATATATATATATTTATAATTCATAGGGATTATTTTGAATATTAAATGGAGTAACAAAACTAAAAATATGTCATATTTTACATCCACAAACAAAAGCTATTATAATTGCTTATTATCTGAGAGTCTTAGGTGAGTCACCTAAGAAAGTAGCATAGCTGATCTTCCTGGTTATGAGGGATGGTTACACCTGAAAGTTAGAGGAACTAGGGTCCAGTTCAGCAGATGTAGGTTCATAGTCCAGTCTTTCTATTTAGTTGCTGAGTTAACTTAGGAAAGTTTCTTGACCTCTCTTTTGTGTCTCAGTTTTGTTTTATGAAAAAATGGGGATAATAATACTTGTCTAGTAAGGTTAAGTAAGGTTATTGTAAGGGACAAATGAATTGATACTTGTGAAAACCCTTAGCTCAGTGTATGTGATATATAGCAAACACTTCATATGTTATTTTTATGCTATGTCTGCCTTTGCCAGTCATTTTAACTATTGGTTCTTGCGCAATTTATCTATATGCTCCATGCCACAATCGCCCATCTATAGCATCTGCATGAGGTAATTCCCGAGGTTCCCCTCATTCTTACATACTGTGGAATATAACTGAGACAGACAGCTCTGTGTGTGTGTGTGTGTGTGTGTGTGTGTGTATTTATTTGCAGCATAGTTCCAGAACCAGAACAGTGCGTAGGCTCAAGCATCTCATGTCCAAAATTGAATCCTGGCACCACTCCCCACTTGGCTAATTTACTCCATCTCACTAAACCCCGGTTCCAGTCTAAGAGATGAGGATGAGTCCTCATTGCAATGTTACAAGTTTAACTGAGAAAAGGAATGTGTTTTAGGTACCTCTAGCATCTTGAACATTACATATGCTTGATAAATGCTTGTTGAGTTTTATATTATCTTCCCCTACTGGGACTAAAACACTTTGAGAATTTATCACAAGTTATCATCTCATGATTTTTAGAAATCAGCATCCTCTTTTCAAAATAAGAATCACTCCTTACCCCAAACACAGGGAAAATATTCTAGCAATAAGCTTTGGCTTCTGAAATTGGTTTTCAGGGTAATTTTTTGCAAAAACAGAAAGCAAACATTCTCTCCTCTGTAACCCACAACTAGACTATAGGAAACTCTTGCACATCCTTTCCCCTGATCACTTTGGGGCTTGCAGGATAGGTCCAATGCAGCAGTACTCTCTAACAACCATTCTGAAGCAGAGAATCAACCAGGTTCTAGCACATTATTAGATGTGCCAGGCAACAGTCAGGTCCCAACTCAGGGACATAGATAGAAAGGTTTTGAGTCAGACTATTCATCCTTTATTGTCTAAACTTGAGACAAGGGAGATAGAATCCCTCAACATACCCAATCCCAATTCAACTTTATCTTCAACACCCTCAATCTTTTTCATGTTTTCTAAGCAAATAAAAGAGTTCAAGTGTGATTGAACAGGTCTCTCCCTCACTCTCTCTCTCTCTCTCTCTTGGTAATTTTGCTCATGATGATCTGTCTCAGACATCTTGATATCTAATATTGATCATGTTGACACTTCAGTTGATGCTGCCATTGTCATCAGAATTTAGCACTTTTAGCACAGATGATGTGCTCTATACTAGTATGCAAAAATGAAATCTGATTCTAAAAATAATGACTATATGACCTTGGCAAAATTATTTAAACTGTCTGCTATCATTTTCCTCATTAGACGGATAGAGATAATGTTAGTTCCCTCTTCATTAAGTACAGTAGTTTTAAGCATTAAATGAACTATTGTGCATAAACTGTTTAAAATAGCATCTGATATAAACAAGTGCAAAATAAATGTTTGGAGGAAAAAATGCATAGTTCTTTTATGGTGAATGGGGAAGAAAATGATGAAACAACTTTGATGAAACATGAAGAGTTGTCATACTACAGGGGTCTTACACTCAAATGCTTACATATACCACAGTAAAATCAAAATAAGTAGGTCAAATCCTGACCTGTGGTGGCTCAGTGGGTAAAACATTGACCTGGAACACTGAGATCACTGGTTGGAAACCCTGGGCTTGCCTGGCCAAGGCACATATAGGAGTTGATACTTCCTGCTCCCCCCCTTCTCTCTCTCTCTCTCTCTCTCTCTCTCTCTCTCTCTCTCTTGCCTCTCTAAAATGAATAAATAAATAAATAAAAATTAAAAATATAAAAAGAAATACCACCTCCTCCCTTTTAGAAAAATAAATAAATAAAACAAGTGGGTCAAATATAAAAAAGTAGAGAGCAGACAGATTTCTTTGTTGTTTTTCTTTCCATTTAGCTGAATATGTGTCCTTATTGTTTTGAGAACAAGTGCCAAATGTAATGGCAGAACCAGAATCCCTGAGATATAATAAAGCATGAGTCTACTTTTTAAAACAAACTACTTTGTTATATAAGTACTCAGTTATTTCTATTGGAAAATATTTAATTTTACTCCTATTTGCTCTTAGCAAACATTGATTCTGATGTTTATAATGTGAAAAAAAGTGATGATATAGGCATCAAGAAAATATTGTGATTTACTTAAATATGCATTATAAAAAATATTTTTAGAAATTCAAAAGGACCATTTTGGTGATTAACACTAATTCAATGTTCTGATTATCCTGGTAGGTTTAGCCTGTTGCTGAACATTTACAGGCCTTTATAAAATGTGGGTTATAGGAGTCTTAATAGGAGCTAATGGAGTTGCTGACTGCTTATGCCATTTATCTTCCTGAGCTCCTTACTGAGGAATAGTGTTTTGCCATCCAGCATAAGTAACAGAAGAAGACATGTATTTAATTATTTTAGCATCAATATAAAGTTTTTCTTGGTTGTACAGAGGGTCTTCTGTCAGAAGCATATTTTAATTTATGTTTCACTTATATTTCATTTCTTCCCTGAAATTTCCAATGTCTTGTGTGGAAAGGCAGTATGAGCAGCTGTTAAGCGCTAAGGCTTCAGTCAGGCATACCTGGGTTTCAGTTTTTACTTCACCACTTACTTGCTACTTCATGTGACATTAGGCAAGTCACCAGAACTTCCTGAACTTCAATTATCTCTTCTGTAAAATGCAATTCATAATAATCCCTTTCCAATGATTTGATAAAAGGATACAATTATATTTACAAAATATTTAATAGGGTGCTTGACACATAAAGAATCTTTTTTGAGTGTTAGTTACTGTGATGATGATGATCAAAAAGAAGGAGAAAGAGAAAGTATCTCTGACCTAGAAATGAATACAATGCAAAGAACAGAAGAGATAGGTGGGTAGTCCATAGTAGGCAGGATATATCCTTGTCTGAGATTCATAATACTCATAACAAAAGAAAAAAACAATGGTGAAATGTATGTAACATTTCCTACAATAGTCAATGGCCATACCAAGGCTTCATTACCTTCTCTTTAAATGTACCAAGGCAATTTTAGTTTTGAGTAATGAGAAAGTGGCACTCACAGACTCAGAGATTAATTAATCCAGCTCATTATTTCAGAGACAAGAAAAATCTCAAGAAAATGCAATGACTTGCTTAGCATCACTCAGATGAACAGTGGTAGATTTGGGAATAATCTTAGACCTCTGTGGCCCTGAGTCTCACATACTTTATTTTTTTGATTTCTTTCTTTGCCCCCCCCTCTCCCTCTCCTCCCTCCCTTCCTTCTTTCCTTCCTTCCTTTTTATTTCTTCTTTCTTTCTTTCTTTCTTTCAGAATAATTTATTCTAGGTACTGTTCTTGGTGCTGGGAAAATAGTTATAAATAAAATAAATATAGTCACTACTTTTATGGGTTTATAGTTTAGTAGGGGAAACAGAATATAAAAAAAAATGAATTTTAAAAGTTAATATAATGGTTGATAGTAAAATCAAATGCTACTTGAAAACTAAAGTGGATAAATCCTAACCTTAGCTGCCTCATTTACTAGCTTTGTAGCTTGAACAAGCCATTTGAACTACCTCAGCCTCAGTTTCTTGATTTACAGAAGAGGCATTATCATATTAATTTTCATGGCTGCTACATGGATCTTAGATATGTATATAAAGTATGTTTATTGCCAGGTTTGCATGAATATATCATGGCTATTTGTATTATCATGATTAATATCTAGACACTATTCTAAGGACATCATTTTTATTTTATTTTATCTACACAAGAAGCCTATGAAACAGATATTATTAAAATTCAGTTTTTCAGGTTGGAAAACCAATGCTAAAAAAGATTAGTTAACTTTCCCAAAGTCACACAGCTAGTAAAGGGTGGAATCAGAATTCGAGCCTGTATAATCTAACTTCAGAACTCCTACTGAGAAGTAGAAGTTGCTCCCTGGCTGTGGTCACAGGTGGTAGGGAAGCAGTTTGTGTTCTGACCTTAATTTAACAGGGACTAAAGATGCTGGAAACTTTTATAGGATGTTTTCTCCTAGCTCCAGAGTCCTCGCTATTGATGAAACAGTAATCATACAGTCACTTTAGGTCATTGTGAGGTGCTATAAGGTAAATAAAATTTAAGTATATTGTCCAGAAAATAGTAAGGGTTATATGTAGATTCTGTCCCTTTTCTCATCTTTTCTTTCTTACTTTCCACATATTTCATTCTTTGGGGAATCCTTCAATTGACTCTTCAAAGAGTACTTCAATATTATCACATATAAAGTACTGATTGGGCACTGTAGGGGCAAGGAGAAATAAGAAGTAGCATATAGACTGATCTTACCCTCTACAAAAAATTTTGTTGGTGTTTTGAGCCTTTTCAGTCCAGTAATAATTGTATCTTATGATGTCTTGAGATATACTACTAGCCCAAGCATTTTAGGCCTATTGAAAGACTGTAGTCCAAGGCTCACTTCTGTATTGTAACCCCAGCAAAACTGTCAGAAGAAGTACATATGAAAATATCCATTTTGTACATGCCTACCAGCAGAGAAAACTGGACCCTGGGAAATTGCAATTCTCACTGATATGAAAAGCAACATTTTAATTTTAAGTACGCAGTGGAAATTTGCCCCCCCCCACACACACACACACTCAGAGTGAGTTTTCATGTTTATTATCTCCATAGCTGCTCATATTTTATCCCAGCGGATATAACTGGAACTTCCCAACTGATCACAGTCAGAGCCAGTGCGAGTTGCGGAGGAGGGTGAAGGCCAGAAAACGACAGCAATGATTCTGCAGAGCCGCACCATCACAAGGCTCATTCTGTCTGATATTTTGCTTCCTCCCTTCGTGAGCCTTTCTCACACGTGTGGCCAGCCCAGCTGTGTGCATGACAAAGCCAGACAACATAGGCTGGAGGGTAGTACATGGGGAAAGTGGAGGGACTGTGAGCGCTAACGTCCTCTTTTCTCAGGGAGCATGTTTGCCTGCTTAAGACACTGATGACAGGCAAGGAACCATGGACCAAGTGAGCATTGTGACGAATGTTTATTTCTTCATGCCCTCCACTCCCAAACTAAGAGATGCCAGGCTCTTCCATGGCTTGTCTCCTATTCAGTTTACAAAGTGATTTGAAAGGAAAGATAAAAAAAAAAGCTGTCATTATCCTCAGTTCAAAAACAAGAAAGAGGAGCAAGGGATACAGTGGTTTGATGTACAGCCTTCGTAGCCGGCCAGCCTGGGACACCACTTGGGGACTATGTATTCTTAGGTAAATTGCCTCTTATCTCTAAGCTTGTTTCCTAGTCTATAAACTGATAAAAATAATAGTAATCCCTTCACAGGACACAGAAATAAAATAATGTATATAAAGTGCTGGCATATAATAAGCAACTAATAGGTATTATACCTACTCTAATATAGTTATTAACTTGTATAAAGGGATGAACCAGTAATTGTAGTGCAGTGTATTTATTCATTCATTCATTCATTCATTCATTCATTCATTTATTTATAGAGACAGAGAGAGAGTCAGGGAGAGGGATAGATAGGGACAGACAGACAGGAATGGATAGAGATGAGAAGCATCAATCATCAGTTTTTTGTTGCCGTTGAGATCTTAGTTGTTCATTGATTGTTTTCTCATATGTGCCTTGACGGCTGACTTCAGCAGACGGAGTAACGTCTTGCTGGAGCCAGCGACCTTGGGTCCAAGCTGGAGAGCTTTAGCTCAAGCCAGATGAGCCCATGCCCAAGCTGGCGACCTCAGTGTCTCTAATCTGAGTCCTTCCGCATCTAAGTCTGACGCTCTATCCACTGCGCCACCTCCTGGTCAGGCTGTCAGGCTAGTGCAGTGTATTTAATACAATAACGGAGATACATGCCAATTCTATTCATAATTGCCTGAGGGTTTCAGGAGGGCTTTAGAAGAGGAGACACATTTATTAGATCTGAGGACATGACACTGTTGGCAGGGGGATTAGAGAGGACCAGCTCAAAAGAGCCAGCTTTGCCTGGGAAAGCATGAAATGTGAAATGTCGCAGCACATTCAGAAAACTGCCAGTTGCTTGATGTGGGTTGAGCACAGGATCTGAAATGGTAAGGCATTATTGGAGAGGAAGCCACAGGCTGGGCAAGAGCCAGACCATGAGACCTTCGCCTGCTTTGTTCTACCCCGTTAATGTTGCCCTACGGACTACATGGCCAAACTAGTTTGGTTGCGCGCAGCAGAAGAATATGCAATATGCAACATATATGTGAGTGCATTGGCGTCCCCCAGTACCTGCTACATTTTAGACTGTTAAAAGCGCAAATGTTTCATTTGTATTAGGCTAGGGTATATTTCAACCTTCACCAAAATTCGGGTTATGCCACTGTTGTAAGGAACAGACTGTGTCATAACCCAAGGACACCCGGTATAAAGATTTGGTACTTAAGACCACTTACTCATCTGCCCTTTTGTTTGGTCAATTTGTGGAGGTTCCTTTTTTTATTTCTTTTTAGTTGGGGAAATAATTAGTAGAGAAGATCAACAGAGTATAGAGTTTTGAATGAGTCTGCACCTTAAAGATTAAAGTCGGCTTTCCTTAGCCACTTCTTCGGCTGGGCCTCCCATCCCAGTTACCCACAGCACTAGCCCAGCATTCCCTCCCAGTCGGCTCCATAGTCACCCAGTCAAACAACTGCAGCCTCACTGCTTTTAGTCCAGCATCTGGTGTGCTCATCTTCCATGAGACATCATTTTATAAATAATATCGCTGTCCTAGTCAGTTCTTCCTCAAAATAGAATTCTAGTTCATAAATGCAAAATGAAAGAAGAGGATAGAAAATCCACATTAGTATTTATACCACAGTAATAAATGTTGCAGGCAAAATTTTCTAACGGATAAAAGTTGGAATAAACTAGGATTTGCATTATCCCGAAGTGTTTCCCCTGGGATGTCAACTACAAAGAGAAAGATAGTAACTTAACAGTGAAGAAGTGCTGAAAACACCACTGTGCAGGTGAGCGAAGTTAACATCCCTGGTGGTAGGTATATATAACCCCAGAAGGAACCCCTTGATGAGATGCACTGAGAGGAGTGTAACATGATCTTTGACAAAAATTCTCAACCTCACTTTAATCACTAGAAAACATCAAACAAACTCAGATTAGGGGTAATAATACAAAGTAACTGTTTAGTACTTTACAAAAATGTCAAATTATGAAAAACAATGAAAGACTTAGTGGCTGTCACAATGTAAAGGAAATACAGAAAAAAATAACTAAATGTAGTGAAACATCCTGGATCAGAACCTGAAACAGAAAAGAAAAAGACATTAGTGGAAAAATTAGTGAGTTTTGAATAAGGTCTGTAGTTTAACTAATATCATACTTATATTAACTTCCCATTCTTGATGATTGTACTATGATTGTGTAAAATGTTAACATTTTAAAGGAAGAAGGAAGCAAGGTAACTAACTGTACTATTTTTGTAATTTTTGTGTAAATCAAAAAATTAATGCAAAATAAGTTTTTATTTTTTAAATTGATATACTCCGCACACTTATGGTTGTATGACAGAGAACAAACATCTCTGCATTGAAGCAGGAGCCAGTTCCTTTCTCCCTCTTGGGCTCCTTTCGCACCCCCTCCCACTTTCTCCCTTCTTCCTATTGTTGAGAGTTACAACACTGTTCCTGGAACACAGCTATTGCTTTCATATATACTTCTCACAAAAATTAAGAGATATTTAAAAATGAATATGAAGCAGTAAAAAAAAGAAGCATTTTATTGTTTTTTAGTGAACAAGAACATCAGAAAAGCAAACAAGTCAAAGAAAGTTGTTCAAGTATGCAAAGGAGATGCAAAACCAACTTTTATTTTATTGGTGGAAATGCACTATACAAAGGCTGAAAGTACTAGAGTTTTTTCATATTCCTTGATTCCCTAATTTTTGTGAGCAGTGTATATTTTCTGTACAATTATGCTCTCTTTACACGTAAACTCTCATCACAATGTCAACATTCAACTACAATACCACAGAGTCACACAGAGAAAGACAAAAACTGTTATATTACTTACATGTAGGATCTGAAATAGCTTAACCCAGTTACAGAGACTAGAGTGATGGTTACCAGGGCCTGGGTGGGTAGAGGAAATGAGAGGTTGGTCAAAGAATATAAACTTTAATCTCTGATATGAATAAGTACAGCATGGTGATTATAGTTAATCATACTTCTTAATATACTGGATAGTTTCCAAGAGAATAGATCTTAAATGTTTTCACCAACACACAAAAGAAATGGTAATTATATGATATGATGGAAGTGTTCTATAGTAGTAATCAATCTGCGGTATATAAGTGCATCAAATCAACAAGTTGTATACTTAACACTTGTCAATTTTATCTCAGTGACACTGGTAAAAAGAGAAAAAAATGGAAACATATCTTAGAAATTCCAGGGACAGAATTGCAGGTCACACAATGGTCCAGGAGTAGGTGGAGACTTGATACACATATGCCTCTTAAACACTTTAATATTCATATTTATTCTAGGGGGTTCTGGGAGTATGTGGAGAAGAATGGGTAACTGGTACATCTTCTGCTCTGACCAATTCTTTTTAAGGGGATGAGCAGTAATAACAAGTTTGTTGGAATCCCCCACTTCTTCCCTATGACCTTATCCATTTTGTTTGTATTTCTGAGCAAACAGCCCAATGTAGACATGAACAACCTTCACTCCTAAACTAGATTTTTTGCCCATCTCCCTCCCTCCTCTGGAAAACTGGACCTAACAAAATAGAATGAAACCTGGAAGTTTTCCTTTATTGTTATTAATTGAAACTACACTAGATATCATTCAAACCTGCATTTGGATCCCAACTCTGCCACTGGTATAATCTTGTACAAGTTATTTAGCCTCTTTAAATCTTGTTGATAAAGTGTTTCAGCAACGTGAGGCTTGCAGTTTTGCTGTGAGGATTTAGAAATAATGTATGTGAAATGCTCAGCACAGAGCCTGCACATAGTAGCTTCTCAGTGAATGGAAAGTCCCCTCCTATGAACCTTTTCAGACATTAAAGTTTCATGTTCCCATTTCCTTCCTGCCAAAGGTTACACCCATCAGTCCTGTTATCTCTCTAAAAGGGGTGGCAGGAGGGTATATACACAGGATGCAGGCAGGAGGCAGAACCCATACCACTTATTTGAGCAAAGAGTACTTAATATAAAAACACTCTCAATTAGGTATAAATTGACTTTGGGTGACGGGTATGCAACATAATTGAATGATAAGATAACCTGGAGATGTTTTTGTTGTACACATGTACCCTCATTTATTGGTGTCACCCCATTAAAATTAATAATAATTAAAAAAAATTGTTAAGGAGATAACTGAAAAGGCAAAAAGAAAACAGAGTATTATAGAAGTTGCAACTTCAGAAAAGGAAAGGATGAGGTTGAACTGTATTTTTCTTTTTAAAAGAAAATTAAATTAAATGTATTGGCATGACATTGGTTAATAAGATTATATAGGTTTCCAGTGTACAGTTCTATGATACATCACCTGTATATTGAGACTGTGCTTTTTAAAAGCTTGGAAGAGGGCTCTGGGAGCTGGAATTCAGACTTCCCAGGAGAGGCTGCTGCCTTGCTGGTGCTGAAGTTTCTGAGCTCAAGGAGGCTTTGTGGGGCCAAGACCCCTATGGAAAATGTTATGGCCACTAATGCTGGTGTATCTTATGGGGGCATGACTAAGCTGCAATGGTTCCCTGCAAGGGCGGAAAAGCCTGTAACCTGGATTTAGCTGCTACTCTGGGAAAGAACAGCTGCTGCTGGTGGGAAGAAATGTACTAAGGATGTATGTGTGAACAATAAGCAGTCAGGAAATCCATCCAAAGTAGAAGGAGCAAGTCCCTTCTTCCTTCTCCAAATGTGTAGTCTCCTTGCAACAACCCCTACCTTCACCACTTAAGAGGAAGCAGCTGGCAAAGCAGAAAATTCCACTGCAGTGCTGGAAAATGGAGGGTATGCAATGGGAACAATGGGAATATGCTTTGATTCAGATATCCTTGTGATGAATCTAATTCCACCTGAATTTTCTACTCCTGTTTCCAACTCATGTTCTACACGTTATTTCTGGATCCCCTTGCTGAGGAGTGTAATTGCATAAATGAGGGCAAATGCAAGACATCCTCCAAAATGATTTCATCCATGGCAGTCTTGACAGTGAGAATTGTTCCCTTCTTAGTTATCCACCACTGGGCAGCACCAACCTGGTGATGGCATAAGGTAAAAAAGGGAAAGAAATACTGAGACTTTGGGGCAACCCTTCACCCCAGTCTAGGAGGCAGAGCCCCTGGAGACAAAAGGCGGCAGAAATTGTTGCTGTTAAATTGATGGGTGTATCATATCTCTAGAAGACATAAAATAATTTAATGATTAAGTACAATACATAATGTATTAGAGCAGAGTGTGCATATTTTTATGTGTTATTGTAGTTGACCTTAAAATAATTGTGTGACCTGGCTAAGTATTCACAACTACCAGATGAGGGAACAAAGACTCGCAGTGTTTATAATGGCCTACATATGATTCGATGGATAGAATATGATGGGGATATAGAGTGACTTAGTAAAAAGAGCATAAATTTGATGTCAGATCAGTATGTGGAGCCCAGTTCTATCCTTTACCACTTAAGAGACCTAAGACTCAATTTTTAACCTAAAAAAAAAACCCAATATATTTCTGTTAATATTCTTGTGAAATTCAAGAGAATAGCAGGCATTTAAAATTGCTAGTCCAGTCTCAAGCCTAGAAGAGATAGTTATTGTTTCATTATTCATTGTAGTTTTGTTATAATTGTTGTTTTGCTGAAATTTGAACCTAAGACTTCTGTCTTTAGAGCTTATTTTTTTCACAAACATGCTGCTTCCCCACCTCCCCCAGCATCGGACTCTCTCAAGCGTTGGACAAGAGTTTACATTTGATATTGATCTACTTTTAAATATAACCAAAATCTACATGTTTATACCAATGACAACATTTGGACGGCAACACTCTCAGGCAGTCTGATTTCAGTGTTTACAAGGGAAAGATGGAAGGCTAACTAGTTACATGCATAAAAAATAAAACCAAGCAGCTTTCCCTTCTTGCAAGGTAAACAAAGAAAGTTCATTAGCAACAACACTCAGTCATCCAGGCAGGCCCCACACATCATGGCATGTAATTGAGAGCCGCTGGTGCTGGAACCAAGGTGTGCGAGTTCTCTTGTTCACTTTGTGACTGCTAAGCACAAACCAAAAACCACTTGTAAATCACAGAAATGGTATATGTAGATCTTGAGAGACATACCAAGGAACCTAATTTCAAAGGTAAAGAAAGGATAGATGTATATAACTCAGGCTGAATTTGTTTTCTTTTAGCAGTTTTAACCAATTATACATTACTAAAATCTTCATCCAAAATAAAATTAGAAGTCAAGTCAGTGATACTCCAGCGGCTCACACTAATAATTACAGCTCTTACAGTAATGACCTCTTAGTGCCGGAACTTTCACTTTCCATTTACTCATTAGAGGTTTCAAAAGGTTATGTGTGTTATTTCACTTTTTAGAAGTTGAAATGGTACTGAGCTGTTTAAATGTTTGTATAATTGAGGCTAATGCTCATGAAATATTTAATCAGCACCCACAGTAATAATAAGAGCTGCCGTTTGTGGAACAACTGAACGCATTGGGATATATGAGGATACCTTGTGTGTATTTTCCCTGATCCTTAGAATGACCTTTTAGGTAATATGATTATTTATTTATTTATTTATTTATTTATTTATTTATTTATTTATTATTTAGATAAGGAAACTGACTCCTGGTGTTAATGAACTTGCCCAAAGTTACATACTAAATAGGAAATGTAAGATTCACACCTACTTCTCAAATCTCAAACCTGCATCCTTTACACTCTATCATGTTATGGTAGGCATATAATGCCTGCAATAGAGTATCAGCAAATCTAATGAGATAGTCTTATTTGTGACATAGGAAAGCATCTTTAAGTTCTACATTTTGCCTCTCAAAATGAGCTTTGTATTGATTCAAAGTCTTGCTCCACCAGTTACCAGCTAGGGGACCTTGGATATTTTTCATTCCTGAATTGTAGTGTGAATGCTACAATGCTATCCTAGCAAACTTAAATGGGTATTTATGAGAAAGATCTGTAGAATATGTTTACAATGTGTTTGTTGATTCATTATCCCTTTAACATACTTTCAGAGACTTTCCTAGGAGCTGGATGCTGTGATAGGCACATATCAAATGATTACTAAATGCTATTTCCCTTTGCATTTCTGTCCCAGAAAGTTATGTACTTGACAATAATTCCATCATGTCCTCATTGTCATATTACTCACTTTAGAGATGAAATTCCAAAATCCAAGAGCAAAGAAAGAAAAGTTTTGATGAACAAAGTTGCATGAGGGGGAGAGTAATTCTTTGCAAGTTCAATTATGGGTATAGATATTTAATAATACTAAAAAAAAAAAATCCATGTGAAAGAAAGACTTAGGCATTGTTCCACTACTCTTAAAACTGAGCCATATTTTGTAACACCAATTTTTTGGTTAAGATCAGTCACAAATGAAAGTATATTTTGAATATATTTCCCGGTTTAATTTTCAGATAAAAATATTCCATATGCTGAATATTCCACCATTGTGTCTGCATGGCATTGTGTCTTAGACGCTTAATGTCACACTAGCCACTCAGTGTACCATAGCATTTTCCCTCCGGCCATTTGAACACAATTGAAAGCTCCAAGTGAGAACTTCAAATCTGTGACATGCTTAACATGGAGCAAAACACTTGTCTACTTGGGTCCTCAAAAGTCAAAGCTCTAAAGGGAGTGGGTTTTGAGGAATCAGAAATCCTCATTCATACTAGAAGAAATGTGTTAAAACCATCTGTCCCAACACTTTATAAGTGAGAAACCTGAAGCCAGAGAGGCAACATGACTGATACAGTCTGACAGCTAGTCCCACAAAATATTGCTAAAATTTGGCAAATTTTATGAAAAGAGTATCAAAATAGGCAGTTTTACCAAAGAAGTATATGGGAGGGGCAAAAGAAGAGGGAAGAGAGGAGGGAAAGGGAATGGTCCTGGACCTTCAGCCATCACCTCTGTTGCCAAGTGGCTCGGTGTGGAACGAGGATGGGCTGATTACACTATCTGATGTTCAGGCTCTTTTTTTTTTTCTACCACACTGCTTCTCCTTATGGAAAAATACCAGATCCTAAATGCTTAATTTTATATCTAAATGCAGTCTCTCATCCAACTCTGTATGCCCACTTACTATATTAAGTATGTTTGGAGAATCAGAATGGCAAAGATACACTATGTCTCATATTTTGCTAAGGGCTTTGCAATTGAGAGTCAATGGCTATTTTTTACTGCTGACATGGCTCCTAAAGGGCTTTGTGTTTTCCAACACTGTCTGGGCCTCTATTTGCACAGGGACACATGGTACCTTCCTCAGAGGAGAGCAAGAAGGGGAAGATAGGATGCCTTGCTAGCAGAGCCTAGCTATGTAAATTTGTCAGCCAATCACTGTTGGAATGGGCATATCATTAGTATTAAGGATATTTATCAGCAAGGAAAAAGTACATGCCCAACACCAGGAAGCTCTTAAACAATTAATGTGTTTAATTGTTTAATCCTAACTATAGGTAGCTCCATCTCAAGGCATGGGTTCAGAGATCCGTCTGAAATCTTGCTTCAGAAGCCCCTGCCTTGGCCTGCCTGAGAATGTCTTTTGAGGAAGTCAAAGTTTGGTTTTGGTTTCTAAGAAACTGAGTTAGCTTTTTCCTGAGATTTGAAACAGGAATAGCTTATTAATATGTAATAATAAAACTAAAAATACACAAAGTAAAAGTTTTCATTTCTATCACTATTTTCAGTGGTATAAGGTGTGAAATATCATGCTACATTTTAGGAAAGAAAGGCTGGCTCAGAGTTATAGGAAGATCATAGAGAGCAGTGGGTATCAAATGATGAAATAAGGATTAGATCATAAGGTTCTTGGGAGCCACAACAAGAACCTTAGACAGCATCAAAGATCAGTTGGGATTAATAAATGTTTTCAATCAAGATATTTTACATAATCATATCTGCATTTTAAAAAGACAAGTCAGGAGTAGGCAGACATACCAACTTCTACCTCCCAGAACCAAAGTGGATTATAACTTAATTTTAAGAACCATCATCTGGAAAAACCAACTTTGGACTAAACTAAGAGTACTCTCTAACCATGGATCACTGAAGAAACCACACTGAGACTGGTAGGAAAAGCAGAAATGTGGAGACGGCTGCCCAGCTCCCCAGAGCAAACAGCAGCCCAGAGAGACTTGCGTGGCAAGAAGTGAATTTAGCGGAGAGGGGAGGGTCCTGGGCCCCAGGAACAAAGCCCCAGCCTGCAGCCCCAGAACCTAGAAGAGATGTACAGACAGTATTTAGCTGCGAAACAAGCCAGGATACAGTTTGTGAGAAAGATACAGATTTCTCAGACCCAGAATTCTTTTTAAAGGAACCGCACAGAAAACTTCTTTCACAACCACTCACCTGGGAGTCTGTGAGACTGGGAGAGTTGAGAGGACCACAGTAACAGGAAGAGAGTGTAATCTAGGAGGCACAGGGAGAAACACTTTGAGGAACAGCCACACCTGGGTTGAGTATTCCCCAAATCTAAAGTGAATATTTCCCCCGGAACAAGCAATACCTGCAAAGGGAAGCAGAAGACTAACCAAACAAGCTCTCCCATGGCACTCAGAGCAGAGTCACTTAGAAGGAGGGAACCATCAGGGATAGAGTATTGAGTGCTAGGGTCTGAGCTGCATTGCCCCCAACTACACTGCTAAGTGCTGCTGGAGGGTGGGCTGAGGCAGGATGCAAAAGCTTGGTCTCTTTGGCAGGGGCAGAAGCCAGGCCAGCCAGGACTGAGGCCCAGTGTGAGCTCAGTCCCGCCTGGGGGTGGAGCAGAGGCTGAGGGCAGCTCTGGAGGTGGAAAGGGAGCACGAAAGCAGTCCAACCTGTGGCTGTGTGTGGGGTTAGCAAGAGCAGTCCCGCTTGCAGTCTCACCTGTGGGGGCAAAGCAAAAGCCGGGAAACCAGCTGAGACCTGTGGCTGGGCTCAGGTGCACAGCCCCACCAGCAGTGCCAAGGCTTGCGACCCCTGTGCAGTACATGAGTGCGGCCCCACCTGTGGGGGTGGTGTGAAGGCCAAGGCAGGCCAGGGCTTGTAGCCCAGGCATGTTATTACAGCCCTGCCCATGGAGGAGAGGTGGAAACCACAGCAACCACCACAGCAGGCTGGCGCTGGCAATGCCCATACCAGATCACCAGAGGCAGCAGCAGCAGAGGGGGTGGGTGGGCCTGCAGACAGACCACACCTAGGCCACACCCATTGGACTCCTCTGGCCACATCTTTCTTATACACAGACAAAATGGAAAGGCAGAGAAATGCCACCCAAATGAATCAAGAGAAACCCCCTGAAAAAGACTTGAATGAGTTGGATATAACTAAATTACTGGATACAAAGTTTAAAATAATGATTGTTAGGATGCTCAAAGATCTTAGGACAACAATGGGTGGACATAAAAAGCACCTAAGTAAAGAGATAGCAAGTATGAAAAAGAACATTGAAATAATAAAAAAGAATCAGTCAGAAATGACAAATACAATATCAGAAATGAAGACCACAATGGAAAAAATTAAAAGGAGAATGGATGAAGCTGAGGATCAAATCAGCGAGTTAAAGGACAATATAAATGAAGGCACGGAAGCAGAGCAGCAAAATAAAAAGAGACTCAAAAAGTCTGAGGTAACTCTAAAAGAGCTCTGTGACAACATGAATAGAAATAACATCCACATCATAGGGGTTCCTGAAGAAGAAGAGAAAAAACAAGGGACAGAAACCCTTTTCAAAGAAATCATAGCTGAAAACTTCCTTAAATTGATGCAGGAAAAAGTCACACAGGTTCAAGAAACACAGAGAATTCCATTAAAGAGAAACCCAAAGAAATCTACACCAAGACACATCTTAATTAAAATACAAAAGCTAAGAGATAAAGAAAAAATACTAAAAGCTGTGAGAGAAAAGCAGTCTATTACCTACAGAGGAGTTCTCATAAGGATGGCATCAGACTTCTCAACAGAAACACTTGAGGCCAGAAGAAAATGGCAAGAAATATTCCAAGTAATGCAGAACAAGAGCCTACAACCAAGACTTCTTTATCCAGCAAGGCTATTGTTTAAAATTGAAGGAGAAATAACAAGCTTCCCAGACAAAAACAAACAAACAAATAACAACAACAAGAAAAAACTCAAGGAATTCATTACAACCAAACCAATGATACAAGAAATGTTAAGGGGCCTATTGTAAACAGAACAAAGAGGGAAAAGAATATATTAAAAGAGGAATGTAGCTTTAAAGAATAAAATGGCAATAAACAACTACATATCAATAATAACATTAAATGTAAATGGATTAAATGCTCCAGTAAGAAGACATAGGGTAGCTGCATGGATAAAAAAACAGGACCCATACATATGCTGTCTACAAGAGACACACCTCAAAATAAAAGATAACATAGACTGAAATAAAAAGGTTGGGAAAAAAATATTTCATGCAAATAGAAATGAAAAAAATGCTGAAGTAACAATACTTATATTAGACAAAGTAGACTTTAAAACAAAGGCTATAGTAAGGAATAAAGAAGGTCACTATATAATGACAAAGGGAGCAATCCAACAGGAAGCAATAACCATTATAAATATCTATGCATCTAATATAGGAGCATCTAAATATATAAAGCAGACTTTGATGAATATAAAGGACAAGATCAACAGCAGTACTATAATAGTAGGAGATTTAAATACCCCACTAACATTACTAGATATATCCTCAAGAAGGAAAATTAACAAAGAAACAACAGACTTAAAGGACACACTAGATCAACTGAATTTAATAGATATCTTTAGAACCTTTCACCATAAATCAGCAGAATATACATTCTTTTCAAGTGCTCATGGTACATTCTCTAGGATAGACCACATGTTAGGGCACAAAAGGGGTCTCAAAAAATTTAATAAGATTGAAATTATATCAAGCATCTTATCTGATCAAAATGGCCTGAAACTAGAAAATAACCATAACAAAAAAACTAAAAAATACTCAAACACTTGGAAACTAAAAGCATGTTATTAAATAACAAATGGTTTAACAATGAGATGAAAGAAGAAATTTTTAAAAGTCCTAGAAACAAATGATAATGAGCATACAATAACTCAAAATTTATGGAACAGAGAAAAAGCAGTACTGAGAGGGAAGTTCATAGCATTACAGGCATGACAAAAGAAGCTAGAAAAAGCTCAAATACACAACTTAACCCTGCATCTAAAAGAACTAGAAAAAAATCAGCAAGTAAAGCCCAGAGGTAGTAGAAGGAAGAAAATAATAAAGATCAGAGCAGAAATAAATGGCATAGAGTCTAAAAAAACAATACAGAGGATCAATGAAACCAAGCTGGTTCTTTGAAAAGGTAAACAAGATCGATGAACCTTTAACCAGACTCACCAAAAAAAAAAAAAAAGAGAAAGAGAGAGGACTCAAATAAATAAAATTAGAAATGAGAGTGGAAAAATAACAACTGATACAACAGAAATACAAAAGATTGTTAAAAAAAAATACTATGAACAACTGTATGCCAAAATATTAGACAACCTAAGTAAAATGGACAAATACCTTGAAACATATAATCTTTCAAAAATCAATCTGGAAAAAATCAGAAAACCTAAACAGACCAATTACAACAAATGAGATAGAATCAGTTATCGAAAACTCCCAACAAGCCTGACCAGGCAGTGGCACAGTAGATAGAGCATTGAACTGGGATGTGGAGTACCTGGGTTCAAGACCCTGAGGTTGCCAGCTTGAGTGCAGGCTCATCTGGCTTGTGCAAAAAGCTCGCCAGCTTGGACCCAAAGGTGCTGGCTCCAGCAAGGGGTTGCTCGGTCTGCTGAAGGCCCGCAGTCAAGGCACATGTGAGAAAGCAATCAATGAACAACTAAGGTGTTGTGACAGCAATGAAAAACTAATGATTGATGCTTCTCACCTCTCTCGGTTCCTGTCTGTCTGTCCCTATCTATCCCTCTCTCTGACTCTCTCTCTGTCCCTGTAAAATAAAAAAAAAAAAACTCCCAACAAACAAAAGCCCTGGGCCAGATAGCTTCACAGGTGAATTCTACCAAATATTCAAAGAAGAACTAACTCCTATACTTCTCAAGCTATTTAAAAAAATTTAAGTGGAAGAAAGACTTACAAGCTCCTTTTATGAGGCTAGCATTATTATGGTTCCAAAAGTAGGCAAAGACAACACACAAATAAGAAAATTATAGGCCAATATCCATGATGAATTTAGATGCTAAAATCCTCAACAAAATATTAGCTAACTGGATCCAGAAAATACATTAAAAAAATCATACATCATGATCAAGTGGGATTTATTCTGGGGAGGCAAGGTCGGTACAATATTCGCAAATCAATCAATGTGATTCATCACATAAACAAAAGGAAGGAGAAAAACCACATGATAATTTCAATAGATGCAGAAAAAGCATTTGATAAAATCCAGCACCCATTTTTAATCAAAACTCTCATCGAAGTGGGAATACAGGAAACATACTTCAACACGATAAAGGCCATCTCTGACAAACTGACAGCCAACATTATACTCAATGGGCAAAAATTAGAAGCAATCCCCATAAGATCAGGAACAAGTCAGGGGTGTCCCTTCCACCACTCTTATTCAGCATAGTTCTGGAAGTCCTAGCCACAGCTTTCAGACAACAAGAAGAAATAAAAGGCATCCAAATTGGAAAAGAAGAAGTAAAACTATCATTATTTGCAAATGATATGATACTGTATATAGAAAATCCTAAAGTCTCAGTCAAAAAACTACTGGACCTGATAAATGAATTCAGCAAGGTGGCAGGATATAAAATTAATACTCAGAAATCAGAGGCATTTTTTATACACCAACAATGAACTGTTAGAAAGATAAATTAAAGAAACAATTCCCTTCATTATTGTGACCAAAAAAATAAAGTACCTAGGAGTACATTCAACCAAGGAGATTAAAGACTTGTACTTGGAAAATTATAAAACATTGATAAAAGAAATCAAGTAAGATACAAATAAATGGAAGCATATACTGTGTTCATGGATAGGAAGAATAAACATCATTAAAATGTCTATATTACCCAAAGCAATTTATAAATTCAATGCAATACCAATTAAAATACCAATGACATACTTCAAAAATATAGAACACATATTCCAAAAATTTATATGAAACCAAAAAAGAACCCAAATAACCTCAGCAATCTTGGAAAAGAATAAAGTGGGGGGGGGTATCACACTTACTGATATCAAGTTATACTACACGGTCATTGTATTCAAAACAGCCTGGTACTGGCATAGGAACAGGCCTATAGATCAATGGAATAGAACAGAGAACACAGAAATAAACCCACACCTTTATGAACAATTGATATGTGACAAAGGAGGCAAGAGCATACTCTGAAGTAAAGACAGCCTCTTTAACAAATGGTGTTGGAAAAATTGGACAGCTACCTGCAAAAATATGAAACTAGACCACCAACTTACACCATTCACAAAAATAAACTCAAAATGGATAAAAGACTTAAATGTAATTCATGAAACCATTACATCTTAGAAGATGTAATGCATCTTAAAAGAAAACATAGGCAGTAAGCTCTTCGACATCTCTTGCAGCAATATATTTGCTGATTTATCTCCACGGGCAAGTGAATTAAAAGACAGGATAAACAAATAGGACTATATCAAGCTAAAAAGCTTTTGCACAGCTAACAACAATATGAACAGAATAAGAAGATAAACTACACAATGGGAGAACATATTCGACAATACTTCGGATAAGGGGTTAATAACCAAATTTTATAAAGAACTTGTAAAACTCAACACCAGTAAGACAAACAATCCAATCAATAAATGGGCAAAAGAAATGAATAGACACTTCTCCAAAGAGGACATACAGATGGCCAATAGGCATATGAAAAAATGCTCAACATCACTAATCATTAAAGAAATGCAAATTAAAACCACAATGAGATATCACCTCACACCAGTCAGAATGGCACTCATCAGCAAAACAACACAGAATAAGTGCTGGCGAGGATGTGGAGAAAGGGAACCCTGCACTGCTGGTGGGAATGTAGACTGGTGCAGCCACTGTGGAAAACAGTATGGAGATTCCTCAAAAAATTACAAATCGAACTGCCTTTTGACCCAGCTATTCCACTTTTAGGAATATACCCTAAGAACACCATAGCACTGTTCCAAAAGAAGAAATGTGCCCCCATGTTTATGGCAGCATTGTTCACAATAGCGAAGATCTGGAAACAGCTCAAGTGTCCGTCAGAGGATGAGTGGATTAAAAAGCTTTGGTACATATATACAATGGAATACTATGGGGCCATGAAGAAAGGAAATCTTACCTTTTGTGACAACATGGACGGAGTTAGAAACTATTATGTTAAGTGATATAAGACAGGCAGAAAAAGAAAAATATATGACCTCACTCATTTGAGGAATCCAATGAACAATGTGAACTGAGAAACAGAATTGAGACAGAGGAGGGATCAAAGGGACCAGAGGGAAAGAGGACAGAGGGAAAGGGGATGATAAGATGGGATAAGCCTGAAGGAAAGGAGGGAGGGTGCTATGGAGAGGAGGGCCAGGGAGATGTTGAGGGGAATATTGGGGTGGGGGGATGCATTCGGGGTGACTCTAGACTCTATGTAAACATAATAAATTAAAATAAATAAATTAAAAAAAATAAAAGTCAGGAACAATATGGAGAAAAGGTTGCAATGTAGCAGGGAAATAGGAAATTTAGAGACCAGATTTGGGGAGGGGTAGAAGTAATTGAGTCAAAAAGCAATAAAGGAATGGACCAAGGGTGAGGCAGTGAGGCTGGTAAGAAGGGTTAGATTCACTTTAGGGTGTTAAGTGGATGGGGTTGGAAGATATGTGGCTTGAAAAAGAAAGAAAGGGAAACAAAGACTCACTCTAAACCTTCAGGCTTGGAAAATGTATCAGCTTGCCACACACAAGATAGGGCTCGTCCTCTAACAGCTGGAACCCAGCTGAGCAAATATCCTAGTGCTCACACATCATCAGTTGCCAATCTTGGGAAGCTTGAGAGTCAGAGTGAAGGGTCCTGAATTTTGAACCACTTGCCCTTAATTGGGAATGTCACTTATCCACCAAAAAGGCTAAGTACCAACCAGTTGCCTCAACTGTTTCCTTGGATTTCCAGTTAAAAAATGTTAATTTTTAACACGATAGTGGAAGGTACAGAGACACTGAACTCACTGAGATCATGTGCATGTGTTGCTTTTTGCTGAGACTCTCATTCAGTGCAGTCAAATGGACACTCTTCCTCAAATTCCATTCATTTACGCTGTCTTTGATTCCTGTTTCCATTTTTGCTTCTCCTCTGCATGGTAATGTTAGGATTAATTCACATGACAGACACCAGACCTTTTCTACTATACTAATGTGGTTAGAGCAATGATGATGTGAAATCAAGGTATAGTTATAGGACCTCCCTAAATAAATGGTACTGATATCTAGGAGTTTAATTCTTTCCTTTCATTTCATTCCACACACATTCAAGTCGCTGAGTATTAGGTTTTTTCCTTTCTAAGTATGCAAATGGTTTTAGAGCCAAAGAGGTGAGTTTTATTTCATACTGGAGATGACCTCTGTCTCAGATGGCCTGAATTCAAATCATAATCTACATCTTAGTTATTGGGTAACCTTAGAGAAATTATGTAGAAATGCAAACTCCCAGTTTTCTCACTTGTAAAGAAGATGGAGATGCTAGTATCTCTTTTATAAGATTGTTAGGAATTGATACTAAATATTAAATTTGATTAACAAAACAAAACATTATAAAAACTATATATTATTACTTTTACATTATAACTATTATGTAGGTTCAGATCCTGTGGTAATTAATCTCATTTACAAAGTGAGAGCCAATATATCGATGTCTCAGTTTCATTGTAAAAAATACATAAAAGTAGTAACTGAATTTAAAATCAAACCAGCTCATTCCAGTCATTTATTTTCAAGTTACCTAAATTCAGAGAAAGTGAAACATTTACTTTTACAGATATACTATCTGATTTTCTGTATTTGAATTGTGTTCATGCTCTTCTGGCTAGATTAGGATGCCTGTTTAAGAGAATGTTTTATGTGATAAATGGCATTTCTATCTATGCCACTCCACATGAGAGCCACAAGCCACATGACTGTTAATTGAGCACTAGAGATGGGGATAATTTAAGTGAGGGACTAAATTTTAAATTTTCTCTTATTTTAATTAATTTAAATATAAATATTCATAGTTGGCTAAGGCAATAATATCAGACAGTTAATATATAGGCTACCTTTCTTTATGTCCCAATCCTTCACATCTTAAAGATACCATAGTCTTCCTTTCCATGGACATGGTATATGCTTCTATTTATTAGTATCTTCTTCAGTTTCTTTCTTTAGCGTCTTATAATTATCTGAGTGTAGCTCTTTTACCTCCTTAGTTAAATTTATTCCTAAGTATTTTATTTTTGTGGTGCAATTGTAACTGGTATTGTTTTCTTGGTTTTACTTTCTGATAGTTCACTAGTGGTATATAAAAATGCAGCCAATTTCTGAATATTTATTTTGTATCCTGCTAATATACTGAATATATTCAATAGTTCTAGTTATTTCTGTGAAATTCTTAGGCATCTTTATATACAGTATAATATCATCAGCAAATAATGACAGTTTTACTTCTTCCTTTCCAATTTGGATTCCTTTTATTATTTCTCCTTGTCTTATTGCTGTTGCTAGGACTTCTAGTACTATGTTGAATATGAGTGGTAAAAATGGATATCTTTGTCTTATTCCTGATCTTACGGGAAAGGCTTTAGATTTCCTCATTGAGTATGATGTTAGCTGTGGACTTGTCATATATGGCCTTTATTACATTGAGATATGTTCTCTCTACTTCCTCTTTGCTGAGAGTTTTTATCATAAGTGAATGCTGGATTTTGTCAAGTGCTTTTTCTGCATCTGTTGACCTGATCATATAATTTTTATTCTTCATTTTGTTTACAGGGAGTATTACATTAATTGATTTGCAGATATTAAACTAAACTTACATCCAGAAATAAATCCCACTTGATTATGGTGTATATACTCTTTTTAATGTTGTGTTGAATTTTATTTAATAATATTTTGTTGAGGATTTTTGCATTTATATATATCAAGGAAATTGGCCACATTCTTTTTTTTTTTCAACTACAGTTTACATTCAGTATTATTCTTTATTAGTTTTATGTGTACAGCATAGTGATTAGACAATTTTACAAAGTGGTTACCCCACTATCTCAAGTACCTACTTGGCCACATACATAGTTATTATAATATTATTGGCTATATTCCCTATGCTGTAATTTGCATTCCTGTGACTATTTTTAACTACCAATTTATATTTCTTAATCCTTTCACCTTTTTCACCAAGCCCCTAAACTCCTCTTTCCACTTGTTATCATCAGTCTGTTCTCTGAATCTATGAGTATGTTTCTATTATGTCATTCAGAGATAGGAGACTAAAATACTTCTTCTCAGTTAAACATTTACTATTTTTAAATTGGCTAATTTTTTTTACTATAAACATGCATCAACAATTTATAAAAGATCCTTTACTAGTATCTAGAACTAACATTGCCCTTGGAACATATTAGATACACAATAAATAATTAGAAATGCAGTAGTAATTTTTCATTTAATGAGTGATTTAAAAATGAGTAGAAATATGTATTTGTTATATATACACACACACGCATATATTTAACCTTTGATGTATAAACTCATATCCAGAGTATATTAAGAATTTCTGCCTATAACTCAAAAAGAAAATATGTACAACTCAATAGAAAAATGGGCATAAAGATTGAAGAGATACTTATTTCACAAATGGGATATCATAATGGCCAGTAAGCAAATAAGTCATTTCTTGGTATCCTCACTCATTAAGAAAATGCAAATATAACCCACAATAAATTATCACTGCATGCCCATGGGGATGGCCGCCATTCAAAGATAAACAATACAAGACTCTAGAGTTGCAATGGTAAATTAAAAAGAGGCAACACCTGCCTGCACTGTGTAGAAGTGCATAGAATGATCCAGAAAGTAAAAAAAAACTAAAAGTACTGTATGACCCATTTTATAAGGGGCAAATACCGACTGCTAGGAAAAGAAAAAAAAAAGAGAGCATAATTTTATTTAATTACAGTATTTTTTTAGAGGACTGCATGGGAGACAATAATCGACATAGGTAGATAGTTATCAAAAGGGGATCAACAAAGAAAACAAACTATGTTTTGCAAGAATTCCACCTTGGAATTCTCAAGCCATTAAAATTCATAAGCAATTTGCTAACATTATACCAGTAAGAGATCCTTGGTAATTTTAGTTCTCCACCAGAATTTTTTTTTTTTTTTAACTCAGCTACTATAGCAAAATGTGTTCAAGGGAGGGAGAAGGCAGGATACTTACAGAGCCCCCATAGTGATAATTAGCTTGCATTCATGCCTCTCTGGTGCTTCTACCATGTGTCTTGGTCTCCTTTGAATCCCAACTTGTTTCATATTCTTCTTTGAATTCTTATTGGTATACACGGATGTCATTTGGGTGAAGAAAAAAAAAACATTGTAAAGAGAATAAAGTTTCCTTTGTACTTTTGGAATTCTTTAAGCTAATTTCTTTAATTGCTTGAATTCATTCTCAATGTGTGGAAATATTTCTACTTACTAAGCAAATACTTCTCAGGGTTCCCAAAGGCTAGAGGTCTGGTGAATGATGTCCTCAAACCCAGGCATGCTTGGTTGCGATATCTAGAAAATAATGTAGAGGATACTCTTTGTGCTGTGGTTGTCCGTGCACCTTCCCAAAGCTATTGGGTTGGTCTCTTCTACCACCCAAGATGGAGTTAGGAGTTTTCAAAGTAGCTTTCACATTGGAGATCTTTTGTCCACCTTCTTCACTTCTTCATTAGGTTCTGAGGGGGCTCTAGATTGCTCAGTGAGCACCAGCTACCTGTATTAGTTTATTTAATTCTCACATCTACCTTAAAAAATGAGAATATTATGTGTATTATGCAGATTAAAAAACATAAAGCTCACAGGTTAAGCTGCTTTTCCCAAGATTATATGAACTAGTTCAGGGTACAGCTGTGATTAGAAACTGTCCAATATTAGCCTATTATTTTCATTACTACATGCTGCTTGGAGAGAGACCATCCCTTGAAAAGTATTGGTACCTTTCTCCATAATTAAAAAGTCTTCTTAGGTATTTGAGGAACCTGGCTGGCACTACACCAGTATATGAAGGTTGAATTTTAAGGCACACTCATGTGATTCTATTTCTTTATGAAATTTGACACTAGATTTTAGTGCTACCCCATCCACATTACACAGCTGGAATATTTAGATTTTCTCAAGAAAGTATAAATGAATTACAGATTTATATCAGATTGGTATAGGGCATTTTGAACATCACTGGATTAAAAATGTTTTAAGAAATTAAATATTTTTAAGCAATGGCTTCCATACTTGAAAATAATAGAATGGCTTCTCTTTTCAAATATAATGCTATACAAAATCTCAATAGTTAAAATAAGACTTATCTTCTCTCTGGGAGTAGGGTGCCTTTTTGTCCCTGGTCTCCCCACAGCCACCCCCAAACCCCAGCTCCGTCCAATATACCTTCTCTGAAGTTGTAGGTCTCCATGGACAAGAGTTTGAAAACTACCTGCTAATATCAAGTATATTCCTAATTAGAATGCCTTGGAAGTTTCTACCAATGCCATGCACTGCCTCAGTATGATTATTCACTTACTCTATGGATTCCTTTTACCTGAATTTGTCAGGCATTACAAAAGCATATGCTTTTACTAAACACTTTTCTTTCCTATCTGTCTGTCTGTCTGTTCATCTGTGCATGTGAGTAAGGGAGGAGCATTTAAATGTGCTCTTCTGAAGCTTAGGATGTCAGGGCATACTTGAGGTTGATTTATTTATTTGCCAAAATCTTTAATTGTCATCTTTTAGGTCTTAAATAATTATGCAAGGGACATTCTCTTTTTCTCATATCCTATAATTCTTTAACCTAAAACTAAAATTAAGACAATATAACCAATACAAAGTCAACTGACCTTCCTCCCTATGACTTTATTCTCCTATCCAGAACAATCACCAATGCTTCAGTCCTTGCTGAAATTCCAAATCCTACAGCTCAGGATACAGAGAAAAGAGTATTCATGAGCTATGGTCCCCAGCACCCAGCAAGTTTTAGTCAGCTCTTTTTAAAATCTCGCTACATCTTTTTTTAAAACTCCCTTCAATGTGACCACTATAGCCAACATTTTTTTAAATCAATCTGGTGATTCTTTCTCATAAAAAGAGAATATAAAAAATTGTTTTTCTCTAGAAAGAATAATGTTCAATATGTAATTACTGAGTTATATAAGAGGAATCTCTACTTCTCCAGGCTTCAGTTTCCCTTCCTTGCTCAGACATAATTGGTATCTATTTTGAGCCTAGACTGACTACTTAAAGCTGCACAGTGTGGGCATGTGTCTAGGTTGAGAATTTTTAATCTCGTCTGCATCCATCAAAGGATACAGTAGTGGGCTGTAAGAACTCTGTGGACCCTCTGAAATTATATATATAATGTATGTGTGTGTGCGTGTGCGTGTGTGTATACACACACGCACACGCACACACACACACACATTTCATTATAATGACCAGATGGAGTTTTCAAAGTAAAGTTTTCACATTGGAGATCTTTCCCACCTTCCTCACTTCTTCATTAGGTTCTGAGGGGGCTCTAGATTGCTTCATGAGCACCAGCTACATGTACTAGTTTATTTAATTCTCACATCTAACTTAACAAATGAGAATATTACGTGTATTATGCAGATTGAAAAACATAAATACATTATATAATATATATAATGTATATATGTGTAGTTTACACTTTATACTAGGTACACCAATAAAGATCCAAAACTTTTTATCATTTTCTCAAAAAAGTAATATTAATTGGTATAGTTAATGTATTCTAAACTGTATATCAGAATTACCTACAATGTGAAAATATTTTGAGTCTTAATGCCAACTTATTGTTTTAAAATCTTTTAATGTAAATATGAAACAGAAATGTGTAATTTTAATACACTGCCCAGGAGATTCTACCCCATTATTACTGGTTCATGAAACAGTGAGTTGGGAACCACTGATAACACAACATTGGTTTCATAGCTAAAATTATAGAATTTGGGATCTGTGTTTGGAAGCTCTGGTTATTGGCATTGTATATGTCTTCATGAGTTTCTGATGAGATCATGCTTGATACCTGAATACTAGATAGAAAAGGAGGGGGCACTAATCACCTATAAACCACCCTTTGGTGTCCACATTTTTATTCATGATTTTTGAATCAAGTATTTTAAATATAATCAATGCTCAGTAAATATTTAGTCAATAAATAAGTGAATGAGTGACATGTGAGGAAAAACAAAATCTAAATTATATTAAACTTAAAATTAAAATCTGTCCTTTAAAAGACCTTCCTAAAGGATATATTTGCTATGCAGGTGAATTAATCAACAGAATTAATGTTTGTGGCTTACAGCTGAGATAGTAAAAGAATGCTGGATATAACATGTTGAGCAGCAATGATGAAAACCCTCTATTGATGCCTCCAGCAAATAACTAATTCCTCAGCTTGGTCAAGTTGTCCAGTCTTGGCTTCGTATCCCTCCTATACCAGAGAGGAGCCTCGTGTTGGCATAGTGTTACCGTATTATAATTAAATCACGTTTTTCTGAAATTATTCAAGATAAATACCACTTGTTGCCACATTTATTTCCTCTCCCTAAGGAATTAGTCTGTGCCATTGCTTAATATAAAGCAGGTTATCACAGAGAAGGGACATTTTACGGACAAGCCTATGTTTCTGCATAGCTTATTTAAGATTTTAAACTTCACTTTTCTACTATGCAAAGAGAAGAATATTTAATATGCCTCATAGTTTTGTTATACAAAAGATAATATATATAAATCAACCAAGCAGGAGGCCCTAGATATATTTAGTATTATTATTACTATATTAATAAAGTAATATTACTATAAACAAATTAAACATACATTTTTATAAAAATTACAGTTTACAGAGACAAAATTTATTACCATTTTTTGTTTCACAATAAATCTATGCTATGTGCAGATGTGCTGATTTACCTATTTTATATAAATAAACAGTGTCTCAGAATAGTTAATTAACTTTCTCAACTGATTTTACATAGAAACAAGAAGTAATAGAACAAGATTTTTAACCTGGGTCAAGTCAGTACGTTCAATACTCTTTGTGTTATTATACAGTAGTCTAGGGCAGTGATTTTCAACAAGTGTGCACTGCAGTAAGCACACTGGTGTGCCGCAATCTTTTTTTAAGTTTTATCTATTTATGTATTTATGTGTATATGTATGCATGTATGTACGTATGTATTTTGTAAAGAGAGAGAGGCAGGGAGAGAGAGACAGAGATAGAAACATTGAGCTGTTTTTGAATGGGCCCTGACCAGGTAATTGAACCGGCAACCTCTGAGCTTCAGGACAATGTTCCAACCAACCAAGCTATCTGGCCAGGGTTTAATTTTTTATTAATTTATTAACTTTTAGAGAGACAGAGAGAGGACAGGAGAGAGGGGGGAGAAGGGAAGCATTCATTTGTTGTTCCACTTAGTTGTGCACTCATTGACTGCTTTCCATTTATGCTCTGCCAGGGATCAAAACTCCAAACTTGTCATATTGGGACAATGTTCTAATTGACTGAGCTAACTGACTAGGCCAAGAATTTTTAAAATATGCAATATCTGACTATTTAGTCCTGGGTACTTCTATCTTTTCCTTCATATTGTCAAATTTATAAAAATGACAACTGCTAACACAAAGATCACCATCCAGTGTGAATGAATCAAAGTTGTACCTTTTGTTTTTTTGGTCAGATTGGCAAAAATTATAGTTTTGGTGTGCCAGTAGAATTTAAGTAATTAGTTTATGTGTGACATGAGATAAAAATGGTTGAAAATCGCTGGTATAGTAGACTAGACATCTATCTGAGAACAAAATTGAATATAACAGAGTGAAATAGTTATTACAGAAGGGATTCAGAAAAGTAAAGAGCCATGCTGAAATGAAGAGAAAAAAGGGCAAATGGATTCATTAGTTTATATTAAGATACCAGAATGACCACTTACTTTGGATCCAAAGGGCCCAGAATACAACAGTATCTGCTATACTGCCAGAAAGACTGTGTTCAAATCCAACTTTATGTCATTTATTGTCTGATCTTGAGTGAATCTCCTCACTGCCTCAGGTTTAGTTGTTTTCATCATCAGATGCCACCATGCGATAATAGTATCTCCTTGATTGGCTTTTTATTTGATTGAAATTAGACAATACATGTAAAGTACATTAGGGGACCAGTAAGAGTTAGCTGTCTTTCTAATTGCTATTGTAGTGAGCCGTTCACTTCCCTTCAAAGTCAACCTGAGTTAGAGATCATGCTTTTCCTTTAAACAACTTTGTCATTTTGGACAACTAAATTTTTCCAAAACTTTGTTTCCTGAGTAAACAAACAAACAAGTGTCAGCAGTATAAACCAAAGCAACCATAATAGTAGCTACTTTAACTACATTTTAAAAATGATAAATAGAGCATAACTTAATGGGTATAAAATTGCTTTTGAACAGATAAATCGTAGCATAAATAGATGTCATTATAAAATATGTTCTAGGTAGAAATCTCTCACTTTTTAATTTTTTTTTAAATTGTCATGGCTCTGGGTTGCTAAGCTGCCAAAACCAGAGTGTGTACACACACACACACACACTGTGTTAAATGCTAACCTCTTGCCTTTTACATAGATACATGTAATATATAAATGAAAACACTCTTCGAAGAAACAATTTTCTTATCAAGCCTGAACACACCAGGCCCCTGAATGGGAGCACAAATCATCTACACTCAAAAAAGCTTTGCTAATTATTTCCAATAATGCTTATAGTTTCTTTATTATTGCAAAAGTAATACACAATCTGTAAAGAAAATTAGGAGAAAAACTACTTATATAATAAGCTAACTCATCCTCCAAACCTAGAGAATACCTTTTTTGCTTTAACTCTCCCCAGTCATTATGAGAACACTCACACTGAAGGAGTTAAAATTATTTATATTAGAGCTCAAGGCCAACAAATTAATAGTAGAGCTGCCTCCTGATGGAATATAGCATTCTGTAGTTTGTATATCATGTCTCCACATGATCCCAGTTGTAAAATTATTGGGTCACTCCACAACATTAAAGCCATTGGGAGAAGTTCTGTTACCTCCACTGTACAAAAGAGTAAATTGAACCTCAAAGGACTTTAATGAGTATTGCAAAATCAGTCAGCCAGCAGGGAGAAAATTTGGAATGTGAATCTAGATCATTGAACCACAACCACCAATTCTCACTCCTAGGTCATTTTCTGAACTTATCTAGCATGATAGACAAAACACAGAACCAATAAAAATATTACGCCTAGGTTCAGAATTTGATAGTCATGTCTGTAAAATATCTATTTCTACTTACGCAGCTAGCAAACTTTATCTGTTATTCAGCTAACTTAGTTGTTTCTAGAAATAACCTATGGTTCTAGCTATGTAAATTTGGATATACCCTGTCCCATACTTTTCTGGGTCTGCTTTGGTTTAAACATCTAGAAAATGAACATAAAGTAAATGAACTCTCTGTTATTTTAGATGTCATTTTCCATATGAATAAAAAATGGCAACTTCAATAGTTTAACCAATAAATAGATAACGTATCTCACATCACATTAGTATGAATATAGAGTAGTTTTCTGGCTGGACTGTGGCCTCAAAGACCTCCCTCCATCCCTTTCTCTCTCTCTCTCTCTCTCTCTGTCTCCCTCTCTCTCTCTCTCTCTCTCTCTCTCTCTCTCTCTCTCACACACACACACACACACACACACACACACACTTCTGCTCTGCCTAACCAGTATAACACTCCTCCTGATCTCACAGTATCTGCCCAATACAATCACTCTAAGACAGTCTAGTTATTGGCAGAAGTATAAATACCATTTCTTTAAGTCCCTTCTTAAAGAAAGATAATAATTTCTACATACTTTTCAGTAGATTTTCTCTCAGCCCTGTTGACAAGGACTGAATCATAGTATCCCAAAACCAATTACTGGCATGGCAAATAGTTATCTTGATATATATACGCACTCAATTTCAAACAGTTATGCAATTTTCTTTTCAAAAAATCCCTGCAACTTTTTCTGGCAGATTACATTTTTTCTAGCAGAATAGAAGAGCCTTTTCTTCACATTCATATACAATTTTCTAATTCTTCCATCTAATAAATATAAAGTGGTAACTTGTAGTTGTTATATATGCACCCCCATAACCCTCACAAACAATACACACACATATTTTTCATTAGATGCACAAAACTAGTGAAACTTAAAATACACCATTCACACAATTATGTGAAAAGAACAATTACATGAGTTAGTAGTATTTTTAAGTTAGTACAACCTATGTGAAAGTAGTTTGACAATATCTTTCAAAATTCCATCATTTTCTATCATTTGACCCAGACTTTAAAAAAATATTATAGTTATTGGAGTGACACTGGTTAATAAAATTACATAGGTTTCAACTGTATGATTCTATGTTATCTGTATATTGTATTGTGTGTTCACCACCCAAAGTCAAGTCTCCTCTGTCACCATGTATTTGACTCCCTTTATCTTTTACTACCTCTCCCCCACCCTACTTTCCTTCTGGTAACCACCTTACTATTGTCTGTGTGTGGGGGTTTGTTTGTTTGTCTTATTTGTTCGTTTGTTGCTTTCAGTTTTATATTGCACATATCAGTGAAATCACATGGTTCTTCACTTTCTGTTTTACTTATTTCGCTTAGAATGATAGTCTCAAGATCCATTCATCTTTTATTATGGCTGAGTAGTAGTTATTGTATACATGTACTAGATCTTATTTATCCAATCCTCCATCAAAGAACACTTTGGTTGTACCCATTTCTTGGTCACCATAAATAATGCTGCAATGAGCATCAAGACACATATCTTTACAAATAAATGGTTTCAAAATTTTGGCATAGATACTCAGAAGAGGGATTTCTGGCTAATATGGTAACTCTATTCCATTTCTTTTTTTTGAGGAACTTCCATACTATTTTCTGTAGTGGCTGTACCAATTTTCATTCACACCAGCAGTATGTAAGGGTTTCATTTTCTTTACAACCCTGGCAACACTTATAAATCTTGGTCTTAGAGAAGATTTTATAATTTGACCTTAAAGACAAGGGAAGTAAAAGCAAAAATAAATGAGTGGGGCTACATTAAAATAAAAACCTTCTGCACAATAAAAAAGACTATCAACAGAACAAAAAGGTGACCAACCAAAATGGAAGAGGATGTTTGCAAACAATACCTTTGATAAGGAGTTAATATCTAAAATAACATAAAGACTCATACAACTCAACAGAAACAACAAAAATAATCCAAAGAAAATAAATGTGCAGAGGACTTGAACACTTATTCCAAAAAGACATACAAATGACCAACAGATGTATTAAAAGATACTCAATTTCACTAGCTCTTAGGGAAATGCAAATCAAAATCACATTGAGATACGGCCTCATACCTGTTAGAATGGCTATCATCAACAAGACAGATATTCTAATTGAAGCAACACATTTTCCAGGTACTTTGAACACCAGGATACTTATTTAAAAATATTTGTTTAAAACCTGCCATTGACTAGGTAATGTCCAAGTTATTGGGATTATATCAGGAACAAAGTTAAAAACTACTGCTACCCTTATGGAGCTTATATTTGGTACAGCATCATTACATGACAGTAAAGCATTGAGTGGTGTCAAATATGGAAACTGCCACTCATATATAATACATATAGCTATTTTCTAAGTCAGGGAGAACTATGAGAAGAGGTGCCTTATTCTTTTTAAAAGTTATATAGATTTTTGCTACATAACTATGAAATAATTTAATTAGTTCTTTATTGAGAATTTTAAAAAGTATTATCTGGGGATTCATTTCCTTTTTTCAGTTGGTGATATGGTGTCCTTGGGATATATTTCTATAAGTGAAATGGCTAGGTCTAAGGGCAGTTCCATTTTTAATTTTTTGAGAAATCTCCACACTGTTTTCCACAGTGACTGCACCAGTCTGCATTCCCACCAGCAGTGCAGGAGGGTTCCACTTTCTCCACATCCTCGCCAGCACCTGTCCTGTGTTGTTTTGTTGATGAGTGCCATTCTGATTGGTGTGAGGTGATATCTCATTTTGGTTTTAATTTGCATTTCTTTAATGATTAGTGATGTTGAGCATTTTTTCATATGCCTATTGGCCATCTGTATGTCCTCTTTGGAGAAGTGTCTATTCATTTCTTGTGCCCATTTTTTGATTGGATTGTTTGTCTTCCTGGTGTTGAGTTTTACAAGTTCTTTATAAATTTTGGTTATTAACCCCTTATCAGATATATTGTCAAATATGTTCTCCCATTGTGTGGTTTGTCTTTTTATTCTGGCAGCATTGTTTACAATAGCAAAGATCTGGAAACAGCCCAAGTGTCCGTCAGTGGACAAGTGGATTAAAAAACTGTGGTACATATATAAAATGGAATACTATGGGGCCATGAATAAAAAGGAAAGGAAAAATTACCTTTTGCAACAATATGAAGGGACCTGGAAACTATTATTTTGAGTGAAATAAACCAGGAAGAGAAAGAAAAATATCATATGACCTCACTCATTTGAGGAATCCAAGGAACAATGAGAACTGAGGAATGGAATTGAGACAGAGGAGGGATCAAAGGGACCAGAGGAAAATGGGATGATAGAATGAGATAAACCTGAAGGGAAGGGGGAAGGGCACTGTAGGGAGGGGGGCAAGGGAGATGTTGAGAGGAATATGAGGGAGGGGGGATGCATTCGAGGTGTCCCTAAAATCTATGTAAATACAATTAAATAAAAAAAAGTATTATCTGGGAAAGTCTTGGCTATTCTATGGCCATCTCAATTTTAAACACAACATGAGAAAACTTTACAAGCATTGATATAGAAAGGTCTCTAAGAGTTATTGTTAACATTAGAGAAAACAATGTTTGCATTTGCTGTAAAATGCATAAAATGTTTCTGGAAGGAGATATATGGAATTAACAACTATTGTATAGAAGTGAAGGCAGGGGAATTGGGTCATTGTGGGACTGGACAATGAGCAACATTTTTCACTATACATGCATTTTTGTAATTTTATTATATTTGAAAATATTTTTATTACTTAATTAATTTTAAAATTTTAGAGTATAGTATTTATTGTGTGCTTGCCATTGTAAAATATTTTACTGTTACTGTTACTGATAATCTCAACTAACACTTATTAACCATTATTTTTTCTGATTTGTAGAAGTTACTTTATATTCTGAGCATTATTTCTATAAAGTTTAGGTCATTCAAATATTTTCACCTATTTCATTTGCTTATGATGCTCTTTGCCCAAAAATAAACTCTACTTTTAATAAAATACACAAAAATATATATTTTTAAGCTTTTATAAATTTTTAAATATTGTTTAAGAATTCTTTTCAAAGCCTGACACCAAAAAAGCAATTAGGCATTTTTAAGATTCTTATAATATTATTTTAAATCCACTTGAAATGTATTGTCTTATGTGATTTAAGAAAGGGTTCATGCTTCATTTTTCCTAACACATTTTTCTAAACAATTGATTGTGTGATGCTTACACTTGGTCCCATGTGAGCCCCAGGATAGTGCTTAATCCATGGTTCATCTATTACCATCAAGCCCCAGAATAGTTTCATCTTTTCTGGTGGTTTATCAACCTTCTATAGTTTCCTTATAGAAATGTTCTTATCCAAACTCAGTAGAAGACTCCAGGGCTCTTCTACAGATAGTGAGGATTCTCACTGGGCAGCTCTCCCCTCTCCAGGAGTGTGTACTAAAACTCGAGGTATATCACCACTGCGGACTCCCAGCTTTGGCTCCTTGAGTCTGGGTTTTATAGGCTCCACCTGGCTTCTCCATCTTAGCGTTGTGGTCTGAAAGCTCTCTCTAGGAACAGTGGGGAGGCAACTACAGGGCTGTCTTTCAAATCCCAGAGATTCTGGTTCTGCACTGCCAGATGGCCAAGGTCTAAAAGCCCTTGCTTCATGATTTTATTTCTCTTTTCACAATTGTTTTAGACAAGAGAGCGAGTTTAGCCCCTGTTATTCCAACTGGATTGGGAGCAGAGGTATCCTATTATATTTCTTATTATGAGATAAGGCAAGTCCTCAACTTTATTCTTAATTTTTAATATAATTTTAGTTGTTTTTTTTCTTCAGGGACAGAGAGAGAGAGAGTCAGAGAGAGGGATAGACAGACAGGAATGGAGAGAGATGAGAAGCATCAATCATTAGTTTTTCATTGCCGTTGTGACACCATAGTTGTTCATTGATTGCTTTCTCACATGTGCCTTGACTGTGGGCCTTCAGCAGACCGAGCAGCCCCTTGCTGGAGCCAGCGACCTTGGGTCCAAGCTGGCGAGTTTTTGATCAAGCCAGATGTGCCTGCGCTCAAGCTGGCCACCTCGGGGTCTCAAACCTGGGTCTTCTGCATTCCAGTCCGACGTTCTATCCACTGCGCCACCACCTGTACATTATTTAATCTTCTTAAACTGATTACTCTTCTTTAATTCATAGATACTTTAGAGTATTTTTGGGAATGTTGTAAATGGATTTATCTTCTCTATTATTTTACATTTGGTTATTGGAATAGAGCAGTGGTTCTCAAAGTATGTGCCAGGGTGCACTGGTGTACCCTAGAAGATTTCCAGGTGTACCCTATGGTATTCCAGAAAAATATGTGCCTGTTGGGGGGGGGGAACCGAAAAACCAGCAGGGTTTCTGGAGTTTAGATTATTGGGGGACAGCGGTGTGGGGAATTGGCTATAAACTGACAGTCTGCCCAACCCCCCACCTCACTTGCCTGATTAGGTTTCAAAAGGCTATTAAGCTGTGGTGCTGGATTGTTTACACTACCCCCCATGCTCCCCAGAAAGACCAAAGGCAAGTTTCTTATATCCTTTGTTTGGTGTAAAGTTAAGATAATATGTATGGTGGGGGTTTTCTGGGAGATGATATTTTCAAACAGCACAGATAAGGGCCTAATATCCAAAATATACAAAAAAAAAACTCATAAAAGTCAACAACAAACAAACAATCCAATAAAAAAATGGGAAGAGAACATGAACAGACACTTCTCCCAGGAAGAAATACAAATGGCCAACTGATATATGAAAAGATGCTCATCTTCATTAGCTATTAGAGAAATGCAAATCAAAACTACAATGAGATACCACCTCACACCTGTTAGATTAACTATTATCAACAAGACAGGTAATAACAAGTGTTGGAGAGGCTGTGGAGAAAAAGGAACCCTCATTCACTGTTGGTGGGAATGTAAAGTAGTTCAACCATTATGGAAGAAAGTATGGTGGTTCCTCATAAATTAAAAATAGAGCTACCATATGACCCAGCAATCCCTCTACTGGGTATATACCCCCCAAACTCAAACACACTGGTATGTAAAGACACATGCAGCCCCATGTTCATCGCAGCATTGTTCACAGTGGCCAAGACATGAAAACAACTAAAAAGCCTTTCAATAGATGATTGGATAAAGAAGATGTGATACATTTATACTATGGAATACTACTCCTCCATAAGAAATGATGACATCTGATTATTTACAACATGGATAGACCTTGATAACATTATACTGAATGAAATAAGTAAATCAGAAAAAACTAAAAACTGTACATAGGTGGGACATAAAATTCCATACATAGGTGGGACATAAAAATGAGACTCAGGGACATGGACAAGACTGTGGTTGTTACAGGGGGGCAAAGGAGAGAAGGGGTTAGGGGTAGGGGAGGTGCACAAAGAAAACCAGATAGAAGATGATGGAAGACAATTTGACTTTGGGTGATGGGTAGGCAACATAATCACATGTCAAAATAACCTGGAGATGTTTTCTCTGAACCTATGTACCCTGATTGATCAATGTCACCCTATTAAAATTAATAATAAAAGGGAAAAAGTTGAATTTTCTGTTTTATTCTATATCTATTGAGATGCTTATTTCTTTTAAAACTCAGTGAATTAAATCAATTTATTTTCTGACATTAAACTACTTTTTCTGAGCATTAATTGTGTGTGGGCATGTTTACATATTTTTGTTTTATTTGTTTTTGTAATGTTTATTTAAAAAACAAAAAATATTTTTCCTCATTTTTATTTTCATCAAAAGGAGAGAAAAGTTAACATGATAATGTGGGTATAATCTTCTCTCACTCAGATTTTAGGCTCAACTCCAGCACCAGCAACCACATACTGAAATGAGTGTTTTAAATCTTTAAACTGTGTCTTTTTCTATAAAAAATCAAGATAGTGATAAAAGTCAGGAATAAAATTCTGTGATGTGTTGACTTGTCAGCTATTGAACAGCTTATATAAGATAATCAAGATTTTTTCCGAGTCTCTTCATCTTTATTTCTTTTTTTTTTCTTTTATACAGAGACAGAGAGACAGAGAGAGGGATAGGGACAGACAGACAGGAACAGAGAGAGATGAGAAGCATCAATCATAAGTTTTTTGTTGTGATACCTTAGTTGTTCATTGATTGCTTTCTCATATGTGCCTTGACTGTGGGGCTACAGCAGACCAAGTAACCACTTGCTCGAGCCAGTGACCTTGGGTCCAAGCTGGTGAGCTTTTGCTCAAACCAGATGAGCCTGCACTCAAACTGGTGACCTCGGGGTCTCAAACCTAGGTCCTCCGCATCCCAGTCTGATGCTCTATCCACTGTGCCACTGCCCGGTCAGGCTTCATCTTTATTTCTTAATTTCACCCCTACATCCTCACCTTTCTTCTTCAAACTCACCTGCTACATACACTTTTTGGTTCTTTCAATTCTTTCTGCATGTACCATACCTTGTGGGTAGCACAACCTTCTTGTTTTCATTATAATTATTTGATTAAGAACAGCTGATTTTGCCTCTAACTGGATTAAGAAAATTGAAATTTATTGGAAAAGTATTGAATGGCTCACAGCAGAGGCTGAAAGTAATTAGAGCAGTGCTGCAAGTCTGGGAAACAGAAAACACTACCAGGTTACTCAGGTGTTACATGTGATTCTACTGTAGTGCTTATGTCAGTAACACACGCACTAAAATTGAAGTGATATAGAGGAGATTAACATGAACCCTGTGAAAATGTCACATGCAAACTCATGAAGTTTTCCCTACTTTTCTTTTTCATGGAGCAGGAAAAAAGAGGAAAGGAAGGAAGGAAGGAAGGAAGGAAGGAAGGAAGGAAGGAAGGAAGGAAGGAATAAGGAAGGGAAAAAGTGAGAAAAAGAGAGAGAAAGAAGGGAGAGAGGTAGAAAGGAAGGAAATAAAGAACAAAAGAAGGGACAAAGAGAAATAAAGAGAAGGAAAGGGAGGAAAGGAAGAAAATTAGGATGGAGATAAGGAAAAGGAAAAGAAGAGAAAGAGAGGAAGAAAGGAATCCAGGAGAAAAATGAGAAAGCCTGATGGACAATGTTATGAATAAAAACCTCCCAAAGAATTAGGCTACCTAAAAGTGAGGAACTTCTAATCAGAAACATCCTCAGTCACCAGCCAGATAACTATGTGACCTATAAACTCTGGAAAGAATTGATACTCTGAAAAGGAAGTTGACTAGGTGACTTTTAAGGTCCCTGCCAATCACAGGGGTCTATGATTCTCTGATATAGTATCTTAAATAATGAGGACTTGGAGTGAGTGGGAAGTAGAGGGGTTTGCAGTAGAACTAGATGCAAGGGAACAAGCCAATCTCTAAGTAGTGGAGAGCTATGATTAAAGCATATGTATTCCTGTGATTTTCTTAATCCCCTCCCCTTATTTGATAAACACTGTGAGTACGATCCTGCTTCCTTCCAATGGTCCCACGGGTAGCTTGACTTTTAGTTATTTCTATTAACCAATACACTAAGGACATTAGGAAGCTTCTGGAATAAGACAACCTTGAGACTTTTGATGTATATGTCAAATCTTAAAAAATTAAGAGAATATGTGTATCTAACTCACATTTCCTCAGCCTCTGAAAGCTTAGTTTTCAACATTATAAAGCCTTTGGTATCTTGTTTGTTTTGCCATTGGCAAACAGTAATTCTATTGCCAAGGGGATGCTGGAAACTTTAGATGGCCTTCTTAAAAATAAGTAGATTTTATAAACTAATATTTTTGTAATTAGTATAAAAAGTTAGAACTTTGCAGATTTTTTCTTTTGAAGTAGACGTAAGTATAATACTTGTTGGTATAAGTATACAAAATAACATTTCAGGTGCTTTAAATGAAAAAGTTTAAAATAATCAAGAATTAAAGTCTTTCTTTAAATGCTAAATTGCCCAGAAGTTACCATCAGTTGACTTGTTCTACCATACAGAAGCCTCATCATATAGGACAGACGTGAGATATTGTCAAGTATTAAAACATGCTCTTTATGACCAGGAAGTCGCACAGTGGATAGAGCATCGGACTGGGATGTGGAAGACCCAGATTTGAGACCCCGAGGTCGCCAGCTTGAGCATGGGACCATCTGGCTTGAGCAAAAGCTCACCAGTTTGGACCCAAGGTTGCTGGCTCCAGCAAGGGGTTGCTCTGTCTGCTAAAGGCCCGCGGTCAAGGCACATGTGAAAAAGCAATCAATGAACAACTATGGTGTCGCAACGGCAACAAAAAACTTATGATTGATGCTTCTCATCTCTCTCTGTTCCTGTCTGTCTGTCCCTATCTATCCCTGAAAAAAAAAGAAGAAAAGAAATGCTGTTTATCCATTATAAGTAAAAAAAAAAAAAAAAAAAAAAAAAAAAAAAAAGAGAGAGAGAGAATCACTATAAAATGACTGTGAAATTGAAAAGAGTAAGAACAAAATCCCACAAGATATCAGGATACAAATTATAACTTCAACTATTTCTCTTTATTGGATAACACAGCCTCATTAACATTTACAAATACTTGGAATTTAATCCCTATTCTAAGCACAAGTATTTCAGTTGTTTCTAGATTTCCAATAGACAGGTACACAGTCACTAATTGAGCTGTATAGATGTGAAACTGTGGCTGAGAGCAGAGATCAGGTGTGGAATTTCTGATTAGAAGTGACAGCAACTGCAAAGCAGCACTTTGTACTGATACTGTAGGTTTGTTTCTTCGGTGCACCTCAAAGGGGAGTGGCAGAACTCGGTCAAAAGCCATGGTTCCCAGTCCAAATCATTTCCTAGTTAGCTTTGTCAGGAAAATTACATTTCCTAAAGTTACTAGGCATGTTAATGTGAGTTTGTGGGGAGAGGGCAGGAGGGTATCTAGGGAGGAGAGGAGTAATTATATCTGGAGTGCATTTTATAAAGTAAATTCATGTTTATTCTCTTTTGTAATCCTGAAACTTGAGAAATAAGGACGGCCCATTTTAAAGATTAACATGAGGAGGTATGCTGTGACTACAAGACACATGCAAGGTGATTCATCTAGTACCTAGCATGGTTCTAACTGAAAACCACATTCTTCTTCCACCAACTTGTCACCGAGCCTCAGTCTTCTCATGACTATAATACCTTACAGAGTTACTAAAGGGTTCAGTGAGAGCCCATACGCATGCATGCACGGTACATTCTAAATGCTCAACAAAAAGTGACTATTAAAAAAAGTCTTCATTCTAGACTCTCTCTAATATATTAGATTATGTTTACTAGAACAAATAAGTTTTTATCTGTTATTTCATTTGTTGGATCCATGTAGACAGTCACTTTGAATGCACTATATGTACTTTGTACTTGATGCCGGGGCCATCCCTAAACAACCAGGGACTATGTTGCCTTGCTATGGCCTCCATTGCCATTTGTACAGGTCAGTCATTCTTTTATAGAGAGAAAAATGCACCCATGAATGCATTCTGCATACAACAAACAAGCAAAGAAAAGGAAGTAAGTAAAAATCAGCAGAAGAGAAAGAGCCACTGCCCTTTGCTATTTTTCTGTCTGACCAGCTAGATTTGTCTGCTGAGAAATGTGACTAATTCCTTTAAGCAGTCAGTAAAGGCTCAAGGTGGAGGATGGGGAATGAGAGTTAAATGTCAATTGTGGATTGGCATGTCGAGTTAGTATTTCACCTACTGCTAATTCAAATTTTCTCTAGAGTGAGCAAACATACTTGTTTAAGGCATTTCCTGGGATGTGGCACTTCTAGTGCTGAAAAAAGAACAGTCCCAGCAAACCTAAATGACTGGTCATCCTAAATCTAGCCTAGTTTGTTAAGACCCATCACCTGATGCCTCAGGTTTTACTGGAAGTGCTTCACATGAATTCACTGGGCAGCCTTGGCTCAGTCTTCTAGAAGCCCAACACAGGGCTCATCTGCGTAAGATGATTGGGTTTCTGAGTTACATTCTTTTCATTCACAGCCCCACAAAATTTTCAGGGAGCGAAAGAGTTAATGAATAGATATTTATAATCTCGTTTAAACTTTTCTCCCACTTTTTTTTCTTAAACTTTGGCACCTGCTACCACTTGTCTGCTAGCAGGAAACAAAAGAAATCAAAAAGAGCCAAGACATGTTAATGAGAAAACTCAGAAACAGCTGATATGGTTAGTTTCCATCGGCTTTTTTCCCCCCATAAACATGTGGTACATGGTTTTGATTTTCCCCTGAATATTTATAACATGTTCATATTTTTTTCTGATAGTAAACTTATTTCTACTTCTTACGCTATACTGGAAAAGTAAAGGCTAAAAATAGGGCTAATAAACACTGTGGCTTGTTGAACACCTACTATGTGCTGGGCATTTGACTGGTATTTCAGTTGGATTAATTTGTTTACTCTGTACATTAACTTTATGAATTAGATTTTATATCTACTTTACATTGAGCAAATTGAGGCACAGAGAGGTTAAAAACAAAGAGAGCTAGGTTTTTAAGGCCAAGTGGTCTCAGTGGTCCACCTGCAGAGCTAGGCTGTGGTACACTCCCTAGGTAGTGAGTGACTTTAGCATCATCATCTTCACGTCCTTACCTACCTGCACCACCATGAGAACGCAAGCCTGATATAAGTGCCTGTGTCTAACCCTTCAATTCCTTTGGCCTTTGAAAACTGTGAGCACTTTTCCCCATGTGCCTGAAAACTCTCAAAAGAGACATAATTTGAAAAAGACAAAGATTTTCTTACCCCTCCCACAAACATACACACATGTTTCTTGGAAAATAATTGAAGTCCTAAAGAAACCTAAAATACCCACTGAGAATCAATTGATAAAATATGTCTCTTCTGGGACATTGCCGTACTCCTGCTAAAGAGCTCACTGTCATCAGCATCCAACAGCCCTAGGATGAAATCTTCAGTGATGACTGTGTACTGGCCAGCTCAGCTTGGGGAAGTTCCTTGCCCTTGCCAAGTTTCAGTTTCCTCATTTGTAAAATGGAGGACACAGTATGTACCACTCATCTTTCTTGATGTCAAGCCTTTGTTCTCATCTCCCCATTTTGCATCCTAATTAGTTATTAAATTAGACATAATCCAATTAGCTGCAGCACATTATTACTCCTGAACAGAGGTTCTCATGTGGGTTCTCTCTATCCTGGGAAGAAGGAAGCAACGCTTAGTGAGGATCTGATGGTATATGCCAGATGCTGCAGAAGAAACTTTATTATTTTATGAAGTTCTTATATCACAATCTTGCATTTAGTTTTATTTATAAGAAGTTCAGCTACAGAGGTTTTACTAAGTGGCAACTATAATTTTCTCCAGCAAAAAGAAGCACTGGCATTGGGCTGTGGTTGCTCAGCCTCTATCCTTGCTTCATGTTCTAAGAGGAAGAAAGAGAACAGCAAAAAGCAAAGGGGTGCCTGCTGAGTCTGCATTTGAAATGTCTCCAAAGCTGAAGGAATGCCTGTCATTTCTATATCATTAAGAATTGTGTCACAAACAGCAAAAGGAGCCTGAAGAACTTGGTTGTTTAAGTTGGGCGCATGATGACCCTAAACTTAATTAGGAGTTTGTTAGCAATAAAGAAGATGAAAGTGGATATTGAGGAAGCTACCAGAAATGTCTATAACACCATGCTCCCAATTCAGTGAGCAGGCAGTGATTTCACAAAGCCGTCTTTACATGTTTGACAGAGATTAGCAAGCTAAGCCTAAATCACACAGTCACCATTTCCTTCAGTCTATCTCTTTCCTCTCTGTTATCTCTTCCTCCAGTGGCATAGCTCCTACCAAGAAAGAAAATCTTGTACTGTTATTGCCTTTTTTATGTGTACCTCATATGTTCCAGGCACCATTCCAGGTAGTTGTTTCTCCTGCTGAGGATCCTGTGCTCAGAAAAGCTAGGTAGCCCTTCCATTGTCCTGTGTTGGGTAAATGGAAGAGCTGCGGTTCAATAGCAGGTAGGTCAAGTCCCTTCTCACTTCATTATATAGTGTAACCAACCAAGAGTACTCAGTATTCAGTAAAAGCCAACTTATAGGTAAAAACACCTTCAAAATATACAAGAGAGAGCCTGACCTGTGGTGGCACAGTGAATAAAGCATTGACCTGGAATGCTGAGGTTGTTGGTTCAAAATCCTGGACTTGCCTGATCAAGGCACATATGGAAATTGATGCTTCCTGCTCCTCCCCTTTCTCTCTCTCTCTCTCTCTGTCTCTTTCTCTCTCTATCTCTCTTTCTCTTCTCTAAAATGAATAAATAAATAAAAATAAAAAATAATATACAAGAGAGAAAGTTCAGAGAGTGGCCACGTGTTCTGGCCAGGTGAGGATTATTTTCAGGCTGGCTCTAAATTGGAGCTGGAAGTGGGAGTCAAAGCAAAAGCTTTCCTTCTTTATTTCGGGTGTATTATTATGGACACCCAATAATAAAGATCCTAACCGTAATGTAAGTCTTGCTGCATTTCATATGTATTATCTGCTCTTGGTTCGTTCTTCTAACAGCATGAACAGTGGGATAGGCAGGGTCTTCACTCCAGCATTTGCAGAGGAAGTGGCCAGAGTATTTAATGGAGACTAAACAGCTGAAATCACAGCCTTGGACCTATACTGTCTAATATGAGCTCCTGTTTTCTTCCATACAGTCTCCAAGGTCCTTCACAAAGGAGCTTTCAGATGGAATATGAAGTGAAGCTTTGTGAAAATCCTACATACCTTTAAGCAGCATCTAAGTTAATATCTAATTTTCTTGCCAATCTTGTATCAGGAATTCTTGAAAGTACTCAGATATTTTCCCCCTTTTTTTAAAAAAATGGTAATCTACTTATTTATGGAAAACATTATACACAAAGAGATCACTTGACATTTTCCTAGAATAACTTCTACTGGCATTAGTGCCATTATATTAAAATAAGTAATTAATAGCTACTTGAGATTCATGGCAACTAATTTTATAATGTACAGTATTTTGAGAAAAAAAAGTCTAATGGCTAAACTACCATTCTTGTACCAGTAATTATTGATAAAGATTTGTTGAGCACATACTATGAGTAAGACCTCATAGCACATCTTGGAAACCAATGTTTAGGTTTGCTAGATTGTAGGTTTTCTGGAAGACAATGCTGGCTCAGTGCACATAGCATGTATTCAAATGTTTATTGAACTGCTGAAGGAAAGAAGAAAGGAAAGATAAACACATTTATTTGGGGAAGCACAAAGGCCTTCCTTCCTTCTCTAGTGGAGTTGTTATGGTGGCAAGCAGAAAACATACCTAATGAGAGGCATGGAGACTTTATGCTACTTCTCTGCACCTGGCATAGTACCTGGTACTTGCATTGTACTCAATATATTGTTGCTGGATAAATAGATGAGTATATATTTCTGTACCATTACTCTTCCTCGTTAGTCTTCCTCCTGCCCAGGGCCCTTACTTTCAGAAGAACTTTTTCATATTTTGTCATGTGTGATTGGTTAAAAGATTTGGAGGTTATCCCTTCAGTAAGTGAGTTCCTTTCAAAATTCTAATCGTGTTTTTACCTGCTGTTCTTAGTCCCACCAACCCACCTGGATGACAAAATTGGAAAGCAGATAGCATGGTAGGGAAACATTGTTGTGCAGCAGGGTGAGAGTCCTGTCCTTTTGCAGGCTTGCTCATTTCTCACTTTTCCTCACCTCTCTACTCTGCTCACCCCACAAAAAAAGCCCTTTTGTCTGTCTGATTAGTTATGGATAAGAAGAGTAGGTATGCTCCTTTTGTAGTCTTTAATGAATAAATCCCTCATGAAATCTCTCACTGTGGCAAAAAAAAAAACAAAAGGTTGAAAGCTGATTACCACCCTCATTATTAGAATCTGGGCATAGAAAAATGGTTTCTTCTGGGAATCCTTTGCCTTCTTTGTCCAGAACTAACTTTCAGAGTTGGTGATGGTTGGCACAGTAATATATTTCAATGCTAGAGGAAATAGTGCACAATATCAGAAACCACAAGTGATAAAGAAGAATTTAGTAGAAACTCTGACTTCCTATTTAATCTTTAGAGAAATGAGCTATTAAAATTTTGTAGGACATTTCTTTTTCTTTTTTTCATTTATTGAAAGGTGGGGAGGCAGGGAGCAGTGAGACAGACTCCCAAATGTGCCCTGACCAGCATCTACCCAGGAAGCCCCCTACATGGCAATGTTCTGCCCATCTGGGACCACTGCTACATTACTCATCAACGAAGCTAGTTCAGCACCTGAGGCGAGGTCATAGAGCCATTCTCAGTGCCCAGATCCAACTTACTTAAACCATTTAAGCCATAATTGTGAGAATGGAAGAGAGAGAAGGGGAAGGGGAAGGGCTGGAGAAGCAGATAGTCGATTCTCCTGTGTGCCCTGACTGGGAATCAAACCTGGGATTTCCACACACTGCGCTGATGCTCTACCACTGAGCCAATTGGCCAGGGCCAGGACATTTCAACTGATTCAAGAATGCTTTAATTTGAGCTTGAAACCTGACAGAACTAAGTCATTGTGAATAAATAAAGACATGTGGACTATAGTAAGATGAATCACTAAAGGAAAGGGGATCTTAGGAACCACAGATCTTATCCTCCTCAGGTACCAATCCAAGACCACATTTAACACATAAGTACACGTGTGTGTATATGTGTATATATATCCATTATTTCTTACATTAATCATATGAGAGGTACTGTCACATCTACCATATTTCATTACTTCTAAGATGTGTATCTTTCATTAACAGAATTGTATTTGGAATGTATCTTAAAATGGCTTAAAATCTCTGTTGGCTGTTCTTATTAAAGTTCTTCCTGAGGAGTTTGCTCTGCTAGTCACATGGGCACTACCATTCTGAGCCTACTTACACTTTTCTACTGAAAGTATTTTACTTTATGTTGGGGGTGGGGGTTATACTGGCATATAAGTCCAGAAGGCAAGCTCACTTGAACACTTGCTTTTCAAGACCCAAAGACTGAGACATGCACACTTTTAAATGTCTCTCATGATTCCCCTTTCACCAAGGGTGCAGCCCTTTAAATGCTAGATGTATATGGGGTCTTCTATTAGAGAACTTAGCTTGGACATTTTTCATTCTTAGTAGAACATAAAATAAATGCATGCCAGAGATTCAGGAAGAGAAGTGTCATTATCCTTTCTTAAATCCATAAGGAAACTGAGGATTAGAGAAGTTGAGTAACTTTCCCAGCATCACCCTAAGGCAGTGGTTCTCAAAGTGTGCACCAGGGTGCACTGGTGCACCCAAGAAGATTTCCAGTTGCACCCTAGAAGATTTCCAGGTGCACCCTATGGTATTCCAGAAAAATATGTGCCTATTGGGGACCAATAGACTAAGGGTTTTTGGAGTTTGGATTTTTGGGGGGACAGAGGTATAGGGAAGTGGCTCTAAGTTGACAGTCTGCTCAACCCCATACCTCACTTCCCTGATTAGGTTATAAAAGGCTGTTAAGCTGTGCTACTGGATTGTTTATACTACCCCCCATGTTCCCTGGAAAGACTGGAGGTAAGTTTCTTCTATCCTTTGTTTGGTATAAAGTTAAGATGATATATATGGTGGGGATTTTCTGCACTCAACACAATTAAGAGTAAAAAGAGAGTAATTCTTCAATGTATTGATGAGAAAATGAGAGTTTGCCTTTCAAACATCTGCCCAAACATTGAAGAAACTGCTAGGACACATCAGCCTCATGTTTCTCATAAACACAAGAATAAAAAGAACTTAACACATTCGCGCTGGGACCTGCCAAATTTACTAAATCTTACTAAGAATGTATCTATACATATAAAAAGATAATTTTTGTCCTTTTTTATTTTTTAACCCATATTTTATATGAATTCTAAAAAGCATAACTCAAAAAACGTAACATAAAAATTTTTTTTAATGTCAGAATAAATTTAATTTTGTCCTATTTATTTTTTTAATTACTATAATAGCATGCTTGGACTTTATTTTTTTATTATTATTTTTTTTACAGGGACAGAGAGAGAGTCAGAGAGAGGGATAGATAGGGACATACAGACAGGAATGGAGAGAGATGAGAAGCATCAATCATTAGTTTTTCGTTGCCGTTACGACACCTTAGTTGTTCATTGATTGCTTTCTCACATGTGCCTTGACTGCAGGCCTTCAGCAGACTGAGCCTCTCCTTGCTGGAGCCAGCGACCTTGGGTGCAAGCTGGCGAGCCTTTGCTCAAGCCAGATGGGCCTGTGCTCAAGCTGGCAAGATCGGGGTCTTGAACCTGGGTCTTCCGCATCCCAGTCTGACACTCTAACCACTGAGCCATCGCCTGGTCAGGCAAGGACTTTATATTTTTTTCTTTAATATTTGACTTAATTATTATAACATATTTCTCAGAAATTTGTATGTAGTACACCTACAATTATTTTTAGGATTTTAAATGTGCCCCGACTTTAAAATGTTTGAGAACCACTACCCTAAGGAGTAAATTTGAGATTCAAATCCATTTCTTCCAGATACAGTGATCTTTCTGGCACACTACTCTTTACAAGAAAACAATTGTATGACATTAAAAAACCTTGTTCTCTCTGGGCATGTTCTCATGTAAGACATGAGAATGGATTGAATATAAGAATTTAAAAATTAAGTTACATGTATTGCTTACATATGTCTAATGCAGATGCTTCTACATTTTCAGTCTTTTAGCAATCAAATTAACTCTGGAAAACATGTTTTATTTAATCTACTTAACATATGATAAAATTAAGATAGGTGGGTGGAATAACATGTCCAAGGTCAAGCAAACTTTTAGTGGTAGAACTGAGCATTGAATCCCGATGAACCTGGCTTATGAGCATTGCTGAATCAATCTACTTCTTAGAACTTCTTAGAACAGAAGTCTCCCTATGAGACATCACTTACTCCTTCCTTCAACATTTGATTGCTACAGTAGTATTATTGAGATGTTCCTCCATGGCACATCATCACTGTGCATTGTCCTTTTCTACATGTGGCTCATTGGATATTAGTAGCTTCCTCTGTACTCCAGCTGAATTTGGCCCCATAGCAAAGCCTAGACAGAGCAACAAAAGAATCCACAAGAGGCTAGATGGTAGAGTAGCAGTCAGCAGCCTGCCATGGTCATCACAGGCTTTGCCCTCTCTGCTGTACTGTTAACCCAGACCACTACTGCACAGGGCCAGGATCTAAGTTCCTAAAGCTTGGGAACTGTTAGAGTTCTTGGTCTCTGCCTCTTACAGATGATTTCAACCATGGGAGTCACTCTCATATTGTTCCTGTGTCAGGAAATATCTTATTCTAAGAGTTACAAGATTCTACCAGTGCTGATATTACATAACCTACCTAAGAAATGGCTTGATTCATGTGTCCATTTTTACAGGTGGTTGTGGTCTCCTTTTGACCAAGCTGAAGTCTCAGGAACAATGTGACTGGAAATGCAGAGCTCAAAAGAAATGCCCAAAGTTAGGGTCAGAGAGAAGGAGATTCTAAAGGCCCTTTGCTGAACTTGTCTGTGAAGGTGGATTCTTGTCTCTTAGACAGATCCATAATCCAAACACATGCAGATAGATGTATAAGATCAGACCACAGATGCACCAATTCACAGTGACATGTGTAAGTAGCAGAAATTTAAATCACCATACATCTGTTCACAAGCTCACCTCATATTGTGAGCAACTTTACAAAGCAGTTAATAGAAGGATGATTGGTGAAAGAGAATAAAATAAGGACAAGTAAAAGTGTGATCTTAAGTCATATTCTTGCTTGAAGCTCTCTAGCCCACTATAGTCAATGAGTAAAAGTGGTTAAAGCTTAGATATTAGAGTTAAGTGAACCAGGATTGGGATCTTACTTGTCTCTGCTGATGTACCCAATAACCCATGTCATCCTCAGAAAATACTCTAGCCTCACTCATCCTCAGTTTTCTCACCTACAAAATAACAATCATAGCATTATGAATCTCATAGAGTTGTGAGAATTAAAACAAGTATCTATGTGAAGGGTTTAGCACAATTTCTGGCATGTTATTGTTCCTTGATTCTGAAATGTCATTGGTTGTTATTCTCAAAGTTAGTAGCAACTTTTCAGATATGCATGCACACACACATACGTACACACAAAATGGCAAAATTCTATAGGCACATTGATCATAAGATTTTTTTCTTCTTTTTCCAAGTGAGAAAAAGAGATAGAGAGACAGACTCCCACATGGCCCCAAACAGGATTCACCTGGCAACCCCCACCTGGCAAACAAGCAATTTTAGCACCTAAAATGGAGGCTCCGCAAAGCCATCCTCAGCTCCTCGTGCTGATGCACTTTAACCAACAGAGCCATGGCTGTGGGAGGGGGAGAAAGAGAGAAGGAGGAGGGAAGGGTAGGAGAAGCAGATGGTTGCTTCTCCTGTGTGCCCTGAATTGAACCCGGGAACATCCACCCACCAGGCCAATACTCTACCACTAAGCTAACAGGCCAGGGCCAGATGTTTTTAAAACAGAAAGCAATATAATCTTTTTGAATCCAGAAAATAATGGCAGTAAACATTCAATATATGGAATTCTCCTTATTCTTATGGTCAATGTTATTAGTACTATTGCAAGTGGGGTGCTGGTAGGCAATGTCCTTTGGTTGAGACATGGCCTTCTTGCACTGGATTGGGGTGAGCACTGCCCACCCCATCTTGTAGCACTGGGCTTTCTGACCATGCTATGTTCATGTGTTATGGACTGTTCCCTCTTCTTCTAAGAACTTACTCAAAAGTTCTTACCATGTGGGGACAGCTTCTCAGTAAATGGTCCATTGCCTGAGACATCGTAACTTTGAGACTGTTTAGTACATTAAGCTGTTTTCAGGTAACTACAACCAGCCTCCATCTAGAAAAGTCCCTCCCCTATGCTCCATTGTGAAGTCTTTCTTATCCACAATCCATTTGGTGGCTAGAGTCAGAGAGGTGCTGGCTGCCTATTAGCACTGAGCTACAGATTCTGTGAGGAAGGCTGTGAATGAAGCAGGAATGTGCATTTCATCTAATGTTCTCAAGGGAATTTCAAATAATACACTCTTCAAATATTTGCTCTTAAAAAGTGTATTTTAAAATCAACATAATCTATTTTAAAAAGTTCACTAGAGGGAAAAACCCTATATTGTAAAACTTGTAATACAGACACAGTTGTGATTTGGATATAATCATATCTTTTTATAGGTATAATATAGTTAAAATTATACTATAGATATTTAATTTTTTTACTGTTACTTAATATATTATAATCATTTTTCTACATTTTTGTTCAGAAACTCCCTCGTACAACATGCAAAGCCCTTTGTGTTCAGCTTTCCTCATTAGGCTTCCTTCTCTCTCCCCCAGCGTCACAGCCTACCCTCCATCTTGCCCAGACAGCACACTGCTCTTGAACATTACCCTCTTTCCATCCTCTCTCACTCTGCCTCATCTGGTCTATCAGTCCGCTTGCCAGCAGGAAACAGAGTCCACCCCTAATTGTTCAAATGGGAGACTTTAATGTGGGAACCACTTACTGAAGGTTAGGCAGGTTTGAGTGAACAAGAAAATGATGACAAGAAAAAGAATGGTGAGATGCAAGATGGGAAGTTCTTATCCCCTTAGGGTCAAAGAGTCTGAGACCCGTAGAGAACCAGAACCTGGAACACCAGGAGAGAGGGGTACCTGGCAGGAGCTATAGTCAGGAAAAAACACAACTGATAGCAATGTGATATCATAGCTGGGAGGGAGCAGGTAGAAATGCCCATTTCTCTCTCCATCAACCCACTTATTTCCTGTGGGCATGTCCCACTGGCCAAGACCTAGCCAAAAGCCAGGAAGCAGCAGTGCTACATTCTGCAAATGTCATCCATGGGGCACAGAACAGCGGACCAGGCAAGGACAGAGAGGAGACAGGAAGGGGGGAGCTACAGAGAGAATAACCATATCTCCTGCCTAATTTAGATTTATCCTGCAGGTTTCAGTTTACATGTTACTTTATCAAGAAAGTGAGAATAAGTGACTTTCTCTCTTTATGCTCTAATTGCTTCCAGTGTTCACCTCAAGATAACACATTTCGTACTTGATTAAAATTACTTACAAGCTGGCACCATATCTTGTTTAGTATTATTTAACTGGGAACAAACAGAGTCTTGCACATAATAAGGATTCAAAAATATTTGCATAATCACCATTTCCAAAGTTTTCATAATATTTGTTCTAGGAGCTGAACTATAATTTACTTAGTCTTTCTCCTATTGCATTATATTTTTATTTTTCAACTGTATCTTGTTCATTATTTCAGTGTTAGTAATTAGTAACTCTTTGATGACAGAAGCTATGTTAATACATGTCTCTCTGGTTTTCTGTGCTACTAACACACACACACACACACACATGCATAGACACACACAAATGCACACACAAATCATGTGCAGATGCCCAACCAGTCATGCTTTGATTGACATAAAATCAGAAATCACATAAAGTAGTCAAGTATCTCTAATTTTCACCAAGTGTCTCCATGTTCTCCTTAATGCTCCTATGCCAGCACCTCTCTGTTCACACACAACAGGGGTCCTTCCTCTTACTTCACAGAGAAAATAAAATTTATTAGGTCATAAGGCCCAAAGCCTTATTCCAATAAGCCAACAAAAATTACTATAGTCCAGCAGTAGGATTCAGCTGGTTTGCACCAGTTCGGATGAACCAATACTTAATTTTTTGTTGAATTCGGTGAACAGGTTGTTTAAAATTGTACCCGTAATCAGGGTTCTCTCTAAGGTGGGTGCCTGGGCAGCAGCCCAATGTAGAAATCACAAATTTACATTTCTTACTCTCTTTTAACATTCATCTGTGCAACAGCATATTCTAAGGGTCCATACTAATGTTCGTTGCATCCATAGGTAAACAATATTGTGAAGACACTAATCTAGAAGGAATATGGAAATATCTTAAATAACAGTTTTATTGTTTTTGTCAGGTATTATTTAATATTTTTCATTATTATTTTAAAGTTCTTATAACATAATTTAGTTTTGTGTACCTCTGTTATTGTTCTTATTTAAGTATTAAATGCATGAAATAATAAACTACCTTTCAGTAGATCACTTTTTTAAACTTAAAACTGTCATTAGGGCAGAGAACCAGTTGTTAAATTATTTGAATCCCACCACTGGCTATAGCCCCGTTTAGCATTGCTGCCCTCTTTCTGAAGCTGCCCCTATTACTGACCTACTCTCCCTGATAACTCATTTCCTTTGACTAGACCACAATAATTCTTAATGTGCTAGTTGAAAATTTTGGTGAAAAAGGGATGGAAGGAATAAGTTTGTAGGTCTGGATTCCTGCTGCTGCTCCTCCATGATTTCCCAGTGGACCCTGGGCAAGCACTGCCCCTGTCTGGGTAGTCCCTCTTCTATTATATACCACCTTATTCCCAAGGTCGCAGTCAGCTCTTTCCAGTGGTTCAGGGCTGGGCTGAAAGCCTAAGTTCATATATAAACTGGCTGCTCCTCCTCATCATATTTTCTTTCTTGACCTTCAATTTCCTTGCCTTTAAATTGATATCATTAAATCTAGTTCACAGACTTTTGCTGGGATTAAGTAAAATTAGATGGTAAACTAGCTGCTCAATAGAAATAGTGGTGACGCTGTCGTGAACATGGTGAAAATAGTAAGATGACTTTGTGAAGATATTGTAAAAGTGGACATGGGAAATAGCAAGGTAAGGAAAGGGGATGTGGAAGAGGGGAAGAAAGGAAGGCAGCAGGGAATAAAGGGGAACAATGGATAAAGGGAGGAAGGAATTTGGGAAGAGAGTTTGTAGATACAGAAATTATATATATATATATATATATATATATATATATATATATATATATATATATATAATATTTAAATGTTTATTTTATTGATTTTAGAAAGAGAGGAAGAGAAAGAGAGAAACAGGAACATAAATCTATTCCTATATGTGGTCTGACTGGGGATCAAATCGGCAACCTCTATGCTTCAGGACAATGCTCTCTAACCTCAGCTATCCGGCCAGGGGGAAAAAAGTATACAGTGTGTACACACACACACACTCACAATTTTAGAAATGCTTCCCAATTAGAGGGTTTACACTTAACTTTAGTTTCCTAAACTGTGAGGTGGTATAACTTTAGCAGATAGTAAAAAGGTACATTATAAATAGGCATGTAAATGGCTCAGCGTGGGGCTGAAAGTTGGAGGCAGCTTTTGGCAGAGGTAATAATGAAGTGAATCCCATTAGTGATGGAAAGGCAATTAAGAAAAAACTCAATGAGGCTCCAGATCTGAGCATTTCAGCTGAAAGATTGGGATTTTAGAAGAAAAGAGGTTAAGCACCTGGAGGCTGTTTATAATGACTTTAATTAGATAGAAAATGAATTGTTTTGCTTTTTTCCCCCCCTCTCTTTAAGTTTGCTTTTCAGGTAACAGAGCATCTGTTAACAACAGTGAGGTGCACTTGTCAACTGCAGGCATCCTGTGTAGGAGGTGTTAGGGAATTTCAGTGATTTCAGAATACCTTTACTCTCCTACAAGAATAGGATTCCAGCCATTTTAATCACCAAACCCTAGTGGACAGACTATACAATTTGTTATTGAGGAGAATCTTTGTGCAACCTGACTATATTATAAGACACTTACTCCCTAGCAGTACTCAGGCTGAACATTGCCTTCAAACTTTATAAAATAATGTAATACATTATGTATTTGGGCAACCCCAAAACTGTTGTTAAACACTGAGATTTGATTTGACAACAGAGCCCATGCTGGATGTTGACATTTAGTAACATGGTGACTGGAGAAAAGATGTTACATAAATTACCTTTCATCTTAAAATTCTGTATCATCTTGGCTGGTGTCAACAGAGAGAGAAAACATCTATTATTGTTATAGATATATCATTACATAAGATTAGAGGTTTACAAAGCACCATGTCTTGTATCACTCTATCTTCAACAAAAGGGGGGAGGGTTAATTAAAGTGCCCCCATTGCATGGTTAAGGAAACTGAATCTCTACCATGTTAAGTGATTTTACCCAGCATCTCAATAGATAATAAATGGCAGAGTGGCAAAGACAGCACATAAACTAAATTCTGTTGCCTGCTTCCTCCACTGTTCCATGACTGACAAAAATAACATCTGGACGGCTCCTTGGAGGTGATCCTACCCAGCAAGTGAGAAGCAAATGTCCACTGGCTTTTCTGGTGCTGTTAAGTGTGTACCTAGAACTAGAACCCAGCTAAAGAATTCACTGAGCAGAGTTGAATGCATATATATGGAGGAAGAGTGGGTCCTATTGTAATATGACTTTTAATTTTGCTGTGGAGCATGAAAAGTATCAGTTATTTTTAGTTTTGAAAGTGACCCGGAGGTTGGACAACCCTCACCCAGCTGGTGGACAAATTTCCATGGCAACTGATTACTAGGCAGCAATGGATTCCAGAGGCAGACTGTCTACAGAGCACTGCTTTTCAAGCCTGGCTGCACTTACAGAATCACTGGGAGGCATTTAAAATGTACCGAGGCCTGGGCTCAACCCCTAGAGGTTCTGAGTTAATTGGTTTGGAATACAGTCATGTCATCAACGTTTTTTAGATTACTCAAATGATTCTAACATGCCACTTGGCCACTTGGTTGAGAACTGCTGCTATAGAATGTGATTTTAAAAGATTATATATGTACGTGCTTTTGCACCATGGGAAAATTTCAAGGTGTTTCAGCTGTTGCAACTCCTGGCTCTTTTTTTTTTTTTTTTTTTTAACTTTCTTCTTCCACCCTACCTCCCTCTCTTTCTTTGTTTTCTCCACAAATACTCACTGAGCATTCATTTTGATACTTTGCTCCATGCTACCCTTGAAATCATTATGGTAGTTTGAACCTCATCGTTTCTAGCCTAAAATAGCAACTGCCTCCCTCACCCTAGGACCCAGTCCCTTACAGTGGCCAGTGTGTTTCTTTGCCCGTGCATCACAACCTAAAACTTCTTAGTAAATTGCTTTGATGATCACATAGAAGATAAACCTGAGACTTGTAATCAGGTCCCCCTTTGCCTGATCCACTTCTTCTTAATCTGAACTCTCTAAATGAGGAAGGGACGTAGAGTTTGGAGCCCAGCGGAAACAGAGACCAAGGTCTCCTAACAGCCAGGACAGCACGTGTGCCCTTGTGCCCAGCGTTTCACAAAGTACCGCGCTCGGTTTTGAAACTGCTAGTTTCTAGAAGCCGGTGATTAAAAATTCTTGAGATTTCCCTGCAACTCAGTCATTAGAGGCAAATAAGTAACAGTCATTAATCTTTCTCTTGGCAGAGCTGTTTTTCTAGAGGAGAAGATGGTTGGAACTCTCGATCTTTCCTTTCACTGAAAGGTAAGGGCAGTATTGCCAGTGACAGTTTTTTGAGATCTGAATTTTGGGTTCCTTTTTCTTCCTTTTAATTTCTCTCTCTAACACTCTTTTTAAAAAAATACTATAATAGGTTTCTCACAAAGCAATGAAAATGTTTCAGATTTTGTCGTATTCTTACATTTTAAAAGAGAAAAAATCTTGCTTAACCAGGCGGTAGTGCAGTGGATAGAGCGTCGGACTGGGATGCGGAAGGTCCCGGTTTGAGACCTCAAGGTCGCCAGCTTGAGTGCGCACCCATCTGGCTTGAGCAAAAGCTCGCCAGCTTGGACCCAAGATTGCTGGCTTCAGCAAGGGGTTGCTTGTTCTGCTGAAGGCCCCGGGTCAAGGCACATGTGAGAAAGCAATCAATGAACAACTATGGTGTCGCAATGGTAACGGAAAACTAATGGTTGATGCTTCTCACCTCTCTCCGTTCCTGTCTGTCTGTCCCTATCTATCCCTCTCACTGACTCTCTCTCTGTCCCTGTAATAAATAAATAATAAAAGAGAAAATCTTATGAGAATAGAATCTTTGTTTGGACAACAGCACAGATTACAGAAAATGATGCTATCAGAACTGAACGTTATCCAGGCCTCAGAGAAAAGCCCGGGATGGGCTCAGCCTTGAGAAAGGGTCCAGGCACACATTGGCGGGTGTAGGCTGAAAGACACCAGCCTGAGGGACTTAGCAATTTGTGTTTGGTCTGGACTAGCTTTGACATCCAAGGGAGTCTGAGCTGAGGTGGAGGCCTTTTTTTAATAAATAAATAAATAAATAAATAAATAAATAAATAAATAAATAAATAATAGCATTGCTCTAAGTAGCCAGCATGAGATTTTTGCAGCTGCTTTCAGTTTGAAGTTGAGGACTGGAGACATAGGCCACACCTGAGTGAAGGCGTCAGATCCTAAAGAAAGGGATTAGAACAAAGGCAGGAGATGGATAAGAAAGCTCACTCACTCATGTGACAGGTGTGAATAACAAAGCAGGTGCTGGGAGACTGGTTGGAAGAAGATTCCCAAAATGCATCTCAGATTCTTGTATGGGTGAGAAGATAAAGAACTACCCTAATTCTATATCCCATTTTCTGAGGAATCCCCTTTGTGATGTGTAGTGCTGGGCAAGTTTGTTTTCTTTGTGTTCTGATTACCTCTTCTGTAAAACTGGTTGATGCTTTAATCACCTTGCTCACAGACTTGAGTACTGGGAAAATGAGGCCAGGTGTTGTCATTGTAACCACTGTGACCACACTGAATGACTCAGGCAAAACTGCCTTCTTTTGGTATAGTGCATTGGAATTCTAAAGTATTGTTTGGGAATAATACTACAGTGTAATATACAGTATATAGAAATAGTCAACAGTATAAATCAATCATGTGTAATATATTATCTATTCACACATCCTATTCCTGAAATGCCAAACCCAGCATTAATTTTCAGTGATATTGGTGCAATCTTACAATTTTGCATTCTAAAAGTTGCTTCTTATTTAGGGGATATGAGTGTCCAGTCATACCTTATCTTTGGTTTTCGGGAAGTAGGTTTTGGACCCCTTTGCTCTCATCAACAACTTCAATCCAGAAAAGAAATGCAGTCAAGTGAGACTAGGTCTGCCACAATAAACTACTGTATATGGCAAATGAAACTGATAGCCCAAGTGTGTGGAAGTAATTGTGGTAACTGATTACATGGCCAACCTGAACAAATGTTCAGATAAAAGTCATATTAACCTCTGTGTTCTGACCCTTAAAAAAACAGATAAGTGTTTCCAAACCACCCTTGCAGGTGAAGAGTATGGTCCTAAAATTCCCCTGGGTTGTACTGCTTCTAGAGAAGATAGGAAAGTCCGCTGGTGTCTTGTTGATCCATTGGGACAGAGCTTGTTCGGCAAGTTCTAGCATCTTGAGAGGTGGTGGTGAAATGAGAAAGAATATGTGGGCATATTGCAGAGAGAGGATAATATAACAGTAAGTTTCTAGGTTAAGAATGGGGAGAAATTTTAGATATCCCTAGGATGGGCACATAGAATTTCCAGGTGGTTATGAGTAGTCAGAAACCAAAGTAGTGTTACAAATCATTGGATTGAATTGCTTTATGACACAATTTGATGTATACTTATAAATCATCAAAGGTGCGCATAAAGTTCTTTAGATTCATAAAGAAGGAGTATTGAATGAGAAACAGTGGAGTAATCTTTTGCCCAGTGTTGATCTCTAACTCTCTATACTAAACTTTAGGCAGGAGGTCAAAAACATGGGCAAGGAAACCAAGCTCAGAGATGGCACCCTGCTTCTAGGACCATGGTTCTCAAACTTTAGTTGGTATCAGAATGACATGGAATACTTGAAAAAACACAAGGATGTATCTCTACCCCCAGAAGTCATAACTGAGTAAGTCTGTTTGGGGTGGGACCCCAGAATTTGCATTTCTGATAGCTCCCCAAGAAATGCTGATGCTGGACCCCTAATCTGTAATACAAGTTTTTAATATTTTCTCCTGACCTCTTTCTATCCCAAAGGGGTAGATATGGGGTAGCTTAAGAAACATTACTGCTAATCATGTTAATGAAGTCAGCTCCTGGCAGACCCACACCTCGTTTTTTTTAGTTATATACAAACATCTGAATTCTAGCTGAAAGCCTAAAAATATTATAGCTATCACAACTTAGGCTTGTAGAGATAAAATGAAAACATCCATGTTCATACCAGATCCAGGACAGTTTCTAAAATATTCCTTATGATTGCGATTTCCAGGCTTAGTGACTCCTTATAACTAGGATTATAATGAAAATAGTAATTTACACTAAACCTCCCTCCCAGTGAAAACAGCAGGGAGTGAAATTAAGTCAGGGAAAGCTCCTGGCCCTCACCGCTGGTGCAGACATTGACAAATCTATTTCAAAGGCACTCAATCAAAGCCTGGACACACTCATCTCATCCTCTTGTCTTTATTATACCTGGGCCATCTGGCTGTATTCTGCTTTTTCAGGGACCTCTGGATATTTTTATTTATTTTTTCTGTATAAAATAAATAAATGAAACATAAAAGCAAATTTTAAGATGAGGAAATATAAATTGGCAAAACCATAAAAATCTGTCATATTCAGGTTCACATCTTTAGAGCCATCAGTCTACTTGCTTTTCTCATGTACACCTTCTTAAATAAGCAAATGACAACAACCAAGAGGAAGAAGGAGAAGCAACTGGCTTTCTTGTTGGCTCTCCTTAAACTCCACCTTGATGCATGCTTTCCCACAGACCCTTATATTCCTCAAGTTATTTTTATTTTTAATTAGAATATCTTTTTCCAAAATAATCTGACCCTAGGAACAATTCTGGTGACAGTGGCTGTAATAATAGCATTTATTTCACCTCTACTACCTTGTACTTGGAAGAGCAGCGAGGTGTCGCTACAGGGACGCTAGAACTCTAGATAATAATATTTCATAGGACTATGACCTGACAACTGGTGTTGAGTTGGGGTCTTTAACTAACTAGTTTCTGATAATATGTCTCTTCTTGGAACCTCAATCTCTTCATCTTTAAGTTACAATAATTACATCTTCACTGACCAGGGTTGAAATGAAACATTTTTTTCCCATATAAAATGATTTATAAACTGTAAATTCTATAAAAATGGAAAACATGATTAACTAATTATCGATAATGAAGAAATAAAATATTTTCCTCTCATTTACTCTTTCCTGCATCCCATTTCGACAACTCTGTGTGACCGGTCAAAAGTGCACCATGACTTTACGAACACACTGTACATTCTGGTGTCTTGCCAAGGGGCAGCTAATATTTCCCAGTGCAGGGAGCTGCTTAACATATATGAATGGGCTTCGGCCTGGAGTGAAGCACTGACCTCGCACAGAGGTCCTGCCAGGGGCTCAGGACTCATCTTATTCTTCTGCAGAACTTCCTGGAGAAAAATATTAAGTATTTTCTGCTGACTGAACTGAAGGAAAATGTGGGGGATTTTAGAAACTCTATCCGTAAGAGTATTGACTTGGTGCTGCATTACTTTAACAGGCAATAAGTTATCAAGGCATGTGTAAACCTAGCCAATAAGTCAGCTTCTCTATTAGTGTCATGCAACTCACCAGGGAGACAAATAGAAGCTTCATGTTCATTATTGATTTGAGTTATTGCACAACCCTGCAAATTACGAATTGTTATTTTTACAATGCAAACACTAGGCTTTGGTAAGATTAAGGAGATGTCTACAGTCACAGGCAGTGAATAGCCAAGCCAGGCTTTGCCAACATCTTTGGGGCTCCATTGGGTGGGAAGGCTTTGTGGTATAATGGTTCTGAATGCCTACTCTGGAAACAAATTGTCTGGGTTTCAGTCCCTGCTTTGCAATTTAGAAGCAGTGTGTTTGGGTGTGTTATTTGATTTATCTGTGCCTCAGTCTTCTTTGTTGTAAGAAGAGATGAAATACTTCACAGCCTAATGAGAAGACTAAATTATTAGAAACATGCAAAATGCCCGGTACAAATAAAGCCTCAATTCTAATTAGCTATTATTTAGCATTTATAGTAGAGTTGTCTTCTAAATTCAAGACCCTACAAAATTAGCCATTTATATCAGAAAACTTTACAGAGCATCTTCGGTTTACTGGGTGCTCTACCAGGAACTAGAGCTTCTCCCTTGTGGATTGTAATGTGACAATGACCAGGTGATTTCACCTGTGGTTTGTTCACCATCAGAGTTTTTGTGAGAGGTCAGTTTTTATTACCATAAGTTAAAATCTCCAAGAAAGGCATGATCATGAAGCAGTAAGTAGAGGAGGAAGAGATTAAATAGACTTGGAGGGTCATGAAGCAGTGAGGAGAGGAGGAAGAGATTAAGTAGAGTTGGAGGGAATCTGGTGAATCCCTACAAAATTGGTACCTTTTACAGAACTCAAAGTATTCATTCAGGGGACCTAAATACTGAGAATGGATATTAAAGACTAACCACATAAAGAAAGCCATAAAAACTTACAGTTACATGGCATGTTTAAAGAATGGCAATTCTAGCCTGACCTGTGGTGGTGCAGTGGATAAAGCGTCGACCTGGGAACACTGAGGTCGCCTGTTCAAAACCCTGCACTGGTTTGGTCAAGGCATATATGGGAGTTGATGCTTCCAGCTCCTCCCCCCCATTCTCTCTTTCTCTCTCTCTCTCTCACTCTGTGTCTCCTCTCTAAAATGAATAAAATTAAAATTAAAATTAAAAGAATGGCAATTCTATAGCATGTTAGTGAGAATAGACTTGAACAGAAGTTCCAGAAAAGTTTTACTTCCACCAACAAAAATTTAGAAAAATATCACAAAATGAACCCGTACACTTAAATCTAGCTTCTGCAGCTTTCTGATAACTTATTTTATAGAGCATGCTTTCCCACTATCTTCCTTTTCTGAGAGCTAATAAATGTGTACATGGACCTAAAAATTACCAACCAGTGATCAGAAGACTACATGCAGTTTTTTTCCAAGCCCTGAAATTTTCACGAGCAAACTAAATGACCTCGAACTTCTCATCTTTGAAGAAAAGGCAGGCTAGGTGGCTGTGCTCTAATCAACCCAGGGTGTTGCAAGATTTTAAAAGGATATTTGTTCATATATTCATTCATTCAGTGACTTTTTATTGAGGACTACCGATGCTGGGGAACACAGAGGTAAGAAAATTCATGCATTGTTTCTGTCCTTATGTGACATAGTTTCATGATGGGTCCAAGTGTTTGGCAATATTGAAAATAACTGGATGAGTGGCCATACATTTATACTGACATTCCTTTTGGCATGTCCTTTGCTTTGTTTCTTTTGGACTAAAATTTTATTTACTCAGTTAATCTTGTGGTATCTGTAGTTTAAAAACTTGGTTACCTGCACGTGTCCATGCGTGCATGTGTGAGGGTGAGGAGGTAGCAAAAGTCTCCATGATGTGCACTGTATTTGGAGGCCCCGGATTTTATATGTAATTGCTAAGCCTGCAATTATGCCTAGTTTAGGGATTTGGGCTCCAGTGTCAGGATAATATGGGTTTGAAACATGGCTTCTCTAAATAGTTATTTGGCTCTTACCAACTCACTTATCCTTAGAAAATAAACTAAGTTATATGTGCCATTTGGTGGGAACCTCATACACAACACTTTTGTACTTGGTTCTCCAACAATTCTAGGTATAGCCATTATTATTCCTTATAATTCTCTTGGACAGGGAAGGATATTTAGATTCAGAGAGATAAGTACAAAAGACTCAGCTTAAAACTGGTGGAGATTGATAACTGGTCAAATACAAAGACAGGCTTTTGAAATCAAGTTCCATCACACCAGCTTTGTAGTACATATTTTGAATCTCATCTCCTTTGTATCCCCTGCCATGCTATGAACAGTGCAAACACTAGGTGGTGCTAGTTCTCCCAACACTGTTGAGGAAGCAGCACCTCCCAATAAGGACAAATCTGACCCTCTAGCTAGCTAGCTCTGTGCATGCCAGTTTCTCTAACACAGGTGTACTTCTGCAACACCAATTAATTTTTTCCTTCTCTGACTTTCGAAACCGCCACAGCCTCTCCACATTGTCAGCAGATATCTTGGAAACCTCGTTTTCAACATGTTCTCCAATAACAGCAGCAATCATTCTTAATCATTATTTATACTAATTTGATGCTTCAATGGGAGTATGTATTATGCTTGTCCTTCCTAATTTTTTCGTTTTTTTAAAACTGTAAGTGAGAATCAATGTAAAGGATTGATGTCAAGCTTTAGGTAGCTATTAACATGACGAGGGTTATCTAACCTTATTACATTGATTGCAGTTTTCTCTTCTGTATCTTCCAGCAAACTCTCAAATTGATTTTAAAATGCTGCTATTGACCTAAAGAATCTTAACAACAGGAGGTTTAAATGTCTTTCATTGTTATTCTTCCTGCCTATAATACCAATTACTATTCAAAGTTGGCAGTAGGGAACTGAATTCCTTTGTAGATTTTAGAACATAGTCAAGGGCTCAATGTCTCCTAGAGCCACAGGTTAGGGACAGGGGCCACCTGTCAGTCTGCTCCCACTTTCACACCCAGATGAAATAAACCCCTTGTTGTGTTGGGAGAGTCATTAGGTCTCTGCTTGATGATGTCTGGAAGCTGCTGACTCAAAAAGAAGCAGGAGAAACTGGGGTTGAGGGCTCAAAGGACCTGAGTCTGAGCCCTTGCTCACCACCAACTAATCTTGTGGCTTTTGAAGTATAATGTCTGCTCTGTAAAGTTCGTAATATCCTTCTGTAAAATTGGGATATTTGACTCCATCTCAGAAAAGGTGGTATTTATCTCAAATAAGAACCAATGCTTGAAAATGGTCAAGATCAATGCCTAATTTACAGCTATGTGGATCATTGTGTGCTTGTTTGCTTGCATGGTATGTGGAGGCTCATCTCAAGGACTCTAATGTTGCACTTGAGCAGTATAGAATATTTGCCTCAGGACCTCTAATAAGTCGTGTATCTCTGATCTTTGTAACAGTCAAATGCTCCCTCTCTCTGATGGCCTTCAGACTAATTGCCCCTGCTATAGATGTGCTGGTTGTGGAATTCTGTTTGAGGCTTAGGCAGCTCCCTTTCTCAGGATGAGGTGGGTAAATATGCAGGAAGTACAGGAATCTCCAGAACCAGACTCAGATCTGGGGGTGGAGGGACAACCAGGAACAAAGAGATTTAGAAATCTTTGGGGTTTTCCTGGTACTTCTTTTAGGTGCCTGGCTGTCAACAGTCCCCACCCACCTCTTCTCCTTACCCATACCCATACTATTCCTTTGATATATAACACTCCTGAGGTTAAGCTCCCTAACAATGGATTTGAGAATTAGTTTTCTCCTCTTCTCACATTAGGTCTTTCCTTGCTTCAAAGTCTGATCTATTGAATATTGACCTCTCCTTTGAAGCATCAGGCACAGGAACCTTGTACCTATAACATCTTCAGGCCATCAGGCCTTCAAGCTACATCTGGCTTAGAGCAAGGATCCATATATAGGAACTGTGGCCCTGTCAGTCAAATAAGTTTGTAAATATGATATATATGTTTGCTCGCTTATAGTTTGCATTGGGTGTGGGAGACAGGCTGTAAGCCTGCAAAGTCATTATAGCCTAAGGCTTAGTTTTAAGACTAACCTTTCCCACCCTTTTAATACTAAGATTTTTTGAAAACTAAGCTTTTTCCCATACCCTTGACTGTTGCATGATGTGGGGTGGTACACTCTTATGAGGAATTCCATTTATGCCTCAGATAAGTGACTTTGTATTAGAGACTTTCTTATATGTATATTGGCTTAAAGATTTTGATTTCTATACTATAAAATGGGGCAGACTGGGGGCTTGCTCTCTCTCAGTTCCTGAAATTAGCATTGCAGAGCAGAAGCAGCCAAGATAGCAGAGTGTTGAAGGAGAAGCCAGTTTGTGCAGAGAGAAGGAGATGGGGAACAGAGGTGAATAAGGCTGGGGAGGTAGAAACCTTTGGTTCTATGAAACTTGGATAAGTCAGTGGATTTAGGAGCCCCGAACAGAAAGGTGTAGCCATGGCCACTGTCACAGCCATCAGGCTCATGCAGGTTTGAATTTGATTCAGACAGATGGTAATGAAACAATGAAGCCAAGAACTGGTGGGCCATTAGCTTTAATCTTAGCTCACATATGGCAGGTGAGAAATACAGTGGGAAAACACTTTCCTTTTCATTCAGGGCTCCCAAAGCCACTGACTTATCTGAGTATTTTTAGAATCAAAACTTTCTACCTCACCAGCCTTATTCACCTCTGTTCCCCATCTCCTTCTTTCTACACAAACTCTGTACAAACTGGCTTCTCATTCAGCACTCCGCCATCTTGGCTGCCTCTCCTTGCAATGCTAATTTCAGGAACTGAGAGAGAGTGTGAGCCCCCAGTCTGCCCCATTTTATAGTGAAGAAATCGAAACCTTTAATCCAATATACAGATAAGGAAGTCTCTGATACAAAGTCACTTATCTGAGGCATAAATGGGCTTCCTCATAAAAGTGCACCACCCCACATCATGCAACAGTCAAAAGTGTGAGGAAAAAAGTTAGTGTTGAAAAGATCTTAGTATTAAAAGGGTGGGAAAGGCTTAGTCTTAAAACTAAGCCTTAGACTATGAGAAAGGACCTTGCCTGCTTACAGCCTGTCCCCCATACCCAGTGCAAACTATAAGCGAGCAAACATATACATCATATTTGCAAACTTATTTGACCCACAAAGGGGAAGTGTTTTCTCACTGTGTGTATTTCTCATCCACTGGTGTGAGCCTGAATTAAAGGTAATGGCTCACCTGTTCTTGACTCCATTGTTTCATTACCGTCTAACCGAATCAAATGTGAACCTGCATGGGCCAGGCAGCTGAGATAATGGCCATGGCTACTGGCTTTACAGGCCCCTTCTCCTCCTTAACACCTCTTCTCCATTCTTTCTTCTTTTACTTATTTTTTTCTTTAATTATATAGAAGTATTCACTATGGTAAATAGAACTCTTTGAATGAGGAAGAAACTCAACTCAACCCAGCTTGAACAAAGGAGGATGTCAGCAGAACAGTTCAGACACTCAATGCAGCCTCACCACAGGAAGTGGAACAGGGACTCAAATCAATCAGCACCACTATTTCTTATTTCATAGTTTTATTTCTCCTTCTGGTAATTTGGTCAAACATATTTTTATGCTGCAGATTTACTTTATTTGCATATTAGAAAATGAGTATTTCCAAGTTTTATAGCGCTTGGGCTCATTTACCAAGAGTATTCTGCCTCCAGTTAGAATCTCATTTAAAGGCAGCAGTTGTCCCAAAGAGGATCAAGTACCCAACCAGCCACTGCATCAAATAATGGCTGCTTGTAAAGCCAGTAGTCGGGGTCAGGCCCACAGCCGCCTGGCTCTTGCAGGTCCACATTGGATTCGAACAGTCGGTAATGAAACAATGGAGCCAAAAACTGGTGAGCCATCAGCTTTAATTCTAGCTTGCACCTAGCGGGCAAGCAAAAACACACACTGGGCTCCAAAACCCACACATTCAGTGCTCACAAAGCTACTGACTTATCCGAGTTTCCTAGAATCAAAGGCTTGTAGCTCACCAGACTTATTCACCTCTGTTCCCCATCTCCTCTTGCACAAACTCTGCACAAACTGGCTTCTCCCTCAGTACTCTGCCATCTTAGCTGCTTCTCCTGGCCACCACATGGTCTTCATCTGCTCTCCTCTCTGATACTTCAGGAACCAAGAGCAAGCAAGCTCCCGGCCTGCCCCACTTTATAGTGTAGAAATCCAAACCCTTAATCCAATCTACAGACAAGGAAATCTCTGATACAAAGTCGCCCATCTGAGACATAATGGAAATCCTCAGAAGAGTGCACCACCACCCTACATCATCCAATCAGTCAAGGGTGTGGAGAAGAGCTTACTCTTAAAACTAAGCCTTAGGCTATAACGACCCGGCCTGCCCACAGCCTGTCCCAGAACACACATTAATATCAACGAGCTTCCATGTGGGCAGCACCATCCTGAACAAAGTGAGCATAATATATTTTATCTGCCCAACACTGCTCCACATTTATATCATCTCATTTTGTAGGGAGTGGGGATGGAGGACAGTTTTCCAAAGTAAAGTGATAGGCAAAAAAAAAAAAAAAAAAAAAGTTATTTTAAGGACTGAAAATGGTTCTTGATCCAATTCCAATGTGTATGTGTGTAGGGGAGATATGCCCCACACCAACGAACAATTTTCAGACACCAGCAGAGTATCCAAGAATTAACTCCATTCTGGCACTATCTACCGAGAGACAGCATCAGATACCACAGTTAAGAGTTCAATCCCACAAACTACTCTCCTCCACACATACACAAACTTTCGATGCTGCAAGCCCAGCATCTTACTTGTGCTCCTGAGCAACCAGTTGTACTGGAGGTACCAACAACCCCTTCTTTGGGCTCAATTAATTTTCTGGAACAGATCCCAAAACTCAAGAAAACCTAATTTACTCAGTAGATTACCAGTTTATTATAAAGGATACTAAAGAATACAAATCAACAGCCAGATGAAGAGATACCTAGGGTGAGTGTAAGGCCAGGAGCCGCCATCGTGGCCATTCACATGCAGGTTCCCATTGGATTCGGGCTGACGGTGAAGAAATGGCAGAGTCGGAGGATGGTAGGCCATTCTGTTTATTGGTGTCTCACCAATACAGGCAAACCACAAGAGAAGACAAGGGAGAAGCAGAAAACCAGCTTTTCCCATGGAGGTCAAGGGATCAGGGAGGCCCCTGCAATGGCGATAGCAGGAACCGAGAGAGCTCAAGCTACTGGTCTCTCCCATTTTATAGCATAGATAATCCAAACCTTTAATCCAATTATACAAACAAGGAAATCTCTGTATAATGGGATTCCTCAGGAGAGTGCACCACCCTACATTATCCAATCAGTCAAGGGTGTGGGGAAGAGCTTACTCTTAAAGCCAAGCCTTAGGTCATAACAACCTGGCCTGTTTACACTACAGCCTTTCCCCCACACCCATCCCAAGCACAAGGGCAAATAATATCACCTAGGTGACGAGCTTCCATGTGGGCAGCGCCATCTTTAACAAAGTGAGCATATTATATTTTATCTGCCCAACAGTGAGGTCCTAAACAAAGGGGTTTTGTCCTTGTGTAGTGTGGGGCTGTAAAGCCAGTAGTCGAGGCTACTGTCACAGCAGCCCGACCCATGCAGGTTCTCACTGGAATCGAATAGTCGGTAATGAAACACAGAAGCCAAGAACTGGTGAGCCATCTGCTTTAATTCTAGCTTGCACCCGGCGGGCAAGCAAAAACACACACTGGGCTCCAAAATCCATACATTCAGTGCTCACAAAGTTACTGACTTATTCGAGTTTCCTAGAATCAAAGGTTTCCAGCTCACCAGACTTATTCACCTCCGTTTCCCATCTCCTCCAGCACAAACTCTTAACAAACTGGCTTCTTCCTCAGCACTCTGCCATCTCGGCTACTTCTCTTCCACATGGCCTTACTCTGCTCTCCTCTCTAATACTAACCTCAGGAACCAAGCGAGAGATCAAGCTACTGGTCTCTCCCACTTTATAGCATAGACTCAAAACCTTTAATCCAATTATACAAACAAGGAAGTCTCTGATACAAAGCCACCCATCTAAGGCATAATGGGATTCCTCAGGAGAGTGCACCACCCTACATCATCCAATCAGTCAAGGGTGTAGGGAAGAGCTTACTCTTAAACTAAGCCTTAGGCTATAACGACCTGGCCTGCCCACAGCTTGTTCCAGAACACACATTAATATCAACGAACTTCCATGTGGGCAGCGCCATCTTTAACAAAGTGAGCATAATATATTTTATCTGCCCAACAGGGGCCCCGCATGGTGGATGTAAAGCCAGTAGCCAAGGCCTAGATCAGAGCCGCCTGGCCAGTGCAGGTGCTCATTAGATTTGAACAGACGGTAATGAAACAATGGAGCCAAGAACTGGTGAGCCATCAGCTTTAATTCTAGCTTGCACCTGGTGGGCAAGCAAAAACACACACTGGGCTCCAAAACCTACTCATTCAGTACTCACAAAGCTACTGACTTATCCGAGTTTCCTAGAATCAAAGGTTTCTAGCTCACCAGACTTATTCACCTCTGTTCCCCATCTCCTCCTGCACAAAATCTGCACAAACTGGCTTCTCCCTCAGCACTCTGCCATCTTGGCTGCTTCTCCTCTCCTCTACGTGACCTTCATCTGCTCTCCTCTCTATACTAACCTCAGGAACCAAGAGAGAGCAAGAACCCAGTCTGCCTCACTTTATAGAGTAGATTCAAAACCCTTAATCCAATCTACAAACAAGTAAGTTTCTGATACAAAGTCACTTATCTGAGGCATAATGGGAGGATTCCTCATGAGAGTGCACCACCCTACATCATCCAATCAGTCAAGGGTGTGGCAAAGCTTACTCTTAAAACTAAGCCTTAGGCTATAATGACCCAGCTTTCTTATATTACAGTCTTTCCCCCACACCCATCCCAAGCATAAGGCAAATAATATCACCTGGGTGACAGGCTTCCATGTGGGCAGCGCCATCTTTAACAAAGTGAGCATATTATGTTTTATCTGCCCAACAGGCATATAGCAGTGTTCTAGCCCCCCACCCCCATGTAGGAGCTCTCAGACAAAAAAAAAAAAAAAAAAAAAAAGAATCCACAAGCTGTCTGTAAGGCCAGGAGCCTCCATAGTGGCCATTCACATGCAGGTTCCCATTGGATTCCGGCTGACGGTGAAGAAATGGCAGAGTCGGAGGATGGTAGGCCATTCTGTTTATTGGTGTCTCACCAAGACAGGCAAGTCACAAGAGAAGACAAGGGAGAAGCAGAAAACCAGCTTTTCCCATGGAGGTCAAGGGATCAGGGAGGCCCCTGCAATGGGGATAGCAGGAACCGAGAGAGAGCTCAAGCTACTGGTCTCTCCCATTTTATAGCATAGATAATCCAAACCTTTAATCCAATTATACAAACAAGGAACTCTCTGTATAATGGGATTTCTCAGGAGAGTGCACTACCCTACATTATCCAATCAGTCAAGGGTGTGGGGAAGAGCTTACTCTTAAAGCCAAGCCTTAGGTCATAACAACCTGGCCTGCTTATATTACAGCCTTTCCCCCACACCCATCCCAAGCACAAGGGCAAATAATATTACCTGGGTGACGGTCTTCCATGTGGGCAGCGCCATCTTTAACAAAGTGAGCATATTTTATCTGCCCAACAATCCACCCCTATGCTCACTTTACTACCCACAATCTACACTACCAGCATCCCTGTACAAGGAAATTAAGTACATTACACAAATTACAGCAGTAGCACAAATCATACAGTTTCAACAATTACAAAGGTACATTGCATAAACAGAAACAGTACCAACTACAGCAATAGGATTAACAAATCAAAAGCTATGGGCGAAATGACAGAGCTGTCAACGGCACCAAGAGAGGCAAATCTTTTCCCTCTGGCAGAATACAGGCCAGAGTTTTATCTGCAGACAGCACCGTAGCTGGTACCAGAGGCCGCCCTGAGCGGGCATACCAAACCTTATTGGCCAATACACCAGCATCTGCTGGTTCTATGTGTAGTAAAATAGGAGAACTCATTATCGGCCATAAAGAAATTACAAAGGTGCCCTTCATTATGCTGTCCCCCTGAGCACTCAAAGGATAATACACTTCTACCTTAGGTGGCCAGGGGCTGGTTCCCCAAGGAGTTAACTGGAGGTCCACCTCTAGCCCCTTTCCCCATGGTGCCAACAAGGCCCCCCACAGTCCAGGGCCAAGTCCATTGAAGCCGTTGGCCTTTAAGAAGGGCTGTTGGGGCAGGCAAGAGCACGTTGCCCTGCTGTCCAAAGCCTGGCTTGAGTAAAATGTCCTTGGTGCGTATCTGCAACTGAATGGGGGCAGCTGCCCGATGCAGGAGGGCGTCCACTGGAATTGGGCTCCCACGTCGAGGTCTCTCATTCAAAATCCGGAGTACTGTCCATAAGCGGCGTGTCCATCCAGTAAGGGAGCTGGTGCCCCCCTCCTGTCGCAGTCCCTGCTTTAAGAGTCCATTATACCGCTCAATGATACCAGCAGCTTGGGGGTGGTAGGGAACATGGTATTTCCAGTCCACCCCCAGCTCTTGAGCCCATTGCCTCACCATTGAACCAGTGAAGTGGGTACCGTTGTCACTTTCAAGGACCAGTGGTTGCCCATATGCAGCACTCAGGCGGTCCAAAGCCTGTATGACTGCCCTCTGGTCAGGATTACCGGCGGGATAAGCAGCGAGCAGACTGGTGGCAGTATCTACACAAGTGACCGCATACTGGTACCCTTCTGACTTTGGTAAGGGTCCAATGATGTCTATCTGCCATCGTGTCAGTGGAACATGACCCCTCTGGATCTGTCCAGGTGACACCAGTGGTCTCCGAGGGTGCTCCTTGGAACACACTGCACATTGCTCACAAGCTGCAAGTACCTCTGCATAGGACACAGGCAAGTTCCACGCCTTAACCGTAGCCCACATAGTTTTCTGTCCTGCATGGAGCAGGTGCCGGTGGAGCCATTGCGCCACATCACCTGCAGGTGCAGTCTTCAACCATCGCACCTTTGCCAATGTATCTGCTTCATCATTCCCAGGATGGGCTAGAGGGGCATGCCCGTGACATGATATACTGTCACCTGCTTCTGGTGTCCTATTTCCCATAAGTCCTGCCACATGGCCTGACCCCATAGTGGGCGGTGCATTACCATCCACTGGTTAGTGTACCAAGTAGCAATCCAAAGGGTCAGTCTACGATATACAGCCCAGCTGTCAGTACAGATCACCAGAGTTGAAGGTTCATTGTGGGCAACTAGCCAAACAGCTCTTAATTCTGCCCATTGGCTGCTTTGGCCTGTACCCGTGTCCATCCAAATAGTCTCAGTGGCCGGATGGAAGGCTATGGCCATCCACTTGGCAGGTTTGCCCCTGCTGGAACCATCAGTATACCAGGCATCCTCGGGGATGGGCACCCGCCCCTCCTGGCAGGGACTGACTTCAGGTTCTGCCTCCTGAGCCCCAGCTGCACCTGACTCTAAGGTTGCATAGGTGACTGGACCCAAGACTTCCTGCAGTTCTGCCCTCAACGGGCTGGTGCTAAGAGCACAGCGTTGTTGCAGGTAGGCATCCCACTTGGCCAGGGTGGACATTTGGGCCATACCACTACGTGGTTTGGTCGCCCAATCTCTCACCCATCCTGCAATAGGGTATGTTGTCTTGACTGTAACTGGTGTTGTGGTTGTAATACTCTAAGTGGCCAGGAGGGCAGCATACATAGCTGCCAGCTGCTTCTCTACTAATGAGTAACGAACTTCAGCACCTTTCCACAATTGGGACCAAAACCCAATAGGTTGCTGTAAGCGCTCTGTTCGTTGCCACAAGCCCCATCCAAACCCCTCCGAGGTTACATGAACATCTAGCTCACAGGGCCTGGCAGGATCAAACACATTCAAGGCCTGTGCCACCTTGACAGCTCTCTTAGCTGCTGCAAATGAACCTTGCGCCTGCTCAGTCCAATCCCAACGAACCCCCTTCCGAATAAGGTTGTACAAGGGGCGTAGTAACTGAGCCAAATGGGGTATAAATGCTCGCCAATACCCCAACAGACCTAAGAATTCCTGTAACTGTTTTACAGTAGTGGGCACGGGGTATGCTTGGATCTTATCTATAACTGCGTCAGGGATAACTTTTGTTTTACCCGACCAGACAACTCCCAAGAATTTAACAGATAACCCAGGTCCTTGTAATTTGTCCTCATTGATTGCCCAGCCTAATGCTTTCAAATGGGATAGCAGGGTAGGGACTGCTTGCTCCAATTCTGGAAGAGAATCACTAGTTAACATAATATCATCAATATAATGATACATGCGAACTGCCTCTGGCTGTTTCCATTTAGCCAGGTCAGCAGCCACCAGCCCATGGCACAAGGTGGGGCTATGCAAATAGCCCTGGGGTAATACTGTAAAGGTCCATTGTCTCCCTTCCCAACTGAAGGCAAATTGGTCTTGACTCTCTGCAGCTATATCAATGGAGAAGAAAGCATTGGCCAAGTCTGCCACAAAGTGGTATGTCCCCAACTCATGGCTTAGCCGATCCATCATGTTAGCTATTGAGGGAACAGCAGCGTGCAAAGGGGGAACAACTTTGTTAAGTTCTCTGTAATCTACTGTCATTCTCCAGGTTCCGTCTGGTTTGCGCACAGGCCATACTGGGGAGTTGTAAGGACTGTGTGCTGGCCGAATGATCCCCACCTTTTCTAGTTCGAGGATTGTCGCTGTGACTTCTTCATAACCACCTGGCAGGCGGTACTGCTTGGTGTTAGTCACACGCCGAGGGATGGGCAATTGCAAAGGGGAATGTGATGCGTGTCCTTCACAACCCTGATCCGCAGCCGGAACTCCCCGGCTGTAGTTTCCAACCATAGTCCTTGCAAAACCTCTATCCCCAAAATATATTCAGGAATAGGAGATACATACACCTTATATGGCTTAGGAGGCAGTCTTCCTATCCCCAGTGGAATAGTTATTGGCTTCACTTGAACAATTTGGCCCCCATAGCCATCAATGGCCACTGGGGTCCCAGCAAACCGCTCTGGGTTCCCATAGAGGAGGGAACATTCTGCACCTGTATCCACCAAAGGCCAACACCCGTTGTACATTGGAAGGGGACCAGTGGGTAGCCAGTTCCACGTGTGGCCTCCGGTCCCCGCCCATCCCCGTTAGACGGGTCCCTTGGGCCTTTTCCTATTCAAACTGGTACAATGCGTCTTGGGATTTCTCCTCTCCCTCGGCCGTCTCTATCATATAATCTTGTAACCGAGCTGCCCGCGCACCAAATGTTTTATTGGTAGCTGCTGGGGCCCTTCGTCTCAATGGCTGGAACTTCTGTTCTGGTTTAAGCTGCCGCCAAAGCTCCAAAAGAATTTTATTAGACTGGCCATCCAATTTCCCCTTATCTGCTCCAGCCGCAATCAAATCTACCCACATCTGTGTTCGGGTAACCTTTATAGGCCCGTTTCCCTTGTTAGTTGGGGGGGCAACATGGGCAGCAGCCCTCACTGCTTTATGATCTCTAGTGGTTTCCAACTCTCCCAAATCTGCTACCATCTGTGTAACTGCATTGATGGGCTGCCCCACATAGGGGCCCAAGATAGCCACAAGTGACCCAAAAAGGGCTGATGGGGCGCTAGCAAGAATAAATTCCCTCATTTTTGCCGTAAACACTTCCTCATCTGGCCCACGTGACCCAGTGTTGAAAACAGCATTCTTCATACCTAGTTCCTGAAGGACCTTTACTAACTCGCTGTAGCACTGCCACCGACTCATTGCCCCTGGCAATTCTCCAGCATTCTGCCAGACCATATGAATGGCGGCCATCACCCATTCTAATAGGGTATGGTCTCCAGGGTTGCCATGGCAGTTCTGAAGACGCTGCCTCAAGGAGGAGTGTGTGGTAATGGCAGCCAATTTCTCCATCTCTGTTCCGGAGAGCATGATGCCATCCACCCCTGTGTCCCATAATCGTAGTAACCAGGCTACCAGGGATTCAGTAGGTTTCTGCCTAAATTGTGCCCCCAACTCCATCAGCTCTGCCTGGGTATAGGGCCGGACCACAGAGTGTTCCATTACCTGGGCAGGAGGCTGTGGCTGCCCCTGAGGAACTCTAAGCTGCTGGGTTTTTACCTTCTTGGTGACCACTGGTCGGGCTCTCAGTGTGCGTATGGCAGCTTCAGCCTGAGCCTTCTCATCCTCAGAAGAGGAGTTGCAAGCGCCTGCTCCCGCTGACTCAAAACCAGTCCACCGGCATGGGTGCTGCTGCTCGTTTGGCGACCGTTTAGGCTCCTGTGGCTGCTGGCTTTTGGCCGGAAGCTGAGACTCGAGCTCTTGAATCCGCAGTTGTTTCTCCAACAACTGCCGGTGGAAACGTTCAGCTTCCAGGGCAAACTGCAACTCGCGAACCCGTAATTCCTTCTCCAGTGCTCGCTCCAATTCCAGCCTTTTCTGCCGTTCGATTTGCAATTCATACTGAAGCTTTCGACCTCGAGCAGCTTCTTTCACAGAACTCTTGGTTTCCTCTTTAGTAAAAAACACGCAGCCCACAGCTCCTAAAAGGATAGCCATGGGAAGCTAGAACAGCAACCAGTCCTCTACCCCACCCCTCAGGGGTGGTGGCCCCATACCAATCTCCGAATTCTGCTGCAAACTACGCCAGTTGTAAGGCCAGGAGCCGCCATCGTGGCCATTCACATGCAGGTTCCCATTGGATTCCGGCTGACGGTGAAGAAATGGCAGAGTCGGAGTATGGTAGGTCATTCTGTTTATTGGTGTCTCACCAAGACAGGCAAGTCACAAGAGAAGACAAGGGAGAAGCAGAAAACCAGCTTTTCCCATGGAGGTCAAGGGATCAGGGAGGCCCCTGCAATGGCAATAGCAGGAACCGAGAGAGCTCAAGCTACTGGTCTCTCCCATTTTATAGCATAGATAATCCAAACCTTTAATCCAATTATACAAACAAGGAAATCTCTGTATAATGGGATTTCTCAGGAGAGTGCACCACCCTACATTATCCAATCAGTCAAGGGTGTGGGGAAGAGTTTACTCTTAAAGCCAAGCCTTAGGTCATAACAACCTGGCCTTCTTACATTACAGCCTTTCCCCCACACCCATCCCAAGCACAAGGGCAAATAATATTACCTGGGTGACGGGCTTCCATGTGGGCAGCGCCATCTTTAACAAAGTGAGCATATTATATTTTATCTGCCCAACACTGTCCTTGGTTGTTCTGGGGGTCTTCATTACTTAGTCATGATTGACTAAATCATGGCCATTGACAATTAAGTTTACTTCCCTGCCCCTCTTCTCTCCCTGTAGGTGAGGGAATGGGACTATAAGTCCTAACCTTCTAATTATATAGTTCCTCTGGCCACCAGCTCGACCTTTAGTGGGGCTCAAAAGTCATCTTCATTAATATAACAAAAGACACCTTTGTAACTCTCTGTACTTAGAAAATTGCCATGGTCTGGGGAGCTGTAAGCCAGGAACTGTAGATAAAGAACAAATATCTTATAAATCATCATACTGCAGAGACACTATCTAACCAAATGGTTATGAAAGTTTTTATATTGTATCCCAGCACACCTGCCTTTAAAAACTTTCTCTTTCCATTAATCTAACTTTGTTTTTTTCCAATTTTTCCACACCATATAAGTCTAATCCCTCTTCAACGTGATGAGCCCCTTAAAATCTATTTCTTTTTAGATACCGATATTTTCCGAGCATAAATACCACCTGCACTATAATCATTCTACAGATTGAAGTTATTATGTAGTGAAGTTGCTCACTGGCTTTTTAAAAATGATGCTGACATTGGCCCTCCTGCCTGAATTGTTTTGTCTTTTACTCAAATGTCATCACTAGAGAGCATCTTCTGCTCAGAGCCTGGCACAGCTCAGACTTGCTCAGGCCCAGCTGCCTACCTGACTAGTTGTAAATCATCTAATTTGTCTTGGGAGTTGTATTACATCACCCTCACACTTGGTGAGGTCATGGCAAGAGTCAGAAGACACAGGCCACAAATAGCTGTGTGACTCTACACAAGTTAAGTAACCACTATGTGGCTGGTTCTCCCATCTTGAAAATGAAAGGGAAGAAGAAGTAGACACAGACTTAACTTGTTTGCCAGGCATATGAACTACTCACCTCACCCTAATCCTTCAAAACATATACTATGTGCTATCAAAATTACTGAAATAACCAGCTACAGAGTGAGAGTTCTAGGCTTCAATCAGAAGGTCTGGATTTAAATTCCAGCTCTGCTTCTTATTAGTTTATTAGTGTAAACTGGAACAATTACTTTATCTCTCTGGTTTCAATTTATTTTCTGTAAAAGGAATCTAAGCATATCTTCTTTGCAAGGCTTTTGAAATTAAACAATAGCATCTTAAGTACCTGATGCCTTGTCTGTCAGATAGTGGATACTTAACAAATATAGGAGTGTGTATATATGTGTTTGTGTGTGCTTATTCATTCATTCAAAAGACTAGCAGTTATTAAGGTATGAAAACTGGCTCCCATTGAACCTGGAACAACACAGTAGAGTTGCCTAGGTCATAAGGTTTCAACTGCAAAACCAACAGATAATTCATAAATAACATTTGACTTTGCAACTCCTCCTATGCAGCTCAATATTTGAAATGACTATTATTTTTCTCTATCCATAAATGTGTATGCATGGTGTATCTGTCCAGATCAGCAGTAACACAGTCTGTCATTTATAGTTGTGGCATTTAAGTGGGATTTATGGAGAGTTCTTCATATATCCTTTTATGGGGACTGCCTTTTATAGGGATTCCTCATTTCTGAAGAACCAAAATTTTACTTTGAGTCTATCTTACAGCTGTCCTATAAAACATTCCTAGCCAAAAGTTTCTCTAAATTTGGTGAAAATTTATTCAGGCATATTCTTCTGATGCAATGACAGAGGATTATTGTTCTCAATTGATATGTACTCATTAACTCAGTTAATATTGACTAATAATTTAATTTTCAAATGCTGAAATAAAAATTGGGGTAATGATATATTTTAAATTATTCAATTGAATGATATTCATTAAGCAATCAACAATTATATCATGTTACATGGGGCCTTCCAAGATACTGTATATATATTTGCCTTCAAGCTGCAATAAGATTTATGTTATAGGTGATAGTTCCGATGATTTAAAAATTAAGTTAAAATCAATGAACAACTAAAGTGACACAATGTAGAATTGATCTGATGCTTCTCATCCCTCTTCATTCCTGTCTGTCTATCCCTGTCTATTTGTCTCTCTCGCTAAAAAATTAAATAAAGTTAGAAAGTTTAAATTTAGAATGTTTAAAAAGACTAAGAAACTTGCCCACATTTAGAAAAATAGTTGGCACTTTCTCTGGTTTGTTTGGATCCAGAACTCTTAACTACCATGTTATAGTGTCTCCTTCTAGTACAATAATCATGTGATAAATTGTATTAGGTCCTGAGGCTATAACACCTAAAAAGAGCAAATACCAACAAAACAGAATTCTCATCCTCAAGGAGCTCAGGGTCTAGAAGTACATTGTCCAATATAGTGGCATATTGAGCAATTAAAAGTTTGCTAGTACAAATGGGACATGATTTACATGTAAAATACACACTAGATTTCAAAGACTTTGTATTAAAATGTAACATACCTTATTAATAATTTAATATTGATTACATATTGAAATGATAATTCTCGTTAAATAAAATATTCAATATATTACTTAATCCCATTTATTTCTTTTTCCTTTTTTAAGTGCCTGTTGGAAAAAAACCCTTAAATTTCCTGTGTACCTTACATTATCTTTGTATTTGACATGCTGGCCAAGGAGTCAAAGTAAATAGGCAATTTAATGCAGTTTGCTTAGAATTTTAAAAGATTTGAGCAGGTGGGAAAGGTCTGAAGAATCATGAAAGAAACCTAAGAGAGTTTTTGGCTACAAATGGGTGGTTATTACAGAGATCAAAAGAAGCAAAAGGGATTTCAGAAAAAGAAAAAAAAATGTTTCATTCCAGAAGTAAGAAATAGCCCAGCACATTTAAGGAGCATGAAGACATTTAGTAAAGTGCAAAGAGTAGGAAGGTAGAAGTGGCAGATGCCTCTAGGATTATGAAAACTTGAAGCTTCTTAGTACTGGAGATCTTGACAATAAGAAATAATTCCACATTCATCTGCATAAGGGAATTGATCCATCGAACAAATACTTGTCCTTTGGTCACAGCCCAACCTGACTTAATAAGGTACATTAAGCAAATTTGCTAGTATTGTTGATTAGAATTTTTGACTTGTATAAATTGTATTCTCTGCTTCTTATCAAAGGTATTTCTTGGGTCTAGTTTTCTTAAAACTATCTACAAGTGACCTAAGCAAAACTATCTTTTTATATTAGACCAGAAAATAAAACAAACAAAAAAGATATTAGAATTGAGATATTTATAGATGTCAGAATGAATATTGTATATAATTCTGAATGCTTATTTCTTGCCTTCCATCTGACTGATCGGTTTCCAAATTATGGATGGTCTGAGCACACCCATTTTATTCTGATGGGGAGGCCTAATAATAGTCTTCTATGCCCGAGATGGAACAGGACAAGCTCATTATTTTCCACAAGAATCAAGAAAGGTTCTTCTCCATTAAAGTCTTGAAGCAGGATAAGCCTAACTGAAGACCCAGAAGGCTTTATGAAGAGGAGCTGCACTAAGAAGAGAAAGGGAAAAAGGTCAGAGAAACCAGTAAATACAAGCACACATTTTCTAAAGTCTCCTAAGAGAGCAAGTTGTTTCCCTTTGGGTAGCCCCCAAAGCATGTAATTTTTGCTTCTATTTAATTCACTTTTGTCATTGTGCAGCAATTCTTTCTGTGTCTACATTCTGTCCATTACTGGACCATGGGCTACTAAAAGCCTGGGACCTTGCTGTAACCTCAATGTCCCCACAATTAGCAGAACACCTGGGCTATCCCCAATGATCCACAGATGTTTACATGAGAGCAGAAAAACATAAATGAATGGATGAATTAAGTAATCAACTAGCGAATTAAAATCCTAGCACTATCATGAATTGTCTAAGTCTTCTTGGGCAAGTAACTTAATTTTTCTGGACCTTTTTTGTTTGTTCACAGGCTATAAGATCTCAGAATTCCCTTTTAGGCTTAATATTCTTTGGTTTTATTCACTCAGGAATATAAACTTCCAAGAGTCTTTCTCCTTTCTCCTACAGCTCAATAATTGGGGTAGGGGAGGAAGCCAAAAGAATAGCAGTAGCAGCAATACAGCCAAATGTCAAGTTCAAAATCTATTCAGTATAACAAGAATACCAAGTATTTTTCTCCTTTGTTATAATCAGAACTCCATCTTTTCATGAGCAAATAATAGTTTTCTTACTTGGCTTTCAGTTTATATGAGTGTGTTTTAAGTACATGTCCTTGGAGATATTTAAATATTTAAGAATAGCGGGAAACCAGAAACATTAAGTCACAAGATATTATCAAGTCATTCTATCGCATTATATTTTAAAGACAGTTAAGAATTTCACAAACTGTATACACATATATCACCTCTCTTTGTATTTTAAATACTGCCTGGAACGCAAACACTCAATGAATACTGTCTGGTAGTGTGTGAAATAAAATAGGTATACTTAAAATAATGGAGGGAGGTTTCCCTAGACTGTATACTGCTTTCTAAATTAATGTACATTTGTAGGGTCCCTGAGAGAGTCTTTTCTATTTTCATTCATTCTTCGTCAGAGTTTCTTGAAATAATTCTAACTAGAAGGTATTCATTTTAGAAGAAATCAGTTGCTTTCCATAAGACATGGGCTTGTGAAAAATATCTTGTCACTCTTTATATTGACTGCTTTCACATTCAGAACTAAAGTTATTTTATACACTGCAATTAAGTTGAAATGGTGATATAGTGGTTTAATACCTTTTATGAAACTGCCATACTTCTGACATATCACATATTTTCATGCTCTGAAAAACTCAAACACAGTAAATTACCCTGAGAATCACACAGAACCTTTTTCTTTCTTTCTTTCTTTTTAAGTGGAAGTTTTCTGCAGATTGATTTGTTCATTTAATTCCCATTTACTGATCAACTAGGATGGTACAAAGGTAAATCCCAGTGCTTATGCATAAGCTCCCCACAGCTTATGCATTCAAGACTGCAGTCTCACTGGGGATGCACACAAACAGAGAATATTAAAATATAATTCGTAGGAAAAGTGATAGAAATTGATAGAAGGGTAGGGTACTGTATTAGCTAGAGTACTCAGAGATGCAGTGTATGAAGACCGTAGTAGACATGCACAAGGTTTATCTGGGCGGGGGAGGGGGGAAACAGGAAACGACTGTGATAAGCTTTTAGATCAGAACACAGATCTATACCTATGGAAGGAAAGGGAATGGAAGAGACTTGAGATAGGATGGGCCTGCCTTTTTACCCAGATGCGCTTTGGCATTGGCTGTGAGCAAACAAACCGTGACCTTGACAGGAATGCATTGCACCAGTGAATTCAAAGGGGCAGATGCTGGGGTCATTAGTCAAGCGAGATCCACAGAGCGAGGGAGATGAATGGCTCATTTTCATGGTCACCCCAGATACTTAGAATTAGAGGGAATTAGGGATGTCTGCCTGAAAGAGATGTGAGTTGAAAATAGAGACAGTCAGATAAAGGTTGTTGAGTGTCAAGTTATAAAAACAAAGAAGTATAATGAGTTAAATCACAGAGAAGTGTGAGAGTTGGTGATGGAGGCAGTTTTTAGCAGTTTGATACTGGTGGAGCATAACAAGGAAACAAAGCAGGAAGTGGTGGAAGATGAAGCTGCTCGGGCCAGACAGAGAGGCCAAATAGAGAATGGGTTGGTGTTGCAATATAGTTATCCAGTGGGGAATGGAGAGCCACTGAAAAGATTTAATCAAGAAATTTTAAATAATATATGAAATTTAGTCACTATGGTACTGCTGAGAAAGATAGATGAGAACAGAGAGTTAGATCCTTTTGAAAACTCTTTAGTAAGATAAGACTTATATTAACACAGTGGTCAGAGGACTAAGGAGAGAGGGTACATAATATATTTAGGATGTAAAGTAACTGATGATTGTGGAACATGACAGAATTGGAAGGATTCAAGGATGATTTGCAATGGTGTGTCTTAATTGCCTGGGTGGATGATGGTATTATTACCCAAATTGAAATAGGTCTATAGAAGTGGTATTAAAGAATGTGTACAACGTGACATCAGTGGACTAAGTGCAGCACTTTTGCTAACACTAATTTTCTTAGAGAAGAGCAGAGAAAAAGCTCATAGAGAAGAGAAGAGATACCGTTAGGTAGATATGAGAACACTTCAGACAAGGCCAAATTATAGAATGTACAAGAGCAACAGGTTTCAAGAAAAGGGGCGTGCATATCACGGAGCTAGAGCTATTGCTACTGGCTTGTGATAACTGATTATTACATTTTTAGAACTTTGCCAAGCAGTTTAAAATTACGTGACCATTATTCAGAATTAAATGACATAAACTTAAAATAAATCATTTCAAAACAGAGATAACAAATAGTCAAATTTTATCACTTCCTAATTATTTTACTAAATTTTGCTATTATCTGTGGTTTTGAGATTATTTTCATCTCTCCTATCCGTGTAGTGGAGACACTAACAGTTTGCTGCTGCCTGTCTCTTCCCAGCTCCATATTCAGTGACATTATATTGGGAGCCATGATGAGAAAACTGGAAAACACTACAAATAAAGGCTGTTTATTTAAAAAGCCATCTGTTGACGAGGTTCTGTTCATGGGTAACCTAAGAAGCAGTTTCTATTTAGATGCGTAAGAATAAAGTCAATTCATTAGAAGCAAGGCAGCAATTTTCAACTTTTTTCATCTTACAACACATATATAAAGTAATTACTAAAATTCCGTGCCACACCAAAAATTATATTTTCTGTTGTTATGACCAAAAAATAGGTCTAATTTTGATTCATCTACACTGGATAGACACTGTTGTCTTTTTTTTTTTTTTTTTGACAATCTAAGGGTAAAAGAGGTCCCTGACTAAATAGTCAGGTATCTCATGTTTTAAAAATTCTTGTGGCACATGGATTTAAAATCACTGCCTTACAGCATTGAACTTTATTCTTTCAGAAATGGATTGAGACCTGTTCCAAGAGATTTGAGTTTGTTATAAGGCTCAGGCAAGTGAAAAGGAGAGACTAAAACTACCGTAGAGCTGGGAATAATTGAAATATTCTGGTCCTTTCATGACAAGTAAGATGGAACCCAGATGAATGCCCTATTCTTATGTAGAAGAATTATTTTCTTTCTAGGCTTGTAAGAGAGATCACAAAGTATGGCTACAGATAGTGCAGTGAGAGTGAGGGATTAGTAGGAAATAGAAATAAAGGGGTATGAGGTCTTTGGGTATCCTCAGTAAAGTAGGAGACTCAAGTTAGTTTCTGGGGCAGTGTTAAACTGGATTGGAATAAAGCAGGCGTTGATCAGCAGTAGGACAAGAACCGAGGGACATTACCTAGAACTAAGCTGAAAATGGGGATCTTAAGTGTGCATCAGTGCTCATCTGAACAGCTGGACTACACGGCTGAGGTGGAGGCATGGGACAGGTGGGTGACAGCATGCGCTAAGGCTGGGATACTATGGAGAGGTGTGTCAGAATGACGTGGAAGAAAGAGTGTTGAACGTGCTGCAGTAAAAGTAGTTTAGAACTAGATGATCCACACAGATTACCAAAGAAAGAAAGACCAGGAGATGAAAACCATCACAGGGAAGAGATGGTCTTTGACCAAAGATTTGTTAAGCAGCCATGAAGGCCCTGGTCAGAGCAAAGACAATCGCCTGAATTGCCAGTTCTCAGGGTGGACTTGGTTATTCAGAGCAGTGAGAGCTTTAGTTAAGGTCTAGGCTACTGCTATTTCTGTGAAGAGAAATTCAGGGATCTGCTTTAGTTTGGGGCCTGGATCATACAATGGATAAAAATACAGGCACAAATAAAAAGCCCCAATAAGAGAAGACAGGAGGACTCTCTTGGGTCAGATCATCATGGAATCATCATTCTAATAGGTAAACTATTGGAGAATTTATGGATGGAGAAATGATCATTGTACTTTAAACCTTGATGTAACCTGTGATTAAAATCAATAATCTTTAATCAGTAGAAATAGTGTGCAAATACTAAGTTCTAAAATCAAGTAAGTGAAAATATAGACAAACACACACACATTTTTTCAATAACTTGGACTATTGTGGTCTGGACCTTGAATGGAGAATCAATCAGGAGAATAAACATCAGCAACATTTTTCCAGGCTAGTTTCCCCTTTACTCAGAAATCCATCTGGTAGCATAGGAAATTCAGATCCATATGCCTGGCCTGATTTTCTCATTAATTAGAGTTTCATTAAAATGTCTTTCTTTTCTAGGACTGCTTCCTTTCTGAAAATAAGAAATTTGAATGGCATGACTGTTTTAGCTATGGATCAAAAAAAACTAATTAGACAAAAAAAGAACAACTCAAATAATCTCAAGCAAAAGGGTTCATTTAAAAACTATAGGCAAAGCTCATAGACCCTAATAGCAGGCAGCATAACTGGGTTGCTCATAATGAACTCTGTATGTGTGCATGTGTATGTGTATGTATATGTGTGTGCATGTGTGTGCGTGTATGCGTGTATGTGTGTGTGTGTGTGTGTGTGTGTGTGTAATGCAACTACTTGTCTCTCACATCTGCCACTCTCACTGCTTCATTTGCACCTTCCCTCTGCAGACTGGTTCTCACCATTTGGTTATCAGTGACAAACATTAGTTATAACTTCTGAATTTTTTGTAGACTTGTGGTTTCAAATCCAAGGTTATTTTTTTACAGTTTTTTGTCTTTTGATTCTATTACCAAGGGGGGAGGGAGTCTACCTGGCTTAGCTTAGATCAGGTGCTTATGAAGATTTGGCACAGTGACCAACTCTCTGGATACAAAAACGCCGCAAATGAAACCATGCAGTCCCTTCCCAAGAAGGAGGCATGGGTCGGGCATATGAAAACATTTCATTCAGCAACCTTTAAGACCACCATGTTTTCTGAACATACGCAATTTTTATTTGTTTTAGACTTATTATAGTAGTATGCTGTTTCTATTACATTTGTAGGAACTTGTACATGTGTTATTCTATAAACCTCTTTAAATATTTTTATTGATTAATTTTAGAGAAAGAGAGGTGGGCAAGAGAGAGAGAGAAACATTGATTTGTTGTTCCACTTATTTGGGTACTCATTGGTTGATTCTTGTGATCAAATCTGCAACCTTGGTGTATTGGGATGACACTCTAACCAACTGAACTATCCACTACTGCTTCTGCCTCAATAGCTGGTAGATTTCCTTTGTTGACACCCTGGGTCTGTGCAGGATTTATCTGGCATGCAGTTTATATGATGTGAATGTTGATCGTTGGCCTTGTGAGTCCCCCCTTCACATGCAATATCCAGAGACTCCTGAACACTGACATTTCCACTGCCCCAAACTCCTTGATTTCAAAATACTTGGTTGGGTAACTGGATTCCCTATAAATACAACTACAAAATACATATAAATTGTATATGAAGACTGGCTGTGTGTCAAGAGATAGCTACAAAGAAAGGAACCTGAGTGCAGAGAAGACTGGTGAGAAAGCCACAGAGAAACAACGCATGGAAGAAAGTCAGAAGCTTTGAATTCTCCTCCAGTCTCTACGGCATTGAACTTTTTCTCTCCCTATTTCTTTTGGTCCATCAACTGGTCACAAAACAGGAGTGTAAGCAATAGTAGCATAGAAGGAATCTGAAGGTGATACGAAAGTTCAGTAGAAAGTCCCCTGAACCAGCTTAGGGTAGACAGGGGTATCAAAAAACTAGCCCAAAAGAGGGGGCCAGAAATCTTTTATAACATATAACATGAGCCTGCATTGCTGAAGCTGGAGACAAGAATCAGAGAAGCTGGGCATGTTATTTTTGGCATGTGATTCCTTTGCTGAACTTTATAGCATATGGGTCACCTTCTTCTTGTCTTCCTACCTCCCTGCCCTCAAACCCTTGCAGGCTGCTTACATCAAATCCTGGTCTAGACAAAGAGGAGCAATCTCCCAATTACCCAGACACCATATGGGTGACTTTGGTACAAGTTCAAACTCACTTTCTTTTCTTTTTTTCTTTTTTAAGGATTTTATTATTTATTTATTTTTAACAGGGACAGAGAGAGAGTCAAAGAGAGGGATAGATAGGGACAGACAGACAGGAAGGGAGAGAGGTGAGAAGCATCAATCATTAGTTTTTCGTTGCCGTCGCAACACCTTAGTTGTTCATTGATTGCTTTCTCACATGTGCCTTGACCGCGGACCCTCAGCAGACTGAGCAACCCCTTGCTGGAGCCAGAGACCTTGGGTCCAAGCTGACGAGCTTTTGCTCAAGCCAGATGGGCCCACACTCAAGCCGGCGAGCTCGGGGTCTTGAACCTGGGTCTTCTGCATCCCAGTCCGATGCTCTATCTACTATACCACCACCTGGTCAGGCCAAACTCACTTCTTGTTCTTTACTTGTTAAATTCTGACAGCATGTCAGCACTGTCCTCCCTTTAACATTGGATGGGTGGGGCAAGTGTGCTTCCTGGGGTGTAAATAAAATGATAGTCTGAACTCCAAGTTCCTTTCAAGAACATAATTCCATTGTTATGAGGATGGGAATGTGGAGCTATCTCTCTCATGCCCCATTACAGTTCCCGTAGGACAGAGCGATACACGGGTCTGACAGAACCCCTGGCAAACCAAACTGGAGTCAAAGATTCTGGCAAAATCTCCCTTTAAGGTTTCTAAAATTCACCTTCCTTTCATGGGTTTCAGCCAGGGAAAGGATTGCTGTGTCCAAAGCAACGCTTGAAAATGCCTGGACATGTTGCGGTATTTGATGAGGAAAATGAATTGCTGCTGGTATTGAGTGCCTAGAGGCCAGGGCACAGCATGGTCCTCAACACTGAAGAATTGTGCTGGAGAATATGCCATATAGCTTTGTAGCTAACCCATGCTCGATCTCATGGGCATGCACAACAGTACCCAAGACTCCCTCTCCTGAACCCCAGGTCCTGAATAGGTCCCCAAGCCCTCTATGAATCTATCATCTAACACTGTCTTTAGTTCACACATCCTATGGAACAAGTAAGAAAAATAACTCTATATCCTCACACACGTTTTAGTTGACATCTACAGTTTTTCATCATAAATGTAAATAGTTGCAGAACACATAATTTACAGCATGTTGTAAAAACTAACATTTAAATGTAAAACTGTTACATCACTCTTCTTACTGCATTCAATGGAATTTAAATACTAGGGTAATTTTAACATCCACTGTCATCCATTTTAAAAAGACATGAGCAAGCTTTTCGTTAAGAATAAGAAATCTTACTTTTTTCATTGGACTTGTATTTCTAATCCACTTCTCCCACAGAATTTTATCCTACTGCAATATATTTGTTATGCTTGAAAGTCTTTTATTGATCAACCTATCAAAAATATCTGAAACAAAATATGTATGTAAATTAGATTATATAGAAATTCCCATTTCCTGAGACATAAAATTCTAAGTGTTAATTTTTTCTTCTAAATTGAATTATCATTACATTTATTATCCTTACATTAATCAAAACCAGTACATATATTTTTAACATTAGCAAGTAATTAGTACAGATAAAAACAAAGTTTTAGCGGAAATGCACCTCAATCAATAAAATGATTTCTTTTCAGTTAGTGCATGTATCCATGGATAAAAATTATTTTTGAAGATTGAAATGGAACCCAACATTATTTTTTTCCAATTTATTTAATGTCAGCACAAAGAAAAGTTATTCACACCTATAAGTACATGGGAATGGACAGATTTTGTTATAGTAATTTATCTGATTTAAAAAAAAATTCTGAATAATTTTCAAAAGATCATAATGATATACTTCATCAAAATATATTTTTAATAATACATCAGTTACGTTTTTTAGATTTTCTTCTATGTCAGTGAAAAAAAGAAATTAGGCAATCTCATTGCCCAAGGATGCATTCTCTTGGCTTTGACCTCAAACTTTTGCAACTTTTTACCAATCTTTTGAGTTGGCCTTTGTTGGTGGCCCTTAGGCTTTTTTTTTTTTTTTTTTTTTTTTTTTCCTGAAGCAGGGCACCCTTGGGAGGCTAGGGGGATAGGTCTCCATTTCTTTTGTAGAGAAAAATGTTTTTTTCAAAATGAGGTAAAATAAGAGAATTTACTTACTGTCTTCCCTTAATTCTAGGAGTTTGTTTAGGCAGTTGGGGTATTGGGAAGATCTACAGAAAAGTGATAAAAACAACTGTATACCTAAGTGCCTGCCTCTCAAAGATTTTTTTGTCACCACCCAAGTATATGCAAATGCTAGTTTAAAGTTCACTTTAATGTTAATAAGTGTAAAATAATCCATTCTCTCTACTTCATCCTCATGTCTTTTGCCCTATGTCAGTGGTCTTCACCTTTTTTGAGGTACTGAACCCACCAGTTTCATATGTGCATTCACCAAACCCTTCTTTAGTGATAAATAAAATATGATTTTTTTCCCCAAATTCAAGACATAGGTATATGTTTTTTTACTGGTGCACAAAATGAGCCGTGCATGAACATCACCTTGCTCAAAGAGCAAAACCAACAAAGGCATGAACTCACAACAAATTACGCTATTACTTTATTCTGGCCTCCGCTGCAGAGGCTTCTCTGAATCCCTGAGACTGACTCATCGAACCCTTAGGGTTCGATAGAACCCAGGTTAAGAACCACTGCCCTATGTAGACCTCTGTCTTCTCTCATTTAGACCAGGAGTTTTTGAAATATATTGTGAGAAATATAATGTGGGCTGCATATATAATTTTAAGTTTTCTAGTAGCCACATTATAAAGTTAAAAATAAAACAACCAGCCAGCAACAACAACAAAAACAAAACATAAAAAACCCAAGCATTATCATTTATTTATTTCACTATATGCAAAATATTACTATATTTAAAAATTAAAGATATATTTTATTTTCTGTAAGGCCAGTAGCCACAGCCACCATCATAGTCACCTGCCAGGCAGGTTTGCGTTTGATTCGACAGACAGTAATGAAACAATGGAGCCAAGTACTGGTGGGCCATTACATTTAATTCTAGCTCACACCTGACAGGCGAGAAATACACACAGTGGGAAAACACTTCCCTTTCCATAAAGGGCTCCCAAAGCCATTGACTTATTCGAGTTTCCTAGAATCAAAGGTTTCTACCTCATCAGCCTTATTCACTTCTGCTCCCCATCTCCTTCTCTCTGCACAAACTTACTTCTCCTTCAGCACTCCACCATCTTTGCTGCTTTTCCTCTGCAATGCTAATAGCAGGAACAGAGAGAGAGAGCCTCCAGTCTGCCCCATTTCATAGTATAGAAATCGAAACCTTAAGCCAATATACAAATAATGAAATCTCTGATACAAAGTCACTTATCTGAGGCATAAATGGGATTCCTCATAAGAGTGTACCACCCCACATCATGCAACAGTCAAGGGTGTGGGGAAAAGCTTAGTTTTAAAAAGATCTTAGTATTAAAAGGGTGGGAAAGGCTTAGTCTTAAAACTAAGCCTTAGGCTATAATGACTTTGCAGGCTTACAGCCTGTCTTCCACACCCAATGCAAACTATAAGCGAGCAAACATATACATCATATTTACAAACTTATTTGACCGGTATTTTCTTTTGTATATGTGTTTGTACATTTGTATAATTGTATATTTATTGATATTTTAGTTTTGAAATCCAGTGTGTACATAACATTTAGGGCACATTGCAATTTAGACTAGCCACATTTTAAGGGATTAACAGCACATGTGGCTGCTTGCTACCATATTTCACAGTGCAACTCTCTAGTGCTATTTAATCATTTGAAAGCACCTAGCTTGAACTTTTTAATGTTTTTTTGAATACAAAGTTCAAACTCCATAAGGATCTTGGCCTATATTCCTTCATAATTAGTTCCCAGCTTATATCTTTAGTTTCTTTTCTTTAGTTTTAATTTTTATTAATTTTATTGTGTTAAAATGGATTAAAATGTCCCACTCAATATAACTCCTTCACCCCCACCCTTTTGTTCTCCATTGTACTGCCTTTGCCTTCCTTCCCTTAACTCCCTCCCCCCTGCCCTCTGGGACTTGCTGTCCTGTTATCTGCTCACCACTTCCCCAGCCCGGAGCGCCAGAGAACCAGAGCAGTCCTGTGCTCTGCGTGCCCATTCTCCTTATCATTCAATGTTCTCTTCACAGACCCTGTCCCACTATGTTCCCTTCACCTTCACTTTCATTCATTAAGATTTACTTCTTAGCACAAGGGCAGGCACAGAAGCTCGACTGGATTCATAAATTACTTATAGAATAAGTTGCTTATTAAAGGTAGTTGATGAATTAATCTACCCGACAAAGTAGGGGAGGAGCAGCATTTATATCTGCAGAAAAGATATGGGAGAGCTTGTCAGAGGACACATATGATACTTTGTTCTGCTTAGATTCCAAGACTACATTATTTTTTTTCCCTGGGATATGGGGGAAGGGGAAAAACCTGGCTGTGCAATCCTCTCTATTTTTCCTTCAGATTAGAAAGGGGCCATGAGTGAAAATGAGAAGAAACAGGAGGAACGTACCTCCTCCACGTATATGAGAGAAGCAGCTCTTCAAGCCCAGCTCTCACAATAAGCTGCCCCAAGCAGTTTGAGACTATCTTTAAAACAAGTAGTTATCCCAAAGGAGTAAGATAAAAATGAAAATTTCTTTGACTATGCTGCTATTTGCAGAGGTGAGACATATTGTTCCACCATGGTTTTTAAAATGTAATCGTGATCGATAGCTCTAATATGGGAAATGGATAATGAAGGTTGTGTGGCAGTCTCCCCCATCTGGCTCATGATATCACAGAGAGCTTTGTACAAAATTAAGAGATATTATCACACCACAGAACCTACCATATTGGAGTCCCAGCTCCTTAGATAATTAAAACATCCTTTCCATGGCTTTGAACCTTTGTAGGAGCCCTAAGATTTCAGAAAACTGCTTTTGCTGCCTGTACTTCCTCCCTTAACAATCTTTTATTCCATAGTAGCATGACTGAATGTCCAGGTAGTAGTTAAATTCACCTGTTTTCCATTTTATAACACACAGAAGGAAGAAACGGGCAATACACATGTATTTGTATTAAATTAAATTAAGTTTAAATAACCTAATGATTATATAATATACAAGTGGTTAAAAATACATATGCCAGGAAAAAATAATAGATATGTATTTATTTATTGAAACAAACACTGGGGAACAAAAATTTTTGTTGCATCCACAAAAACACTTGTTCTTACCTAATTCGAGTGTGCTGATCTAAAATCTGAGATTTGAGATCTGTAAGAATTTCTGTAAGCTATAATTTTTTTGCAATTCAAGATTTTAGGTTTTCATCTTACTGTAAAATTTTCAACATTTAGTTTAACATAATGAAGGAGAATGTCTTCTTGGGCATCATCTTTGTGAAAATATAATTTATATAATGCAGTAAATACACTAATACACTAAAAGATATGATTGCATCAGAATTTGTCTACAATTTCAAAATAGAACATATTAAAACACTTATTTTAATCATAAAATTTGCGCAACACTTATTTAAATTCTATTCAGGCAATAATTTGCGTTTGTAGCTCTTGCATTTGTGTACTTGTTGAGGACAATCTTGTTTGATGCTCCAGCGGTAGTCTGCCATTGTTTAGAGCTGTCAAGAAATAGCCACCATTCTGTTGGACTGTATGTGGTAACACCTAGCTGGCTGAGAAGACTATTTGTTTGTCTTCGGAAAAAAGAGTCCACAAAAATTTGTTAACGCTTTCTAAAATGGTATACTTTAGCTGACGGGTGAAGTACATTGTTTTCTTGAAGCCTGAAGGCTAATAACTGAGCTGCTTTCTTTGATAGGCCCAAATCTCTTACTAAATAATTTCATTCAGGTTGGCTAAACTGCTGAGGGGTTAATGACTGCTTGGCTTCAGAAGAAGACCCTTCAGTATCTACAACCATTTCCTCATGCATCTTATCAAAATTCACTTGATCACCATATTCACTGTCTTTGTTTTTAGAAGAAATAAAATCATTGAAAACTTGAACCAGGAGTGTCTCAGAGTGTGGAATAGGTCATATTGCTGAAGGAATATTAGGAAATGTGATCATATGCTGTTTTTTCTAGCCAATGCCCTTTGTATGGATCAGAAACAAATAACAGTCACTGCTGTGGTCCTTAGGTTCATGCCAAACCATGGGAATACCAAAAGGCATTCCTTTGCATTTTCCTTTTGTTCAGTCACGAAGCATTTCCTCAGAATTATGACACACAATATGAGGAGCCCAATTCTTGTCTTGATTGCCAAGGGGAACTTGAAAATAGGCAATATATGCACGTGTCACAAATGATGAAATATTGTGCCTTTGATGTTGAAGTGTGTAACAGCAACATATATAACAGAAAGTGTCAGGACTATTCTTACATCAATCTTAAAACAAAATAAGAGGGTGTTTTTTATCAGATAATAATATTTTACATTTAAAAACAACTACAATAATGTAAATGTGATGTTTGTAAAACATTCATTGCCTTGTGGTTATGTTGAATCCAAGAGTCGTTGCCCTTTAACTCCAATTTAGAAACCAATGCATGTCATTAACTGTAACAAAAAGAAATTAAAATTGCGTAAAAACTAGAGCATGTACCAAAAAACGTATTTCAGATTTAGAATCAGCGATGCAGACATCTATAGAAACAGTTCTAAAACCTCATGCAACAAAAAATTAAAACACATTGTTCCCCGGTGTTATTGAGTTAGTACTATATGTACAACACTATTCCCGGATTTAGGGCTATGATGAATGATAAACTAGACCACCTTCTTGTGCTGAGGATTTTAATATCTAATAAGGGAGATGTATGTAGTACCTGACAACAGAGAAACTCACGTAGTATTTGCTAATCAGTAATGTAATTCTAGGATTTAGTTGCTGGAGTCTAGGATCATTATATTCCCAACAGCCTATGAAAGATTAGCCCATAAAAGACATGCAATGAGTGTTGGATATGTGGATGATTGGAGTTGCTATTTTTTCCCCTTCTTTCCATAATACCAAATCATAATTCTCCTCTCTTACCAAAATTTTCAAGAAAAGGGGAGGTAGAGTAGAAAGTTAGGGGATTTTTTGTTTACTTTCAGGCCAGCAAGCCAGCAACCCCCTCTCCCTTAGCTTTTCTGTTGCTGACTTTGACTTAAATTGCACCAAGTTACACACCAAGTACCTCCATCAGAATTATTCTTTAGGAGCCTTTTTGGTTCCATAGTATTTCTGGGGAAAACTGAACAAACTCTGTTTCAGTCAAACACTTCAGTGAACCTCTACTACCTGGGGGGCCTGAATGGGTCACCAGACATAGCTGACTGGCTGAAAGGAACTCGGGCACCGGCAAGATGATGCCTTTGTTACTTTAGAAACTCTGCACATAAGTAATCTGCATGCAATTACGTGTTTGCCTAGAAGACCACGTTCACATTTGGCAAACAGGGAAAATACAATATTTCACTAAATTTACTCTTAAATAGCAGGATATTTGTTTCCCATCATTATTAACTGTCATGATCTTTCTGAGCAAATAGAAGTTTTGTCACGCTAACTTAATTAAAATTTTATTATAAGCAAACAGAAGTGTTGGAAATAACCATGTATGTATGCACATGCATATTGACAAGCTTATAAGTCATTTATTCATTTAGGAAAGGTGATTGAATTCTAAGAGAAATGCACTGTGATTGGTGCTGAGGGGAGGGGGCCTGTACGTGCTCCTGTTGAGACCCGACCTCATGTTCGGCATGTGGCTCTTTTCATACACAGAGCTCTATGAAATCCTCATGATTTTAGGTGGATGTGAAATTGTTGTCTACATATAAAATTAAGGACTCAGGGATTCAAAGAGGTTACATAATTTACCCAAGTTCCCATAGTACTTGGTAGAGCTAGGATTTTAACCTGTTCAACCAACATGGAAATGTAATTTTAAACCAAAATCCTTGTCATGCCAAAATGGTAGACAAAGATAAGTAATATTTTATTGTCTACTGCAGCTTCCTCTTAATCAGAATCAGTGAGTCTCAGCAAGGAGAAGTGTGTCCCCCCAAGGGAATTGTGTCCTCACCAATATCTCATTTATATGGAGGCATTTGTGTGGAGACACTCTTTATTGTCACAGCTGGGGGTTGTTACTGCACCTAGTGGAAAGAGGCCCGGATGCTGCTTAGCCTCCTGTAATGCACAGGGCAGCCCCCAGCCACCACAAATGGCCCAAAATACCAGTGTGCCCAGGGACAAACCCTGGTATAAATGGGAAAAGATGATACTGAATTGGCTAAAGTTCTTCTAGTTGCTAGAAATAAAAACAATACCTACTTTAATTTTTACAAATAATTTATGGGATGAGTATTGAAATAGCTTGTGTCATTAAAAGAGTTAAACAACTGAAGACACTGTTTGTTGTTCAAGAGTCACCGTAACAGGAATTTCTGGAAGTTCTTCTCGAAAATACTGCAGTAAACAATGCCTCACTTAGCTTCCAGAACATTCAGTCTCTCTTTGAGAAAAAGAAGTCAGATTAACTTGGTTTTGGTCAGTTAACCATCTGTACTCTATCATGGTGTGGCCCACCTATTTGTATGAGAGGCCATTTCCAGAAAAGGCAGCTCCCCATGACTGGTCTACCACTAACCTGTATTCATTTTCCTCTGATGTGAGTCAGTAAGCAGTGTCATATGAACCCTCTTTAGCTTGTCAATGTCAAAAAGTATGTAACTTATATTTTAAAACCTTTGGTGTTGTTTTCAATTTCAACTAGATGACTAATCAAGGTTTTGGTGTGGCTGGGGGCTTCACTAGCTCTTTAGATCTGGAGCTATAATTTGGCTGCTAATAAGCTTCGATCTGTTTAGCTCAGCTGGTTAGAAAACTAAACCTTGACTATTTGTATGAAGATTGTCTCTTCATTCAGCTCTCTTGACTTAAGCTCTTCTGATTAGAATTCTAGATACTACATTTTAGTGTTTTCTGCTATATTATATATAGTCCCATCAAAGCTAAGGGTGAACTGTTTCCATGCATGGACAGCTCTCCCTGGGACTACAAATGGGAGCCCCACCCACGTATTTCATTTAAAATTAGGCTGACACCACAGTTTGGGAAACGGAACTTCCCATCAATAGATTCCTAAAATATCATTTCTCAACTTTTACCTGCTATTGTTTAGAAATATCAGTGTTTCTTAAATGACTTAAATATATACTGTATGTATTTCCATAAAACCCAAATTATGTTTATCTTGGCTGTTAGGGAGCTTAGAGCAAAATTTAATAATCAATTGCAGTAATTTTGTTTGTTTAATTTTAGAGCATTTTTATTACTTTCTTTACTATTCTTATTTCCATTTTAGCATTTATTGTATATATTTAATGCACTTCATGTGCTTTTTGAGGAAAGATGGCTTATATGCTATTTATAAAAGAAAAACAATTTGGTACAGGGAACATTTTCTGGAATTAAACTAGAGACTTCATTCAACATGAAATTCTGGAGCCTCTTTAAAATTTTCTCTTCTGTGAAATGAAATTAAGTCTGCCTTATCCTCTTTTGTGTAACATCACTTAAATTTTAAATAGATTTATAAGTGTATTTTTAAGATTATAACTTTTATTATATTTTGAATGCTGCCAATGAGGGTGATGTTGATAATATTCTTAGTTTTAACTGGGTAATAGACAAGATATGGTTTGGGAGAGAGAGGTTGAACCCTCCCCAAAATTATGGTAGGATTGAAAGCTGACTAAAGAAAGCAAAGTAGAAGGGGGACCCAGAAACACCCACTGGGGCAGCATCAAGGTGGAAGTAGAATATTATGGCACTAGGATGGTATAGTGTAGTATAGTGTACTATAGTATAGTATAGTGTATTGTGGGTGCTCCATAACTGTGTACTAAGTTAATTAATGACTAAATAAATGATAGGTCCTAAATAGTGGAAAGCCTTCTGTATTGATATCTGATAAAGATTCCTGCTAGTTATTATCATCATCTGGTTTTCATGCAACCAGAACTCAGAATTCAAGAGCTTCAATAAGCTGTGAAACTAGAGAGACTTGACTATGCTTCGTGGATGGCCAGATTGGAAGGAAGTAGAGGAGGATAGTAAAGAGAGTTTAGAGAAAGCCCACTTGTTAGCTAAGGATTCAAGTTCAGAGTCTCTTCCATATTTAGAAGATTGGCAAGAGCAATTGATATCAGGACAGAATATCGGAATGTAGTCCAAATAGATATATGTGTGTGTGTGTTTCTGTGTGTCTATTCCTTACTGATTTTTCTGTTTACTACCCTGTGACCTTGGAAAGTTATAAACCTTTCTAACTGAAAGATTTTTTTTTTATGTCTAATCTGAAAATGGAGATAATGATAAGATGTAGAAGGTTGCTGTGAAGATTAAACAGAACAATGTCTGCAATGTGCTTGGTCATCTAAAACCACTGTAGTTATGGTGGTTCTTAATAATAAGAATACAGTTCCAGGCCAGAGTTGTACAACACATAAGTTTGACCTAATGCTAAGTCCCCAGAGTTGCTTCTGACTTAAGCACTTCTAATAAAATAAGTAGGGACAGAGTGGTTGTGATAAAAATAAGACAGATGGCCCTGGCTGGTTGGCTCAGCTCTAGAGCAGCAGCCTGGTATATGGATGTCCTGGGTTCAATTCCCAGTCAGGGCACACAGGAGAAGCGACCATCTGCTTCTCCACCTCTTGCCCTTCCCTTCTCTCTCTCTCTCTCTCTCTCTCTCTCTCTCTCTCTCTCTCTCTCTCATCTATTTTCTCCCTCTCTCTTCCCCTCCTGCAACCATCGCTCAAACTTTTTGAGCAAGTTGGCCCCAGGCACTCAAAATGGCTTCATGGACTCATCTCAGGCACTAAAATAGCTTGGTTGATGAGCAATGGAGCAGTGGCTTCAGATGGGCAGAGCATTGCCAATAATGGGCTTGCTGGGTAGAACCTGGTTGGGGTGCATGTTGGAGTCAGTCTCTGCCTCCTTACCTCTCACTTAATAGAAAAAAAAAGGCCCGGCCAGTTGGTTCAGTGGTAAAACGTCAGCCTGGTGTGTGGAAGTCCCAGGTTTAATTTCTAGCCAGGGTACACAGGAAAAGTGACCATCTGCTTCTCCATTCTTTCCTTCATCTCGCTCTTACTCTCTTGCTCCCATAGTCAGAGCTCAAATGGTTCGAGTGAGTTGGCCCCAGGTGCTGAGGATGTCTCCATGTCCTCACCTCAGGTGCTAAAATGGCTCGGTTGCTGAGTAATGGAGCAGCACCTCCAGATGGGCAGAGCATGGCCCGCAGTGGGCTTGCCAATTAGATACCAGTTGATGCTCATGCGGGAGTCTGTCTCTCTGCCTCCCTGCCTGTCACTTAATTAAAAAAAATAAAATAAAAAATAAAGAACTGAGACAGCCATGATGCAGCTTGAATTAGAACCTGAAGGAACACGAACCAGTTAGGATGGAAGCTGATATTGAGGACTTCTCAGGTAACAGCCTGTACTGTCAGAAGTGCAGCCAGAGGCCACTGCAACCAAAGCCACCAGAGGAGCCTATTGGTGTTGAAAGGAGTAACTGCTTTGTAGAGAAGAGTGAGCTACCACCACAGGAGGCTGACTATAGAAGGCATATTTAAGAATCTATCTGAACAAGAGAGTGGTGGATACGGGTTGGGGGGAGGGAGGAGAGGGTGGGATACGGAGGAGGGGAGGAGCACAGGGAAAACCAGACAGAAGGTGACAAAGGACAATTTGACTTTGGGTGATGAGTATGCAACATAATTGAATGATAAGATAACCTGGAGATATTTTCGTTGTACATATGTACACTGATTTATTGGTGTCACCCCATTAAAATTAATAATAAAAAAAAGAATCTATCTGAAAGCAAGCAATGTCTATGAAGTCTACTGAGAAAAAAAATAATTTTAAATATCTTTAATATTAAAGATGCAAATTTTTAATATATGTCTAAAAAATACCCCAAACTAAAGACATTTTGCATTTGGAGTTTGCCTCTTTTGGGCTGTGGCCTCAGACCTCAGCATACATATCTATGGTTCTGCAACATTGGAATGTTTTTAAGGACATGTTCAAGGACATAGGTTCTCTTGACTTTGGAATCGAGTATATTTACAAAGTAGATGATCTTAAACACATCATTTAACCACTGTAAACCTAGCTATTAAATAGGAATAAGAGCTTGACCCATGGTGGCACAGTGAATAAAACCTCTACTGGAGCACTGAGGTTACCGATTCAAGGCCCCAGGCTTGCCTGGTCAATGCACGTATGAGAAGCAGCTATGAGCTGATGCTTCCCACTACTCCTCCACTCCCTCTTTCTCCTCTCTAAAATTCAACAAATAATTAAAAAAAAATAGAAATGAGAATGTCCAACAGAAGTATTATAAGGATTAAAGACTATAACTTTGGAATGCTTCATGTGCCCAGTCCATGGTAGGTGCCAAATTAATGCCAATTTCTTCCTCTTCCTTGCCACCTCTTTGTACATTGTTATAACACTAACTGGAAACCAGTGAGAGCTCCCTTGTGTATTTCTTTCTCAGCAGCAAATCCTTAATTCAACTTTACTGTGTTCCACAGCTCAGTACACGAGTCCTGGGTGCAACAAAAAAAATTATGAAATGCAATCTGTCTCTTTAATAAAAGCAGGGAAATTGCAAACATAAAATTCATTCATAAACTACAGAAATAATTAGTTCACTGCACTGTTCATAATATCCTGTTTCTAGAGTGCCCTAAACTAAGATATTACACTGAAACTCATGACATTTATTGATCTAATTTGTTGCTTTTTGTTGCTTACTAGAACCATAGATTATCAAGACTAGACAATATTAGCTCAGGAACTTGGGATTCATCTAATAGAAATACAAATTTCATTTATTTGCCACACGTTAAAGTGAAGCCCCCATTTTCTTTCAAGTTCAAATCAAGGTCCTGCAGAAATCTGCAACTTAGCATTTATAAATGCATGCAGTAAATAGATGGAGTGAATACTAACTTGTTACTTTATATAAAAAAAAATCTAAATGAAGCTGGAAAGAGGTGATTTGAGAATAGTTAAATGAATGAGCTGCTTCACCGAGTTAAGGAGCTCATTAATCCCAGTAGTGTTATCCATTAAAAATATAAGAAGAGAGTGCATTATGCTGGAAAAAATTAGGCACACCTGGTTTCAATCTCATCCTCACCAGGTAAATATTGCTTAAGTGTACAATTCTCATTTTCTTGTTTAAGAGGATGGAGTAATAATATTCACCTCGTGGGGTTGTTAAGACAGTACAGTAACAGATGTCTGCAAAGTACCAAGCTTAGTGCTTGTGCATGGAGTGTGTTTCATAAATGCTGCATTTCTTTCCTGTAAAATTTTAATAAAATAAGGAGTGATATACCATTTATATCATTGTTTTCTTAACTTTTTAAAAGCTGTAAGATTCTCTTCTCCTGTGACTATTTTCCCCCAAATAAAATCATATGTGGCAGCTTGTTACATAAAGACTTGTTGGCAACAATTTATCTGTGTGTGTGTGTGTGTGTGTGTGTGTATGTGTAACACACATAATTTAAAGGTTGTTGAATGATGAGGAGTGAAGATGAAGAAGATGAAAAGATGGTGATATTAATGAGAATAACTTTCCGAAATGGGGGAATGCAGTAGAGCTCATGCAGCCCTGGGTTGGCTCTGGCTGCTCTGAGAGCAGGTGGAAGGGGTGCAGTCTGGGTGGGTGCAGGCCCCACGGCTTAGTCTGACTAAGGAGGTGCTTTACTGCACTGAGTCTTGGTTTAATCCCTTGGGAACCGAATAGGTACCCAGAGATTCCTATTTGCCTGGCTGTTATGTGAAGTCTACTTTCATTAACTATCAAAGCGTCATATTTTTACCATATAAACTACTTTCTTAAACTGTTTCTCTGCTCCATTTTGTTCCTAGAGTAATGAAACTTCTAAGCATGGTTTTTCATTAAGGATCTGATATTATATACAAATACCAAGTCCTCAATAAAAATGTCAAAAAAATCATATTTGCTTGATTCCATTAGTATTTTATATGATGGTCCTTTTCAAGAATGTCGGAGCTCAGCCTTTTAATTTCTTACCAGCTTATGAAATATATTATGCTATTTTCACCACCAGAAATATTCAACATTTGGAATTGGGATAGTCGGCTGCCTCTTCACATATCACCCATGGTGAGGCTGACAAGAGTGATGAACTGATAAAATTCAGGGGAAAGGTCAGAGCACTTGGAAATAAGCCTCTCTCTCTCATATCTTTCCTTCATACTTCATTCTCTCTCATTTCAACCTGTTTTTGTATAGTAGAACTAAAAAGAATGTGTTAATATAGGATGTTACAGACACATACTTTTTAAAAAGAGAAGCTGTAACATACTCTCTCTTTCTCTCAAAATAAATGTCAGATGAAGGGAAAACATTCCTTAAAACTGGAGCTTTCAGGAAACAAATTTATAGGCGGAAGGAAACAGTATAAACCTATTTAAGATTCTAATGAAGATGATCTGACTGTAAATTTCAGCCCACCTGAAGCTGAAGACCAGAGAAATCAAGGCAGGAACTCAGCAGCATTCGATATCTATTAGAAGCTCACATGTCAAACTCCAGAAGTACCATTTGAATTGCAAATTAAATGTTCTTTGGTTTTGCTGATTCCTTAAACTGTATCAGTGGCTTGAATTATCTGCCTTCTCATTTTCCACAGGGTCTATAGTCAAACCTGCTTTAAATGACTAAAAAGGGAAATTCCTTTTAAGTCTTTTTCTAAGATAAAAATGGAAAAACCAAGGCTGATAGTATAACAATAACTATAGCACCATTAATTTAAACAGATGACGAAGCCCTTCAAGAAGCCGCAAAAAAGATTCTGGACTTTAGGGTTATACAGGTCTGGGTTTAAATTCTGTGTGATCTTTAGCAAGTTATATAACATTAGCTTCCTTTTACATAAAATAGAAATAAATATCTTATCTACTTAGTGAAGTATTTCTGATAATTAAAAAAGATTATATACACATTCCTTGGTATTAGACATATAATAACTATTAGCACTCTGCCATATTTTCACATTTTATGAAAATCTGCATTACAGGTGAGGAAACTAGGACACATACCTTAGGTTAAAAGTTAATGAGGATCAGAATCAGAATGTGAAGTCCAGATTTTTGCTTTATTTCATTCTCATTCTCAATCTAGCATCACAGATTGATTCACTCTAATGCAGTTCCTCTGCCCAGCTAAGAATCCTCAAGAATCACTTTTAGTGACTTTTATTTTAGAAGAACAATTTGACAGCACTTCTTGGGAACTCACAGTACATTCAAAAAATATAGTTTAACTACAGTAAAACCTAGTCATAGTGTTGTAACTTGGGACCAAAACCTTTAATTTAATAAAATATTAGGGTTGCACCATTGTGAAGTTATTAAAATTACTGGCACTTGGCAGCTGCTGAGAATGTGAGTGGACGGACAATTGACTATGTCTGGATTTTCATTATGTGTGACACATTATTGTAAGACTTTAGTATATAGTTCATCACTTAATTTGGTTAAAAAATAAAATATAATATTGACATGATATAACTCTAAGAGTAACAATAACAGTAACCACAGGCAGGGAAAATGATGTCTGGAACACTGGTTTACCATGTGGCCTTATTTCTGGGACACGCAAGACTACATCCCCAGCATCCCTTGCGTGGGGCTATGTGGCAACTGGAAGATAGGATGTGGGTAAAATCACTTCAACGAACTTCAAGATCAGGTCTTTAAAAGTCCCATATAGTCCTTTATCCCTTTTTTAACTTTCCATGATGACTTTGGGAGGCATAATAGGGTGGGAGCACCCAGGGTGCTGGAGTCACCACACAGAGAATTACGGGAAAGGAGAGCCCCTAGACCCATAGCTACTGCATGGTAGCTGAGAAACACCTCCTTGTTTGGTTAAGCCTATAAAATTTCAGAGATAGTATGTTTCCATAGTCTAGCCTCGCCTAGGCTGGCTAATGCAGCACCTTGAATTAAGCACTGACATTGTACCAGACACTACACTGAGCACTCTATAGATCTCATTTAGTCTTCAGAACAAAGATATAAAATAGCTATTGGTGTTATAAACATTTTTCATATAGGAAAAATAAAACTGAGAGCACTTAAGTAATATGCCTATGATCAAATGAGCTAGACTGGGATTTGAATTCATATCCGCATCTCTCTAGAGCCTGCCCGCTTGATAAGTAGGCCATCTCTCCACAGAGTAGGCAAATAAGCCGCTTGTTTGTAAAAAAGAGGAATTGCAGTAGCGGGCCTGCTGCTTCCGGGCTGGGCTTGAGGGGCCTCCAAGAAGGACATAGGCACAGAGCACAATGGCAGCAGGCTGCTCAGGCTCCAGGACGGACCCCAGTAAGTACGTATGTAGGAAGCTCTTTTCAGAGAAAATGCTATGTTCAATAATGTGGCAGAAAAATTGCCATTTGATCAATTTATGAAATGTTTATGGGAATGAGGAGCTAAGTAATCAAAGGTGATAAAAGTTGAATTTGTAAAGTAATGCCTTCAGTGTCTTCTTTTACATTTTCAATTAATATAAAAGTTTGTGTTTGTTAGGCAGGAATAATAGAACACCTTCATTTCTTTGTTGTCACTGTGCCACATTTCTAGAGACTGCTGCCAATTTAATGCCAAAAGTTTGTGTGACTGTGAATTGCCTGGTGAGACTTTTTCTAGACCAGGATAACTAAGAAAACACAAAACGTGAATTTTCGCTTTAAGATTTTAGAACTTGCCTGACCTGTGGTGGTGCAGTGGATAAAGTGTCGACCTGGAATGCTGAGGTTGCTGGTTTGAAACCCTAAGTTTGCCTTGTCAAAGCATATATGGGAGTTGATGCTTCCTGCTCCTCCCTCCCTTCCCACTATCTCTCTTTGTCTCTTTTTCTCCTTTCTCTTAAAAAATGAATACGTAAAATATAAAAAAAACCCTCTTTATAAAAAAATAAGATTTTAGAACTCTTTTTTGTTTAGTTTGGGGTAATGACTATTTTTTTTTTTTTTTTTGTATTTTTCTAAAGTGAGAAGCAGGGAAGCAGAGACAGACTCCTGCATGCACCCAACCAGGATCCACCCGGCATGCCCACCAGGGAGTGATGCTCTGCCCACCTGGGGCATTGCTCTGTTGTGGCTGGAGCCATTCTAGCACCTGAGGCAGAGGCCATGGAGCCATCCTCAGCACCCAGGCCAGCTTTGCCCCAGTTTGTGCGAGGGGAAGAGAGAGACAGAGAGAAAGCAGAGGGAGAAAGGTGGAAAAGCAAATGGGTGCTTCTTCTGTGTGCCCTGGCTGGGAATCGAACCCAGGACTTCCACACTCCAGGCTGATGCTCTACCACCAAGCTAGCCGGCCAGGGCCTGGGGTAATGACTTTTTATTGTTGTGGTGTTAGAGGGGAGATACAATACAGAGTATGAATTATGCTTGTGAATTGAAAACAAATGTTAAAAAGAAATATGTCAATGCAAATAGTGTATATGTAAATAAGTAAAATGTGTGTATACACGCATATACCCATACACACACACACACACACACGCACATATATATATATATATAAATACATGTGTGTCTCTGTGTCAGTGTAATAACTGATATAACCTTAAAAGTACATTATCTCTAATATGAGGAAAATGAGGAAATAAAAGGTTATCAGGGACAGATGTGTCTTACAAACTGCAAGAATAGATGCGTAGCTTAGTGCACTGATAAGAAACTCTAAGAGGCATCTTTGGCATCAGATGCTGTCTGAGTGAATAATTTTACTCATTTCACAATAAATAGTTCTTTGAGCATTTGCTAGTTACTTATGAATTGATACATTAGAACAGGGTTTAAAAAATATTAACAATAAAATACATGGCTTATCTTATGACGCGAACCTTCAATTCCCAGTCAATTTTGTTAGAAATAAACAAACATATATTAAATGCCTTCCACATGCCAGAGCATTCTGCCATTAGGGAAATTCAAAGCTGAATTATTATATATACTCCAGCCCAAAACAAATTAAGCTGGTGGGAAAACTAACTGTACCATTGGTGTTTGATCAGCTTCTGGTTTCACTCCTTCTGTTTAGTCAGGAAATGTTAGTTTTTCACCATGGTGCCTTGTGCAAGGCATCCCAGCAATTTACTCTCAGGGACCTCTTCATATTAGGTTCCAAGCCTCTGAAGAATGGGGTCTTGACCTTTTTAACACTGCAGAAAGTAGGTGCTAATTCACCTTCTTAAGATTGCTAATTAGATGTGAAATATGTTTTTTATTGTAAAGGAGAGCTGGTTTATTGCACATTTCAAGAAATATTTTAAGTAGTATCCCTGTGTGGCTATTGTTTGTTGCATCTTTTATCTTCTGAAACTGAAATGTAAAGTTTGAAGCAGGTGTTAGTGGATGTAGCTGCCTTGGGTTTCAGGGTTAAGCTCTAAATAGAGAGACTGGTGAATTTTGGCTCATTGCTTTCCCCTCTGGAGGGAGTGCAGATGACGGATGCCTGCTCTCTCCTTGGGTGTTAAATCACAAGTAAGCTGCAGTAATAAATCGCATAACATATAGACAGCAATAGACACTAACCATTAACATTCTTAATATCATTTATTATCTATATATCACAGAAACTAGTTCCTCTTGCTCCCAGAAATACTTAAATATTGTCTCACTGTTTTCTGAACTATTTAAAATGATCTATCAGAAATGAATTTCATATTGTTAGATTCAAAGTATACTTTGGCTTATAGATAAAATGAGGAGCAACTTATAAGTAAGTGTACTATTTTATAGAATATCATAACGGACATCTCTCTGGCTTGAATTTTCTGAAGTATCTTTTTTTCTCATACAATTTAATACTAACGTTTTAAAAATTACATATATTAGTTGCTTTCAGACATATACTTCTGCCATGTAATGATCATTGAATTGAACCATGAATTCATTTATTGGTTCCTTTTCCTTTCAAGATTTTAAAACATTTTAAGTCATTTTGTAAACAAAAATATACAAGATGTGGTATGCTTTACACTAAGATAAAAGAACATCTCAAAGTGTGGTCTTCAGACTCATGGGGTTTCCTGGGACCTTATCAAAAACTTCATGAGTTCAATACTATTTTCATAATAATACTAAGTACCCCAAAATAATACTAGCACAAAGAAAATATTTGTGTTTTAAACTATAATGGCATTTGTCCTGATGGTAGAAAAGCAATGATGCTTAAAATTGCTGACCTGTAGCCTGACTAGCCAGTAGCACAGTGGATAGAACATTGGACTGGGACATGGAGGACCCAGGTTCAAAACCACGATTTCACCAGCTTGAGTGCGGGCTCATCTGATTTGAGCAAGGCTCACCAGCTTGAGCCTAAGGTCTCTGGCTTGAGCAAGGTGTTACTCAATCTGCTATAGCCCCCTGGTCAAGGTTTATATGAGAGAGCAATCAATGAACAACTAAGGTGCCGCAACAAAGAATTGATGCTTCTCATCTCTCATCATTCTTGTCTGTCTGTCGTCTGTCCCTCTCTCTGTCACACACACACACACACACACACACACACACACACACACACACACACACCCACAAGAAATTGCTGACCTGTAGCATGAAGGAAGGCAGTGTGGAGCTAGGTTACACAGCTATTTTGTTTGTGTTCTTCGGCACCATTTTCCATTATTTTATTTTTTTTAATTTTTTAAATTTCTTTATTTTAGAGAGGAGACAGAGAGAGAGAGAGAGAGAGAGAGAGAGAGAGAGAGAGAGAGAAAGGGGGGGAGGAGCTAGAAGCATCAACTCCCATATGTGCCTTGACCAGACCAGTGCAGGGTTTTGAACTGGCGACCTCAGTGTTCCCAGGTCGACACTTTATCCACTGCGCTACCACAGGTCAGGCCCATTATTTTATTTTTTAAAACCAATTTTATTTTAAAACACCCTTGATGAAGTAGTAAAAATGGTTAATTTTATTAAATTCTGAACTTAGAAGACATATCTTTTTATAATTCCATTGATAAAAAAGATACTCAATTAAAACAGTCTTGTTGCACATTCAAGTATGATGGTTGACTCAGTAACAAAAGTACTGGTATGACTGTTTCAGTTATGAGCTGAACTAGCCACTTATTTCAAGGGACCTCATTTTTACTGGAAAGGACAATTGGCAAAGAAAATTAGTTATTTAGGCTTGGTTACTTGAAAGACATTTTCTTAGAAAATGAAGTGAACCTGTCATTTAAGGAAAACAACTGGCAGTATTTATTGCCAGGAATATCATTAAAGCTTCCATCTAAGTTAGAATTTGGGAAATGTGTATTTGCTGCCATAAATGTGACAAATTCCCAATACTAAAGACATTTCTATTGAGATCAGGACGATACTAGCAAATCCAATATTTTGATAGGTATAATGAAGTATGTCAACATTTGGAAGATCTGCATAACTCAGTAAATCAATATTTATTTAAATCCCTAATGCATAATATAAAATAAATAGGTCAAAGATCCATTGAAGTGCAAAATAAACCAGTAGATTTTAATGTGATGCAAAAATATCATTGATATACTTTCAGATGCCACACTGCAAATAACCTTGAAAAGAAAGAACTCTACTAGTCAAAGTTTGGTGCAATATCATTTATCTGAAAAAGCTATTAAAATATTCCTCAATTTTCCAACCACATATATTTGTGAGGCTGGATTTTTTCTTCATATAGTTCAATGAAAACAACATATCAAAACAGATTGAATGGAGAAGCGTATATGAGAGCTCAGCTGTCTTATATTAAGTCAGACATTTAAAAAAGATAGAGATGCAGAAATTTTAAACAAGGCCACTCTATTCATTTTCTTGTTTTGTAAAACACTTTAGTTTCATAAAATTGTATTATTGGTGTTGACATAATAAACTAATTATGATTTTAAAATGTATTGAAAAATTATTTTTAAATTCTCAGTTTTAATTTCTAGCAGATCAATTATTGATGGGTATAGCCCACATAAACAGAGCTTTTTGGACTTTTCACTATTTTTTAAGAGGGTAAAAGTATACTGAAACCACAAAGTTTGAGAACTGCTGCTCTAGAGAACTTTTAAAAATGCACCCACAAGATAATGCCTGCATATAGTAGCTATTTACCAGTACTGACTGAATGACTCAGGCTGACATAGTATGTCTCAATGTCCTTATCAATAAAATGGGTATAAATACCCTAAATATTCCTAAAGTCACTTTGCCACTTAAAATCTATTGGCATATAATAACTGTAGCTATTATTATTGTTGGCAAAGAAAGCCAGGAATAACAAAAATGTAGACCCAGATTGATTACATTGAAAAAAATGGCTAATATTGTCTGTTTAAATAATTCTGACTACGATGATGATTTCCTCCAATCCTGGACATGTTAAAAATATCTAGTGTATATTTCTTATAGTCTTTTTTCTCTTTTCATTTCCAATGAAAACTCAGTCTTGAGGATGAACTTTCTCATAGAACCTTTACCTTAACGGCCAACAGTGAATCTTTTCTTTCCTATAGACATTATCTCCTTATATTTCTACCTTTTAATCCAGAGGTAAGGAGTTTATATTTTTTATGGGCAAGGGCAGTGCATCCCACACTGTATTCCAACATTTTTATCACAGTGCTTTAGTCCATTTAGACTTATATAATGAAAGTTCCATGTTCTATGTGGCTAAAACAACAGAATTTATTTCTCACAGTTATAAAAGGGAGGTCCAAGATCAAGATCAAGGCACCATCAAGTTCCGTGTCTGTGAAAACCTACTTCCTGATTCATAGATGGAACCTCCTCATTTTGTCCTCACGTATCAGATTAGGAAACTCTCTAAAGTCTCTCTGTTTTTTAAAGGACACTAATCTCATTTATGAGGGCTCTACTCTCATGACATCTTTTCCCAAAGACCTCACATCCAAGTACAAATACCATTACTATGGGGATTAGATTTCAATTTATAATTTTTTTTAAATAAAATACATTTGTGTTCTTAATTTAAAATATATTTGAAATATTTCAAAATATATATATTTTATATATATTTACAATAATATATTGAAATATTTTTATGTGAAAAGGGGCAATCAGACTATTTTTAATAATAAAGAATTCACTTATACAAACACCTATACACAGATAGAATAAAATATTAAATGTTTATATTCTCCCTTTAGAAAAATGTAAATGAGAGTCTAACAGTAGCTAGTATCCATAAGCCAGTAATTAGTCGTGCAAGTTTTTAGTATATTTTATAGAAATTATCATTGGATGTCTATTGGTGCTTTAAACATTCTTATATGACTCTTGTCAAACAGACAATACTAATGAAACCTTCTCATGGCCTCAATGAATTTCTAGGCTTCACAGTCTGAGAGCTGAAAGATGAGGGATTAATGAGTATTTGAAAAGACAGCACAGAGAGGGCAGGCATAGCAAGGCAGTGTGGAAAATAACTGAGCAGAATGCAAAAGTAAACAGAATGTATGGATTTTGAGAAGACACAAGCATTCAGTCTATACATGGTGTAGGTGCTCAATAAGTATCTCTTGGTTTGGACTAAAACACTTCATGGGCCCTGCCTAGTTGGCTCAGTGGATAGAATATTGGCCTGGAGTATGGATGTCCTGGGTTAATTACTGGTCATAGCACACAAGAGAAGCGGCCATCTGCTTCTCTTTGCCCCTCTCCCCTTTCTCTACCTCTTTCCCTCCCACAGCCAGTGGCTCATTTGGTTCAGTGTGGGTCCTGGGCTCCTGGCTCTAAGGATAGCTTTGTTGATTTGAGCATTGGCCCCAGATGGGGTTGCTGGGTGGATTCTGGTTGGAGTGTATAAAGGAGTCTGTCACTCTATCTCCCCTCCTCTCACTTAAAACAAAAAAAAAAGGGGAGGGGAGAAAAAGAAAAAGTTGATGAATTATGTTAACAGAGCTATGATTGTTTAAAGAGTCCTGATTAAAATTACAGAAAAATAAGGAGATTTGTGCTCTTTCTTTCTTTTTTCCTTTCTCTCATCTACCCATTTAACAACTTGCCCTTCCATCTCACATGTGTTTGATATCAATATATATATAAAGCTTTTTAAATTGTAAGATGCCAGTGATTGTATAATGCACCATCGATTTAAGCATAGCTTAGAGGCAGGGACAAGGAAAATCATTAAATAAGTATAATTCTTATAAAATGAACCAATAGTAGTATACATTTATATATATGATTGCACAAATACTTTTTTTGTGTGTGACAATCAATGTTTTTTTTTAAATATTTTTTATTTTTTTTATTTTTTATTTATTCATTTTATAGAGGAGATGCAGAGTGAGAGAGAGAGAGAGAAAGGGGGAGGAGCTAGAAGCATCAACTCCCATATGTGCCTTGACCAGACCAGTGCAGGGTTTTGAACTGGCGACCTCAGTGTTCCCAGGTCGACGCTTTATCCACTGTGCCACCACAGGTCAGGTGCAATCAATGTTTTGATCTAAACCTTTTTTGCATTTAGTTTTAAAAGTTTTATGCATGAATCACTTTTAGCTGTTAACTAGAGCTCATGGTATCACAGTGACAACATTCTGCCTCCTATAAACTCTGCTTGTCATCCAGACCATTTTGTCATATTTTAGACTGATATAATTATTTGGTGCTGAATAAAAAAGTATTTGGATTTTTCCACATTTGGATGAAATTGGCATTTTGAAATTTTTGTAATTGGATTACATATTATGGGAGGTGAAACAGTTTCATTTCCAAGTCAGCCAAAGGCTTTTGACAGATATATGTTATATTCTTGAGTGGTAGTTCTTCATGATGCATAAATTGGTCACACTAACCTCTTCTAGGGTTGAAAATACCATTATCTATTCCCAGAAACTTGACAGTTTCTACTGACTCTAATTGCAATGCCTGCTGTATGACAGACAGTCTTTGACATATACAATAACTTCATTGCAATGGAATTTCATAGTACCATATAATTCTTTTAAAAGATATTTTAAATGACAATTAGGTATCCAAATTTAAGTCAAAACTTAACTCTGTGTAATGTTACTAATCAAAGTAATTCAACTGAGGTAACAATAGTATGAATGTAGCTAACTGTCGCTACACACTCTTCTTTCTGCCTTATGGCTGCATATTCCATTTTTACAAAAATTGTAAAGCATATTCCAATTTTAGATAGCTTAACGTGTGAAAATGTATATCTATAAATAAAAAACATGATATATATGATATTATATATATGTATACAAAAACCCATATGGCATAAACATAGCCTATATAGTCTGTATAGCTTAAACCATATATAGAATATATTTAAATTGATCATATGGCCTGACCAGGTGGTGGCACAGCAGATGGAGCATTAGACTGGGATGCAGAGGACCCAGGTTCGAGACCCTGAGCTCGCCAGCTTGAGCGCGGGCCCATCTGGCTTGAGCAGGGGCTCGCCAGCTTGGACCCAAGGTCGCTGGCTCCAGCAAGGGGTTGCTCAGTCTGCTGAAGGCCTGCGGTCAAGGCACATGTGAGAAAGCAGTCAATGAGCAACTATGGTGTCGCAAGGGCAACAAAAAACTAATGATTGATGCTACTCACCTCTCTTCGTTCCTGTCTGTCTGTCCCTATCTATCCCTCTGTCTGACTCTCTCTCTCTGTCCCTATAAAAAAATAAAAATAAATTGATCATATGAGTTTGTTTGGATTGTATATCATTAATATCACTGTACTATTATTACAAAATTATTTCTTAAAATATGGCAAAATTGTAATAGCATGCCAAATAAGCAGGAATAATTCATTTTTTTCTAAAAATATACATATGTTGCTTTTTTGGAAGAAGAAAACATCGTGATGGACTGTTTGGGGAATAAATAGCACTTCAGAATATAGATTTGTTAAAGAAAAAGTTAATTCTGACATGATAAAATGATAAAGCACACTATTGTGATAATCATAGAGACTACTACATTGGCATGTGTCAGTATGTTAGAAAGATTGACCTCAGTTCTAAATACAACAAGGAAAAGTGGAGATTTATTGCCTATAAGCATGGGGGTAAAGTTGGAGGATGAAAACTTACTGAAGAAACATCACAGGTTGAGGGGGATTTCTGGATAAACAGACCAGATAGGATCCTTGCTGAAGGCCAGCCAGTGTTACCAGACATTACCTGTGGTATGAGGAATCTGATTGGTTATCAAGAATAGTCAGATATTGAAGATGGGGGATTCTGGCTAAGTTGATGTAGGAATTTTTGCTGAAATTAGGTGATGTAAAGATAAACATAAAGTCTAAATGTCAAGGTTTAGTTGGGAAGAGAAATCCAAAGAGCTTGACTAGTTTGCTGTGAGGGAAAAAACAGGTGTTAAATTACAGTGAAGGGTAAAGTAAAACAAGTTTTCAATTCTGTGGTCAGGCCCCACAGAGGTACAGGGAATGGAATCAGTGAGAGTTAGATGAAAAGAATGAATTGAGGCCGTAAGAGATTGAAACCTGGGAAGAAACTGGTGGGTATGACCCACCCAGAGGCAGGTGTGCACAGTGACTATAAACACAAATACCTAGGATTCCATGTTAAGTTGTGTGTTGTGATGCATTATAACCATTATACTTCCCTGTGGTTAGCCCTTTGCCATTTGTGAACACTGTTTTGGGAAAATTTATTTTTCTTCTTGTTTGATTCAATTAAAACATTGAGTGAGCAATATGAATCCCACCTGGAAGGGAAAACTGAGAGAGTCCGGGATTTCAATAGAAGCACACATGTGAAAAAAGATGTCGCTAAGGAAACATGAACTTCCTGAGAATTCTGATATGAAGTTAGTGGAGTGAGTGGGAAAGTTTACATTCTAGAGCTGGAGCTTCAAGAAACTTTAAAATATTTTACTTGATGTATAAGATATGCACAGTCAAGTGCACACTTATTAAGTATACAGTTTGATGAATTTTTACATCTGCATATGCTCATACAACCAGCACTCAGATCAGGGTTTGGAACATGCTTAGCAACTACAAGGCTAATTTTGACCATCTCCCCATTAGTAACATAGAAAGGGTGCCCACTGACTTCTGTCACCAAATATGAGTTTTGAAAGGCATTTTATTTAGTATAAAAGTAATTTTATTTTAAATATAATGGAAAACGTTGACTCCATCAAGATGGAGGATTTTAGGACATCTATGCTGTTGGCATCTGTGATATACTATACCAGTTATATACGTATGAAACTTTTATATTTGGCTCATCATTTCCCAAGCATTTTAGATAATAAGATAAAGGTAGATAAAGAAACAGAGAGAGTTATAGAATTATAGTTATAGTTGAGGGAATTGAGGCACAGACATGCTACATAAAAGGCTCAGAGCTATACAACTGTAAGTGATAAAGTAAGGATTTAAAGCTAAGCAATTTTATTCAGTCCAGAGAATTTAAGTGGTACTGTTTTTCACAAATTATCTGCTATAATTTTTATAGGTTTCAGATTTTAAATACTAGCAGTATAGTTTGCCACCAATACTAGGTCTACAGACCAGGATTTTGGCCATGGCTTTACTATTCCCAGAACAACACCTGGCCCAAGGCCAATCTTTACATCTCTATCTTTGGTGGAGAAGTCAGGATTTCAGACACCTCCCTCTGATACAGAAGGTCATGTTCTTACAGAGAAGATCAGGCTATGTTTTTGAGAGGTTCTCACACAGAATAAGATTTTTTTATCGCTATAAGACACTCTGCCACTATGACATTCCACTAACTGGTTCACTTACATGGAGTTTTGCTACACAGTACCCACAAAATGCAAATCAAGTGAAGTATGCAGAGCCCTGGCCATCTGGCTCAGCGGGAGAGTGTTGACCCGGAGTGTGGAAGTCCCAGGTTCAATTTTCTGTTCGGACACACAGGAGAAGCGCCCATCTGCTTCTCCACCTTCCCCCCCCCCCTTTCTCTCTGTCTCTCTCTTCCTTTCCTCCAGCCAAGGCTCCATTGGAGCAAAGTTGACCTGGGCGCTGAGAACGGCTCCATGGCCTCTGCCTCAGGTGCTAGAATGACTCCAATTGCAGCAGAGCAACACCCCAGATGGGAAGAGCATTGCCCCCAGTGGGCATGCCGGGTGGATACCAGTCGATGTGGGAGTCTGTTGCCCTGCTTCTAACTTTGGAAACACACACACACACACACACACATACACACACACTATGCAGGTACTACAAAAGAATTCATAAAGTTATCCCACTTCAGAGGTGATTATGCAGAACCTGTAAAAATGCAAGACCAAAAATATTGTTTACCTTGTGTCATCTTTATACACTTGAAGTCCAAACGGTATAACAGTGGAGTGGAGTGCACTTTTATGTCTTCAAGTAATATCGTTTTGGGAGGAGCAAGATGGTGACGGAGTAGGCGGACGTACCAACTTCCAACTCCCAGAACCAAAGTGGATTATAACTCAATTTTAAGAGCCATCACCTGGATAAACCAACTTTGAACAAAACTAAGTGGACTCTTCAACCAAGGAACACAGAAGAAGCCACATTGAGGCTGGTAGGAATAGCGAAAACGCAAAGAGGGCTGCCCAGCTCCCCGGAGCAAACGGCAGCCCGGAGAGACCCGCGGGGCGGGAGGAGAGTTTGGTGGAGAGGGAGGGACCTGGGTCCCAGGAACCAAGCCCCAGCCTACAGTCCCAGAGCCTAGAAGAGGAGTTTGGACAGTTTTGAGCTGTGAAACAAGTGAGGGAGCTCCCAGGCCTACAGTGAGGAGTATTAGGTCCCTTCCTACTCTGCTGAGGGTTGCTGAAGGGTATGATGGGCGGCAAGACGCTGAAAAGCGGTTCTGTCGGCGTGGGCGGAGGCCAAGCCGGTGTGAGCTCGGTCTAGCCCAGCAGGGTCAGAGGGGACGCGCGAAAGAGGTCCGGAAGCTGCGGGCCGCCTGTAGTCCGACCTGTGGGGACAAAGCGGGAGGCCAGGAACGAGCAGAAATCTGCTCTGCGACCCTGCGCAAGCCGGCCCTGATCGCGGGGACCTGGCTAGGACCAGGGACGGGCGGGGGGCTTGCGGCTGAGCTCACGCTACCAGCCCCGCCCTGCCGGAGAAACCGAGGTTTGCCATTCTGCGTGCGTGAGCGGGTTCTGAGCGTGCGGACGGGGTAGACCCCGAGACAAGTGGAAGCTCGCAGCTGAGCCCACGCTAATATCCCTGCCCAGCCGGAGAAACCGCGATTTGCCATCCCTCATGCACGAGCCGGCTCCGAACGCAGGGGCGGGGTAGAGTCCGGGACGAGTGGAAGTCCGCAGCTGAGCGGAAGCCAGCAAACACACCCGCCCCAATAAACCTTAGTTTCCGACCCTGCGCAAAAGAGCCCTGGCCTCGAGGGCAGGGCTAAAGCTCCGGACAGGCAAAGGCTTACAGCTGAGAGCACGTCAAAAGCCCCGCCCAACCCGCGAAACTGTAGCGAGCAGGCTCCGACTGCTGGTTCTGGGCGGAAGTCCGGAAATAGGCTGGTCCGCAGCTGAGTAAAGGTGCTCACCTCTATCCTTGGTCCTGAGGCTTGTGGATTGAGTGACAGCCCCTCCCGTGGAGGAGAGGCAGAAGTCACAGCAAAAGCCACAGTGGGCCGGCTCTGGCAATGCCCATACCCAACCACCCTAGGCAGAGGCAGAGGCAGAGGGGGTGGGGGGCCTGCAGACAGACCACACCTAAAGAACACAAAGGCAACACCTACTGGACTCCAGTGGCCACAACTTGCTTATACACAGACAAAATGGGCAGGCAGAGGAATGCAAACCAAATGAATCAAGAGAAATCCCCAGAGAAGGACCTGAATGAACCAGATATAACCAAATTACTACATGCAGAATTTAGAATAATGATAGTTAGGATGTTCAAAAATTAGAGCAACAATGGATAGTCATTATGAATACCTAAATAAAAAGATAATAAGTATAAAAAACGAAATTGAAATAATAAAAATTGAATCAGACAGAAATGACAAATACAGTATCAGAACTGAAGAACACAATGGAAGGAATTAAAAGCAGGATGAATCACGCTGAAGATCGAATAAGCAAGTTAGAGGACGCAATAAACAAAGACACAGAAGCAGAGAAAAAAAAAAGGAAGAGACTAAAAAAATGTGAGGAAACTCTAAGGGAGCTCTGTGACAACCTGAAGAGAAACAACATTCGCATCATAGGGGTACCTGAAGAAGAGGAGAGAGGACAGGAAATGGAAACTTTGTTCAATCAAATCATAGCAGAAAACTTTCCTAAATTAAGGCTGGGAAACACTCCACACATTCAAGAAGCACACAGAACTCCATTAAAGAGAAACCCAAAAAGATCTACACCAAGACACATCATAGTTAAAATACCAAAGCTAATGGATAAAGAAAAAATTTTAAAAGCTGCTAGGGAAAAAAAGGCTATCACCTACAAAGGAGCCCCCATAAGGATGACATCAGACTTCTCAACAGAAACACTTGAGGCCAGAAGGGAATGGCAAGAAATAATCAAAGTAATGCAGAACAAAAACCTACAACCAAGACTACTATATCCAGCAAGGCTAACGTTTAAAATTGAAGGAGAAATAAAGAGCTTTCCAGACAAAGAAAGCCTCAAGGAATTCATAAAAACCAAACCAATTCTGCAAGAGATACTAAGGGGCCTATTGTGAACAGTTTAAAGGGAGAAAAGAATATAGCAAAAAAAGAATACAACTTCAATGAATAAAATGGCAATAAACAACTACATATCAATAATAACCTTAAATGTAAATGGATTAAATGATCGAATCAAAAGACATAGCGTAGCTGCATGGATAAAGAAACAGGACCCATAAATATGCTGTCTACAAGAGACATACCTTAAAACAAAAGATGCACATAGACTGAACGTAAAAGGATGGAAAAAAATATTTCGTGCAAATGGAAATGAAAAAAAAGCCGGGATAGCAGTACTTATATCTGACAAAATGGACTTTAAAACAAAGGCTGTAGTAAGAGATAAAGAAGGACACTACATAATGATAAAGGGAACAATTCAACAGGAAGATATATAACTATTATAAATATCTATGCACCAAATATAGGAGCCCCAACATACATAAAGCAGACTTTGATGGATATAAAGGGCGAGATAAACAGCAATACTATCATAGTAGGGGATTTCAATACCACTCTAACAACACTGGATAGATCCTCAAGAAAGAAAATTAATAAAGAAACAGCAGACATAAAGGAGACACTAGATCAACTGGATTTAATAGATATCTTCAGAACTTTTCATCCTAAAGCAGTAGAATATACATTCTTCTCAAGCGCTCATGGTACGTTTTCTAGGATAGAGCACATGTTAGGACACAAAAATGGTCTCAATAAATTTAAGAAAATTGAAATCATATTAAGCATTTTCTCTGATCACAATGCCATGAAACTAGAAATTAACCACAAAAGAAAAGCTGAAAAATACTCAAACACTTGGAAACTAAATAGCATGTTATTAAATAATGAATGGATTAACAATGAGATCAAAGAAGAAATAGAAAAGTTTCTAGAAACAAATGATAATGAGCATACATCAACTCAAAATTTATGAGACACAGCAAAAGCAGTTCTGAGAGGGAAGTTTATTGCACTACAGGCATATCATAAGAAGCTAGAAAAAGCTCAAATAAGCAGCCTGATCCTGCAGCTAAAAGAACTAGAAAAACAACAGCAAATAAAACCCAAGACAAGTAGAAGGAAGGAAATAATAAAGATCAGAGCAGAAATAAATGACATAGAGGCTAAGGAAACAATACAGAGGATCATTGAAACCAAAAGCTGGTTCTTTGAAAAGGTAAACAAGATTGATGAACCTTTAACTAGACTCACCAAGAAAAAAAGAGAGAGGACTCAAATAAATAAAATTAGAAAGGACAGTGGAGAAATAACAACTGACACAACAGAAATACAAAGCATTGTAAGAAAATACTATGAAGAACTATATGCCAAAAAATTAGATAATCTAGATAAAATGGACAAATTTCTTGAATCATATAAACTTCCAAAAATCAATCTGGAAGAATCAGAACACCTAAACAGACCAATTACAACAAATGAGATCGAAACAGTTATCAAAATACTCCCAAAAAAGAAAAGTCCTGGGCCTGATGGCTTCACAAGTGAATTCTATCAAAAATTCAAAGAAGAACTAACTCCTATCCTCCTTAAGTTATTTCAAAAAATTCAAGAGGAAGGAAGACTTCCAAACTCCTTTTATGAGGCGAGCATAATTCTGATCCCAAAACCGGGCAAAGACAACACAAAGAAAGAAAATTATAGGCCAGTATCTCTGATGAATTTAGATGCTAAAATTCTCAACAAAATATTAGCCAACCGGATCCAGCAATATATGAAAAAAATCATTCACCATGATCAAGTGGGATTTATTCTGGAGAGGCAAGGCTGGTTCAATATTCGCAAATCAATCAATGTGATTCATCACATAAACAAAAGGAAGGACAAAAATCACATGATAATTTCAATAGATGCAGAAAAGGCATTTGATAAAATCCAGCACCCATTCATGCTCAAAACTCTCAGTAAAGTGGGAATACAGGGATCATTCCTTAACATGATAAAGGCCATCTACAACAAACCCACAGCAAACATCATACTAAATGGACAAAAATTAAAAGCAATCCCCTTAAGATCAGGAACCAGGCAGGGATGCCCCTTTTCACCACTCTTATTCAACATAGTTCTCGAAGTTCTAGCTACAGCAATCAGACAAGAAGAAGAAATAAAAGGCATCCAAATTGGAAAAGAAGAAGTAAAACTGTCACTATTTGCAGATGATATGATATTGTATATTGAAAACCCTAAAGTCTCAGTCAAAAAACTACTGGACCTTATAAATGAATTCAGCAAGGTAGCAGGATATAAAATTAATACTCAGAAATCAGAGGCATTTCTATATACCAACAATGAACTGTCAGCAAAAGAAATTAAGGAAACAATCCCCTTCACTATTGCAGCCAAAAATATAAAGTACCTAAGAGAAAATTTAACCAAGGAGGTTAAGGACTTGTACTCGGAAAATGATAAAACATTGGTAAAAGAAATCAAGGAAGATACAAGTGGAAGCATATACTATGCTCATGGCTAGAAAGAATAAACATCATTAAAATGTCTATATTACCCATGCCTGACCTGTGGTGGCGCAGTGGATAAAATGTCGACCTGGGAACACTGAGGTCGCCAATTCAAAACCCTGCACTGGTCTGGTCAAGGCACATATGGGAGTTGATGCTTCTAGCTCCTCCCCCCTTTCTCTCTCTCTCTCTCTCTCTCTGTCTCACTCTGTGTCTCCTCTCTAAAATAAACAAATAAAAAAAAGTTTAAAATGTCTATATTACCCAAAGCAATTTACAAATTCAATGCAATACCAATTAAAATACCAATGACATACTTCAAAGATATAGAACGCATATTCCAAAAATTTATATGGAATCAAAAAAGAACACAAATATCCTCAGCAATCTTAAAAAGAAAAAATAAAGCAGGAGGTATCACTCTTCCAGATATCAAGGTTTACTATAAGGCCATTATACTCAAGACAGCCTGGTACTCGCATAAGAACAGGCACATAGATCAATGGAACAGAACAGAGGACCCAGAAATACACCCACAGCTTTATGGACAACTGATATTTGACAAAGGAGGAAAGAACATACAATGGAGTAAAGACAGCCTCTTTAACAAATGGTGTTGGGAAAATTGGACATCTACCTGCAAAAAAATGAAACTAGACCATCAACTTACACCATTCACAAAAACAAACTCAAAATAGATAAAAGACTTAAATGTAAGTCGTGAAACCATAAGCATCTTAGAAAAAACATAGGCAGGAAGCTCTCCGACATCTGTAGCAGCAATATATTTGCCGATTTATCTCCACGGGCAACTGAAATAAAAGGCAAGATAAACAAATGGGACTATATCAAACTAAAAAGTTTTTGCACAGCTAAAGACAATAAGAACAGAATAAAAAGACAAACCACACAAGGGGAGAACATATTCGACAGCACATCTGATAAGGGGTTAATAACTAAAATTTATAAAGAACTTATAAAACTCAACAACAGGAAGACAAACAATCCAATCAAAAAATGGGCAAAAGAAATGAATAGAAATTTCTCCAAAGAGGACATACAGATGGCCAATAGGCATATGAAAAAATGCTCAACATCACTAATCATTAGAGAAATGCAAATTAAAACCACAATGAGATATCACCTCACACCAGTCAGAATGGCACTCATCAGCAAAGCAACACAGAAGAAGTGCTGGCGAGGTTGTGGAGAAAAGGGAACCCTTCTGCACTGCTGGTGGGAATGCAGACTGGTGCAGTCACTATGGAAAACAGTTTGGAGATTCCTCAAAAAATTACAAATCGAACTGCCTTTTGACCCAGTTATCCCACTTATAGGATTATACCCTAAGAACACCTTAGCACTGTTCGAAAAGAAGAAATGCGCCCCCATGTTCCTGGCAGCATTGTTCACAATAGCGAAGATCTGGAACCAGTCCAAGTGTCCGTCAGAAGACGAGTGGATTAAAAAGCTATGGTACATATATACTATGGAATACTACTCAGCCATAAGAAATGATGACATCGGATCATTTATAACAGAATGGATGGTCCTTGATAACATTATACGGAGTGAAATAAGTAAATCAGAAAAAAAGAAAAACTGAGAACAGCATGATTTCATACATAAGTGGGACATAAAAGTGAGACTGTGAGACATGGACAAGAGATTGGTGGTTATGGGGTGGGGGGAGGGAGGGAAGGGTGGGATAGGGAGGAGGGGAGGGACACAGGGAAAACCAGATAGAAGGTGACAGAGGACAATTTGACTTTTGGTGACGGGTATGCAACACAATTGAATGTTAAGATAACCTGGAGATGTTTTCATTTAAAAAATAAATAAATTAAAAAAAAGAAAGTAATATCATTTTGCAAGATTATGGTCAGAAAATGCATTGGTGCCATTCAGGGCTGTGTGGCCTTTCACCCAAGGCTCATATCCTATGGGTTATCCAGTTTAACAATCTGAGAGTCTTTGCTTCTGTTATCCCAAGTGTAGCCCTTCCAGGACAGGGATCTCCTTTCTGCTTCTAAAATCTGTCCATACATTCTTTGTATTTTAACCTATCTTCTACTTATGGAAACAAATAAAGAATATAGAAAGGGAAATACCAAAGGTATCAATCCCTTACAAAGTTTTTTCTCACCATTGTTTTTTCCCACTTTTGGCTTAGCCTCTGCTCTCACTAAATAGCCAGAGTCTAAAGAAATAGATTTTGAATCTTTGCTAGTTCAAGCCGATCCCACCTTTCAAGTTAAAAAAAAAAATAAAAAAGTGGTAGAACAGAAATGGGTGGGAAGATGAGCCAAGTGATGTATACCCACCAAATGGGAGTGTCTGCATGTGGGAAACTCCAGAATCAGTCAGTAAAAGACTTTCTCCTTGTCCCTATAGTCAATTAGGAGAACTTGATGCAAGTAACCATAAGAGAGAGAATTAGAGCACTGAGCTAGGAGTCAGGAAGCCAATAATATAGCTTGAGCTCTGGTTTCTAAAATTATCTTTGAGTTATTACCCACTATGTGCCAGGTTTTAGAAGATAAGAATTTGTCTCACATTATTGATAGGAAAATTTAGGTATAAAAAGAGTAGCCAAGGTCATACCACTGGCAATAGTCTTTCATAGTTTAAAGCTCATATTTGTCAAACACCAAAAGTCTGTGCTATTTTCCTAAACCATCCCATATTGCTTTCAGTGTGCCACATAGCTTCCCCTAACATAAATTCTTGATTCAGCAAAATATTTACTGAGTACCAATTATACACTGGGAACTATGTGTAGTGATGGCTGTAAAATAATGAACAAAACAGACATTGCCAATGACCCTAATTCACGGGGTAAGACAGACATTTACCTTATAATCACCTATACAAGCCATTCAGTTGTAGCAAGGAAAGGTCCATTCAACTATGGAAACACATAATAAAAAATGTGAGTCAGACAGGTAGGGTCAGAAAAGGCTTTTTTGGAGAAGTAACAACTAAACTGACAGATAAAGGATCAATGGGCAAGGTAGGAGGGGGCAGGAAAACATTTCAAGTCAAGGGAGTAGTATGCACAAAGGCATTTTTGCAGGAAGAAGTTCTAAAATCAGAAAACTCCAAAGGCTATGTGTCAGGGAGCAGAGGTCAAGGTTTGAAGCATTAATGGGATCAGTACAAGCAGGATTTCATAGGCCCTTGTAAAAATTTTAGTTTCTATCTAACATGTAATAGAAAAGCATTTAAATGTTTAATCACATTTAATGTGATCAGCTCTGTGATTCGAAAAGGTCAAAGAATAGCCAAGAAATACCTGAAAGAAACAAAGCTTAAGGACTCACACTGCTAAATATGTGACTTGCTAGAAAGCTACAGTGAGTGGTTAAGAGAGAATGATATTATAGCAAGGACAGACAATAGATCAAGGAAACATCATAGAAAACAAAATCAGATCCACACATTTAAAATCATTTGATTTATGACAGAAATGACATCATAGTGCAGTGGGTTAAGGGTGGTATTTTAAATAGTGTTGCAAATTTGATATACCTAGCTAGAGAAGAATCATGGCACCTTTCCTCTCACCATCTCACCACCGCACAAATTACGATGAATTAAAAATCTAAATGTGATGGTAAACCAATTGTAAAAAGCAGCCAGAAAGAAAAAAACACACATGGGAAAGGGTCTTATTAACTTGGAATAGCCAGAACACTTTTGAATGGGACATAAAAAAATACTCTAAGCAAAGCATGAACAACTTGGACTGTATGTAAATTAAAAACTATGATTCTTAAGGCAATGAAAAGGCAAATCACAGAGTATGAAGATTTATTTGCAATACCTAAATCTATAAAAGCACTTGTATCCAAAATAAATAAAGTATTCTTAAATATCACTAAGAAAAATGTAAGGAATTAAATAGAAAAAGGCAACCATAGTTACTTAGAAAAGCTGCTTAACATTATTAGCCATTAGGGAAATGTAAATTAAAGCCAGAATGCACTAACATTTTTAATTACTAAAATGGGTAAAATAAATAAAACAAATAATAGCAAGTATTTATAAAGATATGCAACTGAATGGGAATGCATTCAGCTGTAACCACTTTGTAAATTTTGTAAAACTTTCTGTTAATTTCTACTAAAGCAAGACAAATGCATACCCTATAAAGCAGCAATTCCACTCCTAGGTATAGATCCCACAAAAATACATACATATGCCTGACCAGGCAGTGGCGCAGTGAATAGAGCATCGGACTGGGATGCGGTGGACCCAGGTTTGAGAACCTGAGGTTGCCAGCTTGAGCACGGGCTCATTTGGTTTGAGCAAAAGCTCACCAGCTTGAGTTCAAGGTTACTGCCTTGAGCAAGGGGTTACTCGGTCGGCTGAAGGCCCATGGTCAAGGCACATTTGAGAAAGCAATCAATGAACAACTAAGGTGTCAAAACGAAAAACTGATGATTGATGATTCTCATCTCTCTCTCTGTTTCTGTCTGTCTGTCCCTATCTATCCCTCTCTCTGTGTCCCTGTAAAAAAAATAAAAATACATACATATATTTTTCAAAAGACACTTTAAGCCTATATAATTTTATTAATCGACGTCACCCCAATAAATTTAATAAATCATTTAAAAAGTCATGCACAGGAAAAAAAAAAGTCATAAACAGGAATGTTCCTGGTAGGACTGTTTTCAATAGTCTAACACTAAAAACTACCATGTGGCAAATTGCATTATGGATTCTAATTCTTTACTCTTTTCCATATCCACATCCTTTGTTATGTGACTTAACAGTTTTGACTAACTCCATAGTCACGGTGTACTTCCATGCTTGACACTAGAATCTCCCATGTGTCAGGCTTTGGCCAATGGAGTATTAGACATAATTTGATCAAAGGCTGGAAAGCACTTGTGCAATTGGGCTTGTCCTCCTATATCTCTGCCATTTCTGTGGCAAGAAAATGTTCCAAATAGCTCATTAGTTAAAAAATATTCAGAGATAACAGACTAATTACAACTAATGAAATCAAAGCAGTAAATAAAAATAAAAAAAAAAAACAGACAGACAAATATACTACCAGCAAACAAAGATACTGGACCAGATGGCTTTACAGGTAAATTTTACCAAACAATCATGGAAGGACTAACACTTCTCCTTCTCAAATTATTTCAGGATTTTAAGAGAATAAAAACTCCCAACCTAATTTTACAAGTCCAGCATTACCTTAATTAAAAAACAAACAAAATAGAGGCACTACAAAGACAGAAGATTATAGGCTAATATTCGTGATGAACACAGATGCAAAAATTCTTAACAAATTATTAGGAAATTGAATCCAGCAATGCATTAAAAAGATTATACACCATGCTCAAGTGAGATATATTCCTGTGGTGCAAGGTTGATACAGCATCCTCAAATCAATGAATATGATACATCACATAAAAAAATGAAAAATAAATTGCATATGATTATATCAATAGATTCAAAAAGCATTTGACAAAATTCAGCACCCATTTATGATAAAAAAACTCACAGCATAAACAGAAATAAAATATACCTCAACATAATAAAAATTATATATGACAAACACATAGCCAGCATCGTACTCAACAGAAAAAAGACTAAATGTGTTTCCCCTAACATCAAAAATAAGACAAGGATTTTGCATTCACCACAATTATTCAACATAGTCCTAGCCACAGCAATCAGACAAGAAGACAAAATAAAAGACATCCAAATTGGAAAGAAAAAAATAATACTGTCATTATTTGCAGCTGACATGATAGTGTAGAAAGAGAACCCTAAAAACTCCAACAAAAAACTACTAGAACTGCCTGGCACAGGGGATAGAGCATTGAACTAGAATTCAGAGGACCCAGGGTCCAAACCCAGAGGTTGCTTGAGTGTAGGCTTATCCAGCTTGAGCTCAGGCTTACCAGCATGAGCACAGGGTCACTGGCTTGATGGGATCATAGACATGACTCTATGGTCACTGGCTTGAGCCCGAAGGTCACCAGCTTGAAGTCCATGGCCACTGGCTTGAGCAAGGGTTCCCTCATTTTGCTGTAGCCCCCCGGTCAAGGCACATATGAGAATGTAATCAATGAACAACTAAGGTGCCACAACAAAAAGTTGATGCTTCTCATCTCTCTCCCTTTCTGCCTGTCTGTCCTTATCTGTCCCTCTCTCTGTTTCTCTCTCTGTCTCTGTCACACACACACACACACACACACACACACACACACACACAAATAAATAAATAAAATAAATAAAAACTACTAGCACTGATAAGTGTATTTAGTAAATTATCAGGATACAAATTAATATTCAGAAATTGGTTGCATTTTTATACACCAATAATAAACTATCAAAAAGAAAATAAAAACAATTTTATTTTCAATTGAATAAAATAAATACTTAAGAATAAATTTAAATGAGGAGATAAAAGACCCATATTCAGAAAATCCTTAAGAAAAAAGTGGAAGAAGATACAAATATACTGCTCATAAATTTAAGGGATGTTGCAAAATGAATATGCAGCGATAAAATGTCCCCTAATTTTTGTGAGCAGTGTAAATGGAAGCATATATTGTGCTCATGGATAGGAAGAATTAACATCATTAAAATGTCCATACTACCATAGGAAAGCAATCTATAGATTCAACACAATTCTTATCAAAATGCCAATGGTGCATTTCACAGAAATAGAAAAAATAATCCAAAACTTTATTTGGAACCACAAAAGACCCCAAATAGACTCATCAATGTAGAAAAAAAAGAACAAAATTGGGATATTACAATACCTGATATCAAACAACTCTACAAGGCCAAACTCACCAAACAAACATAGTCCTGGCATAAAAACAGACATATAGATCAATGAAATAGAATAGAGAGCCCAGAAATAAACTGATACTTTTATGGTCAATTAGTATTTGACAAAGGAGGCAAGAATATACAAGGGTAAAGATGATCTATTCAATAAGTGGTGCTGGAAAAATTGGACAAATAAATGCAAAAAAAGAAAAGAAAATGAAACTGGACCACCTTCTTATGCCATGTACAATACTAAACTCAAAATGGATTAAAGACTTAACTGTAAGACTCAAAAACATAAAATTTCTGGAATAAAATATAAACAGTAAAATCTCTGACATTTAGTGAAATATTTTGATATATCTCCTTGTGCAAAGAAAAAAAAATTGGACTACTTCAAACTAAAAAGTTTTTGCACAGAAGAGAAAGCCATCAACAAAATGAAAATACAGACAACTGAATGGTAAAACATATTTGCCAATGATACAGTTTATAAGTGGTTAATATCCAAAATTTATAAAGAACTCATACTACTCAAAACCAAACCCGCCCCCCCCCAAAAAATTCAATTAAAAAATGGACAGAGGACTTCTCCAAAAAGGATATACAGATAGCCTCTCATTAGACAGATAAAATGATGGTCAATGTCACTAATTGTCTTAGAAATGCAAATTAAAGCTACAATGAGATCTCACCTTAAATCTTTCAGAATGGTTGTCATCAATAAGTTCACATTTGAAAAGTGTTGGTGAGGATGTGGAGAAAAGGGAACCCTCCTGTGCTGTGAATGGAAATGCAGCTTGGTGCAGCCACCATAGAAAACGGTACAGTTTCCTTAAAAATAGAACTGCCAGGAATTCTAAATTGGGGATTTACCTGAAAAAAAAAACCAGAAAATTAATTTAAAAGAATACTTGTACCTCTATGTCCATTGCAGTGTTGTTTACAATAGCCAAGATGTGGAAACAACACACGCGCCCATCAATAGATGAGTGGATGAAAAAGGTGCGGTACATATATACAGTGGAATATTACTCAGCCATAATAAAGAATGAAATCTTACCATTTACAACAGTATGGACAGACCTAGAGGGTATTGTGCTCAGTGAAATAAGTCTGCAAAGAAAGAAAAATATATTATTTCACTTATATGTGAAATATAAAGAACAAAATAAATGAACAAACAAAACTAAAACAGACTCATTAAAAACAGAGACCAGAATTATGGTTGCCATAGGAGAGGAGCTTGGGGGACTGAGTGCAAGAAGTGAAGGGATTAAGAAGTGCAGATTTGTAGTTACAAAATAGTCATAGATATGTATAGTAGAGCATAGGGAATATAGTCAGTAATATTGTAATAACTATGTCTAGTGACAGGTGAGTACTAGAAATATCAAGGAGAACAGCTTTGTAAAAAATATGATTATCTAACCATTATGAAACTACTACAAAATACTATTGAAAACAAACTGTAATTAAATAATAAAGATACTAAAAAATATTAAAAGATTGAGAGACACAATGGAAAAGTCACCCTGCAACTTGCAAATATGTGGCTCAAGGCAGAATGGGCCACCTGAATTATTCATGGACTAATATGCTTCTGAATGAGGTACCATTTTTATTAATTTCCTTGAATAAGTTGAGTATTTTATTCTCCCCAGGGCCTTAGTTCAGTTCTACTACCCTATACCTATAAAAGCACTACAAAGAGGTAATAAGTTTTGCATACCTGGGAAATACGCTTTAACTTTTCTCCTGAGTAGCCAAGTCACCCCAAACCAGCCCAGCCTGCCATATTACCAGCGACTTAAACCCAGGATATTTTAAATTTAATTATTTATTCATTTTAGAAAGGGGAGAGAGAGAGAGAGAGAGAGAGAGAGAGAGAGAGAGAGAGAGAGAGAGAGAAAGTGGGGAGGAGCAGGAAACATCAACTCCCATATGTGCCTTGACCAGACAAGTGCAGGGTTTTGAGCTGGCGACCTCAGCATTCCAGGTCGACGCTTTATCCACTGCGCCAACACAGGTCAGGCCGAACCCAGGATATTTAAAAAAAAAAGATTACAGGTGTGGAAAAATTTTTAGACTATCACTTATCAATTGACCTTAACATATCTATCTCATCACTGTTCTGAACCTCAGTTTCCCTACAATCAAAATGGACACAATATCATCTGAGTTAGAGAATGTTAGTTATCCACATTGTCCAAGCATTCCTTGTATTGACTGAAATAATGATTTAAAAGACTATATTATATTCATAGTCAAATTATTTCCTTATAATAAACCTGTGAGGTCTATGTTGTTATCTTCATTTTACGGAGTAAGAACCTCCACACAATGTTTAGAGTTTATTTTAAGGCATTTGGAAATTGCAGCATTATTGGAAGTTTGAAATCTGTGGAAGATAACTGTATTTGTCCAAGTAGTAGAAGATTATGATATACACTAGAGAAGTGGAGGCAGGTGAACAGATTCTAAAGACGCTCAAAATATTAAAGTGGTCTAATGTGATGATTGGGACATCAATGTGGTGAAAAGCATACAGGAAGAGGTTGTGACTTGGTTCCCTTGGTGTTTGGAGGACTCCTCACTGAAACTGGGCACCCAAAGGGAAAGACAGGTTTAGGGGGTGATAACAAATTCATTTTTGAATAGTCTGAATGAGAAGTAATTATGGCACATCCAGATGGAGATGTTTGAAAGGCAATTGGATAAGATCACAATCTCAGGAGAGACTGAGATGGAGTTATAGAGTTGGAAGTTATTCTTATTTATTTGACATAACTACTTCAGAAAATACATCTTGAATGCCACACTGTGAACACTAATTTCCTCATTTTTTAAATAAAGAATAAAAAAATAAATTTTCTTGCCAAGTAAATTCTGACATGAACTCCATTACATAATGGGTGGTTAGGTAATGTGTAGACATTAAAATGCTACTTAAATGAAAGACTTATTAGTCTCACTGTCATTAGTAGCTGTTTGGAGATAACCTTCTGAGTGCCTGCTGAATCCTTGAGATCCCTAAGACTTACTGGAGAATTGGTGAAATTACTCTGAATTGCTGAAATTTTTTTTTTAAAATATACTGCCCACAAACATTATGGGATATTTCAAAATGAATATTAAGCAATAAAATATCCCCTAATGTTTGTGAGCAGTATAATATTATTTTAGGTTAGCCTAGAATTTTAAACAGTCAACTCAGGACAAAGTAGATAAAGTTTAAAGATATGCAATGAATAAGTTGTACTGTTGTCTAAATAAAAACAAACATTTCAGACACACCCAAAAAGCTTTGTTTTTAAATGAACTATAGTTACATGTTCATGTAATAAGAGATCTGATATTTGTCTTTTGTCCATCAATAACAGGGTTAGTGATTGAACAGAAAATAATCTCCTTCTTAGAAGTCTTTATTGTAAAATATACTCCTAGGTAACTAAGAGAGTTGATCTGTTCTTGATGTAATTTCAAAAAAAATGAATGGCTTAAACATACACCTGTCTCACTTTGTAATTATCAGCTGTTGTTTCAGAATATCATGCCTATGGGTCATTGAACTCACTGGGACCTAAAGATACAGTCTATCTTCATACACTGGATCTGTTTGCACAACTTGGACCATAATTTATTCATATGTGTAGAGTCAAAGGGCTTGGAAAGTCAATCCGTTCTCTGAATTTGGAATTTAATTTAATTCTACCCAAGCACATCAATTATTTTTCTGTGCCAGAACCCTAAACTACTAAAAAAAGCTAATATAGTAAAAATCTCAACTAACAGCGATAATTGGTAGGCAGAAAGAGGAAAGCACAAAGGATGTTTGGAAATCAATGGTCATGTAGAAGCTGTAATTGAAGAGTCCTGGGAAATAATTAGACAGGTAGGTAGGGAGAAGGCTTGAGAATATTGAGAATGTAAGAAAGGCCTAGATTTAATTGCTGGGTAAACTTCTACTAGCTACATGATCTTGATTATAGATATTACTTGTAAGCACAATTTTCTAATTTAGAAAATGTCCAACATCACCATTACCATCACCTTCATCATCAGTGTCGTTCATGTGGTCATTGTCATGATCAATATCATAAATACTTCAGGAGATTTTTACAAAGTCAGTGAGAGAATATATGTACAATATAAGCTTGATTCCTACAGCACAGATACCAGGCTGGCTCCCTTCCTTCATCTTGAAGTCCAGAATGATTTTATCTGCAACATGCTTATAGGTCTTTGGGCATACTTTAAAAAGGAGGCTTCCTAAGCTGTTTGTCAAGAGGAAATGGAAACTATGCTGAAATAAAGGCAATAAACAAAACCCATCCATCTCCAAATTTATTTTTTTACAGCTTCCCATGTTGATCAAAGTACAACCACATAAGAAGATAGTTGACCAGACAAGCCCCATTAAGACCACAACTCAAAGTAGTAAAACATGACATCAGTCTTGGACATTGTTCTGGGTAGCTTGGGGTACTGTTTAGTACAGGAAGAGGTGTTTGAGTATTTTTCTTGCTATTTTCTTGTTAGAAATAAATGAAACAAATGTATGCATGTATGTGTATATGTTTTTAAGAAACAAGCCATAAAACATATTTGGGTTATCTTGGGCAAGACCTACTTATCAGATTGAAAGCTGTTCCTTGCTTCTGGCACTGCCCATAGAAGGCTGTCTCTCTGGATCTGTCAGTGAGTGTCACTGAAGCTGGTTTTGTCTGAAATGGACATATCTGAGTTCTGCCTGCCGTGGGTTGTGATCACCTTTATTATCTGAGCTGTCCACCTGGTGAGCGTGCTGTGTATTTGTGTGCATGTTTTCCTTTCTGTCTCCCCTAGTCCATTTCCAATACCAAAGGTGATGTAGGAACTGATAATGGAATGACCTTGAGGCCAAAAACATGAGGAGTGAGTAACATTCAATAAAATGGACTATGACAGGTATTTCATAAAAGAGGTTTGTGAACAGATGACTTTTTACAAAGAAAATAAACTAACATTGCTTTGTTGTTCAGGTGCCAAAGTGATTTGCTTTTCTCTGCTCTAGCAGATTCTGATTGACTTTTTTCCCCTGTGAAAAATGAAGAAAAAGGGAGAAAAAAGTTGCTCTATGTCATCTATTCAGTAAGAGGGCAAGCCATTAATAGCTTTTTTCCTCTTTATTTTGCTGCTTCTATTAATACTAATGGAAGAGAACTTCAATTTGCTTTAACTTCAGAAATAATATCCATCATAATGAGTTAATATTTATTGAGCACTTACTATGTGCCACATTATAGCCTACTTTGCAGGAATTATCTAATTCACACACTAACTCTGGAAAGAAACTATAGAAGCTCAAGCACTCTTCTCAACATTTAGGAATTAAGCTGAAATTCAAACTCAAATATCTTTGAATCCTAAAAAAAATTTGCTTTCAAATGTCACTTCCCTTCTGAACTCCTTGCTGTTTCTTACTAGAGATATGTTGCCAAGTACTGGTGAAGAATGAGAAATGGAACAAGAAAAGGACCCTGAAAAAGTACTGTTATGGGAAATAGCAACAAATGGGCAGGCATCAGAATGGTACAATGTGAAGTTGGCAGAGTAAGGACCATTACAAGTCGGGGCACATTCATGTGTATAAAGAGGGTTATCAATTTGTAGACTGAATTAACTGATGCCATATGGGAACACAGACCCAAAGTGTCTATACAGTATTTTCTATTTTTTTCAAGAGAAGCTTAAAATCTAAATTTTTATGTAATCTTTTCCAAGTTGAGATGTAAGCTATACCATCTATATCTGTATCATCTATATCCATCTATATATCATCTATCATCATCATCTATCTATCATCTATCATCTATCTATCTATCTATCTATCTATCATCTATCTATCTATCATCTATCTTAAAAAACTGGAGAGAGAAAACTAAAGATATCTATAAGACAGATTAAGCTATTAGTCCTTTAGTAAATACATGTGGAATAGAGAAAAAATTGTATATTTGAAATAAGAAGGCCTGGGGTTTATCCCTTCACTACTGCTTATTAGCATTAGGAAAGTGGACAAATTCAGTGTCATTTAGTACCAGTGTCCTCATCTGTAGAATGTAGAGAGAGTATAACTAAACTCGTTAAGTTAATGGAGAAGAATTTATAAAGCTGATAACACTGGGGAACAAATTTTTTTTGCATCCACAAAAACACATGTTCTACCTAATTTGACTGTGCTGATTTCAAATCTGACATTAGTTTTTCTCCATAAGCTACAGGTTTTTTTTGCATTTCAAAATTTTAGCTTTTCATCTTATTGTAAAATTTTCAACATTTAGTTTGACATAATGAAGTAGAATGACTTCTTGGGCATCATCTTTTTTAAAATACAATAATTTATATAATGCAGTAAATACACTAATACACTAAAAGATATGATTGCATCAGAATTTGTCTACAATTTTGAAATAGAACATATTAAAACACCTATTTTAATCAAAATTTACGCAAGACTTATTAAATTCTATTCAGGCAAAAACTTGCATTTGTAGCTCACATTTGTGTATTTATTGAGGACAATCTTGTTTGATGCTTCAGCAGTAGTCTGCTCATCACAAACAGCTCCAAGATTTTTGGGAAACTGATCAAGGTGACTTTTTTAGGAAGTGAATCTTAATCCTCATGTTACATCCAATGTAGCAGAAAGCCAACAGCATCCTTTGATGTTCATAGTTTTCTGCTTTTTTGTTGCCAAGAAAGTTCTTTGTAACTGCCACAAAATATTGCCATGCTGTTTTCTCCTCTTTATTAATCTTTCTGGCAAATTCTTTGTCATATATGAGGGTTCGAATTTGAGGTCCACTGAATACACCTGCTTTTATCTTCTTGAAAGACAAGACAGGAAAAGCAGAAATAATATGTTGAAAGCATTCACTTTCTCTATTCAAAGCCTGAACAAACAGCTTCATTAAGCCAAGTTTGATGTGATGTGGGAGAAAAATAATCCTGTCTCAATTAACTACAGGTTCATTCACAATATTTTGCATCCCTACTTCCAGAACTTCACCTTTTGGCCACTCCTTCTGTGTCCAGTGTTTCTCCCAAGCTTGGCTGTCCCACAAACACAGAAAACAAGGATACTTTGTAAAACCTCTCCATTGTCCTAGCAGGAAATTGACCATTTTAAGATCCACACAAATGATCTAGTTATGCTCCTCATACATTAGAAAGTTGAGGACAATTTTTTAAATTAATTTTAATGGGGTGGCATTAAAATTTATTAATTTTAAATCAGGGTACATATGTTCAAAGAAAACATCTCCAGGTTATCTTATCATTCAATTGTGTTGCATACCCATCAACCAAAGTCAAATTGTCCTCTGTCACCTTCTATCTTGTTTTCTTTGTGCCCCTCCCGGCCCCCCTCTCCCACCCTCTTTTGCCTTCTCCCACCCTGTAACCACCACACTCTTGTCCATGTCTCATAGTCTCACTTCTATGTCCCACCTATGTATGAAATCATGCTGTTCTCAGTGTTTTTCTGTTTTACTTATTTCACTCCATATAATGTTATCAAGGTACATCCATTTTGTTGTAAATGTTCCAATGTCATCATTTCTTATGGCTGAGTAGTATTCCATAGTATATATGTACCAAAGCTTTTTAATCCACTTGTCCTCTGATGGACACTTGGGCTGTTTCCAGATCTTTGCTATTGTGAACAATGCTGCCAAGAACATGGGGGTGCATTTCTTCCTTTCGAACAGTGCTGTGGTGTTTTAGGGAATATTCCTAAAAGTGGGATAGCTGGGTAAAAGGCAGTTCAATTTTTAATTTTTTGAGGAATCTCCATTGATAAAAGAAATCAAGGAAGATACAAACAAGTGAAAGCATATACCGTGCTAATGGTTAGGAAGAATAAACATTATTAAAATGTCTATATTACCCAAAGCAATTTATAAATTTAATGCAATACCAATTAAAATACCAATAACATACTTCAAAGATATAGAACACATATTCCAAAAATTTATATGGAACCAAAAAAGAACACAAATAGCCTCAGCAATCTTAAAAAGAAAAAATAAAGCAGGAGGTATCACTCTTCTGGATATCAAGGTTTACTACAAGGCCATTGTACTCAAGACAACCTGGTACTGGCATAAGAACAGGCACATAGATCAGAGGACAATTTTTATGTCATTATAATCTTCTCGCAGATAAGTTGAATAACTAATTGCAACCTCTGCATAAACATTACCGTTGTATAAGAGAACACATTTCAGACTCTGTTTAGAGCTGTCAAGAAATAGCCACCATTCTGTTGGACTGTAAGTGGTAACACCTAGCTGGCTGAGAAGACTACTGATATCATGACAGTAAACAAAGTGTTTGTCTTCGGAAATAAAGTCACAAAAATTTGCTCACGCTTCCATAAATGGAATACGTTAGCTGACCAGTGAAGTACATTCTTTTCTTGAAGCCTGGAGGCTAACAACTGAGCTGCTTTCTTTGATAGGCCCAAAACTCTTACTAAGTCATTAAATTTGGGTTGGCTAAACTGCTGAGGGTTAATGACTGCTTGGCATCAGAAGAAGACCCTTCAGATTCTACAACCATTTCCTCATGTATCTTATCAAAATACACTTGATCACCATGTTCACTTCCTTAATCCTTAGAAGAAATAAAACCATTGAAAACTGGAATCGGGAGTGTATCAAAGTGTGAGATAGGTCATATTGTTGAAGAAATATTAGGATATGCGATCATATGCTGTTCTTTCTTGCTGATGCCCTCTGTATGGATCAGACAGAAATAACAGTCACTGCTGTGGTCCTTAGGTTCATGTCAAATCATGGGAAAACCAAAAGGCATTCCTTTGGGTTTTTGTGTTTTTTTTTTTGTTCAGTCATGAAGCATTTCCTCACAATTATGACACACAATATGAGGAGCCCAATTTTTGTCTTGATCGCCAAGGGGAACTTGAAAATAGGCAATATATGCACGTGTCACAAATGATGAAATATTGCGCCTTTGACATTGAAGTGTGTAACAGCCACATATATAACAGAAGGTGTCAGGACTATTCTTACATTTATACCTACTCGAAGAAGCCATGGTTCAATCTCAAAACAAAATAAGAAGGTGTTTTAATCAAATAATATTTTTTTACATTTAAAAACAACTAGAATGATGTAAATGTGATTTTTGTAAAGCATTAATTGCCTCGTGGTTATGTTCAATCCAAGAGTTGTTGCCCTTTAACTCCGATTTAAAAACCAATGCATGCCATTAACTGTAACAAAAAGAAATTAAAATTGCATAAAAGCTAGAGCATGCACTGAAAAATAGACTTCAGATTTGGAATCAGGGATGTAGAATTCTATAGAAAAAGTTCTAAAACCTTATGCAGCAGAAAAGAAAATTTGTTACCTAGTCTAATACAAATTTAGCACACAGTTGACAGTATTTTTATTTGTCCTTTTACCAACCAACTAAGATCAAGGTTAGTTTATAAAAGGAAAATATTATTTGGCGGGAAGCATCTAGAATGGCTTACAGAGAAAAATAACATTTGAAATAAACTTCAAAGGAGTGGTCAAGGCACATATGAGAAAGTAATCAATGAACAACTAAGGTGCCACAACTATGAGTTGATGATTTTCATCACTCTCTCTTTCTGTCTGTCCCTGTCTGTCCCCATCTCTCTCTCTAAAGAAAACTGAAAAATATTATGTAAGGCAGAGGTCCCCACACTACAGCCCGCAAGATGCAAGCGGCCCCCACTGCACTTCCGGAAGGGGCCGCACTTCCGGAAGGGGCACCTCTTTCATTGGTGGTCAGTGAAAGGAGCACAGGATGCATCTGCACCCATAGTTCCCATTGAAATACTGGTCAGTTTGTTGATTTAAATTTACTTGTTCTTTATTTAAAATATTGTGTTTGTTCCCGTTTTTTTTTTTTTACTTTAAGATATGTGCAGTGTGCATAGGGATTTGTTCATAGTTTTTTTATAGTCTGACCCTCCAATGGTCTGAGGGACAGTGAACTAGCCCCTGTGTAAAATGTTTGGGGACCCCTGATGTAAGGAGTCTTCAGAGTACTGCTAATAATGTCACCATGTGACTAGATGCATTTTACAGCAAATTCAACATATGTACATGCATATATGAAAAGAAAAAAATGAGCACCATCAAGCACTTTGTGATTTGTGTTTTCTCTTTCTACACAAAGGAATCTGTGAATCCAGTAGCACAGGGCATCTAAGGAAAATGCTACTGTCTTTTTTCAGCTCAGAATCCTTTCTTTCTATTATTATATTGATGCCAAAACGTCTGTATATTTTCTGTATCTCACATTGCCTTTTATTGGACTTCCTTTACCGATGTTGATAAACTCATTACAAAAAACAAAACAAAACAACAACAAAAACAAACCACCCTCAATGTCTCTATCTAAAATTGCTCAAGCTTCAGACTTGAAATGCAGAATCCTTGGTGACTGCATTTTTGTAGTGCTAGCTGCTGCTGTGGCTTGTTTGTTTCTGCATCTGTGCAAGGCTGGAACTCACGAAGAACTCTCCTCCACGACATGCCCCCAAAACATGCCCACTGCAATAGACCTGTCTGTTTGCAGAAATGTGGTTGATGGGAAAGAGATTAGCATGAAAAAGATTAGTTCTATGCTTAGTACTACCTAGAAAAGGCTTTCTCATTGTCAATAAGTGAATGGCTCTCAGATTAGTTCTTAGGTTATTAAATCAGACATTCTCCCCAAACACCCACTCACTGATCTATTTCAGTTCCAGTTAGGTCTGAGTTTTATTCTGATTCTGTATAGACTTCAAAATCCCTTTAGGTTTAAGGAAGGCAGACAAACACCAGGTGACCTGGTGGTGCATTTGTAGTCGCTGAGCATATGCCATAGGTTCTGGCATACAGTTGCTGTTCTCATCCATTCTCCTGCTTGCCAGTGAGGCCAGACATGAAAGGAGAAGTCCCAGGATAAGGTGCACATCTGATCAGCCTCTTGTTTTGTTGGGGGAGCACTCTTCACATCTGTTTCTCTGGCCCGAGATATTGGCAGTAACCAAAGAATAGAAAATCCACTTGTCTGCCTTGGCAGCCAAGAGGACAGAGAGAAGGCAGCCTTCCAACCAGAGCATAAAGTCAACTGGCAGGTTTCACTTCTCCTTTTTAAGAGAAAGTCATACCCGGCAGGTGGACTATACTCAGGGCACTGTTAATGCTAACAATATTTTTTCCCTAATACTCTTAAACTCTTGAACAATGTCATAGAGGAGACTACGTGGATAAAATTTCTCAAACTTGCAATTGTGTTACTTATAATAAAAAATATTAAAAGTTAAAATTATAAGGCACCTAGCACACAGCAGCCTTGTGCAGAACACACAGTACCTACGTTGTTCAATCCTCACAACAATGAGGGCACTATGCTTGTCATACCCACATTTCAGATGAGAAAATAGTCGCAGAGAGGTAAAATGACTTGCCTCAGTGTTTACTCAGATGATGTGTATATTTTTAAATCTTTCCAACATTATAATAGATGCTTTAAATGCTGCAGAGTTAATCAGATATGATGTACCCATTTAAGTGATGAGAAAACTGAGGTAAAGCACATCCGAGTGGCTTGGTTCAGACTCTACTGCTAGGAAATCTTGGAGCTGAATTCACACCACAAACTTCTGATTTCAAGTAAAATTTGTGCTCATTATATGTAACTGGTGAAATTTTCAAACCTTTCTAAGGGGAAGAAAAATGTCCATGGCCAGAATGCATGCAATAGAAGAAGCATAGAGTAATTTGGAGTAAGCCACATTTGTCTCTCTGAACCTGGCTTTTTCTTTTCATATTGAATGAATGAATGAGTGAATGAATAATAAAAATATTTATAAATTCTGGTGAAAATTGGCAGTCGTTTGTCATAGTTCCTATCCTTATTTCTGGTATATAGTAGGTGCTCAAAAAGCTAAAGCTTTTCATATTTAATTAACATTAAAAAAAGTGCTGAAGAAGCCAGGAATAGTATGAATGCACTGTTGTCTAAAGAGCTTTCATTTGTTCAGTTGCTCACCGATTTTTATGTGTGATGATAGTGGGATTCTTACCCAGATGTGCCCAGTGTAAGGGATTACATTTATGTTTGTGGAGGAATTACATAATATTCTGATAGCACCTCCCTCTGTCATTGCGAGAGAATTGTAAGATGGGTTCTCAGGCAAACATGTTTTAACACGTAGGGGCCATTGCTAAATGTAACACTCAACATGAAGAACAGAAAACAGATATTGCTCTAGATATTTTAAGCAAGGATGGACTCCCTAGAGGAAATCAGTGGCTTACAAATTCATGACATAGGTTAAAGGAATAGAGTCTAATCTGGGTCTCCAGGAATAGCTCCCAACAGCACAACTAACCTTTAAGGAAACTGACAATGCTGGGGTACTTCTGGAGCTATCCTACACCCCAAACTGCTACCACTGCTGTCCCCATTGCAGATACTCAAAGTATAGAAAAAAGTAAATCTATATCTGCTCACCAGGGAATGAGAAATCAGGTCATGGAGCCTCTGCCACCACAGCTGTTGTTGCTTCTGTCAGTGCAGCGGAGGCTGGGCAAGAAGAGCTGCTGTGGAGACACTTCATGTGCCCACAATGCGCCTGCACCGGCACAGCCTCAAGGAGAGAAGAGAAAATGCCCTGTATTGATTCTGCCTTCTGATCTCAGGCAAATGCATTTAATGCCATTTTTCACTGGACCACTACAAATAAACAAGTTTAAGAAATATTGTTTTTGGCTTAACTTTTAAAATATCTCCAAGGGAAAAATAGTATTGAGATTGAAGTTGAATGAACATCAAGAATACTCAAGTAACTGTAGGTGAACAGCCTTTTTCTGGATATGATCTTGGGAAGTGATATCACATAATTGACCTACAGGTTACTCATTTCTAATGAGAAATTAAAATATAGAGTTGTTATTGTGAAGGTTATAGGAGAGTGTATATAAATTGCTTAATAAAGAGCTTGAACTGTACATTCTCAGTAAATGATAACTCTGTAAAAATGTAAAGTATATACAGAACTTACCACACAATATTGCATATAGTAAATGCTTAGTAAAAATATATGTTGAAAATGTGAGCTGCATTATTTTGGGAAAAAATATGCTGTAGTATGTATTCCAAAAAAATTATTATGTTCCAGGATTTATTGAAAATGCTTTACTTACCTTATTTTATTTAACATTCTATGAGTTTGTTCCTTTTATAGCTTGTTTTAAGGAAAAGAATTAATTTTATGTAAAGACACAAGAGTTTCAGCCATTTCCTGAGTAGGAAAATTTTCCTAGCATTTTTGGGTGATTCATATTGTGAGTGAGTGAGTGAGTAATTATAAATATAGAACTTGCAGAGCAAACCCTGGTTGCTGCTGCTGCATCCATAAACTGTCCTGAAGAAAGAAAATGTCCTGACTTCATGAAAAGTGGTTGTTCAGGGCATGGGATTTGAACAAGTCTAATTTGAGGGTTTACATAAAATAATTGAAAGAACATAGAGAAAACGGACAATTGTCAAATGCCCCATAAATCTGAATGACAACAAAGATTTCTGGCAACTCTATTGGCGGGAACTTCCAGCAGTCAGCCCATCTACCTATACTTTGTTTAATGTGTAAATTGGAACATTAATGAAGCCATTTCTAGATTCATCAACTAAATTCGAGAATTTCGATGAGCTAGGATCAATGGAAAAGACTATATCTGTATGTGCTCACTGTGGACATTGGCACAGCTGACCTCTAATACATTTTTTTAACACACAGGAATATGAAACTAAATTTCTAAATCCAACCTAAGACTCCATGACACCATTCCACATACCCAGTCAATACATTATCCAACCATGACTTTGTCTGATGTAGTGGAACATTCTGCTTTGTCAGGTCAGCATGGACTTAAAAACAGTATGGAGGAAGCAATAATTTTGGTTTAGAATGGAACAAAGTTCAGTTCTCACCTTAGCCATTTCTTATCTCTGGGATCTAACACCTCAAGTCCTCAATGTGCTATGCAAAATAGGTATACTTTATCTCCTAGGTGTTGTTGAGGATTAGTTTTCAATGAATATAAAAGTGAATAATATGGTAATGAGTATGTAGTTAATAATAATGTTGCTGTTGTTATTTTTATCAATACAATACTGCAGTAAATTTCCTTGCCTATTTCAGTTAGGATAATATTTATTCAATATTTACTTAGATTCCCAGGTAAATGTCAGAAAATTTTGCTTCCAAGAAAGTCTGAGTACATTTCTATGTAATAACTTCAGCCTGGCAGTGATGGAGAAAGTGTGCTCAAATCTATTAGCAGGTACTATCCAGAATATAGGAGTTAAAATGGAAAGCTTAATTTGCATTCTCCAGCGGTTGCATCCCTCTGGGAATGGTTTGCTATTTTATAGTGGCAAAAGATCCTATTTTAGTGACCTTTTAAAATAGGGTGGGTGGCCCTCTTTGAGATATATCAGTTCCTTAATGAAGTCCTTCACCTTCACACCAGTCAAATAAAAATTAATGCATTCTTTCAACTCTGTAAAAGATGCAAGAATGTGTACAGAGGGAGTATGTTCTAGTGAAAATCAGATAGGATATAGAATCAAAGGACTTTGAGTCTATCTTGGGCTTGAGAGTACATTGGGAAAGTTTCTAAACCCCTTGCAACCCATGTCTTTACCTATGAAATGGTGATCAAATAAAACTTGATTCATGGATTGTCTGAGAATTTTAAAGAGCCCAAGGTCTCTCGAAATGTGAGTGCCGGTATTTGACATCTCAGCTTCACCATTGACCATCAGACTAACCTTGAGCAAATGACCTACTGGCTCTGCAGTCCATTTTCTCATATGACAAAAATATGCAAGAGGGAACTTGAGAACACATGTGATAGTAAGAGGATTGTGAAAAGGATTAAATGAGATAACACCCGTGTACAGCACTTATAGCACAAGTGGAGAGTAAATATAAAGTATAGCTATAAGTACTTTGACTAAACCATTTGGTTTTATGCTGACCCTTCACACATTTTGCTTAATAGTGACTCAGCTCCATGCCTGTCATCCTAGTTAAGATGCTACTACACTTCCTTGAAGACAGATGCCGTTCCCTATTCACCTTAGTCGTGCCAGCCCTTGGCATGATGCTGTGCAGAAAATAAGGGTTTCTAAAGACCTGATAAATAACTAAACAAGTTTTAGATCATTTTAGGGAGAATTTGGGACTAGTGACCCATGCTTTTAACGTACTTTGACCTGTGTTTTTGGTGCTCTGTGACATATCAGCCTCTGTGGCACATGCCAGATGATACAGAGAAAATGAGGGCAACTATATACTTGCCTTGAAAATGCTCAAAGTCCAATTGGAAATTAGTAAAGAAACTTATCTTTGAAATGTAAAAAAAAGCTCTATGTTCTCTCAAGGTAGTTTTCATATCTTCATTGGCCATTTAGGAGTTTATATACATGGCCTCAAGCAATATATCTATCTCTTCATCCATATGAAAGTAAACAAGGTAGGTAGTTACATGTCTTGTTTCTCATCTTTATTGGCCATATATTTTCTGTATAATTTTTGGCAGAATAATCAGCCTCTTATCTATCTATAAAATGATCTGTGACTTGATATTTTAACTCTTTATGAAGGACATTTATTTCCAATGCATTGTCTTAGAAATCTAATAATAGTTTTCCAATGTGATTGGCTATGTTGCATATTCAAGAGATAAATATTAGGCCCAATCTTGGCATTCTTTACTGAAAACCCTCTAATTGTTTTTGTACACTCAGAATAAAGTCCAAGTTCATTTCTTGGCTCCCCAGTTGATGCATGATTTACCCAAACTTCTACTCCTCTCGGCTTTTGTTCAGTGCCCACTAGTTATACCAGCCTGCTTGTTGCTCTCTCAAACCTCAGAAGCTCAGCATAATATGCTCTGCCTGGATGACTTTATCCTCAGGTATCCACATGGCTCACTTGGCCCTTTCTGAGGTATTTGTTCAAATGAAACCACTTTAAAATTTTCTTTCCTGACCATTTTATCTAAAATGCCTCCCCATGTTACTCTTATACAGCTTTCTTTTTATTTATGAATCTTTTCTATTCTGAATTTATTCATTGATGCATGCCAACAAATCTTTATTGAGCTGCTAATCTGTACCTTGCTTTGAGAGAGGTCCCATGGACGCAATAATAAACAAATAAGGCACAGTGCCTGTCCTCAAAGAACTGTGTCTAGTAGGGAATACAGAAGACAGAGTGAACTATGGTTCAGTGATTTAAGAGCTGTGATAGGGGTTGACAAGGAGGCAATAAGAAATGCATGTACTCTGGTTGAACTTTGGAGGAAGGCTTTTTGGAAAGTGATGGCTAATCTGACACTTTACAATTAAATAGAAATTACCTAAGTAAAAGACAATGAGAAGAGCCCTATCCCAGATTGAATGAAGACCATGTTCAATGATGCAGAGGAAAAAGGGGAACATCCACATGTCTGAAGAACTGAAGGACACTCATTATGGCTAGAATGTTGTGTTTTAAGGGGGAAGAAAGTAAAGCACAAGAAGAGGTTTTAGATCATTTGAGAGGCAGATAAGGTGCTTGCTATACTAACAGGTTTGACATTATTGCAGGGGGAATAGAAATCATTGAGAAGGTTTAAGTGAAATGACTCAAGATTTTCTGTTTTTTCTTTTTTTGAAGATCCCTTTAGTTGTAGGATACTAAATAAACTGAAAGTGCCAATGCTCAGTTAATGCTGTAACACTACAGATGAGAAATAATGAAGACCAAAATTGGGAACATAGTGAGGAAAATGGAGAGAAGTAAATGTGTCCAAGAGAAGAAGGCAGGTGGTGATTGCTTAGTAATTTGGCAAGGTAGAGGGGGAGGGATCAAACATGGAACCAACATTTCTGTTTAGTTCTGTGGCAGTCATTTAATGAGGTACAAAACATAGGGAGATAGGTGAATTTGGATAGAAATATGATGAGTTCTGTTTTGAGACTCATGCAATACCTCCAAAAGGATTCAATTATTACATTGCTTTTTAATGTTGAAAATGTAGTTACCTTTTGTCTTAAATATATCTTCTCCTATGCATAAACTTGTATCATTTGTGCTTTAAGAATTTGCAAATTTCTTTATTTGCAGGCATTTCTGGTGAATATTTAAGTTGTCTTATAATTTAAAAATCTTATCACTTAAACAGATTTACATATATTACACTAGCAGAACACTTACCCTTACTAGGCTTCAGGAATCTAATAGAAATAAAATATGACAGAGCTGGATATACTTGGGGCTTGAAAAAATAAATGTAGAATGTGGTTTAGTCACTTAGAAGCAAAGTAGGTAAGGATAGTAGGACATGTATGCAAACATTTTCATGCACTGAGATGCATTAATAATGAGCTTTCACAGGTTCCACTCTACTTCCTAGTGGAGGCATTCACCCACTCCATCATCTCTGCCATCTTTGTAATAACAGTTAGTGAGTAAATATGCCAGCTATAATGCATTATCTCTGTTCATCCTCAGAATAGTCTTATGAATAGGCACTGTATTATACCCCTTTTGCAGGTGAGAAATATGAGACTTGGAAAGTTTAAGTAGGCCTTGGCTAGTGGCTCAGCAGATAGAGTGTCAGCTTGGAGTATGGATATGCTGGGTTGGATTCCCTATCAGGGCACACAAGAGAAGTGACCATCTGCTTCTCACCCCCCCCCCTTCTTTTTCTCTTCCCTTCTCACAGCCAGTGTCTCAAATGGTTTGGGCGTTGACCTCAGGCAATAAGGATAGCTCTGTTGGTCTGAGCATTGACCTCGGGTGCTGAGAATAATAGCTCAGTTGATTTGAGCATTGGCCCCAAATGGGGTTGCCATGTGGATCCTGGTCAGGACACATGAAGGAGTCTGTCTCACTATTTCCCCTCTCTGCACGTAAAAAAGTAAATAAATAAGAAAAGAAAGTTTATATTGTATCAAGTCAAAATATAATAAGTCATGACAGCTGAATTTAAACAAGGTCTATCTGTATGGTTTTATATAAAAATCATTAAAGCTCATGTAAATGATGTTACAAAGTAGTTATAAAGCCTCTCAAGAATTGCACAGCCTTTTCCAGTGTACTTAAACATTGAATTTCACCTGTGAAGCAGGCATGTGTAAATTGGGGAGAAAGCTGTGTTTATCTTAGAAGGTTTGTTGTTAATATCAAATAAGTTTCTACATAAAAGGGCTTACAACTTTGTCTGACATAGTAAGCACCATGCTTGTACTAGTTCTATGTCTGGTTATCACCATTATTCCATATATTCATATCAACAAAGAAAGACAAGCTAAGTAACTTGTTCAAGGTCACAAAACCATTGATGATGGTTGAGCAAGGATTTAATCCTAAACCTAGTTAGTCATAGGGTTAAATCACTTTCCACAGAGCTTCATCTTAAAAAATTGGCTTCTTGGGTAATAAATGGTTTATATTTGGCAGTCATAACTAAATGACAAAATTCAAGTTTTATTATTGTTGTTTGCTTCTTTGTTTCATGATGACCACATTATATAGTTATAAAGTTGTGTTACATACATTTGAAAATGTATCATCTTGCTCTGTACTACAACTTAGAGGTCTAAATAATATGTAACTCAGTGAGTAATTTAAACACACACACATGCACACACTTAATAAAAATGTCTACTTATAAATCAGAAATGCAATTTATAGTGAAAGTTCACAAAGCCATGAGCTTTATGGGAAAGGGCAGGCATCTGTCTCATACATAATTGGAATCACAACACAGTACAGTTGTCATGCATCTGTTAAAGGCCAAAATTTATTAGTGCAAATTAGAATTATAGACATTCCATTTGGATAATGGAATCCCTTAGTAATATGCAACATTATGAGGAGAAAACTGCTAGAGAAAGAATAATGATTGCAAATCACAGGCATTGACAGATATTTGTGCTCATGAAATGCTGAATGTTTTTTGATAATTTATTACATTGTTATTTTATTCAATAATTATTTCTTGGTGTTTACATTCTAGGCAGTACTCTATGTAATGGAGATACAAAAACATCCAAAGTTTCTTTCTTCATGAAGTTTGTGTTCTAGTAGTCACTAACTGACGTTATCATTTCACCTGTTATTGACATCTTTTAAATGGGAATAATACAATTGACCATACAGACCTTTTAGACAGCAACTAAGAACAGGCATGTATAAGGCCTCCATATGCACTTGTAAAGTATAAAAAAAGTAACAATAATTATAAAACAAGTTATCCAATTAGAAAATGGGCAAAATTCATGAAGAAATATTTCACTGAAGAAGATATACAGATGGCAAGTAAACACATAAAAAGATGTTAAAATCATTGGTCATTAGGGAAATGCAAATTAAACCATAATAATATATCACTGCCCACCCACTGGAATAACAAAAATTTTAAAAATAATGGCACCATAGCACTGTTCGAAAAGAAGAAATGCGCCCCCATGTTCGTGGCAGCATTGTTCACAATAGCGAAGATCTGGAACCAGCCCAAGTGTCCGTCAGAAGACGAGTGGATTAAAAAGCTATGGTACATATATACTATGGAATACTACTCAGCCATAAGAAACGATGACATCGGATCATTTATAACAAAATGGATGTACCTTGATAACATTATACGGAGTGAAATAAGTAAATCAGAAAAAAAGAAAAACTGAGAACAGCACGATTACATACATAGGTGGGACATGAAAGTGAGGGTATGAGACATGGACAAGAGAGTGTTGGTTATGGGATGGGGGGAGGGAGGGAAGAGTGGGATAGGGAGGAGGGGAGGGACACAGGGAAAACCAGATTTAAGGTGACAGAGGACAATTTGACTTTTGGTGATGGGTATGCAACACAATTGAATGATAAGATAACCTGGAGATGTTTTCATTGTACATATGTACCCTGATTTATTGGTGTCACCCCATTAGAATTAATAATAATAAAATATATATTAAAAAAAATAATGGCAACACCAAATGCTGGAGAGGATGCAGAGAATCTGAATCACTTATACATTGCTATTGGAAATAGAAAATACAGTCACTCTGAAAAAGAGTGGCAAATTCATTAAAACAAAACAAAACAAAAAAAGCCCACTAAACATGAATCTATTCTATAAGCCAGAAATAGCACTCCTGGACATTTATCCCAGAGAAATAAAAACTGCTACTACAAACCCCCATCTATAAATGTTTATAATTGCTTTATTCCTAATAGCCAAAAATGAGAAACAACCCAGATGTTCTTCAATAGGCAAATGGTTAAACAGACTATGGTCTATCCACACACCCCAAAATAGTACTGCCTAATTAAAGCAAACAAACTACTGATACATGCAACAACCTACATGGATCTCTAGAGAATTATGCTCAGTGAAAATAGCCAATCACAAAAGTTTAAATACTATATAATCTCATTTATATTGCATTATTAAAATGAAAAAATGAAACAAATGGAGAAAGGTTAATATTAGTATTTTCCAGGGGTTAAGAAAGGGTTGAAGATAGAAAGAACAGGTGTGTGGCTATGAAGGGGGATTGTTGGAAGTGCAAAGGTCTGTGTCTTGACTGGATCAATGTCAGTATCTTGGTTGTGGTGTTGCATCAGTTTGACAAGGTTATAACAGGAGGGGAAACTGGACGAAGGATACAAGGATCTCTCAGAGTTATTTCTTATGACAAAATGCAAATCTGCAAATATGTAAAAATAAAAAAAGTTTAACTTAAGGAAAACTACCTACCTCAAAGTTATGATTATGAAGATTAAATTAATTATTTTTGTACCATCAGTAGTTGGGTACATAGGTCTCAAAAACTATCATCTATTTTTATTTCTATATTTTAAAATATATTATAAATGGACAAATGAAAGAAAGTAACAGTATCCCGGAATATTTTTTAGAAATAATAATTATTTCAAATGGGATTTTTTTGTGTGATAGGAGAGATTGTATTATAAGAAGGGTCAATAAATGCTGTTGAGAGAATTGAATTATTTTGTTCATTTTTGTTCCCTGTCATTCTATATCATGGCATCAGTGAAACTGTCACTTATGAGGCAGCTATTTTTTATTAGGCCAGATGTTACATAAGACACAGTCTTATTATGGGAGAACTTACTCATTTATCAAGGTGTGTGCACATGCATGCATGTGTCTATGTGGGGGGCTGTATGTGTTCTCAGTACTTTGGGAACACTAGTGAATACAAGAGACAAAAATCCCTGCCATAGTAGAATTCTCATTCTAGTATCTATGTTCATAGCTTAATAGGAGAAAGCTATAGATAAAATCAAATTACTGTATAATTTAGCAATAGATACATGTATGAAGGAATACCAAGGAGTGAGAGATTATTCTAATGTTGAAAACTGGCCTGAGCAGTATTGGTTCCCAAAGACAGTGTGTCAGTGATAGACTTTGACATACGCATAGTACTTCACTAGGTGGTTTAGACAGTGGGCATGCTTCTGTCAGGTAGAGCAGGTAGCATATGTGAAGTCATAGTTACATGAGGGTCTACACAAAGTCAGAACAGGTCATTAAAGACAAAGAGCCAGGAAGGGTAGTAGAGAAGAAACAGGGAGCCAACAGGGAAGAATTAGGGAGAGAGGAGGGAAGTGTAATAAACTGAGTATCCAAGAGCCTTGAAGGTCAACTCAAAAGAAGGCATTTTAATTTGATTTAGAAGGCAATGTAGAGCCAGTGGAGCAAGTGTGGCAGGAATTGGACAGCCACTATCAAAAAAGCTATCAGAATGTTCGGGCATGATTTGTTCTTAATAAACCTGTGGTAATCTCAGCCTGTGATTCCATTGTCCTTGCAGTGGTCATAGATTTTGTTGCTTGGTAATTTTCCGTTACCTCCCTAATTACTGATACACTCCGAGAGACATTCTCATAGAAAGATAAGCACCTGATTATGGGAGGCTTGAGCCAACCTACCGGTTTGTGAATGTCCTCTGCCTCCATTTCTTCTCTGATGGAATGGGGACTTTTTTGCAAATCACAAGAAAAGTCTTAGAAAAAGCTGTCATTTGTAATAAGTTCATTTCAGAACCATCTCTTGTTTTTCCTTTGAGTTATGTTTTGGGTTCATTACTGGCTGCAGTATCTAGTAAATGCCTTTCAGCAAAATTTCTTAAATGTATCCTGTTTCAAATTTTAATATTGATCTATAAACTGCCACATTTATTTGTCCATTCATCATTCCACATGCAACTTTTGAGTACCTACTAAGTACTGGGGATCAGTTCTACTCTCAGAAAACCCTGACAGAAGATAGTCATTATTTTCAAAAGGTGCACAGTCATGTGAAGAGACCAGAGGATTTGATATGGTTAGTGCCAAACAGATCTGATGCAACGTAACAGACCCAGGCACCTATCTTAGAATGAAGGCATTGTGGAGATTGCTCTGGAGGAAGTAAAAATCTCAGAATTTTCCATGTGATGAGGCAGGGGCCAGGCATCTGAGTATTCGGGGAAAAGGCGGAAGTCCAAGAGAGCTTGGTCCTTCAGAAATTCACAAGAAGAATCTGGCTGACAAGATTGACTTGAGCATCATAGGAGACATGATACAAGTAGGCTCAAAAGGGGTAAGGATGAGATGCTGGAGAAAATCATATCTTACCCTAACAAATGTGGAACTTTTCCAAAAGAACCATTGAACCATTCTGGCTCAGAAGTATAGAATTGAGAGCTTTGCATTAGGGCAGTCAGTCTGGCTTCCACACCTCTCCCCTGACATACCTGTATTCTTCTGTCCACACCTCACATCAACTACCAAAGCTGGCTCTCCTGAAGGTTAAGGTCTCAGTCTCTTAGCATTCCAGAGCCAGAGGCTCTCCCACCAAACCACAGCTCCCTTCCCAATGACAGGCTTCTGAGCCCCACTGATCTTAGAGCCTGGGAGCTGCTGAGTGATTTAATTTTATTCCACAGGAGTTCATGCAATTTCATGCTTCCCAGTGAGAGATTTTTTCTGAGAATTATCACATCTCCCAAAATTACTTAACTTTATATATTTATCCCCAGCTTCATTGGACTCTAAATAACCCAGTTTGGGAGAAAATGTTTGGCAGTGAAGCTCTGGTCATCAAGATTCAACAATTACTCTGATTAGCTCCCTCAGACTGTTATATGCTGTTCCAGTGGAAAGAAAAAGGATTAAAGCTGGGTGTGTTATAAGACCAGAAAGCACGGTGGATGCCAATAGGCCTTTCTATGGGGAAAGAAGGGGCAGATTTTTTTTTTTAATTTTAATTTTAATTTATTTTTTCTGAAGTGAGAAGTGGGGAGGCAGAGAGACAGACTCCTGCATGAGCTTGACCGGGATCTACCTAGCAAGCCCACTTGGGAGCAATGCTCTGCCCATCTGGGGTGTCGCTCTGTTACAACCAGAGCCATTCTAGCACCTGAGGTGGAGGCCATGGAGCCATCCCTAACCCGGACCAACTTTGCTCCAGTGGAGCCTTGGCTGAGGGAGGGGAACAGAGAGATAGAGAAGAAGGAGAGGGGGAAGGGTGGAGAATCAGATGAGCGCTTCTCCTGTGTGCCCTGGCTGGGAATTGAATCCAGGACATCCACACACCAAGCCAATGTTCTACCACTGAGCCAACTGGCCAGGGATGAATTCTTTTTAATAAAGAAAATGCACTTCAGGAGTAAGATGACAGAATGCCTGCAATGACCTGATTGGTAAATAGATCCAAAAAATACCTTTTTAATAAAAACATATGCCTTTAAAAAATTAAAACAGAATAAAAAATAAGAAAAACACTTTCTCGAAACATATCATGGCTAATATTTTCAGAAATATCTTTCTAAATAGCTATATATAAATGTATAATTTTATATAAATTGGACCACATTTGCATGTTTTTATAATAAACTTTATTTTAGAATAGATTTGGATTTACAGAAAAAAATTGATTATAATACATTGAGCTCCTGTTTACCCTACATCTAGTTATCCTAAATAACTAGATGTTATTAAAATCTGATTTTTAGTATGATGCATTCGTGACAAGTAATGAAGCAGTATTGGTGCATTATTATTCACTAAGATCCATACTTTACTGAAATTGACTTAGTGTGGGTTGATTTCATTGTTGTTTTATTTGTTCGTTTATTCTTTCATTTTCCTAATCTCCTTTGTCTATTCCAAGGACCATCCATGAAACACTGTTTACTTATCACACCTCTTTAGGCTCCTTTTGGCTATGACGGTTTCTTAGACTTGGAAAACCTTGATAGTTTTTAAGAGTTGTTTATGTCTAGCCTCAGTCCTAGAATTGCTCATTTCTCCAAAGAGTCCTCGTTCCCTTTATTGGAGAATGTTTTAAACCAAGATCTGATTAGTAGGTGTGCTCTTGCTACTGAGGTGTCATTGCTTCTAGGCCTTAAGTTAGTCATGAGTTCATACTGGTTTCTCTGACTCTCATTTATTACCACATGGTTCCCCACAGCTTCCTTCTGCTTGAGTATTTGTTTCCCTCTCACCCTAACAATAAGAAAACTGACTCACATTTTTTCATCCACTTGCTTAATTGTTTATTCCAGTATAGATGCATAAAACTATTGACCTCAACCCCAGTTAAAACAACTTTATTAACTAGAGTATCATGCTTGTGTACAATTCTATGCTGTTTCTACAATCTGATATTTCTTAAATAAAAACAGCTACATTTAAGGTATCCTTTCAAGTCAATGCATAGAGACCTAAAATGTTATTCCAATATTTATGTTTAAGCTATATTTTGAAAGTATTCCATGTCTTATAAGCTACTATAAGAATTTAGACATTTTCTCTAAATGTGATGAAAAACATTTGAAGAAGAAAGGTTACCTAAACTTTTTAAGATCATTCTGGCTGAAAGAGAGGAAAGGAAAGAATTCAGAAGACCAGGAGTGAGGCTCTTGCCACATGCCAATAGATGATGGTGGCGTGGACCAGGGTGGTAACAGTGGATTTTTGAGAAGTGGTCACATTTGAAAGATGAAGCCTATAGAATTTTCTGACAGATTGACTGTGGCTATGAGAAAATGTAAGGAAAATGTTGGCTTCAGTTACTAGAAAGGCAAGGATATCAGTTGCTCAGCGGGAAGGACTGCAATGAGAGTAGAGTGTCTTGTTTTGTTTTTATTTTTTGTTGGGGGAGGGGTACTGGTGACCAGGAAATATATATTTGTCATGTTAAATTTAAGATAGGAATTTTATATTTAAGAAGAGATGGCCACCGGGTAGAGGAGGTGAGGACACAAGTATCAAATAATCTACTTTATTTACACTGACTAAAATCACATTAGTAGGGCACAGAAGAGGTTTTGGGAGCCAGAATGTTTTCCAAAGCATAGACTCAACAACTCAGATCCACCCCTCTGCATCATACATCATTTATCCTGTATATAAAATCCACCCTTTCCCCCAGAGTTTTCCCAAAATGAACCTACCGAGACCACATGGTGCTTAGTAGTGTTTCTTGTAGTAATGTCTTCATGAGGCGCCATCCCATACTGAGGCATCTGGGAGGAGTCCTGGCACCGCTCATTCTTATTGCTTGAATTCCTCTTCTTTACTCATTCTGTTGGATCCCCTCTACCTCATTATTTTTTCTGTTTATCCCAATGCCACAGATTTAACACATTCTATCTTTACTGATTGGCATACAATTTTTCCCTCTTTTAAAATGAATTTTTCTTCAGATCTATTTTGACTATACTTGATATCTTAATATATTTAAATTTGGAGGATAGATAGGTTTTTCTTTTCTTCTGTGGTTTGTTTAATATTTAGCACCTGTTAATTTTGGATATGCCATTTGACCTCTCTGGCCTCAAGGTTCTCATTTGTAAGATGAACTTGATGGTGCCTTCCCTGCCTAAGTCCTAAGGAAGCTAAGAGCAAATGATACTTTATTTCAATGTTTTCAAGTGACTGTCCTACCTGTCATTTGATATTTTTTTACTCCAATTTTGAGTGACAGATATGGATCCCTTTTTAAAAGTAAGAAAATGATGGCCCAGTAAGATTTAAAACCTTGCACAAGGGCATTCAGTTATTCACTTAACAAACATGCGCTTCAAGTATATTAATATACCAGGATCTGTTCCAGGTGCCAATGATGAGAAATAACAGCAGAGCCTCTTCCACTGTCAAGTTTATAGTAAGGAACATGGGTCCATATAGAACAAATTCTAATTCAATATGAAAAGCATCCATCAGCCCATTTTACAGGGACTTTGTAAAAATTTGAGATATTATATTAAAAAGTCCATGCACCAGTCAAGTAGGTGATATTCAATATATGTCAACCAGTACAAGTGGCATTTGAAGTAATCATAGTTATATTATTTGTTATGCATAGAGTTCCTACTATTTTCTATCAATATTTAATTTTTTTAATTAGAATCACTTCACTGCAAGCAATAAACACAGATGACCTAGGTTTGCAGGGAAGAGGAGAATTTAATAGAAAGGAGACAGAGCTGTCTTGTGGAGCCAGCAGTTAGGCAGCCAAGTCACACAAAGGAAGTAGAACCAGAAAAAGGGAAAGTAAAAAGGAACCCAGCATTTTTTCTCTAATTCTGTCTCAGAAACAGGCATGCTCCTCCCTGCATGTCTATTTACTTTTTATGCATATCGACTTCTACTACTTGCTCACAATCTGGAAAATGTTCACTCTCTGGTTCTCTAATTTTAGTTTTAATTTCTGTCACTACTGTTGTTATTATTTGTAGTATTATATTATTGCTGTTATTGTTTTCCATATAGCCATTCCATTCAATAATAGGTCTAAAATGAATTGACATCTTGCAGGCTCAACTCCAAACTCTTTTTTTGTTTTTAACAGGGACAGAAAGAGAGTCAGAGAGAGGAACAGACAAACAGGAAAGGAGAGAGATGAGAAGCATCAGTCATCAGTTTTTTGTTGCCGTTGAGACACCATAGTTGTTCATTGATTGCTTTCTCACATGTGCCTTGACTGCAGGTCTTCAGCAGACCGAGCTACCCTTTGCTGGAGCCAGCAACCATGGGTCCAAGCTGGCAAGCTTTTGCTCAAGCCAGATGAGCCGCACTCAAGCTGGCGACATCAGGGTCTTGAACATGGGTCTTCCACATCTCAGTCTGATGCTCCATCCACTGCGCCACTGCCCGGTCAGGCAATTCCAAACTCTTGATAAATGGTTCCTGATTGGACCAGTTTGAGGTCTACCCATCTGTGGTCTGAGTACACAAATGTCTATTAAAAATGTACTTCTGCCTGACTAGACAATGGCTCAATGGATAGAGCATCAGACTGGGACGTGAAGGACCCAGGTTTGAAATCCTGAGGTCACTGGCTTGAACACAGGTTCATCAGCTTGAGTGCAAGGTCACAGCTTGTGCGTGGGATTATAGACATAACCCCATGGTCGCTGGCCTGCGCCCAAAGGTTGCTGGCTTGAAGCCCAAGGTGTTGGCTTGAGTCCAAGGTTGCTGGATTGTGCAAGGGGTTGTTTGCTCTGCTGTAGTTCCCTAGTCAAGGCACATATAAGAAAGCAATCAATGAACAACTAAGGTGGCAAAACAAGAATTGGTGCTTCTCATCTCTATCCCTTCCAGTCTGTCTGTCCCTATTTCTGTCTCTGCCTTTCTGTCTAAAAAAGAAATAATAATAAAAATTATATAAAAATGTACATCTGTGATACCTATTATATTAGGAGACAGGAGTGACTGATTGCAGAGTCGAAGGTGTCATTGAGAGCTGAGCACAAACCTCAAAAGGTACATGGTATGTCCAGACCACACAGGACCTCTGCCAGCAGGAAAGGCAAAAATCATTTTCCATTTCACAAATGTGTAAAATGAGAGTCTTGCATTAATTTATTCAACAAATACTTATTGAATGCTGACTGAATACCAAGCATAGTAGTAGACAATGACAGTTCTTAACTTGTGAGAATCACTTTTTGTTAGGAATTACAGTTGTCAGATAAATTATCATGTAGCACATATATAATTTCAATTTTAATAGGGGCTACAAAGAAGTGCAGGGTCTATGAAAACGTATAACAGGAGAAATGAACTACCTTGGAGGTAATTGTGGGGGCATGAAATAATATTACCCTGTGGAAGTGAATTTGAATTGAGCTGTAAGAGATGAGTAACAATTTATTAATGAATGAATAATGGGTCAGGGAGCCTTCCAGGCAGACTGAACAGCATGGAAAAACAGAAAAAGCAATATGGCTAGTCTTTAAGATTCTTTAAGACACAGTCTTAAAGAGAAGATGAGAAGAATGGTATATGATTAGCAGTTGAATAATCAGGAACAGAAATATGAGTAGTTTTAAAAAATGTTCTTTAAGTGCAAAAAGAGAACTACCTTTACAATATTTATATTAGAATAGTGACATGATCAAGTTTTATGTTTTATAAAGTCACATGGGTTACAGTGTGAAATGGGTTGAAAGAGAATAGAGTGGATATGGGGGAAACAATTCAGAGGTTATTTCAGTAGCTCAGCAAAAAAAAAAAAAAAGAATGGGAGTTAGAACGATGGGACTGAGTAATAAGGGGACAGAATAACCCAGACTATTGTCTTCACTCTAATTTCACTTTGTGGAATTTGACTTTGTATTTAACTATAATAGGCAAGGAAAAGCCACTAAGATACAGGAGCAATGGTTGAGTTGGAACTGAAATCCAGGTTTTATTCCATCCTAGGTGGCTAGCATATGTCTGAGATAATGTCCATTTGATTATTTATTATCATTTGATGATATAAAGTTAGTAAAAAGGCAAAATATTTAATAAAAGCAGAAGCAAAGGAAACAAAAATATCTCCTGGGACAGAAAATGTGGGATTCAAATTAAAGACAATGAGTTTTCACTCCCTCAATATTCTCTTCATTCTCTTGTTTGTTGCACAAGAGTAGGCAGTTGAGGGAACACGTACTATATCTTTTAATTTTCATCAATAGTCAAGGTTTTCATCTCTGTTGGGACCTGCTCAGAAAATTTCCTGATCTCTAATGAAAGCTCTCGTATTCCTGAATGTGCTGTCAGAGAAAATCTGGTGAAGAAAAAATGTAGCCCCAAAGGATCAAGAAATGGAAACCTCAAATTCTCCCAAATGCTTCTCCTTGATACTTGTTGGTTATGTTAACTTGGGAAAATTACTTAAGCTCTTAATGTCTTAGTTCCCTCATCTGTAAAATGAGGATACACATAGTTCTTTCATCATAAGATTGTGTTAAATACATAATGTTGACCAAATAGATGATTGCTGAGATAGTGAGAAAAATGTTATTTTTAAGTTCCCAATTATTTTGCAGCTCAGAATATGATAGTGGAAACTATACTATTTTAGAGATGTGTTCCTTATCTCTAAAATGAATTCATGGGTCACACATAACTCATAATCCATATAATTTTTTTTGCATACAATATGCCATAACTCTAAGGAGAAAGAGATGATTATGATGTGGTCACCAATTCTCTTCTTCTTTTCTCTTGACCAATTTTAATCAGATATCCATCTTCACCTCCCTACCAAAATAAGTTTTACCAGTGAGGCTAGAACTGCAATGTAGATAAACCTAGAGGTCAGTCCTTTGTCCTCACCTTACTTGATTGATCAGCAACATTTGATATAGCTCTTTACTTACCTTTCCTTGGAACATTTCCCATTCTTATCTTTACAGGACACCATTGTCCTTTTCCATCTTCATTTACTTTCTTCTTTGCTGATCTCTAAAAATCAGAATGTTTTAAGGATCATTTCTCATATTTCTTCTGCATTCTAGCCAAGGTTACCTTAGCTGATACCACCAGTGACATGGGTTTAAATACTATATCTGTAGCCCTAGGTCAGCTCTGACCTCTGAGCTCTAGGCTTGAGCACCCAGCTGCTTACTTGACATCACCACTTGGCTGTGTGACAGGAATCTCAAAACTGAAAGTTGCAACAATGAAGTTCTTATTCCCACCACTTCAAAACCTGTCCTATTCCATGGTGTATCACTTCTGAGAAAATTCAACCCTATTTTTTCAGGAGCTCAAGAAAAATCTACAGTCAACCTCGATTTGTTTCATCTCTGCATCCAATTCATGACCCAGTCCCAGGGTTTCTATCTACACATATATCCTCTCTTTGCCCACTTCTCGTCTCCTACTCTGTGCCCAGTGTGGATAAATAGGACACTGCTTGGCTAGTTCCGAGTGCCGCTGGGCCAAAACAATGGGCCGGAGGGTGCCCAGTGGAGCACAGGAAGCATCCAAGCAACATGCAAAACAGACAGCAGTACATAAAAGGTACTGCAGTTGGTACTTAGGATAAGTGGAAATGAAATGCAGTAATAAAATAAGGCAAGGAGAAATTGATCACAGTTTTGAACATAAGAGAAAGCTTAGGGATAGTAACATAATTTTAGCAGGGCTTTAAAAGACAGTTAGAAGTCAGACTGTCTTCTGAATTAGTTTTCAGGCTCTTTTCATAAATAAGAAAAGGCATTGGAAGAGGTTAGTAACATTTCATTTTAGTCATTTCAATTCAACTCATTCTAAAAAGCAAGCAGTCACAGTTGATCCTACATAGGGCCTGGGGTATCATAGGGTTTTAAAACCATTTGATGAATGCTTATAATTCACAATAGGGCACATACTATGAGGGCTAGAAAAAAACAGTAAAAGGAAAAAAATTCTCCATTTTATTTCATTTACAGTTCAGATGGGAGAATAAAAAATTCCCATGCATTTTTATAGACATGACACATTAAATAATTGTATGCTACTTAGTAATTCCACATCTTTATTTTCCGCTTCCTAATTTTTACACACTGAATGCTATTTAGTCGGCTACCTGGGAGAGGTTCATGATGGCCTTTCAGAGACGCTGAGTGGTGCAGCATGAGAGCAGGTGGTTCGTGTGCATTCCAGTCTCCTCATTATTATAGATGCGCACATCTAAGACTCCTCTAGGCAGATTTTGGGCTGCTAGAACAGGTTACCACAGACTGGGGGGCTTAAACAACAAAAATATTTATCATGCTCTGGGGGGATGAAATTTCAAGAGCAGAGTGCCAGCATGCTCAGGTTCTTTTTCAGGGTCATCTTCCTGGTGATGTCTTCTCATGCAGGCAGAGATCTTGCATTTCTTTTTTATCATAAAAGCTTCACCCTTGAGGCATCATTTAAATCCAGTTACTGCCCAAAGGCCCCATGTGCAAACACCATTCCATTTTGCTGTAGAACCTCAACATGTGAATTTGGGGGAGACACAATATTATTTAGTTTATAGCAAAGTCTTTGTCAGTATCTTCTGTATTACTTATCAGATTAAAAAGGTAGACTCTAAATATAGATCAGAGAGGTTCATAGATGTGAAGTGTCTTATGAAAATGAGAATTTCGACTGCAATAGCAAAAGGAATTCTGGACAAGGTGCTTTATAAGGCTGGCTGAGAAAGGAAAATCAGATTAAGATTGGAGAACCAAAAACAACATTATATGGTGCCTGCTAGTCCCAGACAGCGATGGACAACAGGTGCAAGCATGACTGAGTAGGGTTCCTCTCCTTGAGGAGTATGACATCTAAAGTGAGCATGCTCCAAAATGTATGCTGGGTTTTGAAACAGGAAAGCCAGGGAAGGATAAGGTGATATATTTTAAACCTATAAAACCTTTTTACTTACCTACTTGCCTGAAGTGTTGGTCTAATAACATTGAAAAAGCTATACTAATATACAGCTATTGTACATGTGTGCAGTTCTAACCTAAATGGAATTTTTAATACAAATAGGTTTTTGCTAGATTAACATGTACATCACTTATTTATTTAAAAGTTTTGTTTTGAGTATTGTGCATAGCCTTCATTGTGGATGTCTAGATGGATAGATAAATAAGTAGGTAGGTAGGTAGGTAGGTATACATACAGACAGATAGACAGACAGACATAGATAATGCACATTTCCTCAGCTTCAAGATATCTGCAGCCCAGTCATAGAAGTAAACATGTTAGTCAACCTCTAACTTTCCTGTAAAATGGTAGTTCTCTGAAAAAGATATGCACAGAAATTTGAGGGTAAAGAGGGAGCTATAAAAAATCTGCTTTGACCTATGTGGTGTGGATCTAGGAAGCGTTTAGAAAAGAAATGACTTTGGGGTTTATGGCTTTCAAGGGTCACATTTCAATGTACATAGACAGGGAAGGACATTTTAAACAGAGGGGCAGCAGAACAAAGGACGACAGTGAACAGTGTTCTTAGGAATGCTGAGCAGGCACTGATGTGTCTAGAGGTGACTGCAGGATTAGGACCATGGGGAGGGTGGGGAGGGGGGTGGGAGTGTCTTGACAATGCCAGTAGGGGTGAGACTTTAGAGGCCTAACTAAGAGGCCAGGCTAAAGAGCTGGACCTTCATGTCATTGCATGGAAGTCAGTTCTCACAAGATTCTCCTCTAAAACAGGTTCCAAAGACAAATAAATTTGAAAAATTCTTTACTTTTCGGATGTCTGTGTTGCATATCAGTTTATTAAATAGCTGCTGAGAAGGAAGGGATCTGTTTATCTTAGTTTAATTTTAGTATTTTCCAAAAACCTTTAAAACATACAAAAGATTGTTTTTTCTCTTCTCTCAGTTATCTATTTGAATCTCATAGACCATCATTGCAGGAAATTCTTGGGAATTAAATGTTTAAACAAGGAACTGGTGAGATCAGTTGAGCCTTTTTAAATGTCACTCTAGTTGCAGTATGGGGCATGGATAGGAAACCTTTAGTTTGGAAACGCGATGAAATGAGTGGTCACAGCACTGTAATGGACAGCATAAAGTAGAAATTGGGTGTTGCTAACAGAGGTGAATAAAGGGAGGAGTGTGAGCAAGTTCGGAGGCCTTAAGGATAGCCTGTGCTTCACTCCTTCTCTAGGCTGCATCAGAATCTCCTGGAGGCCTTGTTGAAATGCAGATTGCTGGGCCTCACTCTCAGAGTTTCTGATTCAATACATCTTGGTATAGGACCTGAGAATCTGCACTTTGAACAAATTCCCACATGCGGCTGATGCTGCTGGTCTGGTTATCACTCTGTGAATCTCTGTTGTCATATCTGCCACAGAGTTTTCTACTGGACTCAGGGTACTTTCTTAGTCCCATACTAGCTAACTATACACCTGTGTCCTTCCCCTCAGTCCCAGACCTTTCTCTTCTCTGTACTGTTAAGCTATCAGTAAAAGCATTCAAAATAAGTTGACAGTGTGTCAGCTGAGTGAACCCTGCACTATAAATGGGAGAGGAGCTGACGAGAGTCAGGGACAAAGTCTGGGGTAGTCATACTACCCACAGTTACCCAACCTTGCCTGTTTCAGTCTTTGTCTCCGTGACCTTCATGGTCTTTCCCTTCTCTCCTTTGCCACCTTGTTTAGACAGTCCTATGATGCTGACTCCCCAGTCAGTCCACAGAGTGCTACTTCTCTTCTGGGATGCCATGCTAGTCCCGATAAAGTCCCTTCATTCCTGGGAGATCTACTAACCCCACACAAATCCTCTCAATGATGTTTGTGAAACATTTTATTTGAACTAAAATATTTTCTCCAGGCCAGTAGTTATTGTCATTAACATTTAGATAAGTTGGCTGCTCCCTGCTCTATATTACTCTGTGTTCCATTTCCTCATAAAGAAGGAAAACAGGGAGGACCCAAATATTTGCTAGTAAAGCCAACTGCTTCACTGAGGATGATTTTTATATTCCATGCAGCTAGTGTTAGTCATACTCCCTCCACCTTGTCCGCCTCCTCTGCATTCTGCTGCTGGGGCCCATGGTGCTCTTGAACTCTTTTGCTCCTCACTCATCCCCAACCAAAAGAAGATTCAGTCCTGCTTCTTCTCGTAACCATAATTGACCCATCTGGGGCCCTAACCTGCAGAGCTGTCTGCTGTGGCTCCCTTACTCCTACTCCAGGCTCTACCTCTTGCAACCAGGTCTAGAATCAGGTCCCCAGAGTTGAGTTTTGAACACCCAGTTGGCTCTCAAAGCATGGCTACCCTAAATCTTCTTCCAGATTTCTCCAACTCCAGGATCTGTCCTCTGTGTCCATCACTTAGCATTTTTTTCCAAGTGGTTACCAAGGCCTAGATATAATTCAAGCCAGTATGTCCTTATCAAAAAGCCTAGTCTATTGGTATGCAGTCTGCTTCAGAGTCAGACAAAATAAGTTCCGATGCTATACACTTTAGGGGAAGCCGGTTGAGCAAGTAGAGAGTTGGATTCCAGCTTGCAAAGTGGAGATGACTACTCCCAAGGCTGTAGAGGTTGCTGGTGTCAAGGGAAACAGGCAAACCCTTCAAAGGAACTAGTGTTTCTCATGTAGCTCTTGTGAGTCAGATTCTCTACGACGTGACTGGTGTGCAGGTCCACCAAGCTGTGGGTGTAAGAGGCAGTCTCATGAACTTCTAATGGCCCACATTAGGATGGATGAGCCCCACTGACTTCATTGCTAACCCCAAGTGATCTTAACTACTTTACATTTTGAGTTCTTTATTTTTCTTTTGTATTTTAAAAGCATCTAAATCTCCAAAAACACAAAGTTGAAAATATAGTCTTTTTTAAAAATGACATTTTTGTTTTATACATCTCTCTCTCTTTCTCTTCATGTACACCACACACACACACATACACACACAGGAATCACCTACCCTTCCCCACCCCTCACCTTTTTCATGAAAATTCCTCCTCTAAAATGTCCTCATATCTTTGCTTCAAAATCTGCTTAATACAACATCCTACAGAAATGTCATTTGCTCTAGAAAGCCTTCCTAAATTTTCTCTCACAGAGGAGAGACTTTTCTCACTCCAAACTGGCAGGACTTTTTCCTTGTCTTCCAGAACCTTCTGATTACTGGTGTTTTCTGCATGAGCTATCTTTTACTGAGAGCAATCACTGCGACTTTGTCCTGCTTTACTTTGGTTCTGCACCTACAGCACTGACCCGTGAATGCTCAATTAAGATGCCTATCGATTTTCTTTTAGCATTAAGTAACACAAACCAGACTCAAAATGGTTTATATAACAAGGAAGTTTATTATCTCATATTGCCAGAAGCAGAAGGTAAGGAAAGCCCTCAATGAGACCACTACAAAGGTCCATCAGAGGTCCCACATTGTCCTCCTCCCATCAAAGGTCACAGAGATTGCCAACAGAAACTGTCTCCTTGTATAATTTAGCATGCACAGAGAGAGAAAAATATCTTTCCTAATCCTGTCCTTCAACTAGACTGAGCCAATTTCACTCAATTATATGTGCATGGACTGATAGCAGTTGCCAGGGGGATGTCATGGTCTTAAAAACAGAATTCTTAAACAAGGTTGGTGGAATAACTCTAGTTGATCTAGAGTCTTAGCATTGTCTAATAGAACTTTCTGCAATGAAGAAACACTCTTATTCTTCACTGAACTATACAACAGCCACTGGCCTCAGGTGGCTATTATATACTTGAAGCTTGCAGGTGTAATTGAGAAAATGAAAGTTTTTATTTTAATTAATTTTAATAGCTAGTGGCTACCACATTGGACAGAGCAGGAGAGTGATTAAGACATTGCCTGGAGGCCTGACCAGGCGGTGGCGCAGTGGATGGAGCGTCGGACTGGGATGTGGAAGACCCAGGTTAGAGACGCCCGAGCTTGCCAGCTTGAGCGCGGGCCCATCTGGCTTGAGAAAATAAAGCTCACCAGTGTGGACCCAAGGTCGCTGGCTCCAGCAAGGGGTTGCTCGGTCTGCTGAAAGCCCGTGGTCAAGGCACATGTGAGAAAGCAATCAATGAACAACTATGGTGTTGCAACGGCAACAAAAAACTAATAATTGATGCATCTCACCTCTCTCCGTTCCTGTCTGTCTGTCCCTATCTATTCCTCTCTCTGACTCTTTCTCTGTCCCTGGGGAAAAAAAAAAAGACATTGCCTGGAGCTGGAGTCAGCTGCTCCTGAGTCTCATGGTCTATAGCAGGTAGAGGGATGATGTAATATTTAGGTCCTGCTTATGAAGAAAGGAAGAAAAATGAGTTTTGATTTGACAGGCAGGTCCTCTACACCCTTGCTGCTCAAAGTGTAGTTCATGGACCAGTAGCATCAGCATCACTCTAGCTAGTTAGAAATGCAGAATCTTAGGTGCTGGATCAGAAAAACTAAATCAGAATCTGTATTTTCACAGGATTGTAGTTGCTTGGCATGTAAACTGTGGTTTGACCTAAAGACGTACAATCTAAACTAGAGGTCCCTGAACTACGGCACGCGAGCCAAATTGCGGCCACCTGGGCCATTTATCCAGTCCCCACTGCACTTCCGGAAGGGGCACCTCTTTCATTGGTGGTCAGTGTATGGTGCACTGTATGTGGCGGCCCTCCAGTGGTCTGAGGGACAGTGAACTGGCCCCCATGTAAAAAGTTTGGGGACCCCTGATCTAAAGCTATGGATTTCCAGCCTGACTCTGCCATTAACCCAGTTAGTTTGGCAGCTCACACCGTGAATGCCCATTTTCTCATCTCTAGAAATGGTGTAACAAAACTTGCCTTACAGGGTTATTTTGATTTTTTTAAGTGAGGAGGGGAGATAGGCAGATTCCCACATGCACCTTAGGACTCACCGAGCTAACCTCAGCACATGAGACCAATGCTGGGACCAACTGAACTATCCTCAGTACCCTGGGCTGATGCTTGAACCAATTAAAACACTGGCTATGGGAGGGGAAGAGAGAGAGAAGGGGGAGAGGGAGGAGGAGAGAAGAAATTGGTTGCTTCTCATGTGTGCCCTGACCAGGAATTGAACCCAGGTCAGTGCTCTATCCACTGAGCCAACCATCTAGGACCTAGTGTGATTTTTTTAAAACATGAAATACTATGCACAAAATGCGTAGCACAGCACAGAAAATCTAATATATGATCATAAAATTATGGTTTTGCTGGCCCCCTTTCTTGCAGAATGTATATGGCTTATACATGGAGAAGTCACTAGCCCTCATCCAAACTACACACAATAGATCTTCAATAATGTGGGTTGAAGTAATAACATATTTTTTTCGTAAGGACTTCCTCAGTGCCAGGCTGTCAGTTTCCAGGCTGTTACAAGTGCCCTTTATCTGCAGGTTCCCATCCTGGCTATCTTTCGAAGAATTTGTAAGTGGAGAAGGCTGCTCATGTGCCCACACCACACCTTAGGCACTTAGCTATGCGCTGCCTTGTAGCAACCCTCACTTTTCTGGCTTGAGCAGTGGTTAATGTTTTCAGGCATTCTGCATCATCACCCCAGTAGACCCCCAGCTTTCCACAGCCAGACTAGAAGTCCTCCCAGCACCTCCTTTATCCCACACCCCTTGTGAGATAGGTGATATTCCACTTTGCGTTATGTCCCCTGTGCATTCTTGTTAAGCCCAATAAGCTGAAGAAATACTGTGGAAGGCCTGTGACCTGGTGGGGGAGAGAGCAGATTACAAGAGTTGTCAATAGGCTTTGCCAGTGACCTGGGATATGAGCTTTGATCTTGGATGACTTATAGTGTCTCTGATTCTCCATGTTCTTATTTGTAAAAGGGCCACAAAAAAAAAAAAAAAAAAAAGCAAAAGCAAACATGATACATGTGTAAAATTTAAAGCCTTCTAAAAATGTAAGGCATTATCTGTTTCTAATTCTTATTGTTTTTACCTAGCATTCCTTTATTTCTACATTTCTTTATTCACATATTTAGTGTTCATATGCTATGTAGGCCATTCTATACAATGTACCAGGGTTACAGAAATGACAAAGGACATAGTACCTGACCTCAAGTAATTGGCAGTTTAAGATGAGACATAGAAGGAAAGACTGTAGCCCTGTCTGGGTGCTCAGCTGGTTAGAGCATGGTCCTGACACGCCAAGGTTGCGGGTTCAATCTTAGGTCAGGGCACATACAAAAATCAACCAATGAATGCATAAATAAGTGAAGCAACAAATCAATTTCTCTCTCTCTCTCTACTCAATAAATAAAAATTAAAGAGAGAGAGAGAGGACTGTGAGTGTAAAGACAGACCAACTAGAGTGACCTGAAGCAATCAGTCAATGCTTTTTGCAAGAGGAGAACTCTAAGATGAGTCTTGAGAGATGAGTAGATATTAGCCGGACAAATAGGGTGGAATGATATTTCAGACAGAAGAAAGAATAGTGTGTTTATAACAGATACTACTTTTATTTAAAGAGAAGCATCAAGCTTTTGCTCACATTAAGTAAAAACCAGAAATTATAGACTTTTAATTCCAGAAGCAGCTTCTTGCCTATAACACAGCTCTACTTGACAACTGGCAGAGGTGAAATTGGAAAAACTGCACCAGCATTCTTAAGATCACACAAGTTGTTATTAGCTAAACTGACATCTACTAACACCCAATTCAGCCCTTTCTCCCTCATGTCATGCTACCTCCCTGACCCAGGGGCCTGGTGACAACTTAGCATTCCCAGTAGTTGACTCTTCTGTCAACACCAAACACAAATGAACAACCAATACTTCTCAGCTGGATCCAGGTCATTTGTCAACAGAATCTGTGTAATGGATGTTTTCTATGGAGGAGAATTTAAAAAATTAGATCTGGGAGTTCTTGGCATATTCCCACCTGGCACCCACACTCTCTTAGCTTTCCAGAACTCTCAGGCTTAAGGAAAGCTTAATTAAAATCAAGTCAATGGAGAACTCTCTGAGAAACTAATAAGACGACAGAAAAATAAATTAGGCTTTTTATCATTCTCTTCCTGTTTGCTATCTGTCACTGTCAAACCAATGTTAGATTCATATATTTACTCACCAAGCTTTATTGACCATGTATAGGTCAACCAAGATGCTTAATATTTAAAAAAAATTTTAATTTTGTATAATTATATTAAAAGATGGGGTGGGATGGTCACTAAACATGAAATTCAAAACTAAGGTTCGTGGCTCTGTGATGACAGATTGTGTGGAAGAATGAGGTGGAAGTGCCCAGCGTGATCTTGGGTTCATACCAGTGAATCCACACCTATTGATTTTCTACATTCATTGCCAAAACCTCCCTCTTAAAACCTCCTTTTTCTCATCAATAAAATGCAGATTATGCCTTATTCTTTCACTTACCAAGGATTCATGATCTAGTGTATGTTTTGAAATATGATTTCAAATGCAGGAGGTGATGGCACTGCCTGTCATTTGGGAGTGGATAGGGTGTGACAGAGTGTCCTGAGCTATTTCAGATTGAGTGGTCAACTAAGTCTTTCTGTGGAATTGATATTTGAGCAGAATTCTAAGTAGAAGAATCCAGCCACAAAAAGCACTAAGGATAGATATTCTAGAAAAGAAGCCCAGAAAATACACAGTTCCCCCAGGACACTTATAGAAAACAAAACATGAATGACAAATCAAGTGCCGCTGACTGGTGTAATCAGAGTCCAGTGGGGAAAGAAGAGAGCAGCTGGGAATAAATCAGCCAGGTCCAGGGGAGTCAGAATCTTACTCTAGAGCAGTGGTTCTTAACCTTTTGTGAGGTGTCGAACCCACCAGTTTCATATGTGCATTCACCAAACCCTTCTTTAGTGATAAATAAAATATGATTTTTTTTTCCAAATTCAAGACATAGGTATATGTTTTTTTACTGGTGCACAAAATGAGCCGTGCATGAACATCACCTTGCTCAAAGAACAAAACCAACAAAGTGCATGAACTCACAATAAATTACGGTATTACTTTATTCTGGCCTCCACTGCAGAGGCTTCTCCGAATCCCTGAGACCGACTCATCGAACCCTTAGGGTTCGATAGAACCCAGGTTAAGAACCACTGCTCTAGGGGATGGAAACCCAATGGAGGATTGAACTAACACTTTTTATTTTGAATGTGGCCTCAAACTAGTTACTTCAATTTTTCTGCTTCTACTATAAAATGAAAATAACAATACCCATCCTTAAAAAATCATGTTGAGAATTGCATTTACTATTCTATGTAACATATTTAGTACTTGACCCTGACAGTGATGGTACCTCTGACTGAGTGCTGTTGCTGCTGTGACTGACACTGTCATCTTTATCGTTAGTATTATCTGATCTGGGTTTACTCCAGAAGTAGCAATTGGGAAGAAGGAGGCCTAGCAGAAGAATCAAGGCAAATATAGTGCAAAAGAGCTCTACTACCACCAAGTATTATTTTATTTCTATAAATCAAATAAATGAGACTTATCTTTCTTTGTCATATATTTTATTTTCCTTCTAGTCAGAAGCCTCTGGCTTCAGAGGCTCCTGGTTCAGTCCATGGCAAGTGGCACCTGGCCTCTGAATTACTCAGTGCTGGTATCCCTTGGCCCATGAAGCCAAGGCTCATATGAGAGCCTTCTCTATAAGAGTGTGCTTCAAGCACCCAGATCACAACCCAGGAGGTTAGGCAACCCCTTCCAAAAGCTGTGATGGCCAATAACTGGTCTTGAATGTGGATAGCAGGTATTTTCACTGATGTCTCTTAAAAATAACAGTAATAATAGAATGAAACACATTTACTTCAGCTTCACGTTCACTATGTTTTCTGCAGAGGATGCCCAGAAAGCCTTGCCCTAAGTGGTAAAAGCAGATAGGTGAGCTGGGAGCTCTCCAGGTCTGATAATTTCTCAAACATGTTTTGTAGAACCCAGGTTTGTCTTTATCTTAATCTCAGAACCAATGCTTAGGGATTGCATGATGTGAACATAGCAATCTTGACCAATAATTCTTCATTTCCTCCTCCTTCTCCTTCTCTCATCCCTTTTTTTCCCATTATTTTTTACATTTTTTTCCTTTATCTCTTCTTTCCTTTCCTGTCCTTCTTTGTCTCTTTTTCAACATGGACAGTGAATATTTATTTGATTCCAACTAAGAGCAAAAGGCTTTTCTAATCATAAGAAATAAAACTGGTATCACTGGATAACTACAGACACCCACGGAAGGAAGCATCCTAGGGAAATTGATTGCTCTTAATTGGGGCATCAGAAAAGCTTTACTCTTGGATTTGTTTTAAAGATAAGAGACAAAGAATTGCCATATTTCCCCATGCATAAGATGCTCCCATGTATAAGATGTGCCTTAATTTTGAGGCCCAAACTTTGAAAAAAATGTATTACATAAAGTTATTAAACTCAAATTCTATTCATCATAAAATTTATACAACTCCTCATTATGGTCAAAACTCTCACCTATTAGCTTGTCCTCATCTATGTCGATGATGAATCACAGTCTTTCAACAATGAGTGCAAAAACCAGTGCAAAAGAGCAGAAAATGCAAGTAAAAAATTCTACAACCACTCTATATGACACACCCAGTTTTTAGACCCCAATTTTTTCAAAAATAGTGCATCTATACATGGGGAAATATGGTACAAGGCATTTTAGGCCAAAAGAATAGCAAAAGTAAAGGCACAGAAGTGAAATACCAGGATGTACAGAGGTAAGGTTGCAGGTAGGCGAGTCCGCAGTTTTTCAAGCTATGCTAAGGACACTGAACTTTATAGAAAAGGAAATGGAGAGCCACTAAAGAATTTTAAGTGAAGACATGTGAAATAATCAAATCGATGTGTTCAAATACCACTCTATAGTATGTGGAGTATGAAATGAAAGAGGCAAATTAGGATTCTTTTGTATTGTCGAAAATAAAGTTGATAAATATCTGAACCAAGCTAGTGACATAGTAGATGGAGGAAATAGGACAAAAAGGTAAAAAATATAGTATTAAGGTGGCAGAAGCCTTAAAACTAGGTATCTGCCTCAGTAGAAACATGAGTAAAAGGGAGTGTGACTGCAAACTCTCTTACCTTAGAATTTAGTTGTATATTGGTGGCATTCACTAAAAGTAGGTGAGCAATGAGGAGCTTTTATGAAAAGAAGGGGAGGCATTTGGAGTGTTAAGCACCTGTGAGACATTAGGAAGCATATAATTACATTGATTTGAGATGCTGACCATCAGTCTTTGTTTCCAGATTCATAATGGAAAGGTTGCTTCTATTTGTTGTACAGTGGTACCTTGAGATACGAGTTTAATTTGTTCTGTGACCGAGCTCATAAGTCAGTCAACTCGTATATCAAACAAATTTCTCCCATTTAAAATAACTGAAATAGATTTAATTTGTTCCAGCCTTGCAAAACATCCCCAAACCATCCGAAATTATGAAAAAAGACATGTTTTTAATTAAGAAACACACATGTAGACTTTACCAATGCATAACAAAATATATAAAATAAAAGAAAAAAACTGTTATTTAGTACTGTATTCTTAATTTGGAGACAGACTAGTGTGGCTAACGGAGGTGAATGGCGGAAGAGGAGGGAGGGAGGAAGGGATGCAGGCACTGTAGATACGTAAACTAAAACTGCACTTTCTTAACACTAAATATAAACTAAACCTGCATATATATTTACTTTAAGCAAAACTAAAACTGCACTTTCTTTACTTAAAATAAAACCACAAAACTTAATTGTAAAAAAAAATGCACTTTCTGAATTTTAAACTTAACCTAAACTTAACATTACATATTTTTTATTTAATCATCATCTGTTTTTGCCTTATTGGCTGCATTTTTGACACTTTCACTTGCAGGACTTTTGAATAAAAATCTATCCAAAGAGGTTTGCTTTTGCCTGCCTTTTAAAATGTTATAGAAATGTGACAAACAAGTGTCATTAAAAAGTGCTGAAGCATGACCAGAAACTTTTCTGGGTGTTTCTTTTCAATGAAACTTGAAAGCTTCTCCCACACTGCCAGCATGACTTTAATTTTACTTGTAGAAATCACTTCCTCCGACTCCACCTCCTCCTCATGACTAATCTCTTGCTGAAGCTACGTATGTTGCATCATCTGTAACTCCTTCAACTCTTCAGTTGAGAGTTCCTTTTCATGTTCCTTGATGAGCTCGTTTACATCACCCTCATCTACTTCATCTACCTCTAGACCCATCGACTTTCCGAGGGACACAATCTCCTTCAATGCTTCTACCTCGATCTTAGTATCTGGTTTGAATCCTTCGAAGTCCCTGTCTGCAACATCAGGCCATAAATTTTTCCATGCTTAGTTCAAGGTTCTTCTTGTAACCTCTTGCCATACCAAGTCAGTAATGCGTAAACATATTACGATGTTGTAATGATTTTTCCAGAACTCTCGAAAGTTAGAATTGTATTCTCAGTCACCTCAAAGCAGCGGTGGAACAAGTGCTTTGTGTAAAGCTTTTTAAAGTTGGAAATGACCTGCTGATCCATAGGTTGCAAGATTGAAGTCGTGTTGGGTGGGAGGTAGAGGACTTTCACGAATTTGAACTCAAGAATGCCATCTTCAAGACCAGGAGGGTGGGCTGGAGCATTATCAAGGATTAGTAATGCTTTCATTGGGAGTTTATTTTCTTAAAGATATTTCTTCACTGCAGGACCAAAGATGAGATTTACCCATTCAATAAAAACTGCCACATAACCCATGCCCTAGCACTGGCGCGCCACATAACCTGCAGTTTTTCTTTAAGAATCTTGTGAGTCATAAAGGCTCGAGGATTTTTAGAATGATACACTAGCAGTGGCTTTACTCTACAGTCACTGCTAGCATTTGCACACCGTGCAAGGGTCAGATGGTTCTTCATGGGTTTACAGCCTGGCAGCTTCTTCTCCTCTGCGGTGATGAAAGTCCTCTGGGGCATATTTTTTTCCAAAACAATCCTGTTTCATCACAGTTGAACTCTTGTTGGGGCATGTAGCCTTGCTTTGCAATAAGCACAGCAAAACGTGCGATGTACTCCTCAGCTGCCTTAACGTCAGCACTCACAGCTTCACCATGCCTCACCACCAAGTGAATGCCAGATCTCTTCTTGAAATTTTCAAACCAGCAGTGGCTTGCCTTAAACATATCTTCTGCTGCCTCTTTTGAGGTTGATGCTTCTTTCTTCTTCAAGTCGCCATAAATAATACTTGCTTTTCCACATATTACAGTCTCCGTCACTGTATCTCCTGCCAGCTCTTTCTCTTTCTTCCACACCAGCAGAAGCTTCTCCATTTCTTCATGGATATTTGTCCTTAATTGGGACAGAACTGTAGTTCCTTTTGCTGGATTTGCACTTTTAATGGCATCCTTTGCTTAAGGATGGTACAAATTGTAGATGTATTACGGTTGTACAGCCTTGCCAGTTCAATCACTCGTACTCCACGCTCATGTTTTTCTATTATTTCTTGCTTTACTTTTATTGACGTCATTCTCTACTTCTTCTTACCACTGTACTTTACACTCACTTTCTTCGGCCCCATTATAGCACACAAAACAAGTTAGTAAAAAATGCAAAAATGATGCAAGAACAAGTACAGCACACCAGATTCGACTTGATTCTGCAGGTAACACATGAGAAAGAATGAGGTGCTGGTGTTGTGCTGCCGATATTGGACCCATGCGACAACGCGACAACTAGTGGCAGCTTCCTGAATCACGACTTGTATCTCAAAATTTGGCTTGGATCTTGAACAAAAATATAGACTGAGTCGCAGCTCATATCTTTATATATATATATATATGTTGGTCTGCTTGTATCTCAAGGTACCACTGTATTTATTTGAAAAACATATGTAAATCTCTTGGAAGTCTCTAGCATATATCTCTTCTAAAATATTAATTTTCTCTTTCTTGATTTTTTGTATGCCCAAGGTGCTGTTTGTATTTTTTTTTTTTTACAGGGACAGAGAAAGAGTCAGAGAGAGGGATAGATAGGAACAGACAGACAGGAATGGAGAGAGGTGAGAAGCATCAATCATTAGTTTTTCATTGCTGTTGCGACACCTTAGTTGTTCATTGATTGCTTTCTCACATGTGCCTTGACCATGGGCCTTCAGCAGACCGAGCAACCCCTTGCTGGAGCCAGTGACCTTGGGTCCAAGCTGGCGAGCCTTTGCTCAAGCCAGATGAGCCCACGCTCAAGCTGGTGACCTCGGGTTTCAAACCTGGGTCCTCCGCATCCCAGTCCAACGCTCTATCCACTGCACCACCGCCTGGTCAGGTGGTGCTGTTTGTATTTTTAAGGATTCTTGGTGTATGCATATATCCTCCAAGAGCTCTGACGAAAGGGAGTTTGTCTCTTGAGAGTGAAACCCAAAAATCAACCACACATAAGTCAGAGCAGAGGTAAGCAATAGGCACCATCTTGGCTCCATGGATGGCCTGATTATAGGCAGTCACATCTAAAGAGTATCTATCTCTTCATTTTTTTTAAATTTACTAGTAGCCAGTCTTTGTTTTATGAATCCCTTCTGCCATTAATTCCATAAAAAAGGTGAGGGCCAAACCACAATGAAAAAGAGGTGGAGGCTAGGGGAAAAGAAGCATAGGGACTGTTTGGTTTTAGGTATAGTTCCAAAAGGAAAAAAGAGTGGAGACTCTTTATCCAAGTTTAGTATGCTGCCTGACTTTCTCAGAGAGCCATCGCCAGAGGAGAAGTGAAAATGGGAAGGATAGCACGCAGCCCCGAGAAGCTGTGGGAGAAGAGAAGATGCAGGCTGCTCCTCTTCCCTCCTCCATCTGGGTGGCCTGGTGTGGAGAGTAGCCAGGAGAGAGAGAGAATCTCTGAGAGAAGTCTCTGCAGAGAATGCAGAAGACCAAGCCTTCCAAAGGGACCTAGGGCAAGAACATCAGAGGTGTTCAGAAGCTGCTGGACCCTCTCAGAGCTGTAGCCAGAATGAGGAAGCTACTCAATATAAGGAACCTCAAGACAAGGGGCAAGTACTAAGCACCACAGATCTCAGCAGTGCTATGCAAAAAATACAAACAGACATATGTGGATGCACTTACTTTTTAAATTTTACTTAAAAGAAAAACAGATGTACAGAGATCATCAAACCAGCTACCCTCATGAGAAACTGGTGAGGACCCGACCCAGCTAGAACATCTCTTGCTGTTGCTGTGAGATTTCATGAGCTCCCCTTGCTCCAAGATGACAAATCAGGAAAAAAGAAGTGGAGAGGAGACCCTCTGGAGTAAAGAAAGAACTCCATAGAATGCTTGAACATTGAATTTGATACTACAGTCTCTCCAGTGGTGGGAATCAAATAATTTAGCAACCAGTTCTCTGCCCTAATGACTATTTTAAGTATATAAAAAAAGATATACCAAAAGGAAGTTGATTATTTCATGCATTTAATACTTAAATAAGAACAATAAAAGAGGTACATAAAACTAGATTATGTTATAAAAAAGGTTTAAAATAGTAATGAAAAATTATTAAGTAATACCTGATAAAAACAATAAAACTGATATTTAAGATATTTCTATATTGCGACTTGTTTGGCATCCTCATTTGCTGTTTTTTTAACCTATCGATGGAATGAACATTACTACAGGCACTTAGAATTTGCTGTTGTACAGATGAACATTAAAAAAGAGTAAGGTTGGTAAAAAAAAAAAAAAAAAAAAGAGAAGAGAGTAAGGCATGTAAATCTGTGATTTCCACATTGGGCGGCTACCCAGGTGCCCATCTTAGAGAAAACCCTGATTACAAGTGTCATTTTAACAACTGGTGTACCGAACTCAACAAAAAATTAGGTATCAGTTCTGCCAAATTGGTACAAACTGGCTGAATCTCACCACTGATGTCTGTCCCAAAAGAAAAAGTTTAATGGAAATAACCCACAATAGCTTAAAGTGGAAAGTGCTGATTATTGGTCTCACCCTATGACCACCATCCCCCCTCCTCTGGGAATATAAGCTTGTGAGATGCCTGACCAGGCAGTGATGCAGCATATAGAGTATCAGCCTTGGACACAGAGGAACCAGGTTTAAAACCCGAGGTCATCATTTCTTATGGCTGAGTAGTATTCCATAGTATATATGTACCAAAGCTTTTTAACCCACTCGTCCTCTGACAGACACTTGGGCTGTTTCCAGATCTTCGCTATTGTGAACAATGCTGCCACGAACATGGGGGTGCATTTCTTCTTTTTGAACAGTGCTATGGTGTTCATAGGGAATATTCCTAAAAGTGGGATGGCTGGGTCAAAAGGCAGTTCGATTTTTAATTTTTTGAGGAATCTGCATACTGTTTTCCACAGTGGCTGCACCAGTCTGCATCCCCACCAGCAATGCAGGAGGATTCCCTTTTCTCCACATCCTCGTCAGCACTTGCTCTGTGTTGTTTCGCTAATGAGCACCATTCTGACTGGTGTGAGGTGATATCTCATCATTTACAACAAAATGGATAAACCTTGATAAACATTATATGGAATGAAATAAGTAAAACAGGAAAAAACTGAGAACAGCATGATTTCATACATAGGTAGGACATAAAAGTGAGAACTATGAGACATGGACAAGAGTGTGGTGGTTATGGGGTGGGGGGAGGGAGGAGAAGGTGAGATAGGGGGAGAGGAGGGGCACAAAAAAAACCAAATAGAAGGTGACAGAGGACAATTTGACTTTGGGTGATGGGTATGCAACATAATTGAATGATAAGATAACCTGGAGATGTTTTCTTTGAACATAAGTACCCTGATTTATTAATGTCACCCCATTAAAATTAATAAATAAATAAATGAATAAAAAAAAACCCAAGGTCACCAGCTTGAGCACAGGCTCATCCAATTTGAGTGTGGGAACATAGACATGACCCCATGGTCACTGGCTTGAGCCCAAAGGTCACTGATTTATAGCCCAAGGTCAATGGTTTGAGCAAGGGGTCACCTGCTCTGCCATAGCCCCTTGGTCAAGGTACATATGGAAAAGCAACCAATAAACAACTAAGGTGCTATAACAAAAAATTGCTGCTTCTCATCTCTCTCCCTTTCTAGCTGTCTTTTCCTATCAGTCTCTGTCTCTCTATCTCTGTCTCTGTCTCTCTCTCTTGCTAAAATAAATATAAATAAAATAAAATAAAAAGTTTGTGAGAATATTTTGATCAATTACCAAAAAAAAAAAAATAATAATAGCTACGTTCTTTTGCACACCTAGGTAAAAATGGGTAAATTTTAGGCCACACTACACAATTATATAATTAAATTACAACAAAAATGGAAGATTGTGAGCCCTTGAAATGCAGCAAAAGAAACTTTTTAAGAAGCAAACATTCTGGGCCAGTCTGAGCAGTGATCTCAAAGGCAGAATGATTCCTGGAATGGCAATGGATGCACAGGATTATGGCCTGGGAACTTTAAGTGTTTCTGACCCCCATGGCAAGCAAGATCATCCTTACTGTGAGAATGCTGAAATGGGCTATGTTCCTTGGTGCTAGTTGGCATCCAATTCATCAGACTCCCTCATGCAAATTCCATGCCCATCAAACCACCTTCTTGATCCTTTCTTGGTTCATCAAGTTTGCCTTCAGGAAACTGTTTGGTCAAAGGAGGCTAGATTCCTTTCACAGTCCACTTAGAAGTGGTTTCTGATTGCCATTTTGTTTCCATGAATTTGTACTCTGGAGATAGAATTTGTCAGTTATCATAGAGCAAACTTCCCAATCTTGAGCAAGTTCTATTTCTCAAACTTCACTCCATCTCTGCTGCTGTCACCCTAGTCCAAGCCACCTGTCAACCCTCTCCAATACAGCTGAATAGCCTCCTAATTGGCATTCCTGCTCAGCCAAAATGAAGTCTTTAAAACTGAACTTAGACAATGTTGGTTACGTTCCTGCTCAAAACTTTCCAATGGCTCACACTTGGAATAAATTCAGAACTCTCACACAGCCCACAGTGACCTTCCAGTTCTATCTCTGCAACTTTCCCCCTGCCTCTCTGTCCATCACACATCCCATCTACCACCTTATCCTTGTTGCATGGCCGAACTGGCTCCTCCCGTCGTGAGACTGGCTTTCCTGAATGCTGTTCCTCTGGAACTCTAATTGCAGGCGCCCCTCCTCATTCAAGTGTCTCTTCAGGTATCATCTCCTCTTTCTTTCCTAATAAAGTTTCCTTTCCTGTGAATTTTGAACATAATATCTTACCTTATGTTCCTTCATAGCATTTATCACTGACTTATATATTGCATATTTATTTATTTTTACTCTTCAATTTTAGTTTAATCCTAACAAGGTTTAAAGTTATCACTGAGTCCCTAGCTTCTGCGATAGTATTTAGCACATAGAAGGAGTTCAATGCATATTAATTGAGTGGATGAATGAATGAATGAATGAATAAAATCAGCTTTCTGATTTCAACTGTGGTCTTCTGTTCATGTTAGTTAGATTTCTCTGCACCCAGGCTACTTAGAATAAAGAGCCTGTCTCTAGGTTTGCTAAGCCTGGCGCGAGATTCTGGAATATACCTAACAGAGAAAAGTAATTTCCATTTCTAGCGGTGGAGTCATATGGGTTAGAATCACAGGATGAGTATCATAACCTTTCTGTGCCTCAGTTTCCTCATCAGTAAAAAGGGAGGACACAGTGTAGGTTCCATCAATTATTAAATTCTAAACAAACACATACGTATCTGTGGATATTAGTGGACATAATGTTCCTTTTCAGTTGAAAAGATTTTATAAAATAAGCCCATGGCAATATTCTTATCTCTCTGCATGCTGGACACTCTCCTCCATCTATCCTCTCTAAACCTCCTCATTCCCTGATCTTTAAGCTTATTTAATCATTTTAATATCTTATTAGAAAACATGTCTTTTTCCTTATATTCAATATTTCTTTATGCTATTATGAGCTATGACTAGAGGCTCCAGTCTGAGTGAATGATTCTTTATCAAATAAAGCTGGTTACATTGTACTCTTGGGTGCAAAATCTGAATTTCAGTGTTTTTTCAAATCTTATTTATTAAGATCCTATATTCCCAGCAGCATGCTGTTCTTCAAAATATTTCAAATATAAAAAATCCACACCCCATATTGAGAGAGCCTTAAAAGAAATGAAAAGGAAAATGAAAGTAACTGTTGTGTTATAGCAATGACCATGCACGTCATTTTAGTTAGTTTTAAAATGCCCTCCATGTGGTTGACATTTTACCTGATTAATAAATTGGAGAGTATTAAATTATTTATTTCTATATCTCCTCCTTAGCTCTGATTCTTCTCAAGCAATAAAATAAGGCAAGTCTTTTTATGTGTAATCAAGTATCCTCTAAAATGTAAATTATTATCAAGTAGTACTTGATACTCTAGTAAGCAGCAAAAATGGGATTTTGAACTGGTATTTTTGTTTATAACTTTTTTTGTGTATTTTTTTGTTTGTTTGTTTTTGTCTTTGAGGCTGTGCACAGAAAGAAAAATGCTTCATGAACATTTTTCTTAAGAAACTAAGGTTCAGAGAATGAAGTTCAGTGTAGATTTTTCTTTTATTAAGGTTGTCAGTGTAATGAAACATATTATCCTATACCAGCAGTAGAATTCCTTTTTAAAGATCTAAAAGCTAACTTTCAATTTGGGACTGATTCTACTGTTTGAAAAATTTGATAGAGCATGTGAGCCTTTTCCAGTTTGTTTAGTGCACTTCCTGAAAAAGATATGATTTAGTTGACCATGTACAAAACATGGGTCAGTAGGAACAGTACACTGTACAGGAATATGGCCGTGAATAGCAAGCATTAAAGTAGGTATAGGCTTTATTTGTTCATTTAACACATTTTGTGAGTGCCTAAATTCCATTTACTGTTGTGAACCTGGAAGAAGACACAGAAATGAACAAAACACAGTGAATACTTTTGAAGATGCCACTATCGAGTCAGAAAGGTACATAAATAGGTACAGAACATTGTGGTCAGTGTCAACTAATCATAGTTTAACCCATGTGGTTATTGCTAAATTAACAGAATGAAGGTGATCCCTGGTTAGTTCAGTAGCCCAAAATAGTCATCAGAACTATGGCAGGTGGGATTCCCCAAGAAACAGATCATACGATTGATTTTAGCTTGTAAGAGATTATTAGGGAGTGCTTTTGGGATCAGCATTTCAGAAGAAAAGACAAGGGGCAGCATTGGGCAGAGGAATAAGTCAAGTTATCATGAAGGCCAAAGTTCAACCTTAGCTGACCCCCCTGTGGAATTTTGCTGATTGGATGACCCTTCACAGCAGTCCTGTATTGTTAGGGGGAAGGCTGTGGTTTTCTAGCCTCTGAGCCCATCAGTCAGGGACTATTGACCATCTAGGAAAAGAATGTGGCATTAGGTAAGGTGATTCTGTACAGCTGAGTCAATCCCCAAAGAAACTGGAGCCTGAGGCCCTCCCAGAAGCAGGGAAATTATCTTTGGTTCTGGAGGTGTGATCTGGGCACCACATCCCAGCACCCATCACAGAGACCTGAACCATCCTCCCCTTCCACCATTCTCAGCATATTGCCTTTTTCCTCAGAAGATTCTCTTTTTGTTTACAAGGTATCTGCCCAACTCTAAAGACATTTCCACACAAGAGCATACAATATAGAGAGGATGCAAAGGAACCATCATCTCACACTATTCTTTCTCTTAAAAGAAAAAAAAAAAAGAAGCTCTCCCAAAGTGTCACCAGAAGGATTCTCCCAATATGTTGCCAGGACACAACCCAGATTTGTTATTTAGGAAGACAAGAGAATGGTTCTTGGGTAGTGTTATGGAGGAGATGTTTGTGTCCCCAAAATTTGTGTGTTAAAGCCTAATCCCCAGTGCGGTGATATTGGTGGAACCACTGGTAGGTGATTAAGTTATAAGGGTGGAGCCCTTCTGAGTGGAATCAGTGCCCTATAAGAGAGACCCCAGAGAGCTCCCTCACCAATTCTGCTATGTGAGGACATAGGGAGAAGATGGTTGTATATGAACCAGGAAGCAGGCTCTCAACAGATACTGAATCTGCCAGCACCTTGATATAGAACTTCTCATCCTCCAGATCCGTGGGGAAAAATATTTGGAGATACTTAAGTTGCACTGGGGAGTCACAAGATAGGTCCCATGCAGTATATAGCACACGAATTGGGTAGAAAAAGATGTTCATGTGCTATCCAGTTAAAGTTTCCATGTTCAGGTTTCTCCTCAGGGGGGTGATCTTGAGGTACATCTGGGACCGCTAACATTGCTCAGCCTCAGTTTTCTCATCAGAAAGTTGAAAATAATAATAAATACAAGGCAGTTAAAGCATACCATTAATTAAAAGACATGATAAAAATTCTCTTTAATACTTTTTGTACAGTAATCTTTGCCAAGCAGATTTGATACTGTTTTCTTTCTGGTTAAATGTTTCCAAAGAATCCCCAAGCCTTCTTTTTAAATGTCAGAGTCCTCACATTGGCAGACAGAGGTCTCCAGGCCATGCCCCTGTTTGCCTCTCTGGTCCATGTCTAGACCCTCATTTAATCTTCTCCAGCCACAGAGTCCCAGAGCTTCACACATGCATCAAATCTTTTCTCACATGTTATTTTTCTGCCTCAGATGCCTGCTCTGGACCTAGTTCCCTGCTACCTCTTCCTCCCTGACACTGCTGAAGCGTCTGTCTTTTTCACACATCTCCTTGACCCTCCCTCGGATTGCGATGCTGCTGATCCTTGAGTTTGCCCTGTGAATAGCACCATTACAGCACACAGACACTTTGTCATTTTTATTTTTGTATCTTCTATGTGAAGCTCTGATTTCCTTAACAGCAGGAGCTCTATGATGGCAGGAGTCTGATATGTTCCTGCCCACTAAGTATCTAGCATGTTCTAAGAAAACGTGTGTGTATTGAATGAAGATACTGCGGGCCACATCTCAGTATAGTTTGTAGATACCCAATGTCATTAATAGCATAGAATGTTGGAATCAGATGTCTTGAGTTTGATACTGGCTTTATCATTCTCAAGTTATATGACTTATGGCAAATAGTTTACCTTTCTGTGAAAATGAAGGGAAGAAAAATTGTGAAAGACACTCAAAAGTGCCAGGAACAAACACTAAAAAAATTTAGTCATGCTGATGATGAGGATGAGGATGAGGATGAGAACGAGAATGACTATGGGAGAAAGAGATTTTATGGACAAGTATCAAATCCCTAATATCCTCTGCTGTCTGTTGGATGTCAAATGTTACTTTGAATTATTTTTTTACTCCAAGAATAGGTATAGGGTTCCTAATATTAGACATGTAATAAGAGAAAAATAAGTGTTGATTGATAATAAATAGTTAACATATGTAGAACTTGCTATGTGCCAGTGTTTTAAAGAATTTCATATGCATCAACTGATTAATCCTCATCAATTGTTTGAGGTAGTAACCATTATTATTCCCATTTCTGTAGATAAGGAAACTGAGACACATAGAGCTTAGTTGATTTACCATGCTGGTAAGTGGCAGAGATGGGATTTAAACCTAAGCAGTAAAACTCCAGAATCTCTTTTCATTATTATTATATACTTATACTATCATGAATGAGTAAGTAAATGAATAAACCTATTCAAAAAAGGAATGTATATGTTCTGTTCTCAAATCCAGTATAATTTAAATTTATCAGTCTATCCCTCTCTTTTTTTATTTATTATTATTATTATTATTAATTTTAATGGGGTGACACCAATAAATCAGGATACATATGTACAATGAAAACATCTCCAGATTATCTTATCATTCAGTTGTGTTGCATACTCGTCACCCACAGTCAAATTGTCCTCTGTCACCTTCTATCTGGTTTTCCCTGTGCCCCTCCACTCTGCCCTCTCCCTCCCTCACCTCCCTCCCCCCACCCCGTAACCACCACTCTCTTGTCCATGTCTCATAGCCTCACGTTTATGTCCCACCTATGTATGAAATCATGCTGTTCTCAGTTTTTTTTTCTGATTTACTTATTTTACTCCATATAATGTTGTCAAGGTCCATCCATTTTGTTGTAAATGATCCAATGTCATCATTTCTTATGGCTGAGTAGTATTCCATAGTATATATGTACCATAGCTTTTTAATCCACTTATCTTCTGACGGACACTTGGACTGTTTCCAGATCTTCGTTATTGTGAACAATGCTGCCACGAATATGGGGGTGTCGGACTAGGATGCGGAAGGACTCAGGTTCCCCTCTCTTTTTTGAGCAACATTTTGGGTTGTTTCTACTTTTAATTTTGCCAAAAAGGTACCTAGAACTGAAAAGGCCAGAGTTTCCACATCTGTTTCACAACTAAGAATATATTAATTGGCATATTAGGTCAGACTGGTCTTATTGTCAGGGGTCCATTCTACAGTCAAACAAAATAATCAGAAGCCCCATTTCTGAGATTCTGTATGACCTTGAGCCAGGTTGATCAGGTGAACTGTTAATATCTTCCAAAAGCAGCAAAATCAATGAGAAAATTTGAGACATGGTGGGATTCAAAAGCCAAAGAATAAGTTGGTGAAGTAATGAAAAGAAAGATAAAGTGTGATCATATATGGAGAAATGAGCCAGGTGTTGGAAAGCCATAACGATCCACAATAGATTGTGAAGGGAATAGAAGGAGGTTAGAGTAAATGATACCACTGAGCCTGCTGTGGTGATTCTTCTGTGATGCCAAATAAGACTTTGGGGAACTATCCAAGCATCTTACTTGCACTTAATTACCCATTATAAATTGGTCTTCAATGAATTTGTATAAACCACATCTTAAAATGTTAACAAATTTAGCCAGCACCTGAATACCAAAAGAGAAGAGAACTTTGAAATTACCTATTTATCCCTTTCATTTTATAACAAGTCAATTCAGCCTGAAAAAGTCAAGAACTTGGTCTATAATCATTCAGTTACTTTAGTACTGAATGATTCATTAGTACTTTAGCAGATTGTAGCTGCTGTAGGACATAAGATTTCCTCTTAGTCTTCCTAAGCTTAGTGTTTTTAATTTCCAAAGATGTCCTGCCTCCATCGCTCATAACTTGCTTTGGGGATATTATAGTTAAATAGTCAAAAATTTCATGAAGATATAATGTATGTAGACTTGCATGTAAAAGTTCTTAATTTATCAAAAATAATTTTTCACCATTTCATAGAAGAGCTATCCATTCATAAATAAATGATTAGATATACATAATAAATTTTAGTTGAATGAATGCAGAATGGCACCATCATCAAAATGACTACCTTTTTTCTTTTCTTTTCTTTTTTCTTTTCTTTTCTTTTCTTTTATAAGAGAGATAGCTAGGGACAGACAGACAGGAAGGGAGAGAGATGAAAAGTATCAATTCTTCATTGCAGCCCCTTAGTTGTTTATTGATTGCTTTCTCATATATGCCTTGACCAGGGGGCTCCAGCTCAGCCAGTGACCACTTGCCCAAGCCAGAAACTTTGGGCTTCAAGCCAGCATCCTTTGGACTCAAGCCAGCAATCATGGGGTCATGTCTATGATCCCACGCTCAAGCCGGCGACCTCAGAGTTTCAAATCTGGCTTCTCTGCATCCCAGGCTGATACTCTATCCACTGTGCTACTGCCTGTTCAGACCAAAGTGACTTTCTGATTGCTACTGCAGTACTTTCAGAATGTGGGCTGCAAAGTAGAGACTGCATTAGTATTGGGTCTAGATTATATTTTCTGGTAAAATCATAATATAATAATTATAGATGAAAAATAATAGAAACTCTCTTGTGCCCAGTGTAATAAATGCTTCACCTACATTATATTTATTCAATTCTTGCAAATTTTATATAATTATAAGTTATATTTATTTAATTCTAGCAAAAGTTCTATAGGCTATATCTATATTATTGCTTATATATGGTAGAGAAAACCAAGACTCAGAAAAATTAAGATGCTTTAGTTTGAGTACCTAGTAGGTAAAGGAGGTAAGATCTAATCATAGGCTTCCTGATTAATCAGTACAGCATCTTGGCTCTAAGTCTTTACTTATTTTGACCAGATAAGACTTTGTTTTGACCAGATTAAGACTCTGTTTTGAGCTTCTCTTATGTACTTATTCATTATGTCCATTATAGCAACTCTATCCAAGTCATATTCTCACAAAAGATAGTAAATGTAGATGATCAATGATATAAGAGAAAGTAGATGATCTAAGAGTAAGGGCCTTGGTTGATAAAACAAAATTCCAAATGCAAGTTTTTACTTCAACCCTTTCAAATGTGTAACTTTGATAGTTACATTTTTTGAACTCTAGTCTCTTAATTAGAGAAAAAAATCTTAATTAGAAAAAAAATCTTAATTGCCAACTAAGCATGTGTGGGAGGGTAGGGAGAATATGTTAAGAATCATTAAAAATAATGGTTATGAATAACCTTATTAACTATAAATAAATAATAATGATATGATAATATTTACCAAAGATTTTAAAATCACTAAAACTGATATAGTATATCATTATATGATACATAGAAATTATATATGTGTATATTTTATATGCTCACATATATATACACATACATACACACATACAAACACAACAACTGGGACATAATTATATATTCCTAGAGTGGTGATAGGTTGCCTTTTATATTTTTTACTCTTTCAGGCTCAGTATACTCAGTATGGTATGATGAGGATTATAATCTACTTCAGAGATAGCTGACTAGAAGGATTAAACACACAAATAAATTGAAAGTGTTTAGCAAAATTTTAAAAACTATTATGGTCTAAAAGGCATTAGCTGAATTAGGATCTAAATTCATCAACACTTTATCAGTGTTTCTGGGGTGTTTTCTGCCAGTTGTCTAATTGGCTAGCAGAAATTGGGTGTCCAACAATTTAATTTAGTTCTGAGACTATCTACCTGGTGCTAGCATAAGATTCCACAAGGTAAAGGGTTCAGTCTTACAAGTCACAAGTCCTGGGCCACCTGTGCTTTTTACCAACTGGTTATAAATCAGGGGTTCTCAAGGCCCCCTCCTCAGCTTTAATAATTTGCTAGAACAACTCGCAGAACTCAGAAAAGTACTTTACTTACTTTCTCCAGTTTATTATAAAGATTATAACTCAGGGAAAAACAAATGAAAAAGATGGTAAGACAAGGTGTTGGGGCTGGCATGAGAGCTATTGACCTCCTCAGGCATGTCACCTTTCAGCACCTCAATAATTTCACTAACTTAGATGCTCTTCAAACATTATCTTTTCAGTGTTTTTAATCCAATCTCTGTAAACCTACTCCCCACCTCTCTGGAGAATGGAGCTGAGAGCTCCTACTCTCTAATCTCAAATTTGTTCTTTCTAGTGACAAGCCCGTCATCTGAGGGCCCCATCTTATTACCTCATTAGCAGAAAGTCAGGTGTGCTCCAAACAGGATCCTTATAAATAACAAAAGACACTTTTATCTCTCAGAAAATTTCAAGAGTTTTTGTTGTTCTGTACCCTGTACCAAGGATGAGGACCAACGACATTTATTATCATACCATAATATTTATCATAACACATATTGATCCCTTAGATATAAAGATTTGTCTCTTGGGAATGGGTCATATGGTAAATAAATTCCGAAGGTGGTAAAGGACATGAAAAGGCAGTTGTGTGCAAGAAAATGATCTTAATCTTAGCCTTTTATCAAAAAAAAATTTTGAGTTATATTTTTTGGATATCTGATGTGCTCTCTGTATGTTGAGTGGGAATCTGTGTTGCTACCATTAAAGTACAAGGCAACTATGGTTTTCATATGTAGCAAGTTACAGTTTGCAGACTACTATACAGAGTGCTGGATAGAACATTATTCAAACAAAACCACATTAGCAGTCCTCAAAGGTATGGGATTCTAGGATTCTCGTGTTACAGGTAAAAACTATGAGACCTTGATTTTTGTATTCTTGAGAGAAAAAATTCAATCAAGAGACAAAGTGAAGCAAGCAAAAAAAAAAAAAAGAAATTATTGGCTGCGCAGGAAAGAGATCAGAGAAAAGAGAGTCTTGGAGACAGGTTCAGGGGGTTAGCCTGGGCCAAGTTTCCCACTACTCCCCCACTACTCCCCCACTTTCAAGTTTTGTGGGAACCCTTAGAACTTAGAAGGAACAGAGGGGCAAAGAGAATGTGTCTGGAATTAAGAAGAGGAGATGGGGGGAAGGAAAAGCACACCAGGACCTCCTGTTCAAAGGGATTTTAAGGGTGAGGACTTTAGGGAGGTCCATGGGGAAGATCTTAATAGAATATTCATTAGTTTCTCAGGTGTGTTCTTTTAGGGTCATGATCTTGATTGATTGGTCAGCTTTAAGCCAAGAAGTCAATGCAGCTTGTTCTGAGGTCAGCTATGATTTCCTTTGTCTGGTTATGCTGCTTTTCTCGATCTGGAGTTGTTATCTCTAGGGCTTAATGCTTACGCACTATTCTCTAGCTTTTTTGTTTGTTCTTCCTATAAGGGAGTCTAAAACCACATAACTGATAATTTTCCAGGGGAGGAGGAGAGGTCAGGGGAAGGTCTGAATTCCATGACCAGCGATATGAAATCAGGGGGTTTAAGCCACCTAACTACCTCCCTCAGTAGGATGAGGCTCCTTGAGCAACTTAAGTGTTTTGAATGAACTTTTTCATACAGGTCTTCCCTTCCCAGCACCTCAGTTCCAAGTATTGATTTTCTCACTGATCCAGCAAGGGTCAGGCATTTACTCCTCAAATCAGTCAACTATGGCCAGGAAAGTAGTGAAGAATTCTTAGCAATTACTCATCCCTATATACTAAGAGTGCAGTGATCACAGAGAAGAGAAAATGTGTAAATTAGACATATACTACATGTGCTAGTAACTTTAACTTCTAAAAAAAGAACTGTTGAATAAAAAATTTATTAGAAATTATTGTTTTGGGTCAGAGAAATGGCTGCGTGAGAGATAGTCCCAGTCTCTCCCCTTCAAATTACAACAAATTCAACAACTAAACACAGAGAAAAAAAATCCTTAAGAGCACCCAAAATTTACACACACCAGACAAAGGCATGATTGGGTAAAAAAAAACCATCTGAATATATAAGATGGAGGATGGGGTATTTTATTTTCCATGCTGATCTGAGGTAGGGGCACTTTATTTGGAGCCAGGTGAAGAGGAGAGACTGAACTAGTGGGGATGGAGCTGAGTTAGTGTGGGTGCCCAAACAAAGAAAAGAACACACTGGCTCTGTCTGAGATTGTGGACACTGGGCGCACACAAGGGCAGTGGGATCCACCTAAAATTACCAGCACTAGATGCCTGTGTGTGCTGGCACCAGGATCTTTGTGCATTCCCAGCTCCATGATCACTGGCACAGCACTAGCAACTCCACCTAGCATCACCCACACAGGGAGCGAGTGGGTGCACTCAGGGGCCAAGGTGCTTAGTCCAAGATTAACAACATTGGGCACCTGCATAAGCAGCAGCATCTTTGGGCACTCCCGGCTCCATGATCCCCAGCACAGGGCATGCTAAGGGACCAGGGTGCTTAGTATGAGATTGTCAGTGCTGGGCACCTGCGGGGTACCAGCGTCTTTGGGCATTTCCTGCTCTAATTCTCCAGAGCCGCGTGCATGCACAGGCCAAGACCCTTGGCCTGAGAATACCTGCACTGGGCACCTGATCAGCAAATGCAACCATCTGTGTGAATTGCTGGAGTTGTGGGAGTTGGACAGATATCTGGCCAGTCATGGGTTACCAAGCAGTGCAAGAGGGAAAAGCCTGTAGAGATTAAAACCACAGCATGCTGAGGCATGCCAGATATGCCCGCTGGTCCATAGAATTTTGCTTGTGTGTAACAGAAAGAAACTTGGCCCTTGACCTGTGCTCTGTCCTACCTGCTCGTGCTGATGGCTCTGGTTCCCACTGCCTTCCACAGAACTGTGCTTTGAGCAGCACTTGGAGGGGAGGCCTGGCTCTGCATAGATTTCTTTGATGCAAGGACAGTAGCTGAGGCAGACTTCACAGCTAAGTCTCCAGGCTGCTAACTCCACTGGGAGGGATGTGCAGAGAGGCGCCTGGAAAACTGAGACCCCCATTAATAGAGCCAGAATATTGCAAAGCACTAACAAGCCCCGCCCACCAATGGGACTGAGGCCCAGCCTACATCATTGCCACAGCAACACACCAGCAGACCTGTACCCAAGAGCACTGCAGAGGCAAAATTCATAGTACAGTGCCACCTGCTGAAAAAAAGAAAGAAGATACCTATCAGAACCAGAAAAAAATTACATTTTATTTTAACACTTTTTGTCATTTTTTTCATTTTTAGTTCTTTCCTTTTTTTTTTTTTTTATTATTTTTCTTTTGAACTACAGTATCCGTAGTTGTTACATTTTTCATTCTTGTTTGTTGAGAGGATTTCATCACAGAAACCTTTATTTCTGTTTTTTTCTTTTTCTTTCTCTTTGTTTTGTATTTTGTTTTTTTGTCATTTCTTTATTCTCTCTTCTCATTTCTTCTTCTTTATCTTTTTTCTTCTCCTTTTTTGCTCTCAGCTGATCATCATTTATCAAATTATTATATTTTGGACTCATATTTTAATTTGTGGCATTTTGCTTGTTTTTGACTTCAGTTTTTTTCTCTATTTTTTTATTTCTTCTCAGTTCCTGCTCCTTGTTCTCTGTAGTTGTTATTCCACTTATCATTATAGAATTTTCATTTTTTATTGTATTTTTTAAACTTTAATTTTACTTTATAATTATCTCTTATTAGAGTTATTAATAATGCCACTCTCAAATGCTATTAAGAAAAAAATTCAAATATCATGGATACAAAAGACAGAGATTTAGCTCAGATAGATGAAGAAGTATCCCTAGAAAAAAAATTCAATTACATGGAAACCTTGGAGTTAAATAACAGGGAATTCAAAATTGAAGTCCTAAAAATACTCAGTAAAATACAAGAAAGCTCTAAAAGGCAATTTAGTAAGCTCAAAAAACAATTTAATAAAAAAAAAGAATATTTCATCAAGGAAATTGAAATATTTTATAAAAAGGAACTAAACAGAGATGTAAAATTGAATACATAAACTGAAAAATGAGATAACAAGCTTAGCTAACTGAACAGGCCAGATAGAAGAGAGAATTAGTGACAAAGAAGACAGGCAACTAGAGATACTACAGAGAGAAGAAGAGAGAAACACACAAATTAAAAAAAAAAATAAGAAAGCCCTTATAAGGATTGTCTGATTAGATCAGAAAGAGCAATACAGTGGTACCTTGAGATACAAATTTAATTTTTTCTGTAACTGAGCTCATAAGTCAGTCACCTCGTATATCAAACTGCCGATACTGGACCTGAGCACAAACAAGCCAACTAGCAGCAGCTTCCTGAATCACAAATCGTATCTCGGAATTTTGCTCGGATCTCAAACAAAAATATGGACTGAGTTTCAGGTCGTATCTTAAAAAAAAATTGTATGTTGGTCTGTTTGTATCTCAAGGTACCACTGTATAAGAATAATGGATATATCAGAAGGAGAAAAGAGAGAAAAAGGAATGAAGAACATATTCAAAAAAATAACACTGGGAAACAATTTTTTTTCGTTTTCTGTTGCATGAGGTTTTAGAATTGTTTATATACATTTATGAATGGCTGATTCCAAATATAAAATCAGTTTTTGGTGCATGCTCTAGTTTTTATGCAATTTTAATTTCATTTTGTCACAGTTGATGGCATGCATTGGTTTTTAAATTGAGTTTAAAAGGCAACGAACGACTCTTGCATTGAACATAACCACAAGGCAATTAATGTTTTACAAACATCACTTTTACATAATTGTAGTTGTTTTCAAATGTAAAATATTATTATCTGATAAAAAACACCCTCTTAATTTTGTTTTAAGATTGAATCATAGCTTTTTTGAGTAGGTGTAAATGTAAGAATAGTCCTGACACCTTCTGTTATATATGTGGCTGTTACACACTTCAACGTCAAAGGCGCAATATTTCATCATTTCTGACACATGCATATATAGCCTATTTTCAAGTTCCCCTTGGACTTCTCATATTCTGTGTCATAATTGTGAGGAAATGCTTCATGACTGGAAAAAAGGAAAACACTAAGAAATGCCTTCTGATATTCCCATGATTTGGCGTGAACCTAAGGACCACAGCAGTGACTGTATATTCTGTTTAATCATACAAAGGGCATTGGCAATAAAAAAAATGGCATATGATTGCATATCCTAATATTTCTTCAGCAATACAACCTATCCCACACTCTGATACACTCCTGATTTCAGTTGTCAATGGTTTTATTTCTTCTAAGGACTAAGAAAGTGAACATGGTGTTCAAGTGTATTTTGATAAGATACATGAGGAAATTGTTGTAAAATCTGGAGAATCTTCTTCTGAAGCCAAGCAGTCATTAACCCCTGAGCAGTTTAGCCAACCTGAATTGAATGACTTAGTAAGAGATTTGGGCCTGTTAAAGAAAGCAGCTGAGTTGTTAGCCTCCAGGCTTCAAGAAAAGAATGTACTTCACTGGTTAGCTAACGTTTCCTATTTCAGGAAGTGTGAACAAATTTTTGGGGACTTTTATTCTGAAGACAAACACTTTGTTTACTCTCATGATATCAGTAGTCTTCTCAGGCAGCTCGCTGTTACCACTTACAGTCCAACAGAATGGCAGTTATTTCTTGACAGCTCTAAACAGAGTCTGAAATGTGTTCTCCTACACAATAGTAATGTTTATGCAGTGGTTCCAATTGGTTATTCAATTTATCTGTGAGAAGATTCTAATGACATAAAAATTGTCCTCTCCTTACTGAAGTATGAGGAGCATAACTGGATCATTTGTGTGGATCTTGAAATGTTCAATTTCCTGCTAGGACAACAGAGAGGTTTCACGAAGTATCCTTGCTTTCTGTGTTTTCGGGACAGTCCAGCTCGGGAGAAACACTGGACACAGGAGTGGCTGAAACGTGAAGCTCTGGAAGTAGGAATGCAAAAATATTGTGCATGAACCTATAGTCAATCAAGACAGGGTCATTGTTCTCCATTTTATATTAAACTTGGCTTAATGAAGCAGTTTGTTCAGGTTTTGAGTAGAAAAAGTGAATGCTTTCAACATATTATTTCTGCTTTTCCTGCTTCATCTTTTGAGAAGATAAAAGCAGGTGTATTTGATGGACCTCAAATTTGAACCCTCATAAGTGCCAAAGAATTTGCCAGGAAGATGAATAAGGAGGAGAAAGTAGCATGGCAGTTTTTTGTGGAAGTTACAAAGAACTTCCTTAAGCAACAAAAAAAGCAGAAAACTATGAACTTCTGGCTCAAAGAATGCTGTTGACTTTCCTCGACATTGGATGTAACATGAGCATTAAGATTCACTTCCTGAACCATCACCTTGATAGTTATCCCGAAAAATTTGAAGCTCTTAGTGATAAGCGGGGGGAATGCTTTCATCAAGATCTAAAGATGATGGAAGAACGTTATCAGGGGCGATGGGACAGAAATATGATGGCAGACTAATGCTGCAGTTTTATGATTAAAATAAGTGTTTTTAATATGTTCTATTTTGAAATTGTAGACAAATTCTGATATAATCATATTTTTAGAGTATTAGTGTACTCATTGCATTATATAAGTTATTATATTTTCACAAAGATGATGCCCAATAAGACATTCTACTTCATTATGTTAAACTAATTTTTGAAAATTTTACAATAAGATGAAAACCTAAAATCTTGAATTTCAAAAGAACTGTAGCTTACAGAGAAAAACTAATGTTAGATTTGAGATCAGCACACTCAAATTAGTTAAGAACTAGTGTTTTTGTAGATGCAGCAAAAATTATTTTTACCCAGTGATATAGTTAAAATGGCCATATTACCCAAAGCAATATACAAATTTAATGGAATTTCCATCAAAATTTCAATGTAATTCTTTAAAGAGTTGGAACAAAAATTATCAGGTTTATATGGAACCATAATACCTTGAATAGCCAAAGTAATGCTGAGAAAAGAAAATGAATTGGGGGCATTATAATACCTGACTTCAAATTATACTACAGAGCCGCAATAATCAAAACAGCATTGTACTGGCAAAAAATAGACATTCAGACCAATGGAACAGAATAGAGAGCCCAGAAATAAACCTACATTTATATGGTCAAATAAACTTTAATAAAGCAGCCAAATACACACAATGGAGAAAAGAAAGCTTCTTCAATTAATGATTCTGGAAGAACTGGAAAGCCACGTGCAAAAGAATAAAACTTGACGAAGGTTTGTCTCTTGTACAAAATTTAATTCAAAATAGATCAAAGACCTAAACATAAGACCTGAAACAATATAATACAAAGAAAAAAAACATAGGTACTATACTCATGGACCTTGGCCATAGAGAACATTTTATGTTGACTCCAAAGGCAAAGGCAGTGAAGGCAAATGTAAATTAATGGGACTACATCAGACTAAAAAGCTTTTGTACAGCAAAAGAAACTGACAACAAAACAAACAAACACAGACAGCAAACTAAATGGGAGATGATATTTTCAAACAGCAGCTCAGATGAGGGGCTAATATCCAAAATATATGAAGAACTCACAAAACTCAACAACAAACAAGCAAAGAATGCAATAAAAACATGGGAGAGAACATGAACATACATTTCTCCAAAGAAGAAATACAAATGGCCAATAGATACATGAAAAGATACTCATCTTCACTAGCTATTAGAGAAATGCAAATCAAAACTATTATCTCACACCTGTTAGATTAGCTATTATCAACAAGACAGGTAACAAGTGTTGGAGAGGCTGTGGAGAAAAAGGAACCCTCATTCACTGTTGGTGGGAGTGTGAAGTAGAGCAATCATTATGGAAAAAAATATGGTGGTTACTCAAAATATTTAGAATTGAACTACCATATGACCCAGCAATCCCTCTACTGGGAATATACCATCACAACTCAAAATCATTGGTACATAAAGACACATGCAGCCCAATGTTCATTGCAAAATTTTTTCACAGTGGCCAAGACATGAAAACAACCAAAAAGACCTTCAATAGAGGATTTGATAAAGAAGACATAAATGCTATGCAGTACTATTCAGCCATAAGAAATGACATAGTACCATTTACGACAACATTAATGGATGTTGATAACATTATTCTTGAGTGAAATAACTAAAGTAGAAAATAACTAAGAACTGTATGATTCCATACATAGGTGGGACACAAAATTGAGACTCATGGACATAGATAAGAGTGCAGTGGTTACCAGAGGGAGGGGAAGGGAGGCAAGGGAGTGGGTAGTGAGAGGGGAGGGGCATAAAGAAAACCAAATGAGGGGTGATGGAGGACTATTTGACTTTGGTGCTGGGTATACAACATAATTGAATGTCGAAATGATCCGGAGATGTTTTCTCTAAATCTATGTGCTCTAGTTGACCAATGTCACCCCATTAGAATTAATTATCTAAATAAAACTATTAAAAAAAGAAATTATTGTTTTAGAAATTAATGACAAGGTGAGAATTTAAGTTACCAAGTTACCAATGATTTATAAATACCAGTGTATGTAGGAGTGTGTGTGTGTGTGTGTGTGTGTGTGTGTGTGTGTGTGTGTTTGGATGTGTGTACAAGGATATTTCAATGAGTATAAAATTATATGTTAATCTAAGAATTACAGGCCTAAATGAGAGGCAACAAGATTTATTTGAGATTCAAATGGAAACAAACAGCACTGATTCAGGCGAAAATCCAAATAGTGTTCCTATAAGGAGGTGAAGGCAAGATGTATTTATGAGAAAGGGAAGGGGAATAATTACATGACTATAAAGAAGAAATTTCTATGGGAGTTAATGAGCAAAGGAAAGGATTCTGATAAGTGTAGATAAGCTAAAATGGTGATGTTAATTATAAAGAATGTCTTTAATTTTCAGTCAAGTAGTCAAGATGTCTGCTTTCCTATGGCATTGCCAACAGTTGTTCAGAGTGCAGTGCTAGTTTAAGCTCAGTCAAAAGTTTATTTGTCCATTTTAACATTTCAAAGGTTTGAAGAGTAGGACCTGCAAGGCAGTTCCTCTGGGTTGGCAGCTCTGACTTCATTTTGAAGCAGCTTTATTTATATATTTTTTCTAGAATAGACTAGAATGATAGGTTATAAGTAAATCCAGAGCATGACTGTCTGGATTGATGTCAGTGTTATTTCTTTGCATATGGTTTCCATTTATCAAAAGTTAATGGGAACAGATTATACTATTGCAGATGATGTGTTTCAAAAGACAGCTTTTTTAGCCATTTGGTCATTTGGACAGCCTACCTTGGTCCAGTTGGGCTTGTTACGGCCCATTCATTCATACATCTGAAAATCTCTTGACAATTTTTCTTCACACCAAAAGGAGTCAGCACTTTCAAATGGATCACATTAGACTTCTTATAAAACCACTCCACTAGAAAGGGTTTCCATCCCAGAAGGGCTTCTGCGTTTAAACTTATCAAGCCTCTATACAGTTCTATTCCTGATTAGCTATTCATCCTCCTAAGAGCTTTAAAGATATACTTTATATTGCTCTAATTTTATCCCTTTTCCCATTTTTCTTTTATCGGCACATTCAAACGTTCTTTACTCTTATCTTGGATCTGTCACTCAGGATATGTCAACCTCAAGATTGCTGGACTATAGCAGTGACTGTCAGTAATGTTTCAGGGGGAAAAAAGAGGGAAAGTCAGAATGCATGCATCAGATCTTAGAAAGCCTGAATATATAGCATCCTAGTTATGTTATTCTAAACTATTTTTATAAAAAAAAATAAATATTGATCTACCATCTTGTTTGGGAGAAGTAAAGACATCTTCATTATTATTATATGTTATCAAATACCATATCTAGTCTATCCCTGTCATCTTTTTCTTTTAATGTTCCTAAAGCTTTTATTTAAGGCACTTTTCTTTCTCATTGCTCTCTTTCTAAACTCCATGTCCTCAGCCCCACAATTCCTCTCTTAGGGCTTCCTAACAATCTCTGCTTTCTGTCTGATGCAGCCACCTCTTCTTTTTCTTTCCTTTTACTCTCTGGGAAGACATTTATCACTGTCCTTTTCACCTTTCTTTGAAGATTCAGATCATAAATCTGTATCCAATACTGAACTTTAAGCTCTCCATAGGCAAAGTCTACAACTTACTGAACTTTTTATCTGTACCAGGGCCTAACTCATGTATAAATAGCTCAGATTAGGGTCCACAGGTGTTTGCCCACTAAATCAATAGTTGGATTGGTTGAAAGATGGATGGATGGATGGATGGATAGATGGATGGATGGATGGATGAATGGATACATGAAAAACTGTGTTTCTGTAACCTTATGGGATGATACCTATACAGAGTAGGTTCTTACAAAAGGTGTGTGGAGTTAAATTGATATTGCAAATGTGAGACAAAGTTATATGTGCAGGTAAGTTATATAGGTAAATATGGAGGCTTTTAGAAAAATTATCTACTAAGTGATTTAAAAAGAAGAATGTGAGATCTAGAAATAATAATGTACAACTTAAATAGATAATTAGAGAATTTTGGAATAAATTTATATTTATTCTTTCATCAGAGAAAGAATTGAACTTTGACTCACATAAGATAATATTAGCTTTTCTAAAACTGCAGATAAGGAGACAGAAAATAGCATTTTCTTTATTCTGTGGTCATTTTTAAGGAAAGTATAGAAATTATATCATCCTAGAAATAGAAAGCAAAAGTTAGAAGCAGTAAGTGTTTATTGAAAATCAAAAGAATTGCAATCCTGTTACATAAATTCAAGCAGAAACCCAAATTATGTCCTGATTATCGAGTGAAGGCAAGGGGTTTTCATGAGAAAACAGAGGGGAATAATTCCATGAATGGAAGGGATTTCTATCAATTCTAATAAGCAGTTATTCCTTAGTCATACATAGTTACTTATGGATTCTGAAGACTGTCTTTACTTGTCAGTCCTTGTACTCAGAACATATGTTTTCTTTTTAGCTTCATAAAGAGTTGTTGTTAAAACTATGTTGGTTTGGCCCAGTCCAAAGGTTATTCTGTCCAATTCAAGCATTCCAAAGCCTCAGGGAGTAAGACATGCAAGGCAGTTCCTCTTGAACAGCTGCCTAACTCCAATTAAAAATGTCTCTCCTTAATCCAACTTTTTACATTTCCCTTTCAACTGAGAGCTTTCTTTGTAACCATTGCTGATCAACCGTTGGAAGACAATGCTGATCAGTTATTGAACTCTTCATTGTTTTTCATCACCAGGAAAGCTAATTCCTGGTATACCATTCCACTGTCAGTCCTTTGTTGCCAGGAAGGCTCATTCCTAGTATGTCATGAGCCACAAAGGACAGAAAGTGATTCCTTAGATTACATTTAGGAAACAAGAGTGCAAGCCTGACCAGGCAGTGGCGCAGTGGATAAAGTGTTGGATTGGTATGTGGAGGACCCAGGTTTCAGACCCTGAGGTTGCCAGCTTGAGTGCAGGTTCATCTGGCTTGAGCAAAAAAGCTCACCAGCTTGGACCTAAGGTCGCTGGCTTGAGTAAGGGGTTACTCGGTCTGCTGAAGGCCTGTGGTCAAGGCACATATAAGAAAGCTATCAACGAACAACTAAGGTGTCATAATGAAAAACTGATGATTGATGCTTCTCATCTCTCTCTGTTTATGTCTGTCTGTCTTTATCTCTCTCTCTCTCTTTCTGTAAAAAAAAAAAGAAAAAGAAAAAAAAAGAAGCAAGATCACAAGAACATTGAAAGGCTTTACCATGATGCTCTTTTAGAGTCAAACATCTTCTGCAATTACTTGAGGTTTCTTGTATGAAGCCTTATAGGCCTTAGGAATCATCTCAAAGTTCTGCATGACCATTTTCTGACTGGTGTCATTACACAGAGCTATAAAAAACAGACAAATTTTTATAGTAATTAATTTTCTATAGTAACAAACAAAATGCTAGGTTCAATTTGGAGAACAGACCTGAACCAGTAGATCATACCTGACAGTATCCAGCTAAAAAGATCATGAACTGTGGGATGTAAATGGACATTCCATTTAATTATTTGGCATGTGTCTGAATTTTATCTAGTTCTGTCTCTATTTTTTCAGAGGTAGGCCTACATTGCAAGCAGTGATGTATTTAATAAGAGGTATTTCTGTGGAACAAAAGAATAACAAAGGTTAATGTTTGGAAACCAATTTTTGAACCTAGGGGACATCCCATCAGTAGAAGCATCTCTTGTAGTTTAAAATGTCTCTGATGAAGTCATCAGTTGTTTAGAAAAACTTTCTAAGTGGCTAGAACAAATTAGGCACAAAAATATCTAAACATGAATTATTGTAACTATTTCTCTGAAGTTTCTATCAAGTCATTTATAATCAGTTTTCAAGGTTTTGGGGGAAAGGGCAGCTTTAGTTCTCAATTATTTCAGGTCAAAAGTAGGAGAAAAGTTGAAAACTTTAGTTTGGAAAGTTGAGGAAACTAGAAGAATTTAGGATTCAGTTCAGTTTACAAGCAAAAAAGAAAGCCTCAAAAACAACAAAACTAATGTCTGTAAGTATTAAACTTTTTATTGAAACATATTTCCTCTCTCTACAATTATTCCTATTTTCACCAAAAATATTTTTCAAACAAATTAGTTTTATTGTAGTTTCAATAAACTTAGCCTGATAACTTATATAAATGCAGTAAGTATAGCAATTGATCATATAGGCTCTTTTAAATCTGCTTTACTGAAACTTTTCATTCAAAAATCTTCAGATTCTGCCCTGGCTGGTTGACTCAGTGATAGAGCATCAGCCCAGCATGTAGATGTCCCAGGTTCGATTCTCAGTCAAGGCACACTGATGAAGCAACTGACCATCTACTTCTAAACCTCTCCCTCTTCTCTCTCTCTTCCCCTCCTGCAGCATGGCTCAATTGGTTCAAGCGAGTTGGCCTTGAGCGCTGAGAATGGCTCCATGGCCTCTGCCTCAGGTCCTAAAAAATGGCTCCATTGCTGAGCAATGGAGCAATGCCCCCAGATGGACAGAGCATCGCCCCCTAGTGGGCTTGCCAGGGGGATCCCACTCAGTTGCATGCAGGAGTCTATCTCTCTGCCTCCCCTCCTCTCACTAAATTAAAAAAAAAAATCTTCAGATTCAACTTTTCATAGCTTTTTGAGGCTAAGAGGCCAAGCCACATACTTGGCATCAGACTTTGCCTGCAGTACCTTTAAATTTGGATTAATTCCTCTTTATTCAAGATCCACAAAATGTCCTGATATTTCTGTGCCATCTAAAAAGTAACCTTTCCTATTCACCTGGTAAGTAAGGCTGCTGGGAACCCTGTAAAAAAGGTACTAGCTAGGCAGATGTTTTTTCAAGGAGGTATGATTCGCTTTCATATCTTAGTTTTTGAAAGCTGTCTGATTATATCTGAGACTATGTACGTCTCTCTTACACATGGCATTCCAGGTAAAGCCTTGGCAATATAACCAGTGTTTCCATTTGTGTCCTGTTAGAAAGAAAACAGATTACTATTGGTCTTAGGTAAATAAGTATAAAACTATGAAAATAGGAATACTCAATTACTAAGAGTTTCCAAATTCTGGAGATTTCAGGTAGGAAAAAAAACATAAATGTTTCACTTCTGCTCACAAATGTATATTTACCAAATTACTGTAATTCATAGGTAATTTAAGAAAAAAAGAAAAAAAAATTTCTAAATCTGAAAATACAAAACATAAAAATTCATCAAATTTTAAATAAAAAGTCATAAAAATTATAATCATTTTTATTAGTCTAATCAGTCAGTCATAAGTAATGAACTCTTGTTGATCTTGATTCTTTTAATGAGTACATAAAAAGAGTTATTTAAATTCTTAACCAGTCCAGTGTTATAATCTGAAAGTTATTAGATACCTCCTGTATTCTAATAAACTTTTCATGAATTTCTTTGAAGTTGAAGTACATTTGTAAAATTATCAGTGTAGAACAATAATTGCCTGTAAATAACAAAGACTTAAAATGACATGGTTAAAGATCTAATTCATTAAAATGCAGTTGACACAAAAATGCTTATTTCTGAGATACAACATTTTAAGATAACAACTAGAATTACAAATAACAATATTATACCAGGGTATTTTAAATTTTTAAAAAATTTAGATAATTCCTGGAATATTTATATTAATAACACATATGCATGTAAATATAACATAATTATTATTTCTTATTTTACAGTGCTTTTCATGTGACGTTAGCATGTAAAACAGAGCTAATTAGTTTAATACCTCTACCCATTTAAAAGAAAGAAAATAGCCTTTGAAATATACCAGGCATTCTCTGAAAGGTTTCTAAATTAGGTTAGTTTAGATTTGATTTGGAGAAAGTTTGTCAAAGATATCAAATATGATCATAGGTCACTGAAAATTGATATTTAGTTATCCATTTAATTGTGGTGACAAAGACTTGACAGACAAATACAAAAAGAAAGCAGTTTTTAGCAATATTTAGCTTTTTTAATATTAAAAAGACAATTTACTTAGGTAATCAAAGAACTAATGATGAAGAGTACAGAAAATAATCTTATTAAAACAAAATTTCTTTTTAATTTTATAATCTCTTATTAAATGCATACCAATAGTATAGAAATACTGTGTTTTTAGCAGAAAAACTAAAAGTATTTTTAGTTTTTATAAATACATTCATGCAAAAGCTTGTAATAAATTTATTTAACCTATCCAACTTAATCATACACAAATTTCTTTCTCAAAGTTTCTTTTAATAAACCTTTTACAACTTTCTATGTTCATTTTATTTCGTCTCTTGTTGTTTTAGTCATTCAGCAATACCTAACTTTATTTTAGAATAGAATTGTCTTCTTTCATTTCCCCCCAAAATGAATCTTTAAATGTTATACCTTCTTTTACAAAAACATATATTAATTTTCTTCTATATTAAAAATCTAAATTTCTCAATTATGGGATACTCAATTAAGATTTGTCGTATTACCATTCTATAGATAGTCAAATCCACAAATACATTGCAAAATCTCTAGAAATGTATGCTTCCTCAACAAAACAGATATTTTATTAATAGATTCAAATTAATTTTTTTGGTTTCTTTTGTAATAAGCCAAAATAGGTAAATTTAGTCTTATTGAGCAATTAATGTTTTAGTATTTTATCTTACCTGAAAATTATTTAGATATGCAAAAAATTTTCATAATTTAGCAAAACTTTAAGGTTTTTAGTTACCAAAGAGATTTAGGAAAATTATTTTTAGGTAATATGTTATTATATATAACTATTGCTGAAAAGTTCTACCTAAAACTTTTCATTCTATTTACATCTATTTAATTTATTAATCTTTAACAATTATGTTTAGATTAGCCATGAAAACTTTATGAGACATCAGAAAAGTCAGTTATGATTCTAAGCTATTTTTCTGCTGATAAATTTAATAACATAGACATTCAACTTATTTTTTTTAATTTTCTTTTTATTATTTTTTAAATTAATTTTAATGGAGTGACATTGATCAATCAGGGTACATAGGTTCAGAGAAAACATCTCCAGGTTATTTTGACATTTGATTATGTTGCATACCCATCACCCAAAATAAAATTGTCTTCCCTCACCTTCTATCTGGTTTTCTTTGTGCCCCTCGCCTCCCCCCTCCTAGGTAAATACCACACTCTTGTCCATGTCCCTGAGTCTCATTTTTTATGTCCCACCTATGTATGGAATCATATAGTTCTTAGTTTTTTTTCTGATTTACTTATTTCACTTAGTATGTTATCAAGGTCCATTCATGTTGTTGTAAATAATCTGATGTCATCATTTCTTATGGCTGAGTAGTATTCCATAGTATATATGTACCACATCTTTATTCAATCATCTATTAAAAAGCTTTTTGGTTGTTTCCATGTCTTGGCCACTGTGAACAATGCTGAAATGCACATGAGGCTGCATGTGTCTTTACGTACCAGTGCTTTTAAGTTTTGGGGGATATATATCCAGTAGAGGAATTGCTGAGTCATATGGTAGCTCTATTTCTAATATTTTTAGAAACCACCACACTCTCTTCCATAATGGCTATACTACTTTACATTCCCGCCAACAGTGGATGAAGGTTCCTTTTTCTCCACAGCCTCTCCAACACTTGTTATTACCTGTCTTGTTGATAATAGCTAATCTAACAGGTGTGAGGTGATATCTCATTGTAGTTTTGGTTTGCATTTCTCTAACAGCTAATTAAGATGAGCATCTTTTCACATATTTATCTGTCAGTCATTTGTATTTCTTCCTGGAAGAAGTGTCTGTTCATGTCCTCTTCCCATTTTTTTATTGGATTGTTTGCTTGTTTGTTGTTGAGTTTTATAAGTTCTTTGTATATCTTGGATATTGGGCCCTTATCTGTGCTGTTGTTTGAAAATATCTCCCATTTAGTTGGCTGTCTGTTTTGTTGTCAGTTTCTCTTGCTTTGTAAAAGCTTCTTAGTCTGATGTAGCCCCATTAATTTATCTTTGTCTTCATTTCCCTTGCCTTTGAAGTCAAATTCATAAACTGCTCTTTATAACCAAGGTCCATGAGTTTAGTACCTATGTTTTCTTCTATGTAATTTATTGTTTCACGTCTTATATTAGGTCTTTGATCCATTTTGAATTAATTTTAGTACAAGGGGACAAACTGTAGTCCAGTTTCATTCTTTTGCATGTGGCTTTCCAGTTTTCCCAGCACCATTTGTTGAAGAGGCTTTCTTTTCTCCATTGTGTGTTGCTGGCCCCTTTATCAAAAATTATTTGACCATATATATCTGGTTTTATTTCTGAGTGTCTATTTTTCTGTGAATACCTTACTGTTTTGATTATTGTGGCTCTATAATATAATTTGAAGTCAGGTATTGTAATGCCACCAGCTTTGTTTTTTTTTCCTTAGGATTGCTTTGGCTATTCAGGGTTCTTTATAGTTTCATATAAATCTGATGATTTTTTGTTTCATTTTGTTAAAAAATGATATTGGAATTTTGATGGAAATTGCATTAAATTTGTATATTGCGTTAGGTAATATAGTCATTTTGACTATATTTATTCTTCCTATACAAGAACAAGAAATATTTTTTCATTTCATTGTATCTTTTTTGATTTCCCTTAACAATGCTTTGTAGTTTTCATTATATAGATCCTTTACATTCTTAGTTATGTTTATTCCTAGGTATTTTATTTATTTATTTTTGGAACCATGAAGGGAATTAATTTTTTGAGCTCATTTTCTGATGTTTCACTATTGGCATATAGGAAGGCAGTGGGCTTTTGTACATTAATTTTGCATCCTGCGACCTTACTGTATTGGTTTATTGGGTCTAGTAGTCTTTTTGTGAAGACTTTGGGGTTTTCAATGTATGGGATTATATCATCTACATAAAGCAAAACCTTTACTTCTTTTTTCCCAATATGAATACCTTTTATTTCTTTCTCTTGTCTGATTGCTCTGGCTAGAACTTCCAGCACTATGTTGAATAAGAGTGGAGAGTGTGAACAACCTTGTCTTGTTCCTGATTTTAGAGGAAAAGTCCTCAGTTTTATGCCAATTTAATATGATGTTAGCTGATGGTTAATCATAAATGGCCTTTATTATCTTGAGAAATTTTCTTCTATACCATTTTGTTCAGTGTTTTAAACATAAAATGATGTTATATTTTATCAAGTGCCTTCTCTGCATCTATTCATAGGATCATATGGTTTTGGTTTTGTTAATATGGCGTATTATGTTAACTGTTTTTACGTATGTTGAACCATCCTTGTGATTCTGGGATAAATTCCACTTGATCATGATGAATTATTTTTTTTAATGTGTTGTTGTATTCAATTTACTAGTATTTTGTTTAGTTTTCTAGCATCTGTATTCATTAGTGATATTTGTTTATAGTTTTCTTTTTTTGTGTTGTCATTGACAGATTTTGGTATGAGGGTTATGTTGACCTCATAAAATGTGTTTGGAAGTATTGCTTCTTCTTCAATCTTTTGGAAGACTTTGAGTAGAATAGGAACCAAGTCTTCTTTGAATGTTTGATATAATTCACTAATATAGTCGTCTGACCTGAACTTTTATTTTTGGGAAGGTTTTTGATAGTTGTTTCTATTTCCTCCCTGCTTATGGGTCTGTTTAGGCTTTCTGATTCTTAATGACTCAGTCTAGAAAGATTGTATTGTTCTAGAAATTTATCTATTTCTTTCATTTTAGATTTTGTTTCTATGAGTCCTTTCTCTTTTTCCCTTGGTGAGTCTTGCCAAAGGTTTGTCAATTTTGTTGATCTTTTTAAAGAACTAGTTCCTTGTTTTATTAATTTTTCTATAGTTTTTCTGTTCTGTATTTTGTTTATTTCTGCTCTGGCTTTTATTATTTGTTTTTCTTCTGCTGGTTTTGGGTTGCCTTTGTTCTTTTTTTTTTCTAGTTCCTTAAGATGTGAAGTTAAGGGGTTTACTTGGGCTCTCTCTTGTTTGTTCCTATAGGCCTATAGTGATATGAACTTTCCTCTTATTACTGCTTTTGCTGCATCCCAGAAATTCTGATACGTCATATTGATTTTTTTATTTGTCTGTATGTATCTTTTGATCTCTGCTTTTATTTCTTCTTTGACCCATTCATTTTTTAAAAGTATGTTGTTCAGTTTCCACATTTTTGTGGGTTTGTTTTCTTCTTCTTTGCAGTTGAATTCTACTTTTAAGGCTTTATGATCAGAGAATATGCTTGGTATAATTTCAATCTTTCTGAATTTGTTGATGTTAGTTTTGTGGCCCAACACATGTTCAATTCTTGAGAATTGCATATATATTAAGAAGTGTTATGTCTTCTTGATTCAATGTCCCCTTTATCATTATGAAATGACCGTTTTTGTCTCTGATTACCTTTGTTGTTTTGTAGTCAGCATTTTTAGGTATGAATATTGCTACACCTCCATTTTTTGGTTGTTATTTGCTTGGAGTATTGTTTTTCAACCTTTCACTTTGAATTTGTTTTTATCTTTGTAGTTTAGATGTGTTTCTTGTAGATGGCATACACTTGGATTTTTCTTTTAATTCATTCTGCTACTCTGTGTCTTTTAATTGGTGAGTTCAATCCATTTATGTTTAGTGTAATTATTGACACTTGAGTGTTTCCTATTGACATTTTATATATATCTTTCTGATAGTTTTGTATCTTGTTTGATTCTTCTCTTGTTTTTCTATCATTTGTTTTTGTTTGGTTGTAATCCATACTTCTTTTCTCTGTTATTTCTTTTTTCAAGCCATGTGCTTCTGTGGTGGTTTCTTCAGGGTTGACTACCATTAAATAATGGAAAGGATACATATCATGTCCATTGTAGTACCTTATTTCATGAGTGCTTCTGTACTCCATCCTCCTTTGCTACTGTTAATCTTTGTGCTCTCTCCCTTTTATTTGTTGTCACAGATTGATCTTGTTTTTATTGTAATCTTGATGGAGTTATTACTTGTAATTTTGTTTTGTTTTGTTCTTTGTATCTTGTCCAATAACCCCCTTTTGTATTTCCTGAAGTGGGGGTTTTCTGGTGATTAATTCCCTCATATTTTCTGTATCTGTGAATGTTTTTATTTCTCTTTCATATATAAAGTGTAGCTTTGATGTGTATAGTATTCTTGGCTGAAAGTTTCTCTCTTTCAGAACTTTAAATATTGAGGTCTACTTTCTTCTAGCTTGTAGAGTTCCTGCTGAAAAATCTTATTATAATATACTAGACCTTTTTTTATATGTTGTATTCTTCTTTTCCCTGGCTGCCTTGAGATTTTTTTTTTGTCATTGATTTGTGCCAATTTCATTATGATGTACCTCTGAGTAGGTTTATTAGGGTTAAGATAAGTCGGTGTGCTGTTTTCTTCTTGAATTCAAGGCTTTATTTCTTTCAACAGGCTTGGGACGTTCTTGTCTATTATTTGTTTGAATATGTTCTCCATTCCATTTTCTCTCTTTTTCTGGTATACCTATTATTCTTATGTTGCTCTTTCTGATAGAGTCAGACAATTCCAGTAGGGCTTTCTCATTTTTTTAATTCATGAGTCTCTCTCCTCTTCTCTCTGTAGTGCCTCTAGTTGCCTGTCTTCTATGTCACTAATTTTCTCCTCTATCTGGCCTGTTCTATTGGCTAAGCTTGTTACCTCATTTTTCAGTTCATGAATTGAGTTTTCATCTCTGCTTGATTTATATTCATAGTTTCAATTTCCTTTGTGATTTATTCTTTCTGTTCATTAAATTATTTTTTGAACTCCCTCAATTGCCTTTCTGTGCTCTCTTGTATATCCCTTCATATTTTTAGAGCTTTAATTTTAAGTTCTCTCTCATTTAACTCCAAGGTTTTCAAGGTATTGAAATATTTTTCTATAGGTTTTTTCTCATTTATCTGAGCTATATCTTTGTCTTTTGTATCCATGATATTTGATTTTGTTTTTCTTTAATGACATTTAACAGTGGTATTGTTAATAACAGTAATAAGAGTTGATAAAAAAATTTTAACTTTTTTGAGAAAATGCAGTGAAAAACTGAAAATTTTATTGTACTAAGTTGAAAAAAAACTACATAGAACAGAGGGTTTGTGTTGGGGGGAAGTGACAAAGAGGCATAAAAACAAAGTGAGAACCCACAAAATGTCACAAGAAAAAAATTTGAATCAAGAATAAAATAATTTGTTTGTAAATGATGGTTGAATGAGAAAAATAGTGAAAGAGAAAATAAAGAAAAAAATACAGTAAAAAGTGAAAATTCTCTTGTATTAAGTGGAACAAAAACTACATAGAATGGAGAGCAGAAGTTGGGGGAAATGCTAAAGAGATAAAAAGCTAAGTTAAAAGCACACAAAATGCCATAAAGAAAAAATTTGAATTCAGAATAAAATAATTTGTTTGTGGGTGAGATTCAAATAAAATAAAAAGTGAAAGAGAAATAACAAAACAAAGAGAGAGAGAGAAAAAAAAAGAGTTAAAGCTTTTGGAATGTAACACTCAGGAAAAAAAAGAATGAAAAAGTGGAAAATGTAACGCCTTATTGGTAATAAAGTTCACAATGAAATGAAAAGAATAAAACAAAGAGAGGATAAGATGACCAAGGTAGAAGAAAAAAGAAAGATAAAAAATACAAGAAAAAAAAAATAAACAAAGTCATAAAGACTGAATTTTTCCTGGTTTTGAGAGGTTATTTTCTTTTTCTTTCTTCTCTCTCTTTTTGGCCAGTGGCACTGTACCCAAGGTTCTGCTTCTCTGGTACTCTTAGGCAAATATTTGCAGTTGATGTGTCGCTATGGTGATGACATAAACTAGGCCTCAGTCCCATTGGTAGTTGGGGCTTGTTACCATTTGCAGTCTCCAATAATAGGAGAGTTCGTTTTCCCAGCACTTCTCCCCAAATCTCTCTTTCCTGAACAGCAGCCTGGAGACTCAGCTGTGAAGTTGCCCCAGCCACTACCTGGAGAGCAAGAGGCTCTAAGAGCTGCTAAATTCCCCCTTAGCCCCACTCAAGGCATGGATCTGGGTAAGGCTTTGCCAGTCAGAGCCACCAGTGTAATCAGGCAGGACTAGGAGCTGATTGCTTTTCAGGTGTCATTCTATGAGCCTCTGGGCATTTCTAGTATGCCTCAGTACTCGGCAGGTCTACACTCCTCAGGCTTTTTGCACTTTGTAACCTGTATCAGCTGGCAGGAAGATGCCCCAATCACTGCCTGCAGAACAAAAGGTCTGTTGGGCAGATAAAATATATTATGCCCACTTTGTTGAAGGTGGCGCTGCCCATATGAAAGCCCGTCTTTCAGGTGATGATATTAGTTGCCTTTCTTGCTTAGGATGGGCGTGATTATATTAATGTGTGGGACAGACTGTAAGCAGGCAGAGTCGTTATAGCACAAGGCTTAGTTTTAAGACTAAGCCTTTCCCACCCTTTTTGATGTGGGTTGGTACACTCTTATGAGGAATCCCATTATGCCTCAGATAAGAAACTTTGTATTAAAGATTTCCTTGTTCGTATATTGGATTAAAGGTTTTGAATCTACACTATAAAGTGGGGCAGACCCGGAGCTTGCTCTCTCTTGGTTCCTGAAATTAGCATTAGAGAGAAAAATAGAGAAAGGCCCCATGGAGGGGGTTAGGAGAAGCAGCCAAGATGGAGAAGTGCTGAGGGAGAAGCCAGTTTGTGCAGAGTTTGTGTAGAGAGAAGGAGATGGGGAACAAAGGTGAATAAGGCTGGAGAGGTATAAACTTTTGATTCTAGGAAACTCGGATAAGTCAGTGGCTTTGTGAGCACTAAATGAGAGGGTTTTGGAGCCCAGTGTGTGTTTTTACTTGCCTGCTGGGTGCAAGCTAGGATTGAAGATGATGGCCCAGCAGTTTTTGGCTCCATTGTTTCATTACCAACTGTCTGAATCCAATGCAAACCTGCACAGGTCAGGGGGCTGTGATGGTGGCCATGGCTACTGGCTTTACATTTCACTTAATCTGTGGCAGGATTTGATACAGATTAGTATGGAGCCACCAACACCTTGGTGCAGTGGAGTAGAGGACTGGCTGCTGTTATGGCTGTCCTTTTGGGGGCTGTAGGCTGGCTGACTTTTACAGCCATGCATGAGGAAACCAAGAGCTCTGTGGAAAAGGCTGCCCAGGACCTGCAATCTGAGCAATGGAAGGAGTTAAGTGAATGTGGGAGAAAGAAATGCCGACCCTGGAGCTGGAGCAAGCACCAGAGAAGCAGGCTGACCAGGTTCATGAGATACGCTTGGAAATGGAGCAGCTGCTGGAGGAAAATTCACAGGTTCATGAATTGCAGATTGCCATGGACGTTGTAGAGAGCCAGCAGAGGCAGGAGGCCGGAGCCGGAGCTGCAAGGCCTGCAGAGCAGAAGATGGCAGTGGCCCAGGGCTTGAGCCCAGCTGCGTGAGCTGGTGTTTTCAGTTCATCTTTGGAGGATGAGAAGAATCAGGCTGGAGTTGCAATTCACATCTCCAGAAGATGAGAGCCTAGCTGGAAGGAATACCTGCTATGCTCCTGGTAGGTCTGCAATTTTGGGACATAGGGGTGGATGCCATCATGCTCTCTGGAGCAGAGATGGAAATACTGACTGCCATTGCCACATGCTTCTCCTTGGGACAGTGTAAGACCTGCCAGGATGGAAAGGATGAGGGGGTTGGCTGAGGCCCCATGTGCATAAACTGATTCCTGGACTACAACTGGAGTGGGCACTGGTTCCTTTGTTGGATGGACTTACGAATTTTGAACAATGTGAAATACCCTGATGGGGGTTGCGGGCAGCTTTGCTGGAAACACTTCCCTGCCCCGGGAATCTTTTGCCATGGCTAGAAAGAAGTCTGAGAACATTTTGCACTTTTGGTAAAGTGCTCAGAGACTGGTGAAATGTACCTTTGTAATTGTTGAAATTGTATGCTTTCTCATGTTTTTGTAATTTGTGTAATGTGACTAATTTCCTTGCACAGAGATGCTGGTGGTGTAGATTGTGGGTAGTAAAGTGAACATAGGGGTGGATTGTTGGACAGATAAAATATATTATGATCACTTTTTTAAAGATGGTGCTGCCCACCTGAAAGCCTATCTCCCAGGTGATAATATTAGTTGCGCTTCTTGCTTGAGATGGGTGTGATTATATTAATGTGGGGGGGCAGGCTGGGTTGTTATAGCACAAGGCTTAGTTTTAAGACTAAGCCTTTCCCACCCTTTTTGATATAGGGTGGTGCACTGTCATGAGGAATCCTCCCATTATGCCTCAGATAAGTGAATTTGTATTAGAGACTTCCTTGTTTGTATATTGGATTAAAGGTTTTAAATCTACACTATAAAGTGGGGCAGATCTGGAGCTTGCTCTCTCTTGGTTCCTGAGATTAACATTAGAGAGGAGAGCTGAGAAAGGCCATGTGGAGGAGGCTAGGTAAAGCAGCCAAGATGGTGGAGTGCTGAAAGAGAAGCCAGTTTGTGCAGAGTGTTGCAGAGGGGAGATGGGGAACAGAGGTTAATAATAAGGCTAGTGAGCTAGAAACTTTTGATTTTAGGAAACTCGGATAAGTCAGTGGCTTTGTCAGCACTGAATAAGAGGGTTTTGGAGCCCAGTGTGTGTTTTTACTTGCCCACCGGGTGCAAGCTAGAAATAAAGCTAATGGCCCACCAGTTCTTGGCTTTGTTGTTTCATTACTGAGTGTCTGAATCAAATGTGAATCTGCATGGGCCAAGTGGTTGTGATGGTGGCCATGCCTACTGGCTTTACAAGGTCCTAAAAGCTGCCAAGTCCCTCCTCCAGATCCATTTAAAGCACAGCTCTGTGTATGAAAGCTTTGTCAACCAGAGCCACCAGCTCAAGCAAGCAGGGTTGTGAGCTGACTTCTGGTCAGACTTCTTTCTAAGGTTCCCCGGGTATGTCTAGTTAAGTTTGCCTCAGTGCTTCCCATGTCTGCTCTCCACAGGCTTCTCCCAAGTTGGAAACCTACAACCCAGCCCATCCAACTTCCATAGTGTTCTCTGAGGTCTGTTCCATGGGAATGTGCTTTTTAACCTGTATCCGCTTGCGGGAAGTTGACCCAGCCACTGCCTGCAGAGTAAGAGGCCCTAAAAGAACTATCAAGTCTGTCCTCCAGGTCCGCTTAAATCACAGATCTGAGAAAGAAGGCTTTTTTTAAACCAGAGTTGCCAGTGTAAGCTGGCCGGGCAATGAGCAGGCTGCAGGTTAGGTTCCTTTCAGTGTTCTGCGGGTCTTCTCTCCAGAGGCTGCCTGCATGCCCTTCCCCCCACCACTTCCACAGTCCTCTTCTGTGGTGATGTGCTTTGTTAGCCTGTGTGGCTAGCCTAGGTGCCCAGCCCAAACAGGTCTGGGTGTAGGAAAGCCAGCTCTTTCACACTTTCTGTGCTCTGTCATTTGGAGAGCCAGGATTATGCAGAAACTCTGGCTATAGCCCACACAGAAGGCGACTGATGACAGTCTCTAACCCAGACCCTCTCTGTCTGGGAATGTGGGTGCTCACACCCAAAGCGCCAGGTGGAACCAATTGCACACTGCCCGTGTTCACCAGCTGGGAGACCAGGAGTAAACAAAGCCCAAAACTGCTGTGGTATCAGTCTACAGGCAACTGCTCACCCACCTCTGCTGGCGTTTGCTGTTGGCGTTAGATCCGCGTGGGCTGAGCCACATGGGCACAGTCTCTCCTCAGCTTAAATGTCTTTGCCTTAGCCAGCCTATTTCCTTGCCCCTAGCCCTCCCTTTCTCTCAGTTCCAAGTGAAAGCAGCCTTTCCTCAGGTCAGTGAGGAAAGTGGAATAGTCCATTCACCATTATATTTTCTTCAGAGTGGATTATATATTTACCCAATCATACTTTTGTTTGATGTATGTGTATTTTAGATGCTCCTGGGATTGTTTCTGTGTCTCTAGTTGTTGAATTTGTTAAAATTTCAGGGAGAAATAATGGGTGCACCCCTCACAGTGCCATTTCTCTCTCAGACTCATTTTAGTGAACCAAAGTAAAATATATATTAAAGTTGATAACACTTTAGCCTGTCCTGTGGTGGCGCAGTGGATAAAGCGTCGACCTGGGAACACTGAGGTCGCCAGTTCAAAACCCTGCACTGGTCTGGTCAAGGCACATATGGGAGTTGATGCTTCCAGCTCCTCCTCCCTTTCTCTCTCTCTCTCTCTCTCTCTCTCTCTCTCTCTCACTCTGTGTCTCCTCTCTAAAATGAATAAAATAAAAAAATAAATTATTAAAGTTGATAACACTTTATAAAGACATGCTTTTTAAATTAAACCCACTTTAATTAGCTTTAATACCAATTTTTTTCTAGAACCTAAAAAAATATTTGGGCTAGTTTTTATTAATTTTTAAAGTTATATAAGAACTTAATTCTGCCCTGGCCAGGTAGTTCAGTTGGTTAGAGCATCATCCTGATACGCCAAGGTTGTGGGTTCAATCCCTGGTCAGCGTACATGAAAGAATCAACCAATTAATGTATAAATAAATAGAACGACAAATTTATGCTTCTTTCTCTCTCTTCCTCTCTTCTTCTGCCTCTCCCCCTCTCCTCTATTTTCTCTCACTCCAAAATCAATAAATGAAAACAATTAAAAAAAAAAAACAACTTAATTCCTTTAAACAAATTAAGCAGACAGAGATCTTTACAAACCAATTTTAGTAATATCCTATGGAAGAAAATGACCTATATACCGATATAGGAACTGACACTTCTAGAGACCTGATAGTATTATTTTAATGTTTAACAGCCATGACCAAGTACAGTAATGCAAAACTCACAAGTTTTTAAATAACAGTTAATGTTTATTTGTTCAGATGACTAAGGCATTTACTATTTATGGAGATGACTTTAATATTTTTATCTTCCCTTGACAAAAAAAAATTTAAGGATGCTGGTGATGGGAAGAGGGGCCAGATATAGGCAAGAGATCTTATTAAACCTGTTTTGCTTTTTTTGAAAAAAAGAAAATCTCTTCTTTTTTATTTTCCACCCTTGGTTTCAGTTTCTTTTTTCTTTTTTTTCTTTTTTCAAGTGAGAGAAAGGGAGATAGACACCTGCATGCACCCAGATGGGGATCCACCCAGAAACTCTCATGTGGGGCAGATGCTCTTCCCATCTGGGGCCATACTTGAAACCAAGCTATTTTTAGTGCCTGTCATGGAGGCTCCACAGAGCCATCCTCAGCTCCTAGGCTTATGTGCTCAAAGAAATAGACCCATGGCTGCGAGAGGGAAATAGAGAGAGAAAGTGCAGGGGAGCAGTGAAGAAGCAGGTGGTCACTTCTCCTGTATGCTCTGACCAGGAATTGAACCTGGGACATCCACAAAGCAGCTGACGCTCTACCACTGAGCCAACCTGCCAGGGTCAGCAGACTCTATTGATTGAATTAACCTGGGTTCTACCTCTGACAGTTGTGGGCTGTATTTATTTTCCTGATATTGTAGAGACTTATAAGGCAAAGTTTCAGCTGATCTAGCTTCTGATTATTTATAGGAGAACCTGGGAAATAGTTGAACTGGTCTAAAAATTTCTATCAAACTTTAAATATCAGCTTTCAATTCTGCCAAATTTCTGATAATCAAGTTCTTACATTTTTAAAGATATTTTGTTATGTGTCAGATGGGGTAAGCAGTAGGAAAATCTGAAGTCTTATAGAGAATCTCGCTTTTATATGCCTAAGTTAGGGTTGACGATTTAAATGGTCAAAGTTCTTTGTGTGCTTTTTGAGGATTTTTGTAGAGCTGTGTTTGAAGTCATTTTGACTTTTTGAAACTTCTGTATTCAATTAAAGAATGCATTCTGTCATCTTAAAGACGTTTGGAATTCTCTCTTTTAAATGGAGCCCCTTAAGATGGACTTAGCTAAAACAGAAGTCCCCCAGAATGACTTCTGGAATTTTAAATTATTTAAGATAAATTGCTCAATAAACATAATTATATAAAAAGAAGGAATTGCCTGACCTGTGGTGGCGCAGTGGATAAAGTGTCGATCTGGGAACACTGAGGTCGCCAGTTCAAAACCCTGCACTGGTTTGGTCAAGGCACATATGGGAGTTTGATGCTTCCAGCTCCTCCCCCCTTTCTCTCTTTCTCTCTCTCTCTCTCTCTCACTCTGTGTCTCCTCTCTAAAATGAATAAAATAAAAATAAAATAAATTTAAAAAGAAGGAATTAATTTCTATCAGTTGCCAATAAACCAAGTTATTCTTTAGCTATACATGGCTGTTTAAATATATCAGTTCTCATAGTCAGGATATATGCCTTCCTGTTAGCTTTACAAACAATTATTTGTAAAACAATGTAGATATGACTTAGTCCAAAGCTTGTTTCTCCCAGTTCAAACATTCTGAAGTTTCATGGAGTAAGATGCAAAATGCAGTTCCTCTGCAATAACTTTTCTGACTTCATTTAAAAATGGACTCACTTATGCCAACTTTTTACAGTTGGATCACATCATATATGATACATTAATTGATAGTTTTCTCCAATTTTCTTATAATGTATTTGGAGTCAGAACAACTTATAAAGAAGTCCTGACTCTACTATAACTAACTGTATAAATAAAACTGTATTGAATACAAACATTGAATAATCAAATGCTTATTGAGTACCTACTATGTGGCAGACAATACTTCAACTCACTGATTCTCAGTCACCTAATAAAATATGCATTTTCCCCACATTACAGATTTAACTGGTTAAAATGAAGCATAAAGGGTTTAGAAATTTACCAAAATCACAATGCTACCATATTAATTTGCTATTTCTGCTGTAACCAACTGCTACAAACTTGGTTTCTTTAAACTATGCAGGTTTAAAGTTGACATACACTACACTATTATGTTAGTTTCAGGTGTACACCCCAGTAATTAGACATTATATAACTTACTAAGTGGTCATCCTTATAAATCTCATATACATCTGATATCACATAAGTTATTATAATAATTTTTACTGTATTTTCTATGCTATACTTTACATCCTCAAGACTATCCTGTAACAACCAATTTGCAGTTTTTAATCCCTTCACTTTTAATTGAAGAATAAAAGAAATGATTTCAATAAGCATTCAAAAGTACTACACATATTAAGTATCTCACAATTCTAGAGGCCAGAAGGCTGCCATTTGTTTCCATAGGGTTAAGTCAAGGTGTCAGCAGGGCTAGCACCAACTGGAGACTCTAGAGGAGAATCTGTTTCTTTCACTTTTCAAGCTCCTGGAGGTTAACTGCTTGCCTTAGCTCAGGACCCATTCCTGTGTCACTCCAACCTCTTCCTCTCAACACCCTGTCTCCTACTTTCCATATTACATCTCCACCTGTTTACTTCTTATACAACACTTATGATTACATTTAGTGGTCAACCAGATAATTCATAACATATCTCCCTATTTCAAGATTCTTTAATTAAATCATATATATAAAGTCATTTTTTACCTTGTAAGGTAATACAGATTCCAGTGATTTGGATGTGGTATAGTTGGGAGCCACTATTTAATCTCCTACAGCCACTACTAAGTGATGGATCTAGGCTACAATTCCAGAATTTTGGTATTATGAACAATTGGTCATAACACTAGTGTGCCATGCTACTTCTCAGATAATGGGGTGCAGTTTATCAGAGTTTCTCAGACAAAAAGAACTTTAGGAAAGAAAAACCTACTTAATGTAGCTTAATAAATGTAGGATAAGGTGCCCCAATTAAACCCAATGGCAAGGAGGGAACAGAACCTCAGGAAAAGACCAAGCACATTTATGAGGAGCTCCTATGACATTCCTTTCTGGGTTTGTCTGTGGGTCTTATCAATTATTATTTCTTTGTGTAGCTCACCTTTCTCTGCTCTCTGTAGTCCACATGGCAGAAAACTGTCATAGTTCAGCTTGACAAGTTTAAGTTTTGTCTACAGCAACTCACTGACTCCTCACACATGTCCTTTTTCTCTCTCTTGCAAGTGATCCACTGGATTAAGTACACATTCCCCCTAATAATAGTAAAAGCAAGGCAGACAAAACAACTATTATCACTATCATACACTTAGCCAGAGTAATGGAATGCCACTTATTCAAGCTCAAAGATATTCCAGAACATTCTGAGTATTAAATAAGCAAATCGGGATATTTTTAGAATTCACAATATGTACACTATATAACAATGAGAGTTAATGCACGAGTTACCTAGAACTATACTGTGCAAAAACGGGCATTGGATCCTATTGAAAAATGTATAAGTCCTAGAGTAAGTTAGACTTTGAATTCTGTCTCCCTCAGTTTCTAGCTGTATACTTTACTTTTTTTGACTCTCTGTTTCAAAGTAATATTGCTTTGTAGGGATATTCAAAGCACTCAGTTAATATATGTAGGGTCAGACACATAGTAAGAACTCAACCCAAATTTTTTATTCCTCTTTTTTCTTCTGCCTAAATCACTTTCTACTTGGACTTTATATTTATACTACTCTGAACAGAAGACTATGTTAACAAGCTGTAACCAATCCAACTATTCTTGCCTGACCCAAGGTTAGCCTTCACATATGTTATTCAAAACGTGAACAAACGTCAAATGCTTGATGCAAATTCCTTCATTGTCCATATGTTCTAAAAGCCATTGGCCAATTTCTCAAACTATCTGGAGAAAGTGCAGCTATTTGACAAATCTGAATTTTAGATAGAGTTTCTTCATGCCCCCAAAAGGACCAAGTGGCTTAGTCTTCCTCAAAGACATCAGAGACAGCTATAACCATAAGAAAATTACATTTTCTGTCCCATGGGGTGTCTGGGAGTCAGCCTATAATCAGAGACAGAGGGTGGTGAGAAGGAATCTGACTTCACTGAAGACATATGCTAGAAACATGGGAATTGGATACCACAGGAAACTTGGTGGGAACAAAGAAGCTAGGAGTAGAGGGAGTGGCCACTGGCATGAATGAAACAAGGGTAATATCTAAATGATGTTATCCAACAATCCTGGAGGGACTGCAAAAATACAGGCTTGAATCAAAGTTGGATCATATTGTAAAAAGCACAGAGTATGTTTTATAGTTAATAAAACCAATTTAAAATATAGAAATAATACCTAGCACAATATCTAAAACCAATATATGCTAAATTATATTTTAAGGGGTAAATGTAATTAAGTAATAGTAATAAATGCCATTTATTTATTGTGTATTCTCAATAAGTGATACTTCGTAAAAACATATCCAGATGAATTAAATAATAGGAAACGAATAAATATAAGCATAAAATGATATATTAGAAAATAGAAAAGCAATAAACCTGACAAACTTAAGAACTGGTTTCTTTGAAAAGCAGTAAAATATTATAGAAACTCCAGTGAACCTGATAAATATAAAGAAAAAATATATAATGTGTGACATTTGACATGAAATTCATGTTAGGAACATCAAAAATATCAAGAAAGTAAAAAGAATTCTAAAAATGTAGTGTGCAAGACTAACTAATGTATTTGAACATTTGAATGAAATGAATGATTTTCTAAGAAATTATTAAAACTAACTCCATGCCTGACCTGTGGTGGCACAGTGGATTAATTGTCGACCTGGAATGCTGAGGTCGCCAGTTCAAAACCCTGGACTTGCCCAGTCAAGGCACATGTGGGAATTGGTGCTTCCTACTCCTCCCCACCCCTTCTCTCTATCTCTCTTTCTCTCTCTTCTCTAAAATGAATAAATAAAAGAAAAATAAAGTGCTTGGCTTAAAATTTTTTAAAAAAATAAAATTAAATAAAATATTAAAAAGAAATAAAACTAACTCCATGAAGGACAACTGAAACAGTTGACAAAATCAAGAAAGATATCAATATCTACAACCAGTAGTGTGCTAGAACTGGCTAGCAGCAGTTTGTGAAGGATGTTTGTTTATATCTCTTTCCATCTCCAAGTCCAATGACATCATATTAATAAACTTGAAAGCAGGTGCAGTGGGAATCTTTACATTATACAAATCATCAAATGCTGCGAATCAGGAACTTCTTTTCCCATTTGGAATCACTTATTAAACATTTAATAACAGTATACCACTAATTATAGTTCTGAGTTGTGAAATTTTAGGGTCAGATGAATTAACTCAATTTTTAAAGGAACAGCCATTTTAATAATTTGAAAAATGTTCTAGAGCCAAAAAAGAAAAAAGAAAACAAGAAATATTTGTTTAACAAGCCCTACAACTAATAGAAAAACAAATGCAAAAAGCAGAAGCTATAGATTCACCTTTTCTTATATATGAATGTATACAAAAACATTAGTAAAATAAAAGCAAAAAGAACCCCACAGTTTATTATAAACTAATGCAACTCAGCCAGTAAGGTTCATGCCTCAATGGCCAGGGTGATTCTTTAATAAAATTTCATTAAACCAATGCATAATAATAATAATACATAAAATGAGAAAAATTGAGCTCTGTTCTCATGTAACTGAGGTAGACAGAGAAAGCAATAAAAAAAATATATATATATATATAGTATAATCCAAAAGAAAAAGAAAATAATATGTTATTAGCAACTTAAATTTTTTTTCATCAGAAGGTCTTAAGTGGCTGCCCTGTACTGATTCAGCTACCCATAAATATAACTATATAAACATGAACAAAGATAGAAGCCCCTTTGCTTCAGTTAAGAGCCATTCTTGATGTACATCTTAGAATATCTCTATTACCTTAAACTTTAGACAGTTATTATAATGAAAGAAGGAAGAGAAAGTGAAAATAAAGATTGAGCGATTGGTGATGAAAAGCAGTAGCAGGAAGAGAAAAGAAAGGAAAAAGAGAGAAGATAAAGAGAAAGTGAGTCAGATGGAAAGACAAGAAAAAAAGGAGAAAGGAAGAAGGGAGGAAAGGAAGAAAGGAAAAGAGGAAATTGAAAGAAGGAAGAAGAGAAAAAACTACATTCAGGTTCTTTTTTTTTCTCTTTTCTGCTTTAAAAACTTCCTAAAGGAGCTTGATCTTTTGATTCCTTGGAAAGCAGGTCCATCAAAGCCCAAGAGCTCTGACCGGGCCCAGCCTCCATCAGCAAGAAGGCAGATAATGAGGTGGGATGAAAAGACCACAGCTTTGAGGTTTGTGGTGGGGTGGCCAAGTTCTTGCCAAGTCAGTCAAGACCAACGGGGTCACAAGTGCCAGAGCTTGCCAGCCGGTGGGATGTGCCTCTGTGCTTCTGACTGCAGCTTTAATTATCCTGGAGAGGTCTGGATAAGGAAGAGGGAGGGGCAGGGCTCTTGAAAATAGCTTGCAATTTCTGAGCTGGCCAAACCCTTCCACAGGGCAAAGGAGACAAAGTAAATAACCTCTTTTTGTACCAAACAAGTATAAACCAAAGAAGGATAAGAAAAGAGAGCGGGAATCAATTGCTTCCTGACTTTTCTTTCTTTCATTTCTTTAAAAGGGAAGGTGCTAATGTTTTCAGTGACAGTATCCAGGCAGTATTAGATGTTTTGCATGTATTAATCTGTTTTACTCTGACAATATTCCTAAGAGATGTTCTCATCATCAGAAGAAGGGAAGAGGAGGAGAAGGAGGGTGATGAGTAGTATTAGTGGTTGTGATAGTAACGGTAGGGATTGTACAGTAATGGAGTGGTGTAGGTAATGGGTCAGATCATGGTTGTGGTTATTAGAAATCAATCGTTCAAACCTATTTTGATAAAAAACCCAAGGCATTACCTAATAAAAATGAATGTGACAAAAGCTATATGTTAGACAAAAAATAAAAACTGAAAATCTTTTTGGAAAGTTCTCAAATTTTCTCAAATGCTTTTGAGAAGAACTCTTAGGAAACTAAAGACAGAAGAAAAAGAGTAAGAGAAGCAATGAGAAAGAATATTATGTGAGTTTGCAAATTGTGAACATTCTTTCTCGGTACTTATTATGGACTAAATTGTGTCCCCCTAAAATTCATATGTCGAAATACCCCCATCAGGTCAGAATGTAAAGAGATGGTGTAAAGCCAGTAGTCGCGGCCACTATCACAGCCGCCTGGCCAATGCAGGTCCACATTAGATTTGAACAGTCGGTAATGAAACACAGGAGCCAAAAACTGGTGAGCCATCAGCTTTAATTCTAGCTTGCACCCGGTGGGCAAGCAAAAATACACACTGGGCTCCAAAACCCTCACATTCAGTGCTCACAAAGCTACTGACTTATCCGAGTTTCCTAGAATCAAAGGCTTCTAGCTCACCAGACTTATTCACCTCTGTTTCCCATCTCCTCCTGCACAAACTCTTAACAAACAGGCTACTCTCAGCACTGTGCCATCTTGGCTGCTTCTCCTCCACATGGCCTTAATCTGCTCTGCTCTCTAATACTAACCTCAGGAACTCAGGAACCAAGAGAGAGAGATCAAGCTAATGGTGTCTCCCACTTTATACCATAGAATCAAAACCTTTAATCCAATTATACAAACAAGGAAGTCTCTGTATAATGGGATTCCTCAGGAAAGTGCACCACCCTACATCATCCAATCGGTCAAGGGTGTGGAGAAGAGCTTACTATTAAAACTAAGCCTTAGGCTACAATGACCCGGCCTGCCCACAGCCTGTCCCAGAACACACATTAATATCAACAAACTTCCATGTGGGCAGCGCCATCTTTAACAAAGTGAGCATAATATATTTTATCTGCCGAACAATCCACCCCTATGCTCACTTTACTACCCACAATTTACACCACCGGTATCCCTGTACAAGGATATGAGTACATTAAACAAATTACAGCAATAGCACAAATCATACAGTTTCAACAATTACAAAGGTATACACATTTCACCAGTCTCTGAGCACTTTGCCAAAAGCGCAAAATGTCCTCAGCCTTCTTTCTAGCCATAAAAAAAGCTTCCCGGGGCAGGAGGGCCTCCAGCAAAGCCACCCCCACCCTCATCAGGGTATTTCACATTATCCAAAATCCGTAAGTCCATTCAACAAAGGAGCCAGTGCTCACTCCGGTCATAGTCCACGAAATCAGTCCACGCACATGGGGTGTTAGCCTCCCCCCTCATTCCTGCCATCATGGCAGGTTTCACACTGTCCTAAAAAGAAGCATGTGGCAATGGCAGTCAGCATTTCCATCTCTGCTCTGGGGAGCATGATGGCATCCACCTTTATGTCCCAAAATCGCAGACCTACCAGCAGCGTAGCTACTCCTTGCTGCTGGGCTCTCACCTTCTGGAGACTGCGGATTGCAACTCCAGCCAGATTCTCCTCATCCTCCAAAGAGGAACTGCAAACATCAGCTCCTGCTACTGAGCTCGAGTCCTGGGCTGCCATCGCCTCCTTCTGCTCAGCAGGCCTTGCAGCTCCAACCCCAGCCTCAGCCCCGGTCCTGGCCTCAGCTCTGGCCCCGGTCTCAGGCCCAGCCTCATGCCTCTGCTGGCTCTCCACAACATCCAGGGCAATCTCCAGCTCACGAACCTGTGATTCCTTCTCCAGCGTCTGCTCCATTTCCAGGTGAATCTCACAAACCTGGTCAGCTTCCTCCTCCAGCGCTTCCTTCAGCTCCAGGGTCAGCATCTGTTTCTCCCATGTTTTCTCCAGCTCCTTCCGCTGCTCAGCCTGCAGGTCCTGGGCAGCCTCTTCCATAGAGCTCTCAGTTTCCTCACGCATGACTGTAAAAGTCAGCCAGCCTACAGTCCCCCAAAAAACAGCTATGGGAAACCATAACAGCAGCCAGTTCTCTACTCCACTGCTCAAAGGTGTTGGCGGCTCCATGCCAATCTGTATCGAATCCTGCCACAGACTACGCCAAATGTAAAGCCAGTAGCCAGGGCCACTATCACAGCAGCCTGGCCAATGCAGATCCACATTAGATTCGAACAGTCAGTAATGAAACACAGGAGCCAAAAACTGGTGAGCCATCAGCTTTAATTCTAACTTACACCCGGCGGGCAAGCAAAAACATACACTGGGCTCCAAAACCCGCTCATTCAGTGCTCACAAAGCTACTGACTTAACTGAGTTTCCTAGCATCAAAGGTTTCTAGCTCACCAGCCTTATTCACCTCTATTCCCCATCTCCTTCACCCTGCATAAACTCTGCTCAAACTGGCTTCTCTTTCAGCACTCCACCATCTTGGCTGCTTCTTCTGGCCTCCTCTATGTTGCCTTTCTCTGCTCTCCTTGCTAATGCTAACCTCAGGAACTGAGAGAGAGCAAGCTCCAGGTCTGCCCCACTTTATAATGTAGAAATCCAAACTTTTAATCCAATCTACAAACAAGGAAGTCTCTGATACAAAGTCACTTATCTGAGACATAAATGGGATTTCTCAAAAGAGTACACAACCCCACATCATACAAAAGTCAAGGGAACAGGGAAAAGCTTAGTGTTGAGAAGATTTTAGGATTAAAAGGGTGGGAAAGGCTTAGTCTTAAAACTAAGCCTTAGGCTATAAAGACCCCACACCCAATGCACACTATAAGCTAGCAAACATATATATCATATTTGCAAACTTATTTGACCCACACTGGGTTTTGGGGAAGGAGGTAGATACAGATGACCATATCAAGACCTGCACTTGGGAATACAAGCCTTTGTGGGAAAATAGGACTTATATAATATAACTTCAACTGAGGCTCAAAATATGGGGAAGGAATATAGGGACAAAATGTTTCTGAAGCCAAAGGAGAGAAAGATATTGTAAAGCCAGCTGCCAAGGCCACCATCAAAGCTGACTGGCAGTGCAGGTTCGCATTAGATTCAGACAGTCGGTAATGAAACAATGGAGCCAAGAACTGGTGAGCCATCAGCTTTAATTCTAGCTTGCACCCAGCGGGCAAATAAAAACACACACTGGGCTTCAAAACCCACTCATTCAGTGCTCACAAAGCTACTGACTTATCCGAGTTTCCTAGCATCAAAGGCTTCTAGCTCACCAGACTTATTCACCTCTGTTTCCCATCTCCTTCTCTCTGCACAAACTCTGCTCTAACTAGCTTCTCCCTCAGCACTCCACCATCTTGGCTGCTTCTCCTCTCCTCCATGTGGCCTTAATCTGCTCTCCTTTCTAATGCTAACCTCAGGAACCTAGAAAGAGCAAGCTCCAGGTCAGCCCCACTTTATAGTGTAGAAATCCAAACCTTTAATCCAATTATATAAACAAGAAAGTCTCTGATACAAAGTCACTTATCTGAGGCATAATGGGAGGATTCCTCATGAGAGTGTACCACCCCACATCATCCAATCAGTCAAGGGTTTGGGGAAAAGTTTACTTTTAAACTTTCACCTGGGCAGTGCCATCTTTAACAAAGTGAGTATAACATATTTTATCTTCCAGTAGCCACGGCCACCATCACAGTTGCCTGGCCCATGCAGGTTCGCATCAGATTTGGACAAAGAGTAATGAAACAATGAAGCCAAGAACTGGTGGGCCATTAGCTTTAATCCTAGCTTGCACTCAGCGGGCAAGTAAAAACACACACTGGGCTCCAAAACCCACTCATTCAGTGCACACAAAGCTACTGACTTATCCATGTTTCCTAGAATCAATAGTTTCTAGCTCACCAGACTTATTCACCTCTGTTCCCCAACTCCTTCTGCACAAACTCTACACAAACTGGCTTCTCCCTCAGCACTCTGCCATCTTGGCTGCTTCTCCTGGCCTCCATGTGGCCAAGATGATGAAGTACTGAGGGAGAAGCCAGTTTGTGCAGAGTTTGTGCAGAGAGAAGAAGATGGGAAACAGGTGAATAAGGCTGGTGAGCTAGAAACCCTTTGATTCTAGGAAACTCAGATAAGTCAGTGGCTTTGGAAGCCCTGAAGGAAAGGGAAGTGTTTTCCCACTCTGTGTATTTTTTGCCCACCGTGTACAAGCTAGGATTAAAGCTAATGGCCCACCAGTTCAGGCTCTGTTGTTTCATTACCATCTGTCTGAATCCTATGCGAACTTGCATGGGCTAGGCGGCTGTGATGGTGGCCATGGCTACTGGCTTTACACCCATACCTACTAAGTAGTAATTCTGGAATTTGAACAGAGTGCTTTGGCTTCAAGACCATCTCTTCATTGTGTCATGACAAATTCATTTTATGGATACACTCAAAGAGGAAAAGTTTATGTATGTGTAAGTGTGAAACTGATTAAAAGGAAAACTAGAGAGAAAATGTACCCTAGTTTTTTCTTTATATCTCATAGCCAAACTCTGACAGGGTGTGATGACTGATTGATTTTCACATATTAACTGCATGTTTACCAGTTTTATGAATACAATTTTTAGAACCCTAAGAGTGTCTCAAAATAGGTTTCATTTTTCATTTCGTAAGACAAATAGTTGGTGACTACTGAATAGTAACTACTGACAGTTGGGCAGCAGGGTCCTGGGGTGACAGAACAGGAAAGCACAACTGTGGTCTCAAAGCAGCACTGGACTAGAGGTCCACCAAGAACCAGTCCATCCTGTCTGCACAATGAAATTATTTTAAGGGTGACTTCCTGAATGTCTATTCTTATTACTTTGCTTCTCTTCCTTGTGACAGTGCAAAACCCAATTTTTAGCTGGTCTGGACACCTATCTCTTTTCTGCTTGGCTTATAGCAACTCCTAATAACAACCCTGACGACACCTTCCTCATGGATCACTGACAATGTCCAGTGCCCAGTTATTGCTTTTCTGGCCCTGATGTCTGACATGTTTTTTTTATTAAGTCCTGTGCTAATGCAGTGCATTATGAGGAATATATTTTGGGAGAAAATGTGATGAAAATATAGATGTACTGCCCACCAAATCTGTATTGAATTTGAATACAAAGCTACAAATATATGTTAGGTATACAATATGTATATTTATAGAATATAATATATATTATATATATTTGTAGAAAATTCAGTAAAGATTATATAGAGTATAAATATATATATATATATATGTAAATAGAAAGAGAAAGAGAGAGCATATATATATTATAGATATATAAAAAAATAGATGTCAATGAAGTAGAGATCCACATGACTTTATGTGGAAGGCATTTAAAAAAATCCACAGCATGAGCCATAAGAATTCTCTTTTTCAGGCCCTCATTATCCTTCTTCTTCAAAGTCTAACGTAAAATAGATATTGCCTTATCTATGACATTGTATACAAGTGTCCTGATCCAATATGAAGGTGTGCTCATTAGAAACTTCACTTATTAATTTACTGAAATATTTGAAGAGTCCTTAGTCAAGGCTTATGCTGTTAAGTAGGGGTAAAAATAAAAAAGGCCCATTTTCTTGTGCCCAAGGAATTCTAATTTAGTAAGAGAGGTAGACAAATAGAAAAAGTAACCAAGCTATGAGTAGGGGTTAGGGATGAATAGGAAGAGCACAGGGGATGTTTAGGGCAGTGTAACTATTCTGTATGATATACTATAATGATGGATATACGCCATTATACATTTGTTTAAATACCTAGAATATACAGCATCAAGGGTGAACCTTACTGTAAATTATGAATTTGGGGTAATTTTAATGTTTCAATTTAGGTTCAGCAATTGAAACAAATATACCACTCTGGTGGGGGATGTTGATCTGGTGAGGGAGGATAAGCACAGGGGTAGGGGAGGGGTGTTGACAATTGGGATTTATGGGAAATGTGTATCTTGTACTCAGGTTTGCTATGAACCTAAAATGCTCTCAAAAAGTAAAGTCTTAAAAAAAATTAGCCAAGATAAATAAATGTCCAAGACTTCATGGTTGATGTAATGATATAGGTAGTAGTGGATGCCCTGATCACTCAGACAAAGGCTAACTGCTTCATAGTGCCTTTGCCACTTCTGCAGACATAGAGCATATTGTTCTCTACGTAGACAACTGGGGACCTGAATATGAGTCCCACCCTTGTGCTCTCCTTTCCTTCCTTTTTTCCTTCCTTCCTTCCCTCCTTCCTTTCTTCCTTCCTTCTTCTCTCCTTTCCTCCCTTCCTTTTTCTTTTCTTTCTTTCTTCCTTCCTTCCTTTCTTCTTTCCTTCATTTCTTCCCTTCTTCCTTTTTTCTCACTCTTTTCCTCCCTCCTTCCCTCCTTTCCTTCCTCTTTTCCTCTCTTTCTCTCGTCTTTTTTTCTTCCTTTCTTCCTTCCTTCCTTTCCTCCCTCCTACTTTTCCTCTCTCCTTCCCTCCTTCCTTCTTTCCCTCCTTCCTTTTTTTCTCCCTCCCTTCCTCCCTTTTTCTCTCCCTTCCGTCCTCCTTCCCTCCTTTTCTCCCTTCCTTTTTTATTTATTTCCTTCCTTCCTTCCTTTCTTTCTTCTTTCTACACTTATGTTATACAATGTATACAACAATGTTCTACATATAATGAGAGTGGAAATAGATGACTCACATCTCATTTTCAAGGAATATACAGTTTTTATAAAAAAAACAAGAGAGAAGAAGAGATATATTATTAACCAGACTGAAAATGCTAGGTGGCAGGTAAAAAGTTCAGCCAATTTTCTTAAAACATCAGAGGGAGAAATGCTCACTTCTCCCAAAAAAAGGAAAGGGGATGTGGTAAATAAGAATAACACCACGAACTACTACGATTACTACTACAGAAATAATAACAATCCAGACCTTTTTAAAGATTACAATGTACCAGGCACTTTATATACATTATTCAGTTACTCCTCCAACTTCTCTCTGATAATCTGACCCAAGTTTCTTACCCACCAGGAGATACAACCAGCCATAACCTGCCTGGGCTTTGACAGCATTTGAATATGAAAGACAATATGAGCATTTGAATATGAAAGAAAAGGACAATTGAATGCAGTGAACAATTGAATTTAGACCTGAAAGACAAAAGTCTTATAGCACATCAGGAAATTACAAAATATTTTGTTAGGCTAATGTGAACAAGATGTCAGATAGGTGCATGTATTTCAGCATACTTGCATAGACTTTGTTTGGGGATCTGTGATTTCTTTAGGCTTAATTACTCTGGTTCACGCAGCATTGAGTTTTGAAGTCAGATCTCATTTTCATTCTCAGTTCTACCACTCTCTAGTTGAAAGACTTCCCACCATTATTAAACCTCTCCAAACCTTAAAATCCTTGTCTGCACAAAGTGCACAATTATATCTCTTTCCAGGATTTCTGTGAAGATTCAGGTGACATATGAGACATGCCTGTCAGAGGGCTTGGTAAGTAGTAAAAACTCAACAAATATAAAATGTCAAAAATGGTGCTTACTCTATGGTTTGTTGTGAAGCTTATATATCACCTAGGCATGTGGGTGACAGCTGTTGGGACTCAGTAAATATAGACTCCCTTTCTCTGCTGAGGAGAAAATGTCAAGGAGACAGTTAAGAGCTCTCAGAGAAGCTGTGGAATCTAGGTGGCTCCCTAAGGAATCAGATGCCTCTCAGGTTGCCCAGGTGTCGTCCAGGTGTCGCCCTGCCAGAACATTGCAAGAGAGTAGAGTTCCCAGGAGCTCTGGTGGCATCCATGGTCTGCATGCTCTTTCCCAGGCACAGCCTAGTCTGGGAAGGAAGACTCACTCAGGCTTTGCAAAGTTTTGCATAAACTTTCTTCTGAGTAAAGATATCACATGCCCCTCTAAGTAGCTCATACAATGTCATGCCCGCAAAATTGAGAGGGCTGCTCCCAGGGTCTTGCAAGGGTCTATTCGCTTGGAGGCCCCGTGTTTTCTTAGCTGTATGGTTAATTTGTCTCTGGACAACAGGAAAATGGTGAGGTTTACATACTTGGTGAGGTTCTGTTTTTTCTTTCTTAATTTAAATTAGTTTACTGTATTCCAGCTCAGAACTAAACAAAGCTGGGAGTGTTCTTTGTACCTCATGATGCCTGGAAATGAGACAAAAGAAAAATGAATTTTTGTACTTTCTGTTTCTCTGTGCTTCCCTCAGTACATCATTAGCTAGTGACTGCTGAGTTCAAAAAATTTGTTTATTATAGCTTGGAGTAGAAAAAGGAGAAGAGAAAAGAACTTGAATTTTGGGGGCACCTATGTGTACTGAGCTCCATGCTAGGTTTTTCCATAGTTATTTAATTCTCACAACAACTCTTTGGATAGAGTGAGCTTAAATAGCTTCTCAAAGTCATATACCTGGTAGGCAACACAGCCAGAAATAAAAAATACAGGCCTTTCTGTTGCCAGTGATTATGTTATTGTCATTATGAGGCTCTGTCTCTAAGCTACCTAATTGTTAAATAAGATAACTGAATCCCAGGACAACAATGTACCCAAGGGTAATCCTCTGTAGCTTTTGACAAAGTTAGCATTGATTTCTTTTATTATTTTATTAAACATTTTATTTATTCATTTTTTAGAGAGAGAGGAGAGAGAGAGAAGGGGGGAGGAGCAGGAAGCATCAACTCCCATATGTGCCTTGACCAGGCAAGCCCAAGGATTTGAACTGATGACCTCAGCATTCCAGGTCAACACTTTTTCCACTGCACCACCACATGTCAGGTGACAAAGTTAGCATTTAAATAATGAACTGCTGACTCCTAGCCCAAAGTGATTTATTTTCATATCTTTCCACTGTTCTTTTATTTTTAGAAAATTGTATAAAATACTACTTTGCCTCTACTATGTGCAAGGTAGTGATTAAAGTACCATGAAAGACAGAACAGTGAAAACTAATAAAAGCCCTGGCCTTCACAAATTGGAGAGAAAACATTAGCACATTAACCATGTAAATGAAGAAAATACAAGGTTTAAAGTGATAGTACTCCAAGAAAAGTAAGAGTAATGTTAATAAAATATACTAAGGAACATGATGGGGGCCTACTTAACATTAGGTAATCAATGAAGGCTTTGTGAGGAGGTAAGATTTAAAATAAGACATGAATGAGTGGGGAAGCTGACACAATAGTTCTAATGCAGAATGAAAAGAAGGCCAATATGCCTGAAGGCCAGGGAACAAGAGGGGATGAGGAGGCGGATGAAGTCAGAACAGTGGTCAGGGCAGAGATACTTCCTTTTACTGCAAGCAAAATGGGAAGTGTTTGCATCAATATAAGCAGGGTTTTCACAAGTTCACTCTGCTCACCATGTAAAGGATGGATTGTAAAGGGGCAAGTGTGGACATGAGGGGAAGAGTACAGAAGCCAATGTCCTCCCAATGAAGTTGAATGGTGGCCGGAGTTAGAGTAAAGAGGGAGAGCAATGAAAAGATTTGAATTTATTTTCAAGGTGAGATCAAAAGACAAGTATGTAAGCTCCGTGAGGACAAGAATTTTTTGTTGTCTGTTAATATCTGTATACTTAGTGCCTAGAAGAGTGATGGACATATATAGTAGATGCTCAGAAAATTTTGGTCAGATAAGTGAATTAAGTAGAAGCACGGTGTCTTCATTTGCTCAGGCTTCTTTAATAAAACAACTTATACTGAGTGGCTTAAAAAACAAACATTGATATCAAACATTAGTTCTAGAGGCTGGGAAATTTGAGGTCAAGGTGCTGGCAAATTCTTTGGTGAGGGCTCTCTTTCTGATCTGCAGATAGCTTCTTTCTTGGTAAATCCTCACATGGGGGAGGTGGAGAGAAAGAGAAAGAAAAAGAGAGAGAGGTCTTCTGTCTTATACTAGAGTATAAATCCCACCAAGGAAGTTCTACCTTTATGACTTCATCTAACATTGGAAATTAGGACTTCAACATATGAGCTTTGAGGAGACTCAAACACTCAGTGTAACTAATGGGGGAAAGGAAAAGTATGTTATCAAGAGCAATACATGTTCTGGTTTAATTAGCTAGATGGATAATTGTGCCATTTCCTAAGGATTTGAATGAAATTGGGGGCGCATATAAGAGTTGTTAGTGATTCCATCAGTTCTGAAATGCAGCTCAGACACTCAAGTGGAGCTTTCCAGTGGTCACCCAGTGTCCGAGTCTTGTTCTCAGGAGAGAAGCCATTTAGAAACTGTTATCTCATCAAGGGATAGAGTGTAGATGAAGAAGAACCCAGTGGGTCAACCCAATCCTGAGCCTGGAGCCCTCTCTTTGCAGGTAAAACAGAAGAAAGTTTGGGAAATGTTAGCAAATGCCAGGAGGGCATTCTCCACTGTCTGAGATGGGGCCTAGTGGTCAAGTAAGGTCAGCATTCTAACGTTACCACTACCATAATATCCATAGTAGTGATTATTGTCATCCTCGTCATTGCTGACACTAATTGGGCACTTACTCTGTATCTGGCACATAGCCCAAGTGTTGTATATATTTATACATTTAATTATCATAACAAAACTAAGAGATATGTGCAATCATTATGCTCACTTTTCAGATGAGAAAATTAAGGCGCTGAAATATTAAGTAATATTCTCAAGGTCACACGGCTGTTGAGTTAGTGATATCGGGGCTTAAACCCAGATGGTCTGTCTCCAGAACCCACCCTCTTTCTCCTATAAATATAAAATCTATGAAGATGGAGAAATGACCATAATACTAGGTTGCCTGGAGGAAGAGGGGCTGGTGATATGACAAAAGGCTTGAGGGCAAAACCAGACTGGATTGGACTGGACAGGGACCTGCATTTAGGCTGTGAAAACCATAGCCACAGTCAACTCTGGAGAAGTTCTGCCATGAAAGGAAAGTTACAAATGAGGCATAAGTACAGGGGTGTATGGGGTCACAGGATGGTTTCGTGGGTTTGTTTCATGTTTTAGATAGATGATGCTAGAGCGTGTATGTAAAGTGTTAGAAATGAAAGAAATGATCCAGTGTAGAAGTGGGAATTGAAGCTAAGGAACACAGAGCGTAGTTGCAGGAGCACATTTCCTAAAAAAGTAGAGGGTCTAGAACACAGACCTCAAATGGAGGGTTGGCCTTGGATGAGAGAAGGAACCAACAAGAAGACAATGGAGTTTGGGTACTAATACAGGTGGGAAGCGGTAGGCATTGTGACAGAGGGTGAGCCATATGACAGGGAGGTTTTCTCCAGTTTGTTTACATTGTGTCCCCATTACTTAGAACAGTGGTTCTTAACCTTTTTTTGAGGTACCGAACCCGCCAGTTTCATATGCACATTCACCGAACCATTCTTTAGTGATAAATAAAATATGATTTTTTTTTTCCAAATTCAAGACATAGGTATATGTTTTTTTACTGGTGCACAAAATGAGCCGTGCATGAACATCACCTTGCTCAAAGAACAAAACCAACAAAGTGCATGAACTTACAACAAATTAAAATATTACTTTATTCTGGCCTCCATGGCAGAGGCTTCTCTGAACCCCTGAGACAGACTCATCAAACCCCTAGGGTTCGATAGAACCCAGGTTAAGAACCACTGACCTAGAACAATGACAGGTGCAAATAAGCTAAAGATCTGACTGTGGAATGAACTGTCCTTTGTGGCTTAATGCATGGAAGTCTAACTTTTTATTTTCTAGGTCAAATGTTAGGTAATGAAAGTGATGGGAAAATAGGCATTAAGAAGGGGCATTAGAATAACCAGAAATTCAGAAATACTTATGGGCATTTGTGGTCATTCTTTTAAAGTGAGACCAGACAGTTACTCTGCGTATATTGCAGAATGTTTGGCTGCTGCAATGCAGGAACAGAGTCGCTGGAAATTGAGCTCTACACAGGGCTATGGGTCTGTTAGGAAGGTAGGACAGAGGCAAAAGGGGTAACTCTAGCTACAGAGGAGTGAGGCCTAAGCTGGGTGAGGAAAGTAGGGAGAGATAGAATGAAATGGATAAAAAACACAAGAGAGAAGATCTTAAAGAAAGTGAATGAGATTGGGATAGGGGTTAGAATGTAAGTCAGCATGAGAAAAGTGGTGAAGGAATTGTGGGATAGGGTCCAGTTACTGGTGTTGTCAATGTTCATGATAGGAGAGCCTACAAGTGGGTGCCAGAGGTGGGTGGTGAAAAAAATCCCTATGCCTACTTTAAAGAACAGAGAGAGGACCCAGGGTTGAATGGGTCATTCAAACAAATTTTGAAATCATTAAGAATGATAATAGGTATGGAGAAGAATGGCAATGCAGGTACTGAAATTACCAGTGAATGCAGGGATGGATGAGGAGGCGGGTACCTGACAGCAACAGAGAGGAGGAAGAGGTGACACAGTCTAATATGCCAGTTTTTCAAGGAGTTAGGTTTTAGATGGAGGGGAGAAAAGAAAATGTTTTGAAGAATGGAAAGATGGACAGCCAACACCCAATTTCTGATATGGAAAATAACATAGAGGTTCACACTAAAGATAGCTGCAGGGCAAGCAGTTGTAGTTGCTGGACAGGTTGAACAAGAGGTGAATGGAGTAAGAACTTTGTGAGAGTAGCTGGAAGCATGAGGAGAGTGTACTATTGACTTGTGGGTTCCAGAATAAACAATCTGTTATTGCCAGAGACAATAAATATTGTGCAGAGTTTGTGAAGAGAGAAGGAGATGGGAAACAGAGGTAAATAAGTCTGGTGAGCTAGAAGCCTTTGATTCTAGGAAACTCGGATAAGTCAGGAGCTTTGTTAGCACTGAATGAGTGGGTTTTGGAGCCCAGTGTGTGTTTTTACTTGCCTGCCAGGTGCAAGCTAGAATTAAAGCTGATGGCTCACCAGTTTTTGGCTCCGTTGTTTCATTACCAACTGTCCAAATCTAATGTGAACCTGCACTGGCCAGGCGGCTCTGATGGTGGCCCTGACTACTGGCCTTACAGTTCACTATACTAGAATCGCAATATACTTGTAGCCAGATAGCCCTGATTTTGAATTCCTCCTCTGATCTTTATGAGCTACATAGCTGTGGCAGATGTTGTTTCCTTCTTTCCTTTATACTTCTTAAATCCAAATAGTTTGATGGGCAGCCACAAACTCCAAATGCCTATGTATGAATTTTTTTTTTTTAATAAAGATTTCCTCCGAAGCAGAAGAAGCATCCCACTCTGCCCAGTCTGGAAAAGGGCAGAAATCAAATGTCCCAGGAGCAGCCCTTCAACAATGACTGACAGAAGTTTGTGGATGACACTTTCATTTCCTCCTACCTCAGGTGGAACAACCCAGTAAATCTAAACTTTCATTGTTGGTTTGAGTTTCAGTGGGCCCCAATGGGTCATGGTGACACTGCTCCACTTCTGCAGGCATCCAGGGTCTTCCGGCTTCTGAAGGACCCAGACCAAGTCTGGCTTATCCAGTTACCTAAATGCACTGAGCCACAGTTTTCTTCTTGGAAACCTGGGGCTAGTGATACTTTTTAATAAGGTCATTTCAGATTTAAATGAAAGACTATGATTAAAGCAGTTAGTTTATTCTATGGCACAGCAAGGCCATGGGCTATAAGGACTCTGCCTGCTTATAGTCTGTCCCCACACCCATCCCAAGCATAGGGCAAATAATATCACCTGGGTGATGGGCTTTCATGTGGGCAGCACTATCTTTAACAAAGTGAGTGTTAGGCAGATAAAATATATTATGTTCACTTTGTTAAAGATGGTGCTGCCCACGTGCAAGTTTTAAGAGTAAGCTTTTCCCCACATCCTTGACTGATTGGATAATGTGGGTGGTGCACTGTCATGAGGAATCCTCCCATTATGCCTCAGATAAGTGACTTTGTATCAAAGACTTTCTTGTTTGTAGATTGAATTAAAGGTTTGGATTTCTACACTATAAAGTGGGGCATACTGGGAGCTTGTGCTCTCGGTTCCTGAGGTTAGCATTAGAGAGGAGAGCAGATTAAGGGCATGTGGAGGAGAGGAGAAGCAGCCAAGATAGCAAAGTACTGAGGAAGAAGCCAGTTTGTGCAGAGTTTGTACAGAGAGAAGGAGATGGGAAAACTGGCAGGAATAAGTCTGGTGAACTAGAAACCTTTGAAGCTAGGAAACTCGAATAAGTCAGTAGTAGCTTTGTGAGCCCTGAATGAGTGGGTTTTGGAGCCCAGTGTGTGTTTTTACTTGCCCACAGGGTGCAAGCTAGAATTAAAGCTGATGGCTCACCAGTTATTGGCTCCGTTGTTTCATTACCAACTGTCCGAATGTAATGTGAACCTCCACTGGCCAGGCAGCTGTGATAATGGTGGCCCTGGCTACTGGCTTTACAGTGAACATAATATATTTTATCTTCCCAACACCTAGAATCAAAGGTTTCTAGCTCTCTAGCCTTATTCACCTCTGTTCCCCATATCCTTCTCTCTGCACAAACTCTCCACTAACTGGATTCTCCCTCAGCACTCCACCATCTTGGCTGCTTCTCCTCTCCTCCACATGACCTTTTTCTGCTTTCCACTCTAATGTTAATTTCAGGAAATGGGAGAGAACAAGCTCCTGGTCTGCCCCACTTTATAGTGTAGATTCAAAAGCTTTAATCCAATCTACAAACAAGGAAGTCTCTGATACAAAGTCACTTATCTGAGGTATAATGAGATTCCTCATGAGAGCACACCACCCTACATCAGAAAGGGTGAGGAAGGCTTAGTCTTAAAACTATGCCTTAGGCTTTAAGGATTCTGCCTGCTTACAGCCTGTCTCCCAACACACATTAATATAATCACGCCCATCCCAAGCAAGACGGGCAACTAATATCATCACCTGGGTTATGGGCTTCCACGTGGGCAGCACCATATTTAACAAAGTGAGCATATTATATTTTATCTGCCCAGCACCCGCCTTGGGAGAGCCCAGAGTCAGTCTGGATTTCAGTGATGGGGAATTTAGCAGGGGTACATTTAGGGTACTTGGCAAATTTGCAGGGACTTAAAGTCATTTTATAATAATAAATAATGAAGCAGTTTAATTTAATAATATGTTAATTAGCATTAAACATTTTAAAGTATTATTAAGGAAATAACAATAATGATACAATACACTGTGCTGTTCATCACTGCACCAGGCGCATAGATAAAATGTCGGTGCAGGGAGCGCAAGGATCATGTGAGAAGATTCTCACACGTGGCTCATAGCTACTGGTTCCATTATTAAAAAGATATTGTCTTAGTTACTAGACTGAGGAGTTGGGTTTTCAGAAGACAGATTTTCTTTTTTTTTTAAATAACTAAAAGTGTAGCTTAAGGCTCATCCTGCCAAACAAAATATGAAAAATGAGCCCTACACACAGGCCAGGAAGCTGAGGTACTGATATGTTTACAGAGCCTGAAACTAGAGGATAATGAGCCAGTTTTATCTAAATTTCTTCTAAATGTGGAGCTGGACATTTTCAAAGGCCAGTGTCTCCTCTCAGGAATGTAGAAATGAGTCTTTTCTCTCACATTTCTTTGTTGTGGAAATAATTTGCATGAAAATGGAACTCCTATCCATCTCTGCATCTTGGGCTTGTTTCTTAGGAGCCAAGAGATCTACTGTGGCAGGCCAGCTTCAGGAATTTATAATTAAAAATAAGCAGGAACTTAAAAGAATTCACTGCAATTAAAAGAGTAACCTCTGCATTCTGGGAACTGAGGAGTCAACTTGAGTGGTAATTATGTTATATAAAGTGTGACCAGTGGTTCAGCGAAGGCAGCAAGAGCAGGGGAGCATGGGGAGGTGGGGGAGGGGGAGAAAGGCAGGGCCATTGAGATGGATGTTAAACTGGGGAATGGGGACTCACACAGTGATGTGGAATAGGCAAACTTTGCTGGTGTCTGGGTAGGGAAGGTGAGGGCAGAGATGTACCAGCAGCGTTCCTTAATGAAGATGCCTTTGAAACAGTGTCTCTTTTTTGAATTCTATTGTTGGTGGTGAAAGGCACTTGTGTTCTTTCTCTCCCTCCCTCTCTTTCCCCACCCTCCCCTTCTGCTTGTCTGGTTTGGGTTCATCCTCACACCCAACACTGCATGCAGATCTTAAGAGTAAGGACAGCTAGACTGGCTCAGTTAAGTAATTTTCTCTAAGTACCTACTCTGAACACACAGATGGATACACAGGATTGTTCATGAGAAGGTCATACTTCAGAGTAAGAAGAAGGGTAGAGCAGAATAAATGTAAAATATTAGAATAAATGCAATAATAAATGCCTCTGCTATAACACTCTGTAGTTGTCAACAAGTTCCTCCTTGATAGAATCAATCAGAGTCTGAAAGACCAGTGTAACAGGCTTTAATGAAAGGAAACCAGCCAGGCTGTCTCGTAAGGGAGAGCAACAGCAGCTACAGTATTTAGGCCACTTTTTAAGGGTAAGGATAGGGAAGTAAGAAGGGTAGCGGGCATTTGCTGATTGGCTGTCGCTATCGCTGGGTGCAGGGGTGCTTTTCACCAGTTATGAATGTTGGTGCATTTTCAATCGTCAGCAGTTTCAACCGTCCATGACTTCATCGGAATTGTAACATCGGACATTCCTTTGTGGTTGGTCACCTGCCGCAAGCCCTGAAACAAAACTCATGCCAGCCGGGTTAAAGAAATGAAACCTAAGATTCCCGACTATTTGATATATTAATATAAAAAGGAAAAAGAATGATTCCCAGAGAGGCTCAAGGGAAAGGGGATAGAGGTCATCATCTTCTGTAACTTCTTCCTGCTGAGTAGGGGCAGTGAAGGGTTATGGCCTCTCTAAGGATTACTCTCAGTGAGGTGTAGAAAGCTGCAGTGATGACTTCCTGCCGGGTAGGGGTATATTTACAGGGGTCCAGATTTTTCTGTTTCGCAAGGGCAGGTTTCAGGGTTGGTGTGTAGGGCTAGGTAGATTTCTCCAATTTTCTGATTGGCGAAGGCCTGCATTTGGTTCTATACAAAACTAGTGAACAGACATAAGAGGCAGGGTCCAAAAGCTAAAATAATAAATAGGAAAGTGAGCGGACCAATAAAAGGCAATAGCCAAGACACCCAGTTTGTGCAAAACCACTGATTCCATGACTCGGTTTGTTTTTCACGGATTCACTGGGCTTGTTCCTTTCATTTGATTGCTGTGTCTCTAACTAGTCCTGTCTGATTAAGGTAAAGCAACACTCTTCTCCTAGAAAGACACAAATATCTCTTTTTTCTGCCATTAAGAGATCAAGTTCTCAGTAGTTTTGTAGCATGACGGCGGTTGGGGAATCAATTTGATCCTAGAGTTTTACTAGAGTGAGAGAGACTGGTAATAAGACAGTGCAGTGGACATCCCCCTGCCCCTAGACCTACTCCTGTAGCGATTCCTAAAGCGACAAGAAGAGGGATTACCTGTATAGCTCGTTTGGTTCTTAGATTGACGGGTAGTGTACTAGGAATTGGAAGAGGCTCATGGGGTGGAATTAGGTTGATATTTGGGGTGAGATAGACTAGGCTACAGGTTTCTGTTCAATTAGTAGAGAGACATATTGGTGTTGGTCCCACACAAGTAGAAAGCCCCTAATTGGGTGAAGCAGGTTCAGAGGTGAATAGAGAATAGATGGACAAGGGGTCATTGTGCTTTCTCTTTTTCTGAGCTCCAGAGGTCAGGGTGGAGAAAGGAGCCACCCCAATAAGTGGGGAGATATGAGTAGAGGATTGTTTTGAGCATTTGAAAGTAATTGAAGCTGTTGAGGAAAGCCAGGGATAGAGTTAGTTCATGGGATAGGAGTATTTGTGAGATTGAGCCGTAAGGGTAGGGGGTCCTGTGAATCAAAAGGGGTTAGAAAATAATCCATTTGCTTCTGGAGAGACTTGCTAGTTAACTCGATGATTCTGATGGTCTTTGGGAAATTGAATAGTTATTGTGGTGTTGCAGAGGTTAGAGGGGAGGTGACCAGCTGGGATGTTACCCTGAGCCTTGAAGCATAGGGGAGTAGGTGAAAGGACAGTGGTATTTAGGGTGACTGGTCCCCAAGCAGGGGGAGTTTGGGGTTTTAAGTTTTTGAGCTGGGAATATAGCTTATTTGCTTGGTAAGCGGCTGAAGTGAGATAATTCTCTATAAGAGTGTCAGCTCTCTCAAAGAAAGAAGTCCTTTATTGGGTTTGGTATATGAGAACTGTCCATAGAAGGTGGGTGTTGTTGGGATAGGGATAGGGAGGGCAGAGTAGGCTGAGGAGGACATAGGCATACACATCCAGCAATTAACTGCATAGGAAGAATTAGCTTTAATTAAAAGTCTTTGAGTGAGGTTAAAAGAGTGTTCTATATATGTGGCCTCTAGGAGAGAGAAGATGGGGGTGGCATATTTGATGCCCAGTAAGAGAGAAACCAGGACTGGTGTTAGGAAATTAAGAACTGGGGGCATAGTGGTTGGGCTTAGGGGTGATTAAAAAGAAAAGAAGAAGAAATTGAAAAGCCGCTGATTCTTTTGGAGAAAGTTTAAGTAGAGAACCTTGCCAGGCCAAGCCCCGCATCCAATTGAGGAGTCTGTCAATTTCACTGGAGTGAGGCTTAAACCAGGAGAGGTCCTCAGAGGCCTGAAGAAAGAAGTAGAAGAATCTGACAAGGTGGTAATTGGCAGTTGCCTATTGTGAGTGCCTGCTGGACTGGGTGGTATGGCAGGATGTGGCCTCTTGGAAGAGTATTATGAGATAGGCTGGTCTGGTTCTTTTTGAATAGGGGAACATGTGGAGATTTTTGAGAGACAAAACCTGTGGGGGTGGAGATGTAGGTTTTAGGGGTTTTAGGGGTATTGGTGGCATAAGGTTTAATGTGAGAGAGGTGTGTCCTTTGTGAGTCTCCTTCCATTTTGATGGCGGTAGGGGTGGACAGGATAACAGTATGGGACCCTGTCCAGGTAGGCTGAAGAGGGGTTATTTCCCATGTCCTCTTGTAGACCTGGTTCCCATAATGAATTGATAGGTGTGAGTCCATGATTGAAAAGGGCTCTGGAAGGAGCTTGTCAAGCTGGGAATAGTAGGTTTAATATAGCCTGTTTGCTGAGTTTGCAGCTGAGGTGGTCTAAATCCAGTAGCCATGGCCACCTTCACAGCCTCCTGGCCAGTGCAGGTTTGCATTAGATTTGGACAGTCAGTAATGAAACAACAGAGCCAAGAACTGGTGAGCCATTAGCTTTAATCCTAGCTTGCACCCGGCAAGCAAGTAAAAACACACACTGGGCTCCAAAATCCACTCATTCAGTGCTCACAAAGCTACTGACTTATTTGAGTTTCCTAGCATCAAAGCTTTCCAGCTCACCAGTCTTATTCACCTCTGTTCCCTATCTCCTTCTCCCTGCACAAACTGGCTGCTCCTTCAGTGCTCTGCCATCTTGGCTGCTTCTCCTGGTCTCCATTTGGCCTTACTCTGCTCTCCTATAGCATGGGCTCCTCCTAGAACGTAATCACTCTTCTCTCAGAACAACGTGATCTCTCTCCCTTTTAAAACCTTTTGGTGCAAAAGCCCTCCCCCAACATATATTAACATAATCATGCCCATTCCCAAGAAGGAAGGGCAACTAATATCAGCACCTGGTGTTGGGAAGATAAAATATATTATGCTCACTTTGTTAAAAATGGTGCTGCCCATGTGCAAGTCTGTTGATGTTAATGTGTGTTGGGAGACAGGCTGTGGGCAGGCCGGGTTGTTATTAGCTTAAGGCTTAGTCTTAAGAGTAAGCTTTTCCCCACACCCTTGACTGATTGGATGATGTGGGGTGGTGCACTCTCATGAGGAATCCTTCCATTATGCCTCAAATAAGTGACTTTGTATCAGAGACTTCCTTGTTTGTAGATTGGATTAAAGGTTTGGCTTTCTACACTATAAAGTGGGGCAGACCGGGAGCTTGCGCTCTTGGTTCCTGAGATTAGCATTAGAGAGGAGAGCAGAAAAAGGCCACGTGGAGGAGGCCAGGAGAAGCAGCCAAGAAGGATGGAGTGCTGAGGAAGAAGCCAGTTTGTGCAGGGTGAAGGAGATGAGAAACAGAGGTGAATAAGTCTGGTGAGCTAGAAACCTTTGATTCTGGAAAACTTAAATAAGTCAGTAGCTTTGTGAGCACTGAATGAGTGGGTTTTGAAGCCCAGTGTGTGTTTTTATTTGCCCGCTGGGTGCAAGCTAGAATTAAAGATGATGGCCCACCAGTTCTTGGCTCCATTGTTTTATTACCCACTGTCCAAATGTAATGCAAACCTGCATGAACCAGGCGGCTGTGATGGTGGCCACAGGCACTGGATTTACACCTGGGCAATGGGCTTCCACATGGGCAGTGCCATCTTTAACAAAGTGAGCATAACACATTTTATCTCCCCAACAGGTGAGGTAGCACTCCTATGAGAGTGCTAGCTCTCTCAAAGAAGGTGGGCCCTTTCTGAATCTTGTATATAAGAGTGGTGTGAAGGAGATGAGTATTATTAATAGGAAAAGGGAAATCTGAGTACGCTGAAGATGCCATGGACAGACATATCCAGCAGTCAGCTGCATAGGAGGAGTTAGTCTTTATTACAAGATTTTAAATAAGATTAAGAGAGCTTTCTAGATGAGAGAATTCCAATAGGGTGGGTATGGGGGCAGAGTATGCTTTTAAGAGTAAGGAGATAAGAAAGAATAGGCAAGCTGGCATCTCTATCATGTCTGTTATCAGGGGTTAATCATAGTTACTCATGGCTTAGGCTGTTCTTTTTCTTCTGGGATTTTAGTCAGACTGACCTTGGTGGGCCCTAAGGGGGAGCAGGCATATCTAGGTGATGATTCAGTTTGACTGGAAGGGTCATCTGTAAGCATGTGTGAATATAGAGCTTCTGTTTTCTTTAACCTGGAGACATGAAACTAGGGGGCCTTTCCCTGGAGTTTTGCCACCATGGAGATGGTGAGGAGAACCTTGGGATTTGCTATGCTGGGTGGTAAAGGTAAATTTATAACATAATTGGGCAAATCTGGCTGGGTGAGAAGCAGTAACAGGACCGACTATGAGGTCAGAAGGTGAAAGGAGAGAGAGGCTCTGAGTTTGGAGAGTAGGTTCCGGCCTAAAATAGGTATAGGACATTGAGGCAGGAGGAGAAAAGAGTGTGCAAAGGAGACACCATGTATTAGACAAGACAGTGGATCCGTGGCCAAAAGGGAGGAAATAAGACCATCAACACCCACAACAGAGATCTTTAAGGGATGAGCAGGACCCAAATATTTGGGCAAAGCAGTAAGTGGTCCCTGTGTTTATAAGAAATAAGATTGGCTTACCTTCTACTTGGATGGCTACCCTAGGCTCTTTGATGGTGATGTGAGATGCAACCGACAGCCCTGGGCACCTTCAAGTGCCAGCAGGCTGGGCAAGGTTAGGTCACAGGTGGGGGTAGGGCTAGAAGAGACTGAACCCTCCCATAGAGGAGTGAGGGGGCAGCCTACCTTCCAGTGTCCCTTTTTCCCCATAGTGAGAACAAGGCCTTGGTGGGGGGCTGAGGAGCTGAACAGGCTTTTACCCAATGACTTTTCTTTCCACACTTAAAGCAGGAATGTGGTGGAGTTTTATGAGGCCCCTTAGGGGCATTGGAGATTTTAAGGGCAACCTCCAAGAGCTGGTATTTTCCCTAATTTCTTTTGGTCTGTCTGCCTTCTCCCTTTCCTCTCAGTTATTATAGACCTTAAAAGCCATGCTCAGGAGATATCATTGAGAGGTTTGACTAAGAAAGCAAAAATGAGAATCCAGTGTCTAAAGAAGCCTATTAGACCAAGGAAATAAAGAATTTGATCCACAGTGGTAGATGGTAGGAGACTGTGGAGGGTCTGAGTTTGACCTCAGTGAGACCTAGGGTGAGACCTCGTGTGGTGGGCGTTAAGGTGATGCCCAGATAAACTACAGACTGAGAGTAAAGTTGAGCCTTAGCAGAGAACTATGATATCTCTTCTTGGCGAGGAAGTTAAGAAGGGTGGCAATGTGTCTCCTAGAGGCAGGTAGGGAGGGGCTGCAGAGGAGTAGGTCATCTACATATTGTAAGAGAGTACGAGTTTTGAGATTGCATGTTGCTAAACCCTGAGCTAATACCTGACCAAACAGGTATGAGCTGTCTCTGAACCCCTGGGGTAAGACAGTCCACATAAGTTGCTGGGCTGCATTAGTATCTGGGTCAATCTAAGTAAAGGCAAACAGAAAGTAAGAGTCAGGGTGTAGAGGAATGGTAAAGAAGGCATCCTTGAGGTCTAGTACCATGAAGTGAGTGGTGTCTGAGGGAATGTGTGACAGTAATGTGTAGGGATTAGGAACTATTGGATGGAGGGAAACTACTGCCTCATTGATTAGGCATGAGTCTTGTATGAGGCGATAAGCCCCTGAAGGTTTTCTAACAGGAAGGATGGGAATATTGCAGGGAGAGTCCATGGGGATGAATAAGCCTTGAAATAAGGGACACATAATTATTGGTTTAAGGCCTTAGAAACAGACACAGTTACACATTAAACAAAGACTTCACATACAAATTATAAATTAAGAAATTTAAATGAGCATGCTTTACTTGTTTCAATTAAAATTATATGAGAGATATTTTCTGATAAAGAGAAAAAACAGATTAATTACTCACACAGCTTAATAGACAACTCTGCCTTTTTAAGCTTCTCGAGATGGCAGGGAGTTGTCAGCATAGAGAGGAGGGAGAGAGGAAGCAGACAGATGGACAGCATGAACAGCTGGATGGAAAGGAGGGTCAGAATCTGCAGAAGGAGGAGGATGTTGAAGTGCTGCTCCTGGTACCAGATGGTTAGAGGAGTCAAAAAGATCAGAGCTTAGAGGAGAGTTGGAGGAGGACGGGGGAGAAGGGGTTTTTGATAAAAGTATTTGGTAGGTAGGGCAAGAAAAACAAAGGGAGAGCCGAGATTTAAGAAAGAAGAAAGCCTGAAATAGGGAATTTCTGATTCCTTCCCAGTCCAATGGCAAAAATTGTTTAGGTCCTGAAGAATGTTTTTGTCAAATGTGCCGTTTTCTGGTCAATGGGAGTCATTGACGAGTTTATATTGGGGCCAGGCTGTATTGCAGAAGAAGATGAGTTTTTTGGCTTGAGGTCTGAGAGATAAGAGTTTGATGAGATTTTTATTTTTATTTTTTTACAGGGACAGAGAGAGAGACAGAGAGAGGGATAGATAGGGACAGACAGACAAGAGTAGAGAGAGATGAGAAGCATTAATCATTAGTTTTCTGTTGCTGTTATAACACCTTAGTTGTTCATTGATTGTTTTCTCACATGTGCCTTGACCATGGGCCTTCAGCAGACTGAGCAACCCCTTGCTGGAGCCAGCAACCTTGGGTCCACACTGGTGAGCTTTTGCTAAAGCCAGATGGGCCCATGCTCAAGCTGGCAACCTCGGGGTCTCAAACCTGGGTCTTTTGCATCCCAGTCCAATGCTCTTTTCACTGTACCACCGCCTGGTCAGGCAAGTTTGACAAGAGTTTTAAGAGACAGCCTTGGGGTGTAGCCTCTGAGGGTCGTGATTGGGAGGTGGCCATGATGTGCTAAGAATAAAAAGAGAGATGAGCATCCTCAGACTCCCTCAATTATTCCCGTAGAATAAGTAGAACATGAGGCAACCAGTATCACCAAAGACCTCAGTCTTAATGAGAATGAGAGTGACCTGACTATTCACCTAGATTTTTGAGAAAATGAGAAATGAGACAGGCCACTTAAATGAGAGTCCTCCCAAAGCATGACCCTGAGCTGGGACCAGTGGGGTGAAAGGAAGGCACAAGGACCTTCCAGGAATAGCAAGACCTCAAAGAAATCACCTACCTCTGGTCTGGCAGGGATTCAGGACAGGGTCAGACTGCCAGCCAATCAACCTACAATTACACGACCAAACAGAATCAGAAAGTAAGCCCGGGACTAGTTGCTGCTGCCCACTGCTTCCCTGATTGTAAGGTTGAACAGCAAAGAGGGATTGTCCAAGCAGTTAGTACCCTGTCCTGGGTTTTGGCACCAAATGATAGAATCGGCACCAAATGTAAGGTATTTTTCCCTGCCGAGGAAAAGGAAGGGGTGTAGCCACGAAGTGTGGATAAATAAAAGCTTTATTTAGTACAGAGCATTTCCCAGACAATGTTCCCTGGTCTGGAGGACATGGGCCAGGGAAGTTGCATGGATTAAACCGTGTAGGGAATACAGTGTGTCCGTGAAGTCACGGTGCGCTTTTGGCCGGTCACAGGTCAAAAGTGCACCATAACTTTACGAACACACCATATTTAAAGGGTTATCTAGAGTGGTTGAGCTAATATGATGTGGAAAAATCTCACTGGCTGGCAGACAGTCGGGTTTTTTTTCCAAAGGACTCCTGGGAAGTTTTTTTTTTGATGTGCCTGAGTATGGGCAGTCCTAGCCGAAGTTCCCGTCTGGTTCCTTAGGTGACCTTTCCCCATTGTCCACCACCTTACATTTCAATGTTTTGTGTTAAATAGGGGTGCTGCTATTCATCTGGCTACTTCCTGCTGGTTAGTGGCGTCATGGGGAAGGAGAGATTGGCAGGCGGTGGCTTTGATGGGAGTCAGGAGAAACATCTGCTTGACTGTGACTGGAGAAGTTTTGTAGATGCAGTCCTGTAAGGATTCAAAAAAAAAAAAAAAAAAGCAATAGGAGAATTCTCAGAGTCCAGCCTTTTGGTGAGCCAGAGATGGGTAGGGCCCAGTGGTTCTGCCTGTCAGCGGACCTACATGGGGGCAAGCTTGAGGCAAAACTGCATGCCAGGAGTAGTGTACAAAGGGGAAAGCAAGGGGTTCCATCCACTCCCGTAACCGAGAGCTGTGAGGGAACTAGAGGTCCAGAGTGTGATGGCAAAACAGAGAAGGTAGTTCCTGTGTCCAGAAGAAATGAGATGGACTTACCCGCTATTTGCAGCATTACCCTGGGTTTGGTGAAGATGATGGGGGGTCACGGAGTCCAGGCCATGTCAGTCATCCATGATGCTTAGGAGTTTGAGCGATGGGCCCGCCTGGCTAGCTTTGCCTCCCATTTGGGTGACTTGCCATCCATGTAGAGGCACTGAGGAAAAGCCTTTTGCCCAAAAGGGCCAATTGCTCTGCCAGTGACTGGGCTGCTTGCAGTCAGGGCAGGGCTCAGTGGGCAGCTGCAGGCAGGGGCCCTGCTGGGACTAGTGACTCTCCTTACCACATTTAAAGCAAGCTCCTGGTGGGGATCCTCTTTACGGCCTGGACTTGGGTCCGGCACCCCCTGAGCCTTTCCTCTGTTGCTCTGGTAGTCTCAGGGTTGCCACAATAGTCTAAGTTAGAAGAGTTACCTTCTGCTGCATACGGGCCTAGCGAACAGCCTTGGCCTTTTTCAACTAGCCTCGATCATTAAAAACTTTGAATGCTGTGTTCACAGGTATTGAATAGGGGTTTGGGAGTGAGAAAAAGAGGAGGGGGGCTTCTGGGGAGCCCAGCACCCAGATCCAGCCGAAAATGCTGAAACCAGAGGCAGGTCAAGGCCAGAACTTCCTGCAAGAAAATTGGGGTTGGGCCTTGGGGTCCTGCAAACCAGTGTAAGGGCCAACATCATACTGAGAATAGCCTGATGGAGGAGGGGCTTAAGAACACAGTGGAGAAGGGAGGGATCCCTGGCCAGCAGGGGAGGAGAAAGAGAGACTGGTATTTGCAGGTGAATGAGAAAAAAGGATTTTGCGAAGGGAGGGAAGGGGGCTCTTGGAGGGAAGAGACCTGAGTGGAAGAGGTCTGCAGAGGGACCAGAGAGGTGTCCCAAGAGAGGAGTGTCCCTAGGGGTCAGGCAGAAGGGGGAGAGAGTTGGGGTTTTGCGGAGAAGGAAAAATCAGGAGCGGAAGGTTTAGGTGAGGTTTCTCTGGCTAAAATAGGCCTGTGCCATATAGCAGGTGGCACAAAGATTAGGACGGGAGCGCAAATACTAGAAGCCCTGAATATAAGGAATCTCCAGCTAGTTCCCATTTTTTTTTAAAGGGCACTTTTTTTATTTCTTGTTTTATTTTATTCGTTTTAGAGAGGAGATGCACACAGAGAGAGAGAGGGAGAGAGAGAGAGAGAGAGAGAGAGAGAGAAAGAGAGAGAGAGAGAGAAAGATAGAAAGGGGGGAGGAGCTGGAAGCATCAACTCCCATATGTGCCTTGACCAGACCAGTGCAGGGTTTTGAACTGGCAACCTCAGTGTTCCCAGGTCGACACTTTATCCACTGCGCCACCACAGGTCAGGCCAGTTCCCAGTTTTTTTGGTGATAGTTAAATTGGTGAGGGTGTTAAAACCAAAAGTCCCTTCAGGAGGCTACCTGGTTCAATTATCCAATGGGTTCTGTGGCCTGGCCACAGCGGAGAAGAAGAACAGTTTCTTCTTCTTTAGGGAGGGAAAGATTTCGGATAAGGCACTTCAGGAGTGTTTTTGAATTAGGTTTAGATTCCTGTGCACCCACGGCTGCCCTCAGTTCTCAGAGTGGTCAGAGGTGAGCATTAGTGTCCCACAACTCAAGCTCTGGCCACCAGATGGTAAAGTAAAGTGGATGTGATGAGGACATCTCCATGGGCACACATGCACTCAGAACGAAAAAGAGGTCCTTGACGCAGCTGCGGTTTTGAACAGGAATTCTTAGCAGAAAGAACTGAGGGAAGGCTGTAGGCAGGGGAATTACTGCACTGTGTGATGAACTGGGTTGAAGGTCAGAGGTCCTGGTTCTTTCTCAGAGGGGAAGGGGAGAGGAGCAGTCCTTGTGGAATTCTAACTCCTCCTGGGTTTCAGCACCAAATGATAGAATCAATCTGAGTCCGAAAGACCAGTATAACAGGCTTTGATGAAAGGAAACCTGCCGGGCTGTCTCATAAGGGAGAGCAGCAGCAGCTACAGTCTTTAGGCCACTTTTTAAGGGTAAGGATAGGGAAGTAAGAAGGGTAGCGGGGCATTTGCTGATTGGCTGTCACTATCGCTGGGTGCAGGGGTGCTTTTCACCAGTTATGGATGTTGGTGCATTTTCAATCGTCAGCAGTTTCAACCATCCATAACTTCATCGGAATTGTGACATCGGACATTCCTTTGTGGTTGGTCACCTGCTGCAAGCCCTGAAACAAAACTCATGCCAGCAGGGTTAAAGAAATGAAACATAAGACTCCTGTGTCAGACCTTTCCAAATATTGTCACTATGCCTAACAATATCCACATGAAATTAAATGTATCCGTCCTGACTACACTTATTTCATGATTAACAGGTATCATGTACATGATAGTATTATTAAATATTATTACTCAGAGACCTTAAGTGCTGCCTTGCCAAGGTTACACAATAAAACATGTTAGGTTCAGGATCTTTCTGGTCCTGAGCCCATGCCACACATAGAAATCACATAGAAGAAAGGGTATTTGTTTTGTACAGGAGCAGGCATGTGTTGGGAAGAAATGGAGAGAAGAAAAGTCATGTAAGTGAAGATCTCAGAATGAAAGTGATTACTGAACCAGATTTTGAAGGTTTTGCCAGATATTTCAGAATTGCATAAAACAGAGTGATGTCTCTCTCATCTCCATAATTCCATCTTATTCTACCCTGTTATGCTTTAGCATGCTTCTTTTTAGTCATTTCCTGGATAAGAAAAATAAAATAGTCCACTTACTTCTCTTAATATATACATTCCTGTGTTTAATTGAAAATAACCATAGTGAGGTTGGCATTATTATGAGAAAAATGAGTTGCAGAGAGATTTGGTAAGTCAGATCACTAGGACATGGTCAACCCCAGATCCCCCTGGTTTGAAGACCAAGCTATTGGTGCTGGGCTAGTAATGCTGAACAGTTACAACAGCAAGGGATGTCTGTCTTTCTGAGTTGGCCCTTTTATGTGACAACATCATTCAGAGGCCTGACTTGGGAGAAAAAGAAAGACTGGTTTTTGTTATCTGAGTGCATATGACATCTCCATCTAAAATACCTGTTATGCTTTGAAAGTCATAGAGTAACTATTTGTAGTTGGTAGAATTTAACAGAAATGGCATGTTTTAGGATCACAAGAGGAACCATGAAAGAGAATTCTCAGAGAATAAAAGCAAAAGTGATAGGAAAGACAATATGGGCAAGGTCCAGAGGAAATTGCATATAAATTCCAAGTGACAGATTTTTAATCCTGAAGTATAGAGTGCCCATCCAGGTAAAATGTGCTAATATTAAATGTCTTAGAAATGTGGAAATTTTTATCTGTACTACAATTTTACCTTGAATAGATATAACTTAGTTTCTCAACAGAAGGCTGCTGAGTGAACTATAAATACCTCTATGTCAGACACAGGACTCTCTAGTAGGGATACAGTGGGGAATATAACAGATGTACTCCCGTCTAGTGGAGGATATAATTGGAAAAGGCTGATAGGAAAGGGACACTTGGAGCAATGAATAATGCTTTTCAAAGGAAAGGAAGTAGAAGCCATGAAATATGTCTAATGGAGCCATGAGTAAGGAAGAGGTCACCACAGCTCTGAGGGACTGGAAGCCTCTATAGCTGAGCAGAGGAACTTGGACAGTGGTGAGAACTGCAGCCAGATGGGTAACTTTCATTTCACAAATGAGGAAAGAAAATAGTAGAATAAATTGGACTGATGGTTGGGTCATTCATTGTCAACCTATGTAAAGGTCCTGGAATCAGTATAACATGTTTTCTGTCATATTTTTATAGAAAAACTCCTTCCTTCTTTGTAGTTAAGAAAAATGACCTTCAGATTGCAGAAGGTAGATGAAGCATTTCTGAGAAGAAAATTAAATGCAAACAAAAAGTCCATGGTTTTGATATCGACTTCCAAGTTTATTATCAGATATTCTGGACTCAAAGTCCTGGCTCTAATTCTTTTATTGAAAGTCACTAAGTCTTAGTTTTCTCATTTGTCAAATCTGTCGATACCACATACACTTTCATGTAATTAATGTTATCATTAGGGAAGAGGATGGTATGGAAAGTTGATGTTAATAGAAGAGTAATTAAAGTTACAATGCAAGTTTCCATGACCAAGTATACATTACCTACTGCTGCTCACTTTATACTTCTGTAGGATATCTCAAGCTCCAGACCAGAGATAGTAATCTTCCCCAGACTTCCACATCACCCTCCTCAGGCTTAGCATGCACTCTGATATGTTAGAATATTCTCTCTCCATGTCTTTCTCTTTGACTCCATTGATCTTGAAGGAAAGCATTTCAGTAGTTCATATCTCTAATTCCATGTCCCTAGCAAAGGGCACTAAGTCATTGGGTTATGAATCCTATTGAACTGTAAATTTAACAAGGAATTCTTCAGACTGGAGGTAAAGAGGGGGTAAAATGCTAGCCTGTTCACCACTTTCCCTAGGTAGACAGAACGGTAATTGAAGCAGTAGAGACTAACAAGGTCAGCACATTGTCTCTGATTGAGATGCTGAGTGGAACCAAGACCTGTGGGAACAGCCAGGCAATTTTTCAGGTTATTAATCACACAGGGGATGCTGGTTTTGTTTGTCATCTCTCTACATGTTTTTCAGTATGTCAAGGATAACCTGGAATCATTTCAGGTGAACTTCCATTGAATTTGAAGGGTTTTATAGTGCTCTCATAGTGCTGATTCCTTTTTCACAAAAGTACTTTGAGTGATTATCATATTTTCTTAAAAAAAAAATAGGTGCATCTCCTCTCCCAAATTCAGTTCTAATGAAGTAAGTATTGCTGTTCCCAGGAAAGAGCCCCCTCTGCCAGCTGGGCCTGGCCCAGCAAGGAGACTGGAATGCTATAAGCCATCAGTCACAGATGGTTGGAAAATGCATGTTGCCCTTTGTTTTCACTTTGTGTTTCCATTTTCATTTCTCCAATATACATTTCCCATAATGGAGACAGTGGTGATTGATGGGCCAGGGAGGCTGAAGTCTTATATGCCAGTTGAATCATAGCTGCCTGGTTTGCACCATGCCCCAAATAAGCCATACTCAGCATACTTTGGGACCAGTTCTGTCCTATCTGTCTATCTATCTATCTATCTATCTATCTACCCATTGATCTTTTTCTTTTTAATGTTAAGAACAATAAGGAATCAAATCTGGTTCGACTAAGCCAACTAAGGTCATATATCCTTTAGATCTGAAGAGGTGAGATCTTAGATCACATGAAGATCAGCCTGGCTAGAAGTTCAAATGGGATAGAGGTTATGACATGTAAACTGTTACTTGCTGGACAACTCTAAGCTGATTGTCCCCCCACCCCCAGACAATTTTTAAAGAACCCCTAGTCTTTTTTTTTTTTTTTTTTTTTGCTTTTAATTTAGAGACTGGATATGCTCAGGCTAAGTCAAAGAATAATCATCAGATGAAGATATTTCTTATTAAATAATTCTAATAATACTACTACTAATTATATATAATCTATCACTCTAGAATTGCTATAGTATAATAATTATTTGCTCTTGTCTCTGGTTTCTAGAACAGAGAGCCTTGGGATTTCCTGAGTGTTAGAAGTCTCTTTTATTGTTCATATTAGCTCCTTTGGAACATACTGGAGTCAGTGGTAATGAGGTGAGCCCCCCCCCCCCCATGGATTCAGGAATGTAGGAATGTTGGCTGGTCACCAGAAAAACCAAAGACATAGTGCAGAATGAAAATTCTCAGTTCCCTTCCAAAATCACCCTCTAGGGAAGTGAGAGTGCCTGTCAATTGGGTTATAAAAACTTTCTAACAGTGACTTTTGAAGACCTTTTGGTTGTTGCATATGTGAAAGTGTGGTACTCTCAGAGAAGGCACCAAAGTCCAGGAACCTCCACCCTATTCCTTGTTCTATGCATCTCTTCCCTTAGAAGGGTTGCATATCCCTGAATTGTAGCCTTTAGGCTGTTTCTGAGTTGTAGCCTTTAGGCTGTTTCTGAGTTGTAGCCTTTATAATAAACCAGTAAACATAAGTAAAGTGTTCTATTAAATTTTATGAGTATTTCTAGCAAATTCATTAACCTGAGTAGGGGTTGTGAGAACCCCTGCATTTGTAGCCAACTTGAACAGATGTGCTGGTAGCTTAGAGACACAGAACTTGTGACTGGCAGCTGAAGTAAGGGCAGCCTTGTGAGACTGTCCTTAGCCCTATGGAGTCTGACACTATCTCTTAGTAGTGTTGAAATATGATCGGGCCGGTTGGCTCAGTGGTAGAGTGTCAGTCCAGCATGTAAAGTTCTGGGTTTGAATCCCGGTCAGGGTACACAGAAGAAGTGACCTTCCACTTCTCCACCCTCCCCCCTTTCATTGTCTCTCTCTCTCTGCCTCCTGCAGCCAGGGCTTGAATGGTTCTATTCCTAGATTTGCCATCAACCTCAGTTGTGATATAAGCAAGGGAGTTACACCCTAATATAAGCTAACCATAATGGTCATGAGCATTAGGAAGATAAGAAATTGACTGTAAAGCTATTTAATTCTGGGAAATATAGACTATTCAATCCTTAACCACCAATTATATAACTTTGATTATCTCACTCACTTTCTCATGAATCTTTTATAACTTCCTCTAAAATTAATACCAAATATCTCAATTTGAACTTCAAAACCCCCTGCCATTTTAGCACCTATTTTTTCAGCCTCATGAACAGCTCTGTCACATGTCAATGATTTTGAAATCACAGGATCTCCTGGTGTAATAGAAAGTGTGATGACTTTATGTCCTAATTGTCTCATATACACAGTGACCTACATACGCTGATACTCAGTGTGTATCCCTCATACATACTGTATATTCTGAAGCTCAGCTTTCATGTCTGTAAATGGGATACTGTTATGGGTTAACTGTGTCTCTCCACCAAATTTATATATGGAAATCCTAAACCCCAGTACCTCAGAATGTGGTCTAATTTGGAAATATGGTCATTGTAAATCTAACTAGTTAAGATAAGGTTATACTAGAGCAGGATGATCCCCTAATTCAAAATTACTAGAGACCTTAGCCAGTTCGAGCACTGTCCTATAACACCAAGGTTGTGGGTTTGATTCCTGGTCAGGACATGTATAGGAAGCAACCAATGAACACACATCTAAGTGGAATAATAAATGAGTTGCCCCCACCCCTTTGTCTTTCTTCCTTCCTCTCTCTGACTCTCTAAAGAAATCAGTCAATAAATAAACAAATATAAATTAAAAATAAGTAAAAGGAAGAAACTTGGATATAGACAAGACAGGCAGACCCCCATTTGAAGATGATGAAGATATCAGAGTGATGCTTGTACATAGCAATCATGCCAAAAAGATTGGCAACCAATCACCAGAAGCTCAGGGAGAAACACAGAACAGATTCTCCCTCACAGCCTTGGGAAAAATGAACCCTGCTGACACATTGCTTTTGGACTTCTAGCCCCCAAACTCTGAGAAAACAAACTTTTGCAGTTTAAGCCCTCAGTTTGTGCTACTTTGCTAAAGGAATCTAATACAGATACTAATTTTACATTCATAGGCTTGATTTTTTTAAAAATAGATTTTAAAAGTGACAAATATGAAAATAAAACCTTGGTATGACACAAAGTAAGTGTTTAGTATAAACATCCTGAATAAATAAATAAGTACACAAATAAATACAAAAATGTTTCCACTGAATCTTCACAAATATTAGGGAAAACAGAGATGCTGACCACAAGGAGAAACATAGCAATTATTGTAAAGGTCAGAGTATATTGCTTGGAGGCTAAGAGGGTTTGATGTATGCTTTTTTGTGAGTTTTTCTAAATTGTCTACACTCCAAGATCAATGCCTGTGATGTTGCCTTTTATTGCCTTTGCATTTTAAGAATATTATGCAAGGAAAGGAAGCTTTGATTGGGAAAGAGAAAAAGGCTGACTTCTATTATCTAACCTGCTTACATTTATTATTTTCATGCAATGTGTATGCTCTACCTGAGGAATACTAGACAAGACATTCTTAGTTTGCAGGAGAAATAAAGAATTCACAAAAAGCACCGGATCTCTGCAAAAGTGGCCCTTTAAATGTCTCTACTTTGAGAATCTATACTGGTCACATTTTAAAAATCAAAGCATTCGAAGAAAGAAATGAACGTTGACACCTACGAACTGTAACAGATTACATTTTTCACATAAAACAGGCAACACCTAACGAATAACTGTTGATGAGAGGATGGGAACATTGGAGTGTATTTATTTACATTGGACAAGATTTTCAGTAGAGCTAAAGGGAATGTGTATCAAAGCCCTAATAATGTGTATTTCCTATGAGGCTCAGCAATTCCATTTTTAAAAGTTGATGCTACAGAAATAATACTGGATATAAATAAAAATACTTTGCAGCAGTGTTTATTACACTGATCAAAAAATAAAATTTTAAACTAATTTAAATGTTGAAGAGTATATGTTGGATTACTTAATTAAACCGGTTATTAGATAAGTTATTAAAAACCACATAATGGATTCTTGTGCAGACATTGAAAATAGCACCATAAAAGGATAACTAGTGAATTTCAATGTATAAATATTATTTATTTTAGCTGCATATATCTATCTTTAAAGAAGTTATATTTTACTTTACAACATTTAACGGGACATGTTACAGTCCTGTATTTCTATTATTAACCTTGTTATGATATCTACCTACATGACTGGTGCTAAAATCATTCTTAGACGTTAATGGGTGGCATCCATGGGATGCTACCGGAACTTTAATTTATGTGTTGACAGAATCTGGGGTAGGTGTTGGCTCCTCATACCATTTTAAAGATGCTCATAATCCACGCCCATTTCTTCCTCTTGAAGCTGATGGTCCCACATACTAAACATGAGGGTATTGTGCCACAGCATGACCTTATTGTGAACTGCCGCCTGCATTTGTATGCTAGGTATGGGAAGTCCTGCCACAACTCCCAGGTGCTTTCTGGAAATGGGATGCAAACCCTTGGTATTAACTGCTTAAAGTCAAAGCTTTTTCCTCAGTCTCAGGGCATGTCATTCTCCAGGGTTGGGACTAGCACACTCTTAACTCCAAGCACCACCTTCAGGTTTGAGACTACCCAGTCTTTCCTGGCAGTCTAAATTGTAACACTGCCAAACAAAATCCCTGCTTGTTGGGCATTGTGGCCTAGGAGAAAGTGAGAGAAACTGGGAGAAAAAAGCTCATGCCTAAAGAGACACAATTTTTCTTTTGCTCTCTTGGATAAGAAAAACTAAATTTAAATTTTTAGTTTTCCTAGTAATTGACCCTTTAATCGGTTTGTTACAGCACTGCATCTCTATAGTCAAGTGACCTTGGTTTGCTGCTAAGCCCTTCCCTTCTAGCAGGGCCTAGAACAGCTTGCTTACCTCTTTCTTATCTGTAAAGTGGGAATTTAAAATATGACCTAATAATATTACCTACCTGTTCCTCAAGGAACAGTGGTGGGTTTAGAGGAGGATGTCCTCTGAGAAGCCCATGGAGATATAGGTCAGCATGGGAAACTTTATTTAGGAATCTTCTCAGGACCGGCACCTGTGAGGGAAAGATGGCAGCTGCTTGGAGCAGAGGGAGAATTCACAACAAAACTAATCCCATGAGAAGGTCTGAAACTGGGACTGGCCATCAGAGGAATCCCAAGTTGGGGTGAGGGGGACAATCCTTTATTCCCCAACATGGATCATTATTGAATGCAGGCTGGCCCAGAAGATGGTGAGCTGAAGAGGCAGTTCTTTACAGCTGCGGCCTAACACTGAGCACGGGCGGCCAGACAACAGTCCGAGCAGCTAGAAAGCCTGCCCTTCAGTTCTGGTGGGGAGCTCTGGATGGTGCACCACAATTTCTGTGACAGTAGTTACGTAAAAAAAATACTTACAAAGAGAAATAATGCCTAGTGCCCAGCACATAGTCAGATCTTTGTTAACATTAGCATGTATGTGCTTCTGCTTTGTTCATATTCTTGGAATTATATATACTAAAATGTCAACAGTGTTTAACTTGCTAGTGGGACCATGGCTGCTTGCTGTTTTTGCTCTGTGTTTTCTTGTGCTTTCCATTTTGCAGTTCTCTGTTACCTTAGGCCACCTTCCAACTACCTTGTAAAGATAGGGGCCACATGTCAGACTCACTGGGTAGCTGAGCCGTGTCCTGTGAAGTAGAAGGAGAAACACACCATCCTATTTAGATTTCTTTCTACCACATTCTCACACTCGACTCATGTGTCCAAACACTTCCTCCCAACACCTTACAGAGTTTGGCTCTTCAGAAGTACCTCATAAATGTCAATTGAATAAATGAGTAGATTAATAAAAATATAGTTCCATCTCATATACTTCTTGTATATATTCCTTTTTCCATTTATTTGGTAATTCGTGTGTTTATCCATTCACTTATTCTTGCATTTATTTAACAATCATATATGAGATTCATACCCTGGGCCAAATATTATTCTAAGGGTGCAGCCACTGTAACAGAAGTAGCTTCAGACCGATGTGATGACAACTTCATACACCACTTGGGTCAATCAAGCTTAAATTACCTAAAGTATAAAAAAGAAAGTTTATGTAGTAAAGATGGTGAAAGGATCTAAAGGGTTGTACAGCACAGGAAGAGATGCAAGTTTTGCAACTTCAAAATCCTCACTTGGGGGATGCATACTTGCATATGATAATATCAGCATGAACAAAGGTCATATCAAAGCTGTAGATAGTTCGGCTGACCCTCCCACCCACAATGTCAGGCTGTGTACATGATACTGGAATGGCTCTGTGCTGAGGTGCATTTTACCGCAGTTTGCTCTGTGCAATATACAGCATGGCTAACAATACAGTACAACTCTCTACGCCCAGCCTCAAGAACAGTTCTCATTTGTCACTCCCCGCTTTCTCAGGCTGACAACAATGATTTAAGTGCCTTTCTAAACTTTGGCCCGTGGAACTGGAACAAGGGCCAGTCACCCAGGAATCTTGGGGGTCATACTAATAGACCCTAGTCCAGGGATAGGACATATATTTCAGGGAGTAGCCAATAGAACTTCATACTTTAAGTCTTTTCAATCTAGCAGAGAACACAGAACATATGCAAACAAAAGAAGGTAAGTGTTTGAAGTAACATTGAGGTGTGGTGAGATCTGGATAAATAGGAAACTAGCGTCCAAGGTGATAAGCTAAAGAAGGGTCAGGAGCCTGACCAGGCGGTGGTGCAGTGGATAGAGTGTCGGACTGGGATGCGGAAGATCCAGGTTCAAGACCTTGAGCTCACCAGCTTGAGTGCGGGCTCATCCGACTTGAGCAAAAAAAGCTTGCCAGCTTGGACCCAAGGTTGCTGGCTCCAGCGAAGGGTTGCTCTGTCTGGTCAAGGCACGTGTGAGGAAGCAATCAATGAACAACTATGGTGTCGCAATGGCAATGAAAAACTAATGATTGATGCTTCTCACCTCTCTTCATTCTTGTCTGTCTGTCCCTGTAAAAAAAAAAAAAAAAAAAAAGAAGGCTCAGGAAAGACTTAAAGGTGGAAGGTGGCACTTTGGTTGGCTCTTCAGTGTGCAGATAGAGAGGAGAGAGAATTCCAAACAAATCTACTGACGTGAACCAACAAAGAAAAGTACATACTGCCTGTACAAATTTATAGAAGAGCCAGAGACAATATTTTGCAAAGGTGTTTATTGCCATGTATGTCAGTTGGTCTTATAACCTTTAAAAATGTGAGGTACCACGCTAGTTATTGTTGTTATCCACAGACCCTATCTTACTCATGGGACAATATTTTGGTGTCTTTTTCTTGGGGAGTATACAGAACGTGTCTTGTTTTTCTCTGACACATGCACATACCAGTCATCTTCTTTCTGACACCTTGTCAAGGGTCCTTGTGATCCTGTCAACACTTGACCTCTTCAGATTACATTGCTGGCTTTTTTAAGCATTAAATAACTTGAGAAAAACCACTGGTTGAGGTCAAATCATTTATCAGAATCAATAGCTTTGACCTACTCTGGGTAGATGTGGTGCACTTTCCATATCGAAAGGTCAGAATCTGTCAAATAGAAGGAAATGTTCTAAGCTCCAATAATGCTTGTCGAGATAGCATAAAATGTTGACTGCACTATCCAGGAGCCATCTTGAAACATCCTCAATCCTTCTTTGTTAAAGTAACCACTAGATGGCACTGCTATTTCAAAATGGATTATTTTGGAAAAGAATGGAAGCACCATCACTCTCTTCAGCCCCACCTCCACCCCTATTTTGTTAATGTATCCATTATGCATGTAGCCTGGTCTCAGGTATCTGCTCATCTCTTATCCTGTCAGTTTTCAAATGTAAAAAATGGAGGGACTAATAAAACTTACTTGGTGCTCTTGTGCGGGTCACATTCAATAATAGTAACATATTCTGTATGGGTAGTAAGGTATTCTGTGTACTTCAAAGTACTGAATAGATATCAATTTGTCTAATCATTGCCAATGAATGTAAGTTAAATGAACATAAATTATAAGAGTGGAGAGTGTAGCTGATAACTTCAATAGCTAAGTTTCATAAATCATAAAATAAAGAAACCAATGATATAGAATGGAGATTTTGAAAAACTCTATCAATTATCTGTTTCAAAGGCCTAATTGAAAAAAGAAAAATATACTTAAGGGAGTTTCTCTAAGTATCATGTTATGTATTTGTATTTCTAAGCAGTCTCAATTCTAAGTACACTTTTGGTCTTTAGCAAATATCAGAAGAAAAACCGATATGCATTTGTTATAAAATATATTGAAAACATTATTCATAGTCTTACCTACTGACCCCTTTATGTGCCATTTCAAGAGATAAGTTTTCATAAGAATTTATAAGAAAAATGATAAAGAACTGGTGCATTTTATCAGGCAGTAAGAAACTATGCAACATATCATCTATTTATCTCCTTGACTACCAAAACATCTCAGAACCAATTCTAATGTTCATCCCAATATTAACCCTCCTGGCTAGTATAGCCTGATGCTTTCTCTGTCTCTTGGTTTGGGGCCTGTTTCTTTTCCAGAAATCTTAATATGTGTTTGGCCTTTTCTTATGGTCTATCCCAAATCCTTTTTGGAATGAGTTAGGATGTTAATAAATAAAATATGAGAAGGTACTTAAAATACATTTAAAACTACTTTGATTTATCAACCTAGCAAAAAGTCACTATAGATTGATTTAATAATTACTTGCTTTTTTCACAGTACCCTCTGGGTATTAAAATCAGAAGAAATAAGTAACCTTTAATTAGAAACCAATGTTACCAGTGAGACAAAATATACCATATAGTTTTAAATTGCTTTGCATGGCATTATCTTATTTGGTGCTAAAATAAGTTTGAGAATATTACAAGACTTAGGTCCCTGGGCCAGAGGAACCTGGAAAGGCTTCACGGGGAAGTATGACTAAGTATGTTTAAGGATTGTGAAATATATACTTAGATAAGCATAGGGCAAAGAAAAGGTGGGAAGAGAGTTGAAAATCTACTTGATGTCTAGGAAACAGCCAAATCAATTTAGCTTTAGAAAAGGGTTTGCACAAGTCTGAGCATTGAAATAAGAACTGAAGACTAGAAGGTAAGGCTCAGGAATTACCGCTCCTGATATAAATGTAACTGTTTTGCAATATGTAGGCTAAAATGGGTAGCTCCCCATATGTCATGGCCCTATACATAGAGCACCTACCTGCTGAATTAATTGCTGATTTTTAAATATCCCCAGGCTGCTCCTTGGGCTCTGCAAATAACTGAAAGGCCAGGTAATCAAATATGATCAGGGTGTAGAAGACATCTACAACAAAATTTCTGGAAGCTCTTTTAAATATACGTTTGGATAAAGCCCAATTTAGTTGAATATTGACCATTCAAAAATATTCCTGCTTTTATATGATTTAGATTGATGTTGTTTCAGGTTAGTGTCCCTCAATGTAAAGGTAAAATTTATGTTCCCAATTGTCTAAAGTTTTTTCTTCTTTTTAAGGTTTTGTATATTGGTCCTGAAAAGTTAATTGTTTATAACATTATTTTCTTTTTAATTTTATCTCTCTTTTTGCTTTTTGTTTTTTAAAAGCAGATGGGTGTGTTAGGTGTTGGTGAACCTATCTAACACACAGGGTTCTTCAAACACTGAAATAATTATAAGTATACCCATAACCTATTGTTTCTCACCCAAGTAAACAGCTTTCATTTATCACCAATGCCTTAACTGACAGCTCTGAGCAGCCACCCTCACAGACATCCCTAGACACTCAATTACTGCCTCTAAAAACATTTTTATTAACATATACCAAAAAAAAAAAGAAAAACAGAGCAGAGCCATCACTTCTAACATTTAGTTATTATTCATTTATTCACATTCATTCAATAAATATTTGTTAAGCACCTATTACGTGCTAGGCATTGTACCTACCAAATAACTATGCCTCCTTTCATGAATCTTACAACCCAAATAAAGAGAGATATCAAGCAAATAAAAATGTGTATACAGTGACAATGGTGGGAAGGCTACTTAAAGTGTATGTTATGCGGTGGTCAGGGTTGTGTTCCTTAAGGAGTGATTGTAAAGCTTAGACTGAAAGAATGAATGAGAGTTGAAAAAATTAAGACAACCTGGAGGTAAAACAAGCTAGTTGTCTGAGATCGAGTAAGCTTTTAAACTTTCTGTATCTCCGTTTCTATACTTGAGAAAAGGGAGCAATAATAAAACCTATCACTTAGAATTGTGGGAAATAAATTAGAAGATGACCTAGCTTGATGATGGTGATGATAATGACGACAACAATGGTGATGGTGATGATTCTAAGAAGAGGGAGCAACAGTTGGGATGGTGCAAAGGGAAATGTATGGAAGGCTTGGTCGAGAAGCTAAATGATCAATGTGTCCAGAGCATAAAAAACAAGGAAGTGCATGGTGGTAGGGTGAGAAGGGATTCCATTGGGACCCACGTGTGAGAAAGCAAAGGCCTTTTTGGAAACTGTGTCTGCCTTTTGACAGAATTGAGCATGCTCTTAAAGAGAGAGCACTGCAAACACTGATGATTTTTCTCAGCAATTCTCAATATTCCCAGCTCACCCTTGGTTATTTTTGTTTGATATATGACCTGGCTATAATGTTTAATACTATTTAGTGATTTGGTGTGCTCCTTTTCCTATTAATGTGTTCTTTACTTTGAGTAATGCCTAAAACATATGAAAAAATCCTTGCCCTTTCACCCTTTGGAGTCACCTAAGTGTTCTTGTGCATGGGTATTCATTGGGGTTTCAGTTCTCCCTCTGCCTTTCAAGCTCAGCTATACACAGTTAACTCCTTTAATCTTTTCTCACCCAGTTAACCCCATTTTCTTAATCATTTTTGTTCCTTCTTTCACTATTCCCTAGAAAATTGCTTTATCTCATGGTCAATTTATCACACATCCATTTAATTTTTACCATGCACATAAACCCTTTGGTGAAAATAGCACTGAGAAGCATATTTGCAGTCACTGGAGATCCTGCTTTTCTGAGTATATTGCTCACTCTTACAGATTAGTTTATATACATAGCTCAAAAAGTTGAATGCAATTAGGATATCTGTGTGCCAATGACATTGCCATCTTGACTGTTCAGTATGATGGGAACACTGGTGCAGAGAGTATATATAGTATAAAGGGAACTGGGACTGTACCATTAGACAAATCCACCTAAATAGGTACACAATTGAGTCAAGCTCTCTGAGCTACAAGGTTTTCTGTTTTAGATGGTGGTTAAGCTAGTATCTCTGGCATTAGACTGACAGGATATAAATCTCCACTCTCTCCTCTGCTAGTGCTTAACTCCTCCTTAATTTGCTCATATATGAAATGAATATAATGTTCATACCCCTATAATAGGGCTGTTGTGAAGAACTGCAGAGGGCTTAAAAGAGAGCCTTGCAGGAGGTGAGAGCTCAGTAAATATTGGCCTTCTTCTATCGTTCATGGATAGCTATATATATGAAACACGTAAATCACCAACTATTGTAAAATTTCATAAATGTTTACTAAATGTAATCTCTGTGTCTTCCACATATATTTGCTTTTGTGAATGTATCATGTAGAGTTAAAGTTTTCAAAAAATGAAAAATTCATTAGGTAACTAGAAGTAATACAATTTGATACCTACCAGTTTCTCGGAGGAATGATGGCTTTCTAAGGTTTGAAGCAAAGGAGTTATCACAAAGAAAAGATCAACATATTTAACTTCATATACTTATATACTTTTTTAAAAAATGTATGCACAATAAAAAACTATCACAACTAAAAAAGGAAACCAACAGATTGAGAAAAATATTTTCCCAAATATGCCAACAGAAATTGCTGTGAAGATCAAATGAGAGGATGTACAGAAAAATGCATAGCCAATTCTAAAATTTAAAAATGTTTATGTTCTTAAAAATTATGCTACAGTTATTTGATCAATTAATTCTTATGAACCAGGCACTTATTGTATTTATATAATTCAGAGGCTAACTGGGTGCTCCCTACACTTTCAGATATCTCTAACTTCATGGCCTTGGATATCCAAAACCTTAAAGGGAAAAATCCCATTATTCTTGTGTCATCCTTCTCCTCTTGCCCCTTAACTAAGCTCCAGACTCTCAAGTTTCCTTAGGGCTCTGTTTGTATCATCCCATATCAAACTCAGTCCTTCCCCCTAAAATGAATTCACTCCATAGATGTTGTGATTATAGAAACTTTAGGGAGAATTTGGGGTGTCACAGGATGTCACTGCAAAACCTTTTTCATCTTTTTATCCTCTTTCCCCTCACTCTTCACTTCTCCCTGCTCCTCAGGAACAAATTTTTCTTATCTCATGAGAATGGTTTCCTTGCTTTCTTAAAAGTCTTGAAGCACACCTCAAGTGGGCTTATTAAGGCAACTTCTTAACCAAAACAGCCCTCTTCCTAAGGTAATTCTTACATTAGCCTCTAAGAGGATTAAAGTTTTTCTATTTAATTATGTGTATTATGTCAAATCCTCACAAAAGTCATGTAAGGTATGTCCCTTGTCATATTTGGTGCATAAGGAAATGGAGACAAAGAGAGATGGAGAACCTCCTTGAAATTACACATCAGTATGTAGCTACATGGTCTTAATAATAATTAAAGCAGTACTCTTTAAATAAAGAAATAATATATATGTACATAAATTAGAGAAAATATTTATATCTCAAATGATATGAACTATCAATTCTCATAATAGAAAGTAGAAACACCACTCCTTTGCATTTATTTATATAATACCAGTACTTGTCTTACTGATAACAACAGTAATAAGAACATGTTATGAAAGCTAAGTGATTACTGTGTACCAGGCTACATTCTAGGTGCTTTGTATATAGTAACTCATTTAATCCTCACAACAATCAAACCAGCTAAACAGTTCTATTATCCCCATTCTGTGACTAAGAAGCAGATGTATAAATAAATTCAACAGCCTGTTGCAACACATGGCATACAGAGGCCTGTTACTCGGTGAGCTCTCCTAACCTATAAATTAACATAGAGTAGGAGATCTATTAGCACTTGCAATTAAAAACCTAAAAATAACTCTATAGAAAGTTTTGGTTTTACATTATTTAAAGTTAGAAAATGTTTTGTTTAAAAATAATATCAAGCCCTGGCTGGTTGACTCAGTGGATAGAGCATCAACCTGGCGTATGAACATCCTGGGTTTGATTCTCAGTCAGGGCACACATGAGAGTCAACCATCTGCTTCTCTCCCCTTCCCGCTCCCCCTTCTCTCCCTCTTCCCCTCCTGCACCCAATGGTTAGATTGATTTAAGCATCAGTCTAGGTGCTAAAGATGGCTCGGTTGATTGAAAAATCTGCCCAAGATGGGGGTTACCGGGTGGATTCCAGTGAGGGCACATACAGAGGTCTGTCTCACTATCCCCTCTCCTTTCACTTAATAAAATAAAATAAATAAAATAATATTAAATACCAATGACATTGAGATAAAACTGCATACACACATGTGGTAAATGGTAATGAAAAGTTGGCCTTTTTGAAAGATAAGAGAAATAATTTTTGATTTAGTAATCTATCTCTGAAAAATTTATTGTAAAGAAATAATTTTAAAATATAAACAATATAAATCATGTTTCTCATTGCAACTTAAATATCTGACAACCTATGTATGGTACATGAATTCAATGGAACATAATAAAGTAATTTAAATTTCAATTATAGACAATGTATTTATATGAAAAAAGGTATACCTAATGTTAGGTAATAAAAACAAATGAACAGAGTATACATATGATACCAATATTTAAAAATATATGCTTATGAACAAAGACTTAATAATCAGTACAAAGTAAGTGGAGTTAAATTGGAAGAAGATGAGTGATTATTTCATTATTATTATCAATTTTAATGGGGTGACATTAATAAATCTGGGTACATATGTTCAAAGAAAACATCTCCAGGTTATCTTATCATTCAATTATGTTGCATACCCATCACCCAAAGTTAAATTGTCCTCTGTCACCTTATATCTGGTTTTCTTTGTGCCCTTCCCCTTCCCCTCTCCCACCCTTTCTTCCCTCCCCCCACCCCTGTAACCACCACACTTTTGTCCATGTCTCATAGTCTCACTTTTATGACCCACCTATGTATGAAATCATGCTGTTCTCAGTTTTTTTGTTTTACTTATTTCACTCCATATAATGTTATCAGGGTCCATCCATTTTGTTGTAAATGATCCGATGTCATCATTTCTTATGGCTGAGTAGTATTCTATACTATATATGTACCAAAGCTTTTTAATCCACTCGTCCTCTGAGGGACACTTGGGCTATTTCCAGATCTTTGCTATTGTGAACAATGCTGCCACGAACATGGGGGCGCATTTCTTCTTTTCGAACAGTGCTATGGTGTTCTTAGGGTATATTCCTATAAGTGGGATAGCTGGGTCATCCCAATCTCATCTGATGAGTGATTCTTTTAACATTTAAAAAAAATTACATTCATGTTATAATAGTATTTGCATACTACAATAAAATTGATAGACAATTTGGAGAATCAAAGAAAATGTTATATGCATTATTCCTGGCCACTTTTGGAGAGGGCTCTGGTCTTGGAGGGGGACCTGATGCCAAGCTGTCATTCAGTGTAAGTCCTCTAAACCTGTACAACCCAAGGAGCTTTTTCAGTCAACCTGGGTACCCAGTGCCTCTCAAGCATTCCCTTCCAGAATGTCTTTCTGTGCCAGGACATATCAAGGAAAAATTAACATACATAGCCCCCAATTCATCATGGAGTGTTATTCTCCATAACACTGTTATGATAAAATTATCTTATTATTCAGCTCTGTTGGGACTGGGAACATTGAGAACTGCTGTGGGAGGAATTCAATCCTTTTATCCAGAAAAGTATGTGCTCAAATCTTCATCGCTCCTCCAAATGCCTCCATTTCTTGCTTTGAGTCATTATTTGTCTTATGTGTGCATCAATGTCTTCCCACATCAGTTGAGAGCACTTTGGGGAAGGTAGGACTGGGATATATTCATTTTGGTGTCACCAACTCACAGTGACTTGCCTTTAATTTGGAGTGCTTCTCTTCTCTTCACCTTCTAAGGAAATCCTACTCAAACTTCTAGTTCTGGTTGAGAGGTCACCTCTGTGAAGAACTTTCCAAACCTGGTCAGGCAGCATTAGGAGTTGCCTCTCACTTGTAATAATACCCTGAACACCCTCTGCTATATTTCTGATGGTGACTGTTTCATCCTGGCATGGCAGTATCCTTGTAGTTATTTCCAGCTATACAAATAGTGTATCCACTTGGTAAAACCTTAAATAGAACTACATACAAGAGAATGGTAAAAACCTTTACATTTATCTTACCTACTGAGAAGCACCATGAGTATAAAGCACTTATATAACTATTCATTGCACAAGTAGTTTTACCATGCATGCTGTTCAATAATAAGCTTCTTAAAAAATTTTAATCCACATAAAAATATAGGGTAGATAATTATCCATGTCAATTCATATAGATTTGTTTAGTTTATTTTCCTAAATAGATCTATGATACTCCAGAGTTGGAGTGTGTAATACCTCACCTAATTTTATTTCACTGGATATTGAATTCAATCATATTCACTTATTCACCATTCTTACATAATACTGCAGTGAACATCCTTATATATACATCTTTCTTCCCTTGTCTACCTTTCCTAGGACAAATGCCTAGAAATTAAATTGCTGTGTTAATCTATATGCATGTTTTGAATTTGGGTACATAACCACATTGCATACCAGAGAGGCTGTGCCCGTTGAACCTCCCATGAGACTGTATTGAAGTTCTTGATTTCCTATGCTCTTGCCAGCACTGATTATCTTTATATTTTAAGTGCTTATTTATTTCTCTACTTTCCTACTAGATTGATTTTATAGAGCACAAGGATAGATGATTGTCATTTTTTGATATCCATTCAGATATTTTTAAATACTCATGAACACTTGGCTAATGGTAAGTATTCTCTTTGTAAAATAAATGTAAAAAATTTAATTTCTTTTTATTTATTCATTTTAGAGAGGAGACACAGAGTGAGAGAGAGAGAGAGAGAGAGAGAGAGAGAGAGAGAGAGAAAGGGGGGAGGAGCTGGAAGCATCAACTCCCATATGTGCCTTGACTAGACCAATGCAGGATTTTGAACTGGCGACCTCAGTGTTCCCAGGTCGACGCTTTATCCACTGCGCCACCACAGGTCAGGCCAAATGTAAACATTTTTTAAAATTTAATTTTATTATTATTAATTTTAATGGGGTGACACCAATAAATCAGGGTACATATGTACAATGAAAACATCTCCAGGTTGTATTATCATTCAATTGTGTTGCATACCCATCACCCAAAGTCAAATTGTCCTCTGTCACCTTCTATCTGGTTTTCCCTGTGCCCCTCCCCTCCTCCCAATCCCACCCTTCCCTCCCACCTCCCACCCCGTAACCATGTAAACATTTTAAACGCTAAATCAGAAAACAGATTACCTTTACTTTACACTGCATTTAAGGTCAGGTATTTAGAGACATTGGACCCAGAGAGTTGGCAGATTGAATTCTGGTTCTGTCTCCTATTGACTCTATCCAGGACACAAGTCTTTGAGCCTCAATCTCTTCTTCAGTAAAATGAACACACTAGTTTCTCTAAAATTTTTGTGACAGCATTAATATGAGGACTGAATAAGAAAATCCTATAAAATCTTGCTAATCTCATTAAGGTTTACCAAACAGCAGCCTTCATTATCATCTGAGAGCTGATTAAAATGTAGACTCTCAGGCTCTCCCCAGATCTACTGAATCAGAATCTGCATTTTAACAAGATCTCCAGGCAATTCTTATTCAGTTTAAACTTTGAGATGCACAGAAAAAAAACATGAAGAACAGCACCAGACTTGTAACAGGTAATCAATACAATAATGATGACCACAATGACGACGACGATGATGATGTGATGTGTGTAAAGTACTTAACATTTAATAAGTCATGATTACTATAATTTTTTTAGTTGTTTGAATTCAGCTTTTAAAACAACTGCCTGGGTTTATGCAAAATGCCATGTCTCTTTAATGTATGCGAAAGTTCTATTTTGGGATGTTAAAGTGATGTGTTGTGCAGTGGAAAGAGTGTGATTTACACGTGACCATTCATTTGGAACGCAGTGGAGCATGGTGGGCCATGGGAAGCAGAAAGAGCTGGATTAGAGTTCTTGCTCTGCTTCCAATTAGCTGATGGGTTCCAAGCAAATCACTTGAGTGCTACTCTCTTGAGCTGGTTGGACTGACACTTAGTAGTTCACCTGTACAATATCATAAAGACTTTTTGGCATATTTCAGGGTCAGGAATGTTATCTATGGACAGTTACTATGTGATGAGTGTGCAATAGCATTCTAATTGCCTAAAGTCGTTATGTCATTTACTCCTCATAAAACCCAATGAGTGAATATTTATCATCATCCTGATTTTATGGAAGAATAAATAGAATAGTCTCAGAGTTAGGTTAACTCACTTACCTAATTTACCTAAAGCCACATTGCCCCCTGTAAACAGCACAACTGGCATAAACCTGGGCCATCAACTGTCATAGACTAATCTACCTTAATCCACCTTTTCCTGTTTTCTGTCTTTTTATCTTTTCTTTTTTCCCCACTTCAAAAAGTGAAGCTGACCTGGGATTTAGAAAAAAAAAGAAAAAGAGTCTAGCAGGTGCCAATTCTTACTTGACATCTTCTAAGAGAAGTAACTTTTTCTTTTTCTCGTGTGTTTCCCCTCTTTGTCTTTCTCCTCTCCACCTCTCTCTGGGATTCATTTCCTGCCCCTGGTGATCCCAGAGCACAGTGTGGCCTCAGCAGAGACACTGGAATACTACAAAGATCACTGAGTGAGGAATTTTATTTCTCTTTATTGTTCCATGTTTCACATGGTTTTTGTTTTAAATTTTTTTCACATATGGACAGTAATAATTAATATGCTTCTGTGTTTAATGAGTATCGGCCAATTCACCTGTAGTAATTGAGATAGGTGCTATATCCCTTTGAGATAGGTGCTATAGTTATCCCTAATTTACAGATAAAGAAACTAAGGCCAGAGAGTATATGTCATTTGCTCAAGGATACACAGCTGGTATAGTTGAGCTTTAATTGCAGGCAGCCTTGCTATCGAGTCCATAGAATTTATTCTTTTAATCAGTATACTTAATGCTTCCCTCTTGATCCTCAAAACAGTGTTGAGAGATAGGTAGGAAGATTCACACCTTTGTAGATGAGCAGAAAGCCTCATATCTGCCCAGGGTCACAGAGACTGCTTGTTGCAGCGCTAGAGTTCAAATCCCAGTCTCCTGACTCCAGGCTATTGGAATCAGAAAAGGCAAGTCAGGAAAAACAGCTATAGAGAAAGCCACAAAGGAGTTTGAATAGAGACAGAGGTCTGTGTGATGCCCAAAGGGAAGGGTCCTTTGGGTTTCCTGTTAGATTTGTCAGTATTGACTGAAGCAATAGTTTTTCTCCTTCCCAGCAAGTCCATTCTACCACCATTAGTTTGATTTTGCTTGTGGAATTGCGTCTGACTCTGAATTTGCTCAGTAGAATAATGTGGTTTTGTTTTTTGTTTGTGTTTTTTCAATTCAATGCCTCTGATTCCTTTCTTAGTAGTCTGTTCCCTTTACATCTGTCCACTGAGGCTACATTTAAATTAAAAATAAGAAGAATTCTCTAGCACTCCTGCTCTCTGTGATGTACTGTTAACATGTCATTTCTGTTTTCTAATTATTCAGTCAATTGTTTCTTCCCCTCTTTTCTTTTTTTGTTTCTTCCCCTCTTTTTAAAACTCAGCTCTTTCTTCCCATTTTCCAGATAATGTAGCTTGTAAATGCTTTCCACTTATTTTTTATTCTGGTGTACGGACATCCTGGGTTCGATTCCCAGTCAGGGCACACAGGAGAAATGGCCATTGGCTTCTTCCCCTCCCTCTTCCTTCTCTCTCTCTTCCCCTCCCACAATTAGTGGGAGGGGAATTTGTTCACAAAGTGCCAGCTGTCAGTGTTTTGAGACTCAATGTTTGATTTAAAATATTAAATTCTGCCTTTCTCTTCTAGAAAAAAAAAAGATGTTTATTTAGAATTAATAGAAAAAAATGTATTTTTTTAAATGTGCAAAGCATTGTTTACATTTAATTTGACTTGACTTTTAGTGTAAAGTAAACAGGAAAGATATCTTTTTTTTTTTTAAGTGAGAGGAGGGGAGATAGTGAGACAGATGCACCTGCAATGAGATCCACCCAGCAACTCCCATCTGGGGCTGATGCTCTAATCAACTGAGCTATTTTTAGCACGTAAAGCTGATATTTGGACCAACAAGCTATCCTCAGTGCCTGGGGCCAATGATGGAACCAACTGAGCCACTGCTTGTGGGAGGGGAAAAGGGAGAGAAGGAAGAGGGAGGGAAAGAAGCCAATGGTCATTTCTCCTGTGTGCCCTGACTGGGAATCAAACCCAGGATGTCCATACACCAGGCTGATGCTCTATTCACTGAGCTAATTGGTCAGAGCCATTATTCTTTCTTATAAATAGAAAAAATAACCTGTAGTTCAGGGAAATTAAATCAGAGAAATTAAATAAGTGGGACAATAAGGAGCCTTTCATTCTTCTATACCTTCTTAATTCATGATATAGGGAGACAAAATAGGCTGTCATTTATAATTGAATCCTCGCTGTCATTTTTAGCTTCTGTGTAAACTTGGATATACCACATTCCTTTTCCAAAGAGATGTTCCTATCAATCAGAACAGAGGTGAGCAAAGATTATAGTACCCACACATGAAAACTAATTCAATATTGGAGTAAGTCAAATATCTAGAGTGCTTCTGGTTTGGTCAAATGGGTGGACAGGTCTATCTTTAATAAGGGGAAGATGAAGTTGCTCAACTGGCATTTGATCTTGTAAATTTAAGGATCAGCAAAGAGACTGGGTAAGAGTTGTTAGACTCCACAGTGTTTCTGTTCTGCAGATAATATCCCTGCCTTCTTTAGAGTGAGCAAATTTATTTTTTATCCCAAGGATATATTATTGGGCTCTTCAGTGTGGTTTCTCTAAATTTTTTTATTACAATTGCATTATTCCAGCAAATTCCAGAGGTACATTTCTGATCTAAAGGAAACAACATAAAGCAATTATGATAATGCCTAGTATCCACAATCTCCTCAGTAAGAAGTAACAAAAAAAGAATAAACTGATCAAGATGAGGAACAATAATAAAGTTAGACAGAGCAATTGGAGGAGGAGTTGTGTTGTGCCCTGCCCTGGAGTTCAGAGGAAATGGGCAGGTGCAGTGGGAAGTGCATATCAGGAAGCTCAAAACCAAGTCACTCCCTCTCCTGATCCCAGGCTCCATTTGATAAACATGAGGAGCTGGGCTCAACATTCTTAGGATTCTTGCAATCTAGTTATAGTACTAGTATAAAACCATAAGCATATGTGGGGCATAGGGCAATGTCTCTGTCTAGTACAGTGGTTCTTAACCTTTTTGAGGTACCGAACCCACCAGTTTCATATGCACATTCGCCGAACCCTTCTTTAATGATAAATAAAATATGATTTTTTTTCCAAATTCAAGACATAGGTATATGTTTTTTTACTGGTGCACAAAATGAGCCGTGCATGAACATCACCTTACTCAAAGAACAAAACCAACGAAGTGCATGAACTCACAACAAATTACGGCATTACTTTATTCTGGCCTCCGCGGCAGAGGCTTCTCCGAACCCCTGAGACCGACTCATCGAACCCCTAGGGATAGAACTCAAGTTAAGAACCACTGGTCTAGTACAAAAGACAAAGGCAGTAATGATCTATCTATCTATCTATCTATCTATCTATCTATCTATCTATCTATCTATCATCTATCTATCTAATCTATATATCTAAGAGATATATGTAATCATATATATATATAAGATATATATATGAACATTATATATATATATATATATATATATATATATATATATATATATATAGCCTCTGGAGGGAAAATAATGAAATATTAAAATACTTTACCATTGTAAAGAAGCAAAGAACAAGACAATTTCAACCCTTAAAAGTGACAAAGCACCAAGACCAGATGAATTACATGGCTTTGCTCTTATGGAAAGGGCAAAGGGATGGAAAACCTATTGGCAGAGCTCTCTGGAAGATCAAGAGATCCTACATACAGACATCAGATGCTCTCTGGGGTCCACAAGCTAGAACCTGGCCCATGTATGAAGGCACAGAGGTGCTATAGAATGCCTCAGATTAAATATCTTCAACTGGGTCTTCTCGATATTGGAAGATTCTCTCAAGTTTTCTGTTATGTCGCCAGAAACACTGTTTCTTACAGGTCTGACTTTGTCCCCCATTAGAATGTGGACCTCTCTATATCAAAGCTTTACTTTTTCTATGTCAGGCATGGTGACTGGGGCAGAGCAAATACTCAGCAGCTGATGAATGAATGAAAGATGTGCAGAAAGCTTGCTTTGGCCTTAGTCCCATGTAAGCTCCCTCTGAGTCTTACAGGTTTGCAGAAGAAATATTTGTCATACCTATTTTGAATTAAACATCTTGAAGCATCTTTGTTTCTGCAAAAACCCTTCCCAACTCCTGAGGGGTCCTAATGACCTTTGCAAAAGAGAAGAGAAAGCATATGACAAAAAAAAAAGAAGAAGAACAGAAAAAAAAATCCACTGGCTATTTGGTGCTCAGGGCCATTCTTAATGGCTTCATTTTCAAATGAAGTTAGAATGTGAATATATGGATAGTAAGTATTGACTGGTTTTCCTAGACATCGAGATTTACAGAAGAGGTAAAATTTGGAAAACATAAGAAAGTCAAAATTACAGTCACAGAGCACAGCAGACAGATTGGAACTTTACCCAAAGTCTAAGTCCAGAACTCATTCTGTTTCTGGCACTCAATGCCTCTCAACTTCATGAGACACTGGTATTTTTATGCTGCTGCCATACAAGGGAATTGGAATTGTGTCAGAGAAAATTTACGACCACAGTCCAACTTTACAGGTTAGATGATAATGGGTATAAAAGTGCTATCCTTTGGACATGGCCTGCTGGTTCTGAATTAGGGTCTCTGTTCTGGAACCCTGACCACTGTCCTTCAGACCAGGTCTTTCCTTCAGTGAAAGTGCCTTGATAGGAAATCTAATAGTACAAAGGAAGATTCATTACCATTCCCACTGAATTATGGGAAAACTGAGATTTAGAAAATATACTAACATCCCCAACTTATACTGGCCTGAAAACAGAAAAGTCTGGGGTTGACACTCAGGCTTCTGCCTCCTTGTCCAATATCATTTCCAGTAGTCCTTAGCTCAAAGCAGACCTGAGATGTTACAGATCTTAAGTAGAGTAAAGGATCACCTGCTTTGGAGATAAGTGGTTGTGGATCTGAATTCTTATGCTAACCCTTGTCTGTTACTTGACCATGGACAAATTGCATATCTCAGAGGCTCAGTTTCCATTCCCATGTAATAAGGGAACTAATACCCACCTCACTGAGTTGCTCTGATAATTAAATTAATCTGTAAATTAACTAACTTATTCTCGGCCTTGTACCAGAAAGGATTCAAGGTAGCTTAGGCTTACAAGGACATACTAATATGATTTAAAAATGGGGAAGAAAAAATTAAGAACAAGACAGGCAGATAGCGGAGTCACTACAATGAATGTGATGGCTAAGAATAGGTGTCTCATTTTTTGCATAAAGCTGTCCAGCAGTAAACCCCAAGAAAGAGGTCTTGACGGCTACACTCTTTGCTGTGTTTGTGAGTTTATATCAGACTCATGACTTAAGGGAGCATGGTGATGATAAGATACATTTTATATTATTACATTTAAGGTATTAGGTTTACTTGCATATATTCCAGGTTTCAGACTTTACATTAGGCAGTTGGAATCAGTGTTGAAATAGGCAGAAAGGGCCCTTGTCTTCAGGGAGTTGACAGTCTTTATAACTTCATGACATCAATATGATCTATCACACCCATGATATAATTTTTTCCAAAAATAGCAGGGAATAAATGTGTAACATAAAGTTTCACATGTTACACTCTGAGCAGTGTCTGGTACAAAGAAGGTGTTTAAGATTTATTTGTTCACTTATTTAACAAACATTTATCTATGACATCTATGTCTGTGCATATTCTAGGCACTGGGGATATTTAGGGGACCAAATATTCCTACCCACATTATAGTTTAGGAGAGAGAGAGTAAACACGATCATTCAGTATAATATGTGGTACTATATATGTTGATAAGGAAAGTATTGTAAAGAGCATTGAGCCTGGTTCAGAGAGAATGGTTAGGGGACAGCCCCCCTGAGAAGGTGACATTTGAGTCCAAAGCTGAGAAAAGATAGGAAAGGATATGTGAAGTTTCTGAAAAAATTCATAAGCGAAGAGAAGAGCAAGTTCAAACGCCAAAGGCTGGCACAGGCCTATCAGTATCCATGTGTCAGTAAGCAGGACACTTTCAACTGAACGTAGGGAAACTCAACTTCTAACAGGTTAAGCAGGAGATTTACAGGAAGGAGGCTTGAATGGTTCATAGAATCTGAAGGTGAGATGCAGGAAAGCAGCCACCTGTAACCCAGGAAGCTATAGGGAAATTTGAGCTCCCTTGGTGTGCTCTCTCTCTCATATACTTTCAAGACATTGGCTCTGTCTTCTCAGGACCCTTCCTCTGTTCATGTGGAGTGTGACATGGTGGCTGGCAGCTGCAGTCACATTCTTACAGCCTTACAGCCAAGCACTGTATAATAGATAGATATTTCCCTGCCTGCTCTTGCTTAAAATATTTCCAGGCCCAAAGCTTCACTGTTGCTGTGGGATGGGTCACAATATGATTTGCTCAGCCTCAGTTGTGTGCTCACCTCTGTGGTCTGGTTAACAAAATCTGTCATTGAAAAAAGGTAGAGAAAAAGCAGCCTGGGCTCACTAAGCCCTTATTACCAAAATGACTTGCCCTAAGAAAAACAGTTTATAAATGGTAGAGATGACATCCTTCTACCCCGTCAAAAATTATTAGCATCCTAGTTAATTTGACATATGAATGAGACCTTGGACTATTACATATTCTTGCTGATTCCCAAGATATGTTTTGTAATTTCTCTCTTCTATACAGAGGACATTCTGTTCATTGTCATATGCATATAATGATCCATAATCTAAAATGCTTCATTCTTATGATGCTGAATGGTAGGCTATAATTACCTCCCCTTTGTTGTCATTAGAAAGTGCTGTGATATTTCAAACAACTGAAGAGTAGGCCACAAGTACACACAGAACATCTAATAACATACAAGTTAATTTTAAGCAGGGTCATTTTTGGGGATAGCAATAATTATGTTTGCAAAATAATTGAAAGACAAAAAAAAATAAAAAGTATATTATATACAGTGAAGGGATTTTTGTGAGCTATTTTAGAGAAAATAGACATAGACCTATCACAAGATGGTAAGAATTAGAGGTATGTTCCTATACTCCTGTCAGTTTAGTCAGCATATAACTACCTGCCCCTATGGATGATCTGCATCCATAGCCACACATGTCCTTGCAAGTACCTTATGATGGTCGTAATTCTGCTCATCTTGAGCCAGGTGTGTCTATAGTCAGATATCTCTTCTTATTTCTCCAAAAATCTATGTACTTTTGCTAATTCTCACTCCTTATCCTGTGGTATACTCTGAGCCTTTATATCTAAATTTCACATCTTCAAATTTCTCCTTCAGTGCCACCTCCTATAGAATGTTTCCTCTGATCCGCAAATCAGATGCGATGTTGTCTTTCTCTGGACTCCCACAGTGCCTTATCCAAGCTCTCTCACAGTGCTTATTCCTACTTTGTGTGGCATTTTGTGTGGCTCACATCTTCCTTAGCCACTGGATCTTGGCCTCCTGAGTTCACCTCCCAGTAAGACTTCAGCAGAAGGCTTTGCACATATAAGACATTTAGGAAAGATCTGTTGATTAGAAGAGTGAATAGTTTGCTAATTTCCACTGATACCATTTAGGGAGCTAATCTCAGACAACTGTGCCCACATTTTAATATCAGACTCAATTAATTCAGCTGACATTTTGTTACATGCCAGAAATTGTGCTAGGTGCTAATTATTTCATGACCATAAAAAAAAAAAGCCTACAGAGAGAAAATATATAGTCATCAATCCTACAAATTCATAAAAATACCTTTTCTTGATTTGAAATTTTAAAATTATCTGTGCAGAAACATGTAGGGTTTATGAACACATATTGAATCACCCCTCCATTTTGACTTCTGCAGTTAACTCTTCATTCGCAGTAGTATTGATATTCACCTCAGTGTGAATACAGTTTGCACCCAATCAGAGCTGTGAGACTCCACCTTTGCTGGCTGCAAGAAAATTACATAGAGAGCTTTAAAATATAAGTCATTGTCACATTAGTCCTCCCCTTCACATCAGACCTGCTAGGTTGGTATATTAGTTGAGAGTGGAGGCTAGTTTGAATCCTATCACTTTCTTTCTCCCTGCCTTCCCTCATTTCTGACTTTGCTAACTAGGTACCTGTCCAAAACCTGCTTTACAGGGGCTATTATTTTAAAGTAAATTTAGGTCATATTAAATTATTTTGAGAAAAGCAAAAAATAAAAATTCTGTATTTAATAGGTGAGGAAATTGAGTTTTCAATATATTAAATGAATTTGGAAAATAAGTAAACTAAAGAGCTCATACAACTCAACAACAAAATTACAAACAATACAATTTTTAAAAATGGACAGAAGAACTGAACAGACACTTCTCCCAAGAAGATGTACAAATGACCAACATATATATGTAAAGATGCTTAAATTGATTAGTTATTAGAGAAATGCAAACCAAAACTACCATGAGATACCACCTTATTTATACCCATTAGAATGGCTGTTATCAACATGACAAGAAATAACAAATGCTGGTGAGGTTGTGGAGAAAAAGAAATGCTTAGAATCTGCTGGTGGGAACACAAATTGGTGTAGCCTCTATAAAAAAACAGTATGAAAGCAACTAAAAAAAAAAAATTTAGAATAAGGCTACCAAAAAGTCCAGGAATCCCTTTTCTGGTTATCCTTTCCCAAAAAGTTAAAAACATAAAAATATATGCATCCCTATGTTTGTTGCAGCATTAATTATGGTTGCCAAGACATGGAAAACCGAAGGTTCTTCAATTGATGATTGGATAAAGAAGATGTGTACATTTATTCGATGAAATGCTACTCAGCCATAAGAAAAGATGAAATACTGCCATTTGCGACAACATGGATGGATCTTGAAAAAAATTATGCTAAGCAAAATAAGACAGATGAGAAAAGTCAAGAATCATATTATTTCACTCATATGTAAAATATAAATGAGAAAACAACAAACTAGACAAACAAACAAGAACCCATAAACACAGAAAACAATATGGTGGTTACTAGAGGTAAAGAGGGGTGAAGAGGAGGTAGAACAGGGAGTCAAATAAGCGGTGACCAAAAAATGACCTAACTTGAGGTGGTAAACATACAATAGAATATACAGATGATGTATTATAGAATTATATAGTTGAAACCTACTTAATCTTATTAGCCAATCTCCTAATAAATTTAATAAAATTATATTTATATATTAATAACTAGCTCCTTAAGATGTGAAGTTAAGTGGTTTACTTGGATTCTCTCTTGTTTATTCATATAGGCCTGTATTGATATGAACTTCTCTTTTATTACTGCTTTTGCTGCATCCCAAAGATTCTGATATGATGTATTGTTATTTTCGTTTGTCTGTATGAAACTTTTGATTTCTGCTTTCATTTCTTCTTTGACCCACTCATTTTTTTAGAAGTGTATTGCTTAGTTTCCACATTTTTGTGGTTTTGTTTACCTCTTTTTTGTAGTTGAATTCTAGTTTCAAGGCTTTATAGTCAGAGAATATGCTTGGTATAATATCAATCTTTCTGAATTTGTTGATGTTACTTTTGTGGCCCAACATATGGTCAATTCTTGAGAATGTTCCATGTACACTAGAGAAAAATGTATACTCTGGCACTTTGGAATGGAATGTCCTAAAGATGTCTATTATATTCAATTGTTCTATTTGATTTAAGGCCAATATTTCTTTATTGACTTTCTGTTTGGATGATTGATCTAGAACCATCAGTGATATATTGAGGTCTCCAAGTATGATTGCATTATTATCAGTTTTTGTTTTTAGATCAGTCAGTAGCTGTCTTATGTATTTTAGTACTCCTTGGTTTGGTGCATATATATTAAGAAGTGTTATGTCTTCTTGATTCAATGTCCTCTTAATCATTTTGAAATGATCGTTTTTGTCTCTGATTACCTTTCTTGTCTTATAGTCAGCATTGTTAGATATCAGTATTGCTGCAACTGCATTTTTTTGGATGTTATTTGCTTGGAGTATTGTTTTCCAGCCTTTCACTTTGAATTTGTTTTTATCCTTGTAGCTTAGATGTGTTTCTTGTAGGCAGCATACAGTTGGATTTTCTTTTTCTTTTTTTTTACAGGAACAGAGAGAGAGTCAGAGAGAGGGATAGGTAGGGACAGACAGGAATGGAGAGAGGTGAGAAGCATCAATCATTAGTTTTTTGTTGCTGTTGCGACACCACAGTTGTTCATTGATTGCTTTCTCACATGTGCCCTGACCATGGGCCTTCAGCAGACTGAGCAACCCCTTGCTGGAGCCAGTGACCTTGGGTCCAAGCTGGTGAGCTTTTGCTCAAGCCAGATGGTTCCGCAATCAAGCTGGCGACCTCTGGGTCCGAACCTGGGTCTTCTGCATCCCAGTCTGACGCTTTATCCACTGCATCACTGCCTGGTCAGGCTGGATTTTCTTTTTTAATCCATTCTGCTACTCTGTGTCTTTTTATTGGTAAGTTCAATCCATATATGTTTAGTGTAATTATTGACACTTGAAGGTTCCTTATCGCCATTTTATATATTGCTTTCTGATAGTTTTGTATCTTGTTTGATTCTTCTCTTTTGTTTTTCTATCATTTGGTTTTTTTTGGTTGTAATCCATACTTTTTTCCTCTGTTGCTTCTTTTTTCAGTCCATGTGCTTCTGTGGTGGTTTTTTCAGGGTGGTTACCATTAAGTAATGGAAAGGGTACCTATCATGTTCATTGCAGTATATTATCTCATGAGTGCTTCTGCACTCCATCCTCCTTTGCTACTGTTAATCTTTGTCCTCTCCCCTTTTTTGTTTTTGTTGTCACAGATTAAGTTTGTTTTTATTGTTTTCTTGATAGAACTTTTAATTGTGGTTTTGTTTTGTTTTGTTCTTTGTATCTGGTCAGAAAACCCCCTTTAGTATTTCCTGAAATGGGAGTTTTCTGGTGATAAATTCCCTCTGATATATGTCATATCAGAATCTTTGGGATGCAGCAAAAGCATATCAATACAGGCCTATATGAATAAACAAGAGAGAGCCCAAGTAAACCACTTAATTTCACATCTTAAGGAGCTATAAAAAGAAGAACAAAGGCAACCCAAAACCAGCAGAAGAAAGGAAATAATAAAAATCAGAGCAGAAATAAGTGAAATAAAGAACAGAATAACTATAGAAAAAAATAATAAAACAAAGAGCTGGTTCTTTGAAAAGATAAACAAAATGACAAGCCCTGGGCAAGACTCACTAAGGAAAAAGGAAAAAAGACTCAGATAAACAAAATCCAAAATGAAAGAGGAGAAATCACCACAGACATCACAGATATACAAAGAATTGTTGTAGAACACTATGAAAAACTATATGCCACCAAATTTAACAATCTAGAAGAAATGGATGAATCCCTAGAACAATACAATCTTCTTAGATTGAATCATGAGGAAGCAGAAAGCCTAAACAGACCCATAAGCTGGGAGGAAATAGAAACAACTATCAAAAACCTCCCCAAAAATAAAAGTCCAGGGCCAGACAGCTATACTAGTGAATTCTATAAAACATTTTAAAAAGACTTGATTTCTATTCTACTCAAAGTCTTCCAGAAAAATTGAAGAAGAAGCAATACTTCCAAACACATATTATGAGGCAAACATAACTCTTATGCCAAAACCTGGCAAGGACAAAACAAAAAAAGAAAACTACAGACCAGCATCACTAATGAATACAGATGCTAAAATACTAAACAAAATACTAGCAAATCGAATACAACAACACATTAAAAATATAATACAGATGTCAGAGAGCTTGCTGCCTATGTTTTCTTCTAAAATGTTTATGGTTTCACGGCTTACGTTTAAGTCTTTTATCCATTTTGAGTTTGTTTTTGTGAATGGTGTAAGTTGATGGTCTAGAGACAATAAGAACAGAATAAAAAGACAAACCACATAATGGGAGAACATATTCGACAGCACGTCTGATAAGGGGTTAATAACCAAAATTTATAAAGAACTTATAGAACTCAACACCAGGAAGACAAACAATCCTTTCAAAAAATGGGCAAAAGAAATAAATAGAAATTTCTCCAAAGAGGACATACAGATGGCCAATAGGCATATAAAAAAAATGCTCAACATCACTAATCATTAGAGAAATGCAAATTAAAACCACAATGAGATATCACCTCACATCAGTCAGAATGGCGCTCATCAGCAAAACAACACAGAATAAGTGCTGGCGAGGATGTGGAGAAAAGGGAACCTTCCTGCACTACTGGTGGGAATGCAGACTGGTGCAGCCACTGTGGAAAACAGTATGAAGATTCCTCAAAAAATTAAAAGTCAAACTGCCTCTTGACCCAGCTATCCCACTTTTAGGAATATACCCTAAGAGCACCTTAGAACTGTTCGAAAAGAAGAAATGCACCCCCATGTTCCTGGCAGCATTGTTCACAATAGCGAAGAGCTGGAACCAGCCCATGTGTCCATCAGAGGACGAGTGGATTAAAAAGCTTTGGTGCATATATACTATGGAATACTATTCAGCCATAAGAAATGATGACATCAGATCATTTACAACAAAATGGATGAACCTTGATAACATTATATGGATTGAAATAAGTAAATCAGAAAAAACAAACTGAGAACAGCATGATTTCATACATAGATGGGACATAAAAGTGAGACTATGAGACATGGACAAGAGAGTGGTGGTTACGGGATGGGGGGAGGGAGAGGAGGGTGGGATAGGGATGAGAGGAGTGGCACTGGGAAAGCCAGATAGAAGGTGATATAGGACAATTTGACTTTTGGTGATGGGTATGCAACACATTGAATGATAAGATAATCTGGATATGTTTTCATTGTACATATGTACCCTGATTTATTGGTGTCACCCCATTAAAATTAATAATAATAATAATAAAAATTAAAAAAATAGAGCTACCATATGACCCAGCAATCCCTCTTCTGGGTATATCCCCTAAACTCAAAAACATTGGTACATAAAGACACATGCAGCCCATGTTCATTGCAGCATTGTTCACAGGGCCAAGATATGGAAACAACCAAAAAGCCCTTCAATAGATGACTGGATAAAGAAGATGTGGTACATATATACTATGGAATACTACTCAGCCATAGGAAATAATGACATTGGGTCATTTACAACAACATGGATGGACCTTGATAACATTATACTGAGTAAAATAAGTAAATCAGAAAAAACTAAGAACTATATGATTCCATGCATGGATGGGACATAAAAATGAAACTCAGAGAAATAGACAAGAGTGTGGTGGTTACTGGGGGTGCGGGGTGGGGAGGAAGGAGAGGAAAGGGTAGGGTCAGGGGAAGGGAAAGGGCACAAAGAAAACCAGATAGAAGGTGACGGAAAACAATTTGACTTTGGGTGATGGGTATGCAACATAATCAAATGTCAAAATAACTTGGAGATGTTTTCTCTGAACATATGTTCCCTGATTTATCAATGTCACCCCATTTAAATTAATAATAAATAAAAAAAGAAAAAGAGGTACATACAAGAAGCAATCAATAAATGACTAAAGTGAAGCAACTACCATCTTGCTCCCTCTCACTTTCTCTCCCACTCTCTGTAAAATAAATAAAATCTTTTTAAAAAAATAAAAAAGAAAGAAAAAACTAGTCATATCGCTAAAGTAGAAATGCTAATGCTAAATAAACATATTTAAAGAGGCTCAATCCTGGACATCAGCAAGATGACAGAACAAGAAACCACAGACCTTCTTCCCTCCTACAGAGACAGTAAGTCAACAATATATAGTTCAGTTCCCCCTACGAGAAATTGGAAAACAGTTATGAGGCACCCAGATCCAAGGTGAGCATAAAACTAATCAGATCAAAATTACTAGAAAAGTTCATGGCATTGTCTTGCCATCTTCCCTTTCCTGAATTCAGTGTGGAACACACAGAAGAAAACCACCAACTTTCAGTCCGTGGCCAGTGGCTCAGCGGTAGAGCATCAACCCAGTGTATAGAAGTCCCGGGTTCAATTTCCAGTCAGGGTACACAGGAGAAGCAGCCATCTGCTTCTCCATCCCTCCTCCCTTTCTATCTCTCACTCTTCTCCTCCCACAGCCATGGCTCAAATGGCTCCAGGCACTGAGAATGATTCCATGACCTTACCTCAGGCACTAATATAGCTTGGTTGCTGAGCAATAGAGCAGCTGCCTAGACAGGCAGAGCATCCTCTGGTAGAAGAACAATTATAAATATATATTTATTCAACATTAAAGCATCTCAATATATAAAGCAAACATTGACAGAACTGAAGAGAGAATGGACAATAACACATAAATAATTAGGGATTTCAATACCCAAAGTTCGATAATGAGTACAGCACTGAGACTGAAGATCAATAAGAAATCAGATTTGAACAGCAGCATAGAAAAATGAACTAACAAACATATATACATATGACATTCTACCCTACAGCAGCATCATAAACATTCATCTCAAGCACACACAGAATGTGTTGTAATATAGATGATGCTAGATCACAACACACATTGTCACTAAGCCTTTCAGAAGATTGAAGTCATATTATTTATCTTTTTTTACCATAATGGATTGAAATTATAAATAAGTAGCAGTGAAACACTGAAAAGTTCACAAATCTGTGCAAATTAAACAACATACTCTTGAACAACAAATGGGTCAAAGAGGAAACCGAAAAAAAAAATGAAAAATTCTCAGACCAGTAGCATCAATATCATCTGAGAACTTGATAGACATGTAAGTCTTTTTACCTCATCCAGGACCTACTGAGGCTGACTCACTGTGGCTGGAGCCTCGCCGCCTCGCCATCTATATCTCAACAATCCCACCAAGGAACTCTGCTAGTGAAACTTTATACACGTTATGAGAAACAAACAAGACAAGTATCTGAAATGAACTTCTCAAGGGATGGAATATGCATATTAACATAGTTTCTTAATTTTCTCTTTTTTATTATGTGCCCTCTTTGGGTAGAAATATTGACCACTCAAATGTCATCAAAATTGATGGGAAATAGGACAAAGAGCAAAATCAACCAGTGCCTGCCTTAATCACTGGCTACTAAAAATATCAAGAGTTAATGGGTTGGCAATAATAGCAATTACTTTGTTTTCCCTAAATGCTTCTTGATTTTTTTTTCATATAAACAGTGATTGTGAAATTGAATTTCCATAAGAGTGATTAAGACAGTGGCAGCAAAAAACTGTTTCGTGTAAAAAAAAATTTTTTTTGTCTATGTAATTTAGGCACTGCTCTGTGGGGTCTGACTCTTGAGGGACTGCTCTGTTCCACAGGAAGCTCCTTCCTAAGGACGCTGCTAAGTGAAGGCTGCTTTTTCTTTACACATCCCAATCCAGTTTTGTTTGTTTATTTTTTTCATATAATGAGCTCATAAAAACTGTAACAAATGAATGAGCATCTCACTAACCACAAGCTCTGGAATAAAGAGGTTCAAATTTTTCTAGCTCCCTAGAGCTTCTCCTAAATCATTATTACTCCCCCCCCCCCTTTATTAAAAGTTGATTGTATTCTACAGTCTTGGAGGTCTTCCAGGGCAGGGCCATCCTCTGCCTTCCTGGTCATTTCCGCACACTCATCAGAGATTCCTGGCACTTGATTCATAATCTTATTCTATACTCTAAATCCTATTATCATATAGGGTGTATTTTTTTAATTTAAATAAAGACTTCTTTCTTTGTGGATGAGCCACACAATATCTTGTTATTTCACCTCTTAAACTTTTTCAAATTTTAATGACTTTGGTCCCATTGAACTTCAGTCATGTACTACTTGGCTACCCCTAGATTTGGAACTGGTCTTCACTGGTACTTCTCTACTCTATTGTATCAAATCCAACATAGTATTTCTGTCTCCCAACATTTTAGTACTTTTGCTGAATGATTCCAACAGCCTTAACCTCACTGATGACCTCAAGATATTTCAGTGTTCTTAGTCAACTACTCTGACTTTACCTATTCCTTATGAGCCTATAGACTCACCTGACAGTGGGAAAATAGCAAGATTTAATGGGATTTTAAGAAGATGAGTTTGGTTGAGTGGTGATATGCAAAGGGGACTGGCAGGTGAAGAGTCCAGGTTTAGGTAGTGTACCAGCTGGCTGTGTACAAACTGAGGTACACAGGTTGAGGTATGGGCATAAAAGGTCTTGCCCAGCCTCAGTTAGAGAATGGAACAGGGAAGTGAAAAGGATGAGTTGGTGGGGATAGAATCATTCATGAGCTCCCTGAGAAAAGCAATCATCTTTATTTTGTCCCTCACAGTATACATTGTTTCTATTTCATACTTAACTCACTAATTCAAAGGGATTTTGGTGATGCTTAAATGGAGACTGTATGAAGCTTCATAAAAATGAGCACTCCAATAGATCCAGGTCAAGGTGCAAGGGTTTTTACACACTAGCCTTAGAAGTCACAGAGCAGCTTGGATCCTGCTGGTCAAAGAGAAGTCATAGGGCCAAGCTATTAATAGATGTCAAGGGAGAGAACTATACAAGGGCATGAATACTGGGAATCATGGTACAGTGAGGAGAGGGGCCTCCTTATAAACTAAACTCCAATTTTTAAGAAAGAGCCTTAGAAATATTTTTTTCCTTAAATTTCTTTATGAAACAAAACACCTGTCTTAGTGCCAGAGTGCCAGCATGTAAAGAAATTCATCCTAAATAGAAATTGCAATAGAGTAGTTCCTCTTATTTGTGGCTTTAGTTATCCATGATCAACTGTAATTTGCAAATATTAAACAAAAAAAAAATAAAATAAATAATTCAAAAGCTTTAAATGATGCTCCATTCCACGCAGTGTCATAAAATTTTACTTTGTCCCACTCCATTCTCCCAGGTACAAATCATCCCTTTGCCCATTGTATATATACTGTACGCTCTACCCACCCATGAGCCACTTAGTAGTCATCTCAGTTATCAGAGAGAAGGAGAGAGAGGGAGAAAGAGAGTGCCCATTCACATAACTTTTATTAAAGTATCTTGTTACAATTGTCCTATTTTGTCAGTAGTTGTCAACATAAGAATCTCTCAAAACCGTAAGAATTTTTTTTTATGAGTTTATTTAAGCCAAACTGTCCACAATTGCTGGGAAGCAAAGTGTCAATGGATTGAGAAAGTGCTCTGGAAAATGGCAGTTTCACCACTTATTTTATACATCAGAATCAAAGGGGAAGAGGTAAGGGGGTTACATGAAATTGACTGGTGATAGATTAGGGAGATGGGGAAAGGTTAAGTGGGGAACTCTCTGCAATTGGATAAAAAGTAAAAATGTTTATACTGAAACTTCTTTTACATGGGCAGGAATAAGATAGTTAATAGTTAATTAAGAAGATGATAACAACTATGAGGTGGTTAATTGGTTCCTGCTCTGGTGGGATGCCTGCCCTGAGAGGGGCAGGAAAAGAAGGTGACCCTTACATTTCAAAGGCATGTTATCAGGTAAGTTATTGTAGATGCAAAAGACAAGGACAGGCTTGTAAGTGTTGACTTTCATTGGAGAAAAATACCTCCCTAAGACATGACTACCCACCAAGAACTGCTTTTAGTTAGAAAGTTTTAATTTCAGACCATCCTGTGTGGTTACTGTAGGTCTCTGAATTTGCAAAGGCACCATGCAGGGCTCACCTGAGTTTGTCAGGTTTGGCATGTGACCCCATTTTATCCACATAGTTATTGTTGTTTATCTCTTACCATGAATAATTTATAAATTAAACTTCATTATAGGTATGTATACATATGAAAAAAGTCATGGTTTCAGGCATCCACTGGAAGGCATGGAACATACCATATTTTCCCATGTATAAGATGCTCCCATGTATAAGATGCACCTTAATTTTGGGGCCTGAACTTTGAAAAAAGATATATTACATAAACTTATTGAACTCAAGTTTTATTCATCGTAAAATTCATTCAGCTGTCAAAACTCCCATACATTACCTTGTCCCCATCTGTGTCTGATGACAAATCACTGTCTTCAATAATGAGTGCAAAAACAAGCACAAAAAGTAGGAAATGCAAGTAAAAAAATCTATTACCACTGCATAAGATGCACCCAGATTAATAATCTGTTTCCCAATATTCTCAACACCCTGAGACTCATCAGAGAGCTCCACACTATTTTACAAAAAAAAAAAAAAATCCTGTGTCTCATCAGTGCCATCCTGTCCTTTGTCTTGCCCCTCTCTATCTTCCTTCTCACTATCACAGGTCACCCCTCTGGTACTGTCATTATGTTCCACTCACATGTATAGCAAGTTGGAGTTCTTAAAAGAAATGTCTGTTTATCAATGTAATTTGAATTCCATTAAAACTAAAATTGCATTATTATTATTATTTGTTTAAAGGATAGACTGCTTTTTAACACAAAATGTATGTGGGACAAGGCATAAATTTAAATTGGAAAGATTATTATGTAGTAGAGTATGGCTACACCAAATACTTTTGCCAAACTTTCTGGTAAAGATTAAACTCCTCTTCAGGCCTGTCCTTTCCAAAGGGACCCAATCTCCCTTTTCAAGCACTCAGTGAGTGAAACTAGAATATTCTGCCCCACTCATCATAATGAGAGAGTCAGAGAGATACCTGAGAAAGGGGCATGGATGTGGCAAGAGCATTGGGATGAAGGTCTGGGATCAGCTGTGTGGCCACAAGTGAGTTGCTTGAATTCCTAGGCAAATGTTTCTCAGACTTAATGTGTGTATGAACCTTATGCTTGCTGGAGGTTTTGTTTATATGCTGATCCTGATTCAGTAGTTCTGAGCAGGGCCTGGAACCCTGTATTGCTAAGCAACTCTACTGATGCCAATGCTGCTGGTTTAATAACCCCACTTGGAGGAATAACCCTTCATTGCTCTCCTCTCACTTGAGAATAAGGCAAGCAGTAATGCATTCATCTTACTCACCTTAAAACCAAAACAAAAAAAGCTTATGATTGTCCATTTTCTAAAAAAACTGAAATCCAAATTTGTTGTGAAGTTCCTTAGCATGACTTATAGAAAACTCTTTGTTTGAATCAAGTACCAACCTCATCACTAACTACTCTCTATTCCCCCCAAACCTGAGTTCCTTATCTATTTTTCATTCCTCTGCAAAACATGTTCCCACACACTATGACAACTAATCCTCTCCTCCTGGAGCCTCCTACATGATCAAGTACGAGGCTGTGAGCTCCTTTAGTAGTCCAAATACAGTCATATTAATGTTTGTAGCTCAAAACTTAGCATATTGCCAGTACAGTATATTGCAATTGCTCAATAAATGTTTATTAAGTAAAATAGCTTGAGCTTCTTCTCACTCTGCCAAGCATGAAATAAATGTCACCTCTTCCATGAAACCTTTCCTGGCACAGCCAGATGGAGCTCTAGTCAGCACCTTATATATTTTCATATAACACTTCAGTGAATTTTAATATTTCTTTGTATTTTATAGTAAATTTTGAGATCCTTGCGAGCTGAGGCAGTGCCTTGTCCATTTCCAATTCACCTTTACTTAGCACAGGTCTAAGCCCAGGTTACACCCTCAGGGTGTTTTTGATGAGAAAGCTGTTGTATGTGATGGATGACAGAAAGAAGGTACATTTGAAGAGACAGGCTCTGTTTTTTTTTTAAAGAAATTCAGGACCACACACCTTCTGATTTCCATTCCACGGGTGCATGTCTGCTTCCTTCTATAACTTTTCCTTTGAGCGCACAGTTACAATGTGCTACCCCTGAGCAGATTCTTCATCTACCTGTCAGGGCAGCAATGCCATGGACTGGGTCCACAGTACATCACTTTGTTGTGCTCAACTCGCCAGGAGTTGAAACGATGGTCTCATCTCACTCTGATAAGGATTAGGCTGTCTAGTGGTTCACAGTAATGTGGGAGTCTGAGATGAAAGCAGGATTGAACTGCTGCCTGCAGAAATCTGTAGAGAGAGAAAATCACAAGGAGGTCACAGAACACCTAACCTGTTTGCTTTGGAGGATATAATATGGGGCTTCCACTGCCCAAAGGAGTTACTGGAAAAGGCAAGAGGGAACCTAATAAGTGTTGAACACCTACTACGTGCTGATGCTTTTGTTCGTTATCCTGTTTGCTTATCACAGTGACTCTGAGTGGATAATATCACCTTAGGAATTCTGCAAATAGATGCCATGAAGCGAGCATTTTTCTAAATTATCTTTCTTCGTGTTCAAAACAACACTGTGTGATACTATTACACTCACTTTACAAGCAAGAAAAGTGAATGTTAGAGACACTGGGACACCTCTCCAGGCCAACAAGCAGGCACTTACCTGACAGAGCACACGCTTGATTTCACATCAGTATGATATTTGCATTTCAGCACCTGTCACAGGATAAGACTTTCCTGAGGGATGATTTTCTCAGGAGGCTTGGAAGCTCCCTGAGGCCCATATTTTATTCACAGTCACACTCTCTAGAACCAGAGACTGACTGATTTTATTTCAGTAGAATTGAATTCTTCTACACCAGATTGCTGCAGCACCTCTTTGTGGGTTGGAAAGGTGGCTGTTTATGTGTATATTCTCAGTACATTGGCTTCTGCATTACAGGTGAGTAATAAATGGCCATTGGGTGGTTGTATGAATGAATGGGCAGATAGATATGTAGATGAGAAGGTCCACCAAAGAAATTAGAAGGAAACAGTTTTTATAGCTATTCCGTCCAGTATTATGGTTTTTATTTTTTAGTGGGAGGACAAGGTTAGCACCATGTGGTCTTCAGAAATTACATGCAGAAGAAACAGTGCATTTCTAAGACCTGGGAGTCTAGGAGAGAAATTAACACATAGAAATGAGCAGAGAAATAGCAATTTGAAGGTGAAGGAAAGGATATGAGGCGAAAAGCAAAGAATATACTGTGTGGAAAAGGTTCTTGAGAGCCAGCCACCAGGGGCAACCTGTGAGGAAGGCTGGTTTGGCCATAGGGTCCAGGATAGGTCAGGACAAGGAGTTTGGGAAGCGACATGTGTGTCTCTGACATGAGTGCTGTATCTCTTCATTTTTAGGACTACTCGTGGTTCCTTTAATTCCTTGGCAGCACTCATGAACTCTTCCATGCAGCCTGTATCTTAGGGAACCAAATCAATTTGATCAGCAGCAGTGACTTGAGTGAGGACATGGCTTGGGTTGTTCTCTTAAGTAACTTGCTGCATAACAGGAAAAGTGTATTATCCTCATAAACAGCTGTAATTCAAGAGAAAGAGAGAAGTTTACTGAGAAACTGCTATGAGTACTTGTAAGAGGGAGGAGTGAGACAAGTATATACGGGTTTAGCTTCTGAATGGGGGTGCCTGAGTGAGTACATAGAATGAGGGGTGTGGAGTCAGCAGAAAGAGTAGTTCAACAATGCGGAAGAACATCTCTCCAAGATGAATGGATTTCGTCTTTCAATATAAAGATAATGACGCTAACATTTAGAAAGGTAGAGTAAATCTGTGAAGACCACATGGTGGATAAATGGCATGATCAGAATTCAAAGCTGAATTTTCTGTTCCCAAACACAACGTGTTTAAAAACTTGTTGGAAGCCTCCCTAAATTATATGGTGTTAGGGAATGGATTGGGGGGAAACAACTGGGAAAGAAATGGGGTGATAATAATAATACCAAAAGCAAGTACTTATAGAGCCACAGACTTGTTAAAAAACTTTATATGTATTAACTCATTCAGTCTTCACAACAACCCTGTTTTACAGGTAAAAACTTAAAGTCCAGAGAGGTTAAGTAATTTGTCCAAGGTCACCCAGCTGGTAATGATTTAAACCCAAGCACATGTTTTAAAATAAAAGCCAGAAAATAAGGAGAATTAAAGATGATAAAGGATTAAGACCTGGTGCCTAAAGTACTAACCTTACTGCTGAGGGTCTATCTTGGGTCAGAAATAGGATTCTTCCTTAATAATTTCTTTCACTCTTAAAACAGGAGGGGGGGGGGAAAAACAATGAAAAAACAAACTGTAATTAGGATCCTTACCACATGAATTCAAAACAAAAATTTAAAAACAGCTGAAAAGAGTCCTTTGAAATGAAAAGGGAACTATTTGAGATTACAAAATATATGCTAATTAAACATAATTGATATGTTATTTTGTTAGTGACACATTTTACCTTGTTGCAGTTCCATTCATTTCTAGTTGACTAATGAGCTCATTGAACTAAAGAGAGGAATTTAGATAGAATTTTCTTTTCTTTGGGGTTTCATGTATATTTACAATTCATTTTGGTTGTTAAGCAACCTCTGAAGTTACTTCTATTCTCCATTTAATTTGAAACTAAAAAGACAGTAAGAAGAAGGCCTTGCAATCTGACTGAGACACAGGGCCTTCTTTGCTGGTGCATGTTGACTGTTGAAAATAATGAAAATTTCCTTCCCTTAATAATAAATTATCATCAAAGAAACAGAATCATTCTTGGCCACATATGATCACTGGAAAGATGGTGGAGGAAAGTTCTTAGTACTAACAACTTTTCTGACCTTTTTTTTTTTTTTTTTAAATATGAAAATAAGATTAGAGTTAAAATGTTGGTCTCCGGTTCCTTTTTAGCTATTTGGACTTGGCAGTGAGACTAGGCATCTCTGAGCCTGACCTAACATTTTTGTTACCTGGCAATCTGTCCTTCCTTCTTTATGAGGGTGCTATGACCTCATAAGGGAGGATATAGAAGATTGTTTTAAGATGTATGATGCCACAGAAATACATAGCCTTCGTATTATTTGTTATGTTGGTGCTTTTCATTCATGGCAAAATATCTTGGGAGGTCATAAGCTATACTGAAGGTCCTGCCTCTGGATCCCCATCCCCATTAATGAGACAGATAGTGCAGTAGAAAGAGCAGGGAGGATAAAACTGGCTCACTGACTTCTTTAAAAAGCTTTTTCAGTCTTGCTAGGGATTTGTTAATTTTATTAATATTTACTAAGAGCTAAATTTAGATTAATTTTTCTATTACCATTATTTTAAACAAAGTTTTGGTTGATTTCTGCTTTGTATTTTTTTTTGCTTCTACATAGTTTGGGTCTCAGCTGGATGCCTGAGGAGCTCGGCAACATCATCCACATACTAGATGGGACCAAACTTACTCATCCTTCTGCCTGTGTAACCCCGTGGCAGTTGCTCTTAGTGAAGCTGCTGTATGCTTGTTCTGATCATGCATCACCTAACACAAAGCAGTTCCATAAAGAACTCTTACTTATAATTCCCCTGCACAGTTTACTGAACCTCTCAAATACCTACTCAAATGTACCAGCAGCCCAAACCTGCCTCATTTAGCCATGCGCTCTTTGAGATGTCACTTTGTTGTGCTGCAGTCCAGAAAATGCATGTAGGCAGACAGCTGGAGTGTGTACTTGGCTCAACTCATCTCTGAAGAACCACAGTCTTGCGTTCTCTATTGTCTAGTGTCTGTAAAGTATCTTCATATATTCTATCCATTTTTATAATTCTTATTTTTCAGTGAAAAGACAGGTTTATTATTTTATTATTTATTTATTTTATTATTTATTTCTTTATTTACTTCTATTAACTGAGAGGCAGGGAGATAGAGAGACAGACTTCTGCATGTGCCCCAACCAGGATCTACCCGGCAAACCCCCTATTGGGGGGTGCTCTGCTCATCCGGGGCCACTTCTTGTTGCTCCACAACTGAGCTATTTTAGCACCTGAGACGAGGCCATGGAGACCTCTTCAGTGTATGGGGCCATCTGGCTTGAGCCTGTCGAGCTATGGTGGCAGGAGGGGAAGAGAGCGAAAGAGAAAGAGAGAAGAGGGAGGGGTAGAGAAGCAGATGGTCACTTCTGTGTCCTCTGATCAAAAATTGAACCCGGGACTTCCACACTCTGAACAGATAGATGCTCTTCTGCTGAGCCAACTGGCCAGGGCCAGAAGAATAGGTTTAGAACCAGTTAGTAGGTCATACCTAGGAACAGAAGAAACATTATGATTTTTTTAAGAATTGGGAGACTTAGCCTGACCAGGCGGTGGTGCAGTGGATAGAGCGTCGGACTGGGATGCGGAAGACCCAAGTTCGAGACCCCGAGCTCGCCAGTTTGAGCGCAGGTCCATGTGGCTTGAGCAAAAGCTCGTCAGCTTGGACCCAAGGTTGCTGGCTCCAACAAGGGGTTGCTCGATCTGCTGAAGGCCCGTGGTCAAGGCACATGTGAAAAAGCAATCAATGAACAACTATGGTGTCTCAAGAGCTATGAGAAATTAGTGATTGATGCTTCTCACCTCTCTCCATTCCTGTCTGTCTGTCCCTATCTATCCCTCCCTCTGACTCTCTCTCTCTGTCCTTGGAAAAAATAAATAAATAAATAAAAATATTTTAAGAATTGGGAGACTTAGGGTATAGTTATAGACCTCCTTTAATCTGTACCCTGGGCATTAGTTTATTTGCCCTATTGGTATTAACATTTTCTGGTTTGTTTTATTACTTTGTTTTTAGTTTCTTTGACATTTTTTAATTTATTTTTATTTTTTACAGGGACAGAGAGAGAGTCAGAGAGAGGGATAGATAGGGACAGACAGGAACGGAGAGAGGTGAGAAGCATCAATCATCAGTTTTTTGTTGCAACACCTTAGTTGTTCATTGATTGCTTTCTCACATGTGCCTTGACCGCGGGTCTTCAGCAGACTTAGCCACCCCTTGCTGGAGCCAGCGACCTTGGGTCCAAGCTGGCAAGCTTTTTGCTCAAGCCAGATAGATGGACCTGCGCTCAAGCTGGCAAGCTCGGGGTCTTGAACCTGGGTTTTCCGCATCCCAGTCCGACGCTCTATCCACTGTGCCACCGCCTGGTCAGGCAAGTTTTTTTGACATTTTTTTTTTAATTTTAATTTATTGTGTTAACATGGATTCAAGTTTCCTACTGAATATAACACTCTCACCCCCACCCCTGTGTACCTATTTACATGCCTTTTGTCCCCTCTCCCAACTCACTTCCTCCTTCCCTCTGGGATTTGCTGTCCTGCCATCTGTATCTCTGTTATGTGTATATAATTTCACTAATCCTTTCAGCTTCTTTGATCCCATTCCCTCATCCACCTTCCCTCTGACAGCTGTCCCTCTGTTCTCTGTGACCCACCTCTGCCTCTATTTTGTTCTTCAGTTCACTTTGTTCCTTAGATTCCACATATAAGTGAACTCATATATGATATTTGCCTTTCTCTGCCTGACTTATTTCACTTAGCATAATAATTGTCTCCAGTTTCATCCATGCTGTTGCATGCAAAAGGTAAGATTTCCTTCTTTTTCATGGCTTCATAGTATTCCATTGTGTACATGTACCACTGCTTTTTAATCCACTCATACACTGACAGACACTTAGGCTGTTTCCAGATCTTGGCTATTGTAAACAATACTGCAATAAACATGAGGGTGCATGTCTTCTTTTGAATCAGTGATTTGGTATTCTTAGGATGTATTCCTAAAAGTGGGATAGCTGAATCAAAAAGCAGTTTCATGTTTAATTTTTGAAGAAACACCATACTTTTTCCACAGTGGCTGCACTAGTCTGCATTCCACCAGCAGTGCAGGAGGGTTCCCTTTTCTCCACATCCTCGCCAGCACTTATTCTGTGTTGTTTCGCTGATGAGCGCCATTCTGACAGGTGTGAGGTGGTATCTCATTGTGATTTTAATTTTCATTTCTCTGATGATTAATGATGTTGAACATTTTTTCATATGCTAATTGTCCATTTGAATGTCCTCATTGGAGAAGTGTCTGTTCAGTTCTTTTGCCCATTTTTTAATTGGATTGTTTACCTTCCTGGTGTTTAGTTTTAGAAGATCTTTATAAATTTTGGTTATTATCCCTTATCAGACGTATTGGCAAATATGTTCTTCCATTGCATTAGTTGTCTTTTTATTTTGTTAATGGTGTCTTTTGCTGTACTAAAGTTTTTTAGTTTGAAATAGTCCCATTTGTTTATTTTGTCCTTTATTTCACTTGCCCGTGGAGATATATCAGCAAAAATAGTGCTACGAGAGATATCAGAGAGTTTACTGCCTATGTTTTCTTCCAGGATGTTTATGGTTTCACAACTTTCATTTAAGTCTTTTATCCATTTTGAGTTTATTTTTGTGAAAGATGTAAGTTGGTGGTCTAGTTTCATTATTTTGCATGTACCTGTCCAATTTTTCCAACACCATTTGTTAAAGAGACTCTCTTGACTTCATTGTATGCTCTTACTTCCTTTGTCAAATATCAATTGACCATAAAGACATGGTTTAATTTCTGGGCTTTCTGTTCTGTTTCATTTATCTGTATTCCTGTTCTTATGCCAGTACCAAGCTGTTTTGAGTATAATGGACTTGTAGTATAAATTGATATCAGGAAGTGTGATACTTCCCACTTTATTCTGCATTTTCAAGATTTCTGAGACTATTTGTGTTCTTTTTTGGTTCCATATAAAATTTTAAAATATTTTATCTATATCTTTGAAGTATGCCATTGGTATTTTGATAGAAATTGTATTGAATTTATAGATTGCTTTGGGTAATATAAACACTTTAATAATGTTTATTCTTCCTGTCCATGAATACGGTATACGCTTCCACTTGTTTGTATCTTCCTTGATTTCTTTTTTCAATGTTTTACAATTTTCCGAGTACAAGTCTTTTACCTCCTTGGTTAAATTTACATCTAGGTACATTATTTTTTTGTTGTTGCCATAGTGAAAGGGATTGTTTCCTTAATTTCTTTCAGACTGTTTATTGTTGATATATAAAAATGCCACTGATTTATAAATATTGATTTTAGATATTGCCACCTTGCTGAATTCATTTAGCAAGTGTAGTAGTTTTTTGACTGAGACTTTAGGGTTTTCTCTGTATAGTATGTCATCAGCAGTATTAACATTTTTATTTAATTGACTCACAGGGTCTTGGTGAAGACCAATTTACATAATGGTTTTGGGAGTCTTTTGCATACTAAAAATGTGTTATATAAAATTATATAATATTAGAAATGAGTATTGCTCATTCAGCACAGAAGCTTAAAAGAATTAGCCAATGCACATGATAAAATAAGTATTTTCTGGCACTTCAGAAATGGAGATAAGGAGAGGAATAACATTTATAATTACTATGTGCCACATGCTATACTTGTAGCTTTATTTATTTGAGCAATGCTATATTATATGTGTCAATTTTATTCACGTTTTACAGATCAGGAAACAGAGGTTCAGAGGACTTAATCATTGTACAGTCAGTATATGACAGCTTCAAAACCTAATCTGTGGATTGGAAGACCTGTTTTTCAATCTTGTTTTCTAAAGATTTCTTTCTCAGGCTGAAGGGTTTCATATAAGCATCTAGACCAGATTGCTGAACCTCTGAAATTTGCCAACTTCTAGATGAAAAGCAGCTTATTATAGTGTCTTGTTTTCTTCCCACTGCTGTATTATTCTTTTTTGACTTGTTAGAAATTCATGTGTAAATAGTTCTGAGGAGGGTGAGAATCATTAAGGACACCTACATTCCCTAATAACAGAGTCACTCATTTGTGTATGTACACAGGTATGATCTTGCTTATGTGGGTTTTCAGAATTGCTTCTAAGAAAATCCTTTTCCTCTTCTTTACACCAGAAGTGTGGCTTGAAATAAAACTATTAAGTGTAGTAAAAACATTACTAAATTGGGATGTTAACATTTAAAAATTGTTCTATGTCTTTTTAATGTGTTCCTCTGTTTTCCCTGCCTAATTATCATTCTTTTTAATATTTGTATGTTACTGTGACCTTTTTCTGATTGAATAATTTCAACTGGGTCTCAAGTGCTCACGATATCTTACTTTTAAAATTAAATTATGTTCCAAAATGACAAGAGAATCATATCACGAAAAGAAGCAGGGTGGTAGAAAGGTCACCACATTTCTCAGAACCTCCAAGCCATTGTTTTTACAAGGAGGAATCAAGTAACCTAAGAAAAAAAAAACAGAACCCCGATATTGTTTGAGTAGTTACCATGTAGACACAGTGTTAGGGGTGATTTCATATACATCATCTCGTTTAACACCACAAAAATCCTACAGGAAAGAATCTGTTATTGATCCAGACAGCAAGGGACCCAGAGGAAATGAGCTCGTACAGCTCAGAGAGGAGGTAGTGGAGGTACCTGCCACCAGCTCTTGTTTGTTTGTTATTGTTTTATTTTGTTGTTCTTTTGTGTTATACAAATGGCCATTAAATGTCTTCTTTAAAATAGAAACGTTTTGATTTTAAAAAGAACCCTAAGATGCAAATACAGCTTCTTTGCAGACTGGACTGTGGGCCTGTCTCCTATCCTTTCTGGTTTGGGTCTCCTTCCCAGACTGTTCCATCTGCTCCATGGGCAACCCTCACTGAGTTACCTGAATTGCCAAAATGGCTTTTTCAAACTTCCAAGCTTCCTTCCCCAGGTCAGAAATGTACTCCAATGTAACGAAATGATGGTCTATGTTTCAAACTCCAATTATGATTCACCAGGGAAAGTTTAGAAATATCTTTAACAGGACAGCAGCTTTAGGAAGAGTGTCTAGTCTCTTATGCTGACTACTTTGCATGAATATAGCATGTTTGCCAAACCATCCTTATGTTATTTTAAAGATAATTATATGTAATATATAATACAAGACAGTTTTTTTTAAATCATTATGGTCTCAGATTCAATAAACATTTACTGAATGCCAGTTATGTGCTAGACACAACACCCCTTGCTTCTATGTTCATTATCTTATGCAATTTTTTTGAGGACATTTAGTGTCACATAGTCAAAAGGACACAAGATTCAGAGTCAGACAATCTGGGTTGTCCATCTAGGTTCTGCCACCTGCTAACTATGGGGCTTTGCAAGCTCTTTGTTTAAGTATCTAAGCCTCATTTTTATCATATAAAATACAGAAATAGAAAGCTATCTCAAAAATGTGTTATGGAGAATTCAGTGACATCAGAATTAAAAAATACCTGAAAAATCGCCATAATAAATACCAAAAAAAAAAAGGTCATGTTATACATTATCCTTATTTAATAAGTGAGAAATAAACTGAGGTTCAAGGTGAAGATAAGGTCACAGAATTCTGAAATACCAAACTTGCATATCAAACAAAAATCTTAAAATTTTTCTAAGGAGGGTTATAGGTCATAGGAGCATTTCAGGAGAATGTGGTCTTTGACCTTTCTTGTTAAATTACATTAGGGTGTGATCACTCACATAGAGTGTCTTCTTTTACCTTGCCCCATTCCCTATGACTGCTTCATTGACTCAGTTGTCTTTACACCTGTCTACTTGTAGAGAACTGTGTTCCAAATTTGGGCTTCTTCAAATTACTGTCCCTTCATTTAATGATTTGCAAGCAAGCGCTTGATACATCTTCTCTAGACTAACTGCTTCTCACTTCTTAACCTCTTCTTCCCCTTGAATTCTACTTATGAACTCTGGTTCTTATAAGGCTCATTTACAAACTTTGTGAAGGTAAGCTGGCCATCACCTCACCTGGCAGCTCCTATCATCAAATAGAACTATCTTTGGACTTCTTGTTTGCCAAGCTGAACAGGCATTCCTAGGAAAATCACTTACATGAACATTTTATTTGGAGTGATCATTTGCTAAAGCTTTCTAGCTTCAAAGGAAGAGCTGGTTCATGGTCCTCTTGTGACTTAAGACCTTTGAAGGCAGAAATTAAGAACTAGTTACCACCTAGCTTGAGTCAGGCATGCAACATTTATCTCATTTGCTTCTCACACCAAAGCTGAGAAGAAGGTGCTGTTCCTCTTGTTTGATTGTTGAACATGAAAGAACCCAGGCAGTGGCTTTTGTCACTTCTCTCTCTCAAGGTGAGGCAAATCAAAGGGAAAAGAGTCACAATGAAGCTCAAATTTTTGGCACAGATTAGCCAACTGTAAACAGAGACCCTCTAAATTGAAGTTGTGTTACCAAGCCTGTCAATAATACATTTTGTGTGACTTAGACAGGTGTGTGGTACCACAGAGCCTTTTAAGCACTAACAGGGATAGAGTTTCTGTGTTCAGTAACAGATCCCACAGGCCTACAAAACTAGTCTCAGAACTCAAAATGCTGTTGATTAGCTCCAGTAAAATGATGTTGTTTGTAATTAAAACTTCTGTAAGTCTTACACAGCTGATGTTTAGATGACAGCTTTTATTTTCATCAAGAGGGTATGAAGAGGCTAGTATTTACTGAGAACCTACTGTGTGCTATGCATCCTTCTCACACTTCCATGTGCATTAGCTATTGATCTTTGCATGTGTTGTCCTCCTGTTTTTAAACTGGGGAAACCATGTCTTTGAGGGGTTAAACAATTGGTTCCACATTGCATGGGAGGCCCATGATGTCCTGTGAGTGAGCTCTAAGGATGGATAGGACTTGATTTGAAACTATACCTCTTTCCAACTGTGGGATGGGAGCAAGTTCTGAAACCTCTTCCATCTATATTTTCAGCTGTAAATTAAGGTTAATAACAGGGTGGTTGTGAGGGTTAAAGGAAAGAATGCCTGGGAATACATTATTCCTTTCCCTGGCACATCCTTGGTGTTTGGTAACCACGAACTAATTAGTTAGCAGGGAGTGGTGGGGATATTAATACCTGAGCTGGCATTTGTTTCAATTTGAGTCCCAAATCCACATCTTTCATTAGAACAACCATGTCACACACTAGGTGTCACCTTCATAGAGGCAAATTCAGTCATTAGTCATCTGAAACTGGCTTAGGTAGCTGACATATCATTGCATATTAAATTTATTACATCCTTGGTCACTAAGTTGTTTGCTTTATTAACTTCCCCCTCTCTTGGTAAGTCTTTCCCTAGGTGGAACTGCTTTACACACCACTCTGAGTGAAAATGCAACACAATAGCTAATCAGAATTGGTGAAAGGTCATCTGGACACAGCGCCCATCATGTTAATGGCAGAGCAAGGCACAGATAAGGCTTGTTAGCACCAATTAACAGAGGCCATGCTTCCAACTCTGGGAAACACCAGGGTTGGTGGCACAAAAAGCCACTTTGTCAACTTCTACAAAGTAAAGAACTGGTTACTATGACACACTAGAGTATTTTTTTTCCTTATTCTCGGTGTGTACTTTGTTCTCAAGAGAAGATCTCAGTTGTGAACTTGGAAAAGTTGAAGCCAAAGAATGGAAACCTGATTGGCTGAAAGAAAGAGTGTTTTGGAGTCTGACTTCAATTTGAAATTTGATTACAATTACTAGCAGTATAATTTCTTACATATCATTTTCCTCACCCAAACTTTACTTTTCTATAAAATGGAAATATGAAAAATATGTCTGCTTTTATCTTTCAGATGTGTGAGAAACACCATGAGATGACTGACATTAAAATGTTTTATGTTGATTCAATTAGTGAAATAATTTTTATTGAGTACCTATGTGTCAAATACAGTTAAACTTTAAAATAGTATACAAAAAGAATTGGTTGTGCTGTCATTTAGTAGGATTCATTAATTGTTTCATATTCATCAGAAAATTGCAGTTGAATATTCACCCTCTTATATAAGTCCTATTTCTAGTTTATCTTCACACTTCAAAAAGAATATTCATCTATACATTAGGCCACTTGCCCGTCCTTGAATATGCCATCTTCAGTTACACCTCTACACTTTGCCCAAGCTGCTGTTTCTTTCTGAATGTTTCTTCTTTTTTTTTTTCACTATCCAAATCAGACTTATGGTTTAGAAATTTGTATTTATATACAAACCCAAGTGAACTTAGTCCCAAAGTCCATCTTTTTTTTTTCTTGATAACACATGCCATTTCTTCTCAGGGCCCCTCAAAATTTAATATGTGTGAAACACCTGGGGATCTTGTTAAATGCAGATTCTGGGAGCCTGCATGTCTAATAAGCTTCCAGGTGATGCTGGTCTGCCAGTCATGGACCACACTTGGAGCAGCAAGGTCTTAGAATTAATTCTGGGTCTAAAATATTCCTTGCCAATAATAATGCTCAACCACATTTTCGTGAATTAGAGTTTATGGGCAAACTCTTCTCCACTGCTACACATGATAAAAGAGTAACTGGCGGTTTTAATCAAGTAAGAGACATGTGAACTTGGACAAGTCAAATAGCATCCTCAGGTAATTTTCTCACCTATTAGACAAGCACCAGAACAATTCCTGCTTTACTTTCCTCAGACTGTCCCCATGAGTGACTTCAATGTGCCACATGTCAAATTGTGCCATGCAGCCCTGTTTTAAAAAAAAATTTCCTTTCACTAATTTTACCTTTATGTTAATTATCTTTAAAAAAACTTTCTATGGGGATTGCTATGAAACTCAAAGCAATGTCAAGAGGCAGTTGGTGTTTTTTGGGATATCAGACTCTCTGCCCAATGAAAGGTCAAATATTCCAAAGGCAAGGCCTTCCAAAAGAAGCAGTTACCCCTGAGTGCCACCATTTAAAATAGTCTTTTCCTCAATGTCATGCTTACAGTGCAGTGCTTTCTGTCTCTATTTTATAAACGTGCATTTTCTCTACCTCATGGCATAGCAACAAGAAAACAGGTTTTGAAGCCAGACATGTGGCTGAATGCACAAATTGTTGATTCTGAGTCAGTAAGCCTCCTTAAACAACAAAAAAAATTTCTCATGTAATAATAAATAGAGTGGAATTAATAATAATAATGAGAAGGAGGGAGAGAAAAGTTCATAAGTTCTTTGAAGATCAAATAGGTCAGATATGTGCCTGATTTGTAGTTGGGGTTAAGTAAATCTTCATTTCTCCCCCAGCCTGTCCTTAACCATCCTTTCTCTCTTTGTTTCTTTTTCTCTTCTTTTCCCCAACTTATTATTCTTCATTGGGCTTCCAAAATTTTATGTATGATAAATTAATGAATAGATAAAGAATTAACTAGCAATTAAGTTATAAGAATACTTAGCATTTCTGTTTTAGCATTTAGCATTGTACTTCTACCTTTTCAAGTCTCTGAAGATTTTCTTATTTTGGCCTTAGAACATCCTTATAATATATTATTTTTAACCTTTCTTATGGACATATTTGCTTTTACCTATGGTTCTGGTATTCTTGTGGCTTATTAATATGAGTGGGGACTTTCTGAGGACAAGAGCAACTTTGTATTTATCTCTGAACCAGCTCTGTTAAGCACAGTGCCTGGCCCATAAGATTCCCACAGTGATGTGGTTATATGACTGGATGAAGGAAGGAAGAAAAGAAGGAAGGAAATGAGATGAGTTTACTTTTTGAGATCGGAAGTAGCTTATTTGTGTAGTGCTTGGTATATGCAGGTAATCAATCCATAGTCATAAAAGATATGCAGTTATTAGTGTAAGTCTTGGATATATTCCCCAAGGCCAAGCAGATGATAAGATGTATTTGATTTGAGGGTTTGCAGTGACAAATTCAAAAAAAGATAAATGGTGTTGGGATGACTGGATTGATATATGCAAAATATTGAGACTGAATCACTTTCTTATACTATATACAAGAACAAACTCAAAATAGATTAAGGACTTAAATATGATGCACAACCATAAAATCCTACAAAACAAAACAAAAAAACATAGGCAATTTTTGACATGGTTCTTACCAGTACTTCTTTTTTAACATGTCTCCTTGACAAGGGATACAAAAGAAAACAGAAACAAAATGAAAAGACAACCTACTGAATGGGAAAATATATTTGCCAATGATGCATCTAATAAGGAATTAATATTCAAAACATGTAAGAAACTCGTCAACTTAACATCAGAATAAAAAACAGAATAAAAAAATCCAATTTAAAAATGGACAAAGGACCTGAATAGCCACTTTTCCAAATGGTACCTATGGCTAGTAGACACACGAAAAGATGATCAACATCACTAATCATCAGGGAAATGCAAACTGAAATCACAATGAGCCCTAGCATTGGCTCAAAGGTAGATTGTTGGCTCAGCATGTGGAAGTCCCACGTTCAATTCCCAGTCAGAGCACATAGGAAAAATGACCATTTGCTTCTCCACCCCTCCCCCTCTCCTTCTCTCTCTCTCTCTCTCTCTCCCCCACCCCCCCCTCTCTCTTCCTCTCCCGCAGCCATGGCTCAATTTGAATCAAACAAAGTTGGCCCTGGGTACTAAGGATGGCTCCATGGTCTCACCTAAAGTTCCAAAATAGCTTGGTTGCTGAGCAACAGAACAATGACCCCAGATGAGCAGAGCATCACCCCCTAGAGGGCTTGTCCAGTGGATCCCAGTTGGGTTGAATGCAGGAGTCTATCTCTCTGCCTCCCACCTCTCACTTAAAAAAAAAAGAAATCACATGAGATACCATCCTCACACCTGTTAGAACAGCTATCATCAATAAATCATCATTCAACAAATGTTGGCAAAGATGTGTGGAAAAGCAAACCCTGTGCACTATGTTTGGGACTGAAAATTGGTGTAGCCGTTATGGAAAATAGTATGGTGGTTCCTCAAATAATTAAAAATAGAACCAGCATATTACCCAGCAATACCAGTTCTGAGTATTTATCTGAAGAAATCCAAAACACTAATTTGAAAAGATATGTGTACTCCTGTGTTCATCGAAACATTATTTAAAATATATGTATGCAATGCCATGTTCATTGCAATAAAGATATGGAAGCAACCTTAGTGTTTATGTATAAATAGAGGAATAGGGAAGATATAGTATATATAAATATACACATACAAAGGAATATTACTCAGCCACAAAAAAGGAATAAAACCTTGCCATGTGTGAGAACATGCGTAGACCTAGAGGGTATTTATTCTAAATAAAATAAATGAGATAGAGAAAAGTATTATGATTTTTTTATTTGTGAGAACAAAACACAAAATGAACAAACTCAAGAGATACAGAAAACAAACTGATGACTGCCAGATGGGAAAGGAAGTGGGAAAATGGGTGAAAAAGGTGAAGGGATAAGAGGTGCTATTCAACAGTTATAAAAATAGTCACAGAGATGTCAAGTACAGCATAGGAAAGATAGTCAGTAATATTGTAATAACTATGCCAAGTGGGTATTGGAGTTATTGGGGTGATCACTTCATAGGTTATATAATTATCTAATCACTATGTTGTACATCTGAAGCTAATATAATATTGTATGTCAACTGTAATTGAAAAAATATTCTGTTTTTTAAAAAGTAACCAGGGAAAAGGGAGAAAGAGAAGCCATCTTTTTTTCAGGCAAAGATGTAAAGCTTTCTTGTCAGTGTCCACTGTGCCTCTGCAGGCAGATGGTTTCCAGGACAACAGGGGTGCCAAGTCTTTGCATTCATGTAGTTTTCCATTGATAATTGCTAATGTGGACAAGTGTTGGCTTGCACTTTACACCACCCTGGCTTGCAAGTGTACCTTAATTGGATGTGCCAAGATTGAGGGAAAAAGTAATCTCCCCTTTCAAGACAACTGACAGGGAGATGAAGTGTTGTTTGGGCCTTTATTGTTACAATTTTGCTGACAAAATTACTATGAACTGTCTCCTCACAATGTATAACCTTCCTCTCTTGGCAGAACCCTACTGTTTGTGCTCTAGGGGTGGTATATTAAGTCAGGGGAAACTTCAATGAAATATTTGAAACTGTTTCTAGAAAATCTGCTTTTTTCCCCTAGGTATAGTGAAGAAAGATGTAGCATTGAGGAGGGACCTGAGGTCATGAGGAATTAGGAAGAGGCAAAAGAGAACTGATTACCTACTATGTGCAGGACATTGTATCAGCCTTTCTAATTAATATGCATGAGTTTAATCTTTCCAACATGCCTTTGAGGCAGGTGTTAAAATCTTTATGCTAGAAATGAGAAAATTGGCTCTAAAGGTGATTTTCCTTTTTTCTTTTTTTACTTTAATATTTTTTTTATTTTTCAATTACAATTGGCATATAATATTAAATTTGTTTCAGGTGTACAACCCAGTGATTAGACATTACTTAACTTACTAAGTGATCACCTGATAAATCTAGTACTCATCTGCCACCATACATAGTTATTAAAATACTATTGACTATATTCCCTATGATATACTATACATCCCCACGACTCTTCTATAACTACAAATTTGAACTTCTTAATCCTTTCACCTTTTTTACCCATCTTTCTGATCCCCCTCACATATGGCAACCCTCAAAATGTTTTCTATATCTATGAATCTGTTTCTGTTCTGCTTGTTCATTTATTTCGTTTTTTAGATTCTATTGTTGATAGATACGTATTTATTACCATTTTATTGTTCATATTTTTTTAATCTTTCTTTCATCTTAAAGAAGACCCTTTAATATTACATATAATATTGGTTTGGTGTTGATGAACTCCTATAGCTTTTTCTTGTCTGAGAAGCTCTTTGTCTGGGAAGCTCTGTCTGTCCTTTGATTCTAAATGATAGCATTTTTGGGTAGAGTAATCTTGGCTGTAGGTCCTTACTTTTCATCACTTTGGCTATTTATTGTCAATCCTTTTGGACCTGAAAAGTTTCTGTTGAGAAATCAACTGACTGTCTTATGAGAGCTCCCTTGTAGGTAACTAACTTCTCTTGCTGCTTTTAAGAGTCTCTCTTTGTTTTTAACCTTTGACATTTTAATTATAATGTGTCTTGTTGTAGGCCTCTTTAGGTATATCTTGTTTAGTACTCTCTGTGTTTTCTGAACATGCATGTCTATTTTTTTTTCGAAGACAAGCAGAGCAGAAATGCTTTATAATTCTTCATCCATTTCCCATTCACCATTAGGAATTTGTTAAATTTTTAAAAGCTAACATGGAAAGATTTCCATTTTGGACATAATTTAGCACTGCAGTGCTTAAATTCTATTGTGCATAGCAGTTACAAAAATGGGTTGTACTTTCCAAACCATATGTACTGTATGTATAAAACAAGGATTTTTCCAAATCGTTTTTGGCTTACATGAAAATTTTCACCTATATGCTGATTTAGAAGGAAACTTTCTTTCAGAATGGGGCAATCTAAGCTTTTTGGCTTAGATCTGAATCTCCAAAAATAGAATTCAGACTGGATTAGACAAGGTTATGCTTTGCTGTTGTTTACTTATCTTAAAAGTTGTCATACACGGAACTGGTTATTGGAAAAACACTTAAGCACTTTTTCACTTGCACCATGGGCAAGCCATACTTCCTCCATTATTCTATACAAGCAGTATTATATTGTTGTTTTTGCTGTTGCTTATTTCTAATTTAAATGCAAATATTTTCTCTTTGTAGTTAGCCCTGTTTCATTCCATCACCTTAATTTTTATTTCCCAAACTGTTGAGGTAATTTTGAACCTTGGTTTTAGTATCCACCATATTATCTGTCCTTCCTAACTTCATAGAATCATAGGGATAGAAGGTCCTTGAGGTTCCTTTTACAATTACGAGTTGAGTTGGCACCACTGGGCCCTCTCACTGAACCATCTGCTTGTGCACTTTCAGTTATGTGGGATGGGGATGGGATTCAATACCTTTCACTGCATTATTGATCAGCTCTAATTGCTTAAAATGGGTTGACTGAGAGGAGCAAACACGCATTTAGTACCAGAGATGTATGTGTGTATATAATCGTATCTGTTTTTCTAAACAACCAAGTGATTTAAGAATTCTTATATTAACTTTACAGTTGAAAAAATTCAGGATTAGAGAATCTTAGTACATTCGTTGCCCTAGCTAAGATGAAATAGAATTAAACTTCATTTCTTCTATAACTCATAAGTCCAGCAACAGTTCTTAGATTCCACAGGTGGTACCTTATTATAATTAAAGAGCTTTTCTAATGTTAAACCACACTTCCTTCCTTTTTTTTTTTTTTTTTTTTTTTACAGAGACAGAGAGAGGAATAGTTAGGGACAAACAGATAGGAACGGAGAGAAATGAGAAGCATCAATCATCAGTTTTTTGTTGTGACACCTTAGTTGTGCATTGACTGCTTTCTCATATGTGCCTTGACTGTGGGCCTTTAGCAGACCAAGCAACCCCTTGCTAGAGCCAGCAACCTTCATCTGGCTTGAGCAAAAAGCTGGTGAACTTTTTGCTCAAGCCAGATGAGCCCACGCTCAAGCTGGTGACCTCGGGGTCTTGAACCTGGATCCTCCGCATCCCAGTCTGATGCTCTATCTACTGTGCCACTGCCTGGTCAGGCCACACTTCCTTCCTTTTATGCTATGTTCATTTTGCCCTCTGGAACAACACACACAAAAAATGAACTCTCTCTTCCCATGCCTTATGGTTGTTGGAGGGCCTTATTCAAGTCAGGATAATATAACAGCTGACAAACTCTCCTGAGGAAGAAGTGGACAGACTTGTTGGGTAGCACATGAGGCTTTGGACACATGTGTTAGTTAACAACAGATAAATATGAATTTCAATTTCACTCCTTGTACTTAGTTACTTTGTAACCATGGTTATCATATCAACTCTCTAACCTTTATTTCTCCAATGTAAAATAATATATATAGTTTGACCATGTGGTGATGCTGTGGATAGAGCATCAAACTGGAATGCAGAGGACCCAGGTTCGAAACCCCAAGGTTGCTGGCTTGAGCACAGGCTCATCCGGCTTGTGTGCAGGCTCACCAGCTTGAGCTCAGGGTCTCTAGCTTGAGCATGGGATCCTAAACATAACTCCATATTTGCTGGCTTTAGCTCAAGGTCACTGGCTTGAGCAAGGGGTCACTCAGTCTGCTGTAGCCCTCTAGTCAAGGCACATATAAAAAAGCAATCAATGAACAACTAAGAAACCACAACAAAGAATACTTCTCATCTCTCTCCCTTCCTGTCTGTTCCTATCTATCCATATTTCTGTCTCTGTCACAAAATAAACAAACAAACAAATAAATAAATAAATAAACAATATAAATTTATTAATGTTTATAAGAGGTCCTACCTCCTAATGGCATTGTTGTGAAGATGGTCGAGGTGATACAAATGAGAGCTGGGCACCATGCCTTGCAGAGAGCGTTGTCTAGTCACTAGCTGCCATTCCATTCCTGAGTATTCTGTTTTCCCCAATAAATAATAGATTTACTTGTGCGTCTTCCACATGATATTTAACATGTCATCTTTTATGGGGGGGCAGTTGTTGTTCTTGTTACTGGTGAAAGCATTGAATAGTGTAAAAAGTTTGTACTTTACTCTTTTCAAGTGCCAAGGACTTTAAACTCATCATACATATTACCTCATTTTGGTCTCATTATATACTTTAAGGCAAATGCTATGATTATCATCTCCATTTCACAGGTAGTTAAACTGAATCCATCAATGTCATGCCCTTTGCCCAAGGTCACACAGGTAGATAGGAGTGGAGCTAGGATTTCAACCCAGGCAGGCTAGCCCAGCAGTCATGATCTATTCTCTGCTGAGCTGCCTCATAGTGCATTCCTCGGGCCATGGAAGCAGAGATCTCATTTTACACTTTCATTCCAAATGCTGCTCAGTATTATTTCCTCCTATTTTTTAAATCTCTTCCCAGGTCTCCAAAATTCTGTGTTTTCTGTGAATTGCCCTACCTTCCTCAACAACACTAAATTAATTCTCACTAATATGAACAAACAATTTGTCTCCTCTGAACCTCTTTGCCCATGGATAATATGAAAAAAGAAATACATATTCAGCAATGCTGTTATGAAGACTAAATGCAGTAATTCAAACAAAGTGTGCAGATCAGTGTCTGGCATATCGAAATAAGTATATGTTTCTGTTCTCTTTGTTTACTGCTAGCAACATTTGTATTAAAAAGAAATAATTGGGCAGGATAGTTGATTTATTAATTTACTCAATAACTAATTATACATTTCCTATTGAGTGTAGGGTTTGGTTTCTGCATTAGATGAATCAGGAAAAAAATGCTATTGCATTCTATAAACTGGATGAAGGAAATGGATTGACTTAGCAGGAGGCCAGAGGTCAGGTAGGTCTCCCCAGATTGGAGGAATCTGATCTGGCTGTTGAAGAATACTGTGAGTTATTTAGACAGCAGGGGAGGAAGAAGGCCTTCTAGACAGTCGACTGGTCATAGCAATAGAAAAAGTGGGCAGCATACAGCTAGCGGCTTGTTGACCCAGCTTATAGGTCTACAGGCAACTTAATGAAATTAAAGAATATTAAAACAAATGCACCTGCAGGTTTAATGCATTGAATACTTTTTTACTGTTTTTTACTGTTTTCTAATGGTTATTAATGGGCTTCTGTCAAATTTGATCTTTTTATTAACCATTTATTATTGCTAAACTTCAGTGCTTCTATTTTTTATGTTTATTAGTCCTCACTCCCTTTCAATGTCTACTGCTTTTATGTACTATGGTATATATTTTTAAACTTTAAAAGATGAAAAGGTTAACTATCCTTAGAAACATATCATAATGTTTCCAGCACATAAACTTTGAATACAATTCCTGGTTCCCTTTCTTGTGCTGCAAGTACTTTCTTTTTCATGCTGGGTAATTTAGTTAAACTCTCCCCCAGGCTGTTGTTGCTGCTGCCCTCTGAAATGGGGATTAATAGTAACTATGACATGTTTATTGTCATGAAAATTAAATTGGTTGTATATGAAGCATTGAGCCCTGTTCCAAGTTATTAATGGTGGCTATGGTTATTAATATATAATGATCATCTATCTTTACATAAATGTAAATATATGTGATTGATTTAGTTTTTAGCCAGGAACAAAAATGTTCATTTCTTTTTTTACTCCAGCTTTATTATGTCTACTTTTTAGAAAGAATCTTACAGAATTTCAGTGTGATCAGATGAAGTTTATTCATTTGTTTGTTTAATTTGCTTTGAATGTTTGCTTTGTGCTGAACACTGTCCTAAGCTCCCAAGTTGTCATGGTCTGAAGGGGAAAAATACAAATAAGTATATGATGACAATGTGATATGATAATGTCTATCTACCAACAAGGGCTGCACAAGGCTCTGTAGAACTCAGAACCTAGCATGTCACTGCAGCCCACAGGACCTCTGAATGGTGAGGATCCAGCCCATTCCTCCAACCCTTTCCAACTAGTCCCTTCCCCTGCCTCCACCCTTCCCCCATCCACATTATCCTTCATGACACATGCTTTCTTTTGGTTCCCATGCTCCTGTTTTGTCTCAGGATCTGCGCACCTGTTTCTCCTCTGCCACCCTCCCTAACTCTGCACATGTCACCTCCCTCTCATGATCATTTTGGCTCAAATATTATCTTCTCAGAGAGCCCCTGGGCTACCCACTGGCCTGTTGTCCTCAATTTTCTCCATTTTAGCAACTTTATCATTTCCTTCAGGGAACATGTCAAGTGTATAATTGTATTTTGCCCCCTTAGGCTGTGATCTTCATGAAGAGATCATGCCTGTGTTCCTCCTTATTCGCACAACACCCAGTATAGTGAACTGTAGAAAGGGCTCTGTAAATATGTGTTTATAAGATGAACTCAGGGAAAGTGATAGATATGTGGGTTGAAATTCACCAGTTCCCCAGCAGGACATGGAGAAGTCATCAGTGATTAAGTATCATGACTTGGAGGTGAGTATACAAATTTAGGAGACATTGAGATTTGGGTCAAGACCCAGTGGTATTACATATCAGCTCTATAAACTTGGGCAAATCATCTCAATTTTCTGGCCCCTATAATCTTCACCCATGCAATGGAGATAATAGCACCTAATTGTAAGGTTGTGGGGAGTAGACCTAAGGTAGTCAAAGCATGTGGGTAAATAAAAATATATAACATTATTATGTGTGTCTTTAGATGTGATAAGGGGGATCAAGAATCACATGAACTTAAAATACTTTGACACAAAATGTTCTCATGTCTCAGCCTGGGAATGAGAGACAGTAGTCTGACCCCAGCACTAGGCTGCTGTGAGAAAAATTAAATTGTTGCAAAAACTTTGGAAGTACAAAGTGCCTACAGCAAGTTTTTGAAGGTCAAAGATTTGCAGTTTCTTGTTCTCAGTATCCAGAGGATGTAAAAATAATGGTTACTGCTTATTTTAGTCACTAATCTAAATGTTCTACATATAGTAGCTCATTTAATCCTTACAACTCTATGCAATATTATTTCCCTGGCCCTGCAGATAAGGAAACCAAGACATAGAAGTGTTAAAAAATTTACTCAAAATCACAGAAATAGTAAGTGACAGAACTGAGACTTCAAGCCAAGCAGCATGGCATCATAATCCATACTCTTTTTTTACATTTTATTTTTTAATTACAGTTTGCATGTCAGTTGAAGTAATACAAACAAATACAGTTTGTATTAGTTTTAGGTGTACAATCATATACTTTAAGATCATGATTAGACAACCATATACTTTATAAAGTGATCCCCCTGATAGTTCAAGTACCCATCTGGCCCTTGTAATAACTATGTAATAACCATAATCATTATAATATTATTGACTGTATTCCCTATCCCATGACTATTTTGTAACTATTAATTAGTACTTCTTAATCCCTTCACCCCTTTGACCTTGCACCCCAACCCCCCTTCCCTCTGGCAACTATCATTCTGTTCATTGTGTCTATAAGTCTGCTTTTATTTTGTTAAACAGTGCAATTTACTGCCTATATGGGTCAGAAAGCCCTGTGCAATTTGAAGTTAAATACATGAGTTCAAGTCCCTACTCTACCTCTTTCTAATTATGTGGCCTTGCATAGGGTTATTAATCTTCCTTAGCCTTTGTTTTCTTGCTAGACATATAGAAAGACAATGTTATCTACTTTGAAGAGGTTGTGACATTTCAATAAGCCCCTGTATGTGGTTGTTAGGTGCCATCTCTGTAGTTGGTGCTCAGAAGAAGGTGACTAACATGACTATTCCCAGTCATACTAAAATTCACCCATGGGTCTTGACATAGTTGAGATTTTACAAGCCTTGATGGCTTTTAATTGAGAAATATGCGACCGTGACAGGTAATCAATATGCTCATTTGGCAGCCAGGTTCCAGATGAAATAAAACTAAACGATGAGGCAATTAGAATACACAAACAAATCTCCTGCAGAAGCCAAGTAGACTTGACTGCTTTCTCTGTCCTAATCACGTCGCTGCACTTGGAATGCATCTGGAAGGCATTATTCTCAGTAAATCTGGACCCAGCTGAATAAATCGGACTGCTCTCCCTCATCAGCTGTTTGCTTTACCGGCTTTCTCCTTGGAGCTCAGCTTTCCCTGCCCTGGGGTAGACAACATGTCAGCACATCGGCCTGACTCCCTGAGTGTGAAGGACATGCTGCACACCTCACTGACAAACATTGTCCCCTGAAATTCACTTTGTCATTTCTTTTCTAGTTGTCAGACAGCATGACAATAGTTGGCAATTTTAATAGGGGAACAGTTTAGGAGGCAGGTTTTCTACAGTCTCTGGCAAATCTTTCTTAAAGAAAATAAAACCTCTTCTCTGTTGGAGTGTATAAATTGCTAAATGACAGAGATTGTCTTTGTGGTCACCCTAACCCTAACCTTTCCCAACTTTATCTTTCAGTATTTATCACTGCAATGTATTAGCTTGAAAATGTTCAAAACTGGCACATGTCAGAGAACATAGTAAATCATAACCTCAGTCGATATTTTAGTTGCTCTTGGTTCAAATCCTCAGTTCCCTATTTATTAGCTCTGTGTCTTGGGCATGTATTATTATTAGTCCTAGTTCCTCAATTTCTTCATTTTTTAAAAAAAAGAATGACTATGGTGCCTGGTATTTGGTGTGATGGCAAGACGAAAGGAGGTGACAGTTGAGACATCAGTACTGGAACCATAGGTTTACAGAGCATACCAGCTATTATTATTACCCTTAATTACGAGTCAAATATCAGAAATGAGGCTAATGCAGGTAAATCAGTTTTTTGTGCAGTACTTTTTGCAGATAGTCTTTGATAGATTGCAAAGAATATGGGTCTGAGACAGATAAACTTGGTTTCAAATTTTAGCCCTTCCACCTCCATGTGACTTTGGGTAAGTTACCTATCCTCTTTAAATGTCAGTATCCTTATTTGCAAGCTCTTTAAACAGCAAATATAAATACATAATGAGACAAAAGTAGGTTTATAGTTGTATGGAAAATAAGATATTAATTGATAAATAATAATACAAGAATAAAGTCTGCGTTTTACGCACTCACAGCTATAAACCTATTTTTGCTCACCTTGTATTAATTTCATCACCCAGAAATGTATAAGTATTGTAGATTTCACAACCGTTACACTTCTCTGAAAACCTTCATACACACCAGCATGATTAAGACGCTTCCAAAGTAGCCAATCATAGCACCAGGAAACAAGTAAGGGCCTTTCAGTATCATCTTGTCTAATGCATTCATTTAACAGAGAGGAAACCTAAAAAATAACAAGATTCAGGGAAGCTAAGTGACTCATCTGAAATGTTACTGCCAGTAAAGAATAAAGGCTGAGTCCAAGAGGAAAACCAAGTTATCCTACAGTGATCAACATTCCATCCTAGTCTGTCAAAGTAAAACAAAAGAACAAAATAAGCAAAACAGTGAAATCCAATAAAAATAAAGGTTGAAGGAAAGGAAAAGGAGAGAAAAAGAGGGAGGAGGGGAAGAGGAAAATCAAGTGTGTGACATTATTTGGAACACCTGATAGTCCCAGGAGTGGAGGTGGTGAAGAGGACAGGGCTGAGGCGAGGTCGCATTGACTCCAGTCTAACTTCACCACTGCAGAGTCCTGCCATCGGAGGAAAAGGGATTTAACTTCTCCATGCCTCAGATTTCTAATGTCACCTTTTCTGTGTGCTTGTTGCAAGGACTAGAGAGATGATTGATATGAAATTATTAATACAGGGACTAACACATAAGAAATGTTCAATATGTTTAGCTGTTCTTATTATTAAATGTGAAGTTGACTGTCATCTCTTTTTCTATTTTCTTCTCCCACTTTTAAAGCAGCTATTCTGAAGTCATTAATGTAGATTATGTTTTCTTCAGTTAAATGCCATGGAGCTAACACAGTGGTGAGGGGCTGAAAGCAAAGGGCTATGGGGGAGGGAACATGGAGGGAACCATCCCTAACACGTGCGCAGTGCCAGCGTTGTGTGAGCCACCGGGGAGAGCTTTGTGTGTCCCCTGCTTTATCCTTATCACAGGCCTAATTGATAGTGCCCAATTTACAGATAGCAAAAATGAAAGTCTGAGCCATTCAGTCATTTGACCAAGGCAGTTCTGACACAAAACACTCTTTTCTTTCTCTTCCAAGATCTAGTTCCTGCCCACCAGGAATGCACTGACTACAATTCTATTTCCAAAAGAGCCAGACTATGTTCCCAGAAATCTTTAAAAGAAAGATCCAAAGAAAAACCATCTAGTTTTTAGGCAAATGATCTTGGTTAGATGTGCCATTTCCGTGAAGAGCTCTTGTTAATTTCCCTTTCTCTTTATTTCCTTCTGTAACTATGAGCTGTCAGATTGAAGAGTAGACAGTCTCTGAGTTCATGTGTCTTCTGTGTTTTCTTATTCCCAGGATAAACAGTGTGGATGCTCACGAGATAGCTGGAGTCTCCATGGTCTTCTTGTACAGTATGGAGATGTCTAATTAAGGTAAAAATGTTTCTTTCATTTATTCTACTCAAGTGTTTGTGGTTTGCAGAAACATATTGTTGGGCAAGAAGAGAGAGCAGTAACTGTATCATTGTTTATTTATTTTGTTTTTGTCTTGGGCAAAATCCTGTGGATTGAAGAGTAGCATTCTCAATAGGCTTGTCAGTAGAGTTTGTCACAGTTGGTAGAGGTGACTGTTAATAAACGTGAAGATCTCTTTGGTTTGAATTAATTGTTGTTCTTCCTCATGAAGCATTGTTTTTAGTCTTTGGGGAAGTGTGAGGGAAAGGGCTAAGCCTTTGTCCACAATGCAAAGGGAAGGTCTGGCATTTAAAGTTTATACCGATCAGATATTCTCTGTTTCAGTTGACTAAAATTGATTAGAATGGACTATAAAAAGCACTATATTCAATTTAGGCAAATTGGTGTACAGGACAAATATATTTCCCCGTATCCTTTTAGGTTTAGTGCCTGGGACTTGCAAATTAAACTGAGAAACAAAAACAGATTAACTCGGACAAAATGTTTATTTACACATGCAATAAGCATACACATGGGCATGCTCAGTGATGAGTAATTTAAAGGAGTTGTTCACTTTGGGCACATCTATACCTAACTTAGTAGGGGAAAGGGAGAGGGCACAGAAGGCTCCTATGGGAAGAGAAAATAGTCTCTTTAGGAAAGACAAATGGGTTTTTATGGAGAACAAACAGGAGATAAGAAATTTTGTGATAATGTTTCTCTATACAGGTATGAGTGGTCTTTTTATCTTCCTCAGGGCCATAAAACTTCCCAGGAGAGAGGATTTATGGTAGGTTTGCTCTTGTTCTCACTGGGAGTGGACCCCCACCTCAAAGAGGGTCTTGATGGCACTCCTCATTTTCAGACATTTCTACTTTATTCTATTTTTTTTTCTTTATTCTGTCAGATAAGTGAAACTCTTTGAATGCTTATTTTTGTCTTTGTGGAATCTCAGATATCTTCAGTGTAAAATAATCATATACTAATTCAGGGCTTCTAAAAAGGTTCACATATTGGCTATCAGAAGCTATCCTTGCATTTGCATTTGTGTGTGTGTGTGTGTGTGTGTTAACATTTCACAGTCTGTTATCTTTTTAGCTTTGAGTGACCATTTTTAGCAGAACACATGTGAAAATACAATATAAAATTTTAACAGGAACTCATGAGGATTATTAGGTGTTCTCAGCTTTTTCAGATTTCAGTCCTTGACATAGACCACAGCTCTAATAGCAAGAATTCCTAAGGAGACTGTGGTGTGTCCCTGTGATGGTGATGCTTCAGGTTACTAAGAAGAAAGGTATTTAAGTTACATCAGCTGAGGGGGAATGATTTTTAAAAGCATCTGGAAAAGTAAGGAAATGTAAGAAACCATCCAAGCAATAACATAGGCTTCATAAAAATACAAGAACAACATTCAGCATATAATAGTGACCCAAAGGTATAGCCCAGACTGTTTCATCTTGCTATTCCTTTTCAAATGCTGAGAAGCCCCTCTGACTGTAACCAGTCCTTTATAACTTGTCACTTTGAGAGAGATGAGTGTCGCCCTCCACCCCCACTGCTATCTCTGCCTCTGCTTCTGTCTTGTGGCTTCTATGTCATGCCGATTTACACCACACAGCCACATCCCCAGTATGGAGCATCACATTGTTTTGTCACTGTCTGTTATAGGACATTCTAGCAGGAAGAGTCTCTAAGTGGAACAGTTGCTAGTACCTCGGACTCCCTTATGTCTAGAACATAGCTGTAATAGCTGTTGTGCAAATACATGTTCCAATAAGTTGTGGCCGGGGTAACAAGTATACATGGCTTACACATGACAAAGTGGAGAAACAGTCATTTTCCTCCTTCCCAGAAAGAGGCTATATAAATGTTGAGCACTTGCAGAACTTTAATTCTTTTGGATATTGGGTTTCTGGTCTGATCAGAGTATTGATTGGTGATTCCCTGTGCATTGCAATTTTCTTTAGGAATACCAGAGAGGCAGAATTTTCTTGGTTTATGTGTGAGAGTATTACTGAAACCTGTTTGGGCCAGTCCAACAGAAAGTCTGCCATTTGAATAGAAAAACACAAATGTGAACCATAAAATATAAAAGGCTAGTTACAATTCTATGTTGTAAGGAACAACCTAAGGAAAGGGAGGAGCACGTATGAAGGAACCAAAAGAAGACAAAAGAAGATGTTTGAGAGGAGAAAGGCCCAGGAGTGAGATGTAGAAAATCTCATGCTTTTCCATTGGGTTAGCTTCCAGAAAAGACTGGGATTCTTTAGGGGAAAGTAGAAGAAACAATGAGTTGTCCTTTCCTACAACTCCAAGATCCAGAGTCTAAAAGCAGCCAATGAGAGGCAACTTCCACAAGACCTTTGACTTATCTGTCCTAAAGGATTAGAGAGTGGATCAAGATAGGAAAGACCTGAGCAGGAAACCCTAGAGAGAGAATGACTCAGTGTCTTAATGAGTACCCAGAAGAAAAGTTGTCCTCATTTCCCTTGCCTCCCTCTACTAACCCTTCTAATGACTTGGAGCAATCTAAGACAGCCAATACTGCTGTTTCTTCACTTGTTCTAAAGTATTCTTCTGTAGAAATAAAATAATACCAGACCTTTCCTTTCACAGAAAAAAATTAAGTTAGTGGATAAAATTTTCTCATTTTGAAACTTTATTCCTGTTTTCTCTTGAACCTTGGAGACCTATTCCTAGTCAGCCTTCCATGTGCACCTGCCAAAGACCAAGTTAAAAAAATTCACAAATATTGTTAATGGAAAGACTCAGAAGTAGGTGATTGTGTTTAGATCATGGCATATTTTTTACAGATTTGAATTGTTTTGCACTTTTTAAAAATATATTTGTATTTATACAGAGCATTGTAGTCACATTTTATGCTTATAAAAGTCATATGTAGTTCAGACACTGGGATTACCTGTGTCTTGTATTGGGGCATTGTAATGATCAGGGTGTTTTGTGACTTCCAGGTATTCTTCAACCCATACAGAACCACTGTTCAGGGTCATAGTTTCCATATGTGACTCCCACATGCAGATAGAATATTTGATATTGTTGAATGTATTTCCCAGGACCTCTTCTACAGCATTTTATCAAAATTTCTCACAATCAATAGTTCTTATTTGCCCAGTTTTTAACAGGCAAAGAGTTGAGGCTTCCACCATGATAGGCTGTAGATAGTCCAAGCCCACTGAGATACATGGTAAGCTCAAAGAAATGTCAACTCAATGAGTTGCCCAGGATGTTTAGGAGATGAGTCCCTCTTTCGGGAAATTATCCCAAAATGACCTGTTACTGCCCTTATAGAATGGAGACTAAAAACTCTTCATGTCCAATTGACTAAGGCTAGAAAATAAACCAGAGAGTTGGTCAAAAACATTTATTGAGTCCATGGACAGTTGGCTCAGTGGATAGAGCATCGACCTGGCATGTAGATGTCCCAGGTTTGATTCTTAGTCAGTCAGGGCACACAAGAGAAGCGACCATCTGCTTCTCTCTTTTACCCTTTCCTCTTTCTCTCCCATAGCTGGTGGCCCAGTTGGTTTGAGCGTCAGCCCCAGGAGCTGAGGAAAGCTCAGTTGGTCCAAGAGTCAGCTTCAGTCACTGAGGATAACTAGGTTGATTCAAGCATTAGTCCTAGACAGGGGTTGCTGGGTGGATCCTGGTTTAGGCGTATGTGGGAGTCTGTCTCACTATCTCCCCTCCTCTCATTTAAACAAACAAACAGACAAAAACCTTTATTGAGTACCTACTATGTGCCTAAAGAATAAATTCAGGTGAGGAGAAATGTCTCTAGGTTGATCTTCTGAATCAAAAGAGCCAGCTTATGGGAGGAAGGACCCAGGATATGAATCATGTCAACTAGGCTGCAAATTAATAGACTTGGCTAAGAGTTTGCCACCATAGCATGGTGGAATCTATGTCTGGATCCAAGAAACCAGCTGACCGGGAAGGCTAATACTAGAAATCAGGTTCCCAAAGACTGGTTGGAGAGAAAAATTTTATTTGGGTAGCCAAACCATGGAACTCCAAGGCAGAGTCCTATAGAGATAGTCAGGTGTTAAACAACACAAACCAAATATAAACTCTAAGTCTGAGGGGCAAGACTTCCTTTTAGAAGGAAAAAAAGAAGAAAGAGAGCCAAGAGTTCAAAATGAAATATCTATCATTTCTGGAGCACTTACCATTTAAGTACTAGGCGCTGATTAATATTTAAACATATTTGTTCATTTAAATGAGAATGCTACTAATATTGTCCCCATTTTTCAAATGAGAAAACTGAGGCACAGAGAGTTCAACTAACTTTCTTACGGTCATACAACTAGAAAGCCATGGAGCTAATATTTGAACTTTGGTAATATGGCTCCAGAACCCATTTTCCCACTGGCCACAGTATATTGACTGTGCAGTTTTAAAGGAACTGGTTTAAATCTGGCCTTGAGCAAATAAGGAAAACCAAGAATGATTCACCCAAACAAAATCAGGCCTTTAGTTTGCCTTTATAGCCCTGTTTGTGTGGCCAGTGTGTGTCAAGCCGACTTCAAGTTAGAGAAAGGGGGTAGATAGCTCTGGGAGAATCATCCCATGGTCAGAAATTCCCTGGTAATGACCTGTTGCAAATGGGAAGTTTATCACAGTTCTGAGTATATGTATACTATGAGGTAGCTCTTCAAAGAGCCCTCCCCCATTTGGATTTTCTGCCTCAGAATCATCTTTCAGATGGTGTGTGTTATAAGTCAGTCCAAGCAGACACATTCAAAGTTAGCATCTACTGGGTTCAGACAGGAGCTGAGTTGCATCTGTCTGCCACCTTCAGGGTAGTCATCTGCCCTGAGCAGAGGGCCCCATGGCTCCAGTGCCAACAGACAAGCCCCATGATTCAATCACCTCCGAATTGGCGCCAGCTGTCCTCAGCTGTCAGTTGCATTTCCTGGCCATATCTGAGCACAAGGTTGGCTGAGGTGACCTTCCCTCACCCTTATGAAACAGAAGGCCTCACAAGTCTTTTGCTCTGGACCTGCTCTCAGGAGGTTGTCTGCGAATTTCTGCAATTTTTGTGCTATCAGAAAAGGCTTTTGGTATCATAGCTTGCATTTTGAACCCTAAAATAAGACTAGAAAAATAAAACTGATTGGTCACTCCCTCTCCACCTAGCAGCACCTTTGTAACTAAGGAACCAAATAGCCCCTTTCCCCACACTCCCATGCGAGAAGCCCCTTCCCACTTCCCTCCTCAGTGCTCCAGCAAGCAATCTCTTTACCCCAGAATTATCAGGAAAGCACTGCCTGACAGGCTGGGTTACTGCTTCTGATCCCATTGGTCACACTGAGTAACATCTTAACTCCTAACCTAATCCGATGGATGCAGCTTGACAGGGTATAGCAAGGATGCTGGTCCAGCTCCTTGCAGGCGGTTGGAGACCGTAAAGCATGCAAAGCACATCAGGACATGCTTATTGATGAAAACAGGTGTGAGTGCGACAGCCTGGCTCCAACTCTAGGGCTAGGTCCCTGGGAATGTGGCCTTTCTAGACTTTTTATTTGAAGGTTCAAGACCTTGTCAGTACAAGAAAAAGTAGTGTTTATGGGACTGAGGTTGTGTTGACTCTCAGGAGCACTCTAAATGTCTTTTCATATTCAATAAAGTTAGTAAAAACTTGCAGAGAAGGTCAATGACATTTTACGTATCTTCAGTTTAAAATAGGAGGATGGAACCATTTCTTTCTATGCACCACCTCTTCCTCAGAAGAAACTTTACATTGTGTATTTGTTTTACTTTATTGTAGACAGATGAATGCTAAGAAGAATTTGGTTTTTCTTTCTGGCCCTCCATTTGGGCCTTCAGAGCCTTTCTGATTTTATGGCCCAGAACTGATTATGTCGGCCTGCTGGGTCCCACCTACATGCCTGGCTATGGGACACCCTCCGTACGCTCCTGCTGCCCCTTGAAGGTAAAAGGGAGAAGCCTGTACCCAGTTCCCTTTCTCTCCGACCATCATTCTTGTTCTGCCCCCAAATTAACTTTTTTATTTAATCCACTCTTATGTCTCAATAGTTCTACAGTCATAAAGATCTAACTTTGAGACCTGTCTCTGATATTTACTAGCTGTGAATTCTTGGACAAGTTACTTAACCACGAATAGCCTCTATTCCATCATCTGTAAAATAGGGAAATGCTACTCTAGTTCCACAGTTGGTGGAAGAATTAAGCAGCATGATGCATTCAAAGTGCTTAGCACAGTGTTGGACCCACAGGACATGCTCAGAGCTAATCATTTTCAGGAGTCCTGGTTGTAGTGACGACAACATTGACTTTGAAATTAGATTCACCCAGGTTTACTTTCCAGTTCTGCCACCTACTACCTTAAGGCCTTGAGCAAGCTTCCTTCTATGAACCTGGCTTTCCTCATCTGTAACAGGGGAATAATAGTACAGTGAGCTCCGCCATAACTGGATGAGTGGGGCATAAAAATTCAATTACATAAAACAGGGACTTGCACTGCTGAAATAACAGGGGTAAGCCTTTATGATCTGCTGGCCGGCAGCTTGAGGACTCCATCTGGGCCCTCTAAGTCCATCCAGCTCCTGACTGTGATTTGATGCCCTCTGGTGGCAGAAGTCTACTGCAGCTTAAATATTAATGGGGCTATATTGCAGCCTGTGGCTCCTGGAATGTCCTATACTTAGATGTGGCCTTATTTTTGTCTCAGCCTGTTGGACCAGGAGTATGTTGGAGATTCAGGAACCCATCTGCTACCTCCCTAAGTCCCAGGCAGGGTTGATTGATATTATACTGCCCAGGCTCACATCTATCTGCAGAAAATAAAACTTGATCCAACCTCTGTGTCTGTCTGCAAACTGGGGTGGGCAGAGGATGAGAACTAATTATCAGTTACATTCTGTGAAACTGTGTCACCATGGGGTATTTTGTCATGGGAGTTTGCTGTATCTATTTTTAAATTTTTGTGACATTAAATGAGATTCTTTATTGCTTATACTATCTCAGTCTGTTCAGGCTTTAAAACAAAGTACCATAGACTGGGTAGCATATAAAAAACAGAGATTTATTTCTAACAGTTTTGGAAGCTAGGAAGTCCATAATTAGGATGTCAGTATGCTTGGGCGAGGGCCATCTTCCTAGTTCTTAGCTGGTGCTTTTCATTGGTTCCTCGCCTGGTGTAACTGGGCTATTGATCTCTCTGGAGCCTGCTATAAAGTGCTTACTTTATAAGACGCTAATGGCTCCCATGAAGATTCCACCTTCATGAGTCAACCCAAAAACCTCAAATACTAATGCTATCACCTTTGGGGTTATTATTTCAGCATATGAATTTTGGGTAACAAAAACATGCAGAACTGCAGACCGTAGCGTGCATTTAGCACAGTTCCTGGCACCTTTATTAAAGCCCAAGAAATCTTATTATTGATAAAGGTATAATACCTAAGTTGAAACACATATTATTTTGATTTCTAGGAAAGTACAGAGAAGTAAACTGACATCAGCCAGACTGTACTTAGGAGAAAGGGGAAAGATCACTGCAATTCTGTAATATTAGAATTCATTAAATTTACCACCTAAAACAAGTGTGTCTTTAGGTCTTGAAGTAGATTTGAATTAAATACATATCATTGCCCATAAATTCTTTTGTTTCATGTGGTTGACAATATGGTCATCACTTCTGTGGCAGAGCTTGTGTGACTTCCTGCTAGGTATCTTGGACTTTCTGGTTTTTTTTTTTTTTTTTATAGAGTTCCATCTGCCAAGATTTGGGTAGTTTCCGCATGCCTATACATCCTGGACGAGACTGGGAGAACATCTCCCATTGTGGTCTCTAAAAATGTGTCTTCATCAAAAGAAGGTGCTGGCACTGGGCTGTGTTTCCAAGAACACTTTTTCTTTTTTGGTGCTCAAAGTATAACCATTGTCATAGACCAGGAGTTGGGAACCTATGGTTCACAAGCCAGATGTGGCTCTTTTGATGGCTGCATCTGGCTCACAGATAAATCTTTAATAAAAAATAATAATAACATTAAAAATATAAAACATTCTCATGTATTACAATCCATTCATTTCCTACTGCTCATGTTCATGGTTGCGGGTGGCTGGAGCCAATCACAGCTGTTCTCCGGGACAACACCAAATTTTTATTGGATAATGCATAACATACATGGGCCATTGTGAGGTCAGGAGGTAAACTTCCCTCCTTTTAATCAAGTAGTCAGCTAGCTGATTACAGAAACCCTTTTGACGAAGAAGATGGTTAAAGGAAAAAAAGATTAGGAGTATCGTACTTTTCAGCAGGAATGGACAGAGGAACTCGCCTTTGTGGAGAGAGCAGGTTCTGCAGTGTGTCTAATATGCAATGAAAAATTGCATCAATGAAACTGTCAAACATAAAGCGGCATTTCGACACACGCCATACTACATTTGCATCGAAATATCCAGCGGGGGACAGCAGGAAGAAAGCATGTCAAGAGCTACTGTGCAGAGTGCAAGCTAGTCAGCAGCAGCTTCGTGTTTGGACCCAGTAAGGTGACTGGAATTCGTCTAGCTTTGCTGGTGCTTTAGCAACCATGAGAAACAAAAAGCCATTCACAGTTGAGGAGTTTGCCAGAACATTCATGCTTGATATTTCCAATGAACTTTTTGACGACTTTTCAGAAAAACACAAGATAATCAAAAAATAAAAGACATGACTCTGTCGGCAAGAACTGTTCAGGATCGTACCATCATGATGGCAAATCAAATAGAGGCAACACAAGTGAAGGACATAAATGCAGCACTGTTCTTTTCTCTCGCTTTGGATGAGTCAACAGACATAAGCCATTTATCTCAGTTCAGCGTGATTGCAAGGTATGCTGTCGGTGACACACTACATGAGGATAGTCTTGCTGTTTTGCCTATGAAAGAGACAAGAGGGGAGGATTTATTCCAGTCTTTTACTGAGTTCACAAAAGAAAATATCTAGCGATGGATAAACTTATTTTGATGTGTACTGATGGTGCTCCATGCATGGTGGGGAAAAACACGATTCGTAGCGCTTCTTTGTGAACATAAAAAGAGACCCATCCTAAGTTTTCACTGCATCCTACATCAGGAAACGCTTTGTGCTCAGATGTGTGGTGAGCAGCTTGGTGAGGTGATGTAGCTGGTCATTCGGGTGGTCAACTTTATTGTTGCCTGAGTTTCAAATGATAGCCAGTTTAAAACACTTCTGGATAAAGTTGGGAATAATTATCCTGGTCTGCTTCTGCACAGCAATGTGCGTTGGTTGTCAAGAGTGAAGGTGCTTAGCCGTTTCACAGCTTGTCTAAGAAAACCCGAACTTTTCTTGAAATGAAAAATGTTGAGCATCCTGAGTTAGCTAACACTGAGTGGCTCCTGAAGTTTTACTATTTTGTGGACATGACTGAATATCTTAACCAGCTCAATGTGAAAATGCAAGGTGTTGGAAATACAGTCTTATCCCTTCAACAAGAAGTGTTTGCATTTGAAAACAAGCTGGAACTCTTCATTGCCAACATTGAAACAGGTCGTTTACTACACTTTGAAAAACTGGGAGAGTTTAAAGATGCACGCACAGCAAATGACCCTGCTCAACATCTTGACCTCCAGCAGCTAGCGGGCTTCACATCTAATCTCCTGCAGGCATTCAAAGCACGCTTTGGAGAATTTCATGAGTCCACTCGTCTTTTTAAGTTCATCACCCATCCACACAAGTGTGCAGTGACAGCGCCAACCTGAGTTACATCCCCGGTGGCTCCGTCAGAAATTTTGAGCTACAAGCTGCTGACCTGAAGGCCTCAGACATGTGGGCGAATAAGTTCAAGTCACTGAATGAAGATTTGGAAAGACTTGAATGATAGCAAGCAGAGTCGTGAGCAAACACAGTGGGGAGAAATGAAAAAACTTCAACCCACAAACCAGCTGATTGTCAAAACTTGGAACGCGCTTCCCATCACATACCACACACTGCAACATGTGAGTATTGCTGTACTGACAATGTTTGGCTCCACGTATGCATGTGAGCAGTCTTTCTCACATCTAAAGAACATTAAGAGCAACCTATGATCATGTTTCACAAATGAAAGTCTCAACGCCTGCATGAAGCTTAACCTCACCACGTATCAACCAGACTACAAAGCCATCAGCAAAACCATGCAGCACCAGAAGTCGCAATAATGGTAAGAAGTACTTTATTCATCACTGGTTAGCAACAGCATAACAACATTAATAAAAGGAATTCAGAGACTTATTGTACTTTAAAAGTGTTGGTCTTACATAAAATGCACACATTTACTTATATTTAGTGTTAAACATATTGTATGGCTCTCACGGAATTACATTTTAAAATATGTGACGTTCATAGCTCTCTCAGCCAAAAAGCTTCCCGAACCCTGTCATTGACTCTTTAAACTATCCTTTGTATAGTAGTTTTAATTTCATTCTCTGGTGTGGTGCTAGGTCTTAGGCTGGGTTCTGGAAGAAGGAAAGTAAGAGACATGGCTGATCCCTGATTCCAACCAGCTCACTGTCTTAATGACCAAAAAAAAAAAAAAAAAAACCCAATTAAAATTAATAAAGAGCAGAGGACATGTTGGCAAGAAAAGAGTGCAGAGTTCGAGAGACCAGCTGAAAGCTTGTGCAATGTTCCAAGTGGGAGAAGGAAAGAGGAGGGGGTGGACAAGGTGGCAGCAGAAAGGGGACAGATGGAGAGGTATATAAGCACAGGCAAAGTGAAGGAAAAGGGACAGCCAAAAAACTCAGAAAATCAAGGTTCTAAAAAAAAACTGTTTTAAATTAAACAAATCAAAACAGTTGCATTTCTCCTACTGAAGATTAACTCTCAAAAAGTCTGAGGGCCTAGTAATTTATTTCAGCACATTTTAAGGCATCTGTGGTGATCAGTTGTATGATGTACTAAGAAACAAACGACTAATGGAATATATATATTTGTAAATATTGTTTGCTTTCTTTTGGTCCCAAAGTGTGTTAGAAGTTATGAGGAAGCTGTGAGTTGTACACTACCTGGCTAGGGAGGCTGGAGGTGGGTGACCCCATTATTAGCTAATAGAAAATCAGGTCTAAGCCCCATTTGTTTCCCGGTGTGTTTGTGATGTGACATTAGGAGGTGATGGCTGCAGTTACAGGGAGATATTTGACCCAGCGATGTTCATAAATGAACTTTGAGAGGCAGTTAGTTATATTGAATCTACCTGCTGCCTCCATCCCCTTTCTGAGGGCAGGCTGCTTTTCAGCTGTTGGGTTCCTTTCTCTGTGATAGGATGGTGCTGACTGACATTCAAAACTCAGGTGTGAGACGTGAAACGTTCAATATTTGTGCAGTAGTTGTGTAAGAGAATAGGGCAAGATAGATGGAGAAGGAAGACTCTGGAGAAATTCTAACCATGTAAGGAAAAGTTTGCATTTGAGCTGAACAGAAGCCTTCCCAGATGGAGCGGTGGCCATTCAATGGAGGCAGGAATGAAGAGTTGACACTAGGGAAGAAGTTTATTTTTTTTTCCATTTTCTGTTGCATGAGCTTTTAGAACTTTTTCTATATATGTCTGCATTGCTGATTCCAAATCTGAAATCCGTTTTTTGGTGCATGCTCTAGTTTTTATGCAGTTTTAATTAATTTTGTTACAGTTAACGGCTTGCATCGGTTTTTATTGGAGTTAAAGGGCAATGACTCTTGGATTGAACATAACCACCAGGAAATTAATGTTTTACAAACATCACTTTTACATAATTGTAGTTTCTTTTAAATGTAAAAAATTGCTATCTGATAGAAGCACCCTCTTATTTTACTTTAAGATTGAATCATGGCTTCTTCGAGTAGGTGTAAATGTAAGAATAGTCCTGACACCTTCTGTTATATATGTGGCTGTTACATACTTCAACGTAAAATGCACAATATTTCATTATTTGTGACACATGCATATATTGCCTATTTTCAAATTCCCCTTGGTGATCAAGACAAAAATTAGGCTCCTCTTAATGTGTGTCATAATTGTGAAGAAATGCTTCGTGACTGGACAAAAGGAAACACAAAGGAATGCCTTTTGGTATTCCCACGGTTTGGCATGAACCTAAGGACCATGCCAATGACTGTTATTTCTGTCTGATACATACAAAGGGCATCGGCAAGAAAAAAACTGCATATGATCGCATATCCTAATTCTTCAGCAACACAACCTATCGCACACCCTGTGATGCTCCTGGTTGGAGTTTTAAATAGTATTATTTATTCTAAGGATGAAGAAAGTGTACATGGTGATCAAGTGTATTTTGATAAGATGCATGAGGAAATGGTTGTAGAATCTGAAGGGTCTTCTTCTGATGCCAAGCAGTCATTAATCCCTCAGCAGTTTAGCCAACCCGAATTGAATGACTTAGTAAGAGATTTGGGCCTAGAAAAGAAAGCAGCAGAGTTATTGGCCTCCAGGCTTCAAGAAAAGAATGTACTTCACCAATCAGCTAAATTATTCCATTTTAGGAAGCATGAACAAATTTTTGTGGACTTTTTTCCTGAAGACAAACACTTTGTTTACTGTCATGGTATTAGTAGTCTTCTCAGCCAGCTAGGTGTTACCACTTACAGTCCACCAGAATGATGGATATTCCTTGCCAGTTCTAAACAGAATCTGAAATGTGTTCTCCTACACAACGGTAATGTTTATGCAGCAGTTCTAATTGATTATTCAACTCATCTGCAAGAAGATTATAATGACATCAAAATTGTCTTCGACTTTCTGAAGTATGAGGAGCATAACTGGATCATTTGTGTGGATCTTAAAATGGTCAATTTCCTACTAGGACAAAAGAGATGTTTTACGAAGTATCCTTGCTTTCTGTTTTTGTGGGACAGCTGAGCTCAGGAGAAATACTGGTCACAGAAGGAGTGGCTGAAAGGTGAAGCTCTGGAAGTAGGGATGCAAAATATTGTGAATGAATCTGTAATTAATTGAGACAGGATCATTTTTCCCCAACTTCACATCAAACTTGGTTTAATAAAGCAGTTTGTTCAGGCTTTGAATAGAGAAAGTGAATGCTTTCAACATATTATTGCTGCTTTTCCTGCCTTGATTTTTAAGAAGATCAAAGCAGGTGTATTCTATGGACCTCAAATTCAAACCCTTATACATTATGAAGAATTTGCCAAGAAGATGAATAAGGAGGAGAAAGCAGCATAGCAGTTACAAAGAACTTATTTGGCAACAAAAAAACAGAAAGCTATGAACTTCTGGTTCAAAGGATGCTTTTTGCTTTCCATGACATTGGATGTAACATGAGCGTTAACATTCACTTCCTGAACAGTCACCTTGATAAGTTTCCCAAAAATCTTGAAGCTATTAGTGTTGAGCAAGGCGAACACTTTCATCAAGATCTGAAGATGATGGAAGAGCATTATCAGGGGCGATGGGACAGATATGATGGCAGACTACTGCTGGAGCATCAAATGAGATTGTCCTCAACAAGTACACAAACACAAGAGCTACAAACACAAATTTTTGCCTGAATAGAATTTAAATAAGTTTTGCGCAAATTTTATGATTAAAATAAGTGTTTTAATATGTTCTCTTTCAAAATTGTAGAGAAATTCTGATGAAATCATATCTTTTAGTGTATTAGTTTATTTACTGCATTATATAAATTATTATATTTTCACAAAGATGATGCCCAAGAAGACATTCTACTTCATTATGTTAAACCAAATGTTGAAAATTTTACAATAAGATGAAATTTTAAAATCTTGAATTGCAAAAAAACTGTAGCTTACAGAGGGAAAACTAATGTCAGATTTGAGATCAGCATACTCAAATTAGGTAAGAACAAGTGTTTTTGTGGATGCAACAAAAATTTTGTTCCCCAATGTGATTGAAATATTGTCAAGTATTGTCAAGTGCAACAAAAATTTTGTTCCCCAATGTGATTGAAATATTGTCAAGTAACTTTTTCCTTTGTGTTGGGTCCTTCTTTTGTGGATTGGGAGAGATGGTGGATTTACTTCCTGCACTCATGTGGTGCTCTGGGAGTAGGGCATGCAGTGATGTTAATCCTGGCTGTGTGGCTTTAGACTCTTTGAGCTTTACCTTCTCTCTGAGATGAGAGCGCTTCTACTCACCTGGCAAGATTGCTATAAAGTGCAATAGCATGAGATGTGCTAGCCCACCAGCTTCAGACATTACTGATCTAGGTTACTGTCCTCAAGGATGTCATTTCCCCTCCACACTGCTGCTAATGCCTGGTGCCTGAGAGATGGCATTTCGGTACCAGGGCAGATGGGCTCCATAATGAAACCTACTTTATGTATTAATATACCCTAGAGTGTACCTGACTCCCTGGGGATCTTGTTAAAATTCAGAGTCTTATTTAGTGTGTCTTGATGAGGGACTGAGTTTCTACCTTTTTAACTAGGTCTTAAATGACATAGATGTAGGTGGCCCATGGACCACACCCTAATAGTAAGGACCTACCAGAACTAGGTAGCAGTAGTAGGCAGGCAGGAAGAAATGGAGAAAAGATTTCTGCTTCCAATTGTGGCCTTGCAAGGGGAGCAGGGAAATTAAAGAGACAGTGTCCCAAAACTGTACCTAGCTAAACCAGGGGTGGAGTGGACAAATTTTGGTAGCAAAGGAAATTCCATCCTATTTGAGGGAAATGATTATGGGTGGTGCTGTTCTTGAAATGATAGTGAAGCAGGAAGATCTGTGTAATCATCCTTATGAGTAAAACACCAACTGCTTCAATACCTCTTGCACTGGGGTCCAAATTTCTCAGCATGTGCCAGGCCCTGCCTGAGACTGTCTCCAGGTTCCCCTCCCTTTTTTATTGTGGATTTCTTTCGTCTTTCTGCCCAGGTTATTCTGCACATGCTGATTCTTCTGCCTGAGATGCTCTTTGTTCTTTTCTGACTTGCCTATCTGACACACTCCTGTTCACTTTTTGAATTCCTCTGTAAAATCGGCTTCTCTGCGAAGCTTCAACATTCATAGCTTGTATATATTTAAATCACTGGTCTTGTTCCTGAGGACTGAATAATCTAGTACTGTGTCTTTTCCCCCCATAACCTGAGAAACCCTTGAGAGCTGAGTCTTTGTTTTTCTTTTTAATTGTCACTGTCTTCCTGAGACCTAGCACAGTGCTAGTCCATGACAATCGCTCAGCAATTTTACTTAAATTGAATTGACAAGTGGTTAGAAGAAACAGGATGAGACAATTACAACTGCACTGGAAAAGGACCTGTGAACATGAGGATCTTTAACCAAAAATTCTTGGGAAGAGACCAAGAAGGACCTTGTGAAAAGAGGGGTTATACAATAAGCAGAGTAAATCTACATGCAGAGCTGTGCAATGTGAGTTCCAGGGACCCCTAGGTGAGGATGGATCCCAGTCTGTGGATTAACCTATCACTGGGTGGAAAAGAGATTGATGCTCTGTGATTTTTGGAAGTGTTTGTTCTGAGTACCACTGCTGACACCACTTGAACCACATAGGTTCATTGCACCTTCTTTATCTCCTCCAGGCCCTACCTTCAATTAGGGAAACACAGGAAGTAGATAAGGCCAATATTGAATTTTTGATAACCTCCTTAGCATTTAGGACAGAAAAAAGTAAACTCGAGTTTCATTCAGTTATGCAAAACTTGCATTAAAGAGGGAAAGAAAGAGAACAACGATGATGTCTCATATGTATGAATTCTATTCTCTGAGTCCAGGACTTGCTTCCTTTGTTTTTGGTTCCTTTGAGGTTATTGTTCATGGCTAGTTTTTCAAATATGCAACCTCAATCTCTGTACTCCTGCATTGGTAGTTGAAAAAGTATCAACAAGTTTCTGTAAGTAAGGCTTTTTCTTTTTTTAATAGAGAGGAGAATCAATCTGTTTCCATGTGTGCCCTGACTGGGGATTGAACTGGCAACTTCTGTGCTTTGGGATGATGCTCTAACCAACTGAGTTATCTAGCCAGAGCTCGAAGGCTTTTATACATAGTGTTTTGGCAGCACCATTTTGCCTAAGCCATTCATGTTAACAGCTGATAAAAAATACATCTATGCAGACCAAACAAGCAAATGAGCTCTAGATGAATTCTGGCCTTGCATATGGAAACCATGAGAATTGGGGTACTTAGCCTCTCTGTACCCAAGATTTCTCATATATAAGATATCATTACAGTTGCTTTTATTTTTATGATATTCATGCCAAATATTTAAAAACAACTTGCTTACTCAATTTTTCACTTAGTTCTGCTTCTGGCTAACTCAACTATCTATTGAAATATAAAGTTGCCAAAAGGAGACACAAAATATATAACAGGATATCAGGGCAAGAAACTCAGCACATATAACATACTATTGTTATTATTAATATTTTACACAGGAGAGTATTGGTACTTATAAGAAGTAAATAACTTGTCAAAAATTGCTCAGAGAGTAAGTAGAAGATTGTATCACAAACCTGGTTTCTCTTTTAGTTGCATGACTTTTAAAAATGTTTGTTGTTATTTCTGCCTATTTTGCTTTTTCAAATATAATTTTTATCAACCTCCTTTTTTAAGTTTTAAAATTAAAAGAAAGCAAAACAAAATTTAAATTCCTGTTGGAGTAGTGATTGGAATTGTGTGAAATCAATACATTAAAATTAAAAATGGAAAAAGTTAATACTATAGTAACGATTTTCTTATTTGTACCATCATTCCTTTCTTTTTAAAATAAAATGTTTAATTACTCTTTCTCTGCTGAGAAATTATTCTGGGTGTAAGTGATAGAGAAATGAACAAAATGTCACCCATATTCTCGAGCATTTTAGCGGAGTAGTGGATAAACAAATACATAAATATGCAACCTTAATATTATTTATTAGCTTTGTTGATTACAGCCACTTATAGTAAGCATTTTTAAATTAATTCTAACAAATATTATCTGGTTATAAAATGACTTTTGTGTATAATCATGACATCTGCACTTAATAAAGATTTATTTTATCTAAATTTCTTAGGGCTAGATATATCTTTTAATTTAAAATTTGAATGGTAATATGGTGCATATTTCATATCTTACATAATACCCCCAGCAGGGTCTGGGGAAAGAACCCATAATCATATTAATATTTCTGCAGCATTATAAGCATTTGTATTAAGTGGCTTTACAGCAGCTCAAATCAGTATTTGCATCAAATGAGTGATGCAAAAAGCTTAGTTTACAGAATATTTTAAATTTCAGAATTTCAAACAAGGCTTATGGATCTATGAGATTTCTTTCTTTCTTTTCAATATGTATTAATTTTCTTTATTAGCCTTATTGCACCAGGTAGACCTGTTTAAATAATATTAAACTATAGTGAGAAGATTAAACAAACTCATTTTATTCCTAATATAGAGATCTGTGTCTGTGCCCCTAATAAGGAATCATTTGGTTAAGGTTTTAAAATAGAAATATTCATCATATTAAAGAAGAATTATTTTATTCCAACTTGAAAATTGAAAATGTTATTGCATTTCATCAAATGCATTTAGGGAATGTTGAAATAATCATCCTCTTTTGCTTTTTATTATTAACTTACTGATAAACTTTCATTGCATTATTCAATTTTCTTATATTGAAACTGAGTATATTCCTATTGCATTATTAAATCAGTAATATTAGATTGTTAAACTCTAGTTTGAAGTAGTTAATTTACGGTTTTGAATCTATGTTCATAGTTTAGATTTTTTTTCATACTACATTATCACTTTTAGGGATCAGGGTCAAGTCTGCCTTGTGGAATGAATTAAATATTTCCTTCACCTTTCACTCTCCAGAATTCATTATAAGGAATGGATTTATGTATTTCTTGATGCTTAAATTAAATCAACATAAAATCTCTTAGGATCTAATGTCTTTGGGGCAGATAATTTTTAAAGAGCTTCTTTCTATGATTCTTCTTCAGTTATTGGTTTATTTTGATTTTCTATTTCTTCTGTAACTTTCTAAACTTCATTATAATCTATTAGATTAGCAAGATTAGAAGTTAAGGGAGGAGTTTTTTACTCTGTTCATCTGTGAATGCATGTCTTTGCATTCAGAATTTATGAGGGTCTTATTTGCTGTTTTAATCCTCTCTTTCTCTTTTTTAAATTGGGACTTTGTTATAAAAAAATATTTGGGCCCTAATGTTTATTAAATGATCTTTTGTTATGCTACCTCTAAAATTATGCTTTCAAGAACAACTAGATTGCCAGAATATCACATCCTGAAATAAATAGAACAGTGGGGTCTCAGATGGGGAAATAATTTATACAAGTTATAGAATCAGGGACAAAATCAAGCTCAACTAAGCAAATAATGCCTTTTTAAAAATAAGCATAGCAATAGAGCATTACAAATATAGTTCCCATTCTTGCTGACTTCAGAACTACTGGCTCCCAAGTTGTACACCTTCTTCTGTCCGTGGGATGGTATGTCAGAGAGTCATGGGATCCAGCAGCCTAACGGAGGTGGCTGCCAACACTTCAGCTCTAATCTCCAAGGCTACTCCAAGGCTAGATCATCAATTCAGTGTCATTCTTAGACATAAGCACACTGTAGAAGGAAAGACAGGAGCAATCCCAAGCACTCTCAAGTGATCCTTAATTATTCCTTCAGTTTCTATTATTCATATTTATTATGCATCATTGCCTAAAAACCAGGGCAAGGGTTATTTATTTCTTTTATTATGCATATGAAAATTTTCAAAATATGAGATAGAAAGGCTTTGACTTTAAGGAGTGGGAACTGTATTATGCATAGATTGATTCTGAAGATGTCATTGATTTGGAAGATGGCTATTTATGTTAAACTGGATGTTCGGTGACTGTCATACTGTAGACTAGCCATGAAACCATGTCATGGTCAAAGAAAATGTGGGTTCTGATACTTACCCTCACCTATATCAATAACCATGACAAGGACATCACTTTACTATGTGAACATGCAGATATAGAAAATCAGTTAGTGAATTAATCTGATTCTCTGAGAGCTGGACTTAATAAAATGTCTATCATTTTTATAGTATCCACTTGAGACCTGGTTAAAAACTTTTGTTTTCAATTTTTTTTATGCAATGCAAATCAGTGTACCTCTTTCTTCATATATAATGAATATGCAAAATAATAATAGTAATAATAATAAGTTTACAATGCTGAAAAATAAGACCACCAGGACTAGAGGTACTGATCTGCTGTCCCAGATTCTGGGCCAGCATAGTCAGGCAAGCAGAGTAATTATCTGAAGGCTGTAAGGACAAAAAATGAATGGGTGAATGCATAAGAAAGCCCTTTTCTGAGAAACTTGGGGGTTAAAGTTTTTAAAAGTTAAATCTACCATTAATTTTAACTGTTGAGCTCAGGGTAGAAAATGGGGGACAAAGCCAAAGAGATCAAGAGCTACATAAACAGAAAGACAGAGTTGAAAAACAACAATGAAAACAATAACAATAAATAAAATCAAAACTTTTTTTAATGGGGACAGTTATTAAATGATGTAATAAGCATAAAGCACTTCTCCCAAGTGAGGGACATGTAATGCTGAATAAATGTTGGCTATCATTAGAAAACAGAATTTTATTTTATTTGACAGATTCACTTCTTTATTTTACTTGCAAAATAAGTTTTCACAAGGAAGAGTAGGCATACGTATATTTCTAATTCTTAAAGAATCTGTACATCTTTTATAGTTTTTTTAATTTACTTTATTAGGTAATAGAATATCAGATATTTCTCATAGAAACATTTTTTTCCCTGGTATCTCACCTTGAGCAATGGAAACAAAAGAAAAAAATAAACAATTGCGACTGTATCAAACTGAAATGTTTTTTCACAGCAAAGGAAACCATCAACAAAATGAAAGGCCAATGCACTGAATTGAAGAGCATATTCACCAATACTCCTGATAAGGGCTTAATATCCAAAATTTATAAAGAATTTATAAAACTCAATATCAAACACAAACAATCCAATTAAGAAATGGACAAAAGACCTGACTAGACACTTTTCTACAGAGGATATCAGATGGTCTATAGACATATGAAAAGATGTTTAATGCCACTAATTATCAGAGAAAGCAGAATCTTAAATATTTATCTCTTTTCCTTTAAAACTTAAATAACCTTTACATTCTCTTCCTTTCCACCACAAAACCATGTCAGCTAATATCTGCAAACTATTTTTCAAATCTGATCAATTCTCACTATTTTCAGGACTCATTGTTTGAACCATCATCATCTTTCAATTGCAGTAGAATCAAACCTGATGTTTTTGTTTCCAGTGTTGTCCTTTTGCAGCATGTCCATCACCTGAAAGTTCATACAAGTCCCTTCTTTGCTCAGACACTCCCCATGGCTTTTCCGTGCACTGTGGAAGGGGCACATGCACTTTTCCAGGGCCCTCAAGGCCTCAAGTGATCTGCGCTCTGGCCGCCTTTCTAACCTCATCTCCTATCACCTACCCCTCACTTACTCTACTTTCCTTACAGAGCTTAGAGAAAGAATCCAGATCCTACCCTAAACCCTGAGAGCTTGCTCTATCCTCTGCCATAAATATCTTTCTAATACATCATCCAGTCTCTTCATTTCTTCAAGTTTTTATTGAAATAGAAGTTTCTCAGAGAAGATTATTTTGATGGCCTTACTACCTAACATTTTACCTTCTCCTCATTCTTTATGCCCTTGCTGCTTCTATTTATCTTCATAGTTCATACCTTTTCAACCTGAAATTTTATTAAACACTTCTTTATTTTCTAGTTTGTCATATGTTTCTCCTTAGAATGTAAACGCCATGTCGACAGGGACTTGAACTATCTTAGTTACTGTTGTGCTCCAGGTTCTGAAACCTACTATAGTAAGTATGAGAAATATCTGATATTCTATTACCTAATAAAGTAAATTAAAAAAACCTATAAAAGATGTAAAGATTTTTTAAGAATTAGAAATATACGTATGCCTACTCTTCCTTGTGAAAACTTATTTTGCAAGTAAAATAAAGAAGTGAATCTGTCAAATAAAATAAAACTTCCTTTAATAAATATTTTTGGATAAAAGAAAGAATAGAAAGATCTTTCTGAGGATGCATGTTAAAATCTGAAGTGACATGCCAAATGCAGTACAATAACATACAAAAAAATGTAGGTGTGGATGTTAGAAAAAAAAATGAATGTTGTCACATAAAAATTAAACTAGTGGGAAGGGTTTTCTATGAAGTTTATTTCATCATGATGTTTTGTAAACTTGCTAAATGGATCATATATTTGACTTTGTCTATATTTACAGGCAATCTACTTTGTGTTAGAAACTTCCAAATATACCATTTCATTTTATATTATCTATATCTATTTATCTGCACATGCACACTATATATATTTAATATAGTGATATATGTTAATAATATGTATTAAGTAAAATTATATATTTGTATGTATGCATACATATATTACATGTATATATTTTCACCAACTCTGAGGAGTTATACATGTAAAATTATATATTTGTATGTATGCATATATATATTACATGTATATATTTTCACCAACTCTGAGGAGTTTGCCCTTTATTCATCAGCTAGAAAGACTAACAGTCACAAAGGTGTGCTTTCCTGCTTACTGTCACTCAGCCATAATATTCAAATAAGGGTGTAATACTGAGGCTCAGTCCTTTCCGTGTCCAAAACACATTCTGAAAGGTTTTATCCCTTACTCCACTGTGTTATTTCTTTATTTTATTTTTTCTTAAGTGAGAAGAGGGGAGGAAGAAAGACAACTCACAGACTCCTGTATGAACCCCAATTGGAATCCAACTGGCAAGCCCCATACAGGGTGATGCTCTGCCCATCTGGGGCTGTTGCTTCATTGCTTAGCAACCAAGCTATTTTAGTGCCTGAGGCAGAAGCCATGGAGCCATCCTCAGCACCCCAGGACAACTTGCTCCAACCAAGCCATGGATGCAGGAGGAGAAGACAGAGAGAAGGGAAAGGGGGAGGGGTGGGGAAGCAGATGGTTGCTTCTCCTGTGTGTTCAGGAATTGAACCCAGGATGTCCATATGCTGGGCCAACTCTCTACCACTGAGCCAATTGGCTGGGCCTCCACTGCTTTCTAGCTGTGCAACATTATGCAGATGAGTTGACTCCTCTGATATTGTTTCCTCAGAAAGCAGGTTTAGTGAGCTCATCTGGAACAAGCTGCTGCCCAGTTAGAGGAGGTAATGAATGGGAGATATTGAGCAGGGAGCTAGCTGTATTCACCATGGCAAGGAGAAAAGTCTCTGTGAGGCTGGGACACATGGAGCAAGTGGAGAAAGGGAAGAAGAGAAAAGACAAAATGAGAAGGTCTTGATGTTGGTTGAGTATCTAATCACTCTTGAAATCAGTCCATTCCTTTCTTCCCCACAATTTATAAATAGTAAACCTTGACTTTAACTAGCGGGGTAGCTGTCACTCACAGTATAACGCTGCGTGGTTAACACAGAGCTCTACACTGACATCCTAGATTCCCAGCTGATGTAGTTCCTGGCACATGGGGAGCCTTTCTGCTTATTCAACCCATACATATTTATAGAGTCTACCTGACACTGTGGTTCAGGAGTGTAATCTTGAAAAAGATGAAGTCTCTTCTCCTTTTCCCTCAGGAGCTCCAACATTACTCAGAAAGCAGACATTTAAAGGAAATATATGCATATTACATATGTGCAAAGTGTTATAATAAAATTACATTTGAAGAAATTACAATTGAAGTGAGCCCTGAAAGATAAGTAGGAGTCCACACCACCTCTGATTTGTTCATGCAGTCCTCCCTTTAAATCAAACTTACTACTTTACATAAATCCTGTCAAAGTTAAGGTAATATCTCTGGAGGGTAGGGGGGTGTATTTCCAGTTAAATGGTCATTTTAAGCTCACAAATATATATTTAAAAAATCATATACCTTCCAGTGCCACCTTCCCATGTGTATATACTCCACCGCTATGATTCTTAAACTTCTGGGGACTAGAGTCATCATTTCTACAGAAAATCACATGCATAAAAATTATACATAGAATGTCATGAGTTTTGTGATGCATGATTGAAATCCCCTGACATGTAGAATAAACCAATGACCCCCTTTGCAGGCCTCTCCTGGAAGTCAGGACTCCCTGGAACTCTTCCAGGAAGGAGCTAAGTGCTTCTGCCAATAGAATCATGGAAAAAGTGAAGGGTAACTTGCTAAAGAGCTTTACAAATATGATTTACTATTTCTAATACCCTGATGTCCCAAAGTTATAATTCACAAGATGAAGCTCATGAGAAAAATTAGACCCATACTTTCAAGACTGAACTACTTTTCAAGAAGTCAGCATCTAGCTCAGGAGTGTCTCTCTCAAGCAAACATGAGTTATGGAGCCTCTGTGTGTAGGGCACTGTGTATTTCCTCTCCACTGTAGCAGAAGATGTTTCCTAGCCATAGTTATTGAATTAATCAATCAAATTTTATTTTTATTGCACCATTCTGGAAAATCCACTCATACCCCTTTACAGTAATACTGAAAAAAAAATAATCCATACCACCCAATTAAGGATGAAACATATGTCTTCTTGATGATGTCTGAGTGGTGGCAGTTCCAATGGTTGTTGGTTCTGGAAGTTACTCAACATTAAAGACAAGATAGACTACCAGGATAATGCCTGCAAACAGAGAAGTTTCATTGCAACCATTAAAAAAAATTATAAAGCAAGAGGTCTCAGATGCCCTAGTGTCCACAGCCAGAAGCAATAATAATAACATGCATGTACTGAGCACTTTCCGTCCTACAAGTTCAAAAGCTGCACCATGTAATATTTAATTCACCACTGCCATGGCCGTCTGATTTATAACTTCTCCAGGGCCCAGGGGTTAAGAAAAGAAGATCGCTCAAGCTTTCATGGATGGCCCTGGCTGATAAAGTTGCTGAGAATGTACATTTTCTGCATTAGAAGAGAGAGAGATCTAAAATCTAGAATGTGAGTGGAGGATGGATGTTGGATGCTGACATAGGATGAGGGCACAATAGCAAGATAAAATTATCCCGAGAAGAAGAGAGACCACCAGTGACATTCCTGAGCAGTATCACCCTGTGATGAGGCTGAGCCTCAGGGTGGCATCCTCAGCTCTTCAGCTCCATAAGCTCCATTTTGTTAGTGGCTCAGACTTGATGTAACTTGAGGGCCTTCCCTAACTGTAACCCAACTCATAAGTGACAAATTCAAGTGAAGCCAGAATACCTGTCAGAGTATTCATTTAATCAGCAAAGAAATTTCTTTCAGTGATTAAATGGCATTGTTTGCTCACCAGACATCAGCCTGGCTTCCCAGTATCAAAACCAACCAACCAAAAAATAAATAATAACTTGGCAACTGATGTAGTAGCCCTTTAGTGCATATAGGATCAGATTAAAGGAAACTTTCTTCCGTTTCTTGATGGTAGTTAGGGACAGTCTCCCTTGTTCCTGCCTTCTTTCTACCTTGCTCCATTTTTCTGTCATATATACCGTAGATCAAAAGTATTCCATCTGATCAAAGTTTGGAAAGTAGGTGTATTGGCCATTCTCCATTTGATCTCCCTTCTCCCCATCCCCCAAACTTGTCAGCTCAGCTCAGCTCTGTGCCACTGGAGGCTTCATGTATGTGTGTGTGTGTGTGTGCATATATATGCATGTCATATATATGACAGAAAAAATATATTTTTATATATACAGAGTATATATAGATATACAGATTAGATATAAATATAAATATATCTTTTGAAATGACATTTTCTCTACCTATAATACTCTCTCCAAACCTACACACACACACACACACACACACACACACACACCCACACACACACACACACACACACACATTTTGACCAACTCCTATCAATTCTTAAATATCAACACGCTATTAGTGTTTTCTGAGTCCCCAATACCATGCCAAATTCTAATATGTATCCTGCCAGCACAACACATTTCTCTCCTTACCATGTTACTTTATATACTTAGGATATAGCTCCTATCATGTGGCATAATAGTTGTTATACTTTCCATGAGACTAAGTTCTATGAGGACAGAGATGAATTTACTCCTTGTTTCCCTTTCTCTCTGCAGCACCAATAAGGTATCTGTCTGGTGTGTCTCACACACATTGAGCTTCGAGTCACAATACAAATTACAGCTAAGATGTCTACAGCATTCAAATGTGTCAGGCACTGTGCTAAGCATTTTGCATATTATTATTCTTCATAACTTGCATTTCTATCCTATGGTCAGCATTTTCAGAAAAGAAAAATGAAGCTCACAAAGATTATCATTCTATAAGTTTGAGTCCCCCAGGAAAAAAAAACCCAGCATGTAAGATTTAGGTGCAAGCAATTTATTTGGGAGATGATCCTACGAAATATCCATGAGAGAAAGGAAAATCAGCCAATAAAGAGTGCATCATACATCCAGCGACCCCATGGGTGAGTGGAACTTAATCCTGCTATGAAAATGTAGGCAGTCTGTAGAATATGTACCTGAGAGCTATCCCATCAGAAGAACAAGGGACTGAGGGTATTTATACACCACCTTCTATAAGTCATTGGTTGAGGTCTGCTGGGCGTGGGTTTGGGAGACATTATTGTCCAGCCTTTCTAGCTTGCTACATGCTGCAGGGGGAGCAGGCTCCTGCCATCAGGCAGTTTGAAGGCAGGTGTAGTACACTGTAATGGGAATCCCTCAGGTGATATGGGATGAATTCTACTCTGATGGCCCTGGCTATTTGGCTCAGTGGTAGAGTATTGGCACAGCATGTAGATGTCCTGGGTTTGATTCCTAGTCAGGGCACACAGGAGAAGTGACCATTTGCTTCTCTACCCTCTCGCTCTCCTTTCTCTCTATCTCTCTCTTTCCCTCCTGCAGCCATGACTCAGTTTGAGCAACTTGGCTCTGGGTGCTAAGGATGGCTCCATGGCCTCGTCTCAGGTGCTAAAATAGCTCAGTTGTTGAAGCAACAAAACAATGACCCCAGATGGGCAAAGCATCACCCCATAGGGGACTTTCTGGGTGGATTCTGGTCAAGGTGCATGCAAGTCTTTCTCTGCCTCCTGCTTCTCACTTAAGAAAAATTTTCTTTTTTTAAATTCTACTTTGGCTCCTAGTTTTGAGCAATATTTGAACATCAAGCTGAGTCTATCTGACGCCAAAGCACATGTTTTTAATGATTGTTTTTATTCACGTGTTACATAAATTTAAAAAAATAAAGAAAATATTAAAACAAAAGGAATGATTGTCATTATAAGGATTCTTTATTAGACCTAAGGTCTGGGGAAGTTGCAATGTCTTATAACTGGAATGTTCATGCTTTTTGGATTCAGTGTCTCTTCCCTTGGGCATTGCTACACTGAGCTGCCAATTTTCTTTCTCTTCAGGCTTCCCTTGGTAAGGGGGCCCCTTCACTTTGTTCTTTATATTTTTTTTCTTAAGATATGATAATATACTGATTTGGATACAGTCAGCTTTGACCTGTCCTGGAGTCATCCTGTTTCTATGGTGATCAACCATACATAATCTCTCAGCTGCTATGCATAGATTTTTCTTGGTTAAAAGCTCAGATAATTGAGGACATAGTTTACAGTTGCCAGAAACCTCTGTATCCTGCCCATATGTTTCTTCTTTATTCTCTTTCTCCCCCATATACATCATCTTAAGCATGAAGGTGCCAAAATTACTTCACTGCCGAAAATCAAGTCAACCTATTTTGTTGATGAGAAATGGTTCACCTCTCTTAACACAATGACTTTGTTTGAGAAATCATTTGTTAATTCAGTTCCTGTCAATCAAATCTTTCTATGAAACAAGTAATCATCTCCTAGTGATTATAGACTCAGCCACACCAATAACGAGTGTTTGTAGGCTTTCTGAACTTTTATTTGTTAAACAAAACCTCACCTTCAGTTCAACAAATACTGATGGAGCACCTACTGTGTGCTGACCATTGTGATGGTAATCAGAAGATGAGTAAGATACACTCCCTGTTCATAAAAATCAGGTGTGAAAAATCAATGTTGGTACGTAGTGTTATGTAGTATCATAGAACTAATCATAAAGAAAGAAAGCATGTTAAAGGATAAAACAGCCTATAGGAAGAGCAGGGAAATAAAAGAGGTTATGCCAAGGGCATGGTATTTGTGGCATTGGATTGAAAAAAAAATATTGCAAAGTTCTAAAGTGTAAGCATGTACATCTTATTCAGAAAACTAAAAAAGCTTCCATTTGATTGAAGAGAAGGTTGGAAGGTAAGTATATTGGCCATTCTTCATTTGGTTCCCCACCTCCACACTTGTCAGCTCAGTTCTGTGCCACTGGGGCCACCTCTCTCATTACCTTTGTCATTTGGTCTGATTCCTCACTGAGAGTCTGGTGGGTTAACTGTGGATTCTCTCTTCAGGTAGGGGGTTTGCACTTTATTCTACAGGCCAGTGACATTTCAAGTTGAGTTATGCAGACACCTGAGATTAGGGAGTGGGCAATGAAACAGCATAGGGAGTAAATAAATGGTGTTTGGGTTCTCCACCTCTGCTCACTTAAAGCAGCTCTATATGCTCATTGCTGCTTTCTTTTTCTTTTCTGTATTTAATTTGTTTTTCAGCTACAGTGTACATTCATTAGTATTCTGTATTAATTTCAGCTGTACAGCAAAGTAGTTATAAAATCATGTACTTTACAGAATGGTCCCTCCATTGCTTCAAGTACCCACCTGGCCCCATACCTATTAATCTCACTATTATTGACTAAATTCTCAGTGCTCTGATCCACATCTCTGTGGCTATTCTGCAGCTACAAACTTGTACTGCTAATTTCTTCACCTCCTTCACTCATCTCCTCAACCCCCTTTCCTCTGACAGCTATCAGTCTGGTCTCTGTCTATGAGTCTGTTTCTGTTTTGTTTGTTTGTTTATTTTGTTCATTAGATTCCATATAAAATGAAATCCTATGATATTTTTTTTCTTTGACTAGCTTATTTCACTTTGTATAATATTGTGTAGGTTCATGAGACTTATGAGGCAGAATTTTCCCAACAGAGAATACTGGAAGGAGGAAAGGAGGGAGGAAGGAAGGAAGGAAGGAAGGAAGGAAGGAAGGAAGGAAGGAAGGAAGGAAGGAAGGAAGGAAGGAAAGAGTGAAGGAGGAAAGGAGAGAAGAAGGAGGGTAGAGGGAGGGAGGAACTCATGGTAATTTGGAGGCATATAATTTGAAAGATTTTATACAGGTGAGTGAAATGATCATGGTTGTGATTTGGAAAGAGACTTCTGTCATAAGGGTAGAATATGAAATGGAGGATGTTAAACTAAGGAAGACTAGCAAGGAGGCTATTGAAATACATCAGGCAAGAGATGATGAGACCCAATATAGGACTGTATTTATGGGTACAGAAAGAAAAGGCTGGAGCCCAGATATAGTTAAGCATAGTCAGCAGGACTTAGTAAGACTAGATTCTGGGAAAATAATAAAATGTGCTCATGAGGTTGTCATAAAGATCAAATACTATGAAATGTGCTTTAAACTACACAGAGTGTAAATATTAATTATGGGTGTTCTTTTCAATAGATCATAGCTCTCTTTATTTCTAGTCAGTGTTCTTTTCACAAGTCCTTCCATGATTCACTGTAAATTGAGCTTTCAACTAATTGGATTTGCTGAAAGCAATAGCGAATGCCATTTGGCTACTTCCTCTCTAAGGAATGTTGATATTCAAATCTCCAGGTCATTATTTAGAATCCCCAGTTCCAACATGGGGAATTTAAAATTGGATCTCATGTTAATCTCTAAAGCAAGCTCTTCTTTGCCTCCAGGATGAGCAAATATTTGAGCTCGAGAAAGAGTATCTTTTCTGCAACCTATAACAAGTCTTTCTTCTAATTACCCAACTATGGCAGGTCCTGACACCCTGATGGAGCCTGTTAGACTTGTGGCTCGTACCCTCTGTTATTAATACTAAGAAGGAGGAGGACAAAGCTGATAAGCATTGTATCTATCACGTTTTTCCATATATTCTGTGCCTAAAAATATGCTAGGTACTTTCTATACATAAATTATTTTATTTAAGCCCTATAATAATGCTCAATATTAACACAATTTTATAGTTCAGGAAGCTATTGAGTTTATTAGGGTGAAATTGCTTAAAATACATGCAAGTTTCAAATGTACAGTTCTATAACATATTTGCATACTGCGTTGTGTATTTAGGACACAAAGTAAGTCTCTTTCTGCCACCATTTATTCCTTCTTTGCCTTCTTCCACCTCCCCCAACCTTCTTTCTCTCTGGCAATCACCATACAGTTGTCGATATTTTTTATTTTTTTTTTTTGATGAATTTTTTCATCTTTTTTATCGAGTCCCTCCAACCCCCTTTCCCTCTGACTGCTGTCAGCTTGTTTTATGTATCTATGAGTCTGTTTCTGTTTTATTAATTTTGTTTGTCAGATTCCACATATAAGTGAAATCATATATCATTTATCTTTCTCTGACTGGCTTATTTCACTTAGCATAATACTTTCTAGGTCTGTCCATGCTGTCGCAAAAGGTAATATTTCCTTTATTTTTATGACCGAGTAGTGTTCCATTGTGTAAATGTACAATAGCTTTTTTATACACTCATCTACAGATGGGCACTTGTGCTGTTTAAAGATCTTGGCTATTGTAAAACTTTTTATCTAGTTCATCTAGTTGTTAACATACGGAACCGAGGTTGATCCCAGCCCAGTCGTCCTAGCTTCAACCTCATACTCACTATTTCCAGGCAGAAGGATCAAGGTCTCTGAGTTCTCTTAATCCTCACTACCCCCACTCTCACCAAGTGAGGCCTTGCCCTTATCTCCAGGCAGAAAATTTAACCTAATACTCTGGCCTTGTCCACAGTAGAGTGGATTTTCTTGATAGGGGCTGTCAATACATTGAGCAGGCATACCTAAGCAGAGAAAGTGACAGGGCCTTCCACAAGACAAACAGAATGGCATTGTCTGTCACTCTCAGAAAGGCAGGCTTAATGTGTCAGGCTAGCCTAACAGGACTGTTGGGAACTTGGAACTTTTCTGCATTATGCTAGTGTGGACCTGAGAAATCAGGTAAGAGAATTCAAAGCAGGCACTCAGGCTCTGTCGCTTTAAACTGAAAGCCATATCCTGCAATTATGTCTTGGGCTGAAAGGGATTAGGGTAGTAAAGCAAGCCAGTTTTCTCTTGAAGTTTTAATTCTATTCTCTGATTCTGCACCCATGAGTACACCTCAGTACCCAGTTCTCTGGGCTTAACTACAGAACAGCAAAAGCTCTTAACTCAGACTGCCAATGTGTGTAGTCCTGCTCAGTGGCCCACCTACTATATGCTCAGCAGCTTCCCTGTACCTGTTTTCTCATCTAAACAATTGGAAAAATGGCAGCATCTTTGACATGACGAAATTGTATCCTGGAAAGAGTTTAGCTTAAAATTCAACACATAATGAAGATTGATACATGATGAATATTAATATCACCTTATATATGTATGTATTACTCATATACATTGTGTGTGTGTGTGTATACACACACACACACATATCCACAAATTTCAATATACATGTATATTTTCAGATTGTGAAGGGGGAGAATGATGTAACAGAGAATGCCTCAAGTTGGAGTCCTGATTTGAAATTCCTCCTATGCAAGTTCCTGGAATATTCATATTGTCCTTTTTGAAATGAGAAAGGACAATGACAGCATCTTCATTGTGATCTTTTTATCATCAAGTAATATCATATGTGTAAAGAGGTTAACACAGACCTTACGTTTCATACACAGACATTGTTATTCTGGAGAAGGATCTCCAGGCCAGGGAAGCAAAGGAGAGATGAGTCATAGAGACAATTTTTCTGACTGTCATTTTTTCCCCTTTTTCTAAGAATACATTTTAGATATACTGCTTAGTTCCCCAGACCCCCAACTTCCTTGGTGTAAAATAAACGCAATAATAACCTTCTAACACATATGTATTTTATGATGTAGATTAGATACAGATGATAGGCATAATGTATATAGATACAGAGGTGTAGAAATAGACAAAGACATGAACGTGGTTAAGTGGCTAGAACAGGGCTAGTATATAATGGTTGCTAAATATACCTTTGTTTCTTTTAAATCTTTTTCATATCTATGATCCTTCTACTCATATTTTTCTTTCCAAATCGCTAGATCCTAAGGTACTTTATACCCTGTTTTAAAACAATTCAGGTTGATTCTAACACCCCTTTTCACGATAGACTAATTAGACTCTAAATCCTTAGAAATAGGACCAATTCCTGTTCCATTGTGTGTCCTTCACATTGCCTTTCAAGTGCCTGGGGTATAGAAGAAATTCTATAGCTATGTGTTAACTGTGTGTTGCTTGTCAGTCTGCAGGGGAAAAATTCAATTTATGCTTAGCACCAAAATAAAACATGAGCAAGATGGCTACAAAGACAGTTGCAAAATTAATTTTTTGAATTGCGTGCAAAGAATGAGTATTATTCGGTTGATAGTGGTTACAGAATGTAGGGTAAAAGCAGATGAGTAATATACTGGTCACTACTGTATTTCAGCTTTTCCTCTAGCCATTTGGATATACAATAATTTAGCCAACTAAAGAACTTTATGCATTAGGCCCTAATAACTTTCTTTTCTTCTGAGGCTAGCCATACTGGTGACATTTCTGTGCAGCTCCCTTCATATGTCCCATGTGCATGTCACATATGCCACATCATGCATAGACATAGTGCTCATATGGTGGAAGGGGCTCCACAATCCTACCGGCTGTAATGCAACATCTCTGGTGATTTTCTTTTGCCTGAATTAAGACCTTTTAAGAATTTGATGTGTACAAATGGCTGGAGAAAACAATCATATACATTACAACATCTGTAACATTGAAAATTTGTAATGGAGTCATGTAATGCTTCTGACCTGGAACTTGGCTAGAAAGGTGAAATATTTACAGAGCTATAAGGATTCGGGGGTGAAGGGCATTGTGAAATCATCGGGAGATAATTAAAAAGTTAAGGTTATTGACTCCCTTTTCTCTCTTTCTAGTACCTTCTTTTTCCAACATTCTACTCCCTCTCAAAAGGATAAGGATATTTTTTAGGGGTTTTTTTTCCTCCTCAAAATAGCCTTGGTTTCCTTAGACGTGCTATGAAAACATGAAATATTCTTGGCTGCCACATAATATGTAATACATTTTTATAGTCAAGCAGTAACTGATAATTATGGTAATAACTAATATACATAGAACTTGATGTATGCCAGGCCCTCTCCTATGAACTCCCACCTTATTCAGTACTTATACCACCAGTGATTTAGGTACAGTTATTATTTCCATTTTATAGATGAGGAAATTGTGGCTTAGTAAAGTGAAGGAAATTGCCCAAGGATAACGCTTAACAAACAATAGGCCTTGGATTTGAACACAAGCACTTTGACTCCAGAAACCATGTAATTGCCCCCTTTTTTATATTCTTTTGGTATGGAACTCATTTTTTTACCCAAACATTCACCCTACTGTCATTGAGAACTGCAGCAGGCTAAGTGTTGTGCTGGGCAGAGGGAATGCAGACATTAAAATAAACACCCTCTATCCTCTAGATGCTTGGAGCCTTAGAGCTACATAAGTGGTGTTCTTTCATTCCTTCCAATCCTTCAGCATTTATTGAACATCTGTTATTTTCAGTGCCCTGAGCTACATGCCAGGAGTATAAAAATGAAAGTACAAAATTCCTACCTCAGCGATCATCCAACCTAGTGCAAGGGAGGTAATTACAGTGCATTCAGGGAGCCACTATGACCCCGTCCTCAATCCCACTCCACTCCCTGGGCACATTATAGAACTTGTCCTTCGGGGGTCAGGGGAAGCTTCCGAAATCCCTCAACACAGAGCTCCAATTAATTGGATTCAGTACTTGAAATGAAACTTATTCTGTGCCCTTATCTAGTACAAAGGCAAACCTGGAGGTATGTATGGAATAGAGTGGGAACTTAAAGGGATCATGGAGTTCTAGGGTCAGTTCTGGAAGACCACCCAAATCAACCCTCTAACTTTTCAAATGGGGACATGGAAGCCCAGACAAAGATAGTGAATAAGGCAGAAGTGGGTCAAGAGCTCAGGTCTCTCAAGCCTTTGCCACCAGATCTCAACATGCTCCCTCTGCCTGGCATGCCCTCAGCAGTGAAGTAGAGGCAGCCAGGCCTGGAACTGTCTATGCAGCCAAGAAAAATGGGTCCTGCTCTAAGATGTGCAAGTATCTGCAAAACTTTCTCAGTGATGAGGCCGGTTGACCAAGAGTGAGAAGACATGTGGGCTGCTTCCTAGAACCGGGGGCAGATCTGCTGATTTTTATTCGCTTTCTTTAATTTATCCTTTTAATTAACATGTAATAAAATAGTGACGTCTCTCTAAGCTCATGCCAAGTCTCCCGCACTGTCTTCTTGGCACACTGCGACATGAACTTTAGGTATCTGCAAGCAAAAGTTCAAAATGCTAAAATAGGAAGCACTGACAGTGGAACCACCATGTGCGCACTTACCAGGATCAATTTTCCACTTAGACAGCTTTTGCCCAGTTGTGCTAACTACTAACCAATCTATATACTTCCTAATGGATTAAAGCAGAAAGGTCAGGAATCATAAAATCATCCATTTTCCGCTCATTAATATTCAAATGTGGGCTCCTGAACCAGCTCCACGCTCCGTACAGCAAGGACTTATTTATAACCAGGTTATAGGAAGACTGAAAGCACTGACTATATAGGGACACATATTTATATGCAGTGCAGTTTTCTGAATGGATGAATGAATGATTGAATGAATGAGTCAGTAAAAAAGTTCATGAAAACATGATAGTTGTTAACTGACATGAGAAATGGTAAAGGGTTGAAACTAGGATGAGCTGAGTGTCTCACTCACCAGATACCAAATTTAAGGGTTGCCTAAAAATTCAGTAATCAAGATAAATAATATTTTATGCAATATTTTTAAATTTTAAATTAATACTAATTTTGTAATAAAATACCAAATTTTAAAAATGTATATAAATATGTTTATAATAAAGAGAAAAAATTTTAGGAAGGTTAGGGGACTTTGAATAAGACAGGAAAACCAGAGCTAAACGCAGGCCTTGGAAATCATTAGCTGTGTGTAGCTTAGAGATTTTCATTAACTATTGGCATCAGTTTCTTCATCGTTAAAATAGAGATAACAGCTCTCATCTTACCTAATTGTTGTTACAAATTAAATACATGTAGGACAGAGCTACCAGGTTTGTTTCTTTCATTTATTTAGTCAAGTTTTTTTTGAACACTTGCTATGTCTCATGCATCATGTACAGGTTATAGAAATTAGAAAAAAGAGAGGAAACAAGGATGAACTGACATGGACTGAGTTCTGGATACTATGTCAGACCCTTTACCAAGCCATTCGTTTTTGGATAGAGACTGAACAATAAGAGACATTTTGATAACGAGATAGATGTTCTTTAGAGCCAGACTGAATGCACAGGAATGTCATCTAGGATGAGAAGTAGCATCTACTAAACAACTCTACAAGACTGGCATTTTCACTCTATATGTAATTGAATATTTATAGGTGTGTGTGTGTGTGTGTGTGTGTGTGTGTGTGTGTGCATGTGTGTGTGTGTGTGTGAAAGTGCTATATGTCCATGTTTTAAGTGACTAAACTAAAATTCAGAAAGTCTAGGTTAATTTTCTGAGATCACACAACCAGGAAATGAGTTGGCATTCACTTTCCCAATGGCCTGTCTTTCTATCACACCTTTTTTGTTAAAATACAAAAAGTGTTATTTTGAAGAAGAGACACTCTCACACAAAAAATATAGTTATATGGGAATGCTAACTAAAATATATTTGAAAAATAAATAAATAACACCAAGAAGTTTAATTTCTTTAACCCAATTGTATGAACCCAAGTAATATGTTGCATGCATGAAGTATTTCACCATTAAATTAAAAATTGTATTGAGACACCAACAAAATCAAAGTCAAGTGTTTAATGAAGGGAAGTTAAGAACAAAGTATGAAAATTGAGAAAAACTTGCAGAGACACAGACTGGGAAGTAGCTAGAATAAAAATAGGTGAATAATGGTTAGCTCATTAACAGAGTGGGGAGAGCCATATGTACCAGGCTGTAGCAAGGGTTAAATGGGTAGTGTGTGCCGAAGGTTCAAACTTAGCATAGTAACACACACAGCTGCTGTTGTTAATATTTTTATTTGGAATCAGACAGAACTGCATTTGAATTTTGTATGTGTCATTTATGTGTTATCTTAGGAAACTGAGCTTTCATGCCAGTTAGTTTTTTCTTTTTTTCAGTCTACAAAATAGAAACCAAAAACCAACATTTTAATTTCTTTAATACTAACTATCATAAGCTATCAATAGCACTGGCTAAGTGTCTCACACATTCTAGATATTCAGGAATTGGTGGTGGTAGTTGTTGTTATTATTTTAGCAAAGAAAGAAAATTGTTGTTTCAAATAACACTGACAGAAGCTGTTTTTGCCGTCCACGAGAACTGGCAGCATGAGTCACATCATTGGGAAAATAAATGTCAAAACTGTTCCAGTCCTGTTCCAGGAAATGGTTGGGGAAGAAGAAAGAATCCTAAAATTTCAAACCTTCTGCCATGCCTGGTGAGTGGCTGAAGGGTGACTCGGGTGTAGATGGACCTTCCTTAGCAGATACACTAATGATTTTTTTATGCACAAAGGGAGGCAGGCAGTAGAAAATTTTAATTCTGATTCAATATAACCTCAAAACTTATAGTCACAACCACCACCCAGGGGCATGTCTGTATACAATACACAACTGGATATTTCTAAACATCTGGATGGCTGACTACATTTTTTTTTACACTTTCACCCAAACATTTGGGTTCAACATTCAGAAAATAGGGGGCAGAATAATGACTTCAGGGAAGCTGTCAGATTGAATGTCTGTAATTGAAGTTTGCAAAAGTAACACCCCAGGTCTGCTATGTGACAGAAAAGCTGAGAGAAGTAAATTGCCTGTGAGCCAATAAGGAAGGCAGGTGTGATTGTGATTATGAGTAATTTTAGTCTCCCTAATTGTTGTCAGGAAACCTGTGAGACGTCGAAGCCAGGAGGAAGGAATGACTGACATCTAAATGATGAGTTCCCGAAGCCATGTGTCAAAGAGACCCCACCAGGGATAATTCATTTCTGAAACTAGTGATGCCTTATGGCTGAGATGTAAGCGAATAAGCAACAGTTCAGCCATTTGACCTAATGTCCGGGATTGGATGTAAATAGTATTATCTAGAATTCAAAATCAGTTACCGTTAAGACAGGCATCCTTGATAAATGAGGCGACAAAGTCATCTGGAATTACATGCAAACCTTTATCAGCATCTCATAAAAAAAATTAGTAATTAACAGGCTGGCAGCCACCAGGCTGTGGACAGGCAGCATTAATGCAGGGAAGGACTTAAATTATTACTCCAATGAGTTATAAACAAGCAACCTTCAGGATGAGTTAATTCTCCATGGGATGAGTTTATATATATATATATATATATATATATATATATATATATATATATATATATATATATATATGTGTGTGTGTGTGTGTGTGTGTGTGTGTGTGTGTGTGTGTGTATACATATATATATGTGTGTGTGGATATATATATATATATATATATATATATGCTTAGTGTTAAAAGAAAAAGAAAATTGTTGTATATAAATCCTTTGGGACACCTCCCTAATTAGCCACAATCCCCACCACTCCTTCCTGCATTATATCAGGTGCTTTTACACACTTATTTTAATATTAACAGACCACTCAAAGCATTTGAGTTTGCATCCCTAGAGATTCACTCCTTTGTTTCGCAGATAAGGAAGTTGGAAGTTCAGAATATGTAATGTTACCAGGGATTAACCATTGTACCCATCATGGGGCCGGATGACTCAATCAAGCATTTATTCGAATATTTATTGAGCACTTACTACATGCCTGACCCACCTCTAAGTCCAGCTAGAAATGATACTTGCATTTCTGGAATTTACTATCTAATAAGGGAAAAACAAAATTGTACACTGCACATGGTATACACTTATTGTCAATTATTTCTCTGAACCTTTAGACCTTCAGAAAATAAAAAAAATTGCTGTACACTTTTTATTGTTATTTTTACCATTTTGTTTCCATGTCTTTGAGCTGCTGACCTTTGCAGCCAGAGTTAGAAATGACTTTTACTGGAATGAAGTTGAAGGGACAGCAAGCACCCACATCTCTACACAGGATTGTCAGTGATAGCACACGTGGCTTCCATAGATGACTAAGAAAGGTGGTTTTACAAGAAGAATTGTATTTTTTGCACAAAGTTCACATATGAATATACCATAACTAAAAACACACTTTCTGACTGCTTGTGAAGTGTGATAATACCACTAATAATCTTTGCCATGCATTTCCTGTATGTTTTACATGTAAAATTATCCTAACACAGCAACCTCATGGCATGAGTCTATTATTATTTTCATTTGAAATTTGAGGAAACTGAGACACTAGAGGTTAACCTTGTCAAGGCGATACAGCGAGTGAGTAGCTGAGCAAGAATTTAGATCCACGTCTATGTGTCCCCATAACTTTTCCCTTATTCCACTCCAAGGTCTTCTTCAGTTTTGCTGGCCAGAAGAATTGCTCCTGTGAGAGCCAACAGCGATCACAAGGCCACAGCTTTGTCTTTATATGATAAACTCCAGGACTGCACTGTATTGAACATAGCAAAAGAGATGAGAGTCCAGCTAATGCTCCAGCTACTTAATGTCATCAGAAAATGGCTAAAGCCAAAAGAAATGAAGTTTTGTGCCTCACTCAGCCTAGTATTCTTTGCCCTGTTCTTTTATAGTGACTGCAGTTTCTGATTTTATATGTGTATGTGTGTATGTATGTATATGTATGTATGTGTTTGTCTGTAAAATTCGGGGGTATGGGAGGGAGGAGTCTTCTAGATATTCCAAAAAGAAGACCCTTGGGAAGAGGTAGACAATTGTCAGGATTTAATTTGCTACAAACCCTGGAGCTGTGTGCCAACAGGAAGATAGTATGGGCATGGTGGAGAAACCTCGGATGTCTTTAGGCAGGTGAGGTTGTTCAGTTTCATCAACATTAAGATTACAAAAGCCACCCATTTTGTTTTCCCCACAATGACCTTGCAAAATCTTCCCCAGGACATTGGGCATTCTTGGATTTGGTGGTAGTATGACCTTTTAACTTTTCTTCTAAGTTTTGTAGTTATTTTATTGGTGTGATAGTAATTAATGGTATTTGTCAAATATTTTTGTTCTCCTCTTCTTCAGAGTGCATGGTGGTAGGCTTGGATTCTCTGGCTTCTTGTAGTTGAGTGATGACAGTCCTGGACAATGTATAGAAATTTTCAGAGGTCCCTCTCCTCTCTGGTTCACTGTCCATCAGCTTTCAAGAAGGCAGCTGCTCCATTAACCTGAGTGCCCTAGGGACTAGGATCAGCCCACTCCACTGACCATCACCTACAGTGGTTTTCTAGATTGGATACTATGTTGCTTTCTTTAAAGCCACTGAGAGTTGGAGGTTATTACTACATCTTGATCTAGCTTATTCAGATTAATAAAATTGAACAATTAGGAAGTCTGTGTGAGGCAATACCAGCTAAGAGCCATTTTATACTAGAATTTTCTAACATAATCTTCAAAGTAATATGCTATTTAAAAATATATAAATTAAAGCTTTTAATTTTGAGATAACACCTTTATTATCTTCAATTATTGTATTACTAGTTCTTTTAGATATTTTCTCACACATGATTATAACAGTGAAGCTCAAATTTCATAAGAAAATATATAAGTGCATCTAATAACAATTTTTTAAAAAACCCTCAGTTATAAGCAAAATTTATGGCAGGCAGAGAACATGAACTTAGAATTACAATTATGGTAATGTCACATCTGTACTTAGAACTTTTTTATGGATCCCTTTCATATTCATGACAAAACTAATGCCTTCACTGGAGCAAACTAAGTTTCTTCATGACAGGGTTCCACATCTATTGTACCAACCTCTTTTCTCATAGCCAGATGAACCACTGGCTTACCACGAGCCTGAACAGCCCATGATCTCCTTGTCTTTGCACATGTGACTGCTTCTTCTGGCAGCACATTTCTTTCTTTGCGTCGTCATTCTCTACTTCTTCAGATTTCATCTTAGATATAATCACCTTCAGGAACTTTCCCTCCTATGTACATATAGTAGGTCAGGAATCCCAAAATATCCTGTACTATGATCTAGATGAGTATATGCAACATGGTGTTAAAATTATCTATATATTGCTTTGCCATCATTACTAACCCGTGGGTTCCCTGAATATAAGGACTGATTTGTTCATTGTATATCCCCACTGTCCAACACGGTGTCTGCAACACAATTTGAGCTCAGAAAGTATTCCCTGAAGTAATGAACAAAATTAGAGACAGTAAATGAATTTGCCAGCTTACAGGCTATAACCTAAGTCACCAAATCATTTTTGACCAACAAAAGCAGGAGTTGGTATTAACTGTCAAAACAAGCTTTTAATTCTATCATTTCTTAATTTAAATCAGGCATTTCCTCCTGACTGGGGAATTAAAGAATGTGTAATCCTATTTCTTGCCAAATATGTTGTGCTATAAAACAACAAAGAAGAATTAGTGAGTTTCAAGAAGTATGAATCTTGCAAACAATCTCATGATCATTTTGGTACCAGATCAAAAGTAAAGTGAGTACCAGGGTTTAAGGATAACTTTCTAAAAAAGGACTTTAGTGTATGCCTGCTATGTGCACATGTTGAGGACAGAGAGATAAAGGGAAGGCAAATTCCTGTACTTGAGGAATGCAGAATTCCATGAGAAAGAAAATATAGACACAAGAAATTCTAATAAAAGAAAGGTAAATGCTAGAATAGAAGCACAGACCAGAGTATTAATTGGGGCATAAAAGAGAAAAGGAGGGGAAAAAAACTGAAATGAAACATCAATAAAATGATAATTATTTTACATACAAATTTCACTTAGTCTCACAAAAAAAAGTGTCTTGTAGAGTCATACATTTTTTAATTGAGAGGTGGGGAGGCAGAGGCAGAGACAGACTCGTATGTGCCCTGAAAGGAATTTACCCAGAAAGCCCCCTACTGGGCAGTGCTCTGCCCATCTGAGGCCACTGATACATTACTCAGCAACTGAACTATTTCAGCACCTGAGGTGAGGCCGTAGAGCCATTCTCCACGCCTGGGGCCAGCTTGCTTGAACCATTCAAGCTATGGCAGCAGAAAGAGAAGAGAGGGAGAAGGGGGAGAGATGGAGAAGCAGATGGTCTCTTCTCCTGTGTGCCCTGACTGGAATTGAACCCAGAACTTCCACACTGGGCTGACACTCTACTGCTCAGCCAACCAGCCAGGCCTGAGCCAATTTTCTGAGAGAATATTCTGAGGTTCAAATGGTTTTTGTAAAAACTTCTCTGTGGGCACACTATGCACCAATAATATAGTGTAACTGGACATTCTAATCAGTTAGGCTTCATAGCGCCTGTTGTGTCCCATGTACAACAAAGCATGTTCTTCAGACTTTCATGGAGATAGTTGTAAAAAGAAAAAAAGTTCAACTTTATACCTCAGACTTAATAAATCAAAATTTCTAGAGCTTGAGTCTGGAAACCTACATAAAAACAAGTCTCTCATGTATGATCTTAGGTATAGTCAAGGGGAATGCTTACAATACGTCACATTTGTTGCTTGGCAACGGGAATTGAAGGCATGATAATTTAGCTCAGCAGTACGTTGTTTTTTTTTTTATCTGGCATTGGGAAGACCAAGATTTTATTCACCTAAACTACACACAAAATATAACCATTATCTTTATTAATTAATGATAGCCATAATAGCTACAACAATAATAATTAAGCAAAATAACTACTTTGTGCCCCTGGAAAGGCAGGACCATGTTTTATTGAGCCTAAATATTACTCATCTCAGATCCCCCAAAATTAAAAAGGTGAATCTTAAATAATAGGCACTCAATAAAACTTAGTCAAAGAAGTGAATGAATTTATCATGTAAATCTCTTTCATCTGAACATGCAAGCTAAAAAGACAACTACTTATGTTTTCCTGTGAAACATAGTTTTCCAAAAGAAAATGAAAGCCAATCATGACAAATGCTACCACTTCCATCAGCATCATTCCCAGAATTGGTGTTGAATTCAGTCTGATAATAAATGCACTTTCCTTCTGCTCTGCTTCCAGCCATCTCTGACTTGGTGGTGATCTTAATTAGGGGATGTCAGACATTGAGTTCTCAGCAGTTACTCCAGATACTCTCTGGGTTTCTACTGCAGATAGAAAAAGCCACAGAGTCCAGCTGTGAAGCTGCAAAGTCCTTTAGCCTCTGGTTTGTACATGGTAAAAGACACAAGCTGTGATCTTGATAAAAAATTGGAACATTAAAAAAATGTTTAAAAAAAAGTTAACCTTTTCCTGTTTCATGAGTCACAGTGTCCCAATACTTTTCAGCAAGATCTAGTAATATTATCCATTGCCACCTGAACATTCTCATTCAGGTATCTCACAGTATCTCAAAAGCATTATGTTCAAAGCTGAACTTCTGAAACTCGCATAGCTTGCTGTTTGTAATCTCTTTACTCTTTCCATCATCTACCAAGGCCCCATCTAGAAATCAAGGAGCCACACATTATCTTTCTTCACCATCCTCATCTGTTTTATTTCCTAAATACCTTTTATGGTGACCTTTCTACTTTACCTTTATTCCCATTACTTTTATTCAGGTTGCCATTTTCTCTCCACCTAGTTTTCTTATTTTGAGTCTTGTCAATTACAACCTATTGTTCTCAATGCTATCTGATTTTTTTTATCAGCAGCTCATATCTGACCATGTATATCACTCCTCAGATTCAAATATACAGTTAAAATTCACTCTTTGGATGACATGTAGTGCCATATATATATATGATCTCAAGTCTACATGTCTTGGCACATACTGCTTTCTGCCTCTGAAATGCCCTTGCTTCTGTCTGCAGAAATAGTATCCATTCATACCTTAAAACCCACTCCAAGCATCACCGCTGCATGAAGCAGTGCTTGACCACTCCTTGCCACCTCTCCCATCTACCAGTCATGTCTGCTCTCTCATGTCCCTTTATTTTATGTGTTGTTCCATGAAGGCACGTGCTGCATTGCTTTGTGTGACTGCTTGTTCACGTATTGTACTTCCCAGTACACTGTTCACTTTATTTAGAAAAGGCAATGATTTTACTTTGTTTCCTTTCTATTCATAATAGTGTCTGGTATATAGCAGGTATATATTTCCTAAATTTGTTGCATTATTTTAGTGATGCAATATATCACTTGGAGAGAGGAAGCATATATCACTTGGAAAAAGAAGCATAAATCAGTTGGAAGGAAGCGTTCTCCCAAAATACTCAATCACTGGTCATTCATTACAGATAATTTCTTTTCCGTTGTGTTTAGATTCACATACTGTTTTTCTTGTTGAAGACCCATTCATAACTATGTAATGTATAAAGTCCAAATACCTATGGCTGAAGTTTATGGTTACCCATAACTTGATCCCAGACTGAACTTTCTGTATCCTAAGACCCATGCACAGCACACAGTATACTCTCAATAAGGACTTGTTGGGTCAACTCTGTTTCTCAGGATGCCCCTGAAGAAACCACTGGCTATTAGCTGAAGTGAACTGCCTCTGCCTGTGTCAGTGGCCTCTAACCAGTGTGCCAAGTATACAGCTCTAAGACAAACACTTCACACGCATGAGGACAACAATTGACCCAGTGTGCTATTTAATTTCCAATGGAGTATATTTGGCTTTCCAGATATTTGTAACATAAAACCTTATGCTGTAGGTAAGGTGCGAAGGCAGAGGTAAGCAACAGGACAGAGCATTTGACTGGCATCACAGAAAGATTATGTATGCCCTAAAACATATGAGAACATGATGTCATATGTAAAATATAGACGACTTCTCAACAAAAGTTCTACAAAAGGGCAGGGAGGTGCTACGGGCAAGAAGTAATTAGCAAAAGAGCTACAAAGTTGTGTTTAATTTACTTCCCTAAGATTCACTTTTCAGAAGCAAAACATAAAAATGATTTTATATTTACCTCCTTAAGTGTTCTGTCAAACTGTATGCTAAGAATGAAAAGGTGATTTTGTTAGAACACCATGTGTGATAGTAAAAAATTGTAACAACCTTAATGTCCATAAGGGATGAAGATGATAAACAAATTAAGAAACCTTCATGCAATGGAACACTATGCAGTCACTAGGATTGCAGGTGTGGAATAATGCATGCTGACCTGGGCATGGTTCATGAGTAATTTTAATAAAGCATATATAATAAAAACGGATTTTCAATTTAGAAATATGTGCATAATACATGCATAAAATACTATAAAGACAAGTATAAAATGAATAAAAGCTGCTACATGTGGGGGATAGGATGGCAAGTAATTCTTATTTTCTTCTTTTTCATACCTATCTTTTTTATATTTTCTTTATGAGCCCCCATGACTCTTGCAATAATACTCCTAGATTTCTATAACAGCTGCATTTCAATTTATTACCTCCATCTTTTTTTTCTTTAACTTTCTCCTCCCTGTTTGGCCATGCTTCTAAATGAGCCAAATTCTTTGGGGGGAAAATAAATAAATAAATAAATTTTAGCCAAGAAATCAGTCATTTTGAAAATAACCGTGTTTGCAGAAAGCCTGGCCATTTGGCAGACTCCATCTGCGCTTCCACTATGTCAGTAGTTTTTCTTCAAATAGGTTTTGTGAGCTCCTCCAGAAACCCCAATTTTCTATAGAAAAGAACTGTAACTCCTAGCGTGGAATTTATGGTTCTCTGAGATCTGGCCTCTGTGTAATGCTCAGGTTTGGTACTCCAGCCTCGGCACCTCACAGCTCTCCATACCTCAGCACAGCACCAATTCTCAGTCTTCTTAAATCTTCACAGGGCGTCTCCTCTTGCCGGGAGCATCCTTCCTTCCTGTTCTCTGTCCTTCTATCTAGCTCACCCTTATGGTTTGCTCAAATTCGCTCTGCTCCGAATCCTGATCTAGCTCAATTCCCAGCTGAATGCATGGCCATTTTTTTTTTATATTTCCCTCACACTTCGTGTATTAGAGCCAGCTTATAAAGGTCATGAGAGCTCATTGTTTAATACTCAGGAATTTTTAAGACAATTTTTAAATGGGAAGCTTCTTAATTGGGACCTTGAAATATCTATACTATGGTGTTGGCGAATCTGGGTTTTGTTCCTGCCATAGACCCAATCAGTCTCCCAGCACATCATTGCTTTGCTCGTGCCTTCGTTATAGCACATGTCCCTTTCCGCCTGTGTACCAGTAAAAACTCCATCTCGCCTATGAAGTGATGAGCTCACTGAGGTCAGGGCCACTGTCTTCATTTTTCTACTTTTCAGAACCAAGGAGGATGGGCACATGACAGGTGATCAGTGAGTAACTGTTGAGAATAATTGAGTTTCTTTGTCATACGTTCGCTAAATTACATTTGAAATTAAGCTATGATTTTTTTTCTTATTCTGATATTCTCGTTTCTCATTTCCACAGTCAACAAGACTTAGCTAAATAACATTCATTTTTTTTAGCATTCTTAAATATTATAAAATAATTGACTTTTTTCAGTGTGGCAGTGATGTTGATTAGAATAGAAAACTAATAAGTATATCTTTATTATATATAGATACAATTGCTCTCATATCTTTCCTTCTAATAGCTTTGCTTAATAAAAAATCTAAGGAGAACCTCAGGAAGGCATAATACGATTTTAATATACTTAGCTGCAGAGAACCACTGATGGTTAATTAAGAAACTTTCATATTTGAAGTAAAATTAGAAAATAAAAACTTATTAACTAAAGGATGCAGGGTCAGTAACAAGACAGCTTTTCTTCTGAACATTCCATCTAATCAATCCTGAGAGACTTAAGACAATTTTATTTTATCAAAAACACAGAGCAATAAGCACCGACAGGGGATGCTGAGTAGCCTTGGGCATTTCTTACAAAACAGTCTGAGGATATGATCAATCCCTTGCTAATCACAGTCATTTTATGAAATGACAATATATATATATATTATTACAAAGCCACAGGAGCAAAAATTACAGTGTGAAGAGTGGGAGGACCAACCTCTGAATGTGAAAGGCCATCGCACTGAGGATAATTCTCTCAATTCAAAGTCCATCCAAATAATGTACCATTCAGCCATTCATTTGTAAACCAGCTTGTCCACATGTTCATATTTTCCCTGTGCGCTGTGATAAAACATGTGCAAGCATTGAATTCAGTGGTGGGATTCAAATAACTTAACAACTGGTTCTTTGCCCTAATGATTGTTTTAAGTATAAAATAACAATATACTGAAAGGTAGTTTATTATATAATGCATTTAATATTTAAATAAAAATATCAAAAGATACACAAAACTAGATTGTTATAAGAAAGAGTTTTATTTTCTTTTTCTTTTTTTTTTCTTTTTCTTCATCTGTGGAGGAGGCTTCTTTAGAGAAGACGACTCTGTCTTCCCAGAGGACAAGCCTCTACTTTGCTGTATGAGGCAGGTAGCAACCAAGAAAGAGTTATAAAGTATTACTGAAAAAATATTAAATAATACCTGATGAAAAACAATAAAACTGCTATTTAAGATATTTCCATATTGTTTCTTAATTGACATCCTCACTTGCAATTTTTTTCACCTACGGATGGAAGAAGCATTATTAAAGATGCTTAGAATACGCTGTTGCGCAGATGAACGTTAAAAAAGAGTAAGAAATGTAAATTTGTAGTTTCCACATTGGGCAGCTGCCCAGGTGCTCACCTTAGAGCAGTGCTGGGCAATCTTTTGGGCTTGCTGTGTCAAACTTTGCAAAAAAAATGAGCATAACTCAGGTGGTGTGTCACTTCAGAAAAACAGCCTAACCGGAAGTCCCAGAACTAGACACTCTGTGCCGGAGTTCTGTTGTTTTGGCCTACAGACCTCCAGCACAGAGTGTCTACACTAGAGCAAATGTTTCATCCTCGGCTACTGCACCTAGCCATGCAGGAGCTGAAGATGAAACATTCTTCTCGGCATGCGGCCCCATACTTCTCTGGTATGCGGTGGCATGTGACCACGTGTCATCGAAAATGGCTATGCGTGTCAGTGCTGACACGCATGTCATAAGTTCACCATCACAGCCTTAGAGAGAATCCTGATTACAAGTGCCATTTTAACAACTGGCTCACTGAACTCAACAAAAAATTAGGTATCATTTCTGCCAAACTGATATGAACCAGCTAAATCCCACCGCTGACTGCATTTAGACTCACTTGGGCTATAATGTCAGCCTTACAACTTACCTGCTGTGTGTGTAATCCTACCAAGGTTTACTTCTGTCAACTCCAGTTTTCTCCTTTGTAAACAGGTATAATGCTGATCTCATAAAGTTGCTCTAAATATTAAGTAAGATAACATGTCTCATGTGAACAGTAGATACTAACTAAATATTATTTCTTTGGCCCCTCCTCCTTTTATTTATTTCTAGGTGTTTTAAAAATGCACCCCATACTCTTAACACATTGCCTCTCTTTGAAACATTAATCTGTTTAATAAAGCAGTCACAGAAATGTGAAATTAATAGAATCCAGCATGTTATAATGGAGAGAACACTGAATCAGAGAAAGGAAAACTCTATTCTCACCCCAGATCTGCTGTTGAGTTATCATGTGGATCTGAGCAAACCCCTTAAACGCTCTGACCCTAGACTATGCAGCAAATGTTTACTAAGTCCCTATCCTTTGTCAGGAATATAGCTGGATGCTGGAGATACAGAGATAAAGTAACCTATTATATTTGATCCCAGAAGATACCACACAAGTGAGGGAGACAAACTCATTCCAAAAGTAAATATCTGATAAACTCTGTGGTCAAGTTGCCTTCCAAGTGATAAGGGGTAAGGAGCACAGCCAGAGGGTTCACACTCCCCTATGAAAGGGACATTAGACTGCTAACACTTGCCCTGCCTTTATGCAAGGTTTTTGTAAACATGAAATGGAATTTTGTGTATCAAAGCAATTTGTAGCCTGAAAAGTGAAATGAATACCCATTTTTAAATGAAAATATGAGAGCATGTGGTATTTGACATATGTGAATAGGGCAAAGCACTATCTTGCAATTATTTCCCTTTCTGATTAGCATATAGCATGTACTCAATAAATATATGATGAATTAATCTGTACAGGAATTGAGAAAATTAAAATCCAGAAAAGTGAGAGTAATAGAGTGTTAGCATAGTTTAGGGGGTGATGCTTCAGGGATTTGGTAAATCTAGAGCCAAGTTGAAAGCATGAAAAGGACCTGGAGAGGTGAGGTGAGTATCCAGCAGTTGGAGAACAACCAGAACAAAAGTGGGTATAATTCTATTATAGGAGCATGTATGTTTTGGGTATGAACTAAAGGCCAGGCACTGTGGGTTTTGCTTCAACTGCCTCTTGTAGAATCCTCACAATGAAAACTATGCATATAGAAATTATAGTTTTTATTTTCTATCCAGCTTAAATTCAGGAAAGTCAATTGACTCAGCATAGTTACATACAAATTGAGTGTTAGAGTTAGAATTTGAACCCAGGTCAATTAGACTCAAGAGCAAAACAATGATCTGGAAATTGTGTACAGTCCAAATTGGCTGAGCTGATGCTTTCAAATGAGATCATCATCCTTGGCAAAGCAGCCTTCTGGTTTCCCTAGCTGTGACTGAAGGGCTCCTTCACAGGGATATTTTACTCTGCAGTTTAAATATTGGTCTTGTCTCAAAGAATGGTTCCAATATTTGCCCAATTGTATAAATCATAAACCTAAGAATCATTCTTGACACCTCTGTACTCCTCCACCTTCTGTTCCACATGCATGCATAGCAATCACCCTAGAACTCAGTGGCGTAAAATAATAAGCATTTATTTCACACGAGGCTGTAGATTGGCGATTTAAGGCTGTGTTTGGGTGGGTAGTCCATTTGGTCACTCATATGTTTCAGGGTCATCTGGTTGTTGCCTAAAACAGGATGACCTTTGCTGAGATGACCAGAGTGATTTGGCTTTTCTACCTATGGTACGACATCCTGTGGTGGGTGTGTCCTTGGTCATGGCCAAGGGTAAGAGTGAAGGTAAACGCAGTCACACTAGTGATTTTTAGACCTCTGCTTGCATAGTTTGGGTGGACATTCTATTGACCAAAGCAAATGACATTTGCTTCTGACCACCCAGTGTCATGTCGGCCTGATTCCTTCACCACCTTGGTTGCAGCCATCCCCCGCCTTCTCCACACGCCCTCCCTAACAGGGATTTTGCACACTATCAACCTGTCTGCAACATTTTTCTCTCCCCATGGCTCTTGGCTCATTGCCCCCGACTGCAGATCTTGGGTCATGTGTCACTTACTTGCTCATGAAAGTTGAGAAGGACAAATGACTCACCACCAAGCTCTTGTGGCACCCTAACAAAGCTCTTGTAACAGCTGCTATGTTACTCATATGCTTATTTAAATAATTTCTGGTTTCTCAACTAGACTCAATAGTATATGTCAGCGGGATCGCACCTGTTTTGACTCACCTTTTTGTCCTCGGAGTCTCGTTCAGTACCTGACACATATTTGCACTCCATAACTATTTAATAAATGAATAAACAAATACATAAATATAAAGAAATGCAAATAAAAATAAGCCCAAATAATACAAAATAGTAAATAAATAAGAATAAATAAATGAAAGTCACTTATTTTTTTGTTAAAAGACTGGGTCTACTTTGCTCGTTCCTGAGTCTCTCCATCTTGACCTTTTTGTTAGCAAGAACTTCCCAAAACACAAATCTAATCTGGTCATTCCCTGAGTAACATTTCTCACTGGCTCCTCATTGCCAGTGGAATAGTTAAGGCTCCTTGCAAGCCCCAGAGGGACTCCCTGACCCACCTACGATCTGTCTCTCCTGCCTCTGTCCACCTCTGTGCCCCCACAAAACACCACTGCCTCATAGTTCTCTTTGCCCACCACATCTTTCCACTGCTGCTATGTCCTACTCCCACTGACCCCTTCTACTGCCTTGCCACCTCCAAGTCATCTTTTCACATCTAATATGTTCCCAACCCTAAAGAAGCTTCCCCAAAAATTCCATCACTTGCCCCAGACTATGTGTGTGTGTGTTACTCCTTTGGGTTTAAACAGCATTTGTGTAATCTCTCATTATTAAAGGTCATCATTTATACTCCATTATGCTGTGGCTGTGCCTTTGTCTGGCCCTCCTGCTTTATGGGGGAGGTCCTATAAGAAAAGGAATAAACTCTCACCCCTTATTTAGGATGAGGTCAGTCACATAGATGGGAAATATTTGTCATATTATGGATGGGTGAATTAATAAATCAATAAATGAATGGATGGGGTGGGACCAGCCATTCTTAGCTTTGGGATTAGGGAGAGATACAGAGATTGATGAGTCTAGAAATAGAGGCAGTTTAAAACAGAATCCATTTCAGGACTGTTGTCTCTTTCTTCTAAGCTTTTTTTTTTTTTTATGATCAGGGAGAAAAACTAAAGTTACTGACTCTCTGGATTGGGTAGAGACCTAAAGATCACATACTACCTACATGCTCATCTGTCTTCAGTGCACTGTGAGGGTGGAAAGGGAAGAGATATCAGCCTGCTAATGAAACAGGAACAGGTACCTGGAACTTGGAGGCAGATGGCCATGCGTGTGTATCACAGGTCTGCCTCTTTGTAGCCGGGTGCTCTTGGACAACATCTCTACCTAATTTTCTTTTTCAAAAAAGTGGCTACAGCCTGACCAGACAGTGGCGCAGTGGATAGAGTGTCAGACTGGGATGCAGAAGACCCAGGTTTGAGACCCTGAGCTCGCCAGCTTGAGCGTGGGCCCATCTGGCTTGAGCAAAAAGCTCATCAGCTTGGACCCAAGGTCGCTGGCTCCAGCAAGGGGTTGCTTGGTCTGCTGAAGACCTGCAGTCAAGGCACATGTGAGAAAGCAATCAATGAACAACTAAGATGTTGCAACGGCAACGAAAAACTAATGATTGATGCTTCTCACCTCTCTCTGTTCCTGTCTGTCTGTCCCTATCTATCCCCCTCTCTGACTCTCTCTCTGTCCCTGTAAAAAAAAAAAAAAAAAAAAAAAAAAAGGTGGCTACAGGCTACAATATGATATACCCAGCAGGGATTTTTAAAAGATTAAATGGCATAAAAATGGCATAATAGTGTATATCACTGGGTATATTGTTGGACCATGGTCAATACTCAATGGATATGAATGTACTTCTTCTGTCCTTCCTGCTCTTTTCATTTGAGGGGGAAGGAACTGAGTTATCTTGGGTGCTTCCTTGGCACCGAGAATTACAAAGAGTCTCCTTCTTCCTAGAGACAGAAGGGCACTTTCTTATTCCTCTGGAACAAGTTCAATATTGGTGATTGACCCCTTCCCACTTTCTATTTTGTCAAGAGTTTGTGGCAGAATTTTCTGGTTTGCATTTCCAATTCATTGTTCCTAAAGAGAACATTTTAGATAAATTATTAAACAGAAAAAGAAAAGACAACAAAAGCCTCAACATCTATAATGTCAGAAAGAGAAGGGAAACCTTTCATTTCATTTCTGCACAGAGCTGAGTCAGCAGCTTGCCACCTTCTTCATCCAGCTCTATTTCCCCCTTTATTTCACAACCTGTTTTCATTAACCACAGCATATCTCAGTCAGCATTGTTCTCCCTTTTAAATAGGGCACAACCCTTTGTCCCTTTTGCCACTGAAGACTTGCTGCCAATTTGAGAAAGGTGACCTTAATGGGTCAAGATGTCAGACCAGGCCCACTGAAGGGCCTCTGTGTATCCCCAACATGAAACAGGGTCTGTTCCTGCCTATCCTGGGAACCTCCCATTCCTGAGGCAATGACAACCTGCTTGGCTCTTTGAGAAGTTCCCACCACTAAGCTGAAGGCAGAGTCCTGATTTAGTCTTGCTGCTTAAGTGAGTTGTGGTGGGCTTTAGGCAAACTGTTGGTTTGTTCATCCTTGCCTGATGTGAGAGAGTGATTCTAAGTTCTATGACCTGCTGCCCTGAACCTACCCACTTAACTGAGACCCTGGGAACCAGACACAGCCAGCCCAAGGGAATCCAAATTTCTGCCTTTGCCCCTCACTAGTCTGTGACCGTGGGTAATGTCACATAAGTTTTCTGGGACTTCTTTTGTCCCATGCCAAATGAGGATAGCATAGCCTCATACTGTATGATGGTCAAATGTTTAAAGGAGAGGAAAATCAAAATGTGAAGGGGGCATAGGAGAGAGAGATAGGAAAGAAGAAAACAGTGCCCAGGAGAGCCCCTGGTGCATCTTGCTTGCCAAGTAAAAATAGATGGACTCTATTCTTCCACCCAGGTTTCTTCATAAGTGGGTGAGACCCTCCTGTCTGCTTCTTTAACTGCTGCTGTTCAACAGAAATTTTTTAAATACACATATTGCTGACTTACATAAACAGTATTTCTTAATTGTTACCTTTGGCTTTATAAGAAATGCTCTGTCCACCAACACTAACCCCAAAGGAATAGTTGGGTAAGTCAATCTGTCCCAGAGCTGGAGGAGTGTCATTAGATGCTCAGCTTAGATGTCACTTCCTCCAGGAAATCTTTTTCAATAGAAGAAGATCTACTTAGAAATGCCCTTAGGGCTCTACCATGCCTGGTACTCACCTATCAGTGTTCTTCATGAACTCTAATACTCTCCTGTCTCCTGGTCTATCTTCCACAATAGGTACTCTTAGAAAGAAGTAAGATACTGAGCTTCTTGAGCTTCTTGCACAGTGTTTGGCATGGTTGGCACATAATTATGACGTGTTTAATGATAAATGAATGACTTAAAATAAAAAGATTGGAACTTACCTAGAATAGTTTGGAAAACTGAGCTTCTTTAAGCTTATAGGATAAACTAAATCTTCTCAGGAAAAAGAAATGACATTAATTTTACTCATTTATAGTCCAGGAACACTGAAGGTATTGTACTTAATTACTCAATTAGTTCACCTAATTCTCTCAAATTATATGTAACATTTCCATTCCCATTTTACAGACTAGGCACTGAGGCACTGAGAATTCAAATATCGTAGTTAAGGATGCAAGCCTAGTAATCAGATGATCAGAAATTCAAATAACAGTCTCTAATTCCACCCCAAACTACCATGTACAATTCATAATTCTTGTTTGCAAAGGAAGTACCTATCCCTCTGCTCTTGGAAACCAGGCTGAGAAGGAATAAATTTTTTCCTGTGCTAAGTGACAACTTTTTAAAGAAAGCTTTTACCTAATGTGAAGTGAAAACATTTTCTTTATGAGAAATATGCGATCCATATGTGTGTTTATATTTCAAAGCCCCCAATTCTCTAGGATTTCTCTAGGCTGTTATGTCAGGGCTTGAAAAATAGCTCCTTGTGATTTTTTTGATGTGAGTTAATATAGTGATAAGCACCATAAAGTCTCTGGGAATAACACATCATTAATTTACCTCTGAAAACAAGACTTCATTGACAAATAAACCTCATAAGGGCTCTGTGGTTAAAGTAGCTTGGCGAGCAATGGCTATATAAATTGAGTGAAATTAAAGGTAAAAAGAGTGCAGTGAGTGTAACAAATAATTATTTTATGCAGCTGAACAACACATAGCCTGTTTTATGAAGGGTCCTTGACTAAGTTGAAGGGAAAAATAAATTATTGGAAACACTCTATTTCAGTTGAAGGCAACATTATGTTCTGGGAAGAGTGTTGGAGTCATAAGAGACCTAATTTAAATCCTTGTCTGGACACTAATTAATTGTTTGACCTTGAGGAAATAACTTTCTCAAGACCTTGATATCCTCATCTGTTAAATGAGGGAATTGAACTTAAGAAATCTTCAGCCCTATGAAAACCTAACTTTCTAAAATTCCAAAGATTTTTATGGCACGTAAAGATGGAAAACACAGATATGATCTCAGCGAAGAGTGTGGTTTGTTAGGCTTCAAGTCAAAGGATTCAGGCGATAGGATGCTTAATGATCATGCATGAACTATGTAGTAAAACTGACCCAGGCTTGAGTCCTTGTCTCTCTATTTACTGGTCATGTGATTTTGAATAAATTTCTTCACCTTTTTAAGATTTGATCTTTCATGAGATTGAATATGATACTTCCCTCAAAGTTTTGTCATGAGAATTAAATAAGGCAAAATATGTAAAATCCCATGCCCAGTACTTGTCACATGGTACATACATAATACAAGTGAGCCTCTACTATAATATTAACAGCCTGACTTAATATCGTCTCTGGTGGGGGTTAGGGACATGCTTGTAGGGAAGGGGGTGGCAAAGAAAAGTGGAACCAAATGCTGGGTGGTAATGTATAGAATCCAGGATGCTTTTATCCAGAGGTGAAAATCTTGCATAAGTACTAAAACCAAAACAAGTTGGAAGTGTATGAAGTGAGTTGGGCACAGATGTAGTCTAGAATCAGTTAGGAATGTGATCCAGGGCTGGGATCAAACAATTAAGAATCAACAGCATGTGGATGATGGGTAAAGCTGTAGTATAAATAGGGTGACCCAGCCAATGCTTCTCAACCTTGACTGTTCATGGGAACCACCTGAAGAGCTTTTAAAAAATATGATGTTTCAGTAATCTTCAGAGATTCCATATAACTGGTCTCAGGTACAGCCTGAGCATATGTATTATTAAAAGTTCCTTGTATGTTTCCAATATTGAGCCAAGGTTGTGAACCACTGACTTAGGGAGAAAGTGTAAATCAAGAGATGCAAAGACTGAGCCCTAGACCTCTTCCAACATTTAGAATCCATCATGGAAGGAAGAGCCAAAGAGGCTGAGAAAGAGTTATACTTCAACTTTACTTCAAAATCCTCTGGGTGGTAGGGCTTATTATTTTTTAACAGATTATTAAAAAAACATGACTCTGAAGGGTCCTCAAACATACAGGTTGAAAAGCAAGATCTCATGCCAAGTTATTTAGGGGCATACCTACCAAAGGCAGCACTTCCAAGTTATGTCTCTAATACAATATTATAGAAGAAGATATATATGTTCAGCATTGTTGGAGACCCTTGGAATAACATCATTCAACCAAAATTTAAAAAAGAATCCCCGCCTATAAGTTTATAATTTTTTTCATATTTCCATTACACCTACCAGCTCATTCTGAATATTCATTGGTTTGAGCCACAGACCCGAGTCCTGGCCCCACAGCATACTCTCTGTGATACTAGGCAAGTCTTCTTACTTATCTCTTCCTCATTTTCCTCAACTGAGGGAAAAAAAGCCCTGTTTAGTTTCCTGGTGTGTTGCAGTGGAGTCAATAGAGGTAATCCTGTGAGCAGACACCCATGAAATAAATAGGACCAAAAATAGATGTTTAGTGATAAAATACACCTGGAGCCCAGGGTAGGAGAACCCAGGCTGCCCTGACCAGAGTGCTGTGAGGATGTGTTGAAAGACACACGTCGTGCCAAAGGCTAGGCTGATATTGCCTTGTAGATATCTTTGGCTGTCTATGCAAGTCCCAGCTCCTTCTATTTGTCTTTTATGGGGCTTCCTTTACTATCCCAGTGACAGCTTCAAAGGGCTCTCACCTTGCATCTAGACCAAAATCTATTCAAAACCTTTGATGATCTTGGTTTCATTGAGTTTCAACTGAATCTGACTCACCAGTCTAATAGTATTCAGATTATGGTGGGCAGTTCTGGCCACATCATCTCTTGATATTCTATCATCAAATATTCAGTCTCTATCAGGGCTCAATATCATCCTAGCACCTGTTTGTCAAATGATGCCTAGTTCTCTCTGCTGCTGATGGCATGGCCTCAGGGCAGAACTAGAAACTCTTCTGTTGGGACTTCCTCAGAGAATTCATAGAGCATTTCCTCCCCAAAATAAACACCTCTAGTACCACAGAATTTGCTGAATCATGTGGTCCCACATAGCAGAGATACTTCAAATACAGCTACACTTTTTGAGGAGTTCTTTCTGGCTGTGGGTCATACTCAAACTAGTAGCCTTCTGCATCACCCAGTACATGAGTTAAAACAATGTTCCCAACTGCAGAATTTGTAACCATTAATATCCAAAGGGACCCACAAAGCATTGAGCTTATTTCTTAATGGTAGGAACAAGGTGTACTACTTGTCCTTTGAAACAGTGTACCACATAGACCCCTCAAAATTTTATAGATGTTTCCAGCCTTGAAACTTTTTAGGTTTTATTTCCCTCCCCCAGAGCATGTGTTTTACCACAGCATTCAGAGTTTTTTCTCATCGGATACATTTAAAATATCAAAAGTATAGCAGATCAATGTGATGTTCCTCAGAATGCCTAAAAGGTCATGATCTTCAAACTGTATTATTTTAGAAAGCCAGAGAATTAACATAGCCCTTGGACAAGATTATAAATGTATACACTTCTAGACATGTGAATATAAACTATTTCTGATCATCCTTCGGGATGGATACTATGAAACAATTCACAGGATCAGTGGCTGTATACCATGAAACAAAGGTTTTGTTTCTCTAGTAAAGATAAACATTTATATAGCAGCTAAATTGCTGCTAAATCCTGATTAAGTCTGTGATATTCAACTAGTGTCTGCAGGATTCCATTAGATTTTGTAAACAGGGTAAATTAAACGGGTAAAATAGAAGAAAGACCACCAATCCTGTATCCTTGTCAATGCCGTTTACCAAAGACAATATTCATTTTTAAAAAAATTGAGTTGTAGCTTACATACAGTTAATTTCACTGATTTTCGATGTACAATTTGATGAGTTTTGACAAATATATATGATCATTTGACCAGGAAAACTATAGCGTTTTCTTCTGTCCATTTACTGCCAATCTCCTCCCCCAAATATGTGACTTATAATTTTCAGATTTGGGAAATTATCTAAATGTTTTATTTTCTCATTTTTTATTTTTAATTTAATTACATTGGGACCAGAAAACCTCTATAAGATTTTAGTATTTCAAAATCTATTGATAATTGTTTTATGACCTGGAATATGGTCTGTATAGGTGAAAATTCTATGTGTACTTGGAAGGGTGTGCTGCAGTTGTTGGTAAAGGGTTCTATAAATGCATTTGGTTCTATAAATGCCAAGGGTACTGATCTATATTTTGTCTACTTGTGCCATGGTGGGGGGGGGGCTGTTAAAAGCATCGTACATTTCTTTAGTTATGTAAGTTTTGGTTTCTTATAAGTAAGTTCTGTTTTTTACTTCAAGTCTACTTGTGGCTTTATACTTACTGTCTGTCTCCTATAGACATGAAATAGTAGAATTATGCTTTTTAATCCTATCTGACAATATCTTCATTAACTTTAATATGGTTGCATTAAGGTCTTCTGTTTTTCTTTTTTTTTAATTGATTTTAGAAAGAAAGATTTTAATATTTGCCTACATATTTACAATGTCAGGTGTTCTTTATATCCTTCAGTTGACCTGAGCTGTCATCTAGTATTATTCCCCTCAGACTTTTAAGAACTTGCTTTAGAATTTCTTATAGTACTTTATAGTGTCTTTCTGTGTATCTGAAAGTGTCTTCACCGTCACATTGAAAAATAGGTTTACTACATATAGAAGTTTTAGTTAACAGGGTTTTAAGGGACTTTGTTTGCTTGACCCCACCTCCTACCCCTAGCATTCTTCAAAACATCTGGGTATTCATCTTTCTCAGTTTAAAGTTACCCGATAAATAGCTACTGATTACTTCAAGGAAGGACTGGGAGTCACTACTGTATATATTGACTATGGTGCTTCAGAATCCTTTCACATTGAGATCCTACCTCTCCTTTAGTTGATGGAATCTGAACTAAAAACTAAAGCACATCTCTAAACTTGGCAAGATATGACTTTCCATTGTTTCAACTGCCTCAGTTTTCTGATCATCCATTTCTGATTTTTTGGTTGCATATTTTAAGCAACATCTTTTTTGTTGGTTGTGCATCTATCTTACCCCCAGCAATATCATGTTCTGCCTGACCTGTGGTGGCACAGTGCATAAAATATTGACTTGGAATGCTGAGGTCGCTGGTTCGAAACCCCAGTCTTGCCCAGTCAAGGTACATACAAGAAGCACTACCAATTGACTCTTCCAACTCCTCTGCCTGCCTTTCTCTATATATAACCTATAAAAATTAATAAATAAAATCTCTCTCTCTCTCTCTCTCTCTCTCTCTCTCTCTCTCTCTCTCTATATATATATATATATATATATATATATATATATATATATATATATATATATATATATATTGCTCTATTAGTCAGTTACATAGTGCTCTGTAGCTCTGTACGTGTGGCTTCCTGGCAACAATTCTGACCTCCTTTCTCTTGCTTCTGAAAGTTAAATGCTACCATTCGGCCCCTGTTATTCTATGATTTTATTATCTCAGTTCTTATCAGAAAGTCTAGTTCTATAACTGCATTTATTACCATCAGCCCAAGATTTCAGAGAACAACTATTACTGAGCTTCTTAATTATATATATATGTATACATTTTTGTGACTGAAAGAGAGAGAGACAGAGATAGGGTCAGACAGACAGAAAGGGAGAGAGATGAGAAGCATCATCAACTCTTCAACTCTTTGTTGTGGCACCTTGATTGTTCATTGATTGCTTTTTCGCATGTACCTTGACTAGGGGAGCTACAGCAGACCTAGTGACCCCTTGGTCAAGCCAGCATCTTGGATTCAAGCTAGTGAGCTGTGCTTAAACCAGATGAGCCCGCACTAAAGCCGGTGACCTTGGGGTTTCTCACCTGGGTTCTCTGTGTCCCAGTCCAATGCTCTATCCACTGAACCATCTCCTGGTCAGGCTAGTCTGATATATTAAACATATTCTAGCATGCCCACTTCTCTTTTGAGCCCTTCCTCTACAGTTTACTACAGCAGGTCTAGCTTCCCTATTTTATATAAGCCAATGCTCAGCGTTGGAGAGAAAGTCACACAGTTAATTATTGGTAGAGTCAACCCCACCTTAGTGAAAAGCACACTGTCTTTTTGGTGCGAAAAACATTCCACAGAGTTTTATTGTGTTAAAGGACAATTTTTATTTATGGTTTTATTTATTTGATTGGTTGGCAGGTGGGTCTGAAATGAATCAACCATTCTGAGAAGTTTTGGATTTTATCTCCACAAATGTTTTAAGCACCTAACTTTTTTTAGAGGACCAGTGGCAGTTTGGAGTATTTATAGACTCAAAAGAGAAAGAAGTGTATTGCAGAAGGTGTTACATGTGCCACACTGTGATTGAGAAATAATAATAATAATAAGCACCTGTTGTTCATCTATGCACAGTTTGAAACATGCATTGAATCTCATACTCTAATCCATAGGGATTTTAATTTTTTCAATAGAACAATAATTGCCCTGGCTTTATCTCAGGAGATTTGAATTCCATGAGTGCTGTGTGACCCCACTGGTTCTGCACAGAATAGTCCATGACTGAATGGCCTCCCTTGGGACTCCATGTATGATTGATATTCAAGAAAAATCTTGGCTCAACGCTTGTTGTGAGTCCTAGAAGTTAAAAAAAAGCACCCAACCATACAAAGATACAGGTGTGTTCCTCTCACAGACAGAAACTCAGCCATCTCCTGAAGCATCCACTATTGGTCTGTATTTTCATATGAAATGGTTCTATATTGCTAAATGTGCGCACTTAGCCATATTCCTGAAACTCTGTGCCTTCATCTGGAAACTGGGAGTGATAATCCTAATTTGTAGGATTATTGCAGAGTTTCCCAGTTTAAGCACTATTGACCTTTAGAGACAGATAATTATTTGCTGTGCGGGCTGTTCTGTGCATTGTAGAATACATACTAGCATTCCTGGCTTCACTCACTAAATACTGAGAGCGACCCCCACCCACTCAGTCATGGAAACTGAAAATGACTTTAGATATTGCCAAATATGCCCTGCACCCTCAACTCTCCATTGTGAACCATTGGATTATTTTAAAGATAAAAACAATACTAGAAAATAATTACATAGTTTATGTATTGCGTGGGTATGGAGTGTCAGGAACTGTTCTCAGGACTTAATACTTATCCCGTCATTTTATTTTTGCAACACCCCTATGTCAAAGTGGGTACTTTTATCATCTAGTTTTATAGAGATGAATTCTGAAGGCCAAAGAGGTTAACTTCACTGGTGTCAGAGTTCAGCTCAGGCCACTTGATCCCACAGCCAGGGCTCTAACTCCATGCTGAGCAGAGTGGGCTACCCTGTGCAGGAGCGTCAGTGTCACTGGGGATCTCATAGGAAATGGAAATCTCACACCCCACCCCAGAAGATCTGAACCAGAACCTTTGTATTAACAAGACCACAGGGAATCACATGCATTTCAAGTTCTAGAACTGGTGATATGCTAGAAAGGGCATAGCCTAGATTTTGGAATTAGAAGGTATTGGTACTAGTTGGGGTTCTCCAAAGATACTGAACCAACATGATGTGTATATTTGTACACATTTAGGTGTGTGTGTGTATAGTGTACATATATATATGTACATATGCATATATATGTGAGACAGAGAGAGAGAGAGAGAGAGAGAGAGAGAGATCACTTTTAAGAAATACTCTCGCATAATTGTGGAAGTGCTAGTTCAAAATTTACAGTGTAGGTAGGCAGACTAGAGACCCAGGGAAAAGTTACAGTTTGAATTCAAATGTCAGGTTTTTTTCTTAGCCTTCAACTGAATGAATGAGGTCCACTTATATTATGGAGAATAATTTGCATTACTCAATATCTGCATATTTAATAGTTAATCTTATCTAAATAAAACACCTTCACAGAAACATCCAGAATAACATTTGACCAAATACCTGGTGCCATGGCTTAGTAACCATGTTGGCACATCAAACTGCCATTCACAGTGCTCTTACTGTTATTGTTGTTAAGTAGATGAGGGCTTTTTCTAAATTCTCAATTTTATCTCAAAATATTCAAGTTATAGTGTTAAAAGAGTTGTAGAAGCATGATTGCATTGATTTTAGGGTTTCAAGAGAAAAAAATTGATAAATATAGACTGAGTGGTGAAATGTGTAGAAGGAGACTACATCCAAGAGTCAAGCTGGGTCAGTAGAACTAAATAACTCCTTGGATCCAGACAGACCTGGATTTTTATCCCAGCTCTGAAGTTCCCAGTGTTGACCATGGCAAAGTATTTACATGTGTCCATTTTTCATCTAACATAGGGAGCAATAATGGACATGCTGCAGGGCTCTTGTGAGAATGGGAGAAGGGAAGATATTATCTCAAATGCACCTAGCTCATTGCCTGGCATAGAGGATTGGGGCAGTGTGTGATAAACTGACTTATTAATTTGTCTGCACTTCTTCCTCCCTTCCTTCCTTCCTTTCTTCCTTCCTTCCTTCCTTCCTTCCTTCCTTCCTTTCTTCCTTCCTTCCTTCTTTTCTTCCTTCCTTCCTTCCATCTTTCTTTCCTTCCTCCCTTCCTTCCTCCCTCCCTCCCCCTCCCTTCCTTCCTTCCTTCCTTCCTTCCTTCCTTCCTTCCTTTCTTCCTTCCTTCCTTCCTTCTTTTCTTCCTTCCTTCCATCTTTCTTTCCTTCCTCCCTCCCTCCCTCCCTCCCTTCCGTCCTTCCTTCCTTCCTTCCTTTTCTTCTTCTCTCCTTTTCTCCTTTCCTCCCTTCCTTTTTTCTTTTCTTCCTTCCTTCCTTCCTTCCTTCCTTCCTTCCTTTCTTCCTTCTTTCCTCCCTTCCTCCCTTCCTTCCTTCCTTCCTTCCTTCCTTCCTTCCTTCCTTCCTTCCTTCCTTCCTTTCTTCCTTCCTTCCTTTCTTCCTTCCTCCCAGAAGAGCTAATGAATGCTTTTTTATCTAGATATTCTTCTAAGGCTAGTTGTACACAGTAAATGGAAGCACAATCCTACCTTCTGTAGTTCACAGCCTAGTTGGGGGAAACAGAGTGGTAATAGATACATATGATGCTACATGAAGATCTGGCCAGAATAAAGATGTGCATGAGGTGCATTGGTTTTATAGAGAGACAAGGCCAAAATCTGACCAAAAGAATCAAGGTGGGCTTCAGAAATGAGGGGTTTGATACAATGTTTGAGGGATGCATCAGAGCTCTCTAGGCGGATGGGGGAGTCAGAACCCTCCAGGGTACGTGGTTGTGAAAGCCTTTCCTGGAAAGTGTGCAGACACTTTGGTATGAATGACGGATAGGGTGGGAGGAAGGGGAAGCCAGAGTTGAGGCAGGAGGGTAAGCAGGTAAAGGTGTCAGGCTAAGAAGGGTCTTACTTTTCATGTAAGCAATACAGAACCATAGAGAATAGAGAACCATAGAGTAGGGGAGCAATATGAGTAATTGTGCTTCTGTGTTAGAGAGGATCACTCTGGAGCCTGGACAAGTGCAGGGTAAGCCAGAGAGCCCCTCTCTCTGTGTTGCTCTCTCTCTGTCTCTGTTTCTTCCCACATCCCCCTGGCCCCTTATACATAGACAATGTGACAAGACTTACCTGGAATGAGTCCAGGTGATCTAGAAATGTCAGTCTAAATGCTCTCTTATTAAGTAATTTTGAATCCATCCTTTCAAAAGTAATTTTGAATCCCTTCTTCCAGAAGTAATTAAAACCTTGATGATAGGAACTTCTGAGGTAGCCCTTAACTTAGTAGAGAAGAAAATAATAGACTTAGAAAAAAAAGTATTAAAAAAGGTTTTTTTAACCCAGCTTTGCCTACTATTTCCCAAGCATGTGGTAGTTTTGATCCACAGGGGAAGAAAAACTGCCTTGTTGATAAAAGTCACAGACCTTATTATTAAATATTAAAGCTCAACCCAAATCCCTACAACAAAGTTCAAGTAATGCGATGGTAATGGATACTCAATTAATGTAGAAATTAATTAATTACTATAATGATTCTCAGGGTTAGAAAGCACTCAGGTCTGAGCCCTGGAGGTTTCCACAGGGCTCAGAATGGGGCAAAACTGTGGCCATGAAACAAAACTGAAAGATGGAGGCCAAATTGGCAAAAGGATCTGTGTGGTCCCACTAGTCCTGTAGAGGCTGTGGTGTGGTTCTCTGCGCCCCCCAAGATCAATCTAGTAGAACTAGTCCACATAGGTCACAATGGCCTAAGGGGTCAGACAGAAAGGAGGAACAGTCCACAGCAGTGCTGTGGCCAGAGCAGGTCCAGGTGGGAGGCAGACAGAGTCCTGGGGTACAGCCACCTCTGACACTATGTGCTGGTATGACCAATTCACTCTACTTCACTGAACCTGCTGACTACTCTGTAAAAGGGTGAGAAGGTAATTCATCCCATGGTGCTGAACAAGATGAAAATGAGATGGTATTTAGAACACATTTAGTAAATAGCCAGTGCTGCATAAATATTTGTTGACTAAATGTATGAAGGAATACACAGATGGACATCAAAACTATTTCCTTCCAATTTCCCAAGACTCAAGAAGAAAGAAAGATGGCAAAGTCCTTCAGCAAGAAGTTGGATCTGACAAGGGCTAAAATCCAGGACGTGGGTGAGGCCCTCCAGGGAGTCCACATTTGGCTTGAAGTCTTTCCCCTAAGTGGAAGCCATGCCCAGCAGGCATCTGCCCTTCTGAGTTCCCTTAGAGCTAAGGAGCTCACCCATCACTAAGCCAGGGCCTTTCACAAGTTGGAATGACACTTCAGAATGTGCCCTTCTCATGTGACTGGCGCCATTTCAGCAAAAACAAAACAAACATAAAAACAAATCAAATATAAAAACAAAACAAACAAAAAAAAGAGATCCCCCAAAAGAGAAAAACATTCTAGAGAGGACTGTCCATTCCACATCTTACATTAGCTCCCTTTCAAAGTCTCCAGAACAAGTTTGTTAAATTCCAAGCACCTTCCTCTGTTCCCACTCCAGATTGACCAATCCTTATTTCATACTTTCTAGTCTAAGCAGATGGCTTCTTCCCTCTTACTGAGAAGACAGAAGTCATCCAAATCCTTACCTTGTTTCTCGTACCTCTGCTTCAAGCCACACCTCACTCATACCTCCTGTCTCTTCTCTTGTCTGAGAAGAAGCAACATGGTAAAGTGAGTCAAGTATGGGATAGAAAGACATGTAGACAGTGGATCAAGCTCCTATTTCAGCACTCCAATGCCCATGGAAAAGTAAACCTCAGTATTTTCATTTGTACGTCTGGAAGGTGAATTGGCTAACCCTACTTTTATCAATCAACATAATATATCTGAGTCCAATGGACTCTAATTATTAAAATAAACAGCCATCAGTAACCAGCCTTCCAGTGACAGGTCCTTTGTTTATGTGTAATTTACTCCCATGCTCCAAAATTGTGTGAGTTGGACCTTCTTCTAAGCAAGGTTGCTAGTTTTGTTCTATTTTTTTTCTGGGGGAGGGGGATTGAAGTATTTTGCACATTTGATTAGTAATGCTTAATGAATGATAATATGTATTTGACCTCTTCCAATGTGCCCAGCACTGTGATAGATTATTTTTTCCTTGTTATTTTTTTTATTTATGATTTTAATTTGTGTTTACACAGATTCAAGTGTCCCACCGAATATATCTCCCCCGCCTCCTTATTCCCGCTCGGCCTCCCCAATACCTTCCCCCCCTTCTCTCCAGGATTTGCAATCCTGTTCTCTATAATGCTATGTTATGTATATATAATTTCATTAATCTCTTTCCCTTCTCTGATCACATCTTCTTTTCTACTTCCCCTCTGACCGCTTTCCCTCTGGGCCCTTTGATTCCCCCTCTGCCTCTGTTCTGTTCCTCAGTTCACATTGTTCATTGGATTCCTCAAATGAGTGAGGTTATATGGTATTTTTCTGTCTCTGCCTGGCTTATTTCACTTAGCATGATAGTTTTCAGGTTCATCTATGTTGTTGAGAAAGGTAAGATTTTCTTCTTCCACACAGCCATGTAGTATTCCATTGTGTATATGTACCACAGCTTTTTTTTTTTTTACAAATACAGAGAGAGAGTCAGAGAGAGCAATAGATAGGGACAGACAGACAGAAATGGAGAGAAATGAAAAGCGTCAATCATCAGTTTTTAGTTGCAACACCTTAGTTGTTCATTGATTGCTTTCTCATATGTGCCTTGACAGCGGGCTTTCAGCAGACTAAGTAACCCCTTGCTCGAGCCAGTGACCTTGAGTCCAAGCTGGTGAGCTTTTGCTCAAACCATATGGCCCACGCTCAAGCTGGCAACCTCGGGATCTCAAACCTGGGTCTTCTGCATATCAGTCTGATGCTCTATTCACTGCACCACTGCCTGGTCAGGTTGTACCACAGCTTTTTAATCCACTCGTCCACTGAAGGACACTTGGGCTTCCTTATGTTATTTTGTTAAAAGCCTCATACAACCCTGTGAAGTAGGTATTATTATTCTCTGCCTTTTAGCAATGTGTAAATAAGCTCAATGGTTCAATGACTTAGCCAGGTTCACTTAGCTAAGAGTAAACCAGAACAAAATGTGAGCCAGTGCAATTGGGATCTACTGACTTAGTCTTTAAATCCCAGCCCTACTGCCTTTTCATTATCAGATATGTCAACTCTCCACCTTCCACTTCCAATTTCAACTGAAATGAACAAACCAAAAACAATAACAATAAGACAAACAGAAACCTTGACTGTATTTCAAATCTGAGATAGAGCTAAAATACTATATAAGTGTCTTTGTGGTGTAGGGGCCATGTGAATTGTCCAATATAAAGATGAAAAACTTACTGCCCCCCCTTTTTTAGAGTGAGGGAGACAGACAAATACAGACAGACAGGAAGAGAGAGAGATGAGAAGCATCAATTTTTTGTTGTAGCATCTTAGTTGTTCGTTGATTGCTTTCTCATGTGTGCCTTGATCCGGGTGCTCCAGCTGAGCCAGTGATCCCTTGTCCAAGCCAGAGACCTTGGGTTTCTTTTCTTTTCTTTTTTAATTCAGTGAAAATAAGGGAGGCAGAGACAGACTCCTGCATGTGCCCCACCAGGATCCACTTGTAAATACCACTAGGGGGTGATGCTCTGCCCATCTAGATCATCACTCCATTGCTCGGCAACTGAGCTCTTTTTAGCACCTGAGATGGAGACCATGAAGCCATCCTCAGCACCCAGGGCCAACTCACTCCAGTTGAGCCATGGTTGCAGGAGGGGAAGAGAGAGAGAGAGAGAGAAGTGAGAGGGGGATGAGTAGAGAAGCAAACGATCCCTTTTCCTGTGTGACCTGATTAGAAATTGAACCTGGGACATCCACATACCTGGCCAATGCTCTGCTACTGAGACAACCAGCCAGTGCCAATCTCTGGGTTTTGAACCTAGTTCCTCAGCATCCCAGCCAATGCTCTATTCACCATGTCACCACCTGGTCAAGCTACTGCTGTTTTTATATAATTTTGTTAATAAGGAAATATGAATATATTTTATTTCTGGGATCTGTAATATTCAAACAAAAAACAAACAAACAAAAAGACAAAATCATCTTCTGCTACAACCAGTATGACTTGCCTCCTGGGTCCTCCTCTTCCTTATATCAATCTTGGTTTTAGAGTATACAGGTCATGGCCCTGGATCCCACCTCCACTGCAAGACTCAATTCTCTGTGTTGTCAGAAAACATCAGTGCATATTTATGAACACCTCCACCCACAGAGAACAGCAAGACCTCGGGGCAATCAGGCACTGTAGAATTCAGGTTGAGATTCATTCTAAAGGAGCATTGGAAAGACAGTGGTGAGACCAGTTCTCATTCCAGCTTTAATTTAACATTAACTTAATATTTGACCAGGTGCAAGACACTCATCTGGGTTTGACCTCAGGGTTCTTATCTTTAAAAGGAAGAGTTGGGTTAGATTTTGGTTGTGATATTATTATGCTCTGAAATACAGATTAGACCCAGGGACCCATGAAGAAACACTCAGGGGAAAGAATCAGGAATTTATTTAAAATCCCTTCCTTTTTGACAAAGGACCAAAAACTTAAAAGAAATTGCATGATTCTTTAGTTAGATAACAAGGTCTTCAGCCTCCTCTCACCTCCAGGATATCTTTGAATTACAGCTCAACTGACAGTGTTCGCTGAGGCAGGATTAGAAAGGTGACATAGAGATATTGCCTTGATTCTGAGAAGGAACCAAGCTAGATGATGATCAGACAGCATCTTTATCTTCACAAAGGTCATATCTCACCTTGTCTGTGAATGCCTGGCCAACATCTCAGTTCCTGGAAACCCCAAATTTAGAATGACACCTGTAGTAGGACTATTATTTTTTTCTTGAAATAATTCTTCCTTGGATTGTCTATTTCAAAGTTTACCTATCAAGATGGTAAATTATAAGACATTTTCATGCCAATTAACATCCTCTTGATAACATTTATCTGAAAGCTGGAAACTGTTATTTTATCTAAACAGGAGAAAACAGTATTTGTAATGTTATTTTGAACATGAGAGCCCTGTCTTGCTAACTCCACGTGCCATCAAGCCATTTTAGAAATGGAAGTAGGTAATTATCTTATTCACATTTATTTAGCAAGCATTTTGCAGCAGCGCTCAGAATCAGGGAAGTGGAGACACTTGTATGCTGATGGGCTTCAGCAAATACTTAGGCTTTGTTGGAAGGTCTATTGCAGGGTACTTTATTGAAAAAAAAAAAATCTCCGAGTTTCCCAGACAAATTAAGTAGGAAAAGATGGTGGAAGAAGGAGATGGATGTGAAAAGGAAACTCAATAGATTATTCTTTCCCTTTTCTCAAAGCTGAAGTTCCTTGCTGAATGGGAGGGGTATTTGTACGTGGAGAGGCTACTTGAAGGAAATTGAGAGGGTTTGCTCCTACTTATAAAGTGAGATACAGTGAAGTTAAGTGGGACATGTTAAAATAAATTTACTTAAGATTCCCTCCGATCTACTATCTTTCTGCAAGTGCAATAGTAGTGATATTTGCTACTTGCCAGTGTACTTCATTGAGGATTAATCTTCCCTGATATTCAAAATCACACCTTTGAAGACCCAGGGAAGAAGTGTGGTACATCAGAATTAAAGCATGGGTTAGCCCTTGCTTTGCCTTTGACTTAACCTGCAAACTACCTAGGTTTTAGTTTCTTCATCTTGATTGGCACCTCCCCACCATCCTACCCCTTGGCTTCAGTCTTACTTTTACGTATGGAGCTTCCAAGTAAAAATCCAATGCAAGTAAAAGGTTTCTGCTAAAACATTTGCAAATCAAAGGAATAGATAATGGTACTTGAGTTGAGGTTTTTAACATCAAAGATTATAACTTAGAAATTGTTACCATTTATAAAATCTCTGTAAGGACAGATTTTATGAAAAACTTAAATGTCCCCTCTACGTACTGGGCTATAGCTCCTTGGGGAGGCCCCTTTTTGAGTGTAAACCAAATCCTCAGAATGTAGTTATACACATCGACAGTCAACAAATGGTTTTCTGTGTTTTGTAACAATTCTTTTAGTTCCTGTGTTGGTTTATAAAATGCTTCTTTACTAAAACAGCTGATGAAGGCACAAAATATTCCAGGAGCAAAACATACAAGTTACTGCATTTTATCAAATCAAGAACATGAAATCAGAGTTGCTAGCATCACCATGTCCATTTCCCTGACCAGAACACTGAGACCTAGGTGTAGAGTGATGTGCACAGGTCAATTTGGAGAGTAAGCATTAGTGTTAGAATTTGAGCTCAGAGCTTTCCAAGCTAAATCCAGGATCTGCTGCTCTATAAAGATGGTATGTGTTTCATACCATCCTGCTTAGAATGAGAGCCCACAGCTTCAGAAAGCTCAGCTGAGGTATGTTCACTGCACAAGAATCCGCCTGGCTCAGTCTTTCATCTGAGCCAGCAGTGTTCTCTGAGCCACAGATTCCAAAATCTATTAGCATCCGCAGTGCCTGGGGGTGGGGGGGGGGAGAACCAGGTATTCTCCACAAACTGTTGAGGTTCTAAGAGCTCCCTATTCAGATGGCAGTGCTGACAGGTGAAACAATTCACCTCCACCCACAACCACATCAAACTTACAACTAAACTATGTTGCAGTCATTATCAAGAACCTGAAGTCTAGCTGAACAGAAGTCCTATAACTAAAGATATACAGAAGCCACAGTAAGACTGTAGGAAAGGCAGAGACATAGAATTGTGAGGGATTTCTTGGCTATGGAGGTTTCCTCTGAGGAGAAAGGAGTTTCAGCCCCACACTAGGCTCACATGCCCAGGGTTCCAATACTAGGGAAAATACTACTTATTACTTTTGGCTGTAAAAACCAGCAGGGATTGTGGCTGACTGAGATGAAGGGCTGTGGGACTCTCAGGTGTTCCTTTTAAATGGCCCGCTCACAGACTTACTCAGATTTACTCTCTCTGAGCTCTAGAACTGGAGCAGTAGTTCAGAAAGTGCCAGGGACAGACGGGGAAGAACTAAATTGTTTGGTTTTAGTATAAGGCTGGAGGCATACCTTTCTCAGAGACAAAAGTGCTGGCACAAGTCTCTGTTTCTTTGTTGACCTCTCCCCACAACAGAGCCAGCAGGTAGGCACCATGTCTGAGTCTCCATCAACCTAGCTAACACCATTGGTCACACCCTGGTGATTCCCTGAGACCACTGCCCCACCAAATCTATAGGCCCACCCAAGACATTTCCAGTGGTTTTTCCATACCATTGGCTATCCTATCTTGGCTCATGCTTCAGACTTTAATAAATTCTCTCAAACAAGCAACATCTGGTCTCAGTGTTTCCAGGTCCTCTTGCTAAGTGGCTCTAGGCCTGGCACTAGAGGCTACGAGCTACAGTTTGCAGCTCGGCCTGTCCTGAGCACCTCCAACCCCAGAACAAGTAGCAGCCATCTATAGATCACTTTATAGCTCATGACCAGTGGCCCAGGCAGGGCACAGATAGTGGTTGAACTTGGCTGGCACCTCCTGGGAAGCCCCAGAGCTACTACACCTGGTGGACAGCTTCAGATCATGCCAGAGCACCACCCAAACACTTTCACAGGTGACATACTCAAGTGGTGGACTCAGTAAGTACCAGAGCCCTGGTGAAATGAGTCCTGCCCATATGGTCAGCCTCTGTATAGCAAATCTTCCATGGTGGTCTTGGCCAGTCCTCAGAGCCAATTGGCCTGAAGGTAAATCCCTCCCAATTATGTGCTCACAGCAATTAAGGTTTAAGTACAACAGGAAGGTACACAAAGCCTGCAAGGGAGTACACCTAGAGCACCCAGATTGAGGTGACCAAGTCCTACAGGTGACCGAGGATGCCTACTATATAACGTCAGTCCACCAAGATTAGAAAATATAGCAGCTCTATCTATAAGAATAAATAAATTCAAGGAGGCAGCCAAAATGAGACAAAGAAACAGGTCTCAAATGAAAGGATAAAGAAAAACTCCAGAAAGAGAACTAAACAAAATGAAGACAAGCAATCTACCAGATGCAGAGTTTAAAACTGTGACTATAAGGATGTTTAATAAACTTTGAGAAGCAGTAGATGAACTTAGTGAAAACCTGGAGATAGAAACATAAAAAAGAACCAGTCAGGCATAAAGAATAAAATAACTGAAATAAAGAATATCGTATAGGGAGTCAACAGTAGATGAAACAGAGGATCAAATCAGAGGTTTGGAAGATAAGGAGAAAAAAACACCCAATCAGAACAGCAAAAAGAAAAAGAATTCCCCTCAAGAAAATGAGGATCATTAGAGGCTTCTGGGACAACATCAAATATACTGATATTTGCATCATAGATGTGCCAAAGGAGACAAGAGAGATCAAGGAATTAAAAACAATTTGGAAGAAATAATGATAGGAAAATTCCCTATTCTCGTGAAGGAAATATACATACAAGTCCAGGAAGTGCAGAGAGTTCAACACAAGATGAATCTAAAGAGGCTTAAACCAAGACACATTGTAATTAAAATGTCAGATGTTAAAAACAATAGAGAATATTAAAAGCAGCAAGAGAAAACAGTTAGGTACCTATAGGGAGGTCCCATAAGACTGTCAGCTGATTGCTCACAGAAACTTTTCAGGCCAGAAGGGATTGCCAAGAAATATTCAAAGTAATGAAAATCAAGGACCTACAACTAAGATTACTCTACCCAGCTAAGCTATCATTTAGAATCAAAGGACATATAAAGAGCTTCCCAAACAAGAAGCTAAAGGAGTTGCTCATCACCAAAACCAATATTATAAGAAATATTAAAGGTTCTTGAAGAAAAAGAAAGAGAAGAAAGAGAAGAGAAGAAGGAGAAGAAATTAAATATATAAAGAATAAAATGACAATAATTATATATCTGTCAATAATTATTTTAAATGCAAATAGATTAAGTGCTCTAATTATAAAACAGAGTGGCTGGCCCTTGCCGGCTGGCTTAGTGGTAGAGTGTTGGCTCACTGTATGGAAGTCCTGGATTCAATTTCCAGCCCGGGCACACAGGCTTCTTTACCCTTCCCCCTCTCCTTCCTCTCTATCCTTCTCTACCCCTCCCACAGTCAAGACTCCATTGGAGCAAAGTTGGCCTGGATGCTGAGGATAGCTCCATGGCCTCCGCCTCAGGCATTAAAATGGCTCCAGATGCAACAGAGCAACACCCCAAATGGGCAGAGCATCACCCCCTGGTAGGCATGCCAGGTGGATCCCAATCAGGTACATGCGGGACTGTCTCTCTGTCTCCCTGCTTCTCACTTCATAAAAATATAAAAAAATAAAAGTAAATTAAAAAAAACATAGAGTGGCAGAATCAATAAGAAAACACGACCCTTATATATGCTGTCTATAAGAGACTCATTTCAGATTGAAAGGCATGCACAGACTATAAGTTAACAAATGGAAAAAAAGATGCTTCATGAAAATAGACACAAAAAAGCTGGGGTAGCAATACTTACACAAGACAAAATAGATTTAAAACAAAGGTTATAACAAGAGACAAGGAAGGACCTAGCAATTTCACTTCTGGGGTATTTATCTGAAGAAACCAAAAATACTAATTCAGAATGACATATTTATCCATATGTTTATTGCAGCATTATTTACAATCCTCAAGATGTGGAAGCAACCTCAGTGTACATCAGTAGATAAATTCATAAAAAACGAGTGGTGTATATGTACAATGAAATAGTATAACTAAGCCATAAAAAGGAGTGAAATCTTCACATCTGCAACAACATGGATGGACCTAGAGGGTGTTATGCAGGGTAAAATAAATCAGACAAAGACAAATGCCAGATAATTTCATTTACATGTGGAATCTAAAGAACAATATATAAGTCAACAAACAAAATAGAAATAAAGTCATAGATACAGAGAACATTTTGATGGTTGCCAAATGGGAGAGAGGTTGGGAGTCGGGTGAAAAAGAGAAAGGGATTAAGAAGTAAAAATTGGTAGTTTCAGAATAATCATGGGGATGTAAATATAGCATAAGGAATATAGTTCATAATTATGATAACTCTGTGGTGTCAGATGGGTACTATTTTTTTTCAGGTCATCTAAGTTAAATAAGCATCTAATCCCTAAATTGTACACCCAAAACTAATCGATTATTGTATGGCAACTGTAATTAAAATATAAAAAAAAGTAAAGGCTTGAGGTTCTAAGTATTACTAGAGATTTTAAGTTAGCTGAGAAAAATATTTTAGTTGTATAAATAAGAACAATTAAGCAGTATCATTTTGTTAATGTAGAAACCCAATAGCTCTCAGACTGAGTTCAAACTAGAGAAAAGATTTAAATATAGATCCCAAGCATCCTAGAAACTATCATTTATTGAGCACTTACTACGATTGAGCTACTTTATCTCTGTCATCTCATTTAACCCTCATGGCAAAGACTTCTGTGACTGTGAACTGTGAGAAGGGGAGGATATTTCCTGTAAAAGACCCAGTTAGACATGAGGACATTAAGAAGCTGCAGGGCTTAGTAACCTGCCAACAGTCACACAGGCAGTGTGTGGAGTTCCCACTCTTTCTCCCTGTCAGAAATCCACCATCATTTCACCATCTGAATTCCTTCTGATGAAGTGGTGGGAGGGTCCCAATCTGTGCTTTCTACTTGAGTTATTATAGCTGAGGCTTTTCACTTTTTTCTCTTCTGGAATCAGATATGATAGAATCTCATTATTATGATGATTGAATCAAAAGGATATTATCTATCTACATTTGTTGCTTTGTGTTTGGAATGATGTAAAGAAAAAAAATTCACTGTCATCCACAGTTCTCAGAAGACACTTGTCATATCAGAAGACAGTTTAGATTTTCACAGTTGTGAGCAGGAAGAGATTACTGGCATCTAGTGTTTTGATAAACATTTTATAATACATAGAACAGTACCCTATAGCAGATTGTCTAACCACTATGATTATCCAGCCCAAAATGGCAAGTGTAGGTTAAGGAACCCTCCCCCAGCCTAATGCCAAGCACCCAATAGGAAGTAAAGAAGCAACGTTTTCCTGCACATCCTAATTAAAATAGCACTATTGGCCCTGGCCGGTTGACTCAACGGTAGAGCGTTGGCCCAGTGTGTGGAAGTCCTGGGTTCGATTCCCAGTCAGGGCACATAAGAGAAGTGCCCATCTGTTTCTCCACCCTTCCCCCTCTCCTTCCTCTCTCTCTCTCTCTCTTCCCCTCCTGCAGCCAAGGCTCCATTGGAGCAAAGTTGGCCCAGGAGCTGAGGATGGCTCCATGGCCTCCGCCTCAGACACTGGAATGACTAGATACAAAGGAACAACACCCCAGATGAGCAGAACATTGCCCCCGGGTGGGCATGCTGGGTGGATCCCCGTCTAGTACATCTGGGAGTCTGTCTGACTGCCTCCCCACTTCTAACTTTGAATAAATACAAAAAAAAAAACAAAATAGCACTTTTATCATCTTATGTGCATGTTTGTTCACATGAATGTTGTCTGTGTTCTTAACTCAGACGTAAGCTCCACAAGGGCCTGGAGTAGGTCTGCCTACCCAGAGCCCTGTCTAGGCCACAGCAAGTCAAGTAGACACTGAATAAATATTTGTTGACAGTGAGTGAATAAATGTACAATAATAATGTGGAGAGGTAAAATAATAATAATAATCACTTCTCTTCTAACTGAACAACAGAGACCACAGTTTTCCCCTCCTGATATGAAGTATGATTTGCACCTTGAGAGCCTGCCCTGGCTACAGGCCATTAAGTACCACACATTCAGTCTGAAATCCTTTATCTCCTGAAATTTTCTGGGCAATTTCACAGATCCAAATAGTTTAATTGAGCCTCAATGCTACTCTGTGATTTTCCTAACTAACCACTTTACTGCTTCCTAGGATTGCCATCATTCATGATTCAGAGTTATATACTTATATCGAGAGGGGTGTCTGGCTTCTGAGGTCGGAGAACGGAAGCCAGACGCCTCAAGGAATAGTGGCCCCTCTTCACAGCAAGTGGAAAAGTTGACACCTGAGGTGCCGCTGGTCTCAGCCTCAGATAAAAGGAGGAAGTTGAAAGGTTGTCCAACTTTAGGCTTTCAGAGGGATGCCCTTTTTATTTTATTTATTTATTTATTTATTTTTATTTTACAGATTTTATTTATAAATTTTTAGAGAGAGATAGAGAAAAAGGGGAGTGGGGAGAAACAGGAAGCATCAACTCGTAGCAGCTGCTTCCCACATGTGCCTCGACTGGGCAAGCCCAGGGCCTATAACCAGTGACCTCAGAATTCCAGGTTGAATACTTTACCCACTGTGTCACCACAGGTCAGGTGGGATGCCCTTTATAAACATTTTTAAAATTACAGTTAATATTAAAATTATTTTGTATTAGTTTCAGGTGTATGTATAGTGGTTAGACAATCATATACTTTGCAAACTGTTTCCCCAATAATTTTGGTACCCACCAGACACTAGCCATAGTTATTACAGTATCAGTGACTATATCCCCTGCGCTGTTGTTTACATGGAGGAGAAACTGTTTCTGTGACTACATGGGAGTGTGGGAGAGGGGACCAAGGGAAGTGTGCTTAGAAGTGGGTGTGAGCTGCTGAGACTTGTCCTGAAAGAAAAGCCAGGGGCCCATGGTGAGTCAGAAAAGATCATTTGTGAGCAGATGGGATCCCTGAGGAGAGGAAGACACTAGGGAAACACTGTGGTGAGGAGAAACATAGGCCTAGGGATGGATAAAAATCTAGATTGGGGTGCCTTAAAGTTCATCCAGCTTGGAGGTAAAGCAGGGCAGAAGGAGACCGGAGATAAAAGACCAGGTTCAGACATAGGGCCCCAGGGGTGGGAGAATGAGGATGACCAAGGGAAATGGACACAGTGTTCACACACAGTGTGATATGTAGCATGTGAGGTCCCTTACACAATCTCAAATACTAGAGTTATACTCATTTTCTATAAAGAAGTTGCAACTTAGAGAGGGAAACTGAATTGCTTATAGTCTCCTGGATTGTGATGTACAGGAGGACAGGGGCCAGACCAGGCCAGTTTTGTCCACTGCTATGTCCACAGTAACTAGAGCATGGTGGCTGTACAAAGTGGGGGGCACGGACATTCTCACTGGCTGACTTGAACCAAGTCAACTCACAGGTGAGAGGTGAAGGGCAGGAAAGTGGCATTCAAAATGCCATTAGCAGAATACAGCTCTTCCTTGCACCAGAAAGCTTTTCCAGCTAAATATAAGCCATAAATCAGAGAGAACTCAGCAGGAGCTAAGAAGTTTAGGCACCAATCTTGTTCAAAATAGAATTGTTACTCCATTTCTCTCCCAGCCCAAAAGGCCCGGCATGTTCTGTTGGCCACTTCCACAGAGATCCACCCAGTGATTTCACCATTTCTCTCAACAGTAAAGAACAGAAGCATTACTTTTTAAAATCTCTTTGGCATTAGATTGTTTATTTACCAAATTAGTAAAAGAACAAACACTGATTTCAAACACCCAGACACTACAGTTTAGATTGTGTCATTTTAAAATTATTTTGGAAACAAATTATGTATATTCCATGAAGGCTTTTTTTTTTTATTATTATTATTATTTTTTTACAGGGGCAGATAAAGAGTCATAGAGAGGGATAGATAGGGACAGACAGATAGGAATGGAGAGAGATAAGCATCAATCATCAGTTTTTCGTTGTGACACCTTAGTTGTTCATTGATTGCTTTCTCATATGTGCCTTGACCACAGGACTTCAGCAAACCAAGCAACCCCTTGCTCAAGCCAGTGGCCTTGGGTCCAAGCTGGTGAGCTTTTTGCTCAAGCCAGATGAGCCCGTGCTCAAGCTGGCAACCTTGGGGTCTTGAATCTGGGTCCTCCACATCCCAGTCCAATGCTCTATCCACTGCGCCACTGCCTGGTCAGGCATGAATGCTTTTTAGAAGGTTAAAGAAGAACCCCATGGTATCTGATGGTCAATTGTTATGAAAGTTTCAAAGGTATAAAATAGAATTTTCTTTTTTTTTTTTAACGTAATTTAATTTAAAATGCATGTATTGATTAGCCCTTGTGGTCATTGCAGAGAGCAGTAAGAGATATGGGTGCAAGCAAAAGGGCCCATTTAGGGAGTCTCAGAGCACTTGCCTTGGAGAGAGTCACTAACCAATCAAGAGGCTGTCCATAGAACCAGGAACTTGGAGCATGCCCAGATTATCTGCTCATGGCTACAGATGGAGTTCTAGCAACTACAGTAGGTTAGCGATGCTAGTGTTTGTCCGTATCTGCTGGCACATATTATTCTATTTTCTGCAAAGCTCTTACAAGCATTTCTGATAATTTCCAGGCTGTGCTCCATGTGCTGTTTTACAATTCTGGTCCCCTTGGCCATCGATATCCTTTTCTTGAGCCTGGCTGCTGACACACAGGATATCTGGCAAAAGGAGGGAGCTTGCCTTTCTCTCTTTCTTTTGTGTTCCCTACACTAAGCAAGAGCATGAAACAGGGATGTTTCTGTGTGCCTTCAACCACTTACAAAGTTCTTAGTAAAACAGTTCTTATCACTTTGCTTACTAAATTTTAAGATCATAGTTTAGCAAACAGATGTTGGAGTCAAACTGCCGAGGATCAAATCTTAGCTCCAAGATTTGTGTGACTTATAAAATTACTGACGCATCGCTACAATGGAGATAATAGTAGTTACACCTGGATAGTGCTGTAGTAAAGATGAAATGAATGTGTAAAACACTCAGGACAGTGCCTGACATATAATAGGCCCCATATATTAACGGTCATTAACATCACCAGTAATCAATTAGTAATAATTACTCATAAATAATAATAGCTGGATTAGCTGAGTGCTTACCATCTGCCAACTAGTATACAATGTGTTTTATATTTAACCTTCTCAGTTGTCCCACTTTTGTAGCTAAGGGAACTAGGCTTAGAAAGGTAATGACTGCAAATATACATGGCTGGCACACAACCCTGGCTGTCAGGCGGACGCCAGAATCTGTGTATATCTGTGAGGCTAGGCAGGGATGGCATAACTGTCGGCCAGTATGCACATTGCACTGATTCTATGCTCCCCCAAAGTCTACAGCCTTGATTCTGAGTCAGGTTGGTCACAACTGGATCCTTCTTCCTGTTGGCTGAGGTCTCCCCCAGGAGGACCCCAGGTCTTCACATTAGTCAATACATTTGGGGATGTTTAAGCCATTCAGTGGAACTAGAGATATGATGAAAAAGGAAGCTGTGGAGAACAAGGCTGAAGAAATGAGGAGCCAGGTCATAAATATACGTACTTCTCAGAAGTTTGTTCTTTTTTTTTTTTTTTTTTTTTTTATATATATTTTATTATTATTAATTCTAATGGGGTGACATCAATAAATCAGGGTACATATGTACAATGAAAACATCTCCAGGTTATCTTATCATTCAATTGTGTTGCATACCCATCACCAAAAGTCAAATTGTCCTCTGTCACCTTCAATCTGGTTTTCCCTGCGTCCCTCCCCTCCTCCCTATCCCATTCTTCCCTCCCTCCCCCCATCCCATAACCAACACTCTCTTGTCCATGTCTCATACCCTCACTTTCATGTCCCACCTATGTATGTAATCGTGCTGTTCTCAGTTTTTCTTTTTTTCTGATTTACTTATTTCACTCCGTATAATGTTATCAAGGTACATCCATTTTGTTATAAATGATCCGATGTCATCGTTTCTTATGGCTGAGTAGTATTCCATAGTATATATATACCATAGCTTTTTAATCCACTCGTCTTCTGACGGACACTTGGGCTGGTTCCAGATCTTCGCTATTGTGAACAATGCTGCCACGAACATGGGGGCGCATTTCTTCTTTTCGAACAGTGCTATGGTGTTCTTAGGGTATATTCCTAAAAGTGGGATAGCTGGGTCAAAAGGCAGTTCGATTTTTAATTTTCTGAGGAATCTCCAAACTGTTTTCCACAGTGGCTGCACCAGTCTGCATTCCCACCAGCAGTGCAGAAGGGTTCCCTTTTCTCCACATCCTCGCCAGCACTTATTCTGTGTTGTTTTGCTGATAAGTGCCATTCTGACTGGTGTGAGGTGATATCTCATTGTGGTTTTAATTTGCATTTCTCTAATGATTAGTGATGTTGAGCATTTTTTCATATGCCTATTGGCCATCTGTATGTCCTCTTTGGAGAAATTTCTATTCATTTCTTTTGCCCATTTTTTGATTGGGTTGTTTGTCTTCCTGGTGTTGAGTTTTATAAGTTCTTTATAAATTTTAGTTATTAACCCCTTATCAGATGTGCTGTCAAATATGTTCTCCCATTGTGTGGTTTGTCTTTTTATTCTGTTCCTATTGTCTTTAGCTGTGCAAAAACTTTTTAGTTTGATATAGTCCCATTTGTTTATCTTGCCTTTTATTTCAGTTGCCCATGAAGATAAATCGGCAAATATACCGCTGCTACAGATGTCGGAGAGCTTGCTGCCTATGTTTTCTTCTAAGATGTTTATGGTTTCACGGCTTACATTTAAGTCTTTTATCCATTTTGAGTTTGTTTTTGTGAATGGTGTAAGTTGATGGTCTAGTTTCATTTTTTTGCAGGTAGATGTCCAATTTTCCCAACACCATTTGTTAAAGAGGCTGTCTTTACTCCATTGTATGTTCTTTCCTCCTTTGTCAAATATCAGTTGTCCATAAAGCTGTGGGTTTATTTCTGGGTTCTCTGTTCTGTTCCATTGATCTATGTGCGTGTTCTTATGCCAGTACCAGGCTGTCTTGAGTATAATGGCCTTGTAGTAAACCTTGATATCCGGAAGAGTGATACCTCCTGCTTTATTTTTTCTTTTTAAGATTGCTGAGGCTATTCGTGTTCTTTTTTGGTTCCATATAAATTTTTGGAATATGTGCTCTATATCTTTGAAGTATGTCATTGGTATTTTAATTGGTATTGCATTGAATTTATAAATTGCTTTGGGTAATATAGACATTTTAATGATGTTTATTCTTCCTAGCCATGAGCACGGTATGTGCTTCCACTTGTTTGTATCTTCCTTGATTTCTTTTATCAATGTTCTATAATTTTCTGAGTACAAGTCCTTAACCTCCTTGGTTAAATTTACTCCTAGGTACTTTAATTTTTTGGCTGCAATAGTGAAGGGGATTGTTTCCTTAATTTCTTTTGCTGATATTTCATTGTTGGTGTATAGAAATGCCTCTGATTTCTGAGTATTAATTTTATATCCTGCCACCTTGCTGAATTCATTTATCAGGTCCAGTAGTTTTTTGACTGACACTTTAGGGTTTTCAATATACAATATCATATCATCTGCAAATAATGACAGTTTTACTTCTTCTTTTCCAATTTGTATGCCTTTTATTTCTTCTTCTTGTCTGATTGCTGTAGCTAGGACTTCCAGAACTATGTTGAATAAGAGTGGTGAAAGTGGGCAACCCTGCCTGGTTCCTGATCTTAAGGGGATTGCTTTTAATCTTTGTCCATTTAGTATGATGTTTGCTGTCGGTTTATCATAGATGGCCTTTATCATGTTAAGGAATGATCCCTGTATTCCCACTTTACTGAGAGTTTTGAGCATGAATGGGTGCTGGATTTTATCAAATGCCTTTTCTGCATCTATTGAAATTATCATGTGATTTTTGTCCTTCCTTTTGTTTATGTGGTGAATCACATTGATTGATTTGCGAATATTGAACCAGCCTTGCCTCTCCAGAATAAATCCCACTTGATCGTGGTGTATGATTTTTTTCATATATTGCTGGATCCGGTTGGCTAATATTTTGTTGAGAATTTTAGCATCTAAATTCATCAGGGATATAGGCCTATAATTTTCTTTCTTTGTGTTGTCTTTGCCCGGTTTTGGGATCAGAATTATGCTCGCCTCATAAAAGGAGTTTGGAATTCTTCCTTCCTCTTGAATTTTTTGAAATATCTTCAGGAGAATAGGAGTTAGTTCTTCTTTGAATTTTTGATAGAATTCACTTGTGAAGCCATCAGGCCCAGAACTTTTCTTTTTTGGGAGTTTTTTGATAACTGTTTCGATCTCATTTGCTGTAATTGGTCTGTTTAGGTGTTCTGATTCTTCCAGATTGATTTTTGGAAGGTTATATGATTCAAGAAATTTGTCCATTCCACCAAGATTGTCTAATTTTTTGGCATATAGTTCTTCATAGTATTTTCTTACAATGCTTTGTATTTCTGTTGTGTCAGTTGTTATTTCTCCACTGTCCTTTCTAATTTTATTTATTTGAGTCCTCTCTCTTTTTTTCTTGGTGAGTCTAGTTAAAGGTTCATCAATCTTGTTTACCTTTTCAAAGAACCAGCTTCTTGTTTCATTGATCCTCTGTATTGTTTCCTTAGCCTCTATGTCATTTATTTCTGCTCTGACCTTTATTATTTCCTTTCTTCTACTTGTCTTGGGTTTTATTTGTTGTTGTTTTTCTAGTTCTTTTAGATGCAGGGTCAAGTTGCTTATTTGAGCTTTTTCTAGCTTCTTATGATATGCCTGTAGTGCAATAAACTTCCCTCTCAGAACTGCTTTTGCTGTGTCCCATAAATTTTGAGTTGATGTATGCTCATTATCATTTGTTTCTAGAAACTTTTTTATTTCTTCTTTGATCTCATTGTTAATCCATTCATTATTTAATAACAAGCTATTTAGTTTCCAAGTGTTTGAGTATTTTTCAGTTTTTCTTTTGTGGTTAATTTCTAGTTTCATGGCATTGTGATCAGAGAAAATGCTTGATATGATTTCAATCTTCTTAAATTTATTGAGACCATTTTTGTGTCCTAACATGTGGTCTATCCTAGAAAACGTACCATGAGCGCTTGAGAAGAATGTATATTCTACTGCTTTAGGGTGAAAAGTTCTGAAGATATCTATTAAATCAAGTTGATCTAGTGTCTCCTTTAAGTCTGCTGTTTCTTTATTAATTTTCTTTCTTGAGGATCTATCCAGTGTTGTTAGAGGGGTATTGAAATCCCCTACTATGATAGTATTGCTGTTAATCTCGCCCTTTATATCCATCAAAGTCTGCTTTATGTATGTCGGGGCTCCTATATTTGGTGCATAGATATTTACAATAGTTATATCTTCCTGTTGAATTGTTCCCTTTATCATTATGTAGTGTCCTCTTTTATCTCTTACTACAGCCTTTGTTTTAAAGTCCATTTTGTCTGATATAAGTATTGCTACCCCTGCTTTTTTTTCATTTCCATTTGCATGAAATATTTTTTTCCATCCTTTTACCTTCAGTCTATGAACATCTTTTATTTTAAGGTGTGTCTCTTGTAGACAGCATATGTATGGGTCCTGTTTCTTTATCCATGCAGCTACCCTATGTCTTTTGATTGGATCATTTAATCCATTTACATTTAAGGTTATTATTGATATGTAGTTGTTTATTGCCATTTTATTCTTTAAAGCTGTATTCTTCTTTTGCTATATTCTTTCCTCCCTTTAAACTGTTCACAAGAGGCCCCTTAGTATCTCTTGCAGAATTGGTTTGGTTTTTATGAATTCCTTGAGGCTTTCTTTTTCTGGGAAGCTCTTTATTTCTCCTTCAATTTTAAACATTAGCCTTGCTGGATAAAGTAGTCTTGGTTGTAGGTTCTTGTTCTGCATTACTTTGATTATTTCTTGCCATTCCCTTCTGGCCTCAAGTGTTTCTGTTGAGAAGTCCGATGTCATCCTTATGGGGGCTCCTTTGTAGGTGATAGTCTTTTTTTCTCTAGCAGCTTTTAAAATTTTTTCTTTATCCATTAGCTTTGGTATTTTAACTATGATGTGTCTTGGTGCAGATTTTTTTGGGTTTCTCCTTAATGGAGTTCTGTGTGCTTCTTGAATGTGTGGAGTGTTTCCCAGCCTTAATTTAGGAAAGTTTTCTGCTATAATTTGATTGAACAAAGTTTCCATTTCCTGTCCTCTCTCCTCTTCTTCAGGCACCCCTATGATGCGAATGTTGTTTCTCTTCATGTTGTCACAAAGCTCCCTTAGAGTTTCCTCACATTTTTTAAGTCTCTTTTCCTTTTTCTTCTCTGCTTCTGTGCCTTTGTTTATTGTGTCCTCTAACTCGCTTATTCGATCCTCAGCATCATCCATCCTGCTTTTAATTCCTTCCATTGTGGTCTTCAGTTCTGATACTGTATTTGTCATTTCTGTCTGATTCTTTTTTATTATTTCAATTTCATTTTTTATACTTGTTATCTCTTTATTTAGGTGTTCATAATGACTATCCATTGTTGCTCTAATTTCTTTGAACATCCTAACTATCATTATTCTAAATTCTGCTTCTGGTAATTTGGTTATATCTGGTTCATTCAGGTCCTTCTCTGGGGATTTCTCTTGATTCATTTGGTTTGCATTCCTCTGCCTGCCCATTTTTTCTGTGTATAAGCAAGTTGTGGCCACTGGAGTCCAGTAGGTGTTGCCTTTGTGTTCTCTAGGTGTGGTCTATCTGCAGGCCCCCCACCCCCTCTGCCAGCGCCTAGGGTGGTTGGGTATGAGCGTTGCCAGCGCCGGCCCACTGTGGCTTTTGCTGTGATTTCTGCCTCTCCTCCGTGGGAGGGGCTGTCACTGAAGCCACAAGATTAGCACCAAGGGTAGAGGCGAGCACCTTTCCTCAGCTGCGGACCCAGCCTATTTCCGGACTTCCGCCCAGAACCAGCAGTCGGAGCCTGCTCGCTACAGTTCCGCGGGTTAGGCGGGGCTTTTGACATGCTCTCAGCTGTAAGCTTTTGCCCGTCAGGAGCTTTAGCCCCGCCCTCGAGGCCAGGGCCCTTTGCGCAGGGTCGGAAACCAAGATTTATTGGGGCGGGCGTGTTTGCTGGCTTCCGCCGAGCTGCGTACTTCCGCTCGTCCCGGACTCTACCCCGCCCCCGCGTTTGGAGCCCGCTCGTGCACGTATTAACGCTATCCGGGGTTTCTCCGGCCGGATGGGGACAGCAGCGTGGGCTCAGCTGCGAGCCTCCGCCTGTCTCGGGGTCCACCCCGTTCCCGCGCTCGGAGCCCGCTCGCGCACGTATACTGGCCAACCGCGGTTTCTCCGGCGGGCGGCGGGGGGGGCGGACTGGTAGCGTCAGCTCAGCCACGAGCCCCTGCCCGTCCCTGGTCCTAGCCCGGTCCCCGCGGTCAGGGCTGGCTTGCGCAGGGCCTGCCTGTTCCTGGCCTCCCGCTTTGTCCCCGTAAGTGGGATTAAAGGCGGGCCCGCAGCTTCCGGACCGCTCTCGCGCTTACCCTCCGACCCTCTGGGCTAGACCGATCTCCCACCGGCTTGGCCTCTGCCCACGCCGACAGAACCGCCTTTCAGCGTCCTGCCGCCCCAAAACCTTAAGCAGCCCTCAGCAGAGTAGGAAGGGACCTAATACTCCACACTGTAGGCCTGGGAGCTCCCTCACTTGTTTCACAGCTCAAAACTGTCCAAACGCCTCTTCTTGGCTCTGGGACTGCAGGCTGGGGCTTGGTTCCTGGGACCCAGGTCCCTCCCTCTCCGCCAAAATCTCCTCCCGCCACACAGGTCTCTCCGGGCTGCCGTTTGCTCCGGGGAGCTGGGCAGCCCTCTTCGCGTTTTCGCTATTCCTACCAGTCTCAATGTGGCTTCTTCTGTGTTCCTTGGTTGAAGAGTCCACTTAGTTTTGTTCAAAGTTGGTTTATCCAGGTGATGGTTCTTAAAATTGAGTTGTAATCCACTTTGGTTCTGGGAGTTGGAAGTTGGTACGTCCGCCTACTCCGTCGCCATCTTCTGACCCTAGAAGTTTGTTCTTAATCCCATGTAGCTGCATGTTCTGCTCTGAGCTCTGTGAATGACCCGTCATGCATGGTAATATGATAATTTATGTAAAACAGAGAAAGAAAAAGAATTCAATGATAAAATATAACTATAGAATTCTAAAGTTTAAACCAAAATATTGTTTCTTCACTGTAAGACTTGTCAGAGCTTTTAAGGTTCTGATAGGTGTTCAAAAAGGAGGATATACAATAGAGTGCTAGCCAAAGGAGTTCAGCCTTGGGAACACTTGTGCTCACCACCCACCGCCCTCTTCCTATCTCAGCCCCAGAGTGCTTCCCAGGACAAATGTGTCTAGGAACAGCTGCTCAAATAAAATAATATCAGTAAAGGGTTCTAACAGCAGAACCATATAATTACATTTCGGTAATAATTCTCACAGGAGTGTAGAAAGGTCAAGTCCAGTGGCCAGAAGCCCTTCAGATGATAATCACAAATCCCGGTGAAGATAAAACAAGTGTCTGAATTGAGACAGCAAGGATAAGGATAGGCAGAAAAGGCAAATGTGCCTCCCTTCTCACCTCTCCTGTCCTCCAACACTACTCCTCCTCTTCACTGCACTTTTCTAACTTGACCCTTCACATTCACTCAACTTCCAGACTGTTTGACCTCCATTTCTCGCAAAAGCTTCTTCCTCCACTTGGAGTATTCTTTTAATGACTCTCCAAAACAAAACAAAACAAAAAAAACAACACTTCTATTCATTAGTTCATGGGTCACTTCAGGAGACTTTTCCTCCAGGAAGCATTCTCTGGCCATCTCAGGCCTACATGGTTTGGGCCTCCACCACCCTATTCCTTCATAGCACTCACCCAGGGTTCCAATACTCCCAACACTTGTCTTGCTCTCTCCAGAACTGGAGAACCAAGTCTCATCCTTATGTTACCCTCACTGAGCTCAGAGTCAGACATACAGATGTGGTACAATAAAGTTCATTCTATGAATGAATGACTTGTCAAATCTGCACCACAACCCTGACAGGTAGATTTTATTTCTCCCACTTTGTATATAAAAACACAGGGTCCCGAATGGATGAAGAAGCTGGCTAAGCTTATACAGTTACTGGCCACAATTATTGGAGCTAAGGCAATCCCTAAAGAGAATTAAAGTTATCTTTGGGCTAAAGAGAAAAATAGTAGCTTCTAAGGTGGTATTTATGCATACCTGGAAGGCTTCCAGGGTGGCAACCCTACCTCCCTTCCGTGAGTGAATTATCTCATTGGTTTCCTGAGCTCTGAACACTCAGGGAGTACAGATGAGCAGTATGAGGTCACAGAGGGTATAGACAGTAAAATGGGGATGTCATTGAGAGAAGTAGTGAGTACATTTAGAAGAAGATGGCAATAACTTAAAATGTAAGTCAACTTTCAAATTCAACTATCACAAAGTATCCATTCTATATCTGAATGTCTTCTTATGTCCAGGGAATGGTCTAGCTTAAAAAAATGTCATAAAAATCTATTTTAAAGAGCTGAAAATGCAGTTTGGTCTGCCTGGCTGAAGCAGCTTGAGACAGGAAGAGCCAGGACCTCAGTCTTTGAGAGCTCTGCGGACACCACCCAGGAACACAAAATGGCAATAATTTATTTTAAATGGGAATTTATGTTAATCCATAAAAGACAAGGCCATGTGCCAAGAACTAGGAAGGAATGAGTGAATCCTGAGCAGGGAAGGTCCTGAGTGTTGCCAGGGAATGCTCAGAAAGCATTCTGTTGGTGTGTAATAATATGAGGAGGCATTTCAGGATACAAAAGGTCTAAGCTGGAGCATACAACACAGGCAGAGCACCAAATTAAGAAATTCTAAGTGTGCCTGACCTGTGATGGTACAGTAGATAGTGTCGACCTGGAATGCTGAGGTGGCTGATTCGAAATCCCAGGCTCACCAGGTCAAGGCACATACAAGAAGCAATCAATGAACAACTAAAGTGAAGCCACTACAAGCTGATGTTCTTTCTTTCTCTCTCTAAGAATCAATACATAAAAATTAAAAAAAGAAATCCTAAGTGTAATTGTAAACTGTAATTGAAAATAATAATTTTTAAAAATCTCCAAGTGTCACTTTGTTTAATCTTCACAACATCCCTGTGAGACTTGCATTATTATTTCTATCTCACAATCAGGAAGCTGAGTCTCAGAGAGGTTGCCTAGCTTCTACACAATGAAACAAGAATTCAGCCCCTTTTATGTGCTATCTATACTCTCACAGTCCTAAACCAATATGACATACAATATTACCGATATCGTATGTCTGGTATCTGTCTCTCTCCCTTCCCACAAGGAACACTGCTATGCCAAAAATAGCTTCTCACTTCCAGAACTGGTAAAAGAAAAGATTAAATTTAAGTGAGTGAAGCTTGTTAAATGTAAGACTATTAAATACAAGCTTTTTAAAATGAGGTATTGATGTTATGTTAATATGTCGTTTCTCATAATGGCTTGATGATGGCACTGATTTCAGATTGCCTTCCTGTTGAGTACTAAGTTTATCAATCATCCAAAGGACTGCCATTTCAAAGGATTGCCAGTTTAGTTAAGCAGATATAATGTTCAGAGTCAAGGTTATTTAAAAAGAGGGACCTTGTGAGTGTTCTAGAAAGGTGTGGGTGGGGAGTCAGAAAATCTGGGTCTGAGTCCTAGTTCCTTTCTAGAAAAACTCAAACGTAACATCGGAAATAAGAACATAAAATGTATGCTGGAAACTAAGCAGTGAAGGGGACTTTGAAGAGATTTATGTTGTAGCTGCTCTTTTCCCCCAAGTTGTAGTCTCTCATAAACTAAAGCTTAATCTATAAATCAACTGGCCTCCCCATTGCTGAAAGATCGTCTTTTCGGAAGAACATTAAGGTGCTTGTTTTGCAAGCTGATACAGTTTTATTTATGTTTTGGAAGGTCAGTCTACCTTTACCCAATCCCCAATATTCAGTCATTCCTTTGTTCCTTTAGCAAACCTAAGTCCAGCTCACAGAATGCAGAGTTGTGTCATTATTACAAGGTTAATGATAAGGACAGGAAAGCCTGGTTCATAGGAAGGAAATGAATCATTAATCTTGTTCTGTCCAAGTTTGCATTATTGTAGGGCTCCGTTATTCTCCTGTTTAGCTCTGAACCAGTTGACCCCATCTGAGCTGTTGGCATTAGAATTAACAGAGACCCTGAAGGTAGGGAAGTACAGTAGGATTAGAGTGCATAAGACAAAGTTCTCACTTGTTAGGGGTTGCTCCTAGACTGACAGGTATTATATACTTGCAGGAAATAAAACTAGTGGCTTTAGTAGCCATTGGTGCATGCCATCTGCCTCTCTTTCTAGAATTAGTTATAACAGCCTTGCATGACCTTCTCACTTAGAGTCCTGTTTCTTCCAATGCATATCTCATCTTAGCCACCAGATCTAATCATTTTATTGTATTAGTCACAATCCCAAGAGGTAACAAGCATCATGCTAAAATAAGATAAGCCAAAGTGAGTTTAATAAGGAGACAAGTTAAAATGGTGTGGACAGGACTGCACAGCAACCCAGGGCTCATGACAGTGAGATGCACCACCCTTAAGCCAGGAGGAGAGAAATGTTCCTGGAAGCATGAAGAAGAAAGAACTGTAGAGCTGGCTTTCAAAGAGGGTCAGTGATGTTGGTAGATGGATAAAGTCTATCTGAGATGACTCTGCAGGAAGGGAGTCTGGAAATAAGTCCTACAACTTCACTGCCTCCCGTTATCCTTCCCATCTCCTGCTGGGGCATCCAGTGGCCAAACCAAGGAGAAAACAGAGTGTAAGGGGGGCTGCTGATGAAGCTGACAAGGAGCAGAGTGGAAAGGGGTGGACAGTATACATGTAAGGGAAAGCAAAAGATGTCCAGCATAGATCCTCTATTTAAAGTCTGTATGTGTACTGGGAACACAAGGGAGTAGAATTATTTCCACTCAGAAAGAAGTTACGGTCAAGAGAGTTTGAAGAAAAGTAAACTACAAAGGAATTCCCAACCCAAGAATGCTGTAATGCTGTAAGGGATTCATTTTCATTAATCTGTTCTTTTATCACAACTCCCCTGAAGGCCTCCTCTTTGACAAGGAGAGACAGGCCTGAAGGACCCTGAGTTGCAGGGATGTATAATAGGACACAATCCTACTGTCTATGAGGTCATTATCTATTTGCAGAGAAAGACATGTAAATAGTAAACCACAACACACAAAGCTCCACAGTCTTCCTTTCAACTGAAACTTCTTTCCAGGTGTCCAACCACCCAGCTACAAGGCACGATTAGTTCTGTCTATATTTGCATGTATTTGGATGGTAACTGGTTTGGACAGCAGCCTATGTTCATTAGGCTTAGAAAGTTTCCATGTCAGTTAATTTGATGAATATCAGAGAAACTCAATTAAACTTGTCAACTTTTGCATATGACATTTAATAGCTATTAAAATTATGTCACCTCCATCATCTAAGGGCCTTATTTTTTTAGGTCCTCCAGACCCAAACAAGGGGGATGAAAAGGTGTTGCTATTATTCTCTCCAGACATTTTCGAGCCGGTCGTAACATGGTGACTTGAAAACAGCTTTCTTAGTAACATGCTCGTTACTCCTATTTTCCTAGAGAATCATACTTGAAAGAAGAATACAAAAGACTGAAGGTTAATTATTTAAATAGTGCTAAAGAGAGAAGTAGGGGAAGAGAACATTCATAGGCAGAGAGAATATTTAGGTTAGTAGGCTTGTTTGAGCGTTATTCCTCTATCTGGCTGTAATTCCAAGCAACTACATTATATCTAGGTCAAAATAAGGCTGTGAACTCCACAAAGGATATTATTGCGAGACTTATTAAAATGAAAGAGAATGTAAAACTCTATTTACTAGTAGAATCTCTTTACGTTAGAAGCTTTCAAGCTCTTTCCAAATGAAATTACTATGAGATATGTGACACACATGGAAATGTAAGTGTACGACTATCATCTCTAAGCAGGAAAAAAGCTTAAGGATTTCGGTATTTAATGTCTGTGTTAATTTTGCTATTCTACAATAACTTCTGCTTCTTGACCTTGCTTCACAATGTATATTCTACCTACTGGAATACTCAAATAATTGGCTCTTGGAAAGGACTATATAGCCTGACCAGGCAGTGGCAGAGTGGATAGAGTGTCAGACTGGGATGTGGAGGACTCAGGTTAGAGACCTCAACGTCGCCAGCTTGAGTGCAGGCCCATCTGGTTTGAGCAAAAGCTCGCCAGCTTGGACCCAAGGTCGCTGGTTCGAGCAAGGGGATGCTCAGTCTGCTAAAGACCCACGGTCAAGGCACATATGAGAAAACAGTCAATAATCAACTAAGGTGTCACAACAACAAACTGATGATTGATGCTTCTCATCTCTCTCCATTCCTGTCTGTCTGTCCCTATTTATCCCTCTCTCTGACTCTCTCTCTGTCTCTGTATTAAAAAAAGAAAGAAAGAAACAAACAAAGGACTATATAGACCATCGACCCTGCAAACGGATGTTCCAGGTCTGAGTCCTGGTCAGGGCACACAAGAGAAGTGAGCATCTGCTTCTTTTACCACCCCCCTCCCCCTTCTCTTCCTCTTCCACTCCCAGAACCAGTAGCGCAATTTGTTCAAGCATCATTATCCCAGTTGCTGAGGGTAACTTGGTTTGTTCAAGCGAGTGCTAAAAGTAGCTCTGTTGAGCTTCGGCCCCAGATGAAGGTTACTGGTTGGATCCCAGTTCAGGTGCATGCTGGAGTCTGTCTCACTATCACCCCTTCTCTCACTTAAAAAAAAAAAAAGAAATATATATTAGATTTTTTTGGAAGACTTCTTTCAAAATACACATGCTCATATCCTGATGCAGTCAGGATGGGCCCTTGGAGGCTCTATTTTTTAATGTATGTGCAAGTCATTTTATTAGGGATTCTCAAATAGGAAAAGATGCCCCCAAGTAGACCATGCTATTTTATACTGCTAGGCATTTTTTTCAGGATATTTCAAGAATATTATGTTTTCTTGGCAAATGTCTAACACTTTTCCAAAGTCTCACAAGTTTTCTGAAGCCTTTTTTAGTGCCCACAGATAATTATGCCATACACTCTATATTTTAGGTACTTTTAATATTTCCACTCTCTCACACATAGTACATGTTCAATAAATGCTTGTTGAATAGAAAGGAATAAAATGGATATTGAATAGTGCCTGACAAATGGCAGCACAGTAGATAGAATGACAGCCTGGGACACTGAGGTCTCAGGTTCAAAACTCCAAGGTCACTGGCTTGAGCATGGACTCATCCTGCTTGAGTGCAGGCTTGTGCATGTAGTTACTGGCTTGAGCAAAGGGACACTGACTTGGATGGAACCCCCACCTTCCTGGTCAGGGCACATATGAGAAGTAACCAAGGAACAACTAAAAGTGATGCAACTACAAATTGGTTCTTCTCATTTCTCTCCCTTCTTATCTGTCTGTCTGTCTCTCTTTCTCATTAAAAAATAAAATAGATATTAAGTATACTTATATCATTTATTACTAGTTTGGCTTGTTACTCATAAGTACTCTCCATTCAACAATAGCTTATTTAACAGAAAAATTTAGTGGTCCCATGTGCTTCAGGCTAATTGTGGCAGTACATTACTAGAAGCAAAGAAGCAATAGGTCTACCAACAAAAAACAAAAAACATTCCAATTTTACTAGAATCTGTGAGAGACACTTAGATTAAATTTAACCAGTGATGTGACTTAAACATTTTTTTCTCATTCTCCTCCTTTCTCACTATCTCCTACCTTGCAGCTGCCTAAGCCTTTCTCTACATACTTTTCACTTTCCTAATACCTTACCCACATGGTTTTTAATTTTTTTGCTTTTCCTCTCCCTCCCTTCTTTTTATTTCCATTGGCTCTCTTATCTCTACCTTTTCCAAATTCAGGAAGCCAAGTGTCATACCTGCTTTCACAATCTCCAACATTTAACCTAGTGTCTCTTTGATCCCAATTCTATAATTTGCTCTGTGACTTCACAAACAAATAATCATTCCCCTACTTGGTTAACACTAATGGATAATTCTCTGAGAATTTTCATTTTTGAGCCTCAAAAATGTCAAAATATGGTTATAAAATTTGTGATGTATTTTAAATGTTTATATTTTATAAATGAACACATTTAAGATAAAATGTAAATGTGTTCCAAGAAAAATTACAGGATTTATAAAAATACTCATTCATGGTCCACGAGAGGCTGTGTGTGTTGTTAGTGGAATGCACGCTGAATGTCATTTTTCTTCAGTAAGTCCTGTATATCTTGTCTGGATGTCTAACCTCATTTACATAGAACATTAAAAGGTCTCATTTGGAAAACAACCACTCACTCCACATTTTTCTTCTTATCCTAAGTCTTACCACTGCTAATAGAGATCAGAGAAGAAAATACATGTAGAAATATTTTACACCAAGTCTGGATTCAAATCGCGGCTCTTTGACTTTTTACTTGTGTGATCTTAAAGTAAGCTTTCACTTCCAAAGAGGCTTCTTTTACCTTTGTAAAGAAAGAGTTATATTTTCATTTCCTGTAGGATTACTGATTCCCAAGAAGAGGTTATGGGTGGAATACTGACCACAGTGCTTAAGTAGAGCAAGAAAGTAAAAATACCAGAAAGTCATATGGGAGGGTTTTGGAGTCAAATGACTTTGACTCAGTGAAAGATAAGTAACTCATTGACTGTATAACTTCATGCAAGTTACTTAGCGTCTCTGAGACTTGTATTTCTTATCTGTTAAGTGACTGTTATGAAAGAATGCATTTTATTGGGCTTTTGGTACTAAAGGGATTAGATGAGATAATGCAAGAGCATATTGATTCAATAGTTGCATAGATTATTAAACGTGTGTCTGTATTTGTTTATTTAATACCATTAGTGTGTCTGCCCTTGATTAGAGGCCCAACACTCTTTGAAGGGATGTTAGTGTGATAAAGTAGAAGACTGGAGGACTTGGCAGTAAAAACTAACTTGAAGATTAGCCAGGTAAACTTCAATATCAGTATATGATTTTATACTTTAAGGCAGTGGTTCTTAACCTGGGTTCTATTGAACCCTAAAAGTTCAATGAGTCTGTCTCAGGGGTTCGGAGAAGCCTCTGCCGCGGAGGCCAGAATAAAGTAATACCGTAATTTGTTGTGAGTTCATGCACTTTGTTGGTTTTGTTTTTTGAGCAAGGTGATTTTCATGCACGGCTCATTTTATGCACCAGTAAAAAAACATATACCTATGTCTTAAATTTGGAAAAAGAAATCATATTTTATTTATCACTAAAGAAGGGTTTGGTGAATGTGCATATGAAACTGGTGGGTTTGGTACCTCAAAAAAGGTTAAGAACCACTGCTTTAAGGGGTTCAGGAAGGACAATAATGACTTCATCTTTGTCCATTTAGTTCATCATTGTAACCCAAGCACTTGACAATAGTGCATAGCACAGAGTAGGAGCTCAATAAAAACTTGCTGATTCCCCAATGGCAAATAACCAACACTCTTGCATATAATAGGTCTTTGATGAATGTTTTGTGAAAGAATAATAATAATGATTATAACTAACCTTATTATGTGTCATACACTCTTCTAAACACTTTATTTGTATAATTTATTTAGTTTTCACTGGGACACTATGAGATAGGCCCATTTACTACTCCCATTTTCTCAGATAAAGGAAATAAGGTACAAATTATCTACTATGTGTTTACACAGCTAAACCTGGCGAGATCAGGATTTCACCATTGTGTGCCAGGCAATGTCAGCCTTAGGAATGCAGTTTATTGTCTTTCTTTCTAGTCTGAAATTTAATAATATCCCTGGAATAAATTCAAGGGTTTTGAAATAGAAATAAGACTCAGTTTGCTAATCTTTAATTAGAGCTCATACTAGTTGGCCTCCCTATCAAAAAGAATTATTTGGAGCATCAATGAAGCTAATGTGAACCACCATAAAATACATTATATTTTACATTCTCTGTATGATAATAAAACTGAAAGAACATTGACTTTGGAGGTCACAGACCTACATTCAAATTCTGGCCCCTTTTTATTAGTTTCAAGGCCTTGGGCAAGTCATTCTTCCTTGCCTTTTTCATCTGTAAAATAAGAAATATTATACTGACTTTTGGGGTTATGATAATCATAAGTGAGATAAAGCCTTTAATAAGCCAGAAAACATTGCCTAGCACATGTAGGAAGATAACGACTAGATGCTGTCTAGCGAATGCTCTAGTTTCTTTAAATATAATAGGACTGTACTTAACATTTCTTAAGTACCACTATGGGTACATCACATATCAGAAACTCAGTAAATACAGCCCCGACTCCTTCACTCTGCATTCCCTCAAGTCACTTCAGAAGATTGGTACAACTTCCTCCTTGGTAGTATGTCCCCTGTGACCTCATCTGAGTAGGGCTCTGACTGCTTTTTGCTTCATCATCTGTAAAAGTAGTGTGAGTTTTCATGAATATTGATGGTATAAGTTACACTGGTATGAGGCACACAATAGCTCCTTTCTGCATTGTTAAAAGATCTGGAACTTTGTGTCTGGGAAGGGGCCATCTTAGTGCTTGGTTTTCCTGGGTGCCATTAAGAAACCACATGACATAAAGTGTAGTGGAGTGGGATTTAGGGCAGCTTCACACAGCACAGAAGTCCCTTTGCAAAGACTTTTGCTGTTGTCTTTCCATTTCACATTTTGTTTCAACAAAGTATTGATCCCATTTGGCTAAAATATGAACTTTAGGATATTTTAGCAACTCATTAAGTCTTCTGTTACTTCACTTGCAGGTAGAGTTTACTATAGTCAAACTGGAATGAGTCCTGTAATAACTTCTCTCTCTCTCTTTCTTGTAAGAAATATGAGAAAGATTTTGTAGTAGACCAGTGTCTCTAAAGAAAAGACAAGGAGCAGTTAACAATGTATGGAGACACATTAGGCTGTTAAAATCAAGAAGGTGCTACTGGCAATCAATGGATAGAGGCCAATGATGGTGCTAAATACCCTGCACTACACAGGAAAGCCCCCCCCACACACACACACAATAAAGAACTATCCAACCCCAATGTCGATAGTACCAAAGCCTGGAAACCCTCCTGTAGAGACAGTGTTTTATCAATGACTCAGTTTATAACCAGCTCCCAAAAAAATTGTCAAGCTTTTTACCACTTTGTTTTCTGTCCTCAAGGAGCTTCAGAGCAATGGGTGATTGTTTTGTTAATACATATAAGTGTAAATTTGAGCCCTAGTGCCACCATATTTTAGCTTATGTGACCTTGGACAAAGTGCTTCATATTTCTGATCTTCAGTTTTCTCATTAACATAATGAAAAGAGTCAATAATATTGTAATAACTGTGTATAGTGCCAGATTGTTACTAGACTTAGGAAGGGATCACTTTGTAAGTTATATAAATGTCTAATCACTATGCTGAAACTAATGTAATATTGAATGTCAGCTATAATTGAAAAAAAACTATAATACCTACCTTAGAGGTATTATTACACAGACTTTATGGAGTAATGTATTTATAGTCCTAAAAATGTTTGATTCAAAGCAAGCTCCTGACAAATGTTATTAATATGTTTTTTTTTTAATAATTAAATAACTGAAGCCTGACCAGGCGGTGGCGCAGTGGATAGAGCCTCGGACTGGAAAGCGGAAGACCCTGGTTCAAGACCCCAAGCTCACCAGCTTGAGCATAGGCCCATCTGGCTTGAGCAAAAGCTCGCCAGCTTGGACCCAAGGTCGCTGACTCCAGCAAGGGGTTGCTCGGTCTGCTGAAGGCCCGCGGTCAAGGCACATGTGAGAACGCAATCAATGAACAACTAAGGTGTTATAATGGCAATGAAAAACTAATGATTGATGCTTCTCACCTCTCTCCGTTCCTGTCTGTCTGTCCCTATCTATCCCCCTGTCTGACTCTCGCTCTGTCCCTGTGTAAAAGAAAAAAAAATTAAATAACTGAAATGATCACTACAGACCCTTAAAACCATCTTGCTCTCTATATTAAGTTTCCACGAAGACTCAAGGATGCGTTCTCTATATACACACAATTTCCATCTATGGGGGGGGCAAAAAATGAAGTCACATGCCGAGTGCTGTGTGAGCACCCCAAGGGGCCTAGGAGTAGAAGACTGGCTCAAATTTGCATTGTTATGATTCTAAGTGAGTTACCTAACTTTTTTGTTGTTGTCTCAAAAAATCTGTTAACGTACTCCACTTTTTCACTGGCCCCAGTCATTTATTCCTTCAGCAAACTGTTAATATTTATGTCATTAACAATTGCATTGATGATTTAATTAAAATTTGAACATCCTATCTAATTTCAGCCACCTGCTGCTATCTTTTATATCTATTCATATTCAAAAGCACAGAATGTTCCCTTATTTTTATAAGTTGGCCATATCTGCTGTGATTGGAACAGGAAGCCCAGAAAAGCTGTATTGATGGAACTTGGTGAATATCCATTGGTCTGGGTTCATGGCACATTCATGACTTCCACACATCTAGAAAGCAAAGGCCCAGAAAGGTGTTCTCATTTACAACAATTACACATAAATCTCTAGTTGAAAGTATTTACTGTTAGTGGCATGAGGTCAATCTTCCCATTACTTATGAATCTATTTCTGCTCCTTTTAGCACCTAAGTAGATATTTAGATCAATGTGTTCTTGGCCTGCAGTTTCCTATTTCTGATAAAGATATTGAACTAACATTGGAGTGTTGAATTATGTTCAAATGGAAATGGTATACCATTTATATGGTCATTAAATAATGATATTCCTGATTTGTGGCTATGATAGAAAATTAAAAGAAGAGATAAAATAACAAAGTAGCATAGGACAAAAAAAGGATATGGTTAGAGAAAAGTTGGAAATAACTCCAGGGTTTCTCCCTGAAGTTAGAGCTATTACTGTCAGGAATCCCTTGAATTGTGTTCAACTAATGGATTTCTGGAAGATGCACATTCATTGTATATATCCATTTCTCATGCCCCACTATGAACACCTCATGGGGCAGAAACAGAACCTGAATCACCTTAGTACACCCAATGTCAAGCACTGTACCTGGCATGCAACAGGCATTCAATGACTGTTTGCTGAGTAAATGGTTTGCATATGGACTCTTATTAGATTCCAGGACCCTGTGGACCCTGTGCTCTGTCACCTATTCATCCAGTTGGCCAGATAAAAAATTAAAAGCATCCTTGACCTCTCTCCTTTATCTACACACCATATCCATCTCATCAGTAAGTGGTGTTAGTACCACCTTCAGAATAGACTCCCAAACCCATTACTTCACTTCCACTGCTCTCTCTCTTATCAAAGATATCACCATTTTTTAATCTGAACTACTCTAAATAATTACTTGTCTACCCTTATTCATCTACCACTTTATTCTCATAAAGCCATCTCCTAGGGACCAGGGGTTTCCCATCTCACTCACATTAAAAGCTGGCGTTCTTACAAAGTACAGCAAGGCATTGAACATTGATACCTTTCTCTATTATTTATGCTATTACAGTCATACTGGCTTCCTTGTCATTCTTCAAAATACAAGCAAGCTTTCATCTTAGAATGTTTGGCCATCTCTGTTCCCGCCTCCTTGAATATTATCCACATGAGTTCTCTTTCCTCACACCCGTTCCTCACTTAGATCTGTGCTCTACACCACTCATCTAAAATACAGCAGTCTCACCACTTAGTATTTTCTTCTCTTGCTTTACTATTAGTCCATAACAATTATCTACCTGAAATTTTATGTTTATTTGTTTACTGTCTGTTCCCTTTACTAAAATGTACACTCCTGTGGGTAGAAGCCCTTTTGTATATTGCTCAAGAAGAGTGGCTGGAACTTAGGAGCTCCTTGGCCATGTGTTGGATGAATGAATGAACTGAAAGGAAGCCAGTGCAGATGGGCTGCAGGTGAGTAAAGGGAAGCATGGACAGTAGCAGGCAGCAGGCAGAGGGCAGATGATGCTCACCTGTAAATCATGCTCAAAGTTTGGATTTTAGTTTAAAGTCAATAGAAAAGCTCTTGAAGTGTTTTATGTGGCATATTGATGTGATATAAATTATGGTTTTGAAATATTAGCAAGTTTCTAATAACATAAAATAAATCAGCTGCTTCATACATGGTAGATGGAAGGAGAGCAAGAAGAGAAATAAGGAAACAAGTTAGAAACCTCTTGAAGTAACAAGTAAGAGGTGGAGACAGAATGGGTCAGATCAGTGATCATGGAAAATAAAGAGCAGTAGTTGAGCCTGGAGTCTTTCAGAGACAGTAGGACCTGAGCTCAGACTGAATATTGCGGTGGGGAAGGCAGAGGAAGGAAAGAGAAAAATTAAGGGTTACCCCTTGGTATTCATTTTGAACAACCTGTAACAATATTGTTCATAAGGACAGACGGGAATATTAATTTTGTATGAGTGAGTCAAAACTCTGTTTTGAACACATTGTTTTTTAACATTCTGAGTTTTAAGTGACTACTGGCTATTAAAATGCAGATGGCCCAGAGGCCTTGGTACATAAGCCTGAAAGTAAGAGAGATCTGGGATACATTTTTGTATTGGAGATCCATAAAACTATAAATGGCACTTAAAGTCATGGAACTGAATGAGATTTCTTTTTCTTTTTATTAATTTTAATTTTAATGGGGTGACATTGATAAATCGGGGTACATATGTTCAGAGAAAACATCTCCAGGTTAGTTTGCCATTTGATTATAATGCATACCCATAACCCAAAGTCAAATTGTCTTCCGTCATCTTCTATCTGGTTTCATTTGTGTGCCTCCCCTCCCCGGGCTAGCCAGCACACTCTTGTCCATGTCTCTGAGTCTCATTTTTATGTCCCATCTATGTATGGAATCTTATATTCTTAGTTTTTTCTGATGTACTTATTTCACTCCGTATAATGTTATCAAAGTTCAACCATTTTGTTGTAAATGATCCGATGTCATCATTTCTTATGGCTGAGTAGTATTCTATAGTATATATGTACCATAGCTTTTTAATCCACTCGTCTTCTGAGGGACACTTGGGCTGTTTCTAGATCTTCGCTATTGTGAACAATACTGGCACAAAAAGGGGGCACATTTCTTCTTTTCGAACAGTGCTATGGTGTTCTTAGGGCATATTCTTAAAAGTGAGATAGCTGGGTCAAAAAGCAGTTCAATATTTAATTTTTTGAGGAATCTCCATACTGTTTTCCACAGTGGCTGCACCAGTCCGCATTCCCACCAGCAATGCAGGAGGGTCCCCTTTTCTCCACATCCTCGCCAGCACTCGTGTGTTGTTTTGCTGATGAGCGCCATTCTGACTGGTGTGAGGTGATATCTCATTGTGGTTTTAATTTGCATTTCTCTAATGATTAGTGATGTTGAGCATTTTTTCATATGCCTATTGGCCATCTGTATGTCCTCTTTGGAGAAGTGTCTATTCATTTCTTTTGCCCATTTTTTGATTGGATTGTTTGTCTTCCTGGTGTTGAGTTTCACAAGTTCTTTATAAATTTTGGTTATTAACCCCTTATCAGACATATTTTCAAATATGTTCTTCCATTGTGTAGTTTGTCTTTTTATTCTGTTCCTATTGTCTTTAGCGGTGCAAAAGCTTTTTAGTTTGATATAGTCCCATTTGTTTATCCTGTTTTTTATTTCACTTGCCCGTGGAGATAAATCGGCAAATATAGTATAGCTAGAGATGTCGGAGAGCTTACTGCCTACATTTTCTTCTAAGATGCTTATGGTTTCACAGCTTACATTTAAGTCTTTTATCCATTTTGAGTTTGTTTTTGTGAATGGTGTAAGTTGATGGTCTAGTTTCATTTTTTTGCAGGTAGATGTCGAATTTTCCCAACACCATTTGTTAAAGAGGCTGTCTTTACTACATTGTATGCTCTTACCTCTTTTGTCAAATATCAGTTGTCCATAAAGGTGTGGGTTTATTTCTGGGTTCTCTGTTCTGTTTCTTTAATTTATATGCCTGTTCTTATGCCAGTACAAGGCTGTTTTGAGTACAATGACCTTGTAGTATAACTTGATATCAGGAAGAGCGATACCTCCTGCTTCATTCTTCTTTTTCAGTATTGCTGAGGCTATTCGTGTTCTTTTGGGGTTCCATATAAATTTTTGGAATATGTGTTCTATATCTTTGAAGTATGTCATTGGTATTTTAATTGGTATTACATTGAATTTATAAATTGCTTTGGATAATTTAGACATTTTAATGATGTTTATTCTTTCTAACCATGAGCACGTTATATGCTTCCACTTGTTTTTATCTTCCTTGATTTCTTTTATCAATGTTTTATAATGTTCCAAGTACAAGTCCTTAACCTCCTTGGTTAAATTTACTCCTAGGTACTTTATTTTTTTGGTTGCAATAGTAAAGGGATTATTTCCTTAATTTCTCTTTCTGACAGTGCATTGTTGGTGTATAAAAATGCCTCTGATTTCTGAGTATTAATTTTATATCCTGCCACCTTGCTGAATTCATTTATCAGGTCCGGTATTTTTTTGACAGAGACGTTAGGGTTTTCTATATAGAATATCATATTATCTGCAAATAATGACAGTTTTACTTCTTCTTTTCCAACTTGGATGCCTTTTATTTCTTCTTCTTGTCTGATTGCTGTAGCTAGGACTTCCAGATCTATGCCGAATAAGAGTGGTGAAAGGGGAACCCCTGCTTTGTTCCTAATCTTAAGTGGATTGCTTTTAATTTTTGCCCATTGAGTATGATGTTGGCTGTGGGTTTGTCATAGATGCCCTTTATGATGTTAAGGTATGTTCCCTGTATTCCCACTTTGCTGAGAGTTTTGATCATGAATGGATGCTGAATTTTTATCAAATGCTTTTTCTGCATCTATTGAAATTATCATGTGTTTTTTTTTCCTTCCTTTTGTTTATGTGATGAATCCCATTGATTGATTTGTGAATACTGAACCAGCCTTGCTTCTCCATAGTAAATCCCACTTGATCATGGTGTATGATTTTTTTTATATTTCGCTGGATCCAGTTGGCTAATATTTTGTTGAGGATTTTAGCATCTAAATTCATCAGGTATATTGGTCTATAATTTTCTTTCTTTGTGTTGTCTTTGCCTGGTTTTGGGATCAGAATTATGCTCGCCTCATAAAAGGAGTTTGGAAGTCTTCCTTCCTCTTGAATTTTTTGAAATAGCTTGAGAAGGATATGAGTTAGTTCTTTGAGTTTTTAGTAGAATTCACTTGTGAAACCTTCAGGCCCAGGACTTTTCTTTGTTGGGAGTATTTTGATAACTGTTTCTATCCCATTTGTTGTAATCTGTTTGTCTAGAGTTTCTGATTCTTCCAGATTGATTTTTGGAAGATTGTGTGTTTCAAGGAATTTATCAATTTTATATAGGTTGTCTAGTTTTTTGGCATAGAATTCTTCATAGTATTTTCTTACAATATTTTGTCTTTCTGTTATGTCACTTCTTATTTCTCCACTCTTCTTTCTAATTTTATTTATTTGAGTCCTCTCTTTTTTTCTTGGTGAGTCTAGTTAAAGGTTCATTGATCTTGTTTACCTTTTCAAAAAACCATCTCCTGGTTTCATTGATCCTCTGTTTAGTTTCTTTAGTCTCTATGTCATTTATTCCTGCTCTGGTCTTTATTCTTTCCTTCCTTCTACTACCCCTGGTCTTTACTTGCTGTTGTTTTTACTTGCTGCATCTTTTAGATGCAGGGTCAGGTTGCTTATTTGAGTTTTTTCTAGCTTCTTATATTATGCCTGTAGTGCAATGAACTTCCCTCTCAGTACTGTGTTTGCTGTGTCCCATAAACTTTGAGTTGATGTATGCTTGTTATCATTCGTTTCTAGAAACTTTTTTATTTCTTCTTTAATCTCATTGTTAATCCATTCATTATTTAGTAACATGCTATTTAGGTTCCAAGTATTTGAGTATTTTCCAGGTTTTTTTCATAGTTAATTTCTAGTTTCATGCCATTGTGATCAGAGAAAATGCTTGATATGATTTCAATCTTCTTAAATTTGTTGAGACCACTTTTGTATACTAACATGTGGTCTATCCTAGAGAATGTACCATGAGCACTTGAAAAGAATGTATATTCTGCAGCTTTAGGGTGAAAAGTTCTGAAGATATCTATTAAATCGAGTTGATCTAGTGCATCCTTTAAGTCTGCTTTTTTTTTTTTGTTAATTTTCTTTCTTGGTGATTTATCCAGTGAAGTTAGTGGGGTATTGAAATCCCCTACTATTACAGTATTGCTGTTGATCTCACCCTTTATATCCATCAAAGTCTGCTTTATGTATTTCTGCGCTCCTGTGTTCAGCACGTAGATATTTATAATGGTTATATCTTCCTGTTGAATTGCTCCCTTTATCATTATGTAGTGTCATTCTTTATCTCTTACTTCAGCCTTTGTTTTAAAGTCAATTTTGTCAGATATAAGTATTGCTACCCCAGCTTTTCTTTTTCATTTCCATTGGCATGAAATATATTTCTCCATCCTTTTACCTTCAGTCTATGTGCATCTTTTGTTTTAAGGTGTGTCTCTTGTAAACAGCATATGTATGGGTCCTGTTTTCTTATCCATACAGCTACCCGATGTCTTTTGATTGGATCATTTAATCCATTTACATTTAAGGTTATTATGATATGGAGTTGTTTATTGCCATTTTATTCTTTAAAGCTGTATTCCTCTTTTGCTATATTCTTTTCCCCCCTTTGATCTGTTCACAACAGGCCCCTTAGCATCTCTTGCAGGATTGGCTTGGTTTTAATGAATTCCTTGAGTTGTTTTTTTTTTTTTATTTTTTCTTTTGTTTGGAAAGCTTTTTATTTCACCTTCAATTTTAAACATTAACCTTGCTGGATAAAGTAGTCTTGGTTGTAGGTTTTTGTTCTGCCATTTTTTGAATATGTCTTGCCATTCCCTTGTGGCCTCAAGTGTTTCAGTTAAGAAGTCAGATGTCATCCTTATGGGGACTCCTTTGTAGGTGATAGCCATTTTTTCTCTAGCAGCTTTTAATATTTTCTCTTTATCACTTAGCTTTGGTATTTTAATTATGATGTGTTTTGTTGTAGATTTCTTTAATGGAGTTCTCTGTGCTTCTTGGACATGTGAGTCATTTTCCAGCCTTAAATTGGGGAAGTTTTCCATTAAGATTTGGTAGAACAAAGTTTCTATCCCTTGTTCTTTCCCTTCTTCTTCAGGAACCCCTATGATGAGGATATTATTTTTCTTCATGTTGTCACAGAGCTCCCTTAGAGTTTCCTTTGTCTTTTTGAGTCTCTTCTTTTTTCAGCTCTGCTTCTGTGCCTTCGTTTATTTTGTCCTCTAACTTACTGATTCAATCCTCAGCTTCATCCATCCTGCTTTTAGTTCCTTCCATTGTATTCTTCAATTATGATATTATATTTGTCATTTCTGTCTGATTCTTTTTAATTATTTCAACTTCCTTTTTTATACTTGGTATCTCTTTATTTAGGTGTTTGTAATGACTATCCATTGTTGCTCTAAGCTCTTTGAACATCCAAGCTATCATTATTTTAAACTCTGTGTCTGGTAGTTTGGTTATATCTGGTTCATTCAGGTCCTTCTCTGGGAATTTCTCTTGATTTATTTGGGTTGCATTTCTCTGCCTGCCCATTTTGTCTGTTTATAAGAAGGATGTGGTCACTGGAGTCCAGTGGGTGTTGCCTCTGTGTTCCCTAGGTGTGGTCTGTCTGCAGGCCTGCCACCACCTCTGTTGCTGCCTAGGACAGTTGGGTATGGGTTTAGCTGTTGCCAGGCCACTGAGGCTGTTGCTGTGGTTTCCGCCTCTCCTCTGTGGGAGGGGCTGTGTTCTCGTACATGCAGGCTCTACAAGCCTCAGCCAGTCTTGGCCTTTGCCCCGCTCCTGTGGGTGAGGTTGCACACTGCACTCAAGCCACCAGCCTTGGTACCAAGGTCAGGGGTGAGCACCTTTGCTGAGCTGTGGTCCCCACCAGTTTCCACGCTTCTGCCCAGCCCCCGTCTATCAGAGCCGGCTTGTGCACACACGGGCTTCTGCCTAGCCCGTTTGGTCAGTGCCAACTTGTGCGGGATCGCAAACCTCTGGGGCTGGTGGCGCACGCTCAGCTGTGAGCCTCTGCCTCTCCTTGGCTTTCTCCCTGCCCCTGAAGTCAGAGCTGGCTTGGGCAGGGTCACAAAGCCTCAGAGGCCAGGTGGTGCTGTGCACGCACGGGTTCCTGCTAAGTAGAAGATTTCTGCCTGTTCCCAGGCTCCCGTTTTTCCCCTGCAGGTGGGGCTACAGGCGGGCCCACAGCTGCCGGACATCTTTCGCGTGTCCGTTCCACCCCTGCTGGGCTAGACCAAGCTCATGGCCGGGTGGTTCGGCCTCTGACCCTGCCGACAGAACCGTGTTTCCACGTCCCGCCATCACCGTCCCTCCAGCAAGCCCTCAGCAGTATGGGTTGGGGCACTGCAGCTCAGACCCTAACACTCCATACTATAGTTCTGAAAGCTCCCTCCTTCTAAGTGGCAGTGCTCTAAGTGCCGGGGGAGTTTGTTTGGCTGGTGCCCTGCCTCCCTTTGCTGGTATTGCTAGTTCCAGGGGAAATATTCCTTTCAGATTTGTGAAGTGACTCAGCCCAGGGTTTAGGGTGGCTGTCCCTCAGAGTGTTTCTCCCTGTGCCTTCTAGGCCACACTCTTCCTCTCTTCTCTCCCCATCCCCCGATGCCCCAGGTGAGTGGTTGTGAAAGAGGTTTGCTGTGCCATCCCTTTAAGAAGAATCCTGGGTCTGAGAAAACTGTCTCTTTCTCACACACAGTATCCTCACTTGTTTTACAGCTCAATACTGTCCAAACGCCTCTTCTAGGATCTGGGGCTGCAGACTGGGGCTTTGTTCCTGGGACCCAAGTTCCTACCCTTCTGCTCGCCTCTCTTCCTGCCACATGAGTCTCTCCAGGCTGTCGTTTTCTTCCGGGAGCTGGGCAGCCCTTTCCACGTTTTCACTTTTCCTACCAGTCTCAATGTGACTTCTTCAGTATTCCTTGGTTGAAGAATTCTTAGTTTAGTTCAATGTTGGTTTATTCAGATGATGATTCTTAAAATTAAGTTATAATCCACTTTGGTTCCAGGAGTTGGAAGTTGGTACGTCCGCCTACTCCATCACCATTCTGCTGTCTCCCCGAATGAGATTTCTTAAGGCAAGAATTAGATAGCGAGATCTTGCCATGTTCTTACTGAACAACAAATGGAGTAAATATCCTGGCAACCAATCAGCCTGTTCCCGAAACAGATGACACAAGCAGATGTGGATCAGAGTCTGGCAGGAAGTCCAAACCCCAGTGAGAAGCTGATAATAAACAACAGAGACCCACATCTGTACATTAACAAGGAAAGGGATCAGAGCTGTATGAAGAGAGAAAGGGCAAGAGAAGCGGGTTGGATAGTTTAAAAAAGTGTGGGGCAGAAAGAGTAGAGGCCTCACTGAGGCCCAGGAATTATCACAATGGTCATATTTGAGAATGTGACCTAAAAATTTAGAAAGTTGTCAGAGAATGTGATGCCATGCACATCTATGTTAATAAAGTTACCCTGGAATTTGGCAGTCTTTTCACAGTCTGTTAATTTGATCATTCAGATTAATATCAATTGCAAGCCTTATCAATTAATGTGTATGAAAGCCTATCTCTCCAAGATTCTGAAAGTGCCTGAGAGTAATTCTCATAACTAGCATCACAATTCTCTCTCACTCTGTCCTAAACTGAACACTTGGTACCCTGTTCGCATCTTTGTTAACCTTTTCTGATTTTCTGTGCTTTTCAAGGCAGTGAGCATGGTGCACAGTGTGTGGGAAGAGCAACTTCTTAATTGAGATCCTAGCTAAAAAGTAACACCCCATTGTGTAGCATCATGTTAGGTCCTGTGTAATTCCATTTAATATTCTTTTTGCATAAATACTTCCAGGATAATCCTATTTAATCACTTTAGTCTATATTAGTACCTCACACAGTAAACAAATTAGTAGGTGCTAAATAAATACTTGTTGAATCATTAATGGATTTATACTTTTAACACATGCATCTCCTACCTCCACATTGCACATTGACCAAAAGAGAACCAAAACTGATGTTTGAGGTAATCTAAACAAAGATCTATGGATTTTAAAATGTTCATCCTCTGACAATAGAGAATTTGTTGAGCAAATATACTGTGGATATTTGCTATTATTTTCTTTTTAAATATATTTTCTAAAAGATCTAATTATTTATAATGTGTAACCACTTATATATTAACAGTATTTGTTCTTGTAAAATAGTGCATGCTTTGAATATATGCTCCAAACCTACCACTGCTTCATTTTAAATGGACACTTCACAAACATTTTTATTCCTTTGAGGATTAACATTATTTGGTCACTCCCTTCCCCGAGAAATCCAGGTTTCATAAAAAGTAGACTGGCTCAGGTAGCTGAACTTTTGGATGACCAAGACTAAGGTTTTCCCCTGTTGCTCTACCTACAGTAGTGCCTTGACCAACAGCAGTTGCTCAAAAAATATTCCTGAATAAATTAATGGAAAGACAGTCTCTTCTAGCTTCTACTAGCAGGAAGAGAAAACAGAGAGCTAAGAACCCCATGGTACAGACTTGTGAGTGTGTGCATATATATGAGTGGTGGGAGGGTGGCACCACAACAAAGATTAAAGCAGATCAAACCGAAAGATTATATCAGAAACTGGAATATAGAATAAGAAGGCAGAAAGTTAAGGTAATGAAAGAAGAAAAGCAAGGTAATAAAGCAATTCTATTGAGTAGCTTTGACTAAATTATTTTCCTTCATCAGCCCTTGATGGTGTCTGAGAGTTGATCATTGTATTTAATGCTTCGGAAAAAGACAAATAATCATATTTAGCAATGAAACTTGTGAGCATTAAGAGACTGTGAATTGGACAAATTATCTCTATCAAGTCTAGGTAAGTGAGGCCATATAGAGTTTATTCAATGGGCTAAATATCTCAGAGTATTGGGGAGAATTTTTTTTATAATAAAAAGTGATATGCTATGCAGACATTTGAATGCTTTTATGAGACCCGCACTGATAGGCAGGCCCTCAAATAAATTAATTGTGTTAATTCAACAGTAATATTTATTGGATACCCACTGTGGAGCTGCCATTATTCTTCACACAGGGGATAAAGTATAGACAAAGCAAAGCCCCCTGCTCTCATGAAGTTTTCGTTTGGGAGTTGGTTGATTTATTGGATACACAGAGTATCCAGGCTACCTGATTAGCACATGAAAGAAAAAAAGAAACATATCATTATAATTTTCACTAAGAAACAATAAAAAATTGACAGTATTTCCTGTTTAATATTGACAAAGACATCTGTTGACTTGGATCTGCAGTTCCGTGTAATATGCAAGTTCTAGTAATTTAAATTTCAGAGTCCTGGGAGACCAGAAAGAAGGGCCAGATATTTTGTAAAAGAAAAACTCAAATTCAGAGACTAACATATAGTAGACATACAATCAATGTCAATTTCTTTTTCCTTTGATTGTATCCTTTTATTCTGATAAAGTTATGAGGACTGCCCCCTTATTTAAAATTGAGAGGAACAAAAACACATGCACAAAGAATATGAGAAATAAGTTTTAAAGTATGTATTAATATAATTTATTTTAGTCAAGTAGATAACCTACAGAGAAAGACAAATGAGAGAAAGAGATCCCCTTAAGACTTGATTAACTGTCAATCATTTTTCTGCAAGTGGCTCAAGGTCAAAGAGAAGTGGAACAGTTCTGATCCTGCTGATTAAATCAAGAGTGCGTAGGTTTGAAGGGCGAGGATGGAAGATTAAGTTAAATCATAGAAACTCGAGCAGACAAATTACTAATTAAGTTGATTAGCCTATGTCCTGCCAGGGAAGGGGAACATTTTTAGAATACTACTTTGTTACCAGTGTGATATTAACTATCCGATTTTGTAAGCCCCATTCAATTCATTCACTCAACCGATATTTATTGAGTGCCCACTGTGTAGCAGAAACTAGCCCCAGAAATAAAGCTGTGAGCAGTCAAAGTCTGGGTCTACATAAATTCTATAATATAGTCCTGAAAATGGACAATAAACAAATACACACAGAAAGTGTTAGTAGTGATAAATGCGAAGAAAAAAATAAATTAGGCTCAGAAGTCCCAGAATGTTACTTATATCACATACCTTTGTCAAGTAACTTAAGGCCAGAAATCATTCAAATGAAGTAAAAAGAAGATTGGACTCCACTTTTTAAAAAAAGAAGTAGCAAGTATTTAAAGTCATCTTTAATCTGCCACAGAAGTCTGTAGAGATTGTGAGCAGAGGAGTGATATGGTCTGACTAAAGTTTTAAAAGTTCACTCTGACTATTCCATACATAATCAAGTGAGGGGGGGGTGTGCAAAGGTAAAATCAGGAAGATTTATTGTATATACTTCTAATTTGCTTCCAATTTTTTGGCCTTTTGGCTATCAGTGCAGTCATGGGGAAAATAATGAATAAGTGTGAGAACACGTGACTCAGAATTGCAAATTAGTTAATTTTTTCATATGGGAAATACTATGTGATGCAATTTTATTTCCTGTTCACACAGTCTTTTCTGAGCACCTATTATATGCCAGACATAGGAAACACTATGATAAGCAACCAATAACCTCTATCTTTAAGAAATATTTTATATATGTCCCTTAACTAAGGAAAGAAACATATAACATGAGAATTTCAACATACTTTCCAAATGACACAATATTAGTCAGATTATTGATTTCTCATTATTTATTGTAAAATGTCAGCTTGCTCATCCAATTTATCTTCAATATATAAAAATCCACCCTTTTCCACAGTATTGAATATCTACTTTCCAGATTTTCATCATAGATTATAATCTTGAAATTACTCTTATACTGAAATTTATAAAAGCTTAAATTAGCAAACTGATGATTGTTTAATGTGTGCATCTGCCTACTTTTAGAGGAATTATGTAGAGGGAATTGAACAACTAGAAGGCTGCTCTTTATTAATTTATTGTTTTTAAGTGGGAGTAGGGGAGATACAGAGACAAACTCCTACAGGTGCCCGACCATCCAGCCGGTGACTCCTCGTCTGGGGCTGATGCTCTGCCCTTCTGGGATCATGCTCACAACCCAGTTATTTTTAGCACTTGAAGTGGAGGCTTGAGGGAGCCATCCTGAGCACATGGGGCCAATATGTTTGAATCAATAGAGCCATGGCTGCAGGAGAGGAAGAGAGTGAGAGTGAGAGAGAAAGAGAAAGGAAATGGAAGGGGGAGAAGTAAATGATTCCCTCTCCTATGTGCCCTAATCAGAAATCGAACTCAGGACCTCTGTATGCCGAGTTGCTCTACTGCTGACTCAAATGGCCAGGGCTGCACTTTAGTTTGATCACATCAGCCAAGGCCTTCTCCTGAATTTAATTGCACATTCATAGCTTAATGAAATTATGAATTTTTAAGTTTCAGCTAAACATGACACCTTCTCCAAGAAGCTTTTCTTGAGTTTCCTCAGTGGAAATTTCACAGTAGATTGCTTTTAACTTTGTTTAATGTATTTAAACATATATTTAATTCTTCCTTTTTATATAATCAATGGAAATCATTAATAAAGTAAAGGACTTGTAGAGCTATAATTTTTAAGCACCTACTATGTGTCAGGAATTAGGAAAGATAAAGTTTCTACATTTTCCCTAATGCTAAGAGAAATTCTTTAGAGATGGTTGATATTAAATACATTTTATATTTATAGATAAAGAAACTGAGGTTCAGAGAGTTTAAGTGACTTTACCCAGAGTTATACTGTTAACAGCTTATTAGAAGAGCAGGCTTAACCTAAGTTCATTTTGACCCTGTAGTGCCTTGAAAATGTCCCCAAAAACTTCATGTTCACTTGGAACCTTAGCATGAGACCTTATTTAGAAACAGGGTTTCTTAAGATGTAATTAAGATAAAGATCGAGATGAGGTTTAAGTGAGCTCAAAACCTAAGAGCTTACTTGCAAGAGTCAGGGGGAAAATATGAGAAAGACACAGGGAAAAGGAGCTCATATAAATGCAGAGGCAAGCAGTGGAACAATGCTCTCATAAGCCAAAGAATGCCAGGAGCCACCAAAATCTGGGAAAGGCAATAAAGAATTTACCCCGGGGGCAAGATGGTGATGGAGTAGGCGGATGTACCACCTTCCAACTCCCAGACCCAAAGTGAATTATAAGTTAATTTTACGAACCATCATCTGGATAAGCCAACTTTGAACTAAACTAAGTGGACTCTTCACCCAAGGAACACTGAAGAAGCCACATTGAGACTAGTAGGAAAAGTGAAAATGCGGAGAGGGCTGCCCAGCTCCCCGGAGCGAACGGCAGCCCTGAGAGACCCGTGTGGTGGGAGGAGAGTTTGGTGGAGAGGGAGGGACCTGGGTCCCAGGAACAAAGCCCCAGCCTGCAGCCCCAGAGCCTAGAAGAGGCGTTTGGACAGTATTGAGCTGTGAAACAAGTGAGGAAGAGACAGTTTTCTCAGACCCAAGATTCTTCTTAAAGGGACAGCATAGAAAACCTCTTTCCAACCACTCACCCGGGGTTCTGGGGAATGGGGACAGAGGAGAGCACCAGAGCAGCAGGAAGAGAGTGTGGACTGAAAGGCATAGGGGGAAACACTCTGAGGAACAGCCACCCTAACTCCTGAGCTGAGTCACTTCCCTAATCAAAAATGAATATTTCCCCTAGAACTAGCAATACCAGCAAAGAGAGAAAAGACACCAGCCAAACAAGCTCTCCCACGGCACTTAGAGCAGAGCTGCTTAGATGGAGGGAGCTTTTAGAACTACAATATGGAGTGTTAGGATCTGAGCTACAGTGCCCTACCCACACTGCTGAGGGCTGGCTGGAGGGACGGTGGCGGCGGGATGCTGAAACCAGGTTCTGTCAGTAGGGGCGGAGGCCCAGCTGGTGTGATCTCAGTCTAGCCCAGCAGAGGTGGAGGGGATGCACGAAAGCAGTCCAGCAGCTGCAGGCCAGCCTGCAGCCCCAACTGCAGGGGAAAAGTGGGAGGCCAGGAACGGGCAGAGATGGGCTCTGCGACCCTGTGCAAGCCAACCCTGACCGTGGGGGCGGGGCTAGAACCAGGGACAAGTGGAGGCTCGCAGCTGAGTGCAAGCCAGCAGCCCTGCCCGGCCTAAGAACCTGCAGTTTGCCATCCTGCGTGCATGAGTTGGCTCTGACCACGGGGGCGGGGCTGGAGCCTGGGATGAGCAGAGGCTTGCAGCTGAGCTCAAGCCAGCAGCCCCACCCTGCCGGAGAAACCATGGTTTGCGATCCTTTGCAGGCAGGCCCTGGCCTCGGGGTCGGGGCTAAAGCTCCAGACAGGCAGAGGCTAACAGCTAAGTGCAGTGCATGCCAGCAGCCCCGTCCAGCCAGCACCCCCGTCCAACCTAAGAAACCGTGGCGAGCAGGCTCTGACCCCGGGGGCTGGGCGGAAGCCCAGGAACAGGCTGGGTCCAAAGCTGAGCAAAGGTGCTCACCTCTACCCTTGGTGCTGAGGCTTGTGACTTGAGTGCAGTGCGCAACCCAACCTGTGGGGGCGAGGCGAAGGCCCAGACAGGCTTAGGCTTGTAGAGCCGGGCACCTGAACACAGCCCCTCCCACGGGAGAGGTGGAAATCACAGCAAAAGCTGCAGTGGGCCAGTGCTGGCAACGCCCATACCCTACTGCCCTTGGCAGTTGGCAGAGGGGTTGGCAGGCCTGCAGACAGGACACACCTAGGGAACACAGAGGCAAGAAGCATTGGACTCCAGTGGCCACATCCTTCTTATACACAGACAAAATGGGTAGGCAAAGAAATGCAACCCAAATGAATCAAGAGAAATCCCCAGAGAAGGACTTGAATGAACCAGATATAACCAAATTACCAGATGCAGAATTTAAAACAATGATAGTTAGGATGTTCAAAGAGATTGGAGCAACAATGGATAGTCATTACAAACACCTAAATAAAGAGATAATAAGTATAAAAAAGGAAATTGAAATAATAAATAAGAATAAGACAGAAATTACAAATACAGTATCAGAACTGAAGACCACAATGGAAGGAATTAAAAGTAGGATGGATGACAGTGAGGATCGAATCAGCGAGCTAGAGGACACAATAAACAAAGGCACAGAAGCAGAGTAGAAAAAAGAAAAGAGACTCAAAAAATGTGAGGAAACTCTAAGGGAGCTCTGGGACAACATGAAGTGAAATAACATCCGCATCATAGGGGTTCCTGAAGAAGAGGAGAGAAAACAAGAAACTTTGTTCAATCAAATCATAGCAGAAAACTTCCCTAAATTAAGGCTGAAAAACATTTCACACGTTTAAGAAGCACAGAGTACTCCGCTAAAGAGAAACCCAAAGAAATCTACACCAAGACACATCATAGTTAAAATACCAAAGCTAAGGGATAAAGAAAAAATTTTAAAAGCTGCTAGAGAAAAAAAGGCTATCACCTACAAAGGAGTCTCCATAAGGATAACTTCCGACTTCTCAACAGAAACACTTGAGGCCAAAAGGGAATGGCAAGATATATTCAAAGTAATGCAGAATAAGAACCTACAACCAAGACTACTCTATCCAGCAAGGCTAACATTTAAAATTGAAGGAGAAATAGCTTCCCAGACAAAAAAGCCTCAAGGAATTCATTAAAATTAAACCGATTCTGAAAGAGATGCTAAGGGGCCCATTGTGAACAGTTCAAAGGGGAAAAAATATAGGAAAAGAAGAATACAGCTTTAAAGAATAAAATGGCAATAAAAAACTACATATCAATAATAACCTTAAATGTAAATGGATTAAATGATCCAATCAAAAGACATAGGATAGCTGTGTGGATAAAGAAACAGGACTCATACATATGCTGTCTACAAGAGACACAACTTAAAGCAAAAGATGCACATAGACAGAAGGTAACACAATGGAAAAATATATTTGATGCAAATCGAAATGAAAATAAAGCCAGGGTAGCAATACTTATATCTAACAAAATGGACTTTAAACAAAGACTGTAGTAAAAAATAAAGAAGGACACTACATATTGATAAAGGGAACAATTCAACAGGAAGATATAATTATTATAAATATCTACACACCAAATATTGGAGCCCCAACATACATAAAGCAGACTTTGATGGATATAAAGGGTGAGATTAACAGCAATACTATAATAGTAGGAGATTTCAATACTCCACCAACATCACTGGATAGATCCTCAAGAAATAAAATTAATAAAGAAACAGCAAACTTAAAGAATTCACTAGATCAACTCGATTTAATAGATATCTTCAGAACTTTTCACCCTAAAGCAGTAGAATATACATTCTTCTCAAGTGCTTCATGGTACATTTTCTAGGATAGACCACATGTTAGGACACAAAAATGGTCTCAATAAATTTAAGAAGATTGAAATCATATCAAGCATTTTCTCTGATCACAATGCCATGAAACTAGAAATTAACCACAAAAGAAAAACTGAAATACTCAAACACTTGAAAACTAAATAGCATGTTATTAAGTAATGAATGGATTAACAATGAGATCAAAGTAGAAATAAAAAAGTTTCTAGAAATGAATGAAAATGAGCATATAACTCAAAATTTATGGGACACAGCAAAAGCAGTACTGAGAGGGAAGTTCATTGCACTACAGGTATACCATGAGAAGCTAGAAAAACCTCAAATAAGCAACCTGACCCTGCATCTAAAAGAACTAGAAAAACAACAGCAAATAAATCCCAGGACCAGTAGAAGGAAGAAAATAATAAATATCAGAGCAGAAATAAATGACATAGAGGAAACAATACAGAGGATCAATGAAACCAGGAGCTTGTTCTTTGAAAAGGTAAGCAGAATTGATGAACCTTTAACTAGACTCACCAAGAAAAAAGAGAGAGGACTTAAATAAATAACATTAGAAATGAGAGTGGAGAAATAACAACTGACACAACAGAAATACAAAGTATTGTAAGAAAATACTATGAATAACTCTATGCTAAAAAATTAGACAACCTAGGTAAAATAGACAAATTTCTTGAATCATATAATCTTCTAAAAATCAATCTGGAAGAATCAGAACACCTAAACAGACCAATTACAACAAATGAGGTAGAAACAGTTATCAAAGAACTCCCAAGAAAGAAAAGTCCTGGGCCTGATGGCTTCACAAGTGAATTCTACCAAAAATTCAAAGAAGAACTGACTCCTATCCTCCTCAAGCTATTTCAAAAAATTCAAGAGGAAGGAAGACTTCCAAACTCCTTTTATGAGGTAAGCATAATTCTGATCCCAAAACCGGGCAAAGACAATACAAAGTAAGAAAATTATAGGTCAGTATCCCTGATGAATTTAGATGCTATAATTCTCAACAAAATATTAGCCAACCTGATCCAGCAATATATAAAAAAAAATCATACACCATGATCAAGTGGGATTTATTCTGGAGAGGCAAGGGTGGTTCAATATTCGCAAATCAATCAATGGGATTCATCACATAAACAAAAGGAAGGACAAAAATCACATGATAATTTCAATAGATGCAGAAAAGGTATTTGATAAAATCCAGCACCCATTCATGCTCAAAACTTTCAGTAAAGTGGGAATACAGAGAACATTTCTTAACATGATAAAGGCCATCTATGAAAAACCCACAGCAAACATCACACTCAATGGGCAAAAATTAAAAGCAATTCCCTTAAGATCAGGAACCAGGCCCGGGTGCCCCCTTTCACCACTCTTATTCAACATAGTTCTGGAAGTCCTAGCTACAGCAATCAGACAAGAAGAAGAAATAAAAGGCATCCAAATTGGAAAAGAAGAGTAAAACTGTCATTATTTGCAGATGATATGATATTCTATATAGAAAACCCTAAAATCTCAGTTACAAAACTACTGGACCTGATAAATGAATTCAGCAAGGTGGCAGTATATAAAATTAATACTCAAAAATCAGAGGCATTTTTATATACCAACGATGAACTGTCAGCAAAAGAAATTAAGGAAACAATCCCCTTGACTATTGCAACCAAAAAAATAAAGTACCTAGGAGTAAATTTAACCAAGGAAGTTAAGGACTTGTACTCGGAAAATTATAACACATTGATAAAAGAAATGAAGGAAGATACAAACAAGTGGAAGCATATACCGTGCTCATGATTAGGAAGAATAAACATCATTAAAATGTCTATATTACCCAAAGCAATTTATAAATTCAATGCAATACCAATTAAAATACCAATGGCATACTTCAAAGGTATAGAACACATATTTCAAAAATTTATATGGAACCAAAAAAGAACACGAATAGCCTCAGCAATCTTAAAAAAAAAATAATAAAGTGGAGGTATCACGCTTCCAGATATCAAGGTTTACTACAAGGCCATTGTACTCAAGACAGCCTGGTACTGGCATAAGAACACGCACATAGATCAATGGAACAGAACAGAGAACCCAGAAATAAACCCACAGCTTTATGGACAACTGATATTTGACAAAGGAGGAAAGAACATACAATGGAGTAAAGACAGCCTCTTTAACAAATGGTGTTGGGAAAATTGGACATCTACCTTCAAAAAAATGGACTAGGCCATCAACTTACACCATTCACAAAAACAAATTCAAAATGGATAAAAGACTTAAACATAAGCCGTGCAACCATAAGCATCTTAGCAGAAAACATAGGCAGCAAGCTCTCCAACATCTGTAGCAGCAATATATTTGCCAATTTATCTTCACGGGCTAATGAAATAAAAGGCAAGATAAACAAATGGGACTATATCAAACTAAAAGGCTTGCACCGCTTAAGACAATAAAAACAGAATAGAAAGACACACCACACAATGGGAGAACATATTCGACAACACGTTTGATAAGGGGTTAATAACCAAAATTTATAAAGAAGTTATAAAACTCAAAACCAGGAAGACAAACAATCCAATCAAAAAATGGGCAAAAGAAATGAATAGAAATTTCTGAAAAGAAGACATACAGATGGCCAATATGCATAGGAAAAAATGTTCAGCATCACTAATCATTAGAGAAATGCAAATTAAAACCACAATGAGATATCACCACACACTAGTCAGAATGGCACTCATCAGCAAAACAACACAGAACAAGTGCTGGTGAGGATGTGGAGAAAAGGGACCCTCCTGCACTGCTGGTGGGAATGCAGACTGGTGTAGCCACTGTGGAAAAAAGTATGAAGATTCATCAAAAAATTAAAAATCGAACTGCGTTTTGACCCAGCTATCCCACTTATAGGAATATACCCTAAGAACACCATAGCACTGTTCAAAAAAAAGAAATGTGCCCCCATGTTCGTGGCAGCATTGTTTACAATAGCAAAGATCTGGAAACAGCCCACGGTTCCATCAGAGGACGAGTGGATTAAAAAACTTTGGTACGTATATACTGTGGAATAATACTCAACCATAAGAAATGATGATATCGGATCATTTACAACAAAATGGATGGACCTTGATAATATTATACGGAGTGAAATAAGTAAAACAGAAAAAAACTGAGAACAACATGATTTCATACATAGGTGGGACATAAAAGTGAGACTATAAGACATGGACAAGAGTGTGGTGGTTACGGGGTAGGGGGAGGGAGGTGAGGGAGGGAGAGGGTAGAGGGGAGGGGCACAAGGAAAACCAGATAGAAGGTGACAGAGGACAAGTTGACTTTGGGTGATGGGTATGCAACATAATTGAATGATAAGATAACCTGGAGATGTTTTCTTTGAACATAGGTACCCTGATTTATTAATGTCACCCCATTAAAATTAATAAAAAGAGCATTATATAAAAAAAAAAATTTTCCCCGAAGCCCTGGCTAGTTGGCTCAGTGGTAGAACATCAGCCAGGCATATGGAAGTCCCAGGGATCGATTCCTGGCCAGGGAACACAGGAGAAGCACCCATCTGCTTCTCTATTCTTCCCCGGCTCCTTTCTCTATCTTTCTCTTCCCATCTAGCAGCCAAGGCTCCTTTGGAGCAAAGTTAGCTTGGATGCTAAGGATGGCTCCAAGGCCTCGCCTCAAACTCTAGAATGGCTCAGGTTGCAGTAGAACAAAGCCCCAGAAGGTCGGAGCATCACCCCCTGGTGGGCAAGCAGAGTGAATCCTGGTGGGGCGCATGTGGGAGTCTATCTGCCTCCCCACCGCTTCTCACTTTGAAAAAATACAAATATATATATTTTTCCCTATGTCCTTTAGAGGTATTGTGGCCGTGCTGACAACTTAATTTGGGCTTTTGGCCACCAGAACTGCGAGAGAACAAGTTTCCATTGTTTTAAGCCATTTAATTTGTGGTACTTGCTTATGGTAGCGCTAGTTTAGGTCAACGCAGACCTAAACCTCATTATCTTTTCCTTACCCTCTTTCCATGTCAGGGCTCTGCTTTGATTTGTCCTAGCATTTTAGGGTAAACTTTTACCTTTCACTTTGGACTTTTAACAATGTGAGCTCATCTTACTAACTTCTACTGAAAAGGGACAAAATCACGGAAGGATATATTTCAGGATAATTTGGGGTGCAGGTTGCAGACATTCCAACTAGATGATTGAGTGAGGAGATGTATTGGCACCCACCCCCAAATGGAAGAAGAGCAGCAATGTGGGAGGCCTCTAAAATGACAGCACCCTTTATTTGGAAGCCCACTAGGTTTCTCTTTCCATCTCCCATTCCTCCATTTTTCTGAATGTTTTCTTCATCTCTTTGCCAACAGAGAAGCAGACAGCACCTGGGGTTCACGCTAGCATGTTAGACCACCATAAAGAAAAAGAATTTTTCTTGATTTCAAACTTGAAAAATTCCTGGGGAAGGTTTGTAATTGGTTTAACCTAGATGACATGCTTACACTCAAATCAAGTAGGCAGAGTTCTGAGACTCACTGTTGCCACTAGAATCAAGCAGTTATAGCAAGAGAAGGAACAATTTTCCAATAAGTGGATTGATGTTATCAGAGGAAAGGTGTGAAACTGAGGCAGATATAGACATAGATATCAAAGTAGATCATTTCTATGCAAACAGTACTCAGCTACTATCTTGCAAAAGGCGCAAAAAGAGTAAAGCCAATATGCAGACATATTGACTATGCATTTCCAAGCCTCTTAATATGAATGTCAATAAAGATGTTAGAATGTAATATAAGCCCTTTTTTTAAAAGGGTCTAGTGGCTGGCAAGAACTCGTTTGAATATATGTGGAAATGCAATCAGTACGACTTTCATTACCCAGATTATATCACAAGGATTTGCGTGGGAGGGAAGAACGGTTCCAATAAATAACAGTGATCTGATCGTTTTTCAAATATTGCAGACTGCAGTATCTTCAGAGCTAACTTCCTTTCTGAGCACTGAATGTGATAAAAGAGAGAGATGGGGGAGAGGGCAGAGGGGACCTGCTTTCCAGCACTCTGGGTTCCTCCACAGACCCTGGCAGGCTGGGCGGGGTAGGGACAGAATCACAGAGCCAAGGAGGCTCCTTGCCCTCGAGAGCTGTTCAAGCCTTCTTTTGCCAAATGCAGGACAAATCCCATAACATTTACTTCTTAGATGTACTTGGTCATCTTTAAGAATAAGTCAGTTTGTGTCTAGAATCCAAGCAACCTTAGAAGGGTCTTTTATCTAGCATATAAGTACAAGTGACCCTGGACTGAAAAGAAGCACCCATGGGTAACAACCTCTAAGAGCAGAAGTGACATCAGGCCTGCTCCCATTAAGAATCAGCTGAGATGTCACCTCCACAATGAAGCCTTCCTTGTGAATGTGCAGTACTTTGTAATATTCCTATTATAACACATCTTTCAACGTACCTGTTTGCATGTTTTCATTTCTCCCTGTTCGGGTAAGTGAGTTCATGTTAAGGGTCTTCCTTCCCTTAGTTGCATGTCCCAAGTCTGGCACCAGGATCTGTATAGAGTAGTGGCTCAATGCGTTCAGTTCCATAAGGAGCTGAAATGGGCAAGGAACTGAGGGGAGATGAAAGGAAAAGTTAAGGTAGTGTTTTGTTTTGTTTTTTTTATTTCTCACTAGAAAAGGTAAAAAAATGAACACTGGGGAGATTCATAGGAAATGATTATGCATCTCAGTGCAGACACTTGGATAGGCAATTTACATACTTTGCTTCATTTATTATCCCCAAAATGCCTTTATTTTCTAATTTTTTTTCTGTAATATGACAGGATATTAATTATATAGCCCACTGGGGTATATACTATTGCCTCCACTCTGTGGATGAGGAAACTTAGGCTTAGAGTAATTGAGAATAACCCAAGGTCACATAATCAATATTGTGTTTTCTCTGCCTTAGTCCACCTGGAATTTGAGATAGTTTATAAGATTAAATAACATAAACAGAAATATTGACCAATGCTGGGACCAAGGAGGTAGCCTTTCAGTTAGTAGTGGATTTCATACCCATCTCCGACCCTGTTCTTCACCAGCACCATACCGAAAGCAGTGAAAGTCATTAGGTCCCATGTAGGGTAAGGCATCGATTGCTACAGAGCAGAAGCATAAATAGAGGCTGTCAGGGGATACAAAATTAACCATGTATTATCTTGGTATTATTGACACCTTCTTAGGCATTTGAATGATTTTCAGTAATTTAGGGCTTAGATTTGATTCATGTGTGAATGAATTATCACAATGAGGAGTGTTAACGCATCAATCTGATGGAAGAAAATTGGAGCCCCATATCAACTCTCTAATGGAATCAAATAACCAAACATTCTGTAAAGATTTCATGATTACCATTGTAGTTGGATGAATGCGTCAGAGATGAGTGTCTGGTGGGCCCAGTGCTCCTGCTTCTTGTGGTGGCTTTCATTTATAGAAACACTGGCTTAGAGGAAGTAAATTGAAAATTGTGTGTGTGTATATATATATATAGATATATATATATATATATCTATATATATATATACACAATATGTACATATATGCATACGTGTGTATACATACACACACGTGTGTGTGTGTATAATACATATATTCATATACCTATATATAAGGTTTTCCTGCTACTTCAGGCCCTTCTCGAACCACCTGGCATGAGACACACCGTGCGTCTCAGCATCACTGAGGGCTCCTTTGCATCACAGGTTAAAACTCTCCCAATTTACTCTTTTTATAGCCTCATCTCCTTCTAGCTTTGTCCCCAACACTCCCGCTATATATATTTCTACTCTAGTTGTTTGACTCTATATCTAATTCTCAACTTACTCTCTACATTAATGTCAAAAGACTCTGAAAAGCTGGTTTCTGACCATACTATATAACTTAAGTTTTGGTCTTGACATTTCATGGAGATCAATAGTGGATAGTGGCCTCACATAGAACAATCGTATCCACTCACTTTTATACACATTTTCTCAACCCTTTCATTTAATGGAATTGAGTGATTACTGTGTCAAGGACGATAACACTAGTGATTGTAACAAGTACAAATATAAAAGTTATTGAACTTCTACTCTGTACCAGGCACTGCCGTAGATACTTTTAATATTTTACGTTAGTTATTCCTCCAGAAAGGTTGTGAAGCAGTAATTATTATTCTCATTTTAATGACAAAATATGAGGTTCTGCAGGGGTAAGTTTCTTGCTCATGCTGACTTGTTCTTAAAGGTGAGGCAGCAGGGTTTAAATTCATGAGATCTAATTCTGAGTGTCAAATTCTTTCAGCATCCTTACACTGGTCTCTTAGGTTCTATTCATTTGATTGGCACTTCCTACGTAGATGCAAAATTAGAGCAAACATTTTATTTCCTCCCGTTGCTCATAGGAGTCCAGCCACTAGAAGAAAATGATGAACTTCTCTGCAGTCAAGACCATGTCTTGGGCTCTGAACGCATATGTGATGGTAGGAGATATGATGATGAGCAAAAAGGCAGTATGCCTGCCTTCATAAGATTTGCTGTTTTGGAGGGGGAAATACATTAAGCAGTAAACACAAAGACTTCCATTGGAAAAAGGAATAAGTACAGTAACACTGTGACAAGGTTTGGACTAGATGGGAAGATCAGGAAAAAGTGGACTTGGAAAAATAAGTGCTCAAACATAAGGAACAACCAGTGAAGCGACAACTTGGCGATTGTAAGAACCAAAGCAAGACCACTGTGGCTAGTTCCACAAAGGAGTGAAAGTATGTGTCAAAGGGAAAAAAAGGATGGCAAGCACCAGCCTTAGCTTCCAAGAGCATTGAAGAAACTGTTATAGAATTTTAAACAAGAGAAGAACATGATCTGATTTATGTTTTTTTTTTTTAATATATATTTTATTATTATTAATTCTAATGGGGTGACACCAATAAATCAGGGTACATATGTACAATGAAAACATCTCCAGGTTATCTTATCATTCAATTGTGTTGCATACCCATCACCAAAAGTCAAATTGTCCTCTGTCACCTTCAATCTAGTTTTCCCTGTGTCCCTGCCCTCCTCCCTATCCCACTCTTCCCTCCCTCCCCCCATCCCATAACCAACACTCTCTTGTCCATGTCTCATACCCTCACTTTCATGTCCCACCTATGTATGTAATCGTGCTGTTCTCAGTTTTTCCTTTTTTCTGATTTACTTACTTCACTCCGTATAATGTTATCAAGGTACATCCATTTTGTTATAAATGATCCGATGTCATCGTTTCTTATGGCTGAGTAGTATTCCATAGTATATATGTACCATAGCTTTTTAATCCACTCGTCTTCTGACGGACACTTGGGCTGGTTCCAGATCTTTGCTATTGTGAACAATGCTGCCACGAACATGGGGGCGCATTTCTTCTTTTCGAACAGTGCTATGGTGTTCTTAGGGTATATTCCTAAAAGTGGGATAGCTGAGTCAAAAGGCAGTTCGATTTTTAATTTTCTGAGGAATCTCCAAACTGTTTTCCACAGTGGCTGCACCAGTCTGCATTCCCACCAGCAGTGCAGAAGGGTTCCCTTTTCTCCACATCCTCGCCAGCACTTATTCTGTGTTGTTTTGCTGATAAGTGCCATTCTGACTGGTGTGAGGTGATATCTCATTGTGGTTTTAATTTGCATTTCTCTAATGATTAGTGATGTTGAGCATTTTTTCATATGCCTATTGGCCATCTGTATGTCCTCTTTGGAGAAATTTCTATTCATTTCTTTTGCCCATTTTTTGATTGGGTTGTTTGTCTTCCTGGTGTTGCGTTTTATAAGTTCTTTATAAATTTTAGTTATTAACCCCTTAGCAGATGTGCTGTCGAATATGTTCTCCCATTGTGTGGTTTGTCTTTTTATTCTGTTCCTATTGTCTTTAGCTGTGCAAAAACTTTTTAGTTTGATATAGTCCCATTTGTTTATCTTGCCTTTTATTTCAGTTGCCCGTGGAGATAAATCGTCAAATATACCGCTGCTATAGATGTCGGAGAGCTTGCTGCCTATGTTTTCTTCTAAGATGCTTATGGTTTCATGGCTTACATTTAAGTATTTTATCCATTTTGAGTTTGTTTTTGTGAATGGTGTAAGTTGATGGTCTAGTTTCATTTTTTTGCAGGTAGATGTCCAATTTTCCCAACACCATTTGTTAAAGAGGCTGTCTTTACTCCATTGTATGTTCTTTCCTCCTTTGTCAAATATCAGTTGTCCATAAAGCTGTGGGTTTATTTCTGGGTTCTCTGTTCTGTTCCATTGATCTATGTGCGTGTTCTTATGCCAGTACCAGGCTGTCTTGAGTATAATGGCCTTATAGTAAACCTTGATATCAGGAAGCGTGATACCTCCTGCTTTATTTTTTCTTTTTAAGATTGCTGAGGCTATTCGTGTTCTTTTTTAGTTCCATATAAATTTTTGGAATATGTGTTCTATATCTTTGAAGTATGTCATTGGTATTTTAATTGGTATAGCATTGAATTTATAAATTGCTTTTGGTAATATAGACATTTTAATGATGTTTATTCTTCCTAGCCATGAGCACGGTATATGCTTCCACCTGTTTGTATCTTCCTTGATTTCTTTTATCAATGTTCTATAATTTTCCGAGTACAAGTCCTTAACCTCCTTGGTTAAATTTACTCCTAGGTACTTTATTTTTTTGGCTGCAATAGTGAAGGGGATTGTTTCCTTAATTTCTTTTGCTGTTATTTCATTGTTGGTGTATAGAAATGCCTCTGATTTCTGAGTATTAATTTTATATCCTGCCACCTTGCTGAAATCATTTATAAGGTCCAGTAGTTTTTTGACTGAGACTTTAGGGTTTTCAATATACAATATCATATCATCTGCAAATAATGACAGTTTTACTTCTTCTTTTCCAATTTGTATGCCTTTTATTTCTTCTTCTTGTCGATTGCTGTAGATAGGATTTCCAGAACTATGTTGAATAAGAGTGGTGAAAGTGGGCAACCCTGCCTGGTTCCTGATCTTAAGGGGATTGCTTTTAATCTTTGTCCATTTAGTATGATGTTTGCTGTCGGTTTATCGTAGATGGCCTTTATCATGTTAAGGAATGATCCCTGTATTCCCACTTTACTGAGAGTTTTGAGCATGAATGGGTGCTGGATTTTATCAAATGCCTTTTCTGCATCTATTGAAATTATCATGTGATTTTTGTCCTTCCTTTTGTTTATGTGGTGAATCACATTGATTGATTTGCGAATATTGAACCAGCCTTGCCTCTCCAGAATAAATCCCACTTGATCGTGGTGTATGATTTTTTTCATATATTGCTGGATCCGGTTGGCTAATATTTTGTTGAGAATTTTAGCGTCTAAATTCATCAGGGATATTGGCCTATAATTTTCTTTCTTTGTGTTGTCTTTGCCCGGTTTTGGGATCAGAATTATGCTCGCCTCATAAAAGGAGTTTGGAAGTCTTCCTTCCTCTTGAATTTTTTGAAATATCTTGAGGAGAATAGGAGTTAGTTCTTCTTTGAATTTTTGATAGAATTCACTTGTGAAGCCATCAGGCCCAGGACTTTTCTTTTTTGAGAGTTTTTTGATAACTGTTTCTATCTCATTTGCTGTAATTGGTCTGTTTAGGTGTTCTGATTCTTCCAGATTGATTTTTGGAAGGTTATATGATTCAAGAAATTTGTCCATTTCACCAAGATTGTTTAATTTTTTGGCATATAGTTCTTCATAGTATTTTCTTACAATGCTTTGTATTTCTGTTGTGTCAGTTGTTATTTCTCCACTGTCCTTTCTAATTTTATTTATTTGAGTCCTCTCTCTTTTTTTCTTGGTGAGTCTAGTTAAAGGCTCATCAATCTTGTTTACCTTTTCAAAGAACTAGCTTCTTGTTTCATTGATCCTCTGTATTGTTTCCTTAGCCTCTATGTCATTTATTTCTGCTCTGACCTTTATTATTTCCTTCCTTCTACTTGTCTTGGGTTTTATTTGTTGTTGTTTTTCTAGTTATTTTAGATGCAGGGTTAGGTTGCTTATTTGAGCTTTTTCTAGCTTCTTATGATATGCATGTAGTGCAATAAACTTCCTTCTCAGAACTGCTTTTGCTGTGTCCCATAAATTTTGAGTTGATGTATGCTCATTATCATTTGTTTCTAGAAACTTTTTTATTTCTTCTTTGATCTCATTGTTAATCCATTCATTATTTAATAACATGCTATTTAGTTTCCAAGTGTTTGAGTATTTTTCAGTTTTTCTTTTGTGGTTAATTTCTAGTTTCATGGCATTGTGATCAGAGAAAATGCTTGATATGATTTCAATCTTCTTAAATTTATTGAGACCATTTTTGTGTCCTAACATGTGGTCTATCCTAGAAATCGTACCATGAGCGCTTGAGAAGAATGTATATTCTACTGCTTTAGGGTGAAAAGTTCTGAAGATATCTATTAAATCAAGTTGATCTAGTGTATCCTTTAAGTCTGCTTTTTCTTTATTAATTTTTTTTCTTGAGGATCTATCCAGTGTTGTTAGAGGGGTATTGAAATCCCCTACTATGATAGTATTGCTGTTAATCTCGCCCTTTATATCCATCAAAGTCTGCTTTATGTATGTCGGGGCTCCTATATTTGGTGCATAGATATTTACAATAGTTATATCTTCCTGTTGAATTGTTCCCTTTATCATTATGTAGTGTCCTCCTTTATCTCTTACTACAGCCTTTGTTTTAAAGTCCATTTTGTCTGATATAAGTATTGCTACCCCTGCTTTTTTTTCATTTCCATTTGCATGAAATATCTTTTTCCATCCTTTTACCTTCAGTCTATGAGCATCTTTTGTTTTAAGGTGTGTCTCTTGTAGACAGCATATGTATGGGTCCTGTTTCTTTATCCATGCAGCTACCCTATGTCTTTTGATTGGATCATTTAATCCATTTACATTTAAGGTTATTATTGATATGTAGTTGTTTATTGCCATTTTATTCTTTAAAGCTGTATTCTTCTTTTGCTCTATTCATTCCTCCCTTTAAACTGTTCACAAGAGGCCCCTTAGTATCTCTTGCACAATTGGTTTGGTTTTTATGAATTCCTTGAGGCTTTCTTTTTCTGGGAAGCTCTTTATTTCTCCTTCAATTTTAAACGTTAGCCTTGCTGGATAAAGTAGTCTTGGTTGTAGGTTCTTGTTCTGCATTACTTTGATTATATCTTGCCATTCCCTTCTGGCCTCAAGTGTTTCTGTTGAGAAATCCGATGTCAACCTTATGGGGGCTCCTTTGTAGGTGATAGCCTTTTTTTCTCTAGCAGCTTTTAAAATTTTTTCTTTATCCATTAGCTTTGGTATTTTAACTATGATGTGTCTTGGTGTAGATCTTTTTGGGTTTCTTTTTAATGGAGTTCTGTGTGCTTCTTGAATGTGTGGAGTGTTTCCCAGCCTTAATTTAGGAAAGTTTTCTGCTATGATTTGATTGAACAAAGTTTCCATTTCCTGTCCTCTCTCCTCTTCTTCAGGCACCCCTATGATGCGAATGTTGTTTCTCTTCATGTTGTCACAAAGCTCCCTTAGAGTTTCCTCACATTTTTTAAGTCTCTTTTCCTTTTTCTTCTCTGCTTCTGTGCCTTTGTTTATTGTGTCCTCTAACTCGCTTATTCGATCCTCAGCGTCATCCATCCTGCTTTTAATTCCTTCCATTGTGGTCTTCAGTTCTGATACTGTATTTGTCATTTCTGTCTGATTCTTTTTTATTATTTCAATTTCATTTTTTATACTTGTTATCTCTTTATTTAGGTGTTCATAATGATTATCCGTTGTTGCTCTAATTTCTTTGAACATCCTAACTATCATTATTCTAAATTCTGCTTCTGGTAATTTGGTTATATCTGGTTCATTCAGGTCCTTCTCTGGGGATTTCTCTTGATTCATTTGGTTTGCATTCCTCTGCCTGCCCATTTTTTCTGTGTATAAGCAAGTTGTGGCCACTGGAGTCCAGTAGGTGTTGCCTTTGTGTTCTCTAGGTGTGGTCTATCTGCAGGCCCCCCACCCCCTCTGCCGGTGCCTAGGGTGGTTGGGTATGAGCGTTGCTAGCGCCGGCCCACTGTGGCTTTTGCTGTGATTTCTGCCTCTCCTCCGTGGGAGTGGCTGTCACTGAAGCCACAAGATTAGCACCAAGGGTAGAGGGGAGCACCTTTCCTCAGCTGCGGACCCAGCCTATTTCCGGACTTCCGCCCAGAACCAGCAGTCGGAGCCTGCTCGCTACAGTTCCGCGGGTTAGGCGGGGCTTTTGACGTGCTCTCAGCTGTAAGCCTTTGCCCGCCCGGAGCTTTAGCCCCGCCCTCGAGGCCAGGGCCCTTTGCGCAGGGTCGAAAACCAAGGTTTATTGGGTTGGGCGTGTTTGCTGGCTTCCGCTTAGCTGCGTACTTCCACTCGTCCCGGACTCTACCCCGCCCCCGCGTTCGGAGCCCGCTCGTGCATGTATGAATTCTATCCGCGTTTTCTCCAGCCGGATGGGGATAATAGTGTGGGCTCAGCTGCGAGCCTCCACCCGTCTCGGGGTCCACCCCGTTCCCGTGCTCGGAGCCCGCTCGCGCACGTATACTGGCCAACCGCGGTTTCTCTGGCGGGTGGGGGGGGGAGGACTGGTAGCGTCAGCTCAGCCGCGAGCCCCTGCCTGTCCCTGGTCCTAGCCCGGTCCCCGCGGTCAGGGCCGGCTTGCGCAGGGCCTGCCCGTTCCTGGCCTCCCGCTTTGTCCCCGTAAGTGGGATTAAAGGCGAGCCCGCAGCTTCCGGACCGCTCTCTCGCTTCCCCTCCGACCCTCTGGGCTAGACCGATCTCCCACCGGCTTGGCCTCTGCCCACGCTGACAGAACCGCCTTTCAGCGTCCTGTCGCCCCCAAACCTTAAGCAGCCCTCAGCAGAGTAGGAAGGGACCTAATACTCCACACTGTAGGCCTGGGAGCTCCCTCACTTGTTTCACAGCTCAAAACTGTCCAAACGCCTCTTCTTGGCTCTGGGACTGCAGGCTGGGGCTTGGTTCCTGGGACCCAGGTCCCTCCCTCTCCGCCAAACTTTCCTCCCGCCCCGCGGGTCTCTCCGGGCTGCCGTTTGCTCCGGGGAGCTGGGCAGCCCTCTTCGCGTTTTCGCTATTCCTACCAGTCTCAATGTGGCTTCTTCTGTGTTCCTTGGTTGAAGAGTCCACTTAGTTTTGTTCGAAGTTGGTTTGTCCAGGTGATGGTTCTTAAAATTGAGTTGTAATCCACTTTGGTTCTGGTAGTTGGAAGTTGGTACGTCCGCCTACTCCGTCGCCATCTTGGTCCTCCCGATCTGATTTATGTTTTTAAGTGACCATTACGTGGAGGACAGACGAGGCATGGGGTCGGCAAAGTGGACTCAGAGAGACAAGTTCTGAGGGTGTTAGCATTGTCAAGGTGAGATATCAGAGGTGTCAGCTAATGTGATGGTAACAAGAGTGGACAGAATCAGTCTTTTTCACCTCTGTATCCCCAGCACTTAGTATCAATAGCATGCTCAGTAAATGTTTGATAAGTGAATGAATAAATTAATGGTGCATTTTAAGGTCTCAGTAAGCATGTCAGCTCTCAATTTTTGTAATTAGGTTAGGTGACCATACAAAATCAGCTATTATTATTAATACGTACTTGTTAAGTTTTTTTTTCTATGAGTGATTTGTCACGGATGCTAAACAAGGTACATATATTATTTGGTTTAATCATTCAATAACCCTTTGCTTTAAGAAAATTTATTTCCATTTTACAGAAAAAGAGACATAGCTGAAGACAGATTAAGAACAACAATTTATTTAGTCAACTGTACCAGTCAGTAAATAAATGAATATTTAAATTAATTCAGAGAGGGTTTATTTTTAAGGGGACTAATTATAAAAAAGTAGTCAAAATTTGGGAAGACCATAAAGGACAGTGTAGATGGCCAGCGTTAACAGACGGAAAGCTGATATCACTCTGTTTCTGAAAAGTTTAGGGGAAAGAGAGGTTATTAAGGTCTGAAATAAAGAGAGGCGTGGAGCAGTCCATCTTGAAAAGTACAGTGACCATTGGTCAAGGCACACAGCTAGTCCTAGAGAAGTTTTCAGGGGGGATGACATAAAAATAAACACTCTGACCTCATTCCCTTCCCTCCCACTGAGCTTCTCTTAGGATTCCCCGTTACTGAAGACAATGTAAGCCAAAAGGCACAAGAATCTGTTAATGTGGTCCAGGCAGGATAGCCTCCTAGGACAGATAGCATATAGAAAAGGAAGAAGGGTAGATATTGAAAAGAAAACATAAGATATCTGTCATGTATATCAATATTTATTGAGAATTTACTGTGAGGGTTAATTTTACATGTCAATTTGACTAGGCTATGTTGCCCAGATGTTTGGTCAAACATCAATTCAGATGTTTCTGTGATGGTATTTGTTAGATGTTATGAACATTAAACCAGTAGAATAAAACAGATTACCATCTATAATGGAGGGGAACCTCATCTAATCCATGGAAGGCTTTAAAAGAAAAATACTGAGGTGTGTAAAGAGAGAAAGAATTCTGCCTCCAGACTGCCTTATACTCAAGACTGTAATGTCAGCTCTTTCCCGAGTGTCTAGCCTGCCAGCATCTACTTCAGATTTTGGAATTTCTAGCACCTACTATCACATGAGCCAACTGAATACTTCTTAATTCTCTCTCTTCATAGATTAGATAAATAAGTGATAGATAGATAGTAGACAGATAGATAGATAAATAGATAGATAATAGATAAATGATAGATAGATGACAAATAGATGATAGATAGATATAGATAGATAGATAGATAGATAGATAGATGACAGATAGATGATAGATAGATAGGTAGATAGATAGATAGATAGATAGATAGATAGATAATAGATAGATAGATAGATAGGTAGGTAGATAGATAGATGGATAATAAATAGATAGATGGGATGTATGGCCTGGTACCTAACTAAACCTCCCTGGGATTCAGTTTTTCCCCAAGATGGAAGTTTCTTCCATCTCTGAGCCTGTGAATCTAATATTTATAGTCAACCTCCTTGTTGCCAAACACTGAATGGTTATTTCCTAATATATAGAGCATGGGAGCTGGCACTGGTCACAGCCAACGAGAATGTTATCCACCCTGTGCCCTGTATCTGTTGTCATGGAGTAAAGCTCCATTTCTGGCTCAACAATGGAGATATCCCATTTGTAACTATGCCAAACCAATGCATATTATATAGTTTATCTCACTCAAATGAGACATTTGTTTGTTTTCAAACCAGGAAAGCAAAATGCAGATGATAAAAAAGTCCCAACTACTGCTGTTTTACATTTTTTACTGTATCCTCTGCCTGCAAAGTCAAAAGTGCATTAAAAAGTAATATTGTGCTGAGCTCAGACATATGCAAACATCTTTAGATATCTTGCCTCAATAAAGTTTATGGAATGCATTCCCAAAGGACTGACAACAAAACAGAATGAATTGCAAGGCTCATAAACATATAATACATGCTTTTTTTTTCTTACGTAAACACGAGCCATTGTGATGAGAAAGGGAGTGTCTGGGCTTAAGAGGCAGTCCTTTCTCATAACAGCCCCTCTTATCTTTAGCCCGACACAGAATGACTTAGCTCTGAAAAACGCGCAAACATGGAGATATAAGGAAAGAAGGAGAATTTGAATATATACATTGCAAATGGTACATTCCAGACATTCTTTGTTTCATTCATTAAATTACCTGGTCAATTTCTTACTCAACCTTTTAACCAGGTTTATTTACTACCTGCTATGACAAACATAATGAAAGGGACAATGAAACCAAAAGAAAACTATACAGTCCCTGTTCTCAGGGGATTCACAGTTTTAAAATAAACAAGCATATACAAAAACTAACCACAATTAAGTGCTATAATAGTAATAACATTTCTTCATGTTTTCAATGCACTGATCCGATATTCATATCTGGGTTAATGAAAAAAAATTATGCCCAGTTTGACAAGTCATATTTTATTATTGTGTATAGAGATAGCAGGGTGACTAACATGTTTCATAATTGCTAATATTTGTTGAACACTTTCAATATTTCAAGCTCTGTTCAAAACACTTCATAGTATTAAGTTCATAGCAACCCACAGATTGGGTATTATAATCTTTTCCAAATTTACACATGAGGAAACTGGGGTTAAAGGAAGTTAAAGACTTGCCCAATGTCCACCATGGCTTCTGAATGGCAGTGCTAGGATTTGAACCTTGACATTTCAACTCCAGTAACTGGACTGTTTGCCACCATACTCCACTGCTTCTCATATATGTGCTGTTCAACATCCTACATTTGTAGGCAATATTTTTCCTGTCTTTTTCAGTCACTTGGCTGTTAAAGGATAGAGCCAGAATTTGACAGGGCAGCTCTAGTCGGAGGACATCGTCATTCTCTGTACTGAGCCACTCTGAGATGAAGGGGAAGCCTCATACATTCACTTCACCTGTATCCTTTGGCTTAGCAGATTGACTCCCAGAGAGAACTCACACTGAGACAGAAATGTCATATAGTTTTATTGTGTTAGCAATTTCACATCATGCTGTATTAGGGTCTCGCTGTATTAATATTGCTTTTCTCTGAAAGATCACATTACTGCTTGTTTCCATCAAACAGAATTCTGCTTTTCCTGTAAATACATCTCCTGGCTGGCTGCAGTCTTGTGTAGGCATGGAAGCCTCCTTGCTGAAAGAATGTACGTGCAGGAAACCCTGCACTCTGTTTCCCACAGGTTGGCACCACTTGTAGAATCATAGATAACTTCAAAATTGGAAAAACAATAAAAATAAAGCTAACAGAGCATTGGTCTATATTTCTATTCAGTAAAAGGGAATTCCAGTGCAAAGAGCATCTACAAGGTATCAGGTGTAAGCACTTAACCTGCATGTCCTTATTTGATGCTGGAAATTACTTCAATGGTTACATAGGGTATAGTCATTTGATAAATATATACGTAAACTAATATCAAGAAAAGTTGAGAGATTTGCCTAATGTTACACAGCTACTAGGTAAGAGACTACAAGGCCTGTTATGCTTATTTATTTATTTATTTATTTATTTATTTTATTTTACAGGGACAGATAGAGGAATAGATAGGAACAGACAGACAGGAACAGAGAAAGATGAGAAGCATCAATCATCAGTTTTTCGTTGGGACACCTTAGTTGTTCATTGATTGCTTTCTCATATGTGCCTTGACCATGGGCCTTCAGCAAACCGAGTAACCACTTGCTCGAGCCAGAGAACTTGAGTCCAAGCTGGTGAGCTTTTTTTTTTTGCTCAAGCCAGATGGGCCTTCGCTCAAGCTGGCAACCTCGGGGTTTCGAACCTGGGTCCTCCGCATCCCAGTCCGGTGCTCTATCCACTGTGCAACTGCCTGGTCAGTCCTGTTATGCTTTTATCTGCAATGTTCTTTGATTTAGATCTACTTCAATCTGAGCCCAGATGAATTTCTTAATATAAATTCCAGACTACAAGGCTTAAAACTATGTAAGCATCAGCACCCCTCCACAATGAGCGATGGGCAAGAGCTGTAGAGTGTGATGTTACAATATTGCTCAACATAGGGAAGCAATGATGTGTTAGGAGTGAAGATAGACTTTGCTCTTCCCCTCCAAGTATACCTCACTTGCACAAAATAATTAAATATAGAAGCCTTATTCTCTCAGTGTGCAATGCTGTCTGCATTGCCCATCTTTCTGTTGACTTCTATGAGATCTCTATGGGACCAGAGGGATGTTGCATATTGGGAATATTAAAACCAGCACTATAAAGCCCTTACCACATGGAGTCTTTACTCCAAGACCTGCACCAGGAAATACCCAGTAAGTCAGTAAACTGACTCCTGTCATTCAGAAATATAATTTTTGCCCTTATTATTAATTTCACAAGTCAAACAGACTAAATAGGTAAAAGGAGAGTTTAACAAAGGCAAAAGTTATACTTATAAAGTAAATTCTTTTGGTTCCCAGAAAGAAATTGACAGTCTCTTCTAGGTTCATATGGAAAGGGCAGGGAAAAGGAAGGTTGATAGCCTGCCTTGTGACTACTTTGGATTTCAGCCCATCTCGGGTTACAAGCCACATGTTTCTACAAGGTGCTGGGAGGTTTTACTGATGCTCACAGACATACAACTGCCATTATCATCAGTGATGGAATTGTTACAATGAAAGACAGTGTAGTTTTTCATAGGAGATTTAATTTGCATATTCTAGGTAATTCCCAAATTCCTATAGGTACTTAAGGTTGGCTTTTAGGGTAGTTGTGAAGGTCCGTACATGCTGCATGCTGGTCAAGGCTGTATTAACACCTGTGTGCCTGATAAGACACCTTGACATAATTCAGTTTTTAGGACTCTCACCATCAGTTCTAAAAAGGTGTATGCACACAGGATTGGACTGTGTGTAGACATACTGGTGAATATTCCTAGATGCAGATGCACAGCCAGAAAAAGAGCTGTTGTAAGTTTTACTAAAAGGAAGAAGAAGGGAAAAGAGCTTCGATTTCTTCCTCACCCTAATGTGTCAAGCGGGGTGGGATGACAAGAAGAAAACATGTTTGATGACAGCTACAACTGTTCCCAGCTTTCTTGGTCCACATATTTAAAGTTCATAAGCCTTAGATTACTATGTTAAGAAGTATATATCTTGAGAATATTTTGCTAAGTACAATAAATAAATCAGAAAAAGCTAAGAACTAGCCTGACCAGGCGGTGGTGCAGTGGATAGAGCGTCAGACTGGGATGCAGAAGACCCACGTTCGAGACCCCAAGCTCGCCAGCTTGTGTGCGGGCCCATCTGGCTTGAGCATAAGCTCGCCAGCTTGGACCCAAGGTCGCTGGCTCCAGCAAGGGGTTGCTCGGTCTGCTGAAGGCCCGTGGTCAAGGCACATGTGAGAAAGCAATCAATGAACAACTAAGGTGTTGTAATAGCAATGATAAACTAATGATTGATGCTTCTCACCTCTCTCCGTTCCTGTCTGTCTGTCCCTATCTATCCCTCTCTCTGACTCTCTCTCTGTCCCTGTAAAAAAATAAAAAAAAGAAAAAGCTAAGAACTATATAATTTCACACATAGGTGGGATATAAAACTGATACTCATGAACATTGACAAAAGTGAAGTGGTTACCAGAGGGAGAAGGTTGGGGGAAGGGGAGTAAAGAGGGCCAAATGTATAATAATAGAAAACAATTTGACTTTTAGTGATGGGCACACAGCACAATGAATAGTTCAAATGCTGCAGAGATGTTTTGCTGAAATCTATATGTTCCTATGGACCCCATTAAATTTAATTTCTAAATAAATATTAAAAAAAAGAAGTATATTTGTGTCTTACATTTATTTTGCAGTAGGTTTTTAAAAAATACATATAATATGATAGACATTAGATAGTATTCAAGAAATGCATATTCTCTTCCTTTCTCTCTCCATATAACCTAGTTAACCTATTCCTTAAAAATACTGACAACTGTTTTTTATTTTTATTTCTTTTTATTTATTTATTTTAGAGAGGAGACAGAGAGAGAGAGAGAGAGAAAGGGGGGAGGAGCTGGAAGCATCAACTCCCATATGTGCCTTGACCAGAGCAGTGCAGGGTTTTGAACTGGCGACCTCAGTGTTCCCAGGTCGACGCTCTATCCACTGCGCCACCACAGGTCAGGCTGTTTTTTATTTTATATATTATAAAAGTAATTGTTTTAAAAGAAGAAACTAAAACCTCAGAACATTTCACTAAATTGTCCAAGGCCGGGATAATAGATACTCATTCTATTATTTAGACATGTTTACCTATCTAGTGGGCAGGAGATCTAGGCAAATATCTATTGAAATGTTTGAGTCACTCCAGATCAACATGATCACATATTTCCAGTAGCCCAACCCTCAAAATTTCACTCAATCAATAGTGCCTTGTTAGAAACTTGCCCCGTCTAAAATTTTAACTAGCATCCTGTAAGTTATTCTCCCCGTTGTACCAATGAGAAAACTAAGGTTATATCACATATGACACAGCAGAACTGTGACCAGAAACTGAGTCTTTGACTCCTAGACTAACATATTTATTGAAACCATTTTAGACTGGAATCCTAGTGGATTTATTTTCCAATCATGAGACTTTTCTACTTTATAGCCCTTGATTATAGTTCTGATGTTTGTGATCCATCTTGAGTCCATTTACCTCCTGTCTTTGCTTGTGCCACTAGCCAGGATTGTACTGGTAGGAGCTAACCCCAGGCTTCCCAGCTCTTTGAAGTCCAGACAATCTTAACTTTACCTTCAACTACTTCCATTCTTGCTAGAGTTTGGAGTAACCTATAGAAAAATGTCTGAAACTCACAATGAGTGAGTTACCAGGGTAGAGTTTCCGTGCCAGGTTCCTCCATCTGTAGAAACTATATAATTGATCCACAGAGGGAGAAAACAAAACCCAGTAATATCCCTGAAGTCAGGATATGGGTCAGCATGTCACTGTTAGATAGTCAGCCTTGCTTCCATTTCTGGCTGCACTCTGCAAGTTGGGTTCCTGACATCTGTGCAAGAAAGTGTTTAGGGAGGCCAAAATGCAGACAAGCAAGCACTGAAAATTCATCTTTGCATGGCAAACAAAATAAAGTCTCATAAAAAACATCATGTGAGTAAAAGAGAAATGCATTTCCATGTGCTTAAGTAAAATAGATGGTATTGTGACTTTACATTTCATATCACACTACATAATCTGATGAGTAGGGTATATACCACGATCTATGAACTGTTCATTGGTACTGAGAGAGAACTAGAAGAATAGGCATAGACATTTAAGAGACCATTGCTGGGCCACTGATAAATGCAATCACTTTCTAAACTTTTCCTGTCTTCTTTGACATCCTACACTGTAATTTCTCATACTTATATGCAATATTAAATAAAAAGTAAAGCCAGTGAACCTGACTAGGCAGTGGTGCAGTGGATAGAGCGTCGGACTGGGATGTAGAGGACCCAGGTTCAAAACTCTGAGGTCGCCAGCTTAAGTGTGGGCTCATCTGGTTTGAGCACAGCTCACCAGCTTGAACCCAAGGTCACTGGCCTGAGCAAGGGGCCACTCAGTCTGGCGTAGCCCCTGTTCAAAAGCACATATAAGAAAGCAATCAATGAACAACTAAGGTGCCACAACAAAGAACTAATACTTCTCACCTCTCTCCCTTTCTGTCTGTCTGTCCCTATCTGTCCCTTTCTCTGTCTCTCTGTCTCTGTCACAAAAAACAAAAGTAAAGCCAGTGAATATGACCATGAAAAATAAGAAATTAAAAAAAGAAGGCTTACTACTTTTCAAATCTTATTAGTAAAGAAATACTACATACTGTATTTTTTCATAGAGGATCTAACTCATATTAACAGAAAATTTATGTTCATATCAAGATGAAATGAAGGCATTCATTTGTATAGCAATACATTAATTTTACATTTTTAAAAACAATATTGTACAAGTATGTACCATTTCTCAAAAACAATAAAACAAGATAAAATAATGTTTATCATAGCATGACATGATAGCTTGTTTTTTTGTGTGTGTTTAGGGGAAAGTGGTATCTTCAAAGCCAGGAGATGCTCTTAGAATATAATCCTTATTTTAATCATAAAAATTCCATTTTTTATCTACCTAATTATAGCTATACCTGACCCTCTAATACTGCCCGTTATCCCTCCTAATCCATATTGCATATATCTTGTTAAAGGTGTATTTAATCTTTTTTATTTTTCAAGTGCAGTTGATGTACAATATTATATAGCTTTCAGTTATAAATCCAGTGATTATACATTTATGTAAATTACAAAGTGATCACCCCAATAAATAAAGTACCCATCTGACATTATTGCAATATTGACTACATTCTCTATACTATAGTTTATATCGCCATGACTCTCCTATAAATACCAACTTGTAATTCATAATCCTTTCACCCTTTTACCCAACCCCCAACACCCCTTCCCTCTGGCAATTATCAAAATGTTCTCTGTATCTGAGTCTGTTTCTGTTCTGCATATTCAATTTATTTTGTGTTTTAGATTTCACATGTCAGTAAAATTGTAAGGCATTTGTTATTCTCTGGTTTATTTCAATCAGAGTAATACCCTGTAGATCCACCTTTTTAGTTGAAGATGGCAAGATTTTATTCTTTTTTTATGGCTAAATTGCATTCTATTGTATATATGCATCCCTTCTTTTTTATCAAGTTATGTGTTGATGGACAATTAAGATGCTTTCATATATTAGCTACTGAAAATAATGTGACAGTGGACATATTGATGTATATCCTTTTGATTTACCGTTTTGGGTCTATTTGGATAAATAAATACCCAGAAGTGAAATTGTTGGGTCCTTCTTTGTCTCTTGTTATAGTCTTTGTTTTAAAGTCTATTTTGTCTAGTATAAGTATTGCTACCACAGCTTTCTTTAGTTTGTTTCCATTTTCACGGAATATCTATTTCCATTCTTTTACTTTTATTCTATGCCTTTCATTTTGAAGTGAGTTTTTATAGAAAGCACATGTGAGGGTCTTGTTTTCTCATCCAATCGGCCACCCTATGTCTTTTGACTGAAGCACTTAATCATTTGCATTTAAAGTAAATGTTGATAAGTATTTATTTATTTCCATTTTATTATTGATATATTTTACCAATTTTTATTTCTTCTTCTTGTTCTTCTTGTTCTTGTTCTTCTTCTTCCTCTTCTTCTTCTTCTTTTTCTTCTTTCTTTTCTTTTTTTCTTTTGTTCTTCTTCAAAACTTTTGACATTTCTTACAATACTAGTTTGGTGGTGATGAACTCCTTTAGCCTTTTCTTTCTGGAAAGCTCTTTGTCCCTTGATTTTAAATGATAGCTTTGATAAGCAGAGTAATCTTGATTATAGATCCTTGCTTTTCATTATTTTGTGCTAATCCTTTCTGGCCTGAAAAATTTCCATTAAGAAATCAACTGATAGTCTTATGGGAGCTCCCATGTAGGTAACTAACTACTTTTCTCTGGCTGCTTTTAACATTCTCTCTTGCTTTTAATATTTGGCTTTTTAATTATAATGTGTCTTATGTGTAAGCCCCTTTGAGTTCATCTTATTTGGGACTCTCTGCATTGATTGCCTAGAATTATATGTCTATTTTCTTCACCAGCTTGGGAAAGTTTTCTGTCAGTTTTTTAAAATAGATTTTCAATTTCTTGCTATCTTCTCCTTTCAATATCCTTATGATATGAAGTTGTCCCAGGGGCTCCTTGAACTATCCTTATTTATTTTTGTATTCTTTTTTTCTTTTTGTTGTTCTGATCAAGTGTTTTTTGCTTCTTTATCTTCCAAATCTCTGATTTTATCCTCTGTTTCATCTAATCTACCATTGATTCCCTATAACAATTCTTCGTTTCAGTTATGTATCCTTACTTTCTGAGTGGTTATTATTATGTGTTCTATATCCATTTTTGTTTTTTATCTCTTTGTTTAAGTTTTCACTAAGTTCATTTACTATTCCCCTAAGTTTATTGAGTATCCGTAGAACCACTGTATTAAATTCTGCATCTGGTGAATTGCTTGTCTCCATTTTGTTTAGTTATTTTTCTGGAGTTTTGTTCTGTTTTTTTTTTTTTTTCATTTGGGACCTCTTTCTTTGTATCCTCATTTTGGCTACCTTCATGTATTTATTTCTCTGTACTAGGTAAAGCTTCTATATCTCCTGATCTTGGTAAAATGGCTTAATCTACTAGGTGTTCTGTAGGACTCAATGGCACAGCCTCTCCAGTCACCCAAGATGGGTGCTTCAGGTGAACCCCCCCTTGAGGGCTGTGTGCACCCTCCTGTTGTCATTGAGACTTGATTGCAGTTGACACATCCATAGGTAGATTTACCCTCAGGTCATCTGCTGAGAGAAATAGCTAAGACCACTGTGGAGGATCTGCTGTGCAGGGAACAACCGCATTGAACAGAAGTAGCTTCAGCAGGGCTCTGGTGCCCTATGAGTCTATCCTGAGGAGTGTCACCCATGGAAGTGGTTGAGTGGTGTTGTTATGTGGTCTAAAGCCATCCACCAGGTGTGCTTGTTCTAGTGCCTCCTGGGAGGTACAGGCTAAGTTCAGCTGCAACCTGTGTCCTGCCTGGAGCTACCTAGTATGAGCTACAAAGTGATCTGCAGATGGTTGCTACTTGTGTGATCTTGGAGGTGCCCAGAAGAGGTCAGTCTGGAAACCAAGGTTCGCTGCCCGTAGTGCCAGAACTGAGGCCACTTAGCAAAAGAAACAGGGCATAATAAGTTCAGATGCCACTTATTTGGAAGACTTATTAAAGTTTACAGAATGAGCTAAGACAGGCCACTTATATGGAAAAGCCACTGGAAATGGCTCCCAGCCCTCATTCCAATGCCCACAGCTCAAGTTCTCATTGAATGTCCCTGGCACCTTTTGAGCTGCTGCCCCAGCATGGGAGCTCAGAGCCAGTGAGCCTGTATGCAGGCCTTTAAAAAAGAACACCTGGGAATCCAGTCATCTTCTCTCTCACTTAGTCACAATCCCTGCTGGTTTTTACAGCCAGAAGTTCTCTTCCTGGCACTGGAAAACTCTGAGCTGGGGACCTGGTGTGGACCTGGGACACTTTTCTCTTCAGGGGATACCTGTGCAATAAAGATATCCCTCCTGATTTTTAACAGCCACATGTGGGTGTGGGACCAACCCATTCAATGTCTCTGTTTCTCCTGCCAACCTAGATGTGCTTCTTCTAAATATCCGAAGTTACAGGACTTTTGTTCAGCTAGATTTCAGGTGTTTTTCAATGCTGATTGTTCTGTAGTGTAGTCATAATCTTGATGGGGTTGTGGGCGGAGGTGAGTATAGCATTTGCCTATTCTGTTATCTTCATTACATCTATTAAAGACTTTTGATAGGGTTTATTGGAAGAGAATAAAAAGAGAACTTTGTAGGAAAAATAAAAGAATCTAATTCTAGAGTAAAAGGCTTATAGACTAATTAGAAAGTGATAAAGAATGAACCAATTATAGCAACAGCAGTGTGTCCATGAATTAAACCTCAGGGTTCAGAAAGGGGTCTCTCAGTGATGACACTGAACTGTGGACAAGAATGCAATAGTCGCTTCAACAGCCATGCTCAGGTTCTTGTCTTCCCAGCCATGGCCCTTAGTGCAATGCTGAGAGAGCACACGGATGCATATACAGTGATGAAACAGAACTATCTAGAGACAAAGCTCCGCAAGTAAGGGGCATGGCAAATACATGGACATGAGCTGGCTTGCATGGCACAGCCTTTGTTCTCTTGGCAGTACTGGATTTCATAGGAACTACAACTGGTCTAACAAGTGCTTGCCTTTCCCTTAATGTCTATATGACTTCAATGATTTATTGGGTTACAGTTACCTACAAAATAGTCAACAAGTAAATGGACCTAACCTCCAAGCAAATATGTGCTTTTTCCCTACAGCATGCCTCTCAGTAGATGCATAGTGAATGGGGCAGGAAATTCTACATTCTAGGAATGTAAATTTGCCTAAGCTAATAAATATGTTCTGTTTAGTAATAGTGGAGGAGCATGCTTTAATTTCTTTTTTCATTTTTAGATCAGTTTTGTTTTTACTGAATCATTGTGAAGATGGCACAGAGATTTCTTGTATGTATATGCCTAAACCTCCACATCCAGTTTCCTCAACGGTTAACATTAATACGGTATATTTGTCACAATTCGTGAACCAATCTTGGTACATTATTTTTAATCAACCTCCATTCTTTATAAAAATTTTCTCAGTTCTTCCCTAATATTTTTCTCATTATCAGAGGACACCACCTTACATTTAGAAGGCGTGTCTCCTTGGGCTCTTCTTGGTTGTGACAGCTTCTGAGGCTCCTTGCTATTGATAACCTTGACTGTTTTGAAGATTACTAGTCAGGGGTTTTGTAGAAAGTCCTTAAATTGGGATTTGTATGATTTGTTATTTGTAATTTTTGTTTTATGATTATACTAGGTTAGTGTACTTTGGGGAAGAAGGCCGCAGAGGCAAAGTATCCTTTGCGTCATCTCCTATCATTGGTGCATCCTGTTACTATGACTTACCACTGTTGACATTAGTTGTGATCACCTGGGTTGAAATACTATTTTGCAGGTTGCACCACCATAAAGTTACTGTTTTTCCCCCTTTTCCACACGTTATTCTTTAAAAGATAATCACTATGAGTAGTTTGTACTAAAGGAGTGAGGAATTAGGTTCCACCTTCTTAAGATATGGTGTCTACATAAATTATTTGGATTTTTCTGCATCGAAGATTTGCCTATAATTTCCCATTTTTTAAAATTCAGTCATTTTCTACATCAAAATATATATATTTGGGTTGTAATTCAATTCTTTTTTATTTATTTTTTTGCTAAAATTGTTCCAGCTTTGGCCATTGGTAGCACTTTCAGATGGCTTCTGTGTTCCTCTTACATGCTCAGCATTGGGGTGTATATAAATGTGTGTGTGTGTGTGTGTGTGTGTGTGTGTGTGTGTATGTGTATGCACATGGGTGCATATGTGGTTGGTTGGTTTGAACAGTTTTTTATTATATGGTATTGCCATAGTTCAAGGACTTCCAATTCTTTTTATTGGTGAATGGCATTAGACTACAAGATATAGGTGCTAGTTTTGCTCATTGCTACCAGGATATGTTTGCTTTGGGGCCCTGTCAGATGACAAAACAAAGAAATTCATGTTTGTATATATCACCATACTTATCATATACTAAAAGAAAATTAGAAATATTGCTTTTATCATATTTAAAATTTTTTTCCCAATAATATGAATTTCTAATTAAAAGGACATGATTCATGAGTAACTCACATACTAACTGAGGAAAATAAAATAACTTAAAAAGTCTAATTTGTAAGCCAGAAAATTATTGAATATTTGTGCAGAGCACTGGATATTCATGTCCAAACACATATACAACATGTACACACACAAAGTTTTTCTATTGAATACAAATGTTCTATGAAAAATTAAAAACTAAATTTATAATTTCTTTGTAATAATTGTAGATTATCCTGAAATATTTCTAGATGTAAATTAATGACAAAATAAAAATTAATTTTGTAATAATCATTACCACTTAAGATATATAAAATGCTACTGATTCTTTATAAATTTACAATTTCTTTGAAACTTAAATGGTATATGCATACAGTGTTTTATTACATTGATTTAACATCTATACCAAGCTTCTGTAGTAGGAGAAATATTTTAAAAATTACTATAACATTCTTTTTTCTTTCTGAACACATGTCATTTGCCCTAGTAAAAAAGATACCTTTATTTTTAGACAAAATTTACAACTCGTAATAAAAGATTGTTGAAAGAAAAAAGATTAAGGAAAATAAAAAGAATGAGCAAAATTTCAGCCTCAGATTTGCAAAACAGAATCTTGCTAAATTTTGTGGAAATAAAAGAGATTTTTCAAAAAAATTTGTTTATTCAACACAAAAGTTGCCTGTGTAGAGCCCAACTGGAGTTCACCATAGTGAACATTGTTTCCACCTGTGACCAGAGGAGGTATGTTGTAAAGAAGGTAAAATAAGGACTGCCTCTTTCTGACCCAATTTGTAACAGGAAAAAAAAGAGGACATTTGTCTCCCTCTTTTTCTCCGTGGCCTTTGGCTGAGAAAATAATTCTTATACCAGCTTCACCAAGCATGGAAATGTTGCTCCCACTTTTAATTTGGTCTTTGGGTGGAAACCATATGACAAGTTTTCCCTTAACTAAGAGTGTGGTCAGGCAGAGGGGGAATCTGTGACTTAGATTCACAGGTTGCTCTTGTTTTCCATGTGGTATGGACCCAGACAAATTTGAACTACAGCACTCAACTAGAAAGTAGTGACCTATCCATTTCATCATAAGTTCTGCTGTAGTTTTAAAGTTCAAAAATTCCTTCTCAGTATTGTAAGAAAATAAACCATAAAAAATACTCAATAATAAATACCCACCTAGTTTCTGACTCCTTTTGTTGGCTTTTATGTGCTTTCACAAGGTGACCAACATTTTTGCAATGAAAAGGAGGACAAAAATAAATGGAAGAAAACAATATCATAAATAAAAGAAACATTTTATTCATTGCAACAATAATATACTATAATATAATAAATGCATAATAAAACATTTGTAGTATTTTATATTGTAATTATGCTTATATACCTATTAATTTTTAATAATAATTGTAAGAAAAAAGTACTCATTTAGTAAAACTAAATATCAAACAAACCCACTAATTTGGAGTAATTTTAGGTGTATTTATCATTTTCTAATTAAAAAAAATGTCTGTTTTATGCAACTATTTAATCAAAATGCGTTATTATTAGATATGGTTTGAGGTTAGATTTTGACTTTAAAACTCAAATTTTGTGAAAATACTTTTAAATAAAATTATACTTATTTGGAAATTATTAAATAGATAATAAATTAATTAAACATGAATTGTACTTACCTGTCTATAATTAAATATTCACTGAGAAAGAAATGATTGTGAGTCTACAATGTCATATGTCCTGTGTTGTGTTTCAGTAAGAAGTACACAAAGCCATTTGCATACTCGGTATATTGCTCACTCTCTCAAGGTCTCACACGCAGAGCGCATGTGTCTCATAATCACATCCCACTGCACTGTACTTATCTGTAAGGCCAGGAGCCACCATCGTGGCCATTCACATGCAGGTTCCTATTGGATTCAGGCAGACGGTGAAGAAATGGCAGAGTCGGAGGATGGTGGGCCATTCTGTTTATTGGTGTCTCACCAAGACAGGCAAGCCACAAGAGAAGACAAGGGAAAAGCAGAAAACCAGCCTTTCCCATGGAGGGCAAGGGATCAGGGAGGCCCCTACAATGTTGATAGCAGGAACCGAGAGAACAAGCTCCTGATCTGCCCCACTTTATAGCATAGATTCAAAACCTTTAATCCAATTATATAAACAAGAAAGTCTCTGATACAAAGCCACCCATCTGAGGCATAATAGGATTCCTCAAGAGAGTGCACCACCCTACATTATCCAACCAGTCAAGGGTGTGGAGAAGAACTTACTCTTAAAACTAAGCCTTAGGCTATAACGACCTGGCCTGCCCACAGCCTGTCCCAGAAAACACATTAATATCAATGAACTTCCATGTGGGCAGCACCATCCTCAACAAAGTGAGCATAATATATTTTATCTACCCAACATTATCCTTGATGAATCGTCCTGTCAAATACAAATATGTCACATCACATGCAATGGATTGACTCTGCATCGATCAAATATAGACATTACAGATTAGTCTCCCAATATCAAAAAAGAGTACGTGTAGGAGGACACTTTTCGAGAGAGGATGGAATTTACAAAAGAAGGACTGTCTTCCCTAAAGGAGAATGATTGGTCACCTTAGCTTAAGGATATTTTTTACCCAGAGTTTATAGTTGTTATCTAATACTATTTATCTGATAAGAGCTACTCCTTGATTATCACCAGTTGGAACTTTTTCTGCCAGTGTTTCACTGTGTTTGATCATTTATAGATACATCTTATTATGATTTCCACCTAGGACACATCTTAAAAGAATGAAATTTTAAAACACAAAGGAAAGAACAAGAGGAGTTTAAATGGAAGGATCAGGGAATGTCTTTAACACTAAAGAGGAAAGAGGGGTGTGTGTATGTGCGTGGCCATGGGTCACTACAGTGAGGTGGGTAGAGCTCTGGCCCAGGGATTTGCAGGTAGTAAGGAATATATGCATATGGCCAGCATCTGAAACAGTAGAGGTTCCTGTGGTGCAGAGTAGACAGAGGGCAACGTATGGTAAGCAATTTGGAAGATGACATTCATTACCTAGGCAGGGTCTTAGATTGTGCAGATTATTTAAATTCACCCAAAGAAGTTGTACTTCTCTTCACAAGCTCATTGATCAGGTTAGAGCTGAGGAGTAACATGATTCTATGAGCATTTTAGTAAGTTCACTTTGACAGTTACACAGAATGAGAGAAAGACCAGAGGCAAAGACATCAGGTAGGAGGTTTCTTCTATGCGCCCCCCAAAGAGCAAACTAATGAGTTCTAAGCATAGATATTTATAATGTGCTATTGAAACCCAAAGGATAGAGACACTATTCTAATGATAAGAATCAGGAGATAATCCATGACAAAGATGACATTCAAACTAGAATTGAATTATGTAATGTTAAAGACTGAATTGTTTTCCTCAAAATTCATAGGTTGAATCTGTAGACCCCAGTGTGACACACAGAAGATAAACCACTAGAAAAAAAAAGGGATCCAAAATTTTCTGTGATATTTAAATAGAGTTAGGTCATTTTAGGAGGTAGATAAATTTAAATGAGGTCATACAGTGGGGCCCTATTGCACTAGAACTGGTGTCCTTCAAGAACAGGAAGAGACACCAGGAATGTACACACAGAGAGAAAACAAGTCTGGTGAGGACACAGTAAGAAGGCAGCCATCTTCAACCAAGGCTCAAGAGAGTCAACCCTGTCGGCACCTTGATCTGGAACTAACTTCGAGAACTCTGACAGAATAAATTCCTGTAGGTTAAACCACCCAGTCAGTGGTATTTTTTTTATGGCAGCCCAAGAAGACTATACAAGTATTTCATAAATTTTAGCCATCCATCCATCCATACTTTTTTTCATGCATTCTTGATGGAGGATAAGTTATTTGCCAGCAACTGTGTTACATGCTGGGGCATATAAATGAAGAAGACATAGGAGCTAACATATAAATATCCTGTCCTACTTTCTCCCTCAACGTCCTTCTGCCTCTCCTCTCTTCTTCTCATCTTCCTTCTTCTTCCTCATACAATCAGTGATAACAGTAGTGACATCTGTGCTGTCCCCGCAGTGATGATAATCATTAGCACTGGTCAAGAGCGCCATCCAGATGGAGGGAAGTCAATTTAATTACCCCCAACCTGCAGTTTCCTGTAGATGCCTCAATCTGTACATCTCTTATAGCTGTTTAGAAAATGATCAAAGTTATCTTTTAAAATAAATTCACAGGCAGATAGCACAATGCCAAAGCAATATCACTGTAGTTCTCTTTTCAGAGGAGATATGCACTGAGCAGGTTTGTGAGCATTTGTAATCACAAACCACTTCTGTCATAATAACCATAGGAAGTCTTAACCCAGTGGTTACAGAACAGACAACAAACTAAATAAAAATAGTTCTTTGTTTCAACCCCTAGGTATCATACCAGCTAAGGTCTTTTCAGGGAGTATTTGTCGCTATCAGTGCTATTTACATATAATGGAAAATCTTGGTGTCCACTTTTTTTGTCTTTTCAGTGATTACCTTCAGTGCATGTCACTAGGCAATCTGGTCACCCAGCAATAATTCTTTGTTAAACAACCTATTTCAGGGAGGCAACCTATTGCAATGTGCAGAACATGGAATAATTTGGTAGATCTGCATTCAAATGCCTATTGGTTTTATTTATGCACTAGCGAGTTCACCCCTTTAAGCATTGGTTTTCTCATCTATAAAATGAAGATTAATGACATACAGTTTATAAAGCTCAATGTCCTGCACAAGGCAAAGCCACTAGGTTCCTAGCATGTCCGATGGTTGAGTCTACTTGAATTAAAAGGTTAGCTGAAGGCAACTTTCTGACCAGCCTGATCAGCAAGAGGCCCAGTAGGCTGAGGCTTTCGCTTCATGTTCATTATGAAGGCACCAACCCCTGGAAGGCACCTCAAACCTCATTCTCTCCCAGAGAATTTGATATTCATGCTGCTACATTAAAAGGTTGGGGCAGCTATTATGTATTAAAATGTGTAATTTTAAATTGCCTCTTTTTTTTTTGCCAGCACTAGCAATATAGATATTGAAATTTCTTCAGAAAGTGCTTATCTCATCAAGACTAAAATTATAGCATATGAAATACTAATTACAGTATTATGGAGAAGGTTGAACTTTTTGGTGACATTCTGTCTATTAGAAGAATACTAATTTCCTCTCTTTCTTAAGGCAGATAGAACCATGTGATCCTCTACCACTGCCCCTACTCCCCAGTGCCAGTTTCAAAGAATGGCAGGATAGCAGCTCTGAGTCTCACACTTGGTCTAAGTTGCCTGCACCTTTGCACTTGCTTCCAAAGGAGCTTTAGAAATTGAAACCAAATACACCACAGACTGAGTTCTAATGCAGTGGGAAATACATTGGACAAGGGGTTCTAATCAATCATTATCCACATGGGGGATGATTTACAATAACAAAGAAAATGTATTTTAAACAAAATAAGGTAATACTTTCAAAATACTTGTAACTTTGCCTGGCCCATGATAAATGTTTACTAATCAGTAGCTGCTATTCATATATCATCATCATCATCATTATTATTGCTATTCTTCTCATTATTATTTTATGTAATACAATCACCTAAGACCTTCAATGCCCATTTGCCAGTTATAAATGACTTGTCTTATATGAGAGAGCTAACAACCTGGGGAGAGAGAGCTTAGACTAGGATCCAATGACCATAATATTTATTTAGCCATTTATTCATTTAATAAATATTTGAATGTCTGCTATGAACCAGACATTGTTCTAGGGCTGGGCACACAAAGGTGGATAAGACTCAGAGCCACTCCTCCTGTAGTTTCCCACCCAAGAAAAAAAATGAAGCTGCAGCCACCCACAGCAATGCCATCTGTCAGAGCCACACAGGGTGAGGCCCCAGCATCAGAGCAGAGCACAGATGCCTGCTATTCTGATTCCCACTCTAGATAAAGTCATCGGACATGTCTGGATCCATTTTCTCATCTGGAAAAAATGGTATTGAAATGGTTGATACATATGGCCCTCCTCCCATCAAAATTTTTTCTTTCAATAAAGATTACCTTCCCAATAAAATGCTTTCCCAGAAAAATTCCAGTAATGGTATCTTGAACATTGAAGTGTAAGTGAGCTGTTACTCCTGCTTAAAACTACATCATGAGGTATGTAGACAATGATGACACTAACATGAAAGAAACACTTGAGTGAAGGGAATGGGCTTCACTTTGCTCAAGGACGAGGAGGTCAGGCTCTTGGCATATCAGCAGCTCATTTGAGGCACACCGCTGTGACCACTGGACCCCAGTTAGAGAGTACTGGGTTAAGGGATGAGGATGATGGGATGAAAACATAGTCCTGGTAAGGCTGAGTGCTGTGAACCTTCTATGAGACAGGCCTAGGGACCAGCCCCAGCCCCAGCACTTGTGAACATAGGTAGGTTATCACCCTCTCTGGTGCTCAATTTATTCATCTCTAAAAATAGGGTGATGATTTGTCTAACAAAGCAAAGCCATTTTGAGGCAAGAAGTTGTATGAATGAGCCTGGTAAGTGGCACTTAGTAAATGATACTTTCCTTTACCATCTTCTTTCCCAAATAGAATCATAAACAAGCATTTTCTTGGACTCTTTCTAAGCTTTTGCTTTTGATTTATGGCATGTTTGGTATTTTCAGCATTTATTTTTTGTCTGATTTACTAAAAATCAAAATTAAATAGTCCAAAAAGGAGAAACTATTCTTGCAGGTATCCAGGATGAACAGCAACAATAAAGAAATTTTGGGTTTTCTTTCTACTCACCTTTAGCAACTTACTTCCCACTACATAGACATTCCAATTGTGGAAGATTTATTTAAACTCAAAAATGCTCAATGGCCTATGAAGTCATTGCTTCTGTGCACATAATCCATGGTTCATGTTATGTGAAGAAAAACTAGTGTAATGACAAAGTTTTATAGCAATATATTTTTTGCTTCTAAAATATGGGACATTTTTATTTAATCATTTATATTAAAATTTAATTAAATTTTTAAAAATCATGAGTCTGATAAGAAAACAATTAGTACAACAAATAAATATTATTCATCAGCACTTCAAATTGTATATTATGATTCATTTATGTTATTTTTTTAAAAATGCCATTTTTATTTATCTATATATTTTCACCAATAATTCAGAAATACTTTATTAGATTATTTGATTACTGTTGGTCAAATAAGTTTGTAATATGATGTATATGTTTGTTTGCTTATAGTTTGCATTGTGAATAGGGAACAGGCTGTAAGCAGGCAGGGTCATTATAGCCAAAGGCTTAGTTTTAAGACTAAGTTTTTCCCCACCCCCTTGACTATTGCATGATAGTGGGTTGTGCACTCTCATGAGGAATCCCATTATGCCTCAAATAAGTGACTTTGTATCAGAGACTTCTTCATTCGTATATTGGATTAAAGGTTTTGATTTCTGCACTATAAAATGGGCAGACTGGGAGCTTGCTCTCTCTTGGTTCCTGAGTATAGTATTAGATAGGACAACAGAGAAAGGCCATGTGGAGGGGAGGAGAAGCAGCCAAGATGGCAGACTCCTGAGGGAGAAACCAGTTTGTGCAGAGAGAAGGAGATGGGGAACAGAGGTGAATAAGACTGGTGAGGTAGAAAACTTTGATTCTAGGAAATTCAGATAAGTCAGTGGTTTGGGGATCCTTGAATGGAAAGGGAAGTGTTTTCCCACTGTGTGTATTTCTTGCCTACCAGGTGCAAGCTAGAATAAAGGTGATGGCTCACCAGTTCTTGGCTCCATTGTTTCATTACCATCTGTTTGAATCAAATGCAAACCTGCACGGGCCAGGCAGCTGTGATGGTGGCCATGGCTGCTGGCATTACAATTACCAAATTTGTTTTTTAAACATCAAATTATATATGGCTTCCTTCTTCTAAGAGGAGGTCTCTGTTTTGGAGCCCACTGATTTCCTGCTCGAGAATAACCAATTAGATCCAATCATTCTGATTCTTCCTACAGCCTGCTCCCTAGGGAGACACCCCTCCCTGTTCTTGAATCAAAGACATTATTTTTATTTATTTATTTAAATTTTATGGGGTGACATTGGTTAATAGGGTCATATAGGATTCAGGTGTACATCTTTATAATAATACATCATCTGTATATTGTGTTGAGTGCAAGTTACCCAAAGTCAAATTATCTTCCATCATTGTATATTTGGCCTCCTCTACTCCTTTTTACCCCCCACCCCTTCTCTCTGGTAATCACTATACTATTGTCAATGTCTATTAATCTCAGTTTTATATTCCATTTGTGTCTGAAATCATATAATTCTTAGCTTTCTCTGACTGATTTAGCATAATCTCAAGATCCATTCATGTTGTCGTGAAGGGCAGTATTTTACCTTTTCTATGGCCAAGTAGTATTTTACAGTCTATACGTACCAAATCTTCTTTATCCAGTTCATAGATGTTATTTTTTAATTTATTTTTCTGAAATGCACCCTCGAATTACTAGAACATGCTTATAGCTATCCTCCTGAGTAAGGAAGGATAAATCACTTCCTAATAAAAAATTTATTTTAATTCCATTTTTATATCTGATTGAAAATATGCCCGACGGCAGACTATCAGGATAAAAATTGTGGTTCTTTAGCAGTTTGAAAACTTTGCTCATTGAATTTTAGAGTTCATTATTGCTGTTGAAAATTCTAATTCCATCCTGACTCCTGATCACCTGGAGGGGATTTGCTTTTTGTTCTTCATGGAAGTTTCTTAGGATCTTGTTTTTATTCCCAGTGACCTTGAGGTGGGTATTTCTTCACTTTCTTCACTTTATGAACATGGGGGCACTCTGGCCTACAGTCTGGAGAATTGTGTTATTCACTGATGTGCCAATGTATATCTTTATCTTTTCTCCAAAACCCACTCATTCAGTGCTCACAAAGCTACTGACTTATCTGAGTTTCCTAGAATCAAAAGGTTTCTGGCTCACCAGACTTATTCACCTCTGTTTCTCATCTCCTTCTCTCTACACAAACTCTGCACAAACTGGCTTCTTCCTCAGCATTCTGCCATCTTGGCTGCCTCCTCTCCTCCATGTGGCCCTAATCTCTCTCCTCTCTAATGCTAACCTCAGGAACTGCGAGAGCAAGCTCCCGGTCTGCGCCACTTTATAGTGTAGAATCCAAACCTTCAATCTACAAACAAGGAAGTCTCTGATACAAAGTCACTTATCTGAGACATACTGGGAGGATTACTTATGAGAGTACACCACCCTACATCATCCAATCAGTCAAGGGTGTGGGGAAAAGCTTACTTTTAAAACTTGCATATGGGAAACGCCATCTTTAACAAAGTGAGCATAATATATTTCATCTGCCCAACATTATTATTATTGCCTTATACTTGTATAGAAAGGAGTAGGTGAGTTTCAGATGAACTGATTTACTTTTGGTATTTTTTTTAAATCAGTGGATGTTTCAGTCAGCTGAACAGGAAATGTTTATCTCTGTTTCTACTACTTCCAGGAAAACAAACTTCTAATCTTAACTAAATATCTATTGGTTGGATGTGAGATACCCTTTACTTCCTATCCTGGCTTTACAAATTTGCTTTCTAGTTCAACTCTGAGGAGAAATTTTGAAACTTTTCTTTAAATTCATCTTTTTTTTTATAATTATTTTAATTTTTCAGAATTTTTTCTTTTTCTCCTGTTATATATACCATACTAGTTTCAGAAATTTATTATCACCTTTTCTCTCTCTTTGCAATTTTCTCAGTTTGGGACTCTTTGGAGTTTCTTTTATATTCTCTCTCTCTCCTTATACTGAAAATATTCTTTTAGTAGATACTCAGTTACATTTGAATATGAAACACTAAAAAGCAGATTGAAGATTCTCTGGGTGGGGGGAGAGGAAATGCGTGAGGGTTGGATCTGACCCCTGGGCTTTACTTCAAAGAAGCAATAGCAAGCAGCTCTCCTCTTAATGTTTTTATCTGTATGTTGTAGCCTTGGTTTCCTCTTTCATCTTTTCTAGAGAGGCATCCTCAGGCCTCCAGCTTTGGAGGGATACACCTTGTTTTTTGCATTTAGAAGTAATAAAAGGAAGGATTTCCCAGGGCTCTACAAGTCAAAATACAGACTCTTGCTTCACTTCCCTAGAATTTTGGCTCTACATTTCACCTCCATCCTCCCCTGTTCCTAGTACACAGAGGTCCACAGCCTCCAAGGTTCATTTCCCCAGAGTATGAACCTCTGGTTGCCTGGGAATGAGGTCAGTGGTGGGAATCAAATAATTTTGTTGTAAAGTACCCATACCTCAGTTCTGCAGGTTTAAGTAGAGACACCAAGTCCAGATGAATTTTGAAGAGTTTTATTAAAGGAGAAGATTTATTAAATATGCCGGTTGCATATGGCTGACATGGGGCAGTTGGAAACCCAAATCATGTGCACCAAAAACATTTTAGGAGTTGGTCATATACCCTTGATCACACATGGGTGGGGGAGAGCATGACATCATGGCACAAACTTACAACATTGTTTAGGGGATACACAGAAACTAGACCACCAATTTATACCATTCACAAAAAAGAAACTCAAAATGGATGAAAGACTTAAATGTAAGCTGTGAAACCATAAGCATCTTAGAAGAAAACATAGGCAGTAAGCTCTCCAACATCTCTTGCAGGAATATATTAGCCAATTTATCTCCATAGGCAAGTGAAATAAAAGACAGGATAAACAAATGGTACTATATCAAACTAAAAAGCTTTTGCACAGCTAAATACAATAAGAACAGAATAAAAAAAGAAACCACACAATTGCAGAACATATTCGACAATATGTCTGATAAGGGGTCAATAACCAAAATTTATAAAGAACTTATAAAACTCAACGCCAGGAAGACAAACAATCCAATCAGAATATGGGCAAAAGAAATGAATAGACACTTCTCCAAAGAGGACATACAGATAGCCAATAGGCATATGGAAAAAATGCTCAACATCACTAATCATTAGAGAAATGCAAATTAAAACCACAATGAGATATCAGCTCACACCAGTCAGAATGGCACTTATCAACAAAACAACACAGAATAAGTGCTAGCGAGAATGTGGAGAAAAGAGAACCCTCCTGCACTGCTGGTGGGAATGCAGGCTGGTGCAACCACAATGGAAAACAGTATGGAGATTCCTCAAAAAATTAAAAATCAAACTGCCTTTTGACCCAGCTATCCCACTAATAGGAATATACCCTAAGAACACCATAGCACTGTTTGAAAAGGAGAAATGCACCCCCATGTTTATGGCAGCATTGTTCACAATAGTGAAGATCTGGAAACAGCCCAAGTGTCTGTCAGTGGACGAGTGGATTAAAAAGCTTTGGTACATATATACTGTGGAATACTACTCAGCCATAAGAAATGATGACATTGGATCATTTACAACAACATGGATGGACCTTGATAACATTATACTGAGTGAAATAAGTAAATCAGAAAAAACTAAGAATATAAGATTCCATACATAGATGGGACATAAAAATGAGACTCAGAGACATGGACAAGAGTGTGTTGGCTATGGGGGGGAGGGGCACAAAGAAAACCAGATAGAAGGTGACGGAAGACAATTTGACTTTGGGTGATGGGTATGCAACATAATCAAATGTCAAAATAACCTGGAGATGTTTTCTCTGAACATATGTACCCTGATTTAACAATGTCACCCCATTAAAATTAATAAAAATCAAAAAATAAAAACGAAAATAAATAAAAAACTGTAAAAAATAAAATAACTTTCAAGGTAACACAATCAAAGATGTTTACAAATTTTTTAGGGTTCATCTTCCAGCCTTTGAATAGAGGTATGTTACTCTCAAGATTCCAGGAAGTGGGAGGAACTACAATCAATGCAGGGTGGTATGTAAATTCTGTCTCCCATTGAAAGAGAAGAAGTTTCTCAATTAACCTTTATTTTAGATTTAAAACTAAATGACCCATTGTTCTTGCAAGCCATAAACTTCTACACTCTTCTCCCTCCCCTCTGCAAAGGAAAGGCAGGACAGGAAAGCCTGACCTTTTCTACTAAAATATCAATATTAATTTTGTAGCTTTTTGGTACCTTACTACAATTTAACAACTGGTTCTCTGCCTTAATGATCATTTTAAGTATAAAAAAAACAATATACCAAGAGGTAATTATTTCATGCATTTAATACTTAAATAAGAACAATAAAAGAGGTGCACAAAACTAGATTATAAGAGTTTTAAAATATTAAATAATACCTGACAAAAAAACAATAGAACTGTTATTTAAGATAATTCCAATGACAACTTGTCACTCCCTGGTTATTTGGCACTTTCTCTCTTTACGTTATATATTTGTTTACTGAAGTAACAAATGTGAGGGAATTAAAATGTAGTATTTCATCAAGGTATAATGAGTTTTATGAAATGAATAAATAAGTAACAAGCATAGTTTCATCTATTTTTTTCACCTGTGGACAGAATAAACATTGCTATGAATGCTTAAAATATACTGTTGCATAGATGAACATTAAAAAAGAGTTAGGAATGTAAATTTTATGATTTCCCCATTGGGCAGCTGCCCACCTTAGAGAGAACCCTGGTAACAAGTGCCATTTTAACAACTGGTTCGCCAAACTAAACAAAATATTAGGTATCGGTTCTGCTGAACTGAATCCCAACACTGGGTGAAGGGATGGAGGGAGAAGGGAGAGAAAATACACTCTGCCCACAGGAGTGCAGAAGACAGTAGGAGAGATAAAGAGTAACTGCTTTGCTCACCATTTTAACATGCCCCTTCATTCCATACCTCCCTTCATTGACTCCTTTCTAGTCTCTGCAAGCAACAAGTGTTTTTTGGACTCCTAGAAGAATCTGCAGGATTCTTCCTGATATGTTCCTCTACACATTTAGAGGTCATTATGGCCCCTGCACCTATGCTACTTATCACTTCCCCATCTACTCCCAAATTTCAGAGGGTTTGTAGAAATCCCTTGTGTTTTCTTTATACTCTTTGTAATATTGCTTTTTCAACTACTAAAAAATTTCTTTAATTTTATTTTAATAGAGTTTGGGGAAAGAGGGAAAATAAATGTGTGCAGTCATTCCATTCTCTTATAACTGAATTCATACCTGACATTTATTATCTACTTACTTTTGCCTTTTTATTCTTTAAGACACATTTAATAGTCATTGAGTTACTACCATAATAATAAAATTATAAGAACAACATTAATAACTTTCATTCTTGAAGTAATATAGTATTTCAGAAATGTAAAAGCCTTTTAGCATTTAATTATTCATGTGAAGTAGATGTTTTTATTCCCATATTGCACAAGATAATAGAGGTTAATAGAGTTTAAATAATATATCTAGGGCCACATACTAGTTGTTAAAGGGACTAAAACTAGAACCCCAAATACCTGACCTTTACTCAGATACTCTTTTTAGGACATTACAGAAGCATTTGCTAACCACTTGTGTGAGGTATAAGTATGAAAAGACCTAAGTTGGGCCTTCAAGCACCTCTCAATCTAAGGAGAAGAAACTCAGATGATATTTTAAATTTATCATTAAAAAGAATGAAATAAGTATTTCAACATTAGTAGGATGTGCTTGCAAGGTAGACAAAATACTCAGAGAAAGAAAGAAAAGCAAGTCTGGTTCTAATTAGAAAGATCTAAGAAAATAGGCATTTGAGCTGTGACCATGAAGGATGGGTACATTTTTTTTTTTTTTACAGGGACAGAGAGAGAGTCAGAGAGAGGGATAGATAGGGACAGACAGACAGGAACGGAGAGAGGTGAGAAGCATCAGTCATTAGTTTTTCGTTGCCATCGCAACACCTTAGTTGTTCATTGATTGCTTTCTCACATGTGCCTTGACCACGGGCCTTCAGCAGACCAAGCAACCCCTTGCTGGAGCCAGCGACCTCGGTTGGGTCCAAGCTGATGAGCTTTTTTTGCTCAAGCCAGATGGGCCCGCGCTCAAGCTGGCAAGCTTGGGGTCTCAAACCTGGGTCTTCCGCATCCCAGTCTGATGCTCTATCCACTGCACCACCGCCTGGTCAGGCGGGTACATTTTTTTTTAAAGGAGGCAGAGGAAGGCTTGCCTGAATGGGAGAAAAAAATAAGCAAGTGCATGGTGGGGACAATCCCAGCATAGTTATCGAACAGATGAGGTTGTTGTTGCAGGGTGATTGGAAGAGGGGATTGGAAAGGTAATTTAGAGGTCCTGAAGGTTTTGCTAAGGACTTCAGAACTGATTAATTTTGAAAGAGAGAGAATGTAAATAAAGTGACATGAAAATATGATTGCTTTTTCTGTTTTTCTACCAATTACATTTTTCCAAGTGATTTTACACTTTCTAGATATGAACTTATTTTTTTGAGAACTTGCTGAGAAAGAATTGGAAGTCTTTGTCCCTGCAGTTGCTTCCTTGTGCTTAAAGCTGTAAATGATGTGAACAGATTGGGACCCTAAGAGAGAAAGAGTTTATAATAGTTTCTCTTGCATACACAAATTTCAAAGATAAGCAAACTGAGGCCCAGGGACCTTGTAAGCTGTAATTCCTTTTATAGTCACCACAATATAGAATTCCTACTTCTGTAACAACAGCAGCAGCATATATTTTCATAATACAATACAACCATTAGGATTACGTTTCTGGAAAATACCATGAAGAGATGGATCGTATTACAAGAATTTGAGAAAAGATAAAAACAGATTTAGTGTGAAGGAAATCAGGAATAAAACCTGTGAAAGACTTTACATTTACTCAAATAAACCAGTAATGACAGAACACTCAATATAAATAGCACTAATAATATTTATGCATTCTAACTTAGAAATAATGGCTTTTGAGCAATTAATTTTTATTTACTCCCTTGTGAGAGTACTTGGGTCTCTGGCTAGCCTGAACATTTGTCTTGCGGACATAATGCAGAGCAAGAGGCACTTGTTTCTGGGCTTTTTCTCCACACAAAAATGTCTTTTTTGTTTTCATGATGACAATATTTAAATGTCTTTTTTTGCAGTTATTCCAAAATACCTAAGTTCTGTGACTATTTAAGATGGGAAAGTTCTGAGTGATTGGTGAATAACTTCAGAAAACCAGGGTTGTTATTTTAGCTCAGCTACTGAGAAGTTCTGATCAAAGTATGTTCTTTGCCTTTCTTGCTTAGGTCTTCCCAGGTGGTTCTTGGTTCACCGGTGCTCCTGTTTCCATTATCACTCCCAAGACTTGATCACAACACACACAAACACACACACACTCCTCTCTTGCTCTATGTAGCCTCACTTTGATATTTCTAATCATTATTTAACTCTCTTCCAATTTTCCTAAAAAGTAGGTTCACTACACTCCCAAGTCTTGAGCTAAAACACATGTGGTTTCTCACATGGTTACAAAAGTAATTCCTTTACAGAAAAAAATTTATGGAGGAAAAGTCACCATTAGATACAATATTCCAATCTCAACTGTTCGCTCCTAGCAACTCAGTCACTCCTAGAGCATTAGGGCAAGACGCCTCGTATTCTATTTGCTTAAAAACATCAACTCCACCCCTTTCAGTAGACTGAGATAAGCCTTGAAAGAGAAATGTGATTCCTTCAATCTGCATGGGTGAGGAAGACATTCAGCTCCTTGGGATTGGATACACAGGCTTAGTGCAGAGACATATATGGAGTCAGAGAAAAATGACCACATAGTTCATCTCAGTGGGGTTAGCTTTTATTTAGCCTAATTCCCTCAGAAACCTCTTATATCACCAATCCAGAAAAAAAAAAAATGATATATAGATCTCCAGAGTCTCTGCAGGAAATAGCACATTGTAGGCATTCAGTAAATATGCTCCTCCTTCTAACTGTTTGTGAAAGACACAAAAGCACCCAGAAATGGCATTGTCCACTGGGACATTAGCTGAAAAATATAAACCCTGGTAATTTTGAGGGGTGGGAAGTTAATGGACAATCCAAGGAAACTTGCCTCTTTTTTTTATATACCCTCACACATACCCTTTTGAATTAGGAAGGAAAAAAGATTTGAATACAGATAGCTCATTAGTGCTAAGAGATTTTAAAGATGTTTCCAACATGTGATGTCACTGAACCAAAACACAGGTCTACAAGTAAGAGAGAATATATTAATATTCCCATTCTGTAGGTGGAAAAACTGGGGCTCAGAGAAAGAATGGGACACGTGTACATGAACATGCATAGTACTAACAAGCACACGTGCATACATGCACACATGCATAAAATAACACCACTGTTTTTCCATCTCAACAATAGGATACGGTCATCACACAGATTTGAGCCCCAGTTCAGAATAAGCAATGGTTTAAATAGTTATCTTGGGTCACCTCCACAGAGTGTGACAACAGATCTAAATAAGGTATAAGCAAGGGTCTTAAGAAATTATCAAGATTTCTTTCCTTTACTAGCTTCTCTCTTTAATTTTTATTTGTATTTTTTAAATTTATTAATTTGAGAGAGAGAAACATTGAATGTCATTCTACTTATTTATGCATTCATTGGTTGATTCTTGTATGTGCTTTGAAAGGGTATCAAACACACAACCTTGACATATCAGGACAGCGCTACTTAGCCAGGGCTTTCTATTTATATTTTTATTGAGGTGTAATTTACATAGAGCTTAACTGCATAGTCTCATCATTTTTGAAAAATCCATGCCCCCATGTAACTTCCAGCCCCTCAAGATATAGGACATTTCTATATAACCAGAAATGTGTGATAACCAGAAAATTTTGTCACCCTTCCCAGTCAATGCTCCCACCTCCTCTTTTTCTAATGGCTCTGTAATTCTAAAAAGCCAAGATAACAATTTCCATTATTTTTTTTTAAAGCAGGTAGATGACTTCAGGAATTTTATCATCAGTCTCTGAAAGTAACAACTGTAAGCCGTATGCCTACCTTTTCCTCTTAGACAAATTTACTCTAAATTTATTAGAATCCTTCCCATAATTATTTCTTTATCCAATTCAGTATTATGCATGGATGAAAAACACATTGTATGGTTTCATAGAAAAGCAATTATAGCTGTCTCATTTACTATTGTGCTCCAAGAACCTAGGTCAGTGCCTAGCACAAAGAAGGTGATCAATACATGATGACCAAATAAATAAATAATTAGAGGCAAAACTGGTTCCTATTCAACTTTGTGCCCTTATCACCCAGCATGGTGGATAAAAGCTACCTAAGACCTTATCATTGGACAGAATTGTCCACACTTACATAAGGGTTAAGGAGATATAACAAATGAATCTGAAGCCACGTTTTAGTAATTTGGTTCAAGAGGGTTTAAAATAATTCATTTAAGTCACTATTATGTAAGTGTTTTGCACACCAATAAGGAAAATCAGTTTGTAGTAAGACAGATGTTGGATTTAAAGACCTTCTCTGTCAACTGTTAACTGTGAGCAAGTCCCTCAACCTCTTAGAGACTCACAATTTTATCTGTAAAGTGAGATTATAATACCTCACCAAGCTAAGTGGATTAAAAGTGACCTTTCCTTGGAAAGTTTCCATATCACACTTGGCACAGTTGTTAGCACTCTTGTTTCTTGTTCTCTTCTTAAGGAGTGGCTTCTGTGAAAATGTGAACACATATGAGATTATGAACAAAAGAGTGAGGCTGAAGTTAATTCCCTCCACCTTGATATATTTTCTCAGCCTGTAGCTTCTAGTCATATTTGCTCACAGACAATGTGAGTTATTGCTTCTATTAGCCCTGCCAAGCTGCTGCTGTTGCTGCTGCTGCTATGCTAGAGCAAGTTGGGCTCTGAATGTGCTCTGTTGGCCAAGTTTACCTTGAGTTCCCACCCCAAACTATAGAGCTTCAGACTGTGGGAACCCTCAAGCACAACATTAATCTAAAGTCCAGGCCTGATATTTTAGGCATGTCAACAGGATCATCACTGAAATGAAAGTTGAGACCATATGCAATCAAAACCCCCGACCAAGCAAAGGATCAATTTTTGATAAAGAAATGGCTATTTCACAACCAGCAAGGGAATTTTGACCATATCCATTATCAATTCTACAGATATTCTTCAGATACTCAGTATTAGAAGATAATACCTTTCAACCATGGTCCTGAGCAGAGGGTGAAGACAAATTGGAGATAGTGCTACATTTTCGAAATACTGCCAGATTCCATAGGTCTGTTATGACTTCTTATTTCAGAGTCACATCAGGTTTTCTCCTGATGTTGTTGTTTAATAAGGCACTTCAAGTAAATAGATAAAGAAATTAGCATATTGGCTTGGGGAATGGGTCCTTCTGGCCTCATTTAATCCTAGTCTCTCTCCATCACATCTCTCCATAAAGCCCACTTCCCAGTGACACTGACCTGTACCTGATGACCTTACATCTTAGCCCATCAAATATACCGTCAACTCCAATACACCTTGTTCTTTTGGGCCTTCTTACCTCTGTATGTACTAGTCCACAATCTGAAATATTCTTACAATCTTCTCTTCCTAGAAAAATTGAATGCTTCTCTTGAGGGTTTCAGCCCTTCTTCTGAATTCCCATAGGATCTAGGCTTCATAACAGCTTTGACTTACTTTATATCTTCTTGTTTGAAGAGCTTGCATGCATGATGTACAGATTGGACAGTGAATTGACTCATAGTAGATGTTTGATAAATATCTGTAAAATAAATAACAGAGATTTTGTTCAGTCAGTTGTTAACCTGAGGCATAAATCAGCATAATGTGCATATTGTGAGAAGGGGAAAGGAGTAACAGGGATACAGAAGAGGTAAGTAGTTAGCACTAAATACCTGTCTCTAACTTTATAGGTATGAAACTGGTAAAGTGGTCTTCCCTTCTTGTAAGGCATGATGCAAATCAGGATTTACATTGATGTAAGCCATTACATCAATGTTAAACATCATTTATCAAGCTCTTGCTAAGTAGCATTCACTTTGCTAGATATTTTAACTCACTTTAAGCTTCTAGTTAAATGGAAAGTAGTAATCTATATGCATTTGCCTAGTCATTTATGATTTCCTAAGTGTAAGTATAACCACTTTCATGGGAGGTGGTATTATGTAGTGGTTAATACAGACTCAGTATTTGCTTTGATTTGAATTCTGCTGTATCATTTCTTACCTGCAACCTTGGACAAGTCTGTTAACTTCCCTATTCTTCTGTTTCCTCAACCACAAGATACAGATAGGACATACCTTATAGGACTGTTGTAATTATTAGTGGATTCCTAATACATACAATATAGGTTTATATATTTTTGATTCATAAGGAGCACTCAAAAAAGTTAACAATGATGTATATAAATAAGCATCTATTTTGATTTTACATATAAGCCTATGAAACAAGCAGGAAAGATTTTATTCTTCCCCATTGTACAGACAGAAAAAAAAATTCAATTGTGCTTAAAGTGTCTTTCCAAAGGACCCAATTATTACGTAAAGGCAAACATTTGATCCCAGGTTTCCAGATGATGAATTCAGACTCTTTCTCTGTTGTGTATTCCCTACAACCTGAAATAGTGCCTCACTGCTCTTTCTTTGCTTTGCTGCTCTTTGTAGCATCAGCCCTGGCTCACATTTATGAAAGGCTTGTTTGAAGAAGGGAGGATTTGTGTTCAAATGAAACACAGCTATGAAAAAGTTTGAACCTACCATTTATCCCTACTGAGAAAGTTTGAAGGGAAGTGATTTCCCTATTTCTCTGCAAGCTATCCCCAGTTATATGAACAGTTGGTGAAGAAAAAAAAAGTTTGTTTTACTATTTTATTAGGTGTCTTTTTAAAGGATTTCAAAAGCTCTTTATTTATAAAATGTTGTAAAGGTATGAAAACACGAGCAACTACAAAGATAGATGGTTGAAGTAACACAGGAACTTATCCTTTCTGACAACAATTCCTAGTCTGATAACCCTTCCTGTTTTCTCTTTAAATGGACCTTCTGAGAATTTGACATGAATCAAACTAGAGTTTAAATACACTGTTACATTAAGGAGTGTGTATTTGTCCTCAGAGATAAAGCCGAATCTTTTTTACTCTTTATCAAAGCCCATTTTAATTGACTGGCACATTAAGAAATACATTCCTTGCATATAATATGAAGAAATGTGTTCACAAAAAGATAAAACAAAAGGTTCATACCAAAATGTTGAAGTTTTAACCAGCTGCAGCATTATATAGCTGTACTCTGATTGAGAGAACATCTAGGGTGGTAGAGCTGGGGCCGGTTTTAGCAACTATATGGATTGTAGTGAAAACATTAGGGTTTTATACACACACCTATATTAATATGTGAATATAAATACATATTTTATATAATACATAATATAACATTAATATTTTTTTCTCCCTTGGTCAAGAACAATGGATTCCATCTGTATATTGTGATACAGTAGCTCATGTCTATAAATAGTCCTTAACCTGGTGCTGTTTCAGAGAGAAAAGAAAGGTCATCCTTCAGTCTAAGACTTTTAGTCAAAACACTATGTTCAAAACATGGTATTATATATACATCATATTTTACCCAAGGGAGAAATGGCAGAAATAAAAATCTTCTCTTCTAGCCCTTAAGAAGCATTCTAATTTGCTATGTTGAATATTAAATAATGAAATTTTTAAATGGCATCAAATATTTATATTTTTATAGTGCTTTGCCATTTTCAAAGTGAATTCATGACCGTTGTTCCAAGTGACCCTCACATCAACATACTTGACAAGGATATGACTAGTGAAGTAGATATTATTATTAGAGCCATTTATGTATAACATTTTTAAAAGGAGCTTCAAAGAGGTTAGGTAGCTTGTCCAGAGTGACTTGCTAATAAATGTTTCAGTTTAGATTTGAATCCATTGGACAGTGAGATTGTTAAATCCCACTGTTCCAGTTGGTGGGAAAAGCCTAGAAATCAGGAAACTTCATTTCTCTTGTGAGTATAAATGGCATGCATAACAGATTCTGACACTCTTCAAAATCAAACTTTTTTCTATGTTACCATAGTGTATTGTTCATTTGTCCACCATATAGCACCCAGTATAGAAAGGCATGTAGTATATTTAGTTCACTCTCTCCTTGAAACTAGAGTTCCTGAGGGCAAGGACCAAGCACTCTATGTGTTCCCATTATAGGTTCTTATACGGCACTTTCAGATACTCCTCTAATTCTCTTCCTAGATGAAACTGAGGCAGAAGCAGATAGTTTCTGTACCTCTACTGGATAGTTTGCAATATGTGCCCTCCAGCTGTTATACTTTGCTCTGACCTGAGATGATCTTACCCTCAGAATTCTGAGTTGGAGGCAGATGTTCAAATCTGAGGACTCCTCCCCTGAGTTTTTTTCTAGCAGGAGTGAGAAAGCCCTTTACTACCTCCTATTGACCCCCCTCAATAGTTGATTTCTCTGTTCTTTTCATTGTTTCAAAAATGAGCATCTCGCCAGTCTTCATTTGTCTTTGGAATTACATGAGTGTTTATCCAGCTGTTGGAACTGAAATGGAAGGGGTCTGATAGCAGGGGTCTGATTGTAGGCACTTGTTCACATGCTTTTAAGTAATGTGAATCTCATAGCTCTCACACAAAGAAGTAAACTCAGAGGTTGTACTTTCTACTTTGTTCTTTAGTCATTTAAACTACATATCTCATCATATCTGGGCTCTCTCCTCCTGATATATTTATCTCCACGTTTTTTATTTGATTATCATTTTTTTTCTAATCTCATACTTCTTTCTAGTCACTAAAGATTTGTTGGGGTTATTTTTCCCCATAATCCACTAATATCTGCAACTCATCTCTAGTGCATTTACTTTTAGTTTTTATCCCTGAGTTCTTCACTCACTTGATAAGCTCTGTTCAAAGAGTCAAAAGAATTTGGCTTTTTTAATTAGTACATTTTATTTCTAGAGCAATTTTAAGTTCATGAAAATATTGAACAGAAAGTACACAGGGTTCCCTTAGACCCTCTGTCCCCACACATACACAACCTCCAGCACTGTAGACATCTTGTTCCACAACAGTACAATTATTACAATCAATGAACCCATATTATCACCTCATTATCAGCCAAAGTCCATAGTTTACATGAGGATTTACTTTTTTTTTTTTTTAACAGGGACAGAGAGAGGGGGGGGATAGATAGGGACAGACAGACAGGAATGGAGAAAGGTGAGAAGCATCAATCATTAGTTTTTCATTGCTGTTGTGACACCTTAGTTGTTCATTGATTGCTTTCTCACATGTGCCTTGACCGCGGACCTTCAGCAGACCGTGCAACCCCTTGCTGGAGCCAGCGACCTTGGGTCCAAGCTGGCAAGCTTTTGCTCAAGCCAGATGGGCCCACGCTCAAGCTGGTGACCTCGGGGTCTCAAACCGGGGTCTTCCGCATCCTAGTCCAATGCACTAATCACTGCACCACCGCCTGGTCAGGTGAAGGTTTGCTCTTGATGTCTTACCTTCTAGGGTTTGGAAAAATTTATAATGCTGTGTTTCCCATTGCAACCTCATACAGAATAGTTTCACCAGGCAAATCATCCTCTGTGTTCTGCCTATTCATTCCTCCCTTTTCCCTAACTCCTACAACCACTGATATTTTTACTGTCTTTATAGATTTGTCACTTTCATATGGTTGAGATGTCATGCCTGACCTGTGGTGATGAGGTGAATAAAGGGTTGACCTGCAATTCTGAGGTCTCTGGCTCAAAACCTCAGGCTTGCCTAGTGAAGGCACATATGGGAGTCGATGCTTTCTGCTTCGCCCACCATTCTCTCTCTCTCTCTTTCTCTCTTCTTTCTAAAATGAATAAATAAAGTCTAAAAAATAAAAAAAGATACAGAAATGTCATATGGTTGAAATCATGCAGTATAGAGCCTTTACAGATTGGCTGTTTTCACTTAATTATATGCATTTAATATTCTTCCCTGTGTTTCATGACTAGATAACTTATTTCTTTTTAACATTGTATAATATTTCATTGTTTGGATGTATCACATTTTATTCATTCATGCACTGAAGGCTGGTCATCTTGGTTACTTTATGTTTTGGCATTCATAAGTAAAGACATTTTAAAACATATGATAGAGGTCTGATATTCTTAAGGGTACTTTTACATAGAAAATCACAATAATTCTAAGAACTGTTTATGATGGTAAGTGTTTGGAGAAACTAAGGCTCAGAGAGGTTGGGTGACATACCCCAACTCATCAAGTTGATGAATATGATTATCAGGACTCAAACTGTGTATATTTCAACATAAAGTTCATGACCCAATCTACTGCCCAGGAATGGCATGCATACTATGCCCTACCCTACCCTGCCCGTGGTACATATTGCTGGTTGAGTACAGCATAATTTCTTGTAAAGCCTAATTGAATATAAGTTGCTAATATTAATCAATTACAGTTGGCATACAAGATGAAAAACTAGTTGACGTTCTTGCTATAAAAAGATGTTATATATCTTCTTAGAGCATAAAGGTTTAACTTTTGAGCACATTTTGGCAGACATCAATGTGATATAAATTTTATTATGATTAATATAATGCCCTAATTCAAGAAGAAGCCATATATCCTTATGATCCATATAATAACCTTTTGATATATTAGTAACAATGTCTTAATTCTGTTGAATTATTGAAATGCAGTCTTTACCAACCTTACTCACTTCTATCTACATGCTTAGCTACAGACAGATTACCCTAGCATCCAGCCTTTTCTCTCTATGTGCAAATGCTTCCCACATATGCAAGGAGTTGAGTTTCAGTTCCCTTTCATGCAGAATAATATCTCTATTACTGTTAGGACTGCAGACCAGCAGACGGAGCCTCAGAAAGGACATTCAGTCCAGGTTGTCTTGTGTTGGACACCTCCCACTTTACCATCTTAAGTTGGGCTTCTGGATATACCAAGGTCTCCTAATTTTGTGTTGTTTTTTTAATGTATTAGTGCAATCATGTTATATTGCTTTATCTTGATTTATTAAAATTCTATCTAAAAATATAATGCATGTATTATCTTATAGTTTCTGTGAGTCAGGACCTCAGTTACAGTTTAGCTGTGTCCTCTGCTTGGGGTTCCATAAGGCCAAAATCAAGCAGTTGGCTGGTCTGCATTGTTGTCTAAATACTGGAGTAGAGAAGAATCTGCTTTATGCTCACTTTGATTTTTTCCAGAATTACAAGTGAGTCTACTAATAAGAGAGTCTTTCTATAATGTAACTTAATCAAGAAAGTAACATTCTATCATCTTTGTCATAGCCTGTTGGTTAAAAGCTCTTTACAAGTCCTGTTCATTTGGGATGAGAGGATTAAACAACATGAATACTAGGAGTAGAGGATAATGTGGACTTTCTTAGTCTGTCTACCCCAAGAATCTAGTATAGTGTGATCAAAAGGGCAGTTGGTGAGAGAATTCAGAAGACCTGGGACCTCATCTTGTCTCTCATCTAAATAACATTTGGGATCTGGGACAGATTAGTTTTGTATCAGTTGGTTTTTTTTAATCTGTTATATGAGTGGTTGGTTAGATGAACCCCAACAGTTCTATAAATGCTAACATTCTTAATAGTTATTGCCATGGAAACACAGGATGGGAAAAGATTTTCCAAAGTTCAATGACTGAATATTGGTGGGTTCTTTAACATATTGGTATTTATTAATTTACTCACTTGGCAAGATGATTCAAGTGGGTCTGATGAGAATATGCATATTGTCAGTTTTCTTCTTCATTGATTCAACACTAATTACTATTTATTGTGAAGAATTTAAAACATAGTAATGCCTCAGGTTGCTTTTCTTGGTGTCCACACCCCTAGGACAGTGACCAGTATGTCATAAGCACTTGGGAAATTAATTGGAAAACTATTGTTGAACTTTCTGAACCATAAAAGTTTCAGTAATTGTCTTCATAAGTTTTAGAGGTAAATAAACTGCAGTGAATTAGATTTCTTTGAAATGTCTGTTGATATTTATAATATTGTTGATACTATTAACATAGATAATGTTTAATTACTCTGAAGTCTTTGTCCTAGAACCACAATTTTTAAGTAGAGATGATATACAATATTATATTAGTTATATTAGTTTCAGATGTACAATACAATGATTTGACATTTTATACCTTACAATGTGATCACCCCATGTTGGGCAGATAAAATATATTATGCTCACTTTGTTAAAGATGGTGCTGCCCACATGGAAGTTTGTTGACATTAATGTCTGTTCTGGGACAGGCTGAGGGCAGACCAGGTCATTATAGCCTAAGGCTTGGTTTTAAGAGTAAGCTTTTCCCCACACCCTTGACTGATTGGATGATGTAGGGTGGTGTACTCTCCTGAGGAATCCCATTGTGCCTCAGATGGGTGGCTTTGTATTGGAGACTTCCTTGTTTGTGTAATTGGATTGGAGGTTTTGATTTTACACTAGAAAGTGGGACAGGCCGGGAGCTTACTCTCTTGGTTTCTGAGGTATTAAAGAGGAGAGCAGATTAGGGCCATGTGGAGGAGAGGAGGCAGGCAAGATGGCAGAGTGCTGAGGAAGAAGCCAGTTTGTGCAGAGTTTGTGTAGAGAGAAGGATATGGGAAACAGAGGTGAATAAGTCTGGTGAGCTAGAAACCTTTGATTCTAGGAAACTCGGATAAGTCAGTAGCTTTGTGAGCACTGAATGTGTGGGTTTTGGAGCCCAGTGTGTGTTTTTGCTTGCCCACTGGGTGCAAGCTAGAATTAAAGCTGATGGCTCACCAGTTCTTGGCTCCGTTGTTTCATTACCGACTGTTTGAATCCAATGTGAACCTGCACGGGTCAGGCAGCAGTGATCCTGACCGTGGCTACTGGCTTTACACACCACCTGTCACTGAACAATGTTACCGACTAGATTCTCGTTATGTTACCTCTCCCCCTATCTTCCTTTCCTCTGGAAACCATCCCTTTGTTCTCCGTTTTTATTTTATTTAATGTTTTTATTTATTTATTTTAGTCAAAGAGGAATGGTGAGTGTAAAGCCAGTAGTCGCGGCCACTATCACAGCTGCCTGGCCCACGCAGGTTTACATTGGATTTGAACAGTCGGTAATGAAACACAGGAGCCACGAACTGGTGAGCCATCAGCTTTAATTCTAGCTTTCACCTGGCAGGCAAGCAAAAACACACACTGGGCTCCAAAACCCACACATTCAGTGCTCACAAAGCTACTGACTTATCTGAGTTTCCTAGAATCAAAGACTTCTAGCTCACCAGACTTATTCACCTCTGTTTCTCATCTCCTCCTGCACAAACTCTTCCTCAGCACTCTGCCATCTTGGCTGCTTCCTCTCCTCCAGGTGGCCTTAATCTGCTCTACTCTCTATACTAATCCCAGGAACCGAGAGAGCAATCAAGCTACTGGTCTCTCCCACTTTATACCATAGAATCAAAACCTTTAATCCAATTATACAAACAAGGAAGTCTCTGTATAATGGGATTCTTCAGGAGAGTGCACCACCCTACATCAACCAATCAGTCAAGGGTGTGGGGAAGAGCTTACTCTTAAACTAAGCCTTAAGCTATAATGACCCGGCCTGCCCACAGCCTGTTCCAGAACACACATTAATATCAACGAACTTCCATGTGGGCAGCGGCATCTTTAACAAAGTGGGCATAATATATTTTATCTGCCCAACAGTGAGAGAGAAAAATAATCTGTTCCTGTATGTGCCCTGACCAGGGATCAAACCCATAACCTCTGTGCTTTGGGATAATGCTCTAACCAACTGAGTCATACAGCCAGGGAGTTCTCTGTTCTTGAGTCTTGTTTTTTGTTGTTATTGTTGTTATTGTTTGTTTGTATGCTACACACAAGTGAAATCTTATAGAATTTTTCTTTATCTGACTTATTTCACTCAACACAATTCCCTCTGGGTCCATCCATTCTGTCATAGAATCTCTTCTTCTTTCTATTTATGATAGAGAAAACGTAATATGATATATGTGGAATAAAATTAACTTGATCTCTTAAAAAGGAGAGGTCAAAGTTTTCTGTCTTATCAGAACGTGCTAGATGGTGTCATAGGTTAGGAAGTAGTGAACACTTAGTTTCTAATCATGACTACATTTATTCACTATGTGTCCTTGAGAAAAATCTGTCCTCTCTTATCTTCAGTATCTTCATCTGGAAGACGACTAGTGATTTACAAAGGTTCCTTCTAGACTAAACTATCTGTGGCCTGAATAATCTTTCTTAGGTTAAATTCTGGTCCATTATTTTAGCTTAATTGTTGTGTCATGTAAATAGAAAAAGGACACTGGTCCTCCAATATCAAGGTATGGCCAAACCTCCTGTGTTCACTCTTACATTTTGAACAAACCTCTTCTAATCAACAACACACAATATCCCAATGTGCTAGCAGAGCAGCCATTTATTCAAGGCTTTAACACAGTAAAGAATCCTCAATTTTGCTTGAAATATCTAGGAGGTCTAGAACCAAGTTCATGATGAGCTTCAAACTTTAATCTAAGGTTTCAACTCCTGCCTTCCTTATTTCCTCTGTATATTTTGAATCTCTGATGAGTAGTTTACATAGCCTTAGACTCACCCTAGGGCCAAAATCAATATTAATATGAACAGAGAGATATTGGTAGACACAGAAATGTTATTTACAAGAATCTGAAATAAATCTTGGTTGCAACATTACCCAGAAAACCTGAAAAAAACCCAAGATATATGTGCAGTTTTCCAAATGCCTACCAGGTTCCAGCCTCTATTCTAAGAAGAATGCAAAGAAAAGTACATTCTGCTCTCAGTAAACATAGCCTAGACACAAAAATAAATAAGTAAAAACTGTCAGTGGCATAGCAGAATGTGATATGTGCTATGATAAAACTCAGTGAAAATTACTACAAAAGCAAAGAGAAGGTGGGTATAGACATGCTGAGGGAAATTAATGAAAGGCTTTCTGGAATAGGCAATATGGAGGTAGAGCTTCAAAAAAAAAGAAAGAAGCTATTTCACAATAGGTGTGTGTGTGCCTGACCAGGCAATGGTGCAGTGGATAGAGGATCAGATTGGGATGCAGAGGACCCAGATTCAAAACCCTGAGGTTGCTGGCTTGAGCATGGGTTCATCCAGCTTGAGTGCAGGCTCACCAGCTTGAGTGTGGAGTCACTGGCTTGAGTGTGGGATCATGAACATGACCCCATGGTTGCTGGCAAGAGCCCAAAGATCACTGGCTTCAAGCTCAAGGTTGCTGGCTTGAGCCCAAGGTCACTGGTTAGAGCAAGGGGTCACTTGCTCTGCCATAGCCCCACCCCAGTCAAGGCACATATGAGAAAGCAATCAATGAACAAATAAGGTGTCACAACAAAGAATTGATGTTTTCCATCTCTCTTCCTTCTTGTCTGTCTCTATCTGTCCTTCTGTCTGTCTCTCTCTCTGTTTCTGTCACAAAAAAGAAGGTGAAAGTGTGTGTGTGTGTGTATGTGTGTGTGTATCATGTATGAAATAGGCATATACAGAATAACTAAAGACCCAAATTGTAACATGAGATGGATAAAGTTATAAAATAACTTGATGCCTTCAATAGGAAATTGTAATCAATATGGCTACAGTACACTTGCTACAGTATGCCAGGCTATTTAGGTCTGGCATATGTATTTAACATCCTCTCTCCCAAAAATTCATCTCCTAAAAAGTATCTTAAGGAAACAACAATTTGGATATGTGCACAAAAATAAATTAATGTAAGACTTCCTAATATTTTTTTATTAAACAGTGAAAACTTGAAAAAAGCTAAAGAGAAGGTTTTCAAATAAAATGTACATCCATTAAGTGCTTGTGTGGACATAGAAATATAGGAATAATGTATTATTAGATCACCAACACAAGTTATACACACAGTATAAATAAAACAATCTCATCAATATCATGAGTAATTTTACAAGTATTAAACCACATGAAATAATATATTCCAAGCCATTTCATATCCATAGGACTTACCTTTTTTTATACATTTATATTTTTTTGAAGTTATTTTTTTCAATGAACAAAAACAATAAGGGCATTTACACATTTAAAAATAATTGTACATTAAGAAGCTTATTGTAGGGTTGGGATAGAAGAGTATTAATTAGTTGGAGCAATAACTGAAGTGCACTATACCCAAGGTTCACAGATTGCAGTATTTTAGATGAACTATACATTGATTTCCCTCTCATGTAGTTATTCAAGTGAAGTCAAGTAAGCATGCCACCAGGGACCCAAGTTAATAGGGTAGGTACAATATCCTCAGAATTGATGCCTGAGATTTTCTACTCACCATTCCCAGTGAGTGGGAAGAACAAGGGAGAATGGTGTCCAAGAATCTTTATTAAGATGACTTGCAATCTGCACACATCACTTTATCTTAGGCTCATTAGTGAGAATCTTGTCATAGAATGAGTCAAGGGTTGGGGGAAGGGTTATCAATCAGCAGTCTGCCACAAGGAGCAAAGCATTCTAGATGGGAAGATTGGTTTGCAGGCAGATGTAGTCATCAAGCTAAGAGATGAGCTCTGTTCTGTGTTATTGTTTCTTGTTAAAAGAGCCTCAGGTGCATAGAATTGGATTGTCACCCTTGGTTCACAGTATATATCCTGATTGGTTCATATGTTCTCATCTCATTTGTTTGATTGTTTGTTTACTATCAAATAAATCAACAGCCTACATAAAAATTAAGTTGTTTAGGTTACACTGTACAGTGGAATATCCCAAAACTCAGTGGCTTAAAATAACAATGTTTTATTAGTTCATGGTTCTTCAGGGCAGCATTTTGTCTGGTCTTACCTGGGTGGATCTTGTAGCCTGGGCAGTTTGGGCTGGATGAGCTAAGATAGCCTCACTCAACAGATGTCTGGACAATGGTGCTGACTGCTGCTTAGTACTGGTTGTCAGCTGGTGGTGGCAAGGCTGGCCAGGCTGTGTTGCTCTACCAGACTAGTTTAAATGTGTTCACATGACAGTGGTGGCAGTGTCCCTAGGATCAGCAAAAGAAGTCAAGCTCAGTGTGCAAGCATTTTTAAGTTAGCTTCCATAATATTTGCTTTTATCCCATTTGCCAAAGTAAGTCATATAGAGCCCATAGTCAGAGTGGGAAGGGGCTACTCAAGAGGCATAGATATTTGATAGCCATAAGCACAGCAACCTACTATAATGAATGAAACCTATATCAACATATGTGGTCCTCACCTATCTCACCCCTCTATCTCAAGATAACACTACCCTGAAATTTGTATTCATCCATTCCATACTTTCCTTTATACAAAATTTTGTTTTACTTGGTTTGAATTTTATATGAAAAACAAATATCATGAAAGATAATATGGGATTACTTTCTATGTAATATTATATTGCTAGGATACTATATTGTTATATATAACCATAGGTTGTTTAACTCCCACATAATATCCCATTATATAAATATAACACATTTTATTTATCCTTTTATCTGAGAAGGACATTTAGGTCGTGTCTAAATTTTAGCTACTCTGGACAGTACTGCTATGAATATTCTTGGAAGTGCCTTCAGTTACATTTGTGAATGTGTTTCTCTTAGACAGATCTGTGAGTGAAATTGTGAATATGCAGTACTGCGAAGTAATGCCAAGTATTTTCCAGAGTGGTTCTGCCAACGTGCATTATCAGCAGTAAAATATAAGAGATCCTACTGATCCACTACTTCTTCATGACTTTATATAACATTGAAAGGTGTCTTAATTTTTATACTTTAAAGGGGTATAAAACTGGATCTTATTATGGCTTTAATAACAGATTATATGACCCATCCTTAGTTATTAACCTTGATAGCAGGACCCCAGAGCCTAGTCCTGGGCCTGCTTGATGCCCTAGTCCCCATCCTTCTCCAGCTAAGGTCCAGCTTCTCCCATTTGTCTGACAGTCTCTGTAACTGAAGACCTAGTAGGTCTCATTACCACGCCCATGAAGCTACAATAGCTACAAATAAAGTTTCTTTCTTCCAGATCCGAGGTTCTGCTTTTTTATATCTTTTCTTTCAAAGTGATTTTTCTCTGGCAGCCCAATACAGGGAAAAGAATACGAGATATGGAATTGAACGAAACTATGAACGGTACTTCCTATACTTAACTAGCCATGCAACCTTGGACGAGTTATGTAACAAACATTTCTATGCCCCAGCTTTCTCACATGTTAAACAGATACAGCACTTCTTGTTTTGTTGTGTTATACGTGGCAACATATACTAAGAGGACATACAACACTTGGTGCATAATAGGTGCTCAAAATTGGAAACACTGCCAATGACTCAGCAACTGCTCTCTCAGGTTCCATTGCAAGTTGAAGGCTCAAGCCTGTTGCAGCACCAAGATTAGATAGGTTAGCCTTGCCTGAGGTTAGACAGCTCCCTCGGTATTCATTCATGTCAAATGAAATTGTGATTTTACTGCAGCTCATGAAACCATAGTCAGATCTGACAAATTCAATCAGCAAATTTTTAGGTAAAGTCTTAATGATTGTAATGGGGATCATTAGTCAGTATTCCACCTGTACATGAATTATGACAGATCTCAGCGTCTGGCATTTTCACAACTAGTATTAACAACAGGGAAAATATGGCAATTAAGGCCCCTCAGTACAACTTTGCTCCAAGAGCTGAGGGTGGTGGGTTGGGTGGATGAGAAGTAGAGGAATGGAGCAGGCATTGTATTCTCCTGAGGGTCAGAAAACCTATCTTGTAAACCCAACCGCACTATAAGTACATTGAATGATTCTGAAAATATCTTAATTTCTCTTGGTCTCAGTTTCCTGAGAAAGTTGATAGCTAAACATTTGATATTGAGTTAAAGTGAAAGATGGCAGTGTTGGGCCAGCCATGCCCAGGATCCCTGGTTCCCTCCTCTACCTTCTCTGCATCTCAGCTGAAGCACCAGCTTCTCGTCCATTTTTCTGACTGTCCCAAGCCTCCTGATGAAGCCCTTTTCAAAGAAAGCAGGTATGTAAAATGGTCTGAAAAAGCCTGAAAGGAGATGCAGAGATAACTGTTTTTTTTTTTTTCCCAAGAGTTCATGCCTGTACCACAAGTGACATTTAATGTCTGGGTTTGCTTGGGTCCTGTAAATAAGGGGTTCACAGTGAGATAGGTGCAAGCCCCTCTGCTACCTTTGATTTCTCCCTTCCTGTTGTCATCTGGTCTGCTTATGGACAAGTGGAGTTTTCCATAGAATAATCTCACTGTCTGACGTTAAGTCAGATATTGCTGCCACAGTGCCCTTGGTTTGTGTTTGGGATACCTGTGTCAGAGCAATAGTTTGGTGTCTGCCATTTCAACTCCTCAAGGCCTGGATAGGTATGAATGAGACCTAAAAGCATAACCATATCTCCTCAATTTAGTGCAAGGCAATAAGATCTAAACCTATATCCCAACACTCGAGTCCTAATCCCAGCTCTTCTGCTAACAGCGAATATGATTTCCAGTGAATTACCTCTGTTTTCTGGGCCTCCAGTTCCTTATTTAGAAAATAGGGATATAGATATCTGTTCTGCCTCCTTTGCAGGACCATTGAGAGTCTCAAACATGATAATGTAGGTAGTATTGCCATGGTGCTGCACTGAGGGTTGCTATTACCAGGGACCGTCTCCATCTGTTTCTGCAGTGGTCCCTGGCAGCCTTTACTAATCCTTAGCTGATAGGACACTGTCATAACCATCATCTGGATCCATTGTGTTTACACAGCACTTACTCAGAGGAGCTAAAGGCAATGGGGCTTCTCTTCTGCACCATCCCTGAGGGAACTTTCATAGTGTAACAGCTCAGAGCTCAGACATACTTTGCAGAATAATCAGCTCAAATTCTCTTCTGGTTAGTTTCAGCCCATTTCCCCTGTTCCATTCCCTGGGACCAAGCTTCCCTCTGCAGCTGTGGGGAGAGCAGGCCTAGTGTCAGATTATCCCATTGCAGAAGCTGAGAAGCCTATCACTGCTATATATTGTGCAAATATATTTTTATATTATCAGGGTCCTGATGCTGATTTCTGGAATGTCGCATTGCATTAGTGACATGCGGTTTTCTCTCCACTGTGTTGCACTTGATTCCAACCCTACTAGTGGAAAGAGACAGGCTGCATTCTAATTGGGAGGCAAAGGACATTATTGTTCCTTTGCAGAATGCCATGGTAATTAAGAGCATATATTTTGAATTCCAAGTGCACCAAATTTAAATATCTATCTTTGCTATTTACCAGTTGTAGGACTTTTCCACAAGTCACTAAGTGTCAGTTTCCTTATTTGCAAAATGAGGTAATACTATATACCCTAGCAGGGTTGTAGTAGTATTATGTGAACTAAGTTGTGTAGTGTTTAATACAGTGCACACAAAACTCAATATTAGTAGGTACAATTATTACTGTATTATCATGTAATGCATATGATCTCATTCCCAACTTGGGTTTCCATTACATTCAAATACGATTTACTTTGTCAGTTAATTGGACAAGTATTTGTATGCCTTCTTGGCAGAAAGTCTTATATTATCTCTTGGAGTCTTTCCTGATATTCCACATCTCCCTCATGGATTGTCCAAGAACACCAGGGTTTATTAAAACTAAGAGAGAACCAGAGTCTGATCAGTCCCCTTCTGCCATGGCTTCTTGCTGCCACATGGTGTCTGTAAAACCCGTAGTCGCAGCCACTATCACAGCAGCCTTACCCGTGCAGGTTCACATTAGATTCGGACAGTCGGTAATGAAACACTGGAGCCAAGAACTGGTGAGCCATCAGCTTTAATTCTAGCTTGCACCTGGCGGGCAAGCAAAAACACACACTGGGCTCCAAAACCCACACATTCAGTGCTCACAAAGCTACTGACTTATCCGAGTTTCCTAGCATCAAAGCTTCCTAGCTCACCAGACTTATTCACCTCTGTTCCCCATCTCCTTCTCCAGCACAAACTCTTAACAAACTGGCTTCTCCCTCAGCACTCTGCCATCTTGGCTGCTTCTCCTGGCCTCCATGTGGCCTTAATCTGCTCTCCTCTCTAATACCTCAGGAACCAAGAGAGAGTAAGTTCCCGGTCTATCCCACTTTATAGTGTAAAATTACAACCTCCAATTCAATTACACAAACAAGGAAGTCTCTAATACAAAGCCACTCATCTGAGGCACAGTGGGATTCCTCAGGAGAGTGCACCACCCCACATCATCCAATCAGTCAAGGGTGTGGGGAAGAGCTTACTCTTAAAACTAAGCCTTAAGCTATAATGACCCAGCCTGCTTACATTATAGTCTTTCCCCCACACCCATCCCAAGCATAAGGGCAAATAATATCACCTGGGCGATGGACATCCATGTGGGCAGCGCCATCTTTAACAAAGTGAGCATATTATATTTTATCTGCCCAACATTGTCTCTGTGGAAGAAGAACAGGCTCTGCACAGCCTGAATTTACCAATGCCCAACCTTGCCCTTGTGAGCCAGTGTTGGCTTGTTTGCTGTCAAGCCCATTCTTACCTTTCCCCTTTATTATCTCTTGGCTTTTAGGAGCACAATTTTGTTCTGCATTGAAGGAAGGGTGAAGGGGTTATTTATAGTAAGGAGTAGTTTCCAGGCCTCTGTGTCAGCTGCCTTCTAAATAGCCTCAGTCAATGGGAGGCACTAGAGCAGTGGTTCTTAACCTGGGTTATATTGAACCCTAGGGTTCGATGAGTCGGTCTCAGGGGTTCGGAGAAGCCTCTGCCGCGGAGGCCAGAATAAAGTAATACTGTAATTTGTTGTGAGTTCATGCACTTTGTTGGTTTTGTTCTCTGAGCAAGGTGATGTTCATGCACGGCTCATTTTGTGCACCAGTAAAAAAACATATACCTATGTCTTGAATTTGGAAAAAAAAAATCATATTTTATTTATCACTAAAGAAGCGTTCGGTGAATGTGCATATGAAACTGGTGGGTTCTGTACCTCAGAAAAGGTTAAGAACCACTGCTCTAGAGGAAGATCAGGTGAACCTGAGGAGCCAAAGTGTTTCTCTTTCTTTCTGCCTGGGGCTCCCAGGTCAGATAACATCTTTTGCTTCCCTCTTCTGTTTTATTTGTTTATTTTTTCCTGCTATTACTAATCTCTGCATCACCCACAGTGCTTTGCTGGGCTTCTCTGTGCTCCATCATCTTCATAGCAAACTCTCCATATTAAGATTGGGGTGGTTTCTGTTTTCCTGGCTAGACCTGGCTGCCTGGCACAATTTGCTAGTCCTGTGGGGAGAGGGTGTGTGTTCTGAATTAGCTCCAAGTTTATAGCTTGGGCTCCCATGCTTTGATGCTCTCCTATTGCTCTCATAGGAAGACACCAAGTCAGGGATGCAGAGTGCTGAGGAGTTCCCAGCCACATCTCCGCCTCTGGGATCCAGGACTTGATTCCGGCTCAGTGCCCTGGCCGAGCCAGAGTCACCAGCCACACTCCCTGCTTTCCTGGTAAATTCCCCTTAGCAAATCTTGGCCAAGATACTTCTCCTCTTAAATTTCTGAAAGGTTTGGGAGCATGTTCTCTCTAACCTCTGAAGGCTCCAAAATTCTTTGCAGCTTAATCTGTCATCTCCCCAGCACCCAGCCCTTTATGACAAAGGTCATAAAATATTCTGTTCCAGTCTTTCCCCAGGGCAATGGATGCCTAGTGCTCTGACTTATAACTGCATAGGTAAGGGAGGCCACCAGCAGAAAATTCTTTTAAGGGACTTCTGGTATTGGTTACTGAAGATAAACCAGATCTCAGGTATCACCTCCTTCTTGAAGCCTACCTTGCTTCTTCAGGCAGTGTTTAACCACACTCCCATCTCTGCTACCATGATTCCCTGTTTTTACATCTGTTATAGCACCTAATACTTTATTTATAATTGTGTATATGTGTTGAGAAACAAGAAAACCCTTTTAAAAAGTTATAGATACTTTCCAAAATTATAAGACTGCAACTCAAGTCCTGTTTCTCTTGCTTACACTTCCTGCTGTCTTCATCCCACTCACACGGGGATCAGCTACTAAAAGCCACTCAGTTCTCACAGGGTAATGGCTGGGGATCTTCTTTCCATTTTATATATAAGGAAGCATTTTTAGGTAAGGATGCATTGAGTAAACTTGTACAAGGTCCCCCAACTAGTTAAGCAGTCTAACTTAGAGTTGCACCCAGATATATGCAAAGGTCAGTGTAGCTTTGTTCAGCTTCCCCAGGTTGCCTAGACTGAAATGTGCTGTTTACCACTGTATGTGGGGGGATGATTTATCCGATTTATCTGTGCAGCTTAGGGAAGGGATGTCGCTGCCTGAAGCTGTTACTGGGCAGAGAATGATGCTTTGGAGAAAGTTGTTCTACATGAAATGGAAAATGGGAAAAAGAAAAAACAAATATATACCAGAGATTTCTACCACATACCTGCTGAAAGCCTCCACAACAAAATTGTACAGTTGTACCTTGTCTTTTAAGATTTTAATCCTTTTTAGGTTTGTTTGTTTGTTTTTTTAGGCCAGTTGATGTTTCCCCCTGAAAAGCCGTTTGCGTACAATTCGTCATTCACTAAATTCTATGGCAGGTTCACAACAGCTGTCTCAGGGAAGTTTTCCTTTGCCTGTCACTTCCCACATCTGTCTGTCATCACAGAATATTGGTCAGAGCAGGGATCCAATGCCTGCCCACTGAAAGTTCTCTTATCCATTTCTTCACTCTCACCTCATTCTCTCCCCACCCACTTGACTGCTGGTGCAGACCTTGCATCAGGCTGTAAGGATGGAGGAATCATTACCCACCCTCCTTCCCACTCATTCATTCATTTGTTCCATACATTTTTCTTAAGCCCTAGAGGTATACAATGTCCATGGAGCAGAGAAACTTGGACACAGATAATTACAGTGACACATTCTAAGAATCTTCACAAATATAACTGTAATAGCATGTGGGAATGCTTGGGAGGAAACAGCTAGCCCAACTCTGCCTTGAAGAGTGGATAAAGATGTTACTAAGAAGAGAACTACAAGTAGCTTTTTCATTTTTAATTGAATTTATTGGGATTACACTGGTTAACATAGTTTTACAGATTTTAGGAGCACAATTTTGTAACACATCTCTGTACACCGTATTGTGTGTTCACCTCCCCCCAAGTCAAGTCTTTGTCCATCACCATTTCTTGCCCCATACCCTCTTCTAGCCCCAACCCACTGGTGAACATCACACTTTTATCTATGAGTCTTTTCTTTTTTCTTTTTGATTTTTTTCTGCTCTATCTCTCCTCCTTCCTTACCCAGAACCCCGTCCCCCGACAGCTGTCAAACTGCTCTCTGTATATGAGTCTGTCTCTGTTTTGCTCGTTAATTCATTTTGTTCATTAGATTTCACATATGAGTGAAATCATATGGTACTTGTCTTCTTCTGACTGGCTTATTAAATTTAGCATAATGCTCTCCGGGTCCATTCATGCTATTGCAAAAGGTAAGAGTTTCTTCTTTTTTATGGCCACCTAGAATTCTATTGTGCAAATGTACCATAGGTTCTTTATCCATTCATCTACTGATATGGCTGCTTCCAGATCTTGGCTATTGAAAATAATGCTGAAATAAACATAGGGGTGAATATTATAGTCTTTTGAATTAGTGTTGCAAGATCCCTAGGATATACTTGCAGAAGTGAGATTGCTAGGCCAAAAGGCAGTTCCATTTTAAATTTTTTGAGGTAACTCCATACTGGCTTCCACAGTGGCTGCACCAGTCTGCATTTCCACCAACAGCACATGAAGCTTTCTTTTCTCCATACCCTTGTTTGTTCACTTATTGCTCTGTCTGGAATTTTTGCTCCCTGTCAGTCATGTGACATAGCACATTGGAAATTAGCCAGTCAGGGCAAGATTCTGAACCTCATTCCTTGTAGCTGCAGCATCTGCATTAAGAACAGATGCCCAACCCCACATCTCTTTGAGACATGGCAAAGCACAGTCTAAGAGAGTGAGTTAGGTCCTCACCATGACTTTGATGAGAAGCAGCTTTCTAGCTGAAGTCTCAACTATTCCATTTGAGGTTTTCTCACTTCTGTGGTTTTGATCCAGCAACCAGTTCCTCCTAGAATGCCCTTCTTTCTACAAATTCTTCAGGTCCATATAAAGTTTTCTAACTTGGTCTAAATGATGTGCATTGTCCTACTTTAAGTTCCCTGGACACTTTGCCCTGCGGAGGTTAATTCAGCCTGGAGATAGTCACGTGCAATAGAGAAATGCAGTCTTGCCTGGAATGCAAACCCCAGGCACCCGCGTTACCACCTCTGTTTTGCGTGTTAATTCATTTTGTTCGTTAGACTCCACATATGAGTGAAATCATATGGTACTCTGTACTTCTGGACCTGTACATCTCCTGGCTTTTGGTGGCTGCATAAAAAAAATATGCAGTCACCTGAACACAGACCCAGGAGTCAGTCAGAGCTTATTCCAGTCCTGACATTAGCACTTCCTAAGTGCTATTCAGCACTAAGTAATTTAAACTCTCCAGCATCGTGGATGGGTTAGAGATCATGGAGGTAAAGCACCCAGCCCAGGCTCTAGGACACAGGAGGTGCTCCATAAATGGTGTCTACTAATAAATGCCCTTTCTTTTTCTTCTCTTCGCCCCTTGCTTCCGGGAGCTTGTGTTTTTCTGCTACACTTGATGCCTGTAGGACAAAAATCTAAAGATAAAAAAATCTCAATAAATGAGATTACAGAACTCTCACAGACCCCCTCTTGCCCATTAATAATTATCCTAGGGAACAAAAATTCATACTCAAGGAAAGATATAAATGTCACACAGAATCGCCATCTCTAAATAAGAGTCTCGCCGCACTGCATTCTTTGCCTGTAATCACTTCATGGACACGTGTAGCGTTGCATCAAGCCTGGAGTGTATTATGAACTCCTGCAGACATGGAAATTTCACGAGCTGTATGTTACAGGAACCCACAGAGCTGGGAAAGCAGAGGTTCAATGGTATTTTAAATGTTTTTACTATACAGAAGGCAGAATCTGCAGTCTATTCATTTCAGTATACTTGATACACTGTAAGCAATGATGAATCCTATGTTCTCCCCACCCAACCCCTTCTGCCCCAGCTGTCTGCATCTGGAGCAGGGAGAGTTTAAGGAAGGGAAGGGGGTTACAAGTATATGGAGCTGCCACTTGTGCCTGGTGGTTTTCTTTAGTTACTGCCTTTCATCCAGCAGCCCTGGGAAGTAGGTATTCTGAGCTACATCTCTGGGCCTAGAAGGTAACTGATACCTTCAATCCCTTCTCCTGCCATGATCCCTTAAAGGTCACACCATAATACACTCCCATGAGGTTTCACAGAGTACCTGAACCCTGGCATGTGAGGGTTTCAAGTTATGATAAAAGTACTCCTAAATTGACTCTCATTTAGCTGTTAATATTAAATTATTTATTACAGCTATGTACATTCATTATCCAAGATAGCCAAAGAGTACAAGCAACCCAAATGCCCATGGACAGATGAACTTATAAACAAAATGTCTATACATACAGTAGAGTTTTATTCAGCCTTAAAAAGGATAAACATTCTAACACACGCTACAACATGGATCAACCTTGAAGATATTATGCAAAGTGAAATACTCTAGTCACAAAAAAATAAACAAAATACTCTATGGTTTAATTTATATAAGGCACCTACAGTAGTCAAATTTCTAGAAACAGAAAGTAGAATGGGCGGTTGCCAGAGGAACAGAGGTGGGGGCATGGGAACTTATTTCATGGCTAGAGAGTTTCCATTTGGGGAGATGAAGATGCCCTGGACGTTGTTCACACCATATAAATATAATGCCACACCACTCAAATGTGCACTTAAAAATGATTAAGATGGTAGCATTTGTATCACGTATTATACCACCGTTGTAAAAAATTGAATCATTTAAAACTTTGGCACGTTATTGTGTCCAGATAATTTACTGAGACACTGAGTTTTGTTTCCTCTCAAGTGAAAAAATGGACAGAAAAAATGGAAACTGTCCATGCAGTCTTTTTGTGGATCTGTCCCCATTCTAAAAAGGAAGCCAAAACTAGTTGTTCCCTCAACCCAGCATAACTGGTCCCTCATGACTTTTATTTTATTTTTCCTTGCTGAAAACCAGCCCTTTAAGGTGGTTTATTCTCCTTGTTCAGACAGAGAAAGAATTATTAGCTGAGCAGAGCAGGAAGGAGGACCTTAAAATGAAGACTAAGTATTCCATTCCTGTGCATCAGAAGATGAAGGATCCACATTGAAGTCCACATGGTTTGTGTCTGCTTAGGTCAGTCATGGACACCTGACTTGTTTCTTCTGGGCTAGACTAATGCTATTATTCTCCCTCTTCTCAAATAAATCTAGATTTTTTTTTTCAGGAACCACTCCAGAATGAGTTTTTTATCATTGATTAATGAGAAGAAATAATGTATGTAAAAGTATTTTTGTGTAATGTAGACTAGAATAAAGAGTTGGGTATCATTGCTATTTTATACAAAAGAAAATTATAGAGTTGTGTTGTAATGAGGTAAAAGGAAAGGAAGAGTCAGAGAGAAACTTAAAGAGGCAGAGAAAAGGGAAGATTTCAGAAGGCTATGAAGGTAGGACACAGATGTCTAGGTCTGTAAGTCCTAGGTATCCTGGGAAACCTCAGCCTTTTACATAGAAAAAGAAATTGCATGATACTCTAGGCAACTACCTTTTTAAAGCACAGCTGCTGTGTTTTAAAATTCTGAGGGCCCTCCCCACAGGCTGTGCTTAGCATAAGACTACTGGGAACTTGGCAAACCCTGAAGGCCACAAACTCCAATATTTTTGGAGATTGGATTTTTTTACAATATGGTCAAAGTTGTTTTTAATTTGATTTTTAAAAAATTAAACCTCATGACATATTTTGTATACTTAATTCTATGGGTACACTATCATAACCACTAAAATTTATTCTTAACAAGTTACTTGCACACACCTTCCTATTCATATTCTAGATGTGCCTGAAGTCTTTATTCTCCCACTGCTCTAAGTATTTGGGAGTCTCCCCCTCTCCAGATCCCCACTGCACTGCCCTGTCCAGCTCAGATGGACCCTGCCTGGATGGTGCAGGCTCCTACTTTGATGGTAGGTCTCTCAGTAGATTGCTCTTCATGCCACTACATGCTTCTCATCAGCCTGTTCCTCCTCTGTCATCACATGTAAAGATTTCCGCCCCAAGTCTTGCTCTGTCCTTGAAACATCACTTAATTCCATCAACCCTAGCCCCTACGCTTTTACCTGCATTCTCCACAAACACACGTTTGGTAGAGGAAACAGAGTGCTTCAAGGATTTCAAGGCTCAAATAAGTCACCCAAGGACAGCAGGAAAGCCAGGGACAAGAAAACAAAGTTCATCTAGTGCTAAAGCTTATATTCTTGCTTATATGGCAAGCTGCCTCTAGAATCCAGTGCCCCACACAGAGTCATATAGCCAGTGTTGATTCAATAATTTTATGATTCATAGAGTAAAATATGTAAGTAATGAAAAAATACCACCTATGACTTTCATGGATGATGAAAGAGCATGAACCAGGTTACTGTCTGGTTGCAGGGAAGGCACACTGTGGCATAGAGGATAAGCCCTCTTCTGTTATTAACTGGCAGGGTGACCTTCAGCAAGGCATTTCACCTCTCTGGACTTCAGTGAGCTCCTCTGCATAATGAGTATTTGTAACTAAATGGTCCCTAAGAACATTCCACACTTGTGAGTTTTATACTCCTAGCCTAGCCAGTCTCTGATGCCGCAAACCAAGGACAAGGTTATGACAAGCACAGAGCTTGCAGCACTTTCCCCTAAGTCTTTGTGGCCATGCATGGGTGCTCCTCGGAAGCAATGTCATTGCTACAGAAAAGGACAAATTTGTCAGACTGCCACCCAGAGTCTCTTCTTTCTCCTTACGTCTAAAAGCAAAACAAATCCATCTCTGTCACATGAATATCTCTTCCCTTCTCCCCAGATATGGCAACCTGGTCATCATACTACAATAACTTTTCATTCTTTCATTCTTCAGAACAGTCAAGGGGGCCTCAAGCATAATACAATCCTTGTTTTCTGGACATAGTATAACGCCATTCAAGCATTATCTCATCAACTACACTTTAAGTTCATTCCCTTTCTTCTTTTCTTCTTTCTCTCCAACTTTATTTCTTGTTTCTCCCTTTTCTTTTTTTTCTCCTCCCTCCCTTCCATTCCTTTATTCTCATAGATTTGCCACGGTAGAGATCAGATATTAAAGCCCCTGCTTAAAAATGAGTCCAGCGTAAGAGAGGGTTGAAGCAGGAATGAGTTTCCACTGCCAGCCTGGTCTGGGGCAGAGGAGGGCAGGGTTAGATTGTGGTAGGAGCTAGGGGGTGGGGGGCAGGTTTGAAAAGTATTTCAGGACAGCTGAAATATTGATATGGTAATAAAAGAGAAGGCGTCTCTCAGATTGGTGACAGGTCCGATGGAAGTAGGTTGGGTTTTACAAAGTGAGAATTCAACCTGCACAAAGGCATGGAGGCCGAACCTTCAGGAGAGAAGTGCAGACACCCGGGACAGTGAAGTGGGTTTCCTGCACTCACAGCAGCTGGGGGGGGGCACACCTTTTTCTCCCCTCCCTCCCCAGGAAACAGCTTTGCCTCTAAGTCACTATCATTTTATATATTTTTCTTTAAAAATATATACCCATTTATTCTTCTGAAATCACATGTGCATGCAAATGTGAGGGTGTGTCACATGAAAGACTGAGGGACTTGACTCTAGCTATGACCCTGTCTGGTGAGAAAAGCCCTCTTTCCACGTCTGAGCTTATCCTGAGGCATGCAGACTAGTCATGGGACCAGAACGGCTGGCTGGTCCTTAAGGCAGTATTTGAACCCAGATCTCTCATCTCCAGCAACCCATTTTCCCAGCTGCCAATTACCTGTTCTAGCACCGAGAGGAGGTGAATTAATTCCTCTGGAATGCAGGCTCCCCATTTGTGAAACTGGAGTGACAAGTGCATCTCACAACATTTTTTTGTGAGGATTTATGAAACGGTTAATGCACAGCCGATAGCCTTCTAATTTAGCTTCCTGCACTCACTCCTTCCCTCCTCTCATCTGTCCTTCACAAACAGAGTGTTATTTTCAAAATACAGTGCTTATTAATTTTCTGCACCTCACATCTTTACTTGCTTATGGCTTCCATAAGTGTCCTGTTCCTTTTAGGATAAATAGTGAAGTCCTACTGTGGCCACCACAGGACTCAACTCTGATACTGCACTCTTGCCATACCCTTAACAGTTCCTTAAAGGCTTCACATCCCTCTCACCACCAGGCCTTTGCAACCCTCCTGCCTAACTCCTTCTCCTCTGTCAGAGCCCACGCAACTGAGTCAGCCTCAGGAAGTCCTCCATGAGGACCCACATGAGCCTCATAAGAGTTCACTTGGCACTAAATCACCTTCCTCTTAGCCCTTTCCGTGCTGTGATCAGATACTTACTTGATTAATTCTTTCTCCTCATGCATTATAAGGTCTATCATACACATAATAAACATATAAGGTTTGTTTTGTTTACTGTTGTCATCTTTATTCCTGGTGCAATGTCTAACACATAGTGAACATTCAATAAATATGATGAATGATGTTCATTAAGTGTTGAATTCCTTCTACCTGACAGTGGGAGAACGTGCCAGGAGTTTTACATTGCATATGGAGAAACTGTTAGCATAAACCACTGAGGTCACCTCGAAGGGACTGATTCACAGGGGACTAAATACATAGACCCAAATGGCAAGAGTTTCATCTGTAACAAGAGGACTATTGCTCTTATATTCTATATGCTAATTGCATATGGCGTGTGGACCAAGCAGGATGAGCAGGAGGAAGCAAAGGAGGAGAAGGAAGGGGAGAAAGAGAAGAAATAATAGAGTAAAAAGATACCAGGTGAGGAGTTGGAAGCACAGGGAAGTTAAGCAAGTTGTTCATCGCCACACAGCTAAAAAGCAGCAAAGCAAAGATTTAAACTGAGACGTGATAACAGCAACAGAATGTTTTACCCAGTTTATTGGGCTGGATCTAACACTTGTGGTGAGTGCACTGGCGAGAAACATAACCTCTCTCAGCTTCAGTTCCCCTTTCTATAATGGAAACCCCAAACCTAGTGCCCTTGCAGAATGCTGTGCCAATTAAAAATGCCATGGAATTGGAAAGTGCTTCATTAACCATAACATACTTTGTAGGGGTCAGGGGCTGAAATTCCTGATTTTACTGATTAATTGAGTAGTTGGAAGAATATGGATATTTTACACTAAAAAAAAAATGTAGCCCGTATGTTTATATATTGCTTCCAAGTCACTGGGAGGAAAAATAATCGAAAAGTATATGGCTGGCCAGGTAGCTCAGTTGGTTAGACTATTATCCCAAAGTGCAGAGGTAGCTGCTCAGATCCCAGATCAGGGCACAGACAGGAACAAATTTCTCTCTCTCTCTCTCTCTCTGTTCTTCCTTCCTCTCTTGCTACAATCAATAAATAAAATTAAAAAAAAATTATATTGTTGCAAGTTTACTACCTCACTATGTGGCAGTCACTATGTCTAACACCTTTTTATCATTTTTTATTGATTTTAGAGAAATAGGAAGGAGGAGGGAGAGAGACAGAGAGATATATTAATGTATTCCACTTATTTATGCATTCACTGGTTTATACTTGTATGTGCCCTGACCAGGGATCGAACCCGTAATCTCAGTGTCTCAGACAATGCTTTAACCAACAGAGGTACCCGGCCAGGTGCCTAAGATTTTACATGACTTTTTAGATTGTATTACATGATATATATGATAATAACATATATAAGTGTGTGTGTATATATATAAGTTCTCACACTAATTTTGGTATTGTTTTTCTGCTGGTAAGGAAACTGAAACCGAGAGAGGAAAGAACTTGCTGGAGGCCCCCAAACTAGGAGGTGATGGAGGATACTTCACATCTGAGCAGTCCCAGACCTGGCCCTTAATTACTACCCAGTGCTGCCTCTCTAATCAGCAGAACAACAATTAAGCTGTTAAGATTTTCGACAGAGTATACAGAAAAAGAGTGCTGTTTATCCTCTTTAATGCAATTCACCTGACACACTTGGAAAACACATTGGATGAACCAATTTATCTTGACAAAAGGAGAAGAGTAATTAGTTAATGACAATTGAGTTGGGCCTGTGCCATCATCGGCAGGAGGCTGATAAATCGTTGGCTTCCCTCTCCTCATCGACACTCCTTTCTTCATAACCAGTCACACCTTGTATGCACATCATTAGCTGGCAGTTCTGTCTCCTCTTCTTTTAAATTTGAGCTTAGACTCACCATCAGCTCCACCTCATGAAAGGAAAAGAGAAAGGAAAAAAGAAAAAAAAAATAAAAGCAGAACCTACCATACTGTTGAATAGGAGGAAAAAAAGCCCATAAAAAAGCACTTTTATTTCATTGTCTTCAATCCAACCTTTGTGTTCTGTCAGTTCTGTTATTAGCCAGCTGTTTAGTTAACTGAAGTATCGATCTGCCTGTCACACATTCTTTGTCTGTGGGGAACAAGGGAAGGTGCTGACCCTTCCCAGGAAGCGCTGGTGACAGGTCTGTAATTTGATAATCACTTGTGCAGGGAAGGTTTCACTTTGTTCCTTGATGTACATCCCAGCCACTGGTGTGCCTTTGAGGCCTTTGATAATGCCAACTTTTACGTCCTGAAAGCCCCAGTGTGGGACAAAGCAGGGCAATGCAAGGACCCAGTTCTCTGCGTAGCCTTCCTTTCATGTTTTCTTACCAGAGATTAGATGGTATTGTGGTTTCAACACAAAAATAATAATAATAACCATCTGTTATGATTTCTGGATTTTGCAGAAAAGAAAAAACAGGCAAAGAAACTTTTCATGTAGGAGGGTTGCCAGTTGTTCCAAACTTGGGGGATAATATCTTAAGACGAAGCCAAATGCGTATGTACAGTAGCGCTAGCGATCAAGTTCCCTGACTTTGGAACAAAAGCAGCATGCTGTGTCCGGTTTTAAGCTTAAAGCTTGAGCAGAGCAAAAGGAAAGCATTATTCCTCCTATTACTTTGTGTTCTCAGCACAATAGAACAGAGATGAGTGAGCCTGGATTTGTTGAACAGTGGGAATGGTAGTCCAACAGTGTGGGGCTTACTAAAATCCACAAATACGTTTTTTTTATCCTGCATTTTTATTCTGACTGGTAAGCCTCTTGACATTTTAAAAAATCTTATCATAGACTGCTGATTGAATTATATTTATCAAAGTATTGGCAGGGCACTGCCGAGTAGGGGGATACATCCAATTTAGCTGTAGACTATGAGTTCTTGCCACTCAATGAATGTTTGTTTGGTTTTTGGTTTTTATAACAATGTTACATGTTGAACCTCGGTTTCTTTCTCTAACAAAAGTGGGTGGACAGCAAGCGTCCTGAAGGCCATGAGGTAAGACAGAGTGCCATCTCTCTCTCTGCTGGAAGACCACTTGGGCCCCAGCCCTCATGGAGCAGTGCAGCATGGTTCAGAATACCATACCTGTCTGTTTTATTCTTTGCAAGAGATGACAGGAGTATTTATGCCACTATTTAATAATAACTGTCCTTAGTGACCTTTTTTCTTTCCAAGCTATGTTGGGATGCTGGTGGGGGTGGGAAAACAGTAATGACCTCCTGGTTGTACATTATTGGCTCAGGCATCTGAGCAGGCCTAATCAATATAGGACAGGTAACTGGCTTGTTTGTTCTTGAGACCCATGTCCCACATTACAGTGACTCATCAGAAAAATCTTGTGAGGCTGCTATCCTCAGGAGAGACCTGTGGGTGTGGCAGGCACTGACACCATCAGAAACCCTCTAGGGCCCATATTTTTTCCCTTGCCCTATTCCCCCTTTTTCTGGCTTTATTTAACTTTGTTGCTCTGAGTTGAGCTCCATCTGCCTTTGGGCTTATTTCCAGAACCAAAGCTCTGCAGAATATAGCTTCCATAGTAGACCCTCAGTTTCATATACTCAAATTAGAGACGGCACATGTTCCATCACCTCACCTCTGCTCCTGGTGAACCCAGAGCAATGCCACCCATTGAGGCCCTGGAGTGAGCCCTCACTGCTTGTGTGTCACAGACTACAGGACAGACAAGGTTCTATATAATATCCTTCTTAGCCATAGCCCACTTCTTTTCCTTCTTGTCCAGTCTCTTCTCTAGCAAATGGCTCCTCTATTCTCTGGGACACAAAATCCAAATGCTTGGGAATTAAAGTTAGTTCCCAATCTTCTCAACTTCTAACAACCTGACATCAAGATCTGTTTATTCTTCTCCTTAATATTACTTTATCTCTTTAGCTCAAGCCACCAGCTTTTATTAGTTATAATATTACAAAGACTCTTCCTTAGGTTCCTTGACAGTAGTCTTTCCAAGTCACCCCATTTTAAATGCTTTCATTGTTTTTTATTATCATCTGGGTAAAAGCCAACCCCCTTGGAATGGTCTACAAGGCTCTCCATTATTAACCAATAGACAGACCCTCAGAGCTTACAGCTTCTCTCCTCACACCTTACTCTCCTCCCAAAAAAGAATCTGAGTATAGCTCTAAAAACACTCTATTCTCCTTTTTCTAGACCTTACCATATGAAGGTCCCTTGGTTTATTTGTTATTTAAATTTTTATACAGTATGTATTATTTGCCAGATATTTCACAAATATTAACTCATTTAATCCTCTTGTGTACACTATGAGGTAGTTTCTGAGGAAATTGGGACACAGAAAAGAGATGCTAAACTAAGTACGGTAAGTTGCTCAAGCTTGTTCATCCAGTTAATGGTGGAGTAAAGGTATTAAACTCAGGCACTTTTTTCTAGAAATCATTTCTCTTGTTGTTGTCATGTGCCTGAGTGCTACTTAATTTTTAAAAACTAGCCCCTATATTATTGGCTTATAAAGAAAGCTTTTCTAAATCATTTTTTCTCATAATCTTTCAAATTTCAGTGTGTAGTCTTCTATATTCTCATATCATTGTATCTACATCTATCATTCAGAACATTATCTTGTGGAATTGTAATTATCCTTTTATTTATCTACCCCCTCACACACATCCATTAGACTGTGAATACCTTGAAAGCAAAAACATTATTTTATCAAGTTTTATTACCTGAATGTGTTCTAAGTAAACTCTCTACACTAGGTCTTTAATCAATATACCAGGCCCACTTCCAACCACAACTTATGTTACCTCATTTTAACCTCACAATACTATATGATTATTCTCATTTCATGAAGAGCACAGGGACTCCAATGTGGTCAGTCTAACCTTTAATATTAAAAGAGATTAATTTTATTTTAAATTCATCAGAATTTTAGATAATTTGATATTTAACACTAGGGCATTTGACTCAACCAAAGTATACAATATATAAACTTTAGTTATTACAAAGTGATATTTTATTCTTATACTGCAAATTAGTTTTGAATGTATCTTTTACTTTATAACTAATAATTTAATTTGGTAGTGTTTAGTTTATGATATCAAATATAAAAGTTTTAAACAAAAGAAAAAATGAAAGGATTTTCACTTGTCCAAACTCATCCAGAATCGAAATGATCATTTTCATACATGAAAATATTTAGAAAAATACATATTATAACAGGAATCTAAAATTTAACTGCCTGAGTTTAAATTGGATATTATATAGATTCTTTTTCTTTCTTTCCTTCAAAGGGTTTGAGTTTCTACCTTTACTGGAAGCACTGTGAAGGCATATCCTACCTTTGTACAACACAGATTTGTATGAAGATACAACACATACACAAATACTCTCAAGGTGATTAACATGTGTAGATAACACCAGGGTTTTCATAGGGTTTGACATCTGTTACCTTGCCTGAATCTCTAAGACCTAGGAAAGGTCTGTAGGGCAGGAAGACATTAAATGAGATAAACTTGGACTTCAGAGTATACCCAAGTTTTCACAGCTGCAAAGTAGAGACCTTTAGTGCTATTCACACTATCCATTCTGTAATAAGTCACCTTATTAATGCAGATGTTCCTTCACCAATGTCCTCAAAATCAAATTTGGCTGCAAATAAGAAAAGTAGTCATTATTAATAGGAGGACATCTATAAATATATCTTGGTATTCTGTAGTTACCTTTTTATGAAACTTGGTCCTACTTATAGATGTCCACATGCAGTGGACATGGCAGGGTAATATCACAGAGGCAGTAGTTGCATGTCACGTTGTCACATCTGAACCGAGGGCTCTCAATCCCATGTCCTGCCACTGCTTCACCGCACCACCTCCTGTTCCCACACTCCTGAGTCAAACCGGTTTCTCTCTCACCATACAAACTGTGATATATTCATATAGCCATACAGTGGAACAAACACTACTCAAGAATTAGAGAGAATAAACTATTGAAATACACAGAAACATGGATTATGTATTATCGAGTTGATTATGCTAAGAAGGTGAAAAAGACCAGGCTCAAAAGGCTCCATTATTCTATTTAGATGGAATGTCACCATTCTGGAAAATATAAAATTAAGTGGACAGAAACAGGTCAATGGTTGCCAAAGACTAGAAGTGGGGATAGAGGTAGGCAATAAAAGGAGAAACTATTCTATTTCTGCATTGTATGTGGTTACATGACATGAAAAACTGAACTTCTAAAAGGATAAATTTTACATTACGTATCTTGGGGGGAAAAAATCCAAATTCTCAGATTTTGTGTAGGTCATAAAGTCTCTGTGATGAGTTTAAGATTCTGACCTCAAAGACCCTCTACTGCCTCCCACAGGCCTTTCTTACTAAGTTGTTTTCATTATAAACTCCAAGAGGAGCTGCATCTCTTTTAAGGTCCAGTCTGTGCAGAGATCCCCAGAGCAGCATGACTCTGAAGCCGGCATGTCTCCAGTCACTGTCCTAACCTCTGGGGCAGCAGCTTCTACAGTTTGCTATGCATTAGAAGAAACCCCTGAGATAACTTGTTAAAATTATTCAGGTTTGAGATATTGATTATCTAGGTTTGAAGTGAGCTCCAAAATCATCTGTGCTTTAAAAATTGTGTGTGTGTGTGTGTGTGTGTATAAATGATGCAGCAGATTTTGTCACATTGAGGCAAACACTGCCAAAGGAATACAGAGGGGAAATAAACTGGAAAATCTCATTCACAAAATAATGTATAACCATTTGAAGACCAGCTCCCACCCCAGGGACTTCCCAACCCCATGTGGAAAGGCTATCTTCTCCACGTCACAGGAGGGCTCAGCTAAGAGAGCAGCAAACACAGCACTGTTTACCCTTCCCAGTTTACGCCCCTTAATTCTGCTTCCTGGTTCTTGTCTGAGAGCTTATTTTCCCCTTTGAATAACTGATGTAAAGATCATAATTTGCCCCTATGCAAGGGTCTGTGGCTCCATTGTGTTCCCCAAAGCCAACCATATTAGAATATAATAAGTCTAACATGCATAGTAGAGAGAGATATATGTAGCCAGCATTCATTGTATATATTTCAGAACGGGGGGGAAATCTTGGGCAGAAAGAAACCTTGCAAACCCTTAGTCATATAGTTGAAAAAGTAGAGTTTTTTTTTCATGAGAACAACATGGGCTTGTATCTTGAGTCTGTCTCTGGCTATTCATGTGAGTTTGGGGAAGTCACTTAAACTTGAACCTCAATTTTTTTAAATAATGGAGATAATAAAACCCACCTCTTCAGAATTATAGATAAGTTTCAGGAATGACTCCTGGTTATTTTTCCTTTCTTTCCTTTGTTTGTTTTTATTGTGACATAACTCACATATATGGTAACACACATATTTTAAGGGCTCAACTCAATGACCTTTCACTCAATAAACACAGCCCCAGAACCAACACCACGTAAATATAGAGAACATTTCTGGCACCCCAGAAGGCTCCCTCTGTCCCCTTCTAGCCAGTAATCCCCAAAGGGTAGCCATTTGTATGACTTACATCACCAGAGATTAGATTTCTAGCACTTAGTTTTTTTATAGATATCAATATTGTTTTTATGACCCAGGGTGTGGCAAATATCACTAAATCACACGCAGATGGTTCTTAAGCAATGAACCTGTTGGAGAGGTTGGGAAATGATCTCTAGAATCAGTGACACAGTAGAGGATATGCAAACAATCCAGGGCTATCATAGGTATGAGAAGGGCAGTAAGCTTGAGGCCGTGAAGGAGAAGAGTGTTCAATCTGCTGTGAATCCGTGAGGAAGTAAAATATCCACTTGGGAAACATTGTACCTGACACCTGAAGGATGAGAACATCAGAGTTCATGTAGATCACTGAGAAGACAAAGAGATGAAGAATTTACAGAAGAATATAGAATGATTTATGTGTTATGGTATATAAAATTGCAGTGTGTGTCTGCCTGACCAGGCAGTGGCGCAGTGGATAGAGCATTGGACTGGGATGCAGAGGACCCAGGTTTGAGACCTCGAGGTTGCCAGCTTGAGCAAAAGCTCATCAGCTTGGACCCAAGGTCGCTGGTTCAAGCAAGGGGTTACTCCATCTGCTGAAGGCCCGTGGTCAAGGCACATATGAGAAAGCAATCAATGAACAATTAAGGTGTCAAAATGAAAAACTGATGATTGATGCTTCTCATCTCTCTCCGTTCCTGTCTGTCTGTCCCTATCTATCCCTCTCTCTGACTCTCTATCCCTGTAAATAAAATAAAATAAAATTGCAGTGTGTGGGTGACAGCATGCTCTCAGCCTACACCCACTGAGCCTTCATGTTCAGTCTCAATTTCATCTCCAAAATTAGTACCTAAACCACTCTCTTCTTCTTTAATCCGCCAACTAGTAGGCCTTCCATTGGCCTACTGCAGCATCTTCTTATATGGACCATCTTAGATCAACCTACCCTGTCCCTAGGGGGGTTATTCTCAAAACACATCAAATCGTGTCATGCCCTACTTGAGAACCAATGACTATGTTTATTTCAAAGTTAAATTCCAAGATGAGTATGATGCAAAAGATCCTTTTTTAACTCTTTCCTGTTCACTTAGCCTTTTTTTAGTACTGTATTTATTTTATTGATTTTAGAGGGAGAGAGAGAGAGAGAGAGAGACAGGAACGTTGATCTGTTTCTGTATGTGCCCTGACCGGGTATTGAGCTGGCAACCTCTGTGCTTCAGGATGATGCTCTAACCAACTGAGCTATTCAGCCAGGGCCTGTTCCCTTAGTCTTAAATTCAAATATTTCTTTCCATCCCCTCTGAACTAATCCTGCACCACGGTTTCCTGCTTTTTTTGTGGGCTTCCCTGACTTTTCCCCAATATACTGCTTCTGTCCTCTTCTGCAACCTAATCTGATGTCAAATCCATGACAGCTGTCTCCCTCTGCTGATCCTTCTCCCAACCAATACCACCTTCATCAGGAAGAGTCCAGGGCTTTCTCTGTTTCAAAGCCTTATTTATATCCATTTAATTTTATTATATAAATAACTTATTTATACAGTCAATTTATTACACAAATAAGGCATTTGTTATGCTGTACTGCATTTCGCTGGCTAGGTAATGAATGTCATTGCACAAGCAGGCTAGTGTATCAGTGTGAGGTTCGAGGTGAAGTGCAGGAAAGGGCAGCAAGCTGAAAACATTCTGTACCAGGTTAGAGGGACTGAGCTGCCTGTGGAAGCCAACTTCCTGATGGGAGCCACCTGCCCAAACCTCAGGTTTTAAGGGCAGGTAGCAATGATTATAAATTTCATCTCATAATGTGGCTTGGCATTCCCTGAGGGGTTTTAACACAGGAGGGATGTGGCAGACAAGACCTAGAGGTAAAGTGTGGTTGGCAGAATTCTAAGATGTCCCCATGATTTTCTCCCACCCCCAGGATATCTCACTTGGTCCAGGGGCATCAGCTTCAGGTGCTAAAAATGGCTTAGTACTTGAGCATCAGCCCCAGATTGGGTTGCTGGGTGGATTTCTTTCAGGGTGCATGTGGGAGTGTGCCCCACCATCTCCTCTCCTCTCACTTAAAAAATAAAAGAACTTGTTTTGTTTTAAGCACTTGACTTTGTGGTTGATTGTTATGCAGTCATAAAAAAACAAATGCAAAGTGATATTTGTGGTCCAGGATGATGAGCATGTTGTTGATTTCCATGAGTTGTCTCGATCAGTCTTACCCCAAGCTAGAAAGCTATGAGGAGTAACAGGGAATAGATGAGTCCTGTGGGATAGGGGCTCTGGCTAGACCTGTAGCTGTACATCAGACTAGAAATGCATTCAGGAAATGAAAGTGCAGAAAAAGTTGAAGAAGTAAGGACAAGTGGGATGGTTTAGTTTGTTGGATGTGGAATGCTTAGGACCATTCTAGTCACAAGACTATCAGGTTAGGGCAGCCATGCTAATCCCAGAATCCATCTGCTAAAAGTCTTCTCTCTCTGCCCAACTGGGGCTACTCTTTCCTGCATCCGTTGTGTAAGGCAGGCTGACCATCTTTTCCCCCCCAACTAGAGTGTAACTGGAGAATTCTTCCCTGGAGAATTATATCTCATTCATATTGCAGCCTTAAAAATCAAGAATCAGTAGGTTCATACTGTTTGTCAAGTGGGATTTCTAGAAATCCACTTATTGTGGAGCTCAAAGCCTCTACAGAACCCTTTTGGCCCTTTCATACTTTATTGTGCTTTAATGGAAAGATTCTGAGGTTTGTAGCCAGACAGACATGAATGCAAGTCCTGGCTACCATTATTAACCACCCTGACCTTTATTCTTCTGAGTCCTCCCTGCATGCCAGATCGTTGAGATGGCCAACACCAAACAGAAGAAAATAGTCTGTTCATTTGTGACTTATCCATTCGAACTCACAGTTAATCACAGAAATGTTGTAACTAAAACAAATATGTGGACCTTGTTATTTCTCCTGCATTTAAATGGTTCTTGCATTCTAATTCTTTTAAGGGGAGATAGAACCACATTGAATGAGGGGCTTTAGGACATCAGCCATGTGCATAGTAAGAACACGGTCCCTAGTAGTTGCCCAAACTCCACCAAGTTCTTTGCTACATGCTTTACCTTTACTAGGTTTATGAATATAGCTAAGCTAATAAGTCTCAGCAACTCAGTTTCCTTATCCATAAAGTGGGGGAGTTATGCAAATTAAGTTTTTGTGTACACATCATGTAACTTAATATTTTTTAAAGTGTCCTGGTAATATATAAATTCTAGGTAAGTATAAACATCTCATTATTTTCACTGCAACCCATGAAATTAATATTATTCTGCCCATTTTGTCAGTGAAGAAATTGGAGTTAAGAGAGGAGATAGAAGATTTATATTAAAAGAAAAGTAACCAACCCATGGTAGCATGAGTGTATTTATTTTAAAAATAAATCAAGCCTTGATTAATATCAAATCATCACACATTAGCTCATTACCTACAGAATGTAAGACACTATACAAATTTAATCACACTCGCCTTCCCTAATAGTACTATTGGGAAATGTTGCAAACATATTTATTATTAGATCTTATTTGTTCAATAGAAATCCAGATTTGGAAGCACAATCCTGAAAGTCAATGTCTGTTTCTTCCTAGAAGCCTAAGCTAAGCACCTGCAGGAAGAGATGGCCTGCAGGCATCCTGCTGTCCTGCACAAGGCAAACACCAGGAACAACATAAAACTCTAAAATTCTTATTCAATACATCTCATGAGTATTTTATTTCCTGTGCAAATCAGCCACAATATTTTGAATTTAATAAAATGTCAGTCCTTTCACAAATTTTATGTAGGAAAGAGTAGGCTTATTTTTATCTCTTGCAGAGCTAACTCACAATGTTGTTCACATCTGTCATTAAGCCACGTGAATAAAGCTGATCTTATTTCTATGTTTCAGACAATCTCTTAGACATGTTAATGGATAATGCTTGTTACATGAAAGTAACAGTGGTTATTTACAACTCTAGATTTTTATCACTGATGTGCAATTTCTCATACATTATTTTCTTGAGCCTAGAAGCAACCCTGAAATGTAGACTATGGTTGTCCCAACTTACAGATGAGAAAACAGTTCAGAGAGGTCATTTGATATTTCCAAGGATACAAAGCAGTTAAGGGACAGAGTTAGTTCTGAATCCCATCACTGCCAATTTCACTACACCCAGGCACTGAACAAATATTTACTCATTTGTTCTTTCACTTTTTCTTCCATTTAAATATAATTTGTACTGACAATATCCATAGCAACAACAATAGCTGATCTCTATGTGCCAGACACCATGCTAGGCACTTCTCCTGCATTATCTCATTTAATCCAAGCCACCACTCTGTGAGGTTGGCCGTATTATTTCCCTCACTATAGATAAAGTAACTAAAGCTCAGAGAAGTTAAATGTCTCATTCAAGACCATACAGCTAGAAACGGAAAGGTATAGGAATAAAATCAAGATTTTTTTTTTTTATTTTAGTGCTTGTTCCTTACCTAAGCAGTTTATATATTCATTTATTCATTCCTTAATTCACTCATCCATTCACCAGCAGTAGAGCCAACTAGGTGGAATGCATTGTGCTAGGAGCTGGGGAGATAGCAAGGATTATATCCTTGCTTCCAGGGAAAGTACAAACTAGCATGAATTCACATAAGAAATAAGTAGATGGTGATGTTGAATTGTATTGAATTACATTGGATTGAACTGGAGAGACCTGAATTTGAACTGAAGTGAACTGAAGCCATGTGTATTTCTCATTCAGAACTCATGGGATAGAAATAATCAAGCTCGTTTGTGCTAGAAATGGTCATGATGAGGAAGTAAGCAACTAACCATTATAGGACTCTTATGAAAATAGTAGGAGACTCATCTGTAAGAGGCAGCAGAGGTAGTTTGGGTGGATGTAAGAAAGAACAGATGAGCCTGTGGTTTGACCTACAAAATCTAGACATTTGGCAAACAACATCAAGTATTGCACTACCATTAGCACTGTATAAAGAATATGTTATGTCATGTCATAGCTGTTGCCTTCAAAGGGCCCACAGACTAGAAATGGGCATATAAATAGGCAAGTTCACAGGAGTGTTTGGGATTGCAGGATGTCTATGGCCCAACCTGGGCTGAGTGTACACCAGAGGCTGGGGAGTGGGGTAAGGCAAGCTGGCATGTTAAATGTTCTGGCTTTTATATTTTTGAGAAAATTTTAGAAGGAATCAGTGTTCCAGCACAGCTCTGTAAATAACACAGTACATGATTCTGATGCCCCAGAAAAAAATAAGGGCTTTACAAAAAAGAATCATTCCATTTCTAGCCTTTCAACTTAATAGCTAAATGACTTTGTACCAATTAGTTACCCAGAGCCCAAGTGTCCTCATCTACAGACCGGGACCAATAATATCTACGCTAAAAAGCTGTGGTGAGAATTAACAATGATTATGTGTGCAAGCATATCAGCAAATTGCTTGATGCAGAGAAACAGCTCACCAAATATTACATATCATCTCCATTTCTATTCTACACTATAAAAATTTGCCAGCAAGACCCAGTAGATTATTTGTTTAGCATATTCTAAACTATATCTATAAAACAGGGATCTGAGAACAAATGTGTTTGAAATCAGTGTATATATGCTCTCACTTAAAGGATATTAGCATAAAGTAGTTCAAGGAAGCCCCACATTACAGAAACCTTTTTAAACATATTTTCCATATATTTTAATTACTGAAATCTTTCTCTGAATAATTAACATCTCTGTCCATCACCCTACTTTTTTTTTTGCTTCACTCATTTGCTTACCTTATCAATGAATAAATACATTTCATGGAACTATTTAGAAAAAACAATTCCACACCCTTTGCCCACTCCCCACCCACAATTTTAATATGTTACAATAAAATAGACAAGATTCTAACATAGATCTTTTTTCCCCTTCATAAAAATGAATATTTTGGAGGGTATAACTATTCCTTTTACTGGGTTCTTAGATCTCCCAGCAGATGGTTTTCTGCCTTACCTAATTCACTGGTCATAACAAATTCTTAAGAGTTGAGTTCCTCTTTTAAAACTTTGGGCTAAAATTATTATTATTGTTGTTGTTATCTGTATATTAACAAAGATCCTTTTTCCTGAATTGAGTTTCAGAGACTTAGGTGCTGTCTGAAATTCAACATCTTTCAGGACCCGACCATCATTTGAGAGTTCTTAAGAAGACAGGACTGGCATCTTAGTGTAGAAAGAGGGGAGGGCACTCTCCAGTTGCATTTCAACACCTTTATAGCAGAGCCCTGGCACTTTAACTTAACCCATTATCTCCTGGGGCATCATTGAGAACCCTGAGAAACAGGGAACCTGGAGGTAGGAGCAGAACAACCTAGTTCTCATCCTCATCCTCTGATTTTTGAGCTATATTGTCATTAGTAAGTCATGTTACTCCTGCCAAACTTGGTATTTCCCATTCTGAAGTGGATATGCTAATATCTGCTCTTCATATTTCATAAGGTTGTTTTCAGGATTCATCAACAAGTTAGAGCACTGAAAACTGCAAAACTCTCTAGAAATCCTGGGAGAGAATAAAGGCAGCGCTGCACTCATCACAGCTTACTTGGTGGCGTGATTAGCCGTGTACAGGCTGCTCCTCCAGCCACTTAAGAGCAGATGCTTCTCTTATTTTGGAGTAAGACAGTCAGACTTTCTTTGCACTTAGAGGTGCTTAGTTAATATCTATGGACTTGAACTAAATTGAAGATGAATAGGGTAAACTAGGAGGGTGAACTGAACTCTTTTCTCTTCCAGTCCTGTGAAAACTCCAATCTCAGACTTTGAACTTGCTGGCAATCGATTGGTATTGGTTTACAAAACTCAGGTTGTTAAAGCCAGGAATTATCAAAGAGTCTTAAAAGGCATCTCTTAACTTGTGTGCATTTAAACAAAGACTCTGATTGAGATCCTGAATGTTCTCAGTTACTGGTGTCTGGAAAATCAATGCGAATCTTTATTCCATCATCATTTTCCTTACCATATTAAAACATACTTGATTCCTGATCTCTCTGGATTCCAAGAATAATAAAAATTAGGTATAAAGGTGTAATGCCAGTGGCCAAGGCCAGGAAGGTCCACATTGGATTCGGGCAGATGGTAGAAAATCTGTGGAGCCAGAAAGCATGGGACTATTACCATTTACTAATAAAGTCTCCCAATGGTGGATGAGAAAATAGGCAGGGGAAAACCACTTCTCAGGCAAACGAACAGCAAAAGTGGCCACTCATGGTGGTGAGCAGCAATTCACAATCCACTATCCACATCCCAGTTGAGTGCAAGCACCCGTAGCCTTACATATGCTACACCCACATGGTCCTTCCACATGCTCATACACCAATCAAGCAAAGTGCTTGCAGCCGGCAAACCAATGAACAAGCCTAACACAGCTGTTTTCCCAACAATAGATGTGTTCTCAAATCACACTCTTGATTTGGTTTCTGACAATAGTCTAGCCTGAGGGGAAAGAGTAAAGTATGTCCTCCTCTAAACAGATTCACCATTAAATAAATTTTCCAGGCAAGATACTGATTTGGTGGTTGTTACTACTGGTGTAAAACACTGAAAGGAAACAACAGTAACTCTGAAACTGCTGAAAACAGTGGGTGGATGGAACCTTTTGTATCTGCTTGCTCCTCCTGCAACATTTGGCATAGGCCACCCCCACCTGAACCCACTGCCAAATTTAATTGTCCTGATGGAAGACTAAGCTATACCTCTTGCTGTAAAGAGATGGAAGTTAATATTTATTGAGCACATCCTATTTGGGTACAAAACTTTGTATCATCCTGGCAGTGTAGCTCAGTTGGTTAGAGCATCATCTAGATAGATATGACAAGGTTGCAGGTTTGACCCCTAGTCAGGGCACATACAAGTATCAATCAATGAATGCATAATTAAGTGGAACAACAATCATGATTTCTCTCTCTTTCTCTCTTTCACACACACAAACACACACACACACGTGCATGCACACACATACCAATAAAAAGACCTTGTATGAAAAACTTTATGTCACAATCTAATAGTGTTTTTTACAAAATCCTGTGATGCTGGTAATATATGTTTCTCTATTGAGGATTTGTTATAGAGAACATATGGGGAGAGTGGGTCTCAGGTATTATGCTAGTGCTGAGAATGCAGTAGTGACCAATAGAGACACTACTCCTGGCTTCATGGATCTTATTATTAAGTGGTTCTGCTGTAATTTTTCTTATAAAAGCACCAGTTAATTCAACATTATGCTAACTAGGAACAATTATTTTGATGTGAAAAGAAAATTACAAATAGAAAGTTTTAGATTTATAATAACAAAGTTCATTTTCCTGCAAAACATAATAATAATATTGTTTTAAACATGAATTATTTTATTATCACGAGTTGAAAAAGTATAGCTCTTCTGAATGGATAAAACCAAATTTTTTGCTTTTGGAACTAATCATAAATATGTAAGGTACTTATTCAAAAAGTAAGTGGCTGAACATCTCTGAAATACAGAAGATAAAAGAAAGAAAAAAGCACTTAACGTTATAGAAATCAACCGGGCCAGTCATGTGATGCCTGAAGTGTGAAGTTCCTAATTCATGTCTTGTGGACTAAGCCAGAGCAGTAAAGCACTCAACCCTGTTAGAGCATTATTGTATGAGGACATTAATTTCATGAGTAAAAGCAAAGAAACAAACTAAAGAAATGAAAGTAAAAACACAAAAGAGAGTAATTTGAATTTTCCCAAGGAAACAGCAGCCCCAGGAGCAGCAGCTGCAGCTCTGCAGGAAGCTGCGCTTGCCACAGGGGAGTCTCCCAGGCAGGAGCTGTTAACACTTGCATCAGGGTCACCTGTTCATTTTGTTGACCACAGATTCCGGGGGCCAATGCCTAGGGTTTATCTAACTCAGGAGCTCCTGGTTTATTGCCGAGTCTCAACTTTGAAAACAAACCAGGTAATTCTGATATTAATGGTCTTCAGACCAACTTTGAGAACTATTAATAGAGCAAATAAAGAGCGAATGGCAAAACCTTGAAATTGTTATGGGGGGAGTGGAAAGAAAAGGAGACAGCGAAGGAAATAAGGCTGGCGTGCGGTGGCGAAGGAAAAGAAGCATGGAGAGAATTTTAAGGGGAGTCCTGGCAAGTGCTCAGAGTACCGATGAAGGGAAGATGACGAGGAAGCAGGATACCTCGCCAAATCTGCTGGGAAAGGTAGTAAACCAGTGGGCGTTGCCTTCTCTGTTCACTCATTTCCTTAATATTTATGAACCTGAACAAATTGTCTTGTTTGGAGCTCTAAATTGGTAAGATTCAAAAAGCCATTTTTTTCCCTGAAATGTTTAACTGAAAACTTTCAAATACAGATCATTGTTGAAAAATGGTGCAGTGAATACCCATATACACCACCTATATTCTACCATTAATATTTTATTTACTTGCTTTATCACATCTCTATGTATCTATGTATTCCTCTATTCTCTATTCCATCTGACTTTTAATGCACTTCATAGTTTAAAACATGAGCAAATGTCTCCCTAAATAATGAGGATGCATGCCACTAGAGTTCAATATTTCTTTAGTTTTTAATATAAAATCTGAAAGCAATGAAATGTATAATTAAGTTTACATTCACTGAGTATTGACAAGTACATATGCCTGAGTAACTCAAACACCCATCATGACACGAAACATCACCATTAACACACTCTCCCAGAGAAAAACAGTATTCTAAAATTTTCACAATGTATTAGTTTCTTTTGTCTTAGAATTTTACATAAATGGGGTCATATAGTACTGTTTGTTCTCTTTTTTTTTATGTAAGGCTTCATTCACTCAGTAAAATGTTTGTGAGATTCATTCATGTTGGTGAATGTATTAATTTTATTTTTGAGTAGTATTCAATTAAATGAATATATCAGAGTGTGTTTATCCATTCTCCCATTGAAGGTTGCCAGGGCTATTGCTGATATTAAGCTGTAAGGAATAAAATAGCTATAAAAATTCTTGTACAAGTCTTTTGGGAACATGGATTTTTATTCATCATGGGTAAATGCCTAAGAGTAGGAGCTTTTATGTATCTTGGTCACTATTCTTTGTTAAATGTATGTTCTGCAAATAGTTTCGTAGCATGCTACTCATTTTCTTTATGATATTTTTTGATAAACAAATGTTTTTAATTTCAGTGAAATTGATCATTTTTTTTCTGTTATGGTTATTTCATGAAAATATTCAGTTTTCCACGAACAGCTTTATGATTTTATCTTCTACATTTAGTTTATGACTCTTCTTGAATTAATTTCTGTGTGTGGTATCAGGTAGTGTCTCATGTAACCTCTCACATCAAACCCTGTGATTCCACACTATCTGTTAAAAAGATTCTTCTTTTCCAGTATATTACTTGTGTGGTGGTGTTTTGGTTTGTTTTCTCAAAAATTCGTTATTATATAAGGGTAGCTCTATTTCTGGATTTTCTATTCTGGGTATTAGATCTAACCCTATACAAATGCCTGACAGTATCTAGATTATTGTCACCTTACAGTAAGGCTTAAAGTTGGTTAGTGTAAGTCTTCCAACTTTTTCCATCTTTTCCAAGACTGATGTGGATATTCCAGGTGTCTTTAATTTTAACAAACTTTTTAGAAGCTGCATTTAATTTTGAGAGAATTCAGAGCTTAACAAAGCCCTGCCTTTTAATTCATGTATTTTGTATTGTGGTATTGTGACTTATGAAATATACATTTGATACTTGTTTCTGGCACAGCAATCCTAAAATCCTTGGAATCTCCAAAGTGATGAGAGCTACAGAGATGTTTCTTGTTATCTTAATGAGATTACTTTGGAAAACCAACTAAGGGTAGGAGCTAGTTTTCAAGAAATACAACCTTGTAATTAGAAATTTGAAAATTTCAGTCTTATCACTCCACCTTTAGGGAAGGGGAGGGAATTGAGACTAAGTTCAATATTCAATGGCCAATGATTTAATCAACCATGTAATAAAGACTCCTTAAAAACTCAAAAGGATAGGGTGGACATGTGAACATTAGGGGAGAGTGGAGATTCTAGAGAGGGCATGGAAACTCTATGCCCTTTCCCCATACCTTGCCCTAAAAATCTATGCCATCTGGCTATTCTTAAGTTATAGCCTTTTATAATAAACTGTTATTCTAGTAAGTAAAATGTTTCTCTGAGTTCTGTGAAACTCTCTAGCAAATTAACTGAACCCAAGGAGTAAGTCTATGGAAGCCCTAACTATAGTCCATTGATCAGAAACACAAGTAACAACCTGGAGTTGCAAGTAGCATCTGAAGTGGGGAGAGTGGGTAGTTTTATGGGACTGAGTCCTTAACCTATGTGATCTGATGCTGTCTCTAGGTAGGGAGTGTCAGAATTCAGTTGAATTTTAGGATACCAAAATGGTTTAGAAGAATTACTGGTTGGTTTGGGAAGTATCCCCACCCTTTGGAATTTGGGTGTACTTTATGTATATATCTCTATTTATAACCTTAATTTCTTTCTACAATATTTCATAGTTTACAGTATAGGAGTCTTGCAAATTCTTTTGTTAAATTTATTCTGAAGTAGTTTTGATGCTGTTATAAATAGATTTGTTCCAATTTTCTAATTTTTTTAATTTAATTTATTGTGTTTACATAGATTCTAGTGTCACCCTGAATGCACCCCCCCACCTGTATTTCCCTCAACATCTCCCTTGCCCCCATCTCAACACCTCCCTCGCCCTTCCCTTCAGGTTTATCCCATCCTATCATCCCCTTTCCCTCTGTTCTCTTTTCCTCTGGTCCCTTTGGTCCCTCCTCTGTCTCAATTCCGTTCCTCAGTTCACATTGTTTCTCAGATTCCTCAAATGGGTGAGATCATATGATATTTTTCTTTCTCTGCCTGGCTTATTTCACTTAACATAATAGTTTCCAGGTCCATCCATGTTGTTGCAAAAGGTAAGATTTCCTTTTCTTTCATTGTCCCATAGTATTTCATTGTATATATGTACCATAGCATTTTAATCCACTCGTCCACTGATGGACACTTGTGCTGTTTCCAGATCTTCGCTACTGTGAACAATGCTGCCATAAACATGGGGGGCATTTCTTTTTTTGAGTCAGTGATATAGTGTTCTTGGGATATATTCCTAAAACTGGGATGGCTGGGTCAAAAGGCAGTGCTATTTCTAATTTTTTGAGGAATCTTCAAAAACTAGAATTGATTTTTATATGTTGATCTTGTATCCTGCAACTTGCTAAGTTCACTCATTGGTTTTAGTAGTTGTTTTGTAAATTTTTTAGGAAGTTCCACACAAACAGCCAGGTTATTTATAAGTCATTATATATTTTTTTCTTCTTTTCTGTCTTTTGGTTTTTTATTTTCCTTACCTTATTGCATTGCCTACAACCTCCAGTAATGATAAAAATGATATTATAAAAATAATAAAAAAGTAGAAGTGGCAGCTTTTTCATGTTACTGATCCCTATAGAACAGTGTTCAATATTAACAATGAGGTTAGACTTAGCTATAGATTTTCTAAATGCCTTATATCAGAATAAGGACATTCTGTTCTACTTCTTATTTGAGAGAGTCTAACAAAATTGATGTTGAATTTTGTTAAATGGTTTTTCTAAATTTATTATAATGATAACATAGCTTTTTTTGTTCTTTTGACATGCTGAACTACACTGATTTGTATGTGTTAAATAAACCTTACATTACTGGAATAAAGCCTTTTTGATCATGATGTATTATCAATTTTAGATATTGTTAGATTTGACTTGCTAATAATTTTCTAACTATTTTTGCACCTATTTTTATGAGATATTCTTGTGATGTCTTTGTCTAGTTATAGTGTTAGGGTTATGCTGATCTCATAAAATAATTTTCTTCTATTTTCTGAAAGAATTGTATTATTTTATCCTTAAATGTTTAATATATTTTATAGTTAGAACATGAGATTAATTTTGTAGACAGGTTTTTATATACAAGTTTAATTTGCTCAAATTCAGAGCTATTCAGATTTTTGTTTTATTTTGAGTCAGTTTTGGTGAGATTTATTTTTTAAGAAATATTTCCATTTCATCTAAGCTGTATAATTTTCTAGTTTAATGTTATTCATAAAATTCTTATCCTTTAAGTATCATTCTCAACATTGGTAATGTATATGTCTCTTATTTACTTGATCAATATAACTAGAAGTTTATCATTTCTGTAGAGACTTGCAAAAAACCAATATTTAATTTCTATTGTTTTTCTGTTTTGTTTTATATGTCATATGTATGTTTTTAATATTTTATTTCTTGATTTTAAAGAGAGAAGAGAGAGAGAAAGGCAGGTGGGGAGGGTGAGCAGCATAAAGCATCAACTCATTGTTTTTTCTATATGCCTTGACCTGGCAAGCCCGGCGTTTCAAACTGACAACCTCAGCATTCCAGGTCTATGCTTTATCTACTGTGCCACTACAGGTCAGGCATATATGTCATATATTATTTATCACTTTCTAAGGGGCATACTATACAGTACTCTTTTTTTCCCCTAACTCCTTAAGTTGAAAGCTTAAGTTGAAAGCTTAAGTTGAAAACTTAAGAATATAGTTCTTCTTTTTTATTATAAGCATTTTAACCTATACATTTCTCTCAAAGCATTGCTTTTCTGCAACACACACATTTTGAAATGCATTGTTTTATTATCAGTTGGTTCATTTTTTTTCTAATTTTCTGATTTATTTTTTATTCTTTGGCATATGGATTTAAAATAAAATTCCAGCTACATCAAAATATTTAAAGTATATTGTTTAATTTTTCAAATATGATATTCTAGATACCTTACTGTTATTGATTTCAATTTAGTTCCTTTGGTCATAGAATATTGTAGATATAGAACATATATGGTTTCAATCCTTTTTAAATTTGTTGAGTTTTTAGTGTAAATTAGAATATAGCTCATCTTGGCAAACGTACACTGAAAAAAATATGTATTCTACAGGTGTGCAGTAAAGTGTTATAAAATACCAATTACTTCAGGGAAGTTGAAAGTATCATTTTCATTATCCATGTTGTTACTCTTTGTCTAATTTATATCAATTGCTAAGATGGGCATTAAAATCTTTACATATTGTTGTAGAGTTGTTCATTTTTTTCTTTTATTTGTGTTTCTTATAATTTGAAATTTTTTATTGGTTGCATAAACATTTATAATTGTTATATCTTCCTGGTGAATTGTCTTATCATTATGAAGTGTCCAATTATATGTTTGGTATATTCTTTGTTTTAAAGTTTGTTCAATCTGATAATAATATAGTCAATCCAACCTTCTTATGTGCACTGCTTGTGTGATATTTTCCCACAAGCTTACTTTTATTTTACCAGAAACTCTAAATGTAAAGTGCATAACCTATAAACAACATGTCCAGTTTGATAAAGCCTGACTTCTAATTGAAGTGTTGAACTTTTAATAATTCTTAATATAAACAATAATGTGCATAGATTTTGTTCTACTATCATGTTATTATATTTGCTTAACTACTGCTTTTCTTTGTTCCTCCTTCCCTGCCTTCTTTTGGCAGAAAATATTTCAAAATTCTATTTTAAGTTATTTATGCCTTTGCCTTATTTTTAGTCATTGGTTTAGTAATTACAGTATACATTTTAAACTTTATCACCTTATTTCTATGTAATTTGAATTATATCACATAAAACAGAAAACTTGCAATTATATAGATACATTTATTACTCTTCTTATTTGTCACTTTAGTTGTCACATATATATATTTCTATTATAACATCACAAAACAATATAAGTTTTCCATTTATCATTGTGTGTATTATAAAAAATTAATAGAAAAATAATATTTTAGAGTTATCCATTTATATATCATTTATGGTGATCTTTATTCCCTTTATTCTTTTCTATCTTATATCACCTGAGTTTTTATCTATCACTTTTCTGCAAATTGAAGAATGTTCTCTAGGTTTTTTTGTGTTGTGAGTTGGTCAATATCTGAATATGTCTTTATTTTGCCTTCATTCTTGAAGAATATTTTTGTTGAATAGAGATAAAGTTCTGGGTGAGGATTTTATTGTCATTGTTCATGATCTCATATACACACACAGACACACACAAACACATACACACACACACACACACATATATTATACACACACACACATATATATGTATATATATGTATTTCCTTTCTGCACATGAAAGATGCTATGTGACTGCATTGAAGTAGATAGTCATTTAAATTGTTCTTTCCTTATAAGTATTATTTTCTAACTGCTTTCAAGATTTTCTCTTTAATTTATGGGACTATGACTATGATAGTGTCAGTGTGGTTGTGTTGTACATTTTTCCCTGCTTGGTTTGGCTGAGGTTTTTGTTTTGTTTGTTTCTTTTTCTGATTTTATTTAATTTTTAATATTGATTTGAAAAAAGAAGGGAGAGGGAGAGAAATGGGAAAGAAGAGAAAGAGAAGCATTTACTTGTTGTTACACTAGTTGGGCACTCACTAATTGCGTCTCATGCGTGCCCTGACCAAGGTGAACCTGGGACTCTGGTATGCCAGGATAACACACTATCCCCCGAACCACTCACCCAGGGCCTCACTGAGCTTTTTAATTTAAAAATTTATCTTTCCCAACTTTGGAAAATTTTCAGTTAATACTTCTTCAAAAGTTTTCTGCCTCATTCCCTCAATCTTTTCCCTCTGGAATCCAATTACATTATGATCAAACTTTTGTTATTGTCCCATAAGTGCCCAAATTGCTCTTATTTTTCAGAATTTTTCTCTTCAAATTAGTTTCCATTGATTACATTGGGGAACAAAATTTTAGTTGTATCCACAAAAACACTTCTTCTTACCTAATTCGAGTGTGCTGACCTCAAATCTGACATTAGTTTCTCTGTAAGCTACAGTTTTTTTGCAATTCAAGATTTTAGGTTTTCATCTTATTGTAGAATTTTTAACATTTAGTTTAACATAATGAAGTAAAATGTATTCTTGGGCATCATCTTTGTGAAAATATAATAATTTATATAATGCAGTAAATAACACTAATATAATAAAAAATATGATTGTATCAGAATTTGTCTACAATTTCAGAATAGAACATATTAAAATACTTATTTCAATCATAAAATTTGTGCAAAACTTATTTAAATTCTAATCAGGCAAAAATTTGCGTTTGTAGCTCTTGCATTTCTGTATTTTTTCAGGACAATCTTGTTTGATGCTCCAGCAGTAGTCTGCTCATCACTAACAGCTCCAAAATTTTGGAGAAACTTATCAAGGTGACTGTTCAGGAAGTGAATCTTACTGCTCATGTTATATCCAATATCAGGAAAGCCAACAGCATCCTTTGAACCAGAAGTTCATACACAGTTTTCTGCTTTTTTGTTGCTAAGGAAGTTCTTTGTAACTGCCACAAAACACTGCCATGCTGCTTTCTCCTCCTTATTCATCTTCCTGGCAAATTCTTTGTCACATATGAGGGTTCAAATTTGAGGTCCATCGAATACACTTGCTTTTATCTTCTCAAAAGAGAAGGCAGGAAAAGCAGAAATAATATGTTGTAAGCATTCACTTTCTCTATTCAAAACCTGAACTAACTGCTTCATTAAGCCAAGTTTGATGTGAAATGGGGGAAAAATGATCCTGTCTCAATTAACTACAGGTTCATTTACAATATTTTGCATCCCTACTTCCAGAGCCTCATGTTTCGGCCACTCCTTCTGTGTCCAGTTTTTCTCCCAAGCTCAGCTGTCCCACAAACACAGAAAGCAAGGATACTTTGTGAAACCTCTCTGTTGTCCTAGCAGGAAATTGACCATTTTAAGATCCACACAAATGATCCAGTTATGCTCATACTTCAAAACTTGAGGACAATTTTTATTTCATTATAATCTTCTCACAAATGAATTGAATAACCAATTGGAACTGCTGCATAAACATTACCATTTTATAGATGAACACATTTCAGACTCCATTTAGAGCTGACAAGAAATAGCTTCCATTCTGTTGGACTGTAATTGATAACACCTACCTGGCTCAGAAGACTACTGATATCATTACCATAAACAAAGTGTCTTATTTGGGAAAAAAGTCCACAACAATTTGTTCACGCTTCCTGAAATGGGATACTTTAGCTGACTGGTGAAGTCCATTCTTTTCTTGAAGCCTGGAGGCTAATAAATCAGCTGCTTTCTTTGATAGGCCCAAATCTCTTACTAAGTCATTCAATTCAGGTTGGCTAAATGCTGAGGGCTTAATGATTGCTTGGCATCAGAAGAAGACCGTTCAGATTCTACAACCATTTTCTCATGCATCTTATCAAAATCCATTTGATCACCATGTTCACTTTCTTCGTCCTTAGAAGAAATAAAACCATTAAAAACTGGAACCAGGAGTGTCTCAGTGTGGGATAGGTCATATTACTGAAGGAATATTAGGAAATGCAATCATATGCTGTTTTTTCTTTCTGATGCCCTTTGTATGGATCAGACAGAAATAACAGTCACTGCTGTGGTCCTTAGGTTCACGCCAAACCATGAGAATACCAAAAGGCATTTCTTTGCATTTACCTTTTGTCCAGTCACAAAGCATTTTCTCACAATTATGACACACAATATGAGGAGCCCAATTCTTGTCTTGATCGCCAGGCGGGACTTGCAAATAGGCAATATATGCATGTGTCACAAATGACGTTGAAGTGTGTAACAGCCACATATATAACAGAAGGTGTGAGGACTATTCTTACATTTACACCTACTCAAAGAAGCCATGATTCAGTCTTAAAACAAAATAAGATGGTGTTGTTATCAGATAATAATTTTTTACATTTAAAAACAACTACAATTATGTAAAAGTGATGTTTGTAAAACATTAATTACCTTGTGGTTATGTTCAATCCAAGAGTCATTGCCCTTTAACTCCAATTTAAAAACCAATGCATGCCATTAACTGTAACAAAAAAAAATTAAAATTGCATTAAAACTAGAGCATACATGTAAAAACGGATTTCAGATTTGGAATCAGTGATGCAGAAATATATAGTAAAACTTTTAAAGCCTAATGCAACAGAAAATGAAAAATAAATTGTTCTCCAGTGTTTATTAAGCCTTTCCTCTTTTATATTCATTTTTAAGTTAATCCTCTCCAGTTATTTTTTTTTTATTTCAGGTACTATCGTTTTTAGTTTTATAATTCCCATTTTTTATTTTTTATATTTTAAGCTATTTGCCTACCATTAAGTTCATGTTTTTAAGTCACAATTCAAAGAGTGGTAGTAAATTTATACATTTATAAAACCATCACCATGTTCAGGGGTTGAACATATCACTTACCCCAAGGAGATCTCTCCTGTCTACTGCAGCCAGTCCCTGTTCCTGGCCCCAGCTCCAGGCAACTTCTTATCTGCATTTTCTCTCTCTTGCCTCTTCTGGCCATTTCATATAGTAAATACAATATGTTGCCTGTTTCATCAGACTTTTTCCACTTACCATAAAGTTTTTTAGATTTATTCAAGTTGAAACATGTCTGTTTTTCATATTGCCAAATGCTATATTATTGCTTGAATATGGCACAGTTTGTCCAATTGCCAGTTGATATTTGGATTGATTCTATGTTTTATTACTATAAATAATGTTCTTATGAACAATCACATCTGGTAAGAGCTTACTCAGCCATTCTGGATACAGAATCTTCAGGCCAATAAAATTTTAAGTTTTCTGAAGTCATTCATCCAAATCAGGTGAACTTGTGTCTTCAGAAAAGTATGTACATTTGAGGACTAACTTAGAGTAAGTGTTCAGGTTAGCAGGAGAATTACTTTGATTTAACAATTATGATATAAAGGACTCTACATCTGTTTAAATACTTGGGTGTTCCAGGGATTAAAAGTTCTTGTGTTTAGGGTTGAAGTCCAGTAATTACTTCAACCATCTTCTGAGAGAAAATATATACAGTCTCATAGTTTCCTAAGCAGATACAGATAGGTGAAGCTAATAAATAGGTGGCCATTTTTGCCACTAAAATTATAGGTAACTGAGAGGTGAAAGTCTTTATCTGAAGCTTAGCTCACAGAAGTAAGAAGAAACAGGACATATTTACTGTAAAATCTATTCAATTTAACTTAATATACAAGTAAGAACTAGTAAAAGATACCTGAGTATACCTTAGAATTTATACTCAGCCCATAGCATTTGTTCTAGCAAAAATGTCAACGTTAAATAATTAGTAGTGCTTGCGTAAATTTTATTTAAATTATGCTCTTTTAATATTAATGTATTCACTATCAAAAGCTCTGAAAGTATATTTTCTAGAGGTAAGTGGGACATGGAAACTTCCCCCATGGACTCAGAAAAAGCACCCAAAGAGTCCCATACACCCATAGCTCTCAATGCTTACACTGTACTTGCCAGCAAAAGTGAAATGAGCCACAGTTCACCAAACAACCATCAAGAAGGGCAGTATTACATGAGTAATAATAATAATGTGTGTATATTTTTAAATTTAACATTTTTGAATTATTTTCATGTGCTAACACTATGCCTTCATTCTCATACACTCTTCATAGCTGTTTTGGGTCCTGAATTTCACCATTCTTGTTTCATAGGGGAACGTCATTAGTCCCAGAGCTTGCATAGCTTGTCCAAGTCACTTGGGGAATTGATGATGGAGCCAGACCTCAAATATACTCTATTATGTCACTCAAAAGTCACAATAACTCAGGATATATTAGAAAGCCTGAGTTGAAAAGTCTTTGGATTATAGTAGTGTATATAATTATAAATTATTCCATTTTGACTATTTAAAGAACAGAAAACATGAGAGAAAATGAGGCTGTGGAATAATTTATATACATGTGGAAATATTTATGCTGAGAATAGAATGCTAACTTCTCGATGGGATAGAGAAAACCAATGTGAAAATGTCTGACTTTTCTGTACAGATGCAGCCAAACAATTTATGAATTTGTTTATTCAACCCATCCAGGAATTGTATATAAACCATCCATATCCATTTTTAATTAAAAATGTGTTTTTTCATCATTTTTATAAATGATACCATATTTGCATTTTAAAATAAACTTATTATGTATAAATTTAATGCCTGGCAGAAAATGTACACTCAATAATCCTCAGCATTATTATAGGAAGTAAGTGAGGTTCTATACAAAAAGTTTTGAGGAGAAAGGCAGAAAAGGTGGAATGATAACAGAATACCTACTAAATGCAGGCATCCTGCTATGTGATCTTATAAACATCATCTCAATTAATTTTCACAACAAAGTCAGGATAATGATATCCATATCTTCAGGAGGAAATGCTAAATCTAAGAAATGTTATTCTGTAGTCTTGTTTACCTTGTGATACTATTAATGATTCAAAATCAGTTTCGTTTGATTTATATGATTCTAAAATCTATGTCCATCAAACTGATAGAAAGAGACTGAATGAGTTTTCATATTTAAGTATTACATTTTGAACTAAATTCCTAGAAAGTCAAATTTAAAATAAATAAAGAAAGAACACTAATCATTTTTGCCCAAGAGAATCCTGTAACTAACTGTCAGTGGAAATGTCATTGCTCTTACACCCATGAAAAACTATAGTGTGTCCATAAAGTCATGGTGCACTTTTGCCCTGTGACAGGTCAAAAGTGCACCATGACTTTATGGACACACTGTATAAGAAATTTGTAAGTATCCTGAGTCAACTGTTACTATGGAATGGGCAGCCTATAGTAACTGGTGTCTCTTACCCTGGAGCCCTCTGGAGATATAGATTACCTGCTTAAAGCTTGATCTGTATATAAATGGCCAATGTATCTCATTTATTTTTCTCAAGGACAGATCATTTAGGCTTAGGCTTATATATTAAAGACATAATTTTTTAAAAACAAACAAAAAATCAAGCATCCCATCTGAACAGAAAGAGGTAGAATTATGACAGAGGAGAGTAAAATAATGGATTTAGAAGCCAAACACCAGAAATAAGAACCATGAAAACATTTGAAAGTGTTCAAATTAAAGACTTATTCAAATAGTCCAAATATAAGTGAACAAATGTCACATTAATTCATTAATAAGGAAACTAGCATATAATAAAGTTGCTTCAAAGAGCATTTGCAGAACTATTTATAGACATCACAGAAATAAATCTTAGAATAAACTGGCTAGATTCAAATATAAAACTGCTGAATGTTCTAAAGGACAACAAAACTGTAACATAATTTTTCTACTGAAAAAAAGAAAAACCCTTACAAATTAACAAGAATTTTACAGAGTCTGGGTTTCAATCCATAATAAATATCAAAACAATTAAAGGGATAATCCCACAGAGAATTAAATGATCTTTGGGTGGGCCTGTAAGACAATGCCCCGGTGTGAACTTGAAAAGACACCAAGTTGTCATCTTCCTTTATTTTCAATAATAAATTGCGATTTAAAACTAACAACTAGATATGGACAACAGCTCTTCTAGAAGGTTCACCTGTCCTCACTCTTTCCAGAGCTCTCACCTCTATGCAGCTATGTTTATTCAATTTTTACTAAGTGATTGGTCCACACATGTGAACTGTTGTTTTTGGCAAACACTAACCTAGAAGGTAGTTAATATTATTTTTAACAGTTATGATCAAGAAACTTACATATATCTTCTCATTTTTCTGGAGTCTCTCATGAAGAAGAAGGAAACCAAATATCAAAGAAATGTGTTAGGAACTGTCAGAATGGAGATTTAAACCCAGATATGGCTGATTCGGGAACCAACAGTCTTTTCAAGGCACTCACTGCATTATCTCTTAAAGAAGGTAGAAGTAGTTTAAAATTTTTAATGAGGCTGAGTCCTTGGGGTTTGCAGAAAGTGGGAGAACACGAAGTTTGACCCAACCCCTGCCCATCCCAGTCTGTTAGAACTTCAGCTGCTGCAGGATCCTTACACAGCCCATACTTGAGTTGAACAAACCACATAAACGTGATCAAACTGCATGAATCTTTTTTTTTTTTTTTTTGCATGAATCTTGTATTTAAAACTGGGTGCCACAAATAAACTCTTTATCTTCTGTCTTAAAATTTAGCATAGTTTCTCAGGAAACTTTTGATACAAAGGTTGACAGTTATACCCATATAAAATATTTGTCTCCCCCCTAATTTGTTATTTTTTTACTTTATTTCACAAGTCTCTGAAATATGTATGATTACGTGACTTCATTATGTCTAGATTCTAAATGCAGGTTAATGGTCCCAAGAGGAAAGGTCATACGTATATTCTAAATTGTTCATCTGTTTTATACTTCGGTTCCATCATGTCAATAACGATCTAATTAAATTTGTGTAGTGTTTTTAATCCCCTTCATTAGTGTGCATGCACGCGCGCACGTGTGTTTGTGTGTGTGTGTGTGGTATAGATTTCACTTTCTCCTCTAGTATAGCATTATAATGCTGAAAAATATCTATTAGCACATCACACTCTTCCATTTGCTTGCTGGCCCCTCAGGAACAGCATAAATACAATGCTAGGGTCATAGTAAGGGTATCAATTTTTTTCAAATGAACTGAACTGAAAAGTTTCCTTAACTTTGTTCCTAAGAAAAAGTAGATGTTAAACCCTTTCAAAGAGTAATCATAGAATTCAATAAAGAAGGGAGACTTTGTTAATAGGTTAGTTGATTGGTGAAAGGCAAACATACCTGTCTAACCTAATAATTTTGTCAAGAACCAGTGAGGCTTAGTGAAATGCATGTGGGCTCGAAATTCAGATTACTTGCCAATAATTAACCTGGTCAAGTTACTTAAACTCATTTGCTTGATCACTCGTAGTTATTTTTTACTTTATACCATCTGCTGAACCTGTGCTTTGTGCTAAGGGCAGAGTGGTGAGCAAGATAGACTTTGTCTCCCCCCTCCAAGTGCTTTCCAGGGAAGCAAGAAAGCTCTTTTTCTGTTGGGAAAGAAAAACAATTGTGGAAGCACAGGAGTCACCTGACTTAGCCTGGGAGTGGACAGGGGAGGACAAGTTTCAGACTTGAGAGATGTAACTGAGTTATAGGTTAAGCTGAGTGGAACAGGCAGAAGGATCAATAGAGGCCACAGGATAAAAGAAAGGTAATTTCCCAGACTGACAAAGGAGAATTTCTTTCTTTTCCCACCTCGATAGCGACTGCTAAGAAAGTGACATCACAGACAACCCTCTTGCAAACAATACAACCTTCTTTAGGAGCACGTTAAGGTAGAGAATCCCCAACTACAACATAGGATAGGCGTTAGAGCCTCCAACCTCAATTTCAGTTGTGAACTCGTTTTATCTTTGAAAAAGCAAAAAAAACCCAAAAGCCAAATGCAGGGGTATGAAAGGAAAGAAAGCACTTTGCACATACTAACCTATTTAACTTTCATCTTATCCAATGAGAAACTTATGGTACAAAGAAGCTAAACTGCTTGTGTAAGGTCACAAAGCTAGTCAATGGCTGTGCAGGATTCAGACCTACGTGGTTGGTCTATGTTCTTAATCGCAATGAAATGTCCTACAAAGCTGATAAAGCTTATGCTTGTGTACAAATGTAGAGACGTAGCACAGTCAGGACAGCTCATCTGGGTGCAATGTAGGATGGGCCCTGAGTTTATACAGAGAAGACCTTAGCAATGCATCACCGGGGCTGGGCAACCAGGGTCATGCTTACTCACTTGCTCATTTGTTGGTTCTACTGCCTCCCCATCCACTATCCCCTTGAGAATTTAATTCAGTCAGTAGAAGGGCTTCTCTGAACAACTTCAAGGAGAAGGAGGAGTCTCTCTCAATAATAGGAAAGTTCTTAATGTTTTGCCTGTGATAACCTACAAATTCAAAACAACAGAAATTAATTTCCCTATCAAACAGAAGAGAAAATGGAAGTTCACAGATTTTGAATTTTTCCCTAAGGTCAAATAATACAAAACAAAAAAACTAAGGTCAAATAGTAGATAGTGAATTGGGTTTTGAATTAGTCTAATCCTAGCTGAACAAACTCTTGTTCTCTTGCTATTTTGAAAGTCCTGCAAAATGATCCATATAAAAAACAAAGAGTCTATGAGCAAAAACTTTGTGAAGCAATATGATGCTAGATTTTATATATATATATATATATATATATATATATATATATATGAATTATTTTTATTAATTTTGATGGGGTGACATTGATAAATCAGGGTACATATGTTCAGAGAAAACAGCTCCAGGTTATTTTGACATTTGATTATGTTGCATACCCATCACGCAAAGTCAAATTGTCTCTGTCACCTTCTATCTGGTTTTCTTTGTGCTTCTCCCTTCCCCAGCCCCTCTATGCCCCCCATAACGAGCACACTCTTGTCCATGTCTCTGAGTCTCATTTTGATTAGAGTAAAATTTCTGAGAAGCTATACAATAAAGAAACATGTTTAAATTTAAGACATTATTTAAAAAAAAATGTTTTCAACTACCAAAAGCCTCTGATCCCTTTTCTCTGAAAATGGCAGAATCTGATTTATTTCTTGAGTCTTAGGATGATGACTCATTGAATTAGAAGAGGGAAGGGAAAGTAAAAACCTGACCAAACCCTGCCCCAAAACTAATAGTGTGACTTGAGTATATCAAGCTTGCTGCCCACACCTCAGTCTCTTCTATTTTTCTATTATATATATATATATCAACATCTCACTGAATTATTTTGAATTGGGCAACATGTCCACATTGGTACCTGGTATGATGAAGTTGTTCAGTAAATACCTTCTTCTCTTTTTTCCTACTTCATTTGTCTCCTCTCCCACTCCTCTGTCATTCTTTTCCCACAGCTGCCTTTGTCCCCTTCCATGTCATATCTCCATTTGCTCCCTAAGCCCTTTTCTTCCACTTGTCAGTTATGTAATAAATGCTGTTAAAGAGAAGGGGATGATATCTGAAGATGTAACTCTTCTTATGTAATGCTGATACTTTCTCCACAGCATCCTTGAGAAACTGACCTAAAAGGAGAGAAGGCAGGTGTGAACCATTTTGCCCTTGAAGATTCCTTAATTTTAAGCATTTGGAAAAGGGTGACATGGCACCTCCCAGCTGCCAGCCAGTTCTGCAACAGTGAGCACAGCAATCCTGTCATCTCTCCAGATGGATCACGGGGTCCCTAGCTGAACCCTCTAAATTTATATTTTACTTGACCAAGCCATAGTGGAAGACTTTGTGTTTTTAATATTGGGTAAAATGGTAAGGTTTGGAACCTTGTAGCCTGGCAACTAAAGGGTTTGAAATAAAGGCCTCTGAGTAAGGGAGGTCAGCTAATAAACAGAGGACAAAGAAGGTCTCTGGGAGCTTGGGAGAAAGAGGAGCAAGGCAAATGCACCAGGTGGGAGGACTGGGAAACAGGGCGGGTCTGTTCTGGAGAGAATGCTGCACTGGGTCCTCTGTCCTGGGGGTTTTTATCCTAGAAAGTACATGGGACCTATTGACAATCTTACCAACTCATGTTTGTGCTTGGACAGAAAGCCTGTCTCCTAGTTACATATATGAAAAATATAAATGAAAAGTAGAGTAATTTTGTGCAGAGGGAAAGGTCACATGAGAGTGTAACACAGTCTGTAAAAACCATCTAGTGGCCAGTAGCCAACTCTATTTCCACCTTCAAGTTACCGGTGATGACTAGAAAGGTGGTCATGGCAACTCTAGTAACAACAGAAGCAGTACTTCATTTATGGGCTTAAGCATAAAATGAACACAGCTGAGACAATGACATAGAAGCAAAGACAGTGAGGATCAAACTTGAGGTTAGACACATTTTCATTTGACTGCTGGGTATATACCCTTAGCCAGTTGCTAAGCCCTCTGAATATCATTTTTCCCATTTGTCACTGTGATCATCATGCCTGCCTCATAGAGTCTCTTACAGATCCATGCAGGTGGTCAGTAGAATGAGGGTACAATGTATCTGCTCAAAAAATGTTAACTAAATTGAAATAAAAAAATACTCTAGCACACAGACTCATTCATATAACACCCTTGCCTATTGACCACTGCTTAAACGTCCCCTGCAAGGGAGGTCTTATGCTTCATTCTGTGCCTGCTATAATGTTCGAGTGTTATAATGAGAGTCAAATAAAAATTATTCAGGCCAATTTAAGCAAGATATTTAAATGTGGAAGACCCTTAATCATCATTCAGTTTTCTAGTCTTTATTTTTTAATATGCTTTGAATAAAAATTATATATGAAAGTTTGGTAGAACACAAAATCATTATTTGAATGAGTCAGCCCTCAGTACCAGCAGTTAATGTTACTGTTGCCCCTGATGTTATTAATAACTGTGAACATCTACATTGTGCTGAAAAACATAGTACAAAAATATGAAATATTGATTTCAGCTTAGTGTAAACAATAGCCCTATGGAGTAAATATTATTGTGCCTATTTCATGGATAACAAAATTGGAACTGAAAGTAAAGGTAACTAGTTCAAGGTTATAAGCTTAGGAAGGACCAGGCTGGGATACAAAACCAACCATGTCACACTCTCTCTTTCCTTTTGCAGCTCTTGCTCTTTAACACTCCTCAGTCTTCCACTTTACACCAGTAGTATGCCTACCCCATGTCTCACATGGAAGCACATGCAAAGTTTGCATTTTTGCCAGAATATTCCAGGAGAACCTCTTCAGAAACTATTCTAATCTCCACTCCCGGAAGAACACTCCAGACACTCCAAGTTTAGAAAGCTGTACCCAACACTTCCAAGGGCAGCCATAGTTAATGGCAGCTGCTATTCACTGCTTCTGTTTCCTTATGATGAAAAAAAAAAGGTCAAGGATTTTAAGGAAATTAAGATGATTTGCTGGTGGGACAAAATCTGAACGAAGTAAACCCACTGACCCAAGTAAAGACCATATGGAGCAATTTAAATATAGTGCATGTGATGGACATTTGAAAACACTATCTACTGGGAGGAGATTCTTATTTATTCAAGCAGAATTTGCTTACAGGTTGTGTGGGAAGAGAAATTAACATTTAATTCATTCATTCCTTTCACAAATATTTGCTGAGCATTTATCATTGCCCAACAATGTCCTTGAATCTGGCGTAAAGCAATTACCAAGATAATTTCCTGCTCTCAGGGGGCTAACATTAGTGAAGAAAAAACAATCAGTCAACAAATCAAGATAAAAAAGAAAAAAGTGATCAGGTAGTGATAAGGTCATGTGAAGAATTAGAAAAATCATGTGAAAATGAGCATAGTGGGACTACTTCATATAAGGTACTTATGGAAGGCTTGAAATGGGAATGGCTGGAGAAAGGCAGCCATGTCAATATTGGAAGAACAGCCTCCCCATTAAGGGATATCTAACACAAAGTCCCTATGGCAGGAGGAAACAAGCATGTGTGTTTAAGTGATTTAAAAAAAATACAACATGACGTGGGTGGAATGAGCATGTGGTGAGGTGAAAAACACTGAAAGGACTGTGAAATAGGAACTCTACTTTATCACAGGCATGGTAAAAAATTTGTCTTACTTTAAGTGTTAACTGAGGCCTGGTAGAGGACTGGAGAGAGTGACATGGGTGTATTAGTCCATATTGAAAGTCATCAGACTGAATCAGAGAATAGATGTAGAGAAAAGGCCAAAACAAAGGGCTGGGATAGTTCACTGATCAGAGATAGCAAAGGAGATTGAGCAGGGGCTGTAGAGAGACAGGAGGGATGTCAGCACATTGTGAATTTAGTGAAGTCAAGAGAATGAAATATTTTACTCTACAGAGAGAAGTCAGTCATGTCAATCATGGTTGAAAGGAAAAGGGACAGAAGAACTGTGAAGTTACCACTGGAGAAGACTGATAAGCTTGACAGAAACAGTCTCTGGAGATGGTGAAGGTGAAAGCTTGATTGGAATGGAAAATGTGAGGTGATAAAGAGTAGACAAAACTGTAGGCATCTTTTTCAAGACAGTCTTTTATGTAAGTAAAGGAAAATGTCAGGCCATAGATGCAACAGAATATGGTGAACAGAGTCATTTTTTCTAAACTGAAAAAGATTTTTTGTTTTTTGGGTTTTCTGTTTGTTTATTTTTTGGTGGGTTGATAGACATTACCAAGAAAGACTCAGGAGAAGGCTGATTATCTCAGGAGCAAAGACTGAGATGAGAAATGATGTCATTAAGAGCATTGTGTGTGTGGGGGGGGGGGCGCTTTTGACAGTGCCTTTTTCATATTCACTTCTCAAAGACTAAAGCCTCAAAAGCACCATATTTGGGAGACAGTAGTATCACCATTTTATAAGAAACTAAGTGCTTCGAGTACTAAGATCCTACAGTTATCAAAATTCTCCCATCTATGGATTCCACCTGCCCATCTCAGATGGAACATTGAATTTCTATCATATGTGGGAATGTTCAACATCACATGACCTTAAAAGACCTCTCTTAGTCCTGTTGTATTTCTCGCCTCTCTCCTAAACTAACCCTGTAATTCCAAGATCACCAAACAACTTGCCGTTTATACACTGTATCATGCTTTCTATGCAATATGCTGCTTCTGGACACCCACCTCCCTCTGTAACAAACACATTTTCCATTTTTTCTCCATCTGGTAAGGTCCTACATGCCTCTCAAGACAATTTAAGCATTCCCTCCTCTATCCAGGAATCACTGACTATGTCTTCACTCCTTCAATCCTTGTGCTTGCCTTTTATAGCATAAACTTATCACACTGTATTATAATTAGAGGTTTATATGCCTGTGTCCTCAACTAAACTAAAAGAACTCTTGAGTCAGGAAACTTGTGCTCAACATAGGTCTTGACAAAATGGAGTGATCAGTAAATATTTGAGGGACAAGAAAAGAAAAGAAAATCATGCTTAGCATCATGATTGTTATAGGTGCTTCTTAAATGATTCAAGTATTTTTTTTTCATTTTAGTGAGATGAAGGGAGGCAGAGAAATAAGCTCCCCCTTGTGCTCCTACCAGGATCTACCAAGCAGGCCCCATAGGGGGCAATGCTCTGCCCATCTGGGGCTGTTGCTCCATTGCAACCAGAGCCTTTTTTTTTTAGCACTTGAGGTGGATGCTATTGAGCCATCCTCAGTGCCTCAGGCCAACTCGCTTGAACCAATCAAGCCATGGCTGCAGGAGGAAAGGAGAGAGAGTGAGAGAAAGGGGAAGGGTGGAGAATCAGATGGGCACCTCTCCTATGTGCCCTGACCAGGAGTTAAACTCGTGACATCCACACGCCAGGCAGATGCTTTACCACTGAGCCAACTGGCCAGGGCCTAAATGATTCAGGTATTTGAAAAAACAAATTGTCACATATTTTCATCACATTATTATCATGGAGAAGTGGGGACTTTCACTTTTTTTATTTCATCCTATTTGGGTATCCAAGGTTTACCTTCTTACAAAGCAAGAAACTATAGAAGAAAAAACAGTAGTCTCCTTCAGGAAAAAAAATAGGTTTATTCTCTCAGTCCAGGTATAAATTGTGTTGATTTTCACATCTTCTGTAGAACACTGGTCACCAGGCCCCATCCTGTGGCCTATAAGAATATTAAATGTATATGCAGTTCACAAGACTAATCATCACCATTTTTAAAAAACTCAGAAACAAAGTAATTTTAGTTTCAGATGCACTTCAATCATTTTGTAATATAAAAGGAAATGCAGTAAATTGCCCAGTGAATGTTAGTAATCATAATCTTTCTTGTATACTTCTTTCCCATTCTTAAAGTACTTTCATACACCTATTTACAAGTAATATTTCAATAAATACCTGAGGATGAGAGTAAAGGAATCTTAGTTCCAATTTTCATGTGACCACTAAGAGCAGCTCTGTGAGTCACACAGGACAAATGCTATCATTTCCATTTTAAAGATCAGCAGGTCGAGGCTGAGAGGTATCTCATACAGCTAAGGCATAAGCCTTCCAACTTTTGGTCTGCAGCTGTTTTGAAAACAATGAGACTCATTTCACAAGAGCTGAAAAAAGCCATTGGCAAAACTTCCATTGGTCAAAATTGAAGAGCCAGAGTTCAAATGTGTGTTTCCATTGCAGGAAGTAAAAATGTTGGGTGCCTTAGAAATTGACATTGTATAAATGCATCGGCAGAGGAAAGAAATCTAAAGGTTAAACAAAGGTCATCATTTATGACAGCAGGAGAAAAGTCCATTGGAATTAACACAATTGTGCAATCTCCTATAAGAAAAATTTGAGCTGTCTTGTACAACTGCTATGTCCATAAATCTATATTGCCTCTGTTAATGTATTGTAGACTCAGAAGCAAAATCAGAAACCCAAGGAGTTCAGCAACCTTTTTATAGAAGAATCAATTAGGTATGTGCTGTGCTTTTACAATGTGTCACTTCATGTTAAGGAGCTTAAAAGGTGAATAACAAGCTCATAAAATGTTAATAACCATAATAACTGTAGATTCAGCAACACCTCTTACATAGTGGATGTGTCATGGGACAAGAGGTAGTAAAATACCCTTGGGAGAGTGTGGGGCATTGGAAAGGCTTGAGTGGCCTGAAGAGGAACACTGTGATCCCTCCCCGTCACCTTGGATGTGGTAGAATGTAGGCTCTGACCTGGTGCCTAGAATTCAGCCTTGTGTCCCCTACAATTCCTAAATAAACAGATGGGATTGCTTAGTACAAGGGCAATGAGCGAGGAGTCAAAGTATCTGAGTCATGGTGATTTTCTGCCACCAGCTCACTAGGTAGGCTTTCAGAGGTTTGCTTTGAGCCTTAGTATCCACCTCTTAAAAACAAACAAAAAAACACTGGTCATTTACTTACTTCAACCCTAGGAGTTCAGTGGTTAAATGGCACTATTATTTCTATTTGACAGATGTCAGACTCATATCGTTTAGCCAAGGTCATGTAACCTGGATCCAGAATCACTGTACTTACCTGCTCCATTGTACTGCCTATTGAGGGACCTCAGTGCTCCTCTTGGTTACTCATGTTCTGTGATCCTGTGAGCCACCAAGTCATTAATCAAGGCTAAATCAACATCTTCATCTGAAAAATCTTGGGAATGCTTTTAATAAAATCCACTTTACTAACTTCAATAAGTAAGAATGATTTCTTTTAACTTTATAAACATCTTGTTTGTCTCTTAAGTAGAAATTTAATCATAGCACTAATTTTTAAAATTCAAGGTATTCTAAAACAGTATGTCTGACTGGCCCGATGCTACTTTTAGTGGTAATATAAAACATCAATTGCATAATATTGTAAAATGAAAACTATATTTTATCTGTTTTAAAAGCATTACAAATATATATATATATTGAATATATAAGAATATTCTCTTGCTTAGAATACACGAAGTATAATTTAAGGCTTGGAAAATTGATAGTCACTGGGAGAAATAAACATCATTTTCAGGAAGTGCAGTGTCTTTTCAACTCAGAAAACCACAGTGCCGTCACAGGGGCTCCTCTGATAAACATCTATGTATGTGTGTATTTGGAACACTTAGCTCAGGTAGGTGTGCTCTGTGCAGTTCTCCGGCCTCTATAAATCACCCTCTCTCTTCTTTCATTAGGCCCGTTCCACCTAGCACAGGTTACACGGTGTCATTGGCGAGCTCTGGTCCTCTCTGAGAAAGGCAGTTCCCAGCCAGGTTAGGAGCGCCGGCCCTGGAGTCTGATGGTCTGTTCTGGAAACCAATAAAACACCAGCCTCGTGACCTCTGTCAAGTGACTTGTTCATTCTGTGCCTCACTTTCCCGCATTTGCCTTCCAACCTGGGAGAACAACAGTACTGACTTTTCATGGGTGTTGTTAGGATGAAATGAGTTAATCCATGTACTTAGACGAGGGTCTGGTACAGAGTAAGCACTTAGATGTTAATTATTATCATAGACCATGAGCATTAGAGTCCAACAGACCTGGATTTAGCACTTTTTTTAAAATTTCTTTTTATTTATTTATTTTAGAGAGGAGACACAGAGAGAGAGAGCGAGAGAGAGAGAGAAAGTGGGGAGGAGCTAGAAGCATCAACTCCCATATGTGCCTTGACCAGACCAGTGCAGGGTTTTGAACTGGCGACCTCAGTGTTCCCAGGTCGATGCTTTATCCACTGCGCCACCACAGGTCAGGCCAGACCTGGATTTAAATCCCAGCTTTACTTTAATTGGCTGTGTAGCCCTGGGCAAATCACCTTTCCCTTTAAATGCTAATTTCCTCATTGTAAATTGGAAGCTCTATTATTTATCTGGAGGGTTGCTGTGGGATTCACATGTCATATAAATATCTCCCTACTGCCCTGAAAAGAATAGAGGTGCAGTGGCAGTGCTGATGGCAGCAGTGACTGTGACGTGGGCGTGGTGGTGACAGTGTTGATGAGGGGCTGGCGAAGGCAGTGAGGGGAAGCAGCGACATTGGTCTTGTCGCTGGGAATGGCAGTGGTGCTGTTGACGAGGATGCTGTGCATAAACATCTGTCTGCCACGTTAGAGTCTAAACTCATCCTGAATGCTCATTTTGGTGCCCTGTGTGCTTATGAATAACAGGCCCAGGTACATCCCATGTTCGGGGCATCATGCCACGCAGCATGAGAAACTAGAAGCCAGGCCTAGGTTCCTAGACTGGATAATCTGCAGGTTTGGCTTACCTCTGGATGCCTTGAAGGAGTGGCATTTTGTACTCTACAGTAGCCAAAGGAAAGTTTTGAAATTGAATTGAATGCCCACCTTCACCAAAGATCAAGGGGATTTAATTTGATTGATTTTCCCACAATAAAGTAAATAGGTAGTAACAGGAGAATTCCATAGGAATCATATCAAAGCAAGTTTCCAGACAAGGAACACTTATCATATAGATTAACAGGAATTGTAGGTGTTTTAAGGAGAGACTGGCCGTGTCTTCTCTCCAAAGGGCTCTATCCTACTAATGCCCCAAATAATACACATAAAATGCTTTGATCAAGATTTGTACCTACAAAGCTCTCAAATTATTAGCTGATAGCCTCTTTACTATTAACCATTATTATTATTATTATAATTTTCATCAGGCTTAGGCAACTGGGCTGGATTTTAGAGCCAGACTTTAATTCCAATTTCATCAAGAACCCAGGGGTAAAATGTAATGCAGGGGGAAACAATCAGAGGTAGAGGCCACAGTAGCGGCAACAGGATGTTGAGCCAGAAACTCTACATGTAGACCAAACCATCAAGGCCTGGGGTGATGAAAAGTGGAGAGACTCTGAATGCATACATGTCTATTTTTCTCTAGCATCCTGCATAGCACCACATGGCAACTCAACAAAGTCCAGCCTTCCCTCACTTCATTGGCGCTAACCCTCCTAATGTTTTCCCTCTTCTGTTCAGGCCTGGCAGGACCTTGGGGTCTAAAATTAAATATGACAGTGAAAGACTGGGCAATGTGACTACTTTGCCACAGGAAGAAAAAACGAACAAAAAACAGAGGCCATGGCCTGATTCTGGAAAGCCCAGAGATATGCCAACACAACAGTTAATTTGGGAAAACCCCAAATTATACTTTTAAATTTAAGCATTCCCCTTTTCAGCAAGAAAGACAAAACTCCTGGCTGCTCCCAAAATATTACTTTTTGTCAAAGGTAACAATCTAAAAAACGAGGTAAGAAATTATGAGCACACATGCCCTAGTATTTGCTCCAAATACATGAGCAAAAATACGATGTGGACCATGACTCTTTGGTGTCAAATGTTCTCAAGATGTGAACTCAAAAAATAATGTGTGTTTGCATATCTACACAAAACATTTGTGTGTTTGCATATCTACACAAAACATTTGACCAGACAGTAGCACTGGTGTTTAAAAATCTTAATATTAGCCAGAGTGGACCTTTCTTAAAATATAAAATGAACTTCCCATTGAAAACAACAAAATTTCACATTGTGCATTGTTTTAGAAATTGACTTTTATGAGAATTACTCTTTTACCTTTGATTGTCCTTCCCAGTCAACCCAACCCTCCTTCCACCAAACAAGATTACCTGGCTTTAAATGTATACCCTTTCAAATGACAATGATGGCTTTAGATTCCAGACAAGGGTCAGCAAACTATAGGCTGCCTTTTGTATATAACATTTTACTGGAACATAGCCATGCTCACTTGTTGGCATACCCTCTGTGGCTGCTTCTGTGCTACAATGGCAAAGATGAGTAACTGAGACAGACTGGATGGCATGCAAAGCCTAAAGTTTCTAATCACTGACCCTTTCCAGAAAATGTTTGTGAATCCCTGGTCTAGAACAATAGGTCTCATTAAGAATCACGTGGAAAGCTTTTAAAAATTTTAGTTCACAGGTTTTTTCCTAAACCAATAAGATCAATATCCATGGGGGTAGAGTTCCAGTATTTGTAAGTCCCTTGGTTCATTCTAATGTGCAAGTGAGGTTGAGAATCACTACTCTAGGGAGCCCCTTCTACTGTCAGAGCCTGGAATACAGAGAGTAGAAATACTCTCTGAATTTAGTTTAATAGTTATCAAATGGGATAGAGAATACCTCCCTTATAAGGTTGCTGTAGGTGTTCAACCCCTGTCATCTTCCATCCCTTAAAAAGAGAAAGTTCAGACAAATAGCTACTTCCCCTCTTATAAATCCTTTTCTCATAATTTTTAAAATTCCCTTTGTAATGGAGAATAAAGCTCCCAATAATAAGCACTGATAGTCTTTAACACTGTTCTTTAATAGCTGCTGTAAGATCTTTCTCTTAAATGAAGGCTTTCTTAAGGCTCTGCTCAGTGTTCTCCCTAGGCAGCCTCCACAAAGGAGACAAATATTCAAAAAACCCGCTGTGTATGTAAATCAGAAGATTTTTATATAATAATGATAAATGTGATCCTACCTTGCAAAGATTTCCTTACAAACTATATTTCTAACTTTAGATTATGAACCATTAAATTACTGCATCTCCAAAATGAGATATGAAAGACCACCACCCAGGATTATAACTATACTGGAGTATGTAACAGAACATATGTGCCACCTTATTCAGCATGTCAAACTCCAGCCTCACTTTTCATCTTCTGTGACCCCAAAGTCATCAGCTCATGTCTCTGAACTTCAGGCTCTCATCTATTCTTTTTTAAGTGTGATTATATAAATTTGAATCACAGGTTTCCTGAGAGCCCAATTTGATGAGTCTGTAACCTTAATGCACTTCTGGTAACCTATCCAGTCATCATTCACTGGAGAAAGGCCTTCTGACCCATACCTGCACCCCAGTACACATTAACACTGGGTCTTTTGGCTTATGCATAGTTGAATGAGCATTCCAATCAATTCTTCATTTTACAGGTATTCATTTAAGTATTTTAGCCTCTTTTATGAGATGACCATTGTTTTAGGCACTGGGATTCCCAGGATGAAAAAGGTGAGATCCCTGCCCTCTTAGAGTTTCAAATTTTGTGTTGATCTGAGGTGTGAATCACAATAATAGATCACATGTTTTACACTTGATTTTTTTTCTTTATAGTAATTCAGCTCAACAACCATGTAAATTTTATAGATGAGTGAATGAAATTTTAACAAGGTTTCAGAGCTTGTTCAAGATCCCAGAGTCAGGACTTTAACCTTAGTTCTTTGATTTCATATCATATCACATATGCTAATCCTAGCAATTCTTCCTTATTGATAACTATCCCTAGGTCCATACTGTTCACTTTTAACAGATAAAAGCATTCAAATACTTGTACATAATGGCATATTTCCCAATGCGTTAAAGAATGGTTCCTCCAGGTTGCCTCTACCTTGGCAAAAAACACAGGGAATGGGAATGGGGACAGATATGAATGATAAAATGGGAATTGGAGCAAAAACAAAAATCTAACAAACTGAAGATGAAGTCCCATCTCTGGCCTTTTCCTAATCTCTCATACCCTATGTATCAATAGTAACACATTGCCTATGTGGCTGATTATATTTCTCAAATACTGGCTGTTCCAAAAGTTTGCCAATATTCCATGAAGAAGTGGTCTATGGTTCTTGCCCTTATACCTGAGTGTGCCTTTGTGCCTTACATCAATAGATAATGCTATGTGACTTCTGAGATTGAATGTCTTTTGGAATACTTACCCTGGAACCTGGCCACTGACTGTGAGGAAACTCGGAGTCTTTCTGCATTGGTTCCTCTACCACCTGGCTCAGGAAATTCCCATTCATCCTTAGATATCACTTCATCTGGGAAGCCTTACCAGATTTTCCAAGTTTGGGTTTAGTCCTCCCTTTTGGGTATCTCTTAATGTACTTATTGTGAGATGTATTCTACTGTGTTTAATTGACTTTTGCCCTTAGAATGGATGGAAAGTTGGAGTTGTATCTTGATGATCTCTCCTGTAGCTAACACAGTACCTTGCACAGGTCGAACCCTTACTAAATACCTGTTAAGGTGGTGAATCATGTGAGGACAGGAGGAATTGGCATAGCTCAGCAACAGACTATGTGAACAAGGACTGTAGGTTTTAGTTACTGAAAAGCTTAATATTTAGTCAGAAGTGTAACTACATCACCAAAGGACTCTAAGACACTTAAAATGCATTATCAGAAGTTTAATATAAATAATAAAGGAGGTGATAATTCTATTATATGAGTTTTTATTCTGAATACATCTAGAATACTATTCATTTTCTCATACCACCTTGGAATATGTTCTATCATTCACAATAGACAAAATGTATTTTAAATAACAATTTTTTTAAATGTGTATTTTGCCTAGAGGAGGAAAAAATATTCAAGAGGAATCTGACTGTATCCCTATAATCACTGGATAGTTGCCCTGGAAAGAAGGGACAAACTTCTGCTATTTGATTAATATGTAATGTCCTTGTCAGGTAACATTCCTCTAGTGAGAAAGACGTTTACCTCAACCAGGAATGTGTGATTTAAAAGATGAACAGTTCTACAGCTTCCCTGAAACATAGGAAAACCTTCAGCTTTTAACAAGGCTATTCTATTGGTTGGGAAAGTTGAGGGGTGAGTTGAATTTTCATGTTAATTAAGGCTTATTTTGAGAATGAATGACACTGCCAAGGCAAAAGATTGGGCCTAAGATCCAGGGGGGTGTGTCACTTCTGTACTGAAAAGTCAGAGGCAAGAGCTATGTGCCAGGGATCTTGGGAACATTCATGGACTGAATCTTAGGAGTTCCTGATATCTGCTCTTGGTAGGGTTCTATCTAGCTCCTAAGGGTAAATGCTCAGTACATTAAATCATCATCTATAATTCCTCATTATTCTCCAACTAAAATGGATGCTTTATTCAAAAGCAGTTATGCTCACTATGTAGAGAGATTACCATTAAACCTGCATTTGCAGTAATGTTGGCACTTATACAACTCTCATTACTAGAGATGCCACTTAGAGTATCTTTCAAATGGAAAGAATGAAGGGATGAAGGCAGGAACTTATATTCACTGGCCTGCCTGTTCTGGGTCAGGCACTGTAATTGGCACTTCTGTTCCTCACAACACAACCTCTTGAAATTTTAGCTGTAACTGTCTCTCCACTCTTTAATTGAAGAAATGAGTCTCATGGTAGTGAAGTCACCCCCTAGGACAACATAGCTGGTAGGTGCTAGAGCTAAGATTCATGTCTCAGTCAGCCTGACTCCCAGAGCCTGTGCTCCTTCCTCTGAGTAGGACAGGACATGCTGTCCCCTTCTTTCATCTGATGCTTACTGGGCATCAGCAATACCGGGCTTTAAGGAATGCTGACTTCCCGCTGATGGAAAGCTGTGGAGGAGAGGCACGTGTGCTAAAAATGGGATCCAAGATAAGAAATTATGGAATGGAAAGAATGACAGCAAACCAGAAGGTAATTTAAGGAAAGAAAAGTTTGCTTTCATCTGGAAAAGATTTTCTAAGGGCAAATCTAGGTTAGGACCTTGTGAACAAAAGCATGAATCAGGAGAAGAAACCACAGCAACCCAAAACGATATCACTCAGATTTTTGTTTCCTCTTCCAGAGAGCATGCTAATTTCTTCACTTTACCTCCTCCCCCAACCTCCTGAGGGACTGGGGTCCAGAATGGGAGCTGGGACCTATAGTTAAAAGACTGGCTTTCCTCCTCTCCTGCCTTAGGTATAGACCTGGGGTCAGGTCTTTTCAGATTTTTTTAAAAATGTATTATACAGTGTTAAAGATATAAAAAGTTATAGAATGAATAATAAAACAAACACCTCTCCCTTTAAGAAATAAAATGTTAGCAGTGTAGTTGAAGTCTACTTTGTTTTCCTGAATGTGTTTTCTTGCCCTCTCCTTCAAAGGAAAGCACTGTTCTGTATTTGGTGTTGACAATACCTATTCATATTTGAAATGGGGACTGCATATGCGTGCGTAAATGCAGATATATGGTGCCTTTGTTACAGTCAGTGAGAAAAGGTATCTTATTGTGTTATAATTCTTTGTTGTTGGTAGGGAGGAATAAAGTTGGTTTTTACATTCATCTATTCAAGAACCCTACTGACTCTCATATTCTGAGAATTTGTCCATATATATTCTAGTGTTTTCCCTAAAAAAAATGTGTGTGTTTATACATATAGTTTCACTCTATAATATTACACTACAGCTTGTTTTTCAGATAAGATTTGTAAGAATTATTGACGATGATGTCAACTATCGCGCATTTCTTTTTTTAAAATTCACTTTATTGAGGTGACATAAAACCAAACAGATTTCAAATGTACAACTCAATAAAACAACTGCACACTGCCTCAGGTACCCGTCACCCCAAGCAATGTCTCTTTCTGTCCCCACCCCCAGCCCTTTGCTCTTCTCTCCCTGTCTTCGCCTCCTCTTCCCCACACTTTCTCTATGTATCATGTATATATGTTTTTTGTTTAGTCACTTCACCTTCTTTCACCCAGTGCCCCCACACTCCTATTCTGTGACGGCCAGCAGTCTGTTCCATGTATCTATGCCTCTGTTTCTATTTTGTTCATCAGCATATTTAGATTTTCCATGTAACTGAGATCATATGGCATTATCGCACTTGTCTTTCTATGACTGGCTTATTTCATTTAGCATAATAATCTTCAGTTCCATCCATGCTGTTGCAAAAGGTAAGATTTCCTTTTTTTATTGTTTTGTGGTTATTTTTGTGAGAGAGACAGAGACAGAGACAAGACAGACAGGAAGGGAGAGAGATGAGAAGCATCAACTCCTAGTTGCAGCATTTTATTTTATTTATTTTTATAGTTGCAGCATTTTAGTTGTTCATTGATTGCTTCTCATATGTGTCTTAATGGGAAGAGGGGGGTTCCAGTCAAGCCAGTAACACCTTGCTCAAGCCAACAACCTTGAGCTCAAGCCAGCGACCCTGGCCTGCAAGCCAGTGACCTTTGGAGCATGTCTATGATCCCATGCTCAAGCTGGTGAGCCTTCCCTCAAGCCAGATGAGCCCGTGCTCAAGCCAGCAACCTTAGGGTTTTGAACCTGGGATTTCAGCATCCCAAGTTGACTTAATCTACTATGTCACCACTTGCCTGGCCAAGATTTCCTTCTTTTTCAGTGCTGAGTAGTATTCCACTGTGTAATTGTACCACTGCTTTTTTAAATCTGTTCATCTACTGATGGGCACTTGGGCTGTTTCTAGATTTTGGCTATTGTAAAGAATGCTACAATGAACATGGGCATGCATATATTCTTTTGAATGAGTGTTTTGGGGTTTTCTTTGGATATATACCCAGAAGTGGTATCACTGGGTCAAAAGGCAGCATCATTTTTAATTTTTTGAGATAACTCCACCCGGTTTTCCACAGTGGCTGTACCAGTCTGCATCCCCACCAACAGTGTAAAATGGATTCCTTTTTCTCCACATCTTCGCCAGCACATGTTGACTTATTGATGATAGCCATTCTGACAGGGGCGAGGTGGTATCCCATTGTGGTTTTCATCTGCATCTCTTTGACAATTGCTGACACTGAGCATTTTTTCATATGTCTTTTGACCTTCTGTATGTACTCTTTGCAGGAGTGTCTATTCTGGTTCTTTGCCCATTTGTTTGCCTTCTTGGTGTTGAGTAGTAGAAGATACTTTTATAATTTGGAAATTAACCCATTATCAGATAAATCATTGGCAAATATGTTCTTCTATCCAGTGGGTTTTTTTTTTCATTTTATTGTTTTATTTTGCTGTGCAAACACTTTATAGTTCCATGTAGATCTGTTTTTCTATTTTTCCCTTTGTTTCCCTTCCTCAAGGAGATATATATAGACAAAGATATTGCTTAAGAAATGTATGAAATTTTACTGCCCATGTTTTCTTGTAGAATTTTTGTGGTTTCATGACTTACATTTAAGTCTTTAATCCATTTTGAGTTCATTCCTGTTTATCGTATAAGCTGGTGGCCTAGTTTTATTTATTTATTTATTTAGGCAGGTACGTGCCCAATTTTCCCAGCACCATTTACTATATAGTGCATTTCTAAGTCATTTTTTATTGCTATATAGTATATCATTGAATAAATTCACTTGTTCATTCTTTTAATGGTCATTTAAATTATTTTTGGCGTATTCTTTTGTGTGTGTATGTGACAGAGAGAGAGACAGAAAGAGGGAAAGATAGCTACAGACAGACAGGAAGGGAGAGATGAGAAGCATCAATTCTTTGTTGTGGTACCTTAGTTGTTCATTGATTGCTTTCTCATATGTGCTTTGATCAGCCTGTTGGGGGGTGGGAGGGCACTGCAGCAGACCGAGTGACCCCTTGTTCAAGCCAGTGACCTTGGGCTCAAGCTGGTGAGCTGTGCTTAAACCAGATGAGCCCGCACTCAAGCTGGTAACCTTGGGGTTTTGAACCTGGGTCCTCTGTGTCCCAGTCCAATGCTTTATCCACTGCGCCGCCACCTGGTCAGGCTATTTTTGGCTTTTTGTCGTTTTTTTTGTTTGTTTCAAGTTCTATTTGTTATTTACATGCTGATCACTCTTATAAGTGACTTAAAAATTACTGAGAGTTTCTCAGCCTAGGGTATACACCTCAGAATTTAATTGCTGTGTGTGAATTCTTGTTATATCATATTTTCACTAACACTTAGTATTGTCAGACTTTTAAATTTTGACCCATTATGGTATCTCAAAGAAGTTTTAATTTGCCTCTTTCAGTTCACCATTGAAGTTTAGATCTCTCATCTTTCTTTCATGTTTGTCCTGAAAACTGATTATTTATCTTCCCTATGCTTTATTGTTTCAGTCATTGTTTACATTCTATATAATTGTTTTATAGATTTAAGTGTTCTTTATAACTAAAGGTTTATTTTATTAAAAGTAGTCAAATTTTACCCAATTTTGCTTTCTGGTTAATCTAGTTTATGCCTGATTTAAAAACAACTTTTAATCCCTCAGGTAAAAAAGATAGTCTGCTACATATTTTCTGAAAGGTATATATTTTTCTTTATATGCATTTATATTTTTACTCTTTTTGCAATTGACTTAGAGTACAGATAGAGTGGAAATATAATTTTATTGTTTTTCAAAGTCAATGCCCATTAGCCCAGAAATATTCACTAACTTTTTTATCCTTCACTTAAGTGTAGTACTATGCAATCTCTGACATACACAGACTTTCAAATTTATGTGACTCTGGCGACTATTTCATTCCATTAATCTATTTGCTTTTGTTTTGAACCAATTCTATATTCTTTTACTCTGGAACTTTATTGTATTTTATTTATTTTTATTGACAAAATAATTATTCTTTACACATTTACTTATTTTTGAGATATAACTGACATGTAATATTGTGTAACTTAAAGCTGTACAACATATTAATTTAATACATTTACATATAGCAACACCATTACTCCTATGGCATTAGTTAACACTTCTATCATGTCACATAATTATTTTTGTGGTGAGAATAGTTAAGATCTAGTTTACTAGTAACTTTGAAGTTTATACTATAGTATTGTTCACTATAACCATTATGCACTAGATCTCCAGAACTTATTTACAAGTTGCAAATTTGTATCCTTAAACAATATCTCTTTAATTTCCCAACCATCACCACCACCACCCCCTACCTAGTCCCTGGTAACCACCATTCTACTTTCTGTTTTGATGAGTTCAACTTTTTTAGATTTCAGATGTAGGTGATATACAGTATTTGTCCATCATATCAATCAGGCTTTCCTCACTCTTTTACATTCTTTTCCCCTTTTATTTCCTCTGATTGTGTTATTTGAAAGTTCTTATTCTCAAGCTCACTCATTCTATTTTCTGTTTTATCTATTCTGCTGTAGATGCTCACAACTGCATTTTTCTTTTTATTCATTGAATTCTCCAGCTCCAGAATTTCTGTTTAGTTTGATTTTATGTTTCCATCTGTTAAATTTCTTATTTTGTTCATTAGTTATTTTATTTTGCTGAATTGTCTTTCTGTGTTTTCTTGTGGACTGACAACTTCTTTCCACCAATTCTGAGATATCCTTCTATCTTCTGACTTCTATTATTATTAAGTCTGTTATTTCTGTTATTCCTATGCTGTTTTATTTTATCCTTCTCTGACTATTTTTAAGAGTTCTTTTAGTCTATAATGCCTTACATTTTTTGAAGACACTCTGGATATATGTTTTTATTCATTAACTTGGGATTTTTTTTTTTTTTTGTTATCTGACACTGAGCATGTATTTGTAACCAGTTCTAGAACATTCTCACCTGTAAAATAATATCATATTGCCTCTTTAAAATTATATTTTATTTTCTTCTCTGAGTCTCATTTTAAATGTTAGCCCTTATCATTCTGTTATCATGTCTCTTTAATGTTTTTATTTTCTTTTTGTTCTTATTTGTGTCACATTCTGTATTAAGTACTTCAAAAATTTTGTACAATTCACTAAGTCTCTCTTCACCTATTTAATTCTTATATTTTAACTCAGATGTAGAAAGCATTTTGGGGATTGATATATTTTTAAGTGATTTGTTTTTTCATTTCTGGTAATTATATATGGATTTTTAAATATATTGAGTCATTTTTAACAATAATAATGTCTCATGTTTTTGGCTTCATGTTGTATTTCCTTAAAGATCTGAAATATTCTTATTTTCTGTATAACAACTCTCAAGACATGAAATCTTGGGTATTTAATTTTGCTGTTTGTGTTTTTCTTAAACTTGGTATCGTAGCTTTTCTAAGGGGAATTTACATCTACATTACTATCAGGATTGCTGAAGCACCATAAACCCCAAAATTACTTGTAATACATTTTATACTTGAAATTTTACAAACACACAGTGTAATTTCACATTCCAAACTTGCTTGAGGTATGGCCTGGAGTTACAAATTGTCACTGTGACATTCATCATACACTTCCAGAGCTAACACCAATAAACAAACAATTCTCCTTGTGACTTTGCTTTCCTGGCAGGCTTTTATTCTCTCTGAACTACCCTTTAACATAAATACAGCCTTTGGGTTCCTCAACTCTGTATAAGAGTCCTAATTTCTAATTCTTTATCTTCTGTGAATCTAAAGCCATTAAAACTCAAGATTCTAGATAGCTGGTCTTGACAAATGCCCCCAAGCCAAAAACTCAGCACTTATTTATCACTATATTTTGTTCTTTCTCTATTTATGATCTCTGGAGATTTCCTTGTGTGCTTATGTAAGGAAGAGTGCAAGTGAGTACCAATGAGCTTGCTATGAATTTTAAAATGTTTGTCATTATTCACTGTGTAGTATTTTTAGACATTTCATAACACCTTACCAACCATTTTACTGGAAGCATAAGTTTGTTTTATTAGCTGAGGTGATTGATTCTCTTTTGATTTGAATTAGTGTTCATAGTGCAAAGAGTTTGTAAAAATTAAAGAAGACTTTATCTGGAAATTTCTGCATGGCATACATTCTGTCATGTAAAAAATATTGACTTCCAAATTTTCCTCGAATGTGAAGAGTGGCACATTCTTATAGTAAGCATAATTCAGAATTTTGCTTAAACATAAGTTCTTTGATGCAGTTTCTCTGATTATTAGTTTATTTAAATAGACCCTCCTCCCATACACATACATCATTATTCACACTCCTTGTTTCATTTTTTAATATGCTAAAATTATTTGTTTGCATTTATGTAATGTCTATCATTCCCTCTAGAATATGATGGACCATAATTTTCATAAAAGGCAGGATTATAACTGTTTTTTTACCACTTTTTTACTAGTACTTTAAAGAATGTATGATCCATAACAAGAACTGAATTAGTAATTAACTAAATGAATGAATAAATAAATGAATAAAAAGGAGAGGAAAGCCCGGCTCAAAAATCATTAAATAGAAAGTCTCTATCATTAACCATAGTTGCCAGTTTCAAATGACATATTATAAGATAACTTAAATAACAATAATCTAAAGTTTTTTTCTCTGAGAAAAACTAATATATGTTTTAAATTCTTGTGAAAGGTAACCACGTTTTTAATCTGGCACTACAAGATATACATCAAGCCAGTATTTTTTTCTAAATAATTAAAATTAATAAATTTGACATGGAAGCAAAAATGAGTATTTCTGGATAAAAATATTGTTGTTGGTATGTTAGAGTTGTGTATTTAGTCAGTACCCTGAAAACTCAATTTTCTTTTTTTTATGCTATCACTACCCAAAATATTAGATAACTAACAATGGCAAGGAAAATGACAAAATGTTCTTCAATTAGATCTCCTCAGGTAGACTGTGTGGTTAGTTTAGCTAGCACATGCACATTTCAGATAAGGAAACTGAGACTCAAGGAAATTTAATTACTTGTTTATGATTATAATGAGTGATTAAAGTAAAATTTGGTCCAAACCCTGTCCCTTCTAAATAAACACACTCTCCAGTACCTTGAGGCAGGAAAGGTAAGCAAGTGGTCCTGGGCCTTGAAGGCTGTTGCACTCTGCAACAAAGATGACTTTAGGGGAAGGAGAGTTGGTCAAGTGGTAGTCAATGCAAAAGAATACCTAGTACCCACATGTACACAAAATTTCATGCCTTCAATGAGCATGAAAGAATGCTGTGCCTTTGCTGACTTTGTGACCCCTCACTACTGCCTTTCACTTGAGTTTGCAAAGTTAACTTCATTGTGAGGGTGAAAAGAAAATGAGAAGATGAATGTACAATTTACTAAGGGTTCTATTACCACACCTTTAGTTCAGTGATTACTCCAAGACCTGAGAGGAAACCACAAGAAATAATTCACTTTGGACTAAGAACTGTGCTCTGTGCTATACATAAAATGACTGTATTTAAAATTCACAAAATATGAAGTAGAAAATGTTAACTCCATTCACAGCTGAGGAAATGGAAACCCAGCCCCATGGCTAGCAATGAGTGCTCCTGTGGTGTCATTGGCAAAAAAATGGAGCTGGGGTTTGACCCAAGTTCTTGTATTACTTCATGGTGCTACTAACATTTTTGAGGTATAGTCTAAAAGATGACAGGGAAAAACACAAAGGAAGATGCTTGATCTTCTTACAGTCCAGGAAGATGGAAGAAATAGACCTTCCTGGCCAAATGGTGCCTTTCAACGAATATTTATTGTATCTAATCTGGCCCAGCACAGTGCAAGATGCTAACAGAAGTCATCTTCTGGTCTCCCATTGTGCTTTGTCTCTGCCTTACCAGCATCACTGAGTACTGTGATACTTAGCACTGTGATTTATGAGAAAAACTCACCTTTATGTAGTACTCTACACTTCACAAAGGACTTTCAAGGATTATGGCATTGATCTAATTTATGAACTTGCTTTATCCATTCTACTAGACAGTTATTTCATGTGAACTATATTTGATTCAACTTTGAACCTGCCCATGTTGACCCTCCCTGTCTCCAGTCCTAGAGGAGTCAAAGAAATTGAAAATATTAGGTATTTCAAACTCTGGAACAGGTGTGCGTACAGTTTTCTTATGCTCGGGAGGCAGCAAGTAAATAAATATTAACTAAATTTTATAATTGCCTTGTCCCAAGGCAGTGATTGCTCTGGCCACAATGCTACTCTCTATCTGAATATAAGTCTTACTACAGAGAATATTCAACTAAACATTTCAACCTTTTTGGGAATAAACAATGACCCAAGTCCCACGTAAGTGAGCCCCACTGTTTGAACAGTAGATGGTGAATTTTCATCCTATCCAGTGTTTTGCCATAGAATTGGCTAGGGGTTCTATCCTAACTTCCTTTCCTTTCTCATAGGCCTGTGTCTCCCAGGTTCTTCCTAGCCTTAAGGCATAATGAGGCTATTATGGGCATAAGGCTCTCCATGGACAGTCTATTTGTGGCCCTGGTGACCCTGGCTGTAGGTGACTTTAAGGTCCCTAGTAGTGAAGAATTTGGACTTTCCACCTAATTGACAATTCTAGGCCTAAACATTGAGCTGAAAATTTAATATCACTATGAACTGAATTGCATTCCTCAAAAATTCATATACTCAAACCCTAACCCCCAGTACCTTAGAATAAAATGTGACTATATTTGGAGATAGGGCCTTTAAATGGGTAATTACATTAAAATGAGGCCATCAGAGAAGGCACTAATCCAATTTGACTGGTGGTCCTATAAAAGAGGAGATTGGAACATACAATCTTACACAGAAATGGCCATGTATGTGCTTGGTGAGAACATGGCAATTTGAAAGCAAGGGGAGGTGTTTCAGGAGAAACCAAACATACTGATCTTGGCTTTCTGGCTTCTAAAACTGTAAGAAGAGAAATTCCTGTTGTTTTAGCCACCCACTGTGTAATATTTGTTATGGCAGCCCTATTGCACTAATACATATTGCTCAGGTATGATTTTCAATAATCCTAGTAAATCTTATTTAAAAACTCTAAGGTGTGCACTTTTTCTCTAGTCCCTTCAGATACCTCTAAAGAGCCTCCATATAACAGCAAAGAGGTGGTCAGCACAAATTGGATGGCGCAGAGTGCAAAGCAAGAACGATGGATGTTCACGGACTGTGAATAACGAGAACTGGCAGAATCAGGAAAGAGATTCTGGAGCTTACCCTTAAGCGGGAGCTCGTTGATAAATGAAATGTGCAGAACAGGGTGGCAGACCATACTGAATAGCAGACAGAACATAACTCTTTGTCTCTCAACACTTAGTGAATAGTAGGCATTACGTGTTTAATAGTTGAAATAAGAAAGAATAAAGAGGTAAATTCCTTGAAATATTTATTAGGAAACTACTGTGGGCCAGGCATTATGCTAGATGGACACTGGAGGCTCACAAATAAAATTACTACCCATAAAAAATCTACAAGCAAGCAGAAGAGACAGGCAAATAAATAAATAATAATTACATAATATGAAAAAATGCCAAAACAGGATGCTAGGGAAACAAATAGAAGGAAACAGTAACTGGGGTGGAGCAGGGAATGCATCACCAACAAAGTGGCTTGTGAGCAGAGCAGTGAGGACCAGCCCAGGATTGGGAGGTCTTATGTGAAGACTCCTTGGACAAAGGCATTTTGGGTAGAAGAAATGTGGCAGAATTCATATTCCAAAATCCAGGTGTGCATGAGAGAAAAGCAGGTGGGGCAATATTATGAAGGTCATGTTTTTCCTCCAGCCTTCTTCCTTTTCACTTGTTTGTGCTCATTTAGCTGATATTCATTTAATTGGATATATACAATAGATTCCCAAAGATTATTCAGCCAGAAAATTTATTAAACCCTATTACAATGACCACAAAAATTAATAATATCTCATTGTTCTGCCTAAAAGAGATTTGAAACTTCATCTTGTGAGTGTTTTGTTTTTTTTTTTTTTAAATTACTGGGCAACCTACTTAGAAACACCAATTATAAGAAACTTTTAATTCTTTACTTAAGCAGTCTTCTTAGACTTGCTCTTTCTTATCTGTGAACCAGTACTTCCTTTCTCTTGATTCCCAGTTGCTCCTGAGGAATGTGTGCTCAGGAGACCTGCGAATTAATGAGACATTCCTTAAGGACATATTTGTGGGGCCTTTTTTCTTCACAAAACATTTTCTTACTTGATGGAAGAAAAAGCAAGGCATAAGCACGGATCCTCTGGGAAATTCTGCTGGGTTTTTGGGTTGTGTTCAGGAAGCATTTTTAGAGGCAGAAATGTTCAGTTTGTTGCTTGCCAATCAGTAGCTTAGCATCTGGGAGGATGGCTGTCCACAGAGAGCACTGTTTTCCCAGACTGTTTACTGTCACTGGGGCTATACCTGCAGGCTGTGTGGGAGCAGCTGGTGCAGAGGGCTTCTTTGCTCCATCATCTCCATCCACATGGTTAATCAGCAAGGCTGGTCCCACGTGAAGCGGCGAAAAAAAGGATGCCTAGGATTCCTGCAGCTTCTCTGGACTATCTGAAGCCTCTTATCCCCTTCCTCCTGCCACCCCAACCCCAGACTAAAAGAATTCAACACACAAAGGAAATAAAGATGTGTGGACTACCCCTTAAGCAATTAGTTGGGAGTGTTCAACACCTTTCTTGGTATTTGAGCCTATCACTGAGCTTTTTTTTTTTTTTTTACCATTAGAAAGTATGTCCTTATTTTGAACAGAAATTCATTCACTCATTCAGTATTTATTAAGCACCTGCTGTGTTCCACACACAATTTTACTTTAAAGTAATACAGAGGCTCACATGGGAATATTTATTCCAAGAGGAAAAGAGCTCCATTGCCTTTGTTTCTCCTTTTAAATATGGTGCTTAGTCCCCTTTAGGTCTTGTCTGTTCATTGTATTCTTTGCTATTTTTTCTTTTGTTCCCCTAGGGATTCTGTCTGTCATGGACATGGAGTGGTTTTAGTTACTTTCCAGATTCACTTCTTTACTTCTCTACTTTACACATGCAAGTGATCCAGCACCTGCTCCCCCTCTGAGGAGCCAACCTCATTGTCACCCTGTCATACAGAAGCAGTGTGATTTCATCTCTTGTTTGGTGTCCTCAGTCTAGAAAGTCTTCTTTTTTATTCCTCTGGTGAACTCCTTTCTTCCTTTTCCCTTTTTCTCCTCCCTCTTTCCCCCTGCCTTTCACCCCTACCTCTTCCCCCCTTCCTCCATCCCCCTCCCTCCTCTCTCTTTCCCCTACCCCTTGGTTTTCCTGTTGTTAGCAAATGTCTAACCATAATCTAAAAGTCTAGACTTTGACTCATTCTTGTTTCTGATTCTTCTTTATCTCCCTGAGTTCACTACATATGAGCCATTCATGCCAGTTGCTTTTACAATGAGGAGGAGAAATAAAATTGGAAAAAACATATCACTTAATAAAAGGACAATATTCACCATACAATAGAAAATATTTAACAATTATTTTTTTTCCAAAGAAATATCAGTATTGTTAATTTTTCTCTTTGAAGTCATCAAATTTTAGGGTAGCAAACAGTTAGTCTAGAAACTACAAATTGGTGATCCACAAACCAAAGTTGTACTGCAGATTTTTTCCAACAGTGAGTCTTAAAAATTTTGAATATACTCAGGCTTTAGTGTCTAGAAACCACATTCTGTGAAAACCCTGAGTCATGAGACCTAGACTGAAGCCTCAGCTCACCACCAAATCATGTATAACCTTGAGAATATTCCACTAATTTTTGGAATTTCAGATTCCTTATCTGAACAATGATAATTGAAGATGATAATTTTACACTGTCAGATTCTGGTCAGATATAAACAAGATCCCATATGTAAAATGTCTAATAAATTTTAAAATCTTTTAATATTCTAAGAGTATTCATATCCCATACTAGTAATCTTTTTTAAAGCTTTCTGATTATTTTCTCATTTTTCATGAAAATTATAGTTAGAGCTGAATTAGTCTGTGAGGGAATTTACCACAACATGACAGTTCCACATGGTATTCATCTAACTCCTCCAAGAAGCAGTCTCTAAGACCGGGTTATACATACAAGGATTCTATTGGGGCTAAGCTTGCATGAGAGAAAACAGGGAAATCAACAGGAAAGACCAGGAGAGCAACCAGTAAGGCAAGTCTCTGACTCCAGGCAAAGGAGAGAGGGAGAGAAGGTTGGTTTGAAACAGACTGGACTCCATGCAAACTAAGGCAAGTCCAGCTAAGCCACTGGGAGTCCTCATGCCAAAGTGAGTTCAGAGGAGACCTCATCTCCCAGGAACTACTTTGCCTTTATGCTCAGTTCTTGACTGGAGAAGCTCATAGGAGACATGACCTTCCTACAGATTCAACAATGAATATCAAACAGCAGCAGCCAGAGCCTTTGGTCAATTATTCCCTATAGCTGGAGGTTCCAAGGTGCTTTGTCATGGCTGCATCATCCACTGCCTTCTCATGTTTACAGTAAAACTCAGGTATTGCTTTGCAGTCTGTTTAGCAATATCTATTTTTGCAGATCTGTTTTAACAATCACATATTTATGTTTGAATGAGATTTCAATAACCCAAAGGTGGACAAAACAGGAAATTGGTTTAGCATGTGTTTGGTCAATTCTGACATCTTGGTAATGAATTTATCAGCTATTTAGTGATATAACCCAATAGGTCCTGACATCTGGTTGTAGTATAGCCATTAATTTGGAGGGATTCTCATTGACTTTGTATTTGCTTAGAACTGGCTCTTGTCCTTGCTAGGCTATCTATATGACTTTGGACAAGTCAATTAACTTCATTGACCTGATTTCCTCTTTCATGAAAATGAATGTAATAATACCTAGCACACATAAAAAATCATTCTTTTGAATTCAAATATGATAAAAATTTGGTATATAACTACCATGTTACCTGGTACAGTTTAGATAATTAATACATTTAAGAAATCATTTTGATTTTTAGTGGTTTTATTATCAGTATCTTTTGTGATCATCAGCTACATAATAAGCATAAGTTAATGGGATGTCTATGTAGTATTAATAAAGTTAATATTTGAATCTCTTCCAGCATAATGGTTAGTACACACCAAGTACTCAACAGATACTAGCTCCCTTTCTTCCCACCTCTCAACTTCTCTGTCAATTTTTACTTTCCTCTCCCAAAAGTATTTTTCTGTTGGTGTATGTATTTAAACATTCTATCTTTCTGGTGGTCATTTGTTCCCTTTGTTTCCTTTTGTGCAGCCGTAGGCAATAGCATATGAATTGGGACTTCATGAATTCATTCAACAATTTACTTAGGATGTGTTGAAAGGCTAGTTTATACCAAACAGCAGAAATTCATATGTACTTTTGCCCTTTAGAAACTCACACTGTAATGAGGATAAAGAGGAGGTAGGAGGACAGTTGTGTAAGCTGTCTGGGATTTAGACAGTCTTAACCCAAGTACAGTATAATTCACTGTGATGGGGGGGAGTATAAACTTGTTAGAAAAAGCTTCTCCTTCTCCTCTTCCCTCCTTCTCCCTCCTCTTTCCTCCTTCTCCCTCCTCTTCCCTCCTTCTCCCTCCTCCTCCCTCCTTCTCCCTCCTCCTCCCTCCTTCTCCCTCCTCCTCCCTCCTTCTCCCTCCTCCTCCCTCCTTCTCCCTCCTCCTCCCTCCTTCTCTCTCCTTTTACCGCCTCCTTACACCTCCTTTCTCCTTCCTCCTCCTTCCTCCTTCTCCTTGCTCCTTCCTCCTCTTCCCTCTCTCTCCTCTTCCCTCCCTCTCCTCTTCCCTCCCTCTCCTCTTCCCCCTCCTCTCCTCTTTCCCCTCCTCTCCTCTTCCTCTTCTCCTTCCTCCTCCTCCTCTTCCTCTTTGCCCTCTTCTCCTCTTCCCCTTCCCACTCCTTTCATCTTCCCCTCCTCTTCTCTTCATTTTCTCCTTCCTTCTCTTCCTCTTCTCCCTCCTCCTCCTCTTCTTCTTCTCCCTTCTCCTCCTTTTTCTCTTCTTCCTCCTCTTCTTCCTCCTCCTCTTCCTCTTCTCCCTCCTCCTCCTCTTTCTCTTCTCCTTCCCCCTCCTCTTCCTCTTCTCCCTCCCCCTCCTCTTCCTCTTCTCCCTCCCCCTCCTTCTCCCTCTTTCTTCCTCCCTCTCTTCTTTCCTCCTCCCTCTCTTTCTTCATTCTCCCTCTCCTCATTCCTCCTCCCACTCCTCCTTTCTCCTCCACCCTCCTTCCTCCTTCTCTCTTCTCTTCTTTCCTCCCCCTTCTTCTCTTTCCTACTCCTTTCTCTACCTTTTTCCTTCTCCTTCCTCCTCCTCTTTCCTCCTTCCTTCCTTCCTTCTCTATCATCATCACCTATAATCATCATTATTTTGGATAATGTTTGTTGACTCAGAAAGCTTCAGGTACTGTGCCACTTATGCATATTAACTAAATTAATCATAATATTATGGAGTATGTGTTCTAATTTTGCAAACATGAAATCTGGATCACAGAGAAGTTAATTGTTCAAGAATCACTCATCTACTCACTAGTACAGTAGACTTCAAATCCAAATTATCTGTCTCAGTGATTCACAGACATAACTACTAAGACTAATGGCTTTATAGAGAAGATGCCCAAGCTGGACTTTGAGTAATGGAGGATTCAGCAGTAGGGCAATCTCAGGGAGAACACAGCAAACAGGAGGAGCCACATGTGCACGGGCAGGCATGGCAGCGTGAAGCAGACTAGACATATTCATTGTGTGTCACATGTACCACTGTTTTACACACAGTGGGCTTTCAGTAAGGGTTAATGAAGAAAATAAGAAAGTTGTGCATGTCTCCAGCCTCTTTTCCACCAATCTATGCCCCTATTAAATTTCTTTCAAATATTATATCAAATTTCACCTCAACCAGGAAGCTTTCTCAGAGTACACTTGCACACAATGACTTCCTCTTCCCAAAACCCCTATAATAAATACAGTACCTGTAATTCTCAAGTAGCACTTAATTCTAAGGCATCTTAAATATTTGATAATTTATTTATATATATATATATATATATATATATATATATATATATATATATATATATATATATATGCCATGTGGACTCCCCAAGAATAGGATCCACAAGAAGCAGTACTGATGGAGTGGAAGAGGCTCCCATTGAAATCAGACAGATCAGCATTTGAGTTACCCTCCACCTCTTCTGTTCACAATCAGTGTGACCTGGTGACAATAGTTTATATTTTTTGTACCTTATATCTAATTTTTTTGTGTTTATATGTTCTTTAATTTATATTAAGATATAATTGATACATGACATCAGTTTCAGCTGTGTACAATGATTCAATATTTATATATATTGTGAAATGATTGTCACAATAAGTCTAGTTAACATCCATCACCACACATAGGGATTATTTTCTCTTGAGATGAGAACGATTAAAATCTATTTTCTTAGCAAATGTTAAATATATCATACAATATTGATAACTACAGTCACCATGGTGTACAATAGATGCCCATGATATATTTTATAACTAGAAGTTTGTACCTTTGGACCACCATCATCCAGTTTGTCTACACCCCACCCTGTGTGACTGGCAACCACTAATTTGTTCTCTGCTTCTAGAAGATTGAGTTTTAGGGGGAAGATTTTAAGATTGCACATGTAAATAAGATTATACAGTATTTGATTTTCTCTGACTTTTTTCACTTAGCAAAATGCCCTCAAGGTCTACCCATGCTTTCACAAATGACAACATTTCCCAAGTTTTATTGCTAAAATGTATTTCAGTGTGTGTGTGTGTGTGTGTGTGTGTGCACGCGCGCGTGCGCGCACATTCATTATGTACACCCACTTCTTTATCCATTCATTTATCAATGGACAGTTAGGTTGCTTTTATATCTTGGCTATAGTAACTAATGCTACAATGAACATGGGGTGCAGATATCTTTTCAAGTTAGTGCTTTTATTTCCTTTGGATAAAAACCCTGAAATAGAGTTGCTGCAGTATATGGTAGTTCTATTTTCTAATTTTTTGAGGAACCTCCATAGTGTTTTCCATAGTGACTATACCAATTTGCATTCCCACCAGTAATATTCATTGATTCCCTTTTCTCCACATCCTTGCCACCACTTATTATCTCTTGTCTTTTTGATAGTAGTTATTCTAACAGGTGGGATGTGATATCTCATTGTGGTTTTGATTTTCATTTTCCTCATGATTTGTAATGATGATTTTATGTACCCATTGACCTTTTTATGTCTTCTTTGCAAAAATATCTGTTCAAATTATCTGCTCATTTTTAAATAGGATTGTTTGTAATTAGATTGTATGAGTTCTTTATATATTTTGAATCTTAACCCATTTATCAGATTATTAATTGCAAATATTTTCTCCCATTTTGTAGGCTGACCTTTCATTTTGCTGACTGATTCCTTTGCTGTAAAAAAACTTTTTATTTTGATGTGGTCTCATTTATTTTTGCTTTTGTTGCTATTGCTTTTGGTGTCAAATCCAAGACTGAATGTCAAAAAGTTTACCACCTATGTTTTCTTCTAGGATTTTTATGGTTTTGGAGCTTATGTTAATGCCTTTAATCCATTTAATATTAATTTTTATACATAGTATAAGATACTGGTCCACTTGCTTTTTTTTTTGCATATGGCTGTACAGTTTTCCCAACACCAACTGTTGAAGACTCTGTCCTTTTACAATTGTATATTCTTAGTTTTTTTTTCATAAGTCAAGTGAACATATGTGCCTAGGTTTATTTCTAGATTTTCCATTTTCTTCTGTAGATCTGTGTGTCTAGTTTTTATGTTGATATCATGCTGTTTTAATATCTGTAGTTTTGTAATATAGTTTGAAAATCAAGAAGAGTGATGCCTCCTTAATATCTAATCCTAACAATTAAATAATAAAACACACCTGGCACCATCAAGTCCCATGCCTAGCACACAGCTCCTCAATCAATGTGAATTATTCCCTCTTGTGATTTTTTACTTCACTCAAATATTAGCAAAATGGTAAATATAATGTAAGGATGTGTTATGACACATTGGGAACAATGTAAACCCATTCACTTCCATCAGAAACCACTGATTCCATCAGAAAGCACATATTCAAGACAAAGGGGGATAGGATGTTGCGTCTCAGGATCCCATTCTCAGAAAATAAGAAGGTGTTGTACTCTTAACAGAAGCATCTCTGATAGATAGCAGCCCTCTAAATGTAGATGTTAAAGAAAGTTGCTGTGTTGCTATACTATACTTGGTGTGTACTAACCATATAATAATGCTCGATTATACAGTGTGTCCATAAAGTCATGGTGCACTTTTGACTTTTGACCGGTCAAAAGTGTACCATGACTTTACGGAAACACTGTATATACACATATACAATATATCATACCATCTTATCTTTTAAAGCTAATGCTCATACTTTTTTTTTTAATTTTAATGAGGTGACATTGATAAATCAGGATACATATGTTCAGGGAAAAAATCCACAGGTTGTTTTGACATTTGATTATAATGCATACCCATCACCCAAAGTCAAATTTTCTTCCGTCACCTTCTATCTGGTTTTATTTGTGCCCCTCCTCCCCCTTCTCTCCCCCCCCCATAGCCAACACACTCTTGTCCATGTCTTGGAGTCTCATTTTTATGTCCCATCTATGTATGGAATCTTATATTCTTAGTTTTTTCTGATTTACTTATTTCACTCAGTATAATGTTATCAAGGTCTATCCATGTTGTTGTAAATACTCCGATGTCATCATTTCTTATGGCTGAGTAGTATTCCATAGTATATATGTACCAAAGCTTTTTAATCCACTCGCTCTCTGATGGACACTTGGGCTGTTTCCAGATCTTCACTATTGTGAACAATGCTGCCACAAACATGGGGGCATATTTCTTCTTTTTGAACAGTGCTATGGTGTTCTTAGGGTATATTACTAAAAGTGGGATAGCTGGGTCAAAAGGCAGTTCAATTTTTAATTTTTTGAGGAATCTCCATACTGTTTTCCACAGTGGCTTCACCAGTCTGCATTCCCACCAGCAGTGCAGGAGGGTTCCCTTTTCTCCACATCTTCACCAGCACTTACTCTATGTTGTTTTGTTGATGAGCGCCATTCTGACTGGTGTGAGGTGATATCTCGTTGTGGTTTTAATTTGTATTTCTCTAATGATTAGTGATGTTGAGCATTTTTTCATATGCCTATTGGCCATCTGTATGTCCTCTTTGGAGAAGTGTCTATTCATTTCTTTTGCCCATTTATTGATTGGATTGTTTGTCTTCCTGTTGTTGAGTTTTACAAGTTCTTTATAAATTTTGGTTATTAACACCTTATCAGACGTATTTTCAAATATGTTTTCCCAGCTAGGCTTCAGGCTGGGGCTTTGTTCCTGGGATCCAGGTCCCTCCCTCTCCGCTAAACTCTCCTCCCGCCACATGAGTCTCCAGGCTGCCGTTAGCTCCAGGGAGCTGGGCAGCCCTCTCTGCGTTTTTGCTTTTCCTACCAGTCTCATTGTGGCTTCTTCAGTGTTTCTTGGTTGAAGAGTTCACTTAGTTTAGTTTAAAGTTGGTTTATTCAGATGATGGTTCTTAAAATTAAGTTATAATCCACTTTGGTTCCAGGAGTTGGAAGTTGGTACGTCCGTCTACTCCATCACCATCTTGCTGTCCTCCAATACTCATACTTTTTGAAAAAGATTTTGTTTATTGATTTTAGGGAGAGGAGAGAGAAAGGCCGGGGAGGGAGGAGTTGGAAGAATCAACTCGTAGTTGCTTTTAGTATGTGCCTTGACTGGGCTAGCCTGGGATTTTGAATTGGCAATCTCAGCACTCCAGGATGATGCCTTTAACCACTGTACCATCACAGGTCAGGCAATCAAAATGCTAGATTAAGCCAAAAATATTCCTGATGTTATAGAATAAATAAGGGTGTCTTTTGATATGGATTTTGAATAAATTTGCATATTTTTTCTCAGCTATCATTTCAGTAAGAAGTCTGCCTTAATATAATATTTCTAGAATCTCAGAGACAATTATTTTGTAGTAGATGTAGGTGGCAAGTGGATAGTGGTGAGTAGAGACAGCTTCATAGGTGGCATTTTACCTAATAAAAAAAGATATTCATGGCACAGAAACAGGTAGAGTAAAGAAAGAACAAAGTTGAGAAAGTCATGAAGGATCGGACCTATTGCAAACAGGTGAGATGATAGCAGGATTCCAAATTGCCAAAGTAGCTGGAGTGTCATTTCTGGGGTCAGTTAGAGAAAAAGAAGCTAGAAACATTGATTGAGTTACCAACAAGGTCTTAAATGTCATAAGTATGTGGTCTGGTTTGCAGGTTCTCTAGTTCTGCCCCTCATCATCCAGATGGAAAACTGGGGTTTAAAGAAAGAAATTTGAGAGGCTGGCTCTTTCTCTTATGTAGTACTTTAAAAAAAAACCCACTCCCAACATGATAACTTAAAATAACCCAGTTTATTACATTTTACAATTCATTTGGTTAAGCCAGCACGCTTATGCTTCATGTTGTCAGACTGGGTATTGGATGAGGGGAAGTACAAAGTGGCTTCAGTCACATGGCTGGGATCAGGTGCTGGGAGGCCAGCTAGAGTGTCAGCCACAGCATACTTCTACTTCTGGTGAAGAGCCATGGACCAATACTCAGTGCCTTGTGGCTGCTTGAGCTTCCTCAAGCACCCCTCAAGGTAGTCTCAGGGTAAAGCCAGACGTTTTACTCAACAGCTATATACCACAGAGCACAAAAGTGGAACCTGTCAAGCCTTCTTAAGATGAGTTTCAAAGGTGGCAAAATGGCGACAGAGTAGGCAGACATTCCAACTCCTACCTCCTAGAGCCAAAATGAATTACAATTTAATTTTAAGAATAATCATCTTGAAAAACCAAGTTTGGACTAAACTAAGAGAAATCTATAACCAAGGACCACTGAAGAAACCACACTAACACTGGTAGGAAAGGTGGAGGCACAGAAAGTGCTGCCCCTCTCCCAGGAGTGAGTGGTGGCCCAGAGGGACTCTTGAAGCAGGATGGGTTGCCGGGAGAGTTGTAGGTCCTCAGCCCCAGGACTGGAGCCCTAGCCTAGAAGCCCCAGAGACTAGAAGAGGTGTACAGACAGTATTTAGCTGAGAAAAGAGCAGGTATACTGTTTGTGAGAAAGAGACAGAACTCTAAGACCCAGGCTCTGTCTTAAAGGGACCACAGAGAAACCTCATTTACAGGCACTTACTCAGGGCTTCAGGAACAGGGAGTGATGAGAGAACTGGAGTGGCTAGAAGAGAATGTAATCTTGGAGGCATAGGGAGAGACACTTTGAAAGACAGCTATTTTAACCCCTGGGCTGAGACACTCCCCAAATCTAAAGTGACCATTTTTTCCTGGGAGCAGCAACACCAGCAAAGGGAAGAAACTACCCTGCCTACTGGAGGCTTTTCTTCTCCAGTCAGAACAAAGAGGCACTTAGAAGCAGAGTACACATCAGGAACACAGATAGTGAGTGCTTAGGTCTGAGCTACACTGCCCCCTCACGCTGCTGAATACTCACCAGAGGGCAAGCCAGCAGTGGTGGGGTGCAGTCACAGGGGTCAGGGTGGCCAGAGCACACGCGCACAAATCCACCTGCAGCAGCAGAAGCCAGGGCAGCCTCAGCAGTGGCCAGATCACCCAACACCAAATGCCCGAAGTGGTGGTGGTGGGCCAGCAGACAGACCACAAATCAGAAATACAGAGGCCACACCCACTGGGCTCCTGTGGCCACATCCTTCTGAGGGCTGAAAATGAAAAAATAATATATTTTAAAAAATAGTCTGGATAGAATGACACCTGAGGCTAAGGGGCAAGTCACATCCAATACCATACCTAATCTCTGAATTACAGTACTGAGCCCAACAAGTAGCCAGCAATAAGAGGTGGCAGAAAGCAGATCTCATGGAAACTTGAACTTTTAAACAAACTTCCCTCAGGCCAAGAGTAGATAAAAGTTAGCGTAGGAGTGCAACTGATGTTTACAACAGCACCTAGGCCCAGCAGAGGCTGTGACAAGATCAGGATAGCCTGTAGCTCCAAAAAAGGTTGATATGGGCCAGTCATAGGCAGTGATACCCACTGATCTGTGCCAGGCTCCAGTCAAGAAGGTCCAGGGTGGGCACATCCAGACACTAGATATGGAGAACATCAGTTCAGGACCTAACAACCCTTATTAAGGTGGTATCTTAAGGAAGGGCTTCTCACAACTGACCCAACTAAGACATAGAAAATGCTGACACAAATAGAAAAAGAACAGTGACAGCAGACAAGTAGCCCACAGTGGATTACAAACAACTGCTGATGCCAACTGAAGATCTAAAAACAACACAACTGGAAATTGGAGGCAGACAATACCAACTCTAGACTCAACTAGCTACACAAAAACACACCCAAAGGAGGAGTCTATACAAGATAGAATGGGAAGACAGAGAACTGCAATCCAAATAAATCAACAAGAGAAATCTCCAGAGAAAAGCAATGAAGGAGATGAAAATAACCAAGTAAATAAAGAGATAGCAAGCATCAAAAAGGACATTGAAATCATAAAAAAGAACCAGTCAGAAATGACAAATACAGTATTAGAAATGAAGACTATACTAGAAGGAATTAAAAGTAGGCTGAATGAAGCAGAGGATCAAATCAGCAATTTAGAGGACAAGATAAATGAAAGAACAGAAACAAAGCAGCAAAAAAAAAAAGAGAGACTTAAAAAGTCTGAGGAAACTCTAAGAGAGCTCTGTGACAAAATGAAGAGAAACAACATCCACATCATGGGTGTTCCTGAAGGAGAAGAGAAAGAACAAGGAATAGAGAACCTGATTAAAAAATTATAGCTTAAAACTTCCCTAAATTGATGAAGGAAAAAGTCACACAAGTTCAAGAAGCACAGAGTGTCATTAAAGAGAAACCCAAAGAGGCCTACACCAAGACACATCGTAATTAAAATACCAAAATTAAGACTAAAGAAAGAATACTAAAAGATGCAAGAGAAAAGCAGTCAATTACCCACAGAGAAGTCCCCATAAGGGTGCCATTCAACTTCTCAACAGAAACAATAGAGGCCAGAAGGAAATGGTAAGAAATATTCAAAGTAATGCAGAACAAGAGTCAACAACCAAAACTTCTTTATCCAGCAAGGCTATCATTTAAAATTAAAGGAGAAATAAAAAGCTTTCCAGACAACAAAAAACTCAAAGAATTCATTACAACCAAACCAATGCTGCAAGAAATGTTAAGGGGCCTGTTGTAAACAGAACAAAGGGGAAAAAATATTAGAAAATGAAGAATGTAGATTTAAAGAATAAAATGGCAATAAACAACTACATATCAATAATAACCTTAAATGTAAATGGATTAAATGCTCCAATCAAAAGACATAGAGTAGCCTTGTGGATAAGAAAACAGGACCCAAACATATGCTGTCTACAAGAGACCCACCTCAAAACAAAAGAGACACACAGACAAAGAAAATAAGAAAGAATAGAAAATAATATTTCATGCAAATGGAAATAAAATTAAAAAAATCCTGGGGTAGCAATACTTATATCTGACAAAATAGACTTTAAAACAAAGGCTACAGTATGGAATAAAGAAGGCCACTACCATAATGATGAAGGGAGCAATCCAACAGGAAGATATAACCATTATAACTATGTGCCTAATATAGGAGCACCTAACTTTATAAAGCAGATTTTGATGGACATAAAAGGTGAGATTAACAATAATATTATATTAGTAGGGGATTTTAATACCCCACTAACATCAATGGATAGATCCACAAGAAAGAAAATTAACAAAGAAATAGCAGACTTAAAGGATACACTAGATCAACTAGATATAATAAATATCTTCAGAACCTTTCACCCTAAAGCAGCAGAACATACATTCTTTTCAAGAGCTCATGGTACATTCCTTAGGATAGTCCACGTGCTAGGATACAAAATGAGTCTCAATAAATTTAAGAAGATTTAAATCATATTAAACATATCTGACCACAATGGCATGAAACTAGAAATCAACTACAGTAGAAAAACTGAAAAAACAGTCAAACACTTGGAGACTAAACAACATATTATTAAATAATGAATGGGTTAACAATGAGATCATAGAAGAAATAAAAAATTTCCTTGAAACAAATGAAAATGAACATAAAACAACTCAAAATTTATGGGACACAGCAAAAGCAATCCTGAAAGGGAAGTTTATAGCATTACAGGTATTCCTTAAGAAGAAACAAAAAGCCCAAATAAACAACCTAACCCTACATCTAAAAGAACTAGGAAAAGAAAAGAAACAACCAACAAAGCCTAAAACAAGTAGAAGGAAGGGAATAATAAAGATCCAAGCAGAAATAAATGACATAGAGGCTAAAAAAACAATACAGTAGATCAATGAAACCAAGAGCTAGTTCTTTGAAAAGGTAAACAAGATTGATGAACCTTTAACCAGACTCACCAAGAAAAAAACAGAACTTAAATAAATAAAATTAGAAATGAGAGAGAAGTAACAACTGACACAACAGAAATACAAAGGATTGTAAGAAAATACTATGAAGAACTGTATGCCAAAAAATAGACAACCCAAGTGAAATGGACAAATTTCTTGAAACATATAATCTTTCAAAAATCAATCTGGAAGAATCAGAAAACCTAAATAGACCGATTACATCAAATGAGATTGAAACAGTTATCAAAAAACTCCAAATAAAGAAAAGTCCTGGGCCAGATCGCCTCACAGATGAATTTTACCAAATATTCAAAGAAGAACTAAATCTTATCCTTCTCAAGCTATTTCAGAAAATTCAAGAGGAGGGAAGATTTCCAATGTTCTTTTATGAGGTGAGCATGATCCTCATTCCAAAACCAGGCAAAGACACTAAAAAGAAAGAAAACTATAGGCCAATATCACTGATGAACTTAGATGCTAAAATTCTCAACCAAATATTAGCAAACCAGATCCAGCAATATATGAAGAAGAAAAAAAAACCACATCATGATTGAGATTTATTCTGAGGAGGCAAGGCTGGTACAATATTTGCAATACAATCAATGTGATTTATCACATAAACAAAAGGAAGTATAAAAATCACACAATGTTATGAATAGATGCAGAAAAAGCATTTGATAAAATGCAGCACCCATTTATGATAAAAACTCTCAGCAAAGTGGGAATACAGGGAACATTCCTCAACATGATAAAGGTCATCTATGACAAACTCATGGCCAACATCATACCCAGTGGGAAAAAATTAAAAGGAATCCCTTTAAGATCAGGAAAAAGAAAGGGGTGCCCCCTTTCACTACTCTTAATTAATATATTTCTGGAAGTCCTAGCCACAGCAATCAGACAAGAAGAAATAAAAGGCATCCAAATTGGAAAAGAAGAAGTAAAACTATCATTATTTGCAGATGATATGATATTGTATTTAGAAAACCCTAAAGTCTCAGTAAAAAACTACTCTACCTGATAAATGAATTCAGCAAGGTGGCAGGATATAAAATTAATATTCAAAAATTAGTGGCATTTTTATACACAAACAAACTGTCTGAAAGAAAAATTAAGAAAAACAATCCCCTCGTTATTGCAACAACAACAAAAATAAAGTACCTAGGAGTAAATTTAACCAAGCAGGTTAAAGACTTGTACTTGGAAAATTATAAAATATTGATAAAAGAAATCAAGGAAAATACAAACAAGTGGAAGCATATACCATGTTCATGGATAGAAAGAATAAACATCATTAGGATGTCTATATTACCCAAAGCAACTTATAAATTCAATGCAATTCCTTTTAAAATACCAATGGCATACTTCAAAGATATAAAACAAATATTTCAAAAATTTATATGGAACCTAAAAAAACACAAATATTTCAGCAATCTTAAAAATGTGGGTGGTATCATGCTTCCTGATATCAGGTTATACTACAAGGCCATTATACTCAAAACAGCTTGGTACTGGCATATGAACAGGCATATAGATCAATGGAACAGAACAGAGAACCTAGTAATAAACCCAAACCTATATGGACAATTGGTATTTGACAAAGGAGTAAAAGCATTTGATGGAATAAAGATAGTCTCTTTAACAAATGGTGTTGGGGAAACTGGGCAGCTACCTGCAAGAAAATAAAACTAGACCACCAACTTACACAATACATAAAAATAAACTCAAAATGGATAAAAGATTTAAATGTAAGTCGTGAAACCATAATGATCTTAGAAGAAAACATAGGCTGTAAGCTCTCCAACATCTCTCGCAGCAATATATTTGCCGATTTATCTCCATGGGCAAGTGAAATAAAGAACAGGATGAACAAATGGGACTATATCAAGCTAAAAAGCTTTTGCACAGCTAAAGACAATAAGAACAGAATAAAAAGACAGACCACACAATTGGAGAACATATTCAACAATAAGTCTGATAATTGTTTAATAACCAAAATTTATAAAGAACTTGTAAAACTCAACACCAGGAAAGTAAACAGCCCATTCAAAAACTGGGCAAAGAACTGAATAGACACTTCTCTAAAAAGGACATAGATATGACCAATAAGCATATGAAAAAATGCTCAACATCACTAATCATTAGAGAAATGCAAATTAAAACCACAAGGAGATATCACCTCACACCAATGGCGCTCATCAACAAAACAACACAGAATAAGTGCTGGCGAGGATGTGGAGAAAGGGGAACCCACCTGCACAGCTGGTGGGAATGCAGACTGGTGTAGCCACTGGAAAACAGTATGGAGATTCCTCAAAAAATTAAAAATCGAACTGCCTTTTGACCCAGCTAACCCACTTTTAGGAATATATCCTAAGAATACCAAATCACTGATTCAAAAGAAGAAATGCACTCCCATGTTTATTGCAGCATTGTTTGCAATAGCCAAGATCTGGAAACAGCCCATGTGTCCATCAGTGGATGAGCAAATTAAAAAGCTATGCTATATATACACAATGAAATACTATGCAACCATGAAAAGAGAAGGAAAGCTTACTTTTTGCGACAACATGGATGAATCTGGAGACTATTATGCTAAGTGAAATAAGCCAGGCAGAGAAAGAAAAATATCATATGACCTCAATCATATGAGGAATGTAATGAACAATGTGAACTGAGGAACTGAACAGAGGTAGAGGCAGGATCAAATGGAACAGAGGAAAAGCAGCCAAATAAAAGGGGAGGAGAGGATGAGACCAGAGAAGGGAAAGAGATTGGTGAAATTATATATGCATAACAGCATTATAGAGAGCAGGACAGCAAATCTTGAAGGAAAGGGGAGAGGGCATTAGGGGAGGGGTCACAGGAGATTTCAAGGGGAACACGGGGTGGGGAAGATGGAGATATATTTGGTGGGATGCTTGAATCTATGTAAGCACAATAAATTCAAATCAATAAAAAATTAAAACAAAACAAAGAAAAGATGTGTTTCAACTGGCAGAATATCAGTTCCTTCCCATTCTGTTGGCTAATGAAAACCATAGTTAAAACAGTCATTGGGTTAATTAGCTTATGTTTAAGATCCTTAAGGTTTAAAGATACAGATACTACACAAGAGTGTATTTAGTGAAAAACATGGTTTATTAGGGGCCACTGAAGTAACAATCTTCCATATCAAATAACTTCCCCAAACTAAAAACCAGTAAACACATAATAATTGTGGAATTAGATCCCAAGTCTACCCATTTGTTTCTAAAAATGACATGATGGGAAAAACACATAAGCACCCTATCACTTTAGGGCTCGAGTAAAAGCAACCACTATCCGGCAGCTGATAGAGAGTTATAGGTTTTATCCTGAGAGTCTAAGAGTGCGGCTATAGTCATCTTTACAGAGAGCAACCCTCTGACTTTCATGGTTGAATTTTGAAATGAAAAGACTCTAGATAACTAAGGGAATTACCAGTGACATAGAATCTACTTTTGATGCCAACTGGCAAATATATATATATCATTAAGAACAGTTACCATCTTCTGGCCAAAGTATGAGAGCTATTCAGTTCAGGAATAATGGACATGGCACTATTGATCTTCTAAGACTATGCAGGACTGATCAGTATCAAAGCTGTAAATTATATTTATAAAGACATTCAAATAGCACACAATGATTACTTTTTCTCTTGAAAGCTAGGAGTAGCTGCAGAGACATCAGTTTTGTACAAGGTGATAGAACTACTTCTTCCACAGCTATTTGACCAAGACAGGAAGAGGGATATTCATTGACAAAAGGTGCAATCTCATCTCATTGACTTGACAGTTTCTGCTGTGTCTCTTCTTAAATGTTTCATCTCTCCAGATAAAACAATATGTGAAATCATTTTTCATTTAGCTTTCACATTTTTGTGTGTTGTCACTATGTGTGTTTTTCTTTTTTAATTTGTCAATATAGCAAACCAGAAGGGATCCTAACAAAGATGTAGTTCAGAACAGGAAATGAAAACATGAGCTAAAATAGTCAGTCACGTAGTCAAAAAAGTAAAGGCTAGTAAAATTGTCTATAGAATAGACAGTCCATAAAGAGCAGATCAAATTCTCATCTTTCTGTTGGGGAAACTGAGGCTTCTCCTTGTGAAGTAATTTGCTCAAGGTCAGACTAAGAACCATTGGTCTGGCAATGGCTGGCACCTGGTCACCCAGTTTTTATAGCCAAAGTTCCCCTTCATAGCACGTTGCCTACCTCACTGGGTAGTTTGTCATTTTAAGAGGGTGAAAGCTAAGGGTGTGTGTGAGAGAAAGCCAGAATCCACTTGTTGGAATCTAGGGTGTTAGTTGAAAGTCTGACACTGAATCACTTTGTGGTCTTGGGCAAAGCACTTAACTTCTCAGGATCTTAGAGTCCCCATTTTTAAAATCCTATTGAAACTAAATGAGTGCTAAGGTCCTGTTTATCTTATAATTCTGATTGCATTTCCTGACCAGCTCTGAGGAGACATGGGTCTGTGGAGGCTGGGTAGGTACATTACATTTTAAGGGGAATGAAGCAAATCAGCTCCAAACTTACCTTCATAGGAGACTCTCATTCCCCAAAGAAACGGGTGTGCTGCAGCTGCAGAGGTCAGCAGCTGTGGGAGGCTAATGTGGGTCATCCCTGGCTCATTGGCAATCATGAGGCTTGATATGCATTTGAAACAAACTAAACACTCCTAATCACCTCGACAAAGGGATAACTCATTATAACTGCACACTAAGGAACTTCGGTGACATTTATTCTGCATTTGTGTATAAATAGATTACATTATTTAACTAAATCAGTTTGGGCAGCTGGAAGATACCTATGCACTCACTTATCCCTGTGGAAGACTGAACAGTGATTAAAGGAGAACACCTCTTTAATTCCAGATGTCATAGACATTCCACAAGGAGGAGGTCTTGTAAAACTCTGTGATTACAGTCTTACTCAAGCCAAGCATCTCTCTTAATGCCAGAGCCAAATTTGGAGGTGCGGAGAGTTGCTCCAACAGCCGGTGGAACCCGTTGCTGTGGCCATCTGGGACAGATTCCTTCTGGGTTTCTTTTTCCACCTTCATTAGAAAACATGCTACTCCGCACCCCCTCCCTGACGTGCTGCCTAAGATTATCATAGTTGAGAACCAGATCCTTCAGTTTGATGGTTTGATGCCTTAACTTGGCCATCTGGAATTCCAGGTAGCACATGGTTTTAAAGTGTGAGCTTTTAAATGGGAACAACCTGACATTTGGGACATATCTTGGTTCCGCAAAAGTTGCATGCTTTGGTGTTTGTTTTTTCCCTTTCTTCTCTAACGAGGAAGTTAAGTGGGTTGCATTTGAAACATCTTTGTCCCCATGGTGTAGAGAACTCATTTCTGACAGAAACAACCAAATGCATTAGACTTGATCGGCTCTGTGAGAGCAGCTTGAAAACTGACATGGAGAAAGCCAATTTGTTAAGTCCCTATTATGAGTCAGACACTGTGTGAGGCATGTTACATAACCTGTTAATTCTCATTACTGGCTGCAGGATTGGCTCCATAGACATTACAACCTGTGCAGTCACATAGGGCTCACACTTAGGAGGACTGTATTCTGTTGTCACCATCAAGACTTTTTTTTTTTTTTTATATAGGGACAGAGAGAGGGATAGATAGGGACAGACAGACAGGAATGGAGAGAGATGAGAAGCATCAATCATCAGATTTTTATTGCCATTGCGACACCTTAGTTGTTCATTGATTGTTTTCTTATATGTGCCTTGACCACGAGCCTTCAGCAGACTGAGCAACCCCTTGCTGGAGCCAGCGACCTTGGGTCCAAGCTGGCGAGCTTTTGCTCAAACCAGATGAGCTCAAGCTGGCAACCTCGAGGTCTCAAACCTGGGTCCTCTGCATCCCAGTCCGATGCTCTATCCACTGCGCCACCACCTGGTCAGGCCCATCAAGACATTTTTAATAATTTTCTAACAACGTGTTCTTCATTTTCACTTTGTACTGGGCACTGAAAATTATAGAGCTGGTCCTAGCTGGTGTCATAGGTTATTATTTGCATGTGCACGTGTGTTAACAGATTAAAAAAATGGGAGAAACTCTTCTAAGTCTCATACTTCATATATCCTTTTTCCTTTTCATTTTTCTGAAAAATAAACTTTGTAAAATATACAACATTATCTCAAAAGAATTACTGAATCTTAAAACATCCCACCCTATTCAGGGGAGTGGGAGTAAGGTAGAAAGTAATAAAATGGTGACAATAGAAATAATAACCCACAGTATTACTGAGATTTCTGCAGGATTCCTATATAACTTTTTTTCTTCATATGTATACATGTGTAAGTTATATAAATATACACAATAAAATAACTAGGTATATCTAAGCCTTGGTAAATCATAAATCAAACTAAATTATTTCAAATTGCAAAGTCATTTCTGTCATGCATTTAAGTGAGCTAATGTGACTTGTGTCGCATCACGTATTTCTCAGAGAAAAAACATTTCAGATGGTAAATAAATCATACTTGAACATTCACTGTGAGACTTGAGGCCATTTTTAAATAACTTCATTGCTTTTTCTCTCAGAGAAATGTGTCACCCATTTAGGATTTAGAGACTTTGGGCTGTGTTCAAATCTTTTGTGTTGAAGCCTAAATTTTAAAAAGTCCATAAATAATGGTATATATACATGAAGGAAATATATACTGAGCACCTACTGTGTGGTACACACTGCATTCTCACAGAGAATACAAGTATTAATACATTAATCCATCAAATATATTTTAAGAGCCAGCATGGGCCAGGCACTCTTTTAATTAACAACTAGTGATAGATAATGAAAAGATAGCTATTTCCTCTTGCACTCTAAAATTTCACTGTGTAGCCTGACTAGGCGGTGGTGAAGTGGATAGAGCGTCGGACTGGGATGCAGAAGACCCAGGTTCAAAACCCCAAGCTCGCCAGCATGGACCCAAGGCTGCTGGCTCCAGCAAGGGGTTGCTCGGTCTGCTGAAGGCCCGCGGTCTAGGCACATGTGAGAGGGCAATCAATGAACAACTATGGTGTCACAACAGCAACGAAAAACTAATGATTGATGCTTCTCACCTCTCTCTGTTCCTGTTCGTCTGTCCCTATCTATCCCTCTCTCTGACTCTCTCTCTGTCCCTGTAAAAAAAAAAAAAAAAAAAATCACTTTGTAGCAGGAAAGATAGATAAACAATATGTGAAGTGTGATATGAAAAATAAATGCAGGGGCTTGTAGAATTACATTTTTTTTTTACTGGGCTTTCCCTAGAGAGGTCACATCCAAGTGAGGAGACAGACTTATGACCAGTATTAACATAACAAAGTGCTAAGTTAGGAAACAAGTCGCTAAGGGGGAGAATCTTTTCCTTTGATCCAGAGAGGTGGGTGGAAACCTAGGAAACTGCTCAGGGTCCTCAAAAGGAGGTATCCGTACGGTTTAACACGTGGGAACCCCAACTCTGCCATGGTCCTGGAGCTTAGTTTCTTTGTCAATATAATAAACATTGGAGAAAGGAAGGTCAGTTTCCTGTCAGCTTTGAGAATTCTGAGTAAGTGATTTCAAGAGATGATCTAGAAAAAGATTGAGAAAAGAGAAAGGCATACCTGGCTAAGAGAAGGAAGTCAGAAAAAGCTCATCACTAGAGGAGTGCATGCCACATTTTAACAGCAGCGGTGACAGTAAGATTCAGAATAGAATTTCCCAAGGGGACTGGTACTGCATTCAGCTATTTACACTCATGGTTTCTTATTCTCACTGTAGTGGCATCGTGTCTCAATTTACTAATCTCATTGCATCTAATGTACATTTATTTAGTGTCTTCTACTCTTTGGCTTTTCCCTGGCTGCTTCCCCAGCTGTGTTCTTCTCCCACACTCGCCAAGACAGCTATTTAAGCCGTGTGACTTCTGATGACTATGCCTCGGGCCCACTTTCCACCTTGCAGCCAAAATCGCTTTACTTGGACAAAGGCCCGACCATTTCCCTGTCTTAGAACCGAAGGGGGATCTCTTTGTGTCCAGGATATGGGTCACTTTACCTGGCACTCAACATTATCCACAACCTGATTCAAACCCAGTTCATGGCCTTACCCAACACACCATGCTATATGATGGACAGGGAATAGAATTTACAATCAGTCATTGTTCAGATCATGAGCAACCCTAAGAAAGTTAATTAACTGATCTGAGCTTCAGTTTCTCCATTGTTCAGAAGGAATAAAATGAGAGAATAAGAGGACAAAGGCCCAGCTCTAAGAATTTGAGAATGTGGCAGAAAACAATCACCAAAACACAACACCAGGTCATGACAAGTTGGCCAGAGGCTGCATTTAGAAGGTTTTTCTGGCAGCCTGAATTAGCCTATGCCTTGATAGAACTATTCTAAGGAATATAGAGAAAATTCCGACCCTGCATCCAGTAGACTACTCTCACCGATGTAATACATTGACTATATAATTTTTCTTCATTTTGTACTGCAAGTTCCTTAAGAAAAAAAAATATTTTTACTCAACAGACTGAGCATCTCTTTCCTCATCTGTAATATAGGAATTATAATAGTAGTTACCTCATAGAATTGTTGTGAGAGTTAAATGACATAATCCATATAGATGATTAGAAAGTTCCTGCCCAGCCCATGCTAACAGCTCCATAAATAAGCCTGACACATGGGCATTGACATGTGAATAGCGCAGAGCCACGCATGTCCTTAGTTAGAAAAAGTAGGTCTCTTCACAAAACTGGATCAAATTTCTCATTGTTTTTATTTATGACCATAAGAAGAAAATGGCTGTACTTACACTGGTGCAAACCCAATAGAGCTGTGACTGACGTTTCATAATGGACAAGGCTTGTCTAGTGTGCTGACAGTTGTATGCCATTTCTGACAGTTCAGTGTTGCTGCCTCCCTCCAGGGTTGAAGCCTTACATGGTGAGGGGGTGGGGTATAAATTGACTCCTGGGAGATGCAGGGTCCCCATCACATTCCCTCCTCTTCCTACCTGACCATATGCTTATGTGCTCAGCAAATACCTTTTTACTTGAGTGAGATGAAGGTAATTATAGTGCAAACATTTTACTTAGTAGCCATAGAGAACTGGTTCCCTGTCTACTGACTGTAGAATCCAGAGCAGTTTAACCTCTCTGAACCTCAGTGTTCTCATCTGCAAAATAATAATGCCTAAACATGCAAGTATGACATAGATTTGAGATGGCAGTGCCTATGATGCACCTTACATAGAGCCTGGTGGATGCTCAGAGATTACTCAGTGATCCGACAAACTTCTCCTACTAA